>CP144694.1:20840120-22340120 GCA_036885675.1 Vigna mungo
ATCAATTCAAATTTAGTGTTATTTTGTTTTTCTTTTTATAATCGATTCTTACCTGTTTTGTTATTAGTGTTAAACATATTTTTAATCTCTTAATTTTTAATAAAAATTGAAATTTGTCCTTTTTTTTTTTAACTTTAGATCAATTTAGTCTCTGTTTTATGTTTGTGTAGCTTTAGTTTTTCTAATCAAATTTTGTTAAATTTATTTGATATTTCAAAAGTGTTTTTAGTTAATATTAAAACGAAAATGTGTCAACTCGTGTAAACAATTCCAATATTATCGTATTTGGAACGTCAAATAAACCTAACAAAATTTAGTTAAAAAAATTAAATCTCCATATTTCTAAAGTTTGTAAATTAAATATGATCAAAGTTTTAAAGGTGAACTATTTCCAATTTACACTGAAAGTTAAGATAGACGAATCATTTTTGGATAGAAGAACTACTATTAAGAACATTTTTGTTATATCATATTTGTTTCATGACAAAAGAATTTATAAACATGTATGAATGTGTTATTTCTTTTTATAGTTGTTGATTATTGTGTCTTTTGCCCTCTTAGTGTTTGTATGAAGTTTAAGTTTAGGATTTCAATGAATGAAATAATGTATCCGTGACTATGTTTTCCTTATTATCTATGACTTAGGTGAGAAGTGGGGGAAGAGGTAAGAAAAAATAACATTTTGTATCTTGTTAGATATTTCAATGTTTGTTCGCAAGGCCAACTCTGTCCACAATGGATTCGAGATGAGTTGGATTTGAAAAAAATTGTATTTTTTTCACGTAGGTTAGATTTCAACTCGACTCATCCGAGTGAACCCCGTGATGAACCGAATTCGTCCACCAACACACCTACCTATTTTTATTTTATCAAAATTTAATTTTAATTTTTTAAAAAAAAATTTTATTATTATTTTTTTGCTTGAAAAATGATTTAAGTTCCCTATTTTCAAAATTAATTAAACTGCAGATGTTATGAGTGAAATTTGTTTAGATTTGAATTATAGAAAGTTTGCAAATTTTTTTTATTTAAAAAGATTGTAATTAAGTGAGTCAGTGAATCAACCCGTTTACCCACCAACCCGTGGTTGATTGGGCCGGGTTCAAAGTTTTCTGGCTTCTTAATAAATGAGCCGGGCTGAGTTGACTCACTAAGTGATCAACCTGTGATAGATCATGTCGGGTAGCCCGTTTTGATAGCACTATTTTTTATTATGTTTATTGAGTGATATAAGAATATAAGCCTTCAATCTTAAGAGTTTGACTTTTATATTAGTGTTTTATGATTGTTATAAAAGTGTATCTGATAAAATAATAATATATATTATTTAGAATAAAAAGGTTAACATTGTTATACTAATTACTACCAAATATTATTAAATGATATATACTATTATAGTATGTTATTATTTAGTGATTTTTTATCATTCACTATTATATGCAAATATGACAAGCATTGGATGTATTTGGTGTAATTCCAAGAATTTTTAAAGAGATTTTATGCTGCCGTTTTAGTGTATGCATTGATGTGGAAGTCTAGATGTTTGAGGTTAGTCTAACGCTTTAATAACCATTAAAGTCTAGGTAAAGTAGAATGAAATATATGGTGACACTAATACAAGAACGAGTTTTCATTAGCTGAAGATGTCAATTTGACATTAGAGTAACAGAAAACGTCAAATTACCTCGGTCTTGTGCTAAATCAACATCCATGGACAATGGACATAACACAAATGACATCTGCCGAGGGAGAAAAAAGAATTTGTTATTGTTCAACATAATGCCCTATGCCCGAAAACAATTGATCAAATGAAAGAAAATGATACCCAAAGAATCCAATTAACATGCATTTGTGTTAGAAGAAGAAGTTTCCTGTGGTGGTCAACGAAGTTGTCATCAGACTGTGTTCGAAAGCTTAAGTAATCATGCAAAAATAGTAAGCTAAATAGTATTTATGTTGAAAATAATCGTTCAAATAAAAGAACTTCATACTCAAAGCATTCAATAAATGAACATTTGTGTTAAATGAAACATAAATTACATATGATGATTGTCATAATTGCCTCCAAATTATGTTTGAGAGCATGAGTGAGCTAGTAGAAAGAGTAGGCTAAAAAGTGTTCGCGTAAGAAAATAATTGGTCAAATGAAAAAAAAAAAATCATACCTAAACATCAAATGAACAAACATTTGTGTTAAATGAAGTAGAAATTATATTTAGTGGTAGCTGAAGTTTGTCTCCTAACTATGTTCCAAAGTTTTATAATAATAAGCACATAAAAACAATAAGCGAAATGCACATTCTTATACAAATCTTTTAAGTAATATAACACTATTAAATGTTAGACATTATGTCTCACTAAACCTTAAACGCCCTAACTAATTGATGTCTAATGAATACTCAAAATGCATTTTTATGATACATTTTTATACTCAATATATTTATATGAACACATTTAGATGTGAACTCCTTGACCAATCTAACAAATAGAAAAATATCTACGGCTAAATGTATTTATAGATTTCTTTATTCATTTTGTTAGGATGTGTATATGTTAAATCTTGTTCACAAGTTACACTTCTACATTCTTACTAACTTCTCTTAAATTAAAAAAGAAAAAAAATTATATCTCAAATGACTTCTCAGGAAAAAAAACAAAAATATCATTATTAGCGATAAAGGATTTTTTTTATTGTAAAAGAATTTCTTTTATTAATTAATATTTTTAGTTTGGATTATTATTAAATATAACAGCTTTATTATGCTTATTTAATACAAATAAATATATAAGATTGATATTTATCACTTTAATTAATAATAATTATAATAAATTCTTTTATTACAGTTTTTTAAACTACAAATTAGTACTCTTTATAACAAATACTTATAACTATTAATTTCTTGGTAATCAAAACATAGTTAATCTAGTGATCAATTTAGAATCTTGGTTATTAATTATAATTTCTTATTCATAATAATAACTTTTATATTAATAAATTAGTATTTAGTTAATATGGTGACAAATTATTTAAAACACCCTAATTTTAGAAATCGAGTTACTGTTATTATTTAAAACACCCTTATTTTAATTTTCATGTGAAAATTTTAATATTATTTTAATTTAAACTTAAATCATTTTAAATTGTTTATATAGGTTAAAATCTTTTAAGTTGTTATAATTTTCAAAATTAATATAATTGTAATATAGTGCATACATAAGATAATACTGGATTATAAATTTTGTTGGATGTTACAAAAGTTATTATAATTTGTAAACTAAATCTAATGTGAGTATATAAAAGCTATAGGAAGGATTGAATAAAAAATAAAAGATATATCTTTTTAGAAGAAATACTTTTATTCAAAAGTGTGAACTTATACAGTAATGAGATGAACAAAATTAAACAAAATGGGTAATTAAAATAATGTAAATTACCGAGTTGATTTTTAATTATCTTTACACTCAAATATTTCATATTGCCTTTTTTGTCAAATCATTTAAATCTAGCTTACTAGTCTCCGTCAAAAAAAAAATATATATATATATATATATATATATATATATTATTAATATATAATTTAATATGAAACGTTTATTTGAGATAATTTTTTCATTAAGTAAATTTTTATTTAATTTATACCAATTCTATGAAGATGTTCATATATTAATGCATATTGAACAGTATTATGATTTTATGTCTATTTTCATGTTTTACGAAATTAGATTACTGGTTTTATTTAATAAAAATAATTAAATAATAATAGTTTTTACAATCACGTGTATAATTGAATAGACAGTAGCCCTCCTATTCCTCTATATAAACTCCGATTAAAACCCTAAAAACTCACACAGCTGCCTCTCATCTTTCCTTTCTTTTTCGCCGCTTTCGTCCATTCTTTCTTTTCATCATATTTTTTCTTTTGTCTTCCTTTTCTTTTGCTTTCTACTTATCCATATTCTTGTGCTTTTTGATATTGTATGTTTTGATAGAATAGATCTTCATAAATTATAAATACATAAAACCTTAATTTATATTAATATATTATGTCAAAATAATAGGTTTCTTGTTTGAAAAACATACTTTAAACTCTTAGGATCTGGTTTATGTATTTCAATATTTTGAATATATTTTTACATATACAACCACTCAAGATTTTTCTTCTTTTTGATTTAGTGATAAGCATTATGTTTATTTTTAACAATTTCTTTCAATATGTATATTAAGTTACATTAACATATCGCTTCATTTATTCATCTCATAAAAGGAAGTAAAATAGTCTACAAAATTTAATGCTTAAATTTTTTTAGATATTATGTCAGTTTTTATAACTAGAAAACTATGGCAGAAAGATCTCATTCACAAATTATATTTCTTATTTAAGAAGAGATGCAACAAATACATACAAGTATATTATTTACAAATTATATTTATTTACTGTCATTGATTTATCGGTATCATTTTGAAACTCACTTTAAATTATATGATATTTATTTACAAATCATATTTATTTACTGTTATATCATCCTATAAATCATGCTATTTTGCATACAGATAATGAATGGAACACCATTGTGGAGTAAAGGAGATGCATATATCAGGTACTGTTAGCATTTTGTTATCAAAATTATTTTTTAAATTTTCCCTTGCAATTGAAACCTATTAACTATGTTTACATGCGTAGTTGAGATTTGAGATAGTTATTTTAATTTATTTAATAGGTTTTTTATATTAATGTGTTTGGTGTATTATTAGAAATATTTTGATTTATTATCACATTTTTTTATTCGATTTTATTATTAATCAAATTTAAGGATTAATAATTAATTGAATCAAAATATGTAACTAATAGATTGTCTTTGTACTATTTGAAATGCTATTGTGAAAGGATGAAAATCTATTATAACTAATATAAAAGTTAAAATTTCATCATTTCATAATATATTTTATAAAACTATGAGTACAAAGCATTAGTCACATGTTTTATATAATTAAATTTTAAAATATCTAATTAATATATGAGATTTTATAAATTAAAATATTTCAACTGATACCATAAATGAATGAAAAATATCAAGAAAAATAATTAAAATTATTAAGAACATTATCAATCTTCACTATTGTATATAAAAAATTATATTATATCTAAAACCAAAGAATTATACTGCTTATCAAGTGAATATTCGATCTTTCACAGCAAAAACAATACATAATGTAGAAAAACTCATCATATTAGTATCCAAGTTTAATGCAACACAATAATCTAAGTAAGAAAATATATAAAAGCATTACTTTTGTAAGAAATATTAAACAAATTTCATTAGACAAATATCACTTAAAAAGAGATAAGTGTATTTGTCAGAATAATATTAATAAATTATTCAATGAATTAAAACTTAACAGTTATAAAATAAACAATTCATTATTTGTTGCAGTGCCTTGGATGCTAATATCATAAGATAATGAGATTTTGTATAATATGTAATGTTTTTGCTATGAAAGTTCAAATGTATATTTCATTAGCAGTATAATATCATATAAGAAAATTCCACTTGATGTATATCAAATTTGGCATCATCTTATTTATTCATATGAAAAAGAAAATATAGCTAATTTCATATACATATAAACCGTCCATGTTATTGTGAAAATAGATAAAGAGATGCAATATTGTGGAGGAGATAACAACTTAGTTACATTATCATCATATCATTCACCAAAGTTATTTTTTAACATTGCTTAGTAGTATATATGAGAAACTCACTTTGTATAATATTGTGAATTGATTAAGTTTTTCTGTGTAGTTAGTAGCTTAAGTTACATGCGTTAATTAATTTGAGAGTGTAATTTGTTTTTATTTTATGTTTTGTTGTTCTTGCAACCTATTCTTTACAGCTACATATATTAATGAAATTTGATAATCATTTTAATCATATTTAATACTTTTTTATATTAATATTATGGATTTTGTTAGATATATTATTATTCATAGTTACATGAAATATTAAGTATATTGGTTAGAACTCCTGATTAATTGAATTTATTCAATAACTAATTGGATCCATTTACCTGACTAATGAATTGTATTTGTAATTTTGAAAATCCTATATGAAAATCTATTATTACTAATGTAATGGTTAAAAGTTCATCCTTTTATATTATATTTTACAAAATTAGAAGCAAAACCCATTAGTCAGATGTTTGGATTAAAATTATTCTAAACATAATAGATGGTAGACATGAATAGAATAGGTTTCCAGAATAACAAAACTTGAAATAATGATATATTACATTCTCAAATGTATTAATGTATGAATGTCCTTTAATGAACTAATATTAGAATGCAATTAAGAAGGTGAGTTAGAATGTAAATTATTCTGACAGCAATTTGATTGAAACATCATCTAAGAACACACTCTCCTTCAAGATTCGATCTGAAATCTGATGCAACATGCTGCCTTCAGCTTCAACAACAATTATGACGTTTATATGTTCATTCAAAGAACTCAATGGCTGCAATGTATTTATATGTACCAAACAATTTCAATGTATTCTGTTCTTATTTGTTTGCAAGATGACGTGTAATAGTTTATATTTGATTAAATTAATGATAACAATATTATAGATGTGATTTATTATTTGTTTCAACGTTTTATGTTATATTGAGAAAATTGGGACGCAAGAAAAGCATCAATGCATTGCTATCTCATAAGACACTGTCTTCTGGAAATAATTAAAAAATATTGTCCTTTTCTATAGTGTGTGAATACAAATGGCAGCCATGCAATGTTGAGATTCAAATTCAGTACTGTGCGTTACAGTCTTCTAACGTTTTATACAAAAAAACCAAATACAACAGCTGTAAATAACTTTAATTTCAAGAAAATTATCTTAAAATCTATACCACTTGTGGTTTTCAAAAGTGTTCTGTGGCTATAAATAGATGGAACATTGCATTAAACCAAGAAATATATCTTACAGATAAGCATTTTGTTGAAGTTCAATCCCTGAGGTTTGCTCTTTCATCTTAGACGAGTGAATTTATTTCTGATGCCTTTAGTTTATGCTTCTTTTGCTTTTCTGAATGTTTCTTCCTTTCATTTTCAAAAACACTTGTTGGGATTCTCTTCCCTTATATTGATACATTTCTATATATCAGATTAAACTTCATTTATTCGACTTACAAAATTTGTTATCATTTACTTTCATTTTCAGAAAATGAGTTTTTCATCAATATATGACATTATCATTTCTTAAACAAACCATTTTAAATTTATTCATAGAAACATAAAACTAAGGCATCCTTCAGGTATTAAAAAACTGTTGCAGAGAGATGTTACTCAGAAATAATATTTCCTATATTTGTGATTTTACAAACAGGTAAGAAAAAAATCCAAAAAATCTATGCAAGTATGTTATGTCAATGCATGAAAATCAAGGGACGGTGTTGCTAATCAAATCAACCATCTGATCTTTCGCAACAAAAACATTACAATTTGACACTAATGAGAGGTAAGAAGTTTTATCATTTTACGCATAAATGTCAAATTATATATTGAGAAGCTCGTGCATGGAAGTAACTGTGTAAATTTTTTTTTTTTTTTTTAAGGTGATGCTCCCCTTAGCCTTCTGCATAAAGGCAGAAGTCATGCATGGCGTCGGCGAAAACATTAATTAGGATTTTTTTTACAGATACAACATCTTCATACTATGTCAGAAGTTAGTGAAAGAAATCCAAGACAGAGTAATTTCTTAGTTGAGCCAGAGCCAACTATCTGAAACCTAATATTACAATTTACCTAATTCAGCATCTCAATGTTATATTAATGTGTTCATGTTAGTCTTTGGTGAAGAAAGTAAATATATTACGTTGTATATGTAAATTCATTGGATATCCATGTGGCACACAATTCAATGTATTCTGTCTCATAAGAGACATTATGGGTCAATTTTAAATGCATTCAACTAAGATGCTTGAATCTTACAATATGCAATTTCTCCATTCACCACTGTGCGTTACAGTCTTCTAACTTTTTATACATAAAAGCCAAAGTGGACACTGAGATACAATAGCTGTAATAATTTAATTTAAAGGAAATTATATTAAAATCTATACCTCTGTTATTTTTTTATTGTCATTTTTCATTAAAACCTTGCTTTTTACTTTTTATCTGGTTTAATGCGATTATTCACGGTGGATGTGCCAAGAGTTATTATAAAAAATTGTTAAAATATCAGAGTTCTTCATTTAACTCTCCTATGCCTTCCAACGTTAAAGCATTAGCATCTGTACTGTGTCAGATCTAACAACATGCATTGGTTTCCATCTAACAACATCATTAGGATATCCATATGGCACACATTTCGAAGTAATTGTAATACAAAACTAAAGATTATATCTTATATTATTTACAATAACATTATACAATATTTTCTCTATTTTATTTTGTTGAAGATAAACCCACAAAAATTACATTATGATTAAAAAAAAAATATTTAACGCCCGCACCAGTACAACAAGGGCCATAAGCTATTGTAGAGTTTACTCAATGATTATCAAATCTAAATCTGTCGGGCCATAGTATAAAGCAAGCTTTTTGAACCCTAGTTTATTATTGTTATTTATAAAATACATTTCTCGCCATAATCATAGTTTATTATTATTATTATTATTATTTATAGATTACCATTTTCTCAATAACAATAGTCTATATTATTATTTATAGATTCAATATTTGCTGCTATAAGAGATATATTGGAAGTTTGAAAGTACGTAATTTTTTTTAGTAAAGCTTGATGTGACTTTATTAAGCTAGATAGAATACCGATAATTATTTAAAAAGATATTGGGAGAACTACACTCTATGTAATAATAGACTATTGTTGAAAAAATAGTTCGAAAAGCTTATTTTATACTGTGTTGAAATTAATTCTTCTTAAATACACTAAAGCTATTGTTATAAATTTTTCCTCAAGTTACTTCGACATATTAGTAGTCTTTAATATAGGAGAAACTAATTAAAAGATACTATTATGATGTAATAACACACCCAGACACTATTAATATTCACATTTCTCCATAGAAGAGGAGAAATTGACTTCATATAATACATTAATATATGCAATCCATAAGAAGTTTTTTTTTTTTTTTTTTTTTTTTTAGATTCGTTTGTTAAAATACAAATTTTTATTCGTTTGTAAAATGATAAAATAAGGTATAACGTTGTTTGTTTTACAAATTCTTAAAAGTCATTATTAATAATAGAAATTTTATTTGTAAAATGATAAAAGGTGAATAAGTTGGTTTATAAATGACGTAATTTGTTCCATAAATCTAGTAAAATTAGTAATACGAAATCAAACATTACAATAAGTATATTTTAATTAAAACATTAATCACAAAAGTTATCCTTACTTAGTAAGGAGCTACTAACATAAAGAGTTTTATTATTTTTAGTGACCTATTTTCATATAAAATACTATATCTACCCATAAAAATTCAAATTAAAGATCTCATAACATTCTAAATATCCTAATGGAACAAATATTCGTATTGAATATGCATTGAACATTAAAGATAAATAGACACCACACACAAGCCAAAAATCTCATGGAACAAATTCAAAAAAAGCTTAAAAGAAGAATAAAAGATAATAATTACTCTATTATTTAAGATAATTCAATTTTTATTTTGAGTTTCAATATTTTTGCTGCAGAAAATTCAATTGCCATTTTGAATTCGATAATTTAGTTGAACTCAATAACGTTGTTAGTTTGTACAATATTACATAAATATAGAGTAGATATGGAAAAAAGGTACCGTTCCATTGCTAGATATATAAGCAAATTAATTAAATTGAATTTTAAATATAAATCAGGCAATCACTATTAAAAATTTACAATTAAATATTACTATCCAGCCATAATAAAGAGACATACAGCCAAAACTCTCATTTTTTAAACTTGGACCATTACTAATTCTACCAATTCCCTATAGCAAATAATAAATAAAATTGAATAGCCTTTCTACATGCTAAAATCAACAAACATTTTCTATAGTTTATGAAGTGTATAATACTGATCAAATGCTATAGTTTATGAATCTCAATTTCTCAAAAACAAAAATTCAAAATTATTTTCTTCATTATTTTTTTCATTGACAAGATAAATTGTTTCAATCATGTGACCAAGTGTGCACTAAATAAAGACATTGAAAATGAAAATGGCCTAAGAAGACCTCTTGGCCGTGAGTTACCATTCACCACATCCAAAATTGACTTTTCTTCCTTAAATGAACATGCAAGGTGTGTTGACTTCTTATCCATGTGCTCCATACTTCAAGACAACAAACATATGCCTTCCACATCACCTAAAACCGTCCCACACTTCATTCATGCAGCAAAAATTATGGTTCCACACACCAAGGCACATAATTCACGTGAACAATGCAAGGGCTACAAAGAGAAATTGCTTCCAAACCAAAGGGTAAAATGATTCAACCTCAAATGCTACTTCCAATGTGCCAAGTAAGCAAAACCCAAAGAAAACAAACAACAAACATCTCCATTCCCTTAGCCATTCACGTAAAAAACAATGCTTAAGACAAAGCTTAAATAGGAAACATTCCCTTGGTCAAAAGTAGCTCCATATGTGTTTGGCCAAATCGGTAAATATTAAATGAAGCATTCTCTCTCCTTACACAACCCCGTTTTCGTTTTTCTTCAACAACCAAGCATCCAATTTGTCTCTCCACATCTGAATACCGAGACACACTCCCAACAATTCAAAGTTCCATTGCAAAATAATTCAAGAACAATAAAACCAAGTTCCACCTTCATAAATCCAACTTCAACACTTAATTTTCTTCAACTTTTTGACCAAAACAAAACCAAACCCTTAGCTTCCCTTGCTGCACCGTCCAACCACCATCATTAAACACAAAGTCGAGCTCAAAATATGTTTCCAAACATCAAGAACAAAATGCTAGAAGAAAATGGTTCAAGTATACAATACCCATGCACCAACTTAAGCCTTTTTCACTACCAAACTTGACAACAACTCCATTTTCATCCTCCAATCCAAGAAACACGAGATAAATTCGAAATCACTGCAGCAAAATGATGAGAAAATTGAAATGGACAATGGGTCTCCCTTCCACCAAAGAAACCACCATGAAAAAGCAAAGAAGAAGCTTCAAACTCAAGCATTCAACCATCAAAACGAAAATCTAAAGAGAGAAATGGTAGAGCTTCATTCCATCAAGCAAGAGCAAGCATTGTTGCACATAATAGAAGAAGAAAAACATGATCTTGCTCATTCATAGTGAAGAAAACGAAAATAGCACACCAAGGCTCCCAAGAGAGTTTATACAAGGCCAAAAGCAAAATGAAAGTGTAGTATGAAGTGTGTATGGAGTGGTGTCTCGGCAATTCTCAAAATGCTGTCCAAAATCACTCAAAAATGGTGGGGTCCACCTCTAAGAAACCCTAGGTTAAGTGCCACATGTCCCTCAAAGTTTGGGCCTAACATAAAATTTGCCCACATGGGCCTAATGCACCAAAAGCTTAAGTAAAGTTCTTAATTAACTAGATTACAATTTTAATTAAATTTGCAATGACTAAATATTAAATCTTGAATGTCCATGCCACCTCCTAATGCTCCAAAATATGTCTCCAATATTTTCCCTGCAATTAAACATGCAATTAATTAGCTCAGAAAATCCAAATTAGTGAAAATATGAATTTCCGACCAAATTAAGCACAGTTAAGACAAATGGGGAAATAACGGGCAATTAAACACAATTCCCTGATTTATTTGAGTGCAATAAACCAAATATAGTCAAGAAATAACGACTCATCACTTGTCGTCGCTTATAAAGTTTATATAAAATCGCGGAAGTAAACAAAACATCAAACGTCCGAACGTATTACAATATATTATTCAAAACTTACAATTATTAAAATCCATTATTCAAAAATATAAAAAATACTTTAAACATGATAAAATTCCCAACAGCTAATCCCATATCTCTCGTCATGCTACTCTTGTCTTGCCTTATCTGCAACGCCATCTACTGCCGTCCAAGGACGATCATTGCAGGTGGAACCACAACCACAAAAGGAAATGGTGAGAAACAAAGAACATAACATAGTATATAATTTAACATCATGCTATCTCATCACAAACTATACCAGTCGTTACATCACAGTATCTCTAAATACTCAACTCATAACTCTAACATCACATTACGTCTCTATGCTCAACAAATAACAAAGACTATCACCACCAAGACTACCGTAGTCATTATATTACAATACATCACAATATTCAACTCATAACTCAGAGCATACAAACAAGCTTATGTTGTTTCCTTGAATTTTGTCGTACCTGTTTACCAAAACAAAGTGATTCAAACCTGTTTACCAAAACAGGGCGATAAAAAAAATGCAAACAAAAATGTTATGGTTAATGCGGATAAAAAAAATCATAGATGCAAACACAAATGCAAACACAGATCTAAAGACAGTTTCCAAGACAGACTAAAAACGGTTGGTCATTAACTTAATTACAATGCTTCCTATCACATATTAACGATAGGTACACACTAAAAGAACTACTCTAACCTCTATTCCAACACAGTTAACCAACTAAGCGAAAGCTAATTCGGTTTTCAAATTTGCAAACTAATCGAATGCAATACATCTATTCCATCCTATGTGTTCTATACAGATCGATCAACTAAGCGAAGATATAATCACCAACTGGGCAACTAAGCATATACCCAATCGCAAGCATACAACAGATTAAATAGAGTGTCAGGCAGACCAGAATAAACACAAGAATAGTCCAGAAAATCTCACGAAAACACTGTAATTTTGCTAATGACTAACTAACTAACCTAAGCTAACATTACAACTAGATTAAGGAAAACTTGTGTGACTCACTTGAATTGAAATTGCTAAATAATAAATGTATGCATAGAAGCATAATGCAGCGAGAAGAAAATTTTAATGCAAGTTGTGTGAACCAATTCAATGAATATTAAGCAAATTCACAAGCAACAGATTGTGTCAGCGTTGTTCAAATTAATTGGAAGTGCACGGATAAATCAACAAATGAAAGTAACTCTTGAAGCTAGTAGATGGAATAAAATAAGTAACGTTGCTAATAAATAAATTCAACAATGCAAAAGCTTTCAAGCACATTCATTACTGAAATACTTTAAAAGAAAAAAACGTTGTTGGCTAAAACAAGTGAGTAAATAAGCTGCTGTAAAATAAAATTCCATCACCAAACATCATGTGCCATTTCTCTAAAAATAAAATCAAAACTTCAGTCGTCTCTTTGCTGCCCTCTTATCCGTAGCCTTCCATTCTCTTCTCCAAGTGATGAAAAGTTTCGAAACTCTCCCCCACAGCTCCACCTCTCAAACGTTCAAGAAAGCTCCACCTCAAAAGAAGTGGCAGCTGGTCCTTAAGCAATCCTGAGACAACACACACCTACCCTACTGCCAGCGTGGATGCTTATATTCCAGCCCCTCGATGTAACAGTGTCGGTTTCTTAAATTCCACGAAGTGCTGCTGGACGTGTGCATGGTGTGGGCTGAAGCTTTGGTGTGGAGTTGTTGGACTACTACAACGTCAAGTGCTGGACACACCTTCTTTTTACCGAATGTTGCAGCTTCTCTTTTTTGCTGGACATGTAGCAGCTTGTTAAAGTGGGTTGTGGAGAAAGGTGGTCCTGCTACTGCCCGTGGGTGTGGAGTTGCTGGACCGAGACGTACTGGAGTGCTGGATGCGTTTTGGAGTCTTGCAAATGTGTTGTTGATTCCATGGGCCGAGACAGTGGCAACAGGTGGATGTGTGGAACTCTGGTGCTGCATCATTTTTATTGTATGGTCCGTGAAGATGCTTCCAATTATCTCCAATAAACAAGCCAGAAATCCTTTAGTCCAACGTGGCCAGTAACAGCGTTGCCCCCTAAGGTCCAATTGAATAATAAAAAGAAGGAAAGTGTGACTTTGATTTCAGCACGTGACTATGCAGCTACATTGATTGTAGGGTTCTACAAGAAATAAAATTGAATTCAATGTGTGGGTGGGGGCTGCCCATTTCTCCAAATGGTCATTATACACACAACCCATTTCAAATCACTGTGAGAGTTTCTTCTTCCTTTTTCTCAGCTAGACCATTTGCCTTTTTACTTAATCCACACCTCATTTTTCTTTAATAAAAAAAAAATATGCCTCCAAATATTAATTGCCAAGGGTACTGTTAGATGATATCCAAGCCCAAATAAAAATGAAATGCAAGTGTGTGGTGACTACATCTCATTTAACCTCCAAATATCCCAAATAGTATTTCCAAAATTTTCCCTAAAAATAATAATGCAAATAATTAGCTCAGAATATTTAAATTAATTAAAATTAGAATTTCGGTCAAATTAAGCACAATTAACAGAAACGGGAAAATACTGGACATTTAAGCATAATTCCCTGATTAATTCTAGCACAATAAACTAAGTAAAGTCGAGAAAATATAGACTCATCAAAATAGACCACACTTAGTCTTTTGCACTCCTGGGAAAAATCAAGATGCTAATCAGGGAACAGTTCAGAGGACATTAGTGTATGACACAGACTCAGCAGACAGAAAACGAAGACTCACAAGGACAGAAACAAATAAAATTACACAGTTCTCAAGAAATCTAGACGGAGAAAAGTAGTAGACAACATCTAACACAAAATGAGTGAAAGCAGATACTCATGAAGTAATCCAAGCAATTCAAAGCATGGCAAAATGATCAATCAGCTAGAGAGAGGAATAAAAAGTAATAGAACCTCACAGATGCACACTATTAGTGTTTCTCTCAAGTGTATAGGATAAACAATGTCAACTCAATGCACTCAAGAAAGCAAACACAAACAAACTTGACAAGCCTCTAATGTCAACACTCAAACACATATGCATGTTCAAATTAAAAGGTCTTTTATGGATGTAATGGGGCCAAGGACAAGGAAGGATAACATATGGATAAGAAGCTACAAACCAAAAGAGATAGAGGAGCAATGGGGAACAAGTGTAAACACAGTCAAATCACACCCAAACCTCTAATTCAATCCTCTTCTTGACTCCATCATTCACGCAATTTTTTTTAATTTTCTCATTTTTCTCTATATATATTTTTTTCTCATCTTGTCTCTTTTCTTTTCTTTCTTTCTAGAACACAAATTTCAAGAGACAAGATACACCCTATTTACAAAACAATAGTAAGAAGAGGAACCAACTAGCCAATTCATCTGAATCTCCCGAGAGACCACACTTATTTCCAAAACAATTCCAAAGCACCCAAATTCCCAATTCCCTAAGGTTAAGGTAATCATGGTTTTTCACTTAGGGCTAGTGGATGAGCTTCAAAACAAAGAAATGGGGAAAGTATAGGCTCAAAGGGGCTATCAAGGGATCAAAACAGGGTAGGTTCATCTGGCTAGAGAGGCTTATCAACTAACTGCCTTTATCACTTCCAAACATGCATATCCATCAAGAATTATCAACAGAGTCAAGCCAAGGCATATGTGCAAACAATCAAGAGATATATCGCACACAAGAAAGAGTATCAAGTGGCTCAATTCTCACACAGAAATCAAATCAACCTCTCAAACATCATAATCATCAACATACCTATCAACAACATAATCATCAACAATGGAATCAATCATAGGTATGTTTACCTCTACTTCCCTGAAAGCGGCTAAAGTGGTGGAAGATAAAAGTGGTCTACCTATCTCAAAGGTGTTGCTTATATCTGCCTGGTCCTCCAATTCTTCATCAGTCTCCTCAAGTGCAAGAGTAGGGGCATAGGAGGATGGGAAAGTAGGTGGCGCAATAGTAGACTCATGACTATGCTTCCCATCTCCTATGTGGATGGCATCAACATCATCTGGAAGTTGAACAGCCTAAAATGGTGATTCCTTTGAAATATAAGACTGTTCCTCAATGATCTGAGTGGCCATCTGCCCCATCTGATCAGTCAAACTCTGAATAGAATCTCTAAATTCCTGTTGAAACTCCTGAAACTGCACAATCTGATCTCTGGTTTCCTGTTGAAACTGCATATTCTGGGCAGTCATCTGTCTCAACAACTCCTTCAATGTAGGCTTAGAAGTAGTGGAAGGATGAGGAGTTGTTTGGGGAAGAGCATCATACTGCTGACTCTGGTATTGCTGGACTGGTGGAGGCATAGAAGTATTCTGAGATGGTTGATATTGCTGTGGAGCGTCATACCATCCCAAGCTAGGGTCATTCCATCCAGGATCGTTGTTGTAACCATACTGATCAGGGAAGAATTCATCCAAGAACATATGCTTAAGATCTTCCCAAGAAGTGATGGATCCTGGAGGAAGACCATAAAGTCAATCCCTTGCTGCTCCTTGTAATGAATGCAGAAATTTCCTTAAAAACATGTGATCATCAAGGACATGAGGAGGTTTCATTGAAGAGCAAATGGTGTGGAACTCCTCCAAATGTTTATGTGGGCATTCACCTGCAAAACCATGAAACTTAGGCAACAAATTTATCAGTCCATAGGTGAGAGCGCAATGAACATCATCCTCATTAAGTGAAGCTGGCTCCCTAGGAGCACTCTAGAGAATGGGAGGATGAGTCATGTTGTTCTCAACATAAAAGTCAGCAGAATATGCATTAGAAGCAATATCAGAGTTAGATCCGGAAGGAGAATCATAATCATAGACACAGGTAGAAGAAGCAGTATTCACAAAATCAAAATAGGTAGACATGTAGAAAGAAAGGGGGAAAAGAAGAATGCAATGAAAATATGCAACTAAAGCTACCTAAATGCAACACATATACAAAAAGAACACACAAAACAGAACATCACACTCATAACACAAGACAAAACACAACACACACTAACACAACAAAAGATCTAAAACCGAACTGTTGGTCCCCGGCAACGGCGCCAAAATTTGATGGGCTGTCGCAACCCACACAAATTTAATATGCATAAAAGAATGCAGTATAGACTAGGAAGTGACTCCTAGGTCGTCTCTCAAGGACCAATTTTGCGGTTCGAGAATTAAGTCAGACAGGAAGTGAGAAGGGGGGGTTTGTGAAAATGTTGTGCTTAATGCGGATAAACAAAATCACAGATGCAAACACAAATGCAAACACAGATCTAAAGACAGTTTCCAAGACAGACTGAAAACGGTTGGTCATTAACTTAATTACAATGCTTCCTATCACAGATTAACGACAGGTACACACTAAAGGAGCTACTCTAACCTCTAATCCAACACAGTTAACCAACTAAGCGAAGGCTAATTCAGTTTTCAAAATTGCAAACTAATCGAATGCAATACATCTATTCCATCCTATGTGTTCTATACAGATCGATCAACTAAGCGAAGATACAATCACCAACTAGACAACTAAGCGTATACCCAATCGCAAGCACTCGACAGATTAAATAGAGTGTCAGGCAGAGCAGAATAAACACAAGAACAGTCCAGAAAATCTCACAGGAACTTGTGTGACTCACTTGAATTCAAATTGCTAAATAATAAATGTATGCGTAGAAGCATAGTGCTGCGAGAAGAAAATTTTAATGCAAGTTGTGTGAACCAATTGAATGAATATTAAGCAAATTCACAAGCAACAAATTGTGTCAGCGTTGTTCAAATTAATTGGAAGTGCACGGATAAATCAGCAAATGAAAGTAACTCTTGAAGCTAGCAGCTGGAATAAAATAAGTAACGTTGCTAATAAATAAATTCAACAATGCAAAAGCTTTCAAGCACATTCAGTACTGAAATACTTTAAAAGAAAAAATATGTTGGTGGCTGAAACAAGTGAGTAAATAAGCTGTTGTAAAATAAAATTCCATCACCAAACATCATGTGCCATTTTTATAAAAATAAAATCAAAACTTCAGTCGTCTCTCTGCAGCCCTCTTATCCGTAGCCTTCCATGCTCTTCTCCAAGTGATGAAAAGTTTCAAAACTCTCCCTCACAGCTCCACCTCTCAAACGTTCAAGAAAGCTCTCCCTCAAAAGAAGTGGCGGCTTGTCCTTAAGCAATCCCGAGAAAACACACACCTACCCTCTTGCCAGCGTGGATGCTTATATTCCAGCCCCCTCAATGTAACAGTGTCGGTTTCTTAAATTCCAGGAAGTGTTGTTGGACGTGTGCATGGTGTGGGCTGAAGCTTTGGTGTGGAGTTGCTGGACTACTACAACGTCAAGTGCTGGATGCACCTTCTTTTTGCTGAATGTTGCAGCTTCTCTTTTGTGCTAGACATGTAGCAGCTTGTTAAAGTGGGTCGTGGAGAAAGCTGGTCTTGCTACTGCCCGTGGGTGTGGAGCTGCTCCTTTTAGTTTTTCTTCACGCCACTGGACCTGGAAGCTGGATCTTGGACGTATGCTATTGGTGTTGTGCAACCCATGTGGACGCAACTCTTCTCTTGGACCGTGAGAAGGTTGCTGGGCTGCTGCTGTCTCTTTTTTTAAACACATAATTGCCTCCTTAAAATGAAGAAAATCCATCACGTGCTGGACCAGGTGAATGAGCTGCAACCAAGATGTGTTGGGCCTCTGCTGATGTGTGGACTGCAATTGCTGGATGTCACCTCCATAACATATTTTGCTGCTGTGTGCTTGGGCCGTGAATTGCTTGCAAGATGCGTGTGGAACTACTACACTTACTTAATTTGCTACTTCTTTGCTGGCCATGGTGGAGCTGCTGCATTTTGGAGTTGTTCTTCGAAGACGTGTTGCTGGAGTGAAGGACGTGTGGCACTGGGCCTGCTGTTTTCTCCAATTGAAAATCCAAATTAAAAGCTTGTGTGCTTGGTGCAACAAGGAAAGCTTGTGGGTCGCGTGCTGCTTGCTTGTTGGATGGAGAATTGAATGGGTTGCTTCCGCCTTTTTCTTTCAGGATAACTCCCCGTGCACCCCTTCTCAAATCAAGCACCACACCATTTTTATCTTAAAGCAAAGCAGGTCGTGACTTTCCAAGCTTCTGGACCGAGACGTGTTGGAGTGTTGGATGCGTTTTGAAGTCTTGCAAATGCGTTGCTGATTCCATGGACCGAGACAGTGGCAACAGGTGGATGTGTGGAACTCTGGTGCTGCAGCGTTTTTATTGTGTGGGCCGTGAAGATGCTTCCAATTATCTCCAATAAACAATCCAGAAATCCTATTGTCCAACGTGGCCAGTAACAGCGTTGCCCCCTAAGGTCCAATTGAATAATAAAAAGAATGAAAGTTTGACTTTGATTTCAGCACGTGACTGTGCAACTACATTGATTGTAGGCTTCTACAAGAAATAGAATTGAATTCAATGTGTGGGTGGGGGCTGCCCATCTTTCCAAATTGTCGTTATACACACAACCCATTTGCCTTTTTACTGAATCCGCACCTCATTTTTCTTTGATAAAATAAAATGTGCCTCCAAATATTAATTGCCAGGGGTATTGTTAGATGCTCTCCAAGCCCAAATAAAAATGAAACGCAAGTGTGTGGTGACTACATCTCAATTAAAGTCCAAATATCCCAAATAGTATTTCCAAAATTTTCCCTAAAAATAATAATGCAAATAATTAGCTCAGAATATTTAAATTAATTAAAATTAGAATTTTCGGTCAAATTAAGCACAATTAGCAGAAACAGGAAAATACTGGACATTTAAGCACAATTCCCTGATTAATTCTAGCACAATAAACTAAGTAAAGTCGAGAAAATATAGACTCATCACACTCCCGTCCACTAGAACCAATATTTTTAGTGCACCCCCGTTTTTATTAGAATCACAAAACATAATAAAACACACTTTTTAATGTACCCCTTTCTATCTTAAATATACTATCTCTCGTAAATCTACTAACCTCAAGTGGTCCCCACAACTATTTTTAGCTTTAATAGGAATACACTTTATTTTTCTCTCACCAAGTGGACCCCACTTGAAATAAACTTTTCTCACAAAAACTCTCTTTCTCTCTCCCTTTTTCCTACTTTTACGTAAAATCTCTCTTCTTCCCCTCTTTCTCTTTTTATTTTATTTTTTTTTTCAATTAAACCAAAATCCACCTCACCCACCTTTCACACCAAAATTGCCGTGGACCCCACTCACTTTTCTAGATCAACTTTTCTTCTCTTTTCTAAGATTAAAATGCCAATCTCTCTCCCATTTAATTACCATTCATGTAACACTCACACATCCCATATTTCACAATGTCAAACTTCTCTCTCTTAAAACAAAGATCATGACCCCACCACGATTTCAACACTCACTCTTTTATTTCATTTCAACCTTCTCTCTCCTTCTTCCCTCCCTTTTTTTTACGTCAATTTCACACACAATCATACTTTCACTCTTTCTTCCACTTTTGACTTTTCAAACACTCATCTCTCACTCTCATCTCTTCTTTTCACGTAAACCAACACCTCTTCCATCTTATTCAACTTTTCAACCCCAAACTCCGCATTCATTCCTCCTTCCTTTATGTCCCACCATGCAACCCCTTCTCCATCTCTTTCTTTTTTTTTCTTCCTTCAACCCTTATTTAACTTATCCTCTTTGCTTCCAAAGACCCTTCAAGCTTCTCTCTTCACGGTTGTTGCTCCTCTTACAGCCCCTTTCTTTTTATTTGCAAATTTCATGTTCTTCCTTCATGATCTTATTATTCCCATGCACCCAAACTTCTTCTTTCTTCATTCCATCAACCTCATGTACCCCAACTCACTAAAACATTACTTCCACTCCACTCATTCTCATAACTCACTATTTTCTCTTCCAACAATGGGAGAGAACTCTCAATACCCTCCTACCCACACTCTTGGTCAAAGAGTGTAGATAAACATCCCACAAAATATTATAATTCATACATGGTAATAAGGAACCAAGATATACACAATATAACATGATTTTAAGTATACCCATAAAAATTTTTCATGCACATACATCACCCCAAAGTGTCCAAAACATGTATACCAATTTTGAGAACAACACTTTTTGAAAAACCAACGTGTAAAGTTCAAGGTATACTCATAACAACAGCAAAAAACGAAAATCAATATATATATACAACCCAAAGTATACCTCTTCACAACCATATTTTGATAATGCATGAAAAATAATCATTCTCCATACAACAACACATGAAACTAAACACAAAAAGAGAGAGCATGCATCAACATATTAACTTTAATCTCAACACAAAAGAAAGGAAGCATGCATCAACATTATCATGTTACCTTCTACCCATCATACATCATATTATATCCCAAATTAAACCCCTTACCTCTAGTTCCAAGCTAGCTTCCCAGGTTCTTAGGTTTCCTTCCTTCAATAGACTCCAAACTTTCACTCTTCCAAGATCTCTTCCTGTAAGTCACGTCCAACCACAAGACTAGGGTGTCTCATTCTTTCTCTCACCATGTGCCTCTCCAACTCACTCACGATTTTCTCTCTTTCTCTTCCACTTTTAACAAGCTTAGAATCCAACCATATTAACTTAAACACTTTAAGAAGAACTAGCCCTACCCCTTACTAACCATTAACCACCCTATTCTAGGTCACTCCTAAGGCACCCTTAAGCCATTTTAGATTTTTCCCATTCTTAACTCCACATTAACACCAATAAAACCTCTCTTTAATGTGTGTAAATGGTAGGTTTAAAGTGTGCTTAAGTGTCTCCACAATATCCATTTATGTAGCCTAATATTTTTAATGCAATGGTTAACCTCCCTAAGAAACTCCAAGGTCACTTACAAGTTTCCTAAGTCTAGAAATCATGTACCCCAACCCATAGTAAGTGGCAAATAACCTAAGGTTAACGTAAATGAGAAAATAAGGAAGAAATCAAAACCCCTAGGACGTTCGCGTTGCTACACTAAAGGCACCCAACTTTTGTTTTGACTTTTCTCTCTCCATCCATACAGAGCAAATGCATAAACTAAAATAAAAGCTAGCCAAAAAAATGCAACCATGTTGAAATGAGCTTCAAGAATCAACTTTCTCTTTCCAAAATCATGCACAATGCATCAATTAAACCATGGTTTAAACCCTTTAGTTGTCCCTATTTTCGTTCGGTTTTCCCATTTTGATCCCCTTCTTTTAAAGTTTCCCAATTGAGTCCTTATAACTGCTAATTTGTAGCAATTGAGCCCTTGCCGTTAAATTTCGTTAACGGAGTTAATTTTCTGCACATGTGTTGGAATGACATGTCTAGTTAATTAAACGTGGCATATTTAGAAGTGAAATGTGGCCCCTGGCCACCATCAACTCCTCTCAGGCCACCGCAAAACCTTTGTTCCTCATGCCTCCAATATCCTCCGTGTCTTCACCATCTTCTTCTCCTTCACCACAAAACCACTACACCTTTGTCGGACAACTATCAACCTTCAAATCGTCCCAGTTCACACTTAACACCCAAACTGGGAAACCTCATTATGAAGAACCCTAAAACCCCAATATCAAATTTCGTTCTCAACCGTAAGCTTCAACTTTTTTCCTATGCATCAACTCTCTTCATCCATACAAAGCAAATGCATAAACTAAAATAAAAGCTAGCCAAAAAAATGCACCCATGTTGAAATGAGTTTCAAGAATCAACTTTCTCTTTCCAAAATCATGCACACTGCATCAATAAAACAATGCTTTAAACCCTTTAGTTGTCCCTATTTTCGTTCGGTTTTCCCATTTTGATCCCTTTCTTTTAAAGTTTCCCAATTAAGTCCTTATAACTGCTAATTTGTAGCAATTGAGCCCTTACCGTTAAATTTAGTTAACGGGTTTAATTTTCTGCACATATGGTGGAATGATGTGTCTAATTAATTAAACGTGGCATATTTAGAAGTGAAACGTGGCCCCTGACCACCATCAACGCCTCTCAAGCCACCTTTCTCCTCCACCAAGAATCCAATTCCAAATCGCAACAATGAAGAACCTGCATCAGAAAACGTAGAAACCCCTCCATTGCGAAAGCACCAAATCGCGATCGCACCATCACCTTCATCTCGAACCAAAACCTTCAAGGAAAGACCTTTGAATCGTCCTGCTTGTCGGCAAGGGATTTGTAGAGGGAGTCATCGATGGCGGCCATGGTAGAAGATGATAAAGAGAAGGCGAATGTGAAAGTGGATGGAATTGGAAGCACATCGAGCCAATCCAGAGGTTGGTTGCTCCTTCTTAGTCGCAGACCAGTGATATGGAGTTACAGGGAAGTTTTGATGGTTGGCGAGAGGCGAGAAGCCACGGCGACAGTTGTAGCGGCCTTCTTCTTCGCTGGATCTGTTTTTTTGCAAGTGATTTTTGGTTTGCATTAGGTTTTCAAGTTCAATCCCAAAAGCCGCATTTCGCTTGGTTTCCTCTTCATTTTTGTGTTTGGGAAATCCCAAGTTGTTGAATTCAGCAGGTGGAAGAGTAAGTGTAGTGAGCGTTAATGGTGGGAGAAGAAGAAACACAAGCTTCACTTGTAATGCTCTTTTCGGATTGGACGTGTCAGAGACCGTCGTCATTTCTAGCATGATAGCTCTGATATTTTAGCCTCAGAAATTGGGTCCTTCGAAGAAGGCTAGCTTCACTTGCACCTTCTCTTTCCTCATTAAATGCATGAAACATAACAAAGAAGGAAAAAAATGGGTACTTCACGTAGCACACATTGAAACACGGTCAAGTGCCTCTCTTTTCCCTCTTTCTTACCTCATTGTAGGACCCAGACGCCAAGGTGGTGTTGAGATTGTTGACAACACAAACTCTATATCAAATTAGTTTTTGATGATGACAACACAATGCTTAATAACAGTACACATGTTCCAGTATTACATGTTCTTATTCCGAAGTGTTTGTCATATCTATTGAACATGTTTTGTTGAATTACAATGTATGTTCCTGTGATTGATTGAGTGTTAAATTTGTGGAACATGCTTGTATTGAAATGTGAGATAAAATGTTTTTGATTACTGCATATTTCTGGAAGAAAATATCACAGGAACCTTATGAACTTATATTTGTTGTGACAAAGTTCTAGTCCATTCGAATACACTCATAATGGATTTGACTATGCTAAAATCTTTGTACAGATTTTATGAACAAGTGCTATGTGAGATTTTGTGTTGAAAAGAATTTCAAAGTGATTTTTCATGTGTCAGTCGACATTGTGGATCACATATTCGACTGTGTTACTGATCTGTTTGGAATTCTGTTAAGCCTACACGCTCCAACGACTATATTTTTGAAAAGTTAGTTGTGTGACCTAGTCAACTGTAAAAAAAGTGTATTGATTTTGTTGACTGAGGAGCCTTTGTGTTGACTTTCTGTTATAACTGTTTTAATACAGTTGACTCTATTAGTAGGGTATTCTACTGAGAAGCAATATGATATAACAAAAAACTATAAATTGACAGAACGCGAATTGTTCTGTGACTTTTGTTATCTGACATTTTCTCTAGAGAAGGTTCTCTAGATAATTTATTTTCTCTTGGCCTCCTGCTGGTCTCAAGCCCTTCAAGAAGAGATTCATAATTTTTGTTGCTCCTGGTTCTAAGTTTTGTATCACCAAAACACAAAACCCTAGAAAATATTGTTAGCACAAAAATAGAATAAAAAACAAAAATTGAAATTAGGGATTTGAAAAATAAAGAAAAATAAAAATTTGGAAAAAGAAAATAAAATAAAATAAAGCCAAAATTAATCAAGAATCACATAAATAGAATAGCTTAAATCGTGAGTCCCCGGCAACGACGCCAAAAACTTGTTGGGGCAAATCGGCAAGTGTACCGAGTCGTACAAGTAATATAAAATGATAAGACCAAGTATCGTATCCAGAGGACTCTCAACGCTGAATAGTTGTGTGAAAACAAGATTAATTAAGACTCAAAATAAAAGAGATCATGGGTTGTTTTGCAAAAATAATAAAATAAAACAAAATAAAATTGATCAATGGCAAAAAAACATAGAGATGAATGGAGGTTGAATAATATGAGATGATTATGTTCTTGGGGTTAGACTTCACCAAGTTCCCTCTCATGTATATAAGAATTCTTCTTTATTCATTAATGTCAACATCCCTCACTAAATCACTTAAACCCGATCCCTCAGTAAATAAGCATGTCCCTAATTACCAGTTCATACAATTCCTGGCATTGCTGGTAAAAAGATGTGAAGATTAAGAGGTTAAGACGATTAAGACTCATACCCTCATCCCTAAGCAATATAACCCTTAGGAATAATTCAACAAGGACCTGAATTGAAAGGAACCTTCCGGCACTCATGCAATTCACAGATCATGTTATTGTATAAGCAAGCAATAAGAATAGATAAATTACTCTAACAATTAATGAAAAAGCATATGGAATTAAGAATCAATTCAAATACATGAGAATTTACAAGGTTACATCATTTCCCAACAACAAATAGGAATTAGTTCCCCATAGACATGGGGGAACTCTATGAACAATGGAAGAAAAGAAGAAGAATGGAAAACTAAGGATTGGCTAGGAGTGTATTGCTATGCTCTCTTCTACCAGGGATGCAAAACCTAGAGCCCCAGGGTCCTTTAAATAGTGTCAGACGCGTCCCAAAGTGCGGCCCGGTTCGAAAGAATCAAAACAGAGCAGAAACAAGGTCCGATCCAGGTCATGTATCGCCCAGGCGTCGTAGAGAGCTCGCCTGGGCGAGACTTGAGGAGCATGTTGGGCTTGGGCGTCAGATTTGGACGCCCAAGCTTCGAGCGTCCTTCGCCCGAGCGTCGGGGCCACTGCCTGGGCGACCAGCTGTGATTTGGCTTGTGCTGTTTTCTCGTTCCTGTCGCTTGGGCTTCAGGTCTTCCCTCTTCTTGGTGCCTTTTTGTCCCCTTTTGAGCTTCATCTTCTATACTTTTCACTTCTTCTTCTAGTAGTCCTTCAATCTCTATCAAATCAAGGCAAATTTGTTAGAAAACTGTTGAAATCAACCTCAACTCTCTTATTCACACAATTTATTTAAAACACACGAGTCCAAGCAAGTTTCTAAGTGAAAAAGGGTGCTTTTAGTATCAAAATCACATAGCAAATAACGATGTTTCAACCCGTTATCAATCACCAACACCAATAACCTTAGACACCCCCATCATTACCCATCTTCAATACTCCAAAATCACCAGGTGTATAAGATGTGAAGAACTCCTTCCAGGATGTAACATGCAGTGTAACACCACTATTAATTATCCATATACTCTCATCAGATACAAGATTAATAGTGTCATAATCATGAAGACAAACAAGGTCACCACAAGTAGTAGTAATAACACGATCAACATCATCATTATCTCTTTCTCTTTGCTTACCCTTTTTTTTCTTTGCTATTTTTCTTGCAAAAAAAATAGTTCTTCTTTATATGCCCTGTTTTGAGACAATAGTGACACTCCACATTCTTGTACCGAGAACTGGACTTGCTCTTGTTTTTATCTCTACCAATATTTTGTTCTTTATTCTGGTTTTTTCCCCTATTTTCTGTAACATGCACTTATAAATGAGATGAAATAACTTGTGTCTTCCTTCCCATATCCTCATTAAGTGCACAACTCTTTTCCATTTACAAAGAAATATTACCATTATGGAAACCCGGAATGTCTCCCATGAATCTGGTAAAGAGTTTAATAGGAATAGTCCCAATAGATAATCATCAAATTTTATACCCACCACTACTAATTGATCATAACATCCTTGAAATTCACTCAAGTGATTTGAAATAGGAGTTCCTTCCTTGTACTTCAACACCAGAAAATTTTTCAGCAAGTATAATTTATTAGTCCCTGACTTAGAAGCATACAAGGACTCAAACTTATCCCATAGGCTTCTCGCATATGTCTCATTAGCAACAAAATTATAAATATTATCATCAACAAACTGCCTGATAAATAAACATACCTTTTGATGTTCAAAATCTCATTCTTCATCTGACTTAGATTCTAACTTATTGGAAGCAAAAATAGGAAGATGCAAGTTTTTCACAAATAGTAAATCCTTCATCTTGTCCTTCCGTAGGTGATAATTTTCTGTATTCAAATGAATCAATTTTTTATGTGCCTTCATCATTCATGCAAACTAAATAGTTCCTTAACCAAAGAGCTTTGATGCCACTTTGATGGGAAAAAGTGTCAAAAAACAATAGCAACTTAACAATGAGTAATAACACAGCGGAAAATCAATCCCCCTTCTTACGAGAATCTGCGAGGAACACCAAACAAATAGAACAAAAACATAATCCAAAGCACAAAGAGACACCAACAATTTTAGCATGAAAAATCCCTCAATGCAAGGGTAAAAACCATAAGTCCTCCAGACCAAAGAAAAATTCACTATGATCAATAATATGGTACAAAAGAATTTTCAATAAAAACACCAAATGATATTTTCAATCAGTCAATTTAACTAAGTGTTGAAAGACTTTTGGTTGCACAAAAGTCAATAAACCTTATCTCCACTAATGAAGTATAAAGGCAAACTAGGGAATTAATCCAAGGACTTGGTACTTGTTAAGAATAGAATTGTAGAAATTAACCTAATTATTTATTTACTAAAACTAAGTGGGGAAAAGAAAAAACATGAAATCTAAAGAAACTAAAAGAATGTATGATGCCTAGTGTAAAATGATGTAAAAAAGGTATAATAAGACTCTAATATGAAGAAACAATGAATGGAATATCTAAACAAAAATGATGTATTAGAACAATGCATGTTATTAATCTAATGTGAAGAATAAGTAAACTACTAAATCTGAATATGGAACACTAAAGAAATTAAAGGCTATATGGATGAAAAGTGATGCATGATTATGAATTGAGAATGCAAAGAGTAATATGTAAAGAAAATTCAAACTCTATTTGCTAAATGATGTGCTAAAGATCAAATCAGAATTGACAAAATAAAAGAAGAATAACCAGAGAATCATGGGCAAAGGCTGAAATCAAAATTTAATATGCATTTAAAATCAAAACAAAATAACGCCATAATTGATTCCTTGATCCATTTGATGAGAGTGAATCTCAATTTGTCTCAAGAAGACATCTTGTTTAAACAAGACCACTTTGGGGTCTTGTAGACTCTAATATAGAGACTGAATATTCCAGATTCTCATTCACACTACCAAACAGATTAAACAATCAATAAGAAATTTGTTAAAATCAAAACATTTATATGCTATAACATAATATGACTAATATCTATTTAAAAAAAAAACTAACTCTAAAGCAAAACCAATTACTACCTATACTACAATTATTATCATCGAATGAAACAATCAGGAGCAACAAAATTTAATTACGAGAGACACCTAATCTACATGATATCACAAATTTCAAAATTGACGAAACAAGAAGCAACTGACACTAGAAAAAAATCTAATTTGCATGAGTCATAAAAGTAATGTGCAAGAATCAAAATTAAAAGAGCAAGAAACATAAAACTTGTGCAAGAAAGATAAAAGAACAACATTGTATTGAAAATTGGAGAATTGAAATACAAGAAATGTACCCAGAATCCGAAAAAGGGAACCTCATGTCACCCACGTGAGACCCTTCCGCGAAATCAGCAACCAAAAATAGTGTATCTACTCTCTATGAAAGCTTTGAAAGATCTAAAACTAAAGCATGAAATTGAGAACCTAAGTTAGGTATCGTCTGTCACCCACTACATGTACTTTTCACTTTACAAGAATTCCCTTTATGAAAGTCAGAAAAAACGAAAAAGAAAGAAAATGGGGAAAGGGGAAGGAATCACAAACTAATTCGAAAGCTTCTCAATTGATCTTCAACGAACTCTGAACTGCTCTGCTTCTTCAATCAATCCAGCTCAGCACACTTCCGATCTATTTCTCCAATCCGATTTGCTTTCTAGGCCCACTTCCTTTTGGGTTGTCTTCCTATGGACCGTGTAGCTCGCTTCAATGCTTCATTACAAGAGTTCTTTTTCTTGCTGACGAACCCTAGCGAGGGTTGAGAGAAATGGAGAAAACCCCAAATGTTTGATTGAGCCCTCTTTTGCACAAATGAAGCTTTGAGAAGGACCCCCAACTTTAGCCAACAACAGCATGAAACGCTGCGTTTCATTTAACAACCAAAAGGGCTTCTGCCCATGCCTTTCATCCCAATGCTTACTCTTTCAACAACGTTGTCCCAATTCCTGACTTGGCCCAATATTCTGCTTAGTTTGTGCATAACAACAACATCTCTTTTCTTCTCCACTTAAAACGCACAGTATCAACAATTTTGCAACCCAAATCAGTGTATTTCACAACGATAGCCCAACTCGTACAAAGCTTTTTCAGCCACTGCCAGCCCCTCTTTAATTCCCCTTCCTTAATTTATTCATGCAAACATTAACATATCAATTTAAAAAGAATAAACTGGCACAATAAAATGAAAAATAAAGCCTAAAAAAAATGAAATTCTATTTTAAATTTTTTGAATATTTTTCTAAAAGATAAAATTCTTAATTATTAAAAAACAAAACTATTTTATTTAACTAAAAAGGGAAAATTAACATTATTTTTACAAAAACCTATTTTTATCCTAATTATTCTAAACTATAGTATTTCTAATGAATTAAAAACTAAAATATCCTAAAAACAGATTATTATCACACAAAAAATTGGAAAAAATTGGGAGTTATCACTAAGCACAAATGCTTACAAATGAAAACAAAGAAGATAAAAAATTTCCAGAACAAAGTTGCTAATGCGAGGCTATTTTCTCCCAAAGTAGACCTCTGATTGACGATCTGAACGGTCATAATGAAGAACCATATGTCTGGAACCCATTGTCCAAAAATCAATCCAATCCAACAGTGAAGGACTTCATAGCGATGAAAACACCACTGCAGGTTTTGATTTATGCAGGAAATACTTTCTCTCTCATTTGGCTTTTCACTATCTTCAAATAACTCTAATATGTTGTACTAATCTGACCTGTATCCACTAAAGGAAAGTGAAACATAATTGTTCACATTATTTGGGTCTATTTTCACATAGGAAGGAAGCTCAATAACACTCTTAGTATTCAACTTGTTGTCATTTGTAACACACAGGGGAACATAACACTATGTAGCTTAGTTTGTTTGAGTTTTCTGATGGATGGTAACAAATCTTAGCGAGTATAAAAAAACAAATAAACTTCACATTTGTTTTTCTATTTTTTCTACTAGTAAAATGATTAAATTTATTAAAATAGGTATATTCAGAATTCAAGACATAATTACATGTTAATAAAATTTTCTCTTGTAACTTCATTTTGTTAAAGTCAATAACTCACTTTAAGTTGGTGTTCAGTTCCTATGTTATCACAAAATAATTAAATTTAGTAGAAAAGTCTTCTCGTTGCCGGTTTCAAGTTTCTTCACTACAGATAAATTTTGAGTTTCAACTAGGGCTATGAATTTCTAAAAAACATAATAAACTTCGGATTTCAATTTAATAAAGTAAACCCAAGTCATTATTGTAAAGTGATTCATGAAGGAAATGCAACTTACTTTCTGTTGGAATTGGAAAAAAAAAAATCCAACTTTCTATGTGTCAGCTTAGAATCAAGTTCTAACTTTAAACTCTTGACCATAAATAAAATATAATTAATAGAAAAACTTCTTTCTATAATCGCCAGTTGAAGTAATTTATCACCATCAATAAATAAGAGAGGGATAAATGAGCCTTAAAAAGAAATTGGAGGGAGAAAAAAAAAGAGGGAAAAAGAAACAAAAGGAAAAAGAAGAATTTGAGTTTGGAACCTAGTGCCTCTTCCAAAGAAGTTTGTTGAAACTGGTATCACACATCAGAAAGGGATTAAAGAGCGTGTTGCGGTCAATAACCAAGAGGGGAGGGGTGAACTAGTTCTTTTTAAAATTAATTATTTTCTTTTAGAACTTTTATCAAGCAGTTGGTAAACTAAAAGTATAGAGATAGAGAAAATCACACAAAGTATTTTTATAGTGGTTCAAATCAAAAGATTTTATATCTAGTTATTAATCACTATAAAGAGTGCATCAAGAGTCTTCAATTCTTTAGTTTTTAACATCATCAGAACTTCATAGTAGCTTCAAGATACCAATGCTCCTTATTGGTAATTAAGTTGTCCAACCATAAGCTTTGAAAAATTATAAAATCCTTCTTATGGGTTTTATCTTTTTAAGTCATACCTCTTTAATAAAGGAAAACTTTGTATTCCTCAAGGATCCATTGGGAAGCTTCTTATAAAGGAAAGTCATAGAGGAGGTCTCATGGGCCATCATGGAATTGATAAAACTCTTACTCTTTGGAAAACAAATTCTATTGGCTACACATGAGACTAGATGTCCAAAGGCATTATTCTTGATGTATTGAATGTTTACAAGCTGAGTCTGAAGTGATACCTAATGGACTCTACACACCCCTTAGTATAGCTAGCAACCCTTGGGAGCACATAAGTATTGACTTTGTTTTAGAATTACCAAAGACTCAACAGGGTTATGACTCTATCTTTGTGGTAGTGGATGAATTTAGTAAAATGGCTCACTTTATACCCTTCTCTATCTTTGTGGTAGTGGATGAATTTAGTAAAATGGCTCACTTTATACCCTTCCATAAGGTAGATGATGCTAACTATATTGCAATACTTTTCTTCAAATGAGTGGTTAGATTCCATGGTTTACCCAAGACCATAGTGTTTGTTAAAGATGTTAAGTTTGAAGTCATTTTTGGAAAACTTTATGGGAAAAGTTATGAACTATACTTCTATTTTCTACTACATGTCATCCTTAAACTAATGGGCAAACTGATGTGGTAAATAGGTCTCTATCTACACTATTCAGGATAATAGTAAAAAGGAATAGAAATTCATGGTATAAACATCTCCCTCGTGTATAGTTTGCTTATAACCGAGTAGTCCACATGACTACTAATCTTTCTCCTTTTAAGGTTGTATATGATTTTAATCCTATTACTCCTCTTGATTTACTTCCACTTCCTTACACATCTTCTTTCTTACATAAAGAATGAGTTTCTAAAGCTGATTTTATCAAGAAGATGCATGAGAAAGTTAACCACCAAATTGAAAAATAAACTCCAAAATATACTAAGTACAATACTAAAGGGAGGAAGCAAGTAACTTTTGAGGAAGATGACTTAGACATGCATTTACGGAGACATGATGGTAATTATTAGTCGCCAATCACAGTTTCTAAATCTTGACTTTGAGAATGTCTCGAAGGGTTTAGACGGCAGGAGAGGGGATTCTTGCTGTTGGTCTAGTTTTGTATTGCCGATATTTTGATTAGAAGATTATAGAGGTATTTTACATTTTTGACGTGAGGTATTCTGTAGAAACCTTGTTGTAAAATCCTTGATTATTATAGTGCATTTGCTTCTCGTGGTTGGAAGGACACTGGATGTAGACAGGTTGGCCAAACTAGTATAAAAAGGCAGTATTTGAATCTTCTCATCCCTACTCTTTTACTTTTAATCGACTTCTTTCTATATTCATCCGATTAAGTTTCCTCTACATTGAAAATCTTTTAACTTGCGTTTCAAGAAAAGATTGAAGGCATCTCTTTTTGTACAAAAGATTTTAAAAGCTTTTTTTTATACTTCACCAATTCACCCCCCCCCCCCCCTCTTGGTGTGACAAATTGAGTCATTCTATTTTAACATAAATTGTCATATATCTTTAAACGACCATAACTTTTTCTCCAGTTGGCATATTTGACATTATTTTATATTGACATCATTAGTGACTACATTTTCACTTTCGCGCCATAGATTTCTCATGAAATTTACCAATATGACGTCGAAAGTTGAGAATTTTGACATCTAATGAGCATATGACATCGAAAAAGTATAAATTTTGATGTCTAAACTGAACATCTATTTACAAAAAAATCACTTGTCATTTTTAACGTTATCTTTTTTGTTTTCTGACGTTAAACATAAGACGTTAAAGCCTTATTGTTCACTAGTCAAAATTAGATACTGGCATGATTTAAAAGCATGAATGGGAAGTAAATTTGTTCCACCTTATTTTTAGAGAAATCAAGAGGTTAAACATGAAACGAAAGAACTCATGGAGAGAGGTAGAGAATTTTTTATAAGTGAAAAGGGGTTCTTTCATAGAGCGAATGAATTTAAGGAGAAAGTTAAGAAGCACTTGAGGGATAAGGAGATATATTGCAAGAGAGAAAAAGGAGCAAAATACAACTAGCTAGGAGAGCAAACAAGAAGATAACTCTAAAAGCTATAAATGAGAAAATTCTAAGAGTTAGAGTTGCAAAAGCAAGAAGAGCTAGAGAAAAGGAAGCTGGAAGATAAAAGGAGGAGAGAGAAAAGAAAGAGAAAGAAGAAAATGGTAGAAGAGAAAGGGAGGGGAGTGAAAAGAAAGTGAAAGAAGAAAATGAGAAAAGATAAAAAGAGGAGAGAAAAGAAAGAGAAAGAACAGGAAAGGAGAGGGAATAAATCTTCCTTGCTCTTTTGACTTCATTAGTGCCTTCATGTGTGACTTCCAAGACATCCCACATCTCCTTGTCAGATTTGCATTGAGATATCCTAAAAAATTCATCAACAGTTAGTGTAGAGGCAATGATATTTTTGAAAACTAGCCGTTGTACTCATTTAATCGATTAACAGTAATATTAATCTATTAAAAGCGTTAAATGGCCAGTTACGAAGAATGGAAGATTATTTGCTTGAGTCTATAAATAGGCTCCCTTTAACCATCAAAAGCAACTCTTCTCTTGTGCTTAAGAACTCAGAAACTCTTGAGAAGTGTATGTTCTTGTTCGACTTGTGAAACTCTTGTATGTGGAGTTGGTGAAGTGCTGCTACGGTGACAGAGGAAATAGTCGATTCATCCTTGGTGCGTATGAGGAGGTGTTTGGAAGAAGATCATCCTTCGTGAAGTATTCAAAGGAGGTGTTTCATCCTTTGTGAAGATTCAAAGGAGGTGCAGGTTCATCTCTTGTGGTATCAAGAGAGGTGGTTTCTAAACTTTTACAAATTGTTTCTTTGTGATTGTAATTTGTAATTGTTTTGTGCTTAGTGAACTGTTTATCTTGGTTTGAGATAAGCGACTGGACGTAGGATTGGTAAGATTCGAACCAGTATAAAAATCGTCTGTGCAAATTTCTCTCAACCTTACTCTTTTATTTATATTTATTATTTGCGTAGTAAGATAAATTGAGAAGAAATTAAAAGGCACACGTTTGAATTAAAAATCCTCTTGGTTTGTTATTCCATGTTAATCAATTCTGCTGCAGCCGCTCTGAAAGTGAATTGGTGAGTTTTCAAAATCATAGTCTTTTCGCAATTTTTTCACAAAGTATAAAACTTTAAACAATTTCTTGAATCGCAAGTATAGAAAATCTAAGTGTAGCGGAAAATCAAAGTAGACTACGTAAATAACAGAGTCGACTAAATGTAAAAGTGTAGGGATAGAGAATTCAAACGCAGGTTTTTATACTGGTTCGGCCTCAATGCCTACATCCAGTGTCCATCCAATCCCAAGAAGCAAATGCATTATAATGGTAAAGGTTTTTACAACAAGGCTTTTATAGAGACCTCCAGGTCAAAAATATAAAACACCTCTCTAACCCTCTAACCAAAATATAGCCAATACAAACAGGAAGACTTGCAGGAAGATATCCTCTCTTCTGCAATCTGCAACTCACTTTGAACAATCCTCAAAGATATCCTCTCTTCTGCAATCTACCCCTTATAATCACAACAGGTACATGATAACGGTGTAAAAACCGTTATTCTTATACATTAATTTGATATCAAAACACAACCTTTATGACTTAGAATTAGCTTAGAATCATGCAAAACATCTTAGTTTGAATACAAGAGAGCCAAAAGTGATTTTATAGATATTATGCTTGGTTTTACATTGTTTTGGTAGGATTTTATGAGAATTGAATGATGAAGATGAAGAAGGAAGGACTTGGAATAAAGAAAGGGCGAGAAAAGATGAAAAGGAGGAGTCACTACCACCGTTCAACGCCAATTCAGTGCTGAACATCAGAGTCGCCATCCGCTGAGCGTCCAGAGAGCGTTGGGCGACCTGCGTGACCACCACTGAGCGGTAGCTAGCACTGAGCACCTAAATGATGGGCCTGGGCCAAAATTCTGTTATTTTTCTGGCCTACAAATAGACCCAATGCAATTCTTAGGTAAAATCTTTTAGCAATCAGAGACGTCCAGAGAATCTTCTTCACTCCTTGGAGGCGGATTTTGGATGTGGGAGCTCCATATCATCAATTCTAGGGTTTATTCTTCCATTCTTTTCATTAATTCCATCTAGTTTCACCATGTCCATGGTGAACTAAACCCATTGTTGTTGGGGAACAATGTAATCTTTTGAAACTCTCTTATATCGAAATTCTTGTTTTATTCATATGCTTGTATTATCAATAGTTTGGGTTTTCTTTTCCGATTTTAATGCTTGAATCGTTTACAGTGTTATGATATTTAATTTTTTCGATACGGGAACGTACGGAAAAGTCTCGAACTGATAAGAATTCTCTTGGTTAAGCAATACTACCTAGGAATAAGAGTAGGATGACCAATTGCTTTAAACATCTGTTAATAATTCGTTATTAAATACTTAGGGAGACTAGGAATAGTAAACTAGTAATTATTAATAGGCTCTCTTCGCCGAGGAATCGGGTTTAGAGTAGATTAGAAAGCTGCAGGACATTCATAATAAAGCGAATTTAATAAGAATAGTAGATATAAGAGGGTGGATAAAGATGAAATTGTAAACCCCAACAACTCCATTAATTCATAGTCTTATTTGCCAACTGATTCAATTTGCATTTGCATGTTTAAATTCAGTTTTTGCATCAACACTACAAGTATTCTTCTTTCAAGTCTTATGCGATCAAATCACATGAACGTCTAGGCCACTGAGTCCTTTGGGAGAACGATACTCGGTCTTACCATTTATATTACTTGATAACGATCTGGTATACTTCCTAAGGGCTTAACAGTACAATAGCAATCACCACGGAATGAACACGAGTCTTGATCAATCAAAGAACACCTCAATTGTGCGGATAATGATCAAGCAGTAAGCACAACAGAACTCTCCTTCAGAACCTTTTTAAAGAATGATCACCACGATCTTCTTGATGAGTTCTTGGAGCTCTAAATCACAGAGAAGCAATCTGAAACAAAATATGAAAATGTTAGTTTTCCAAAAGTTCTCTGAAACAACTCAGGTCTCGTCTATTTATAGATTTCTACAAAATAGGCGCTCATGTAGTCAACTAAGCTACTAATACAATCGACTGTCTTCTGACAGTAGTAACAGCTAAGTCAAAGTAATAGCTATGTGATAACTCTCAGTTTTTACATCTTTATTAGTCTTTAATTGTTTAGAATTAGGATAAAAATAGGTTTTTCTTTAAATTCTTAGGTTTTGTGAAATTTTAGTTAAAAATAGATTTTTAGGTGTAATTTTTAGTTTTTGTTAATAATTAGAAAATTTATTTTTTTTAGAAAATATTTAATAAAAATCTTTCTGTTTAATTGTTAGATTTTTTTTTTCTTTTCTTTAATTTTGTATTGATTTTTTTCACTGAAGCAGATATGAAATAAAATGGGTTGTCGCACTCAGTTTGGGCTGATTTTCAATGTCTTTATTCTGACAGCAATTTGATTGAAACATCATCTAAGAGCACACTCTCCTTCAAGATTCCATCTGAAATCTGATGCAACATGCTGCCTTCAGCTATTTTATATGTTCATTCAAAGAACTCAATGGCTACAATGTATTTATATGTATCTAACAATTTCAATGTATTCGGTTCTTATTTGTTTGCAAAATGGCGTGTAATAGTTTATATTTGATTAAATTAATAATAAGAATATTATAGATGTGATATGTTTTATTGAGAAAATTGGGACGCAACAAAAGCATCAATGCATTGCTATCTCATCAGACAGTCTTCTGGAAATAATTAAAAAATATTGTCCTTTTCTATAGTGAGTGAATACAAATGGCAGACATGCAATATTGAGATTCAAATTCAGTACTGTAAGTTACAGCCTTATAACGTTTTATACATAAACGCCAAATATAACTTTAATTTGAAGAAAATTATCTTAAAATCTATACCATTGTTATTTCTTGGCTTAATGCAATTATTTATGTGGTTTTTAAAAATGTTATGTGGTTACTTGGTTCCACTATAAACGCCAAATTGCATGGTCAGAGATTCAACCATAGATTCGTGTATCTTAGTTAAATGCATTCTGTGAGAACCCAAAAAAAATATCTATATATTTTTGAACATAAACAAAACTTTAGAACAATTTCTAACTCAGTTTTTTTTTTCAGAAAAACACTTTCTCTCTCTAGAGGCCAAAATCCTTTTCTCTGTGCTCTATCTTCTCTCTTAAATCTTCCTTCACTAAATCATCTTCTCAACATCAGGAAGCACGTAAGGATTCCTGGTGTTGAGAGCTCGAAATCCCACCGATTTTTCCTCTGGTAAGTGTTTTTCCCCTTTTCAGTTCATTTTAGGGTTTTGATCATGCAATAAGTCTGATTGCATGTAACCCATTATGCGTCCTTTCAATTTTAATTTCAATTAGGTTCTAAGAAATTGTCTTCCATCAACAAATGATGATTTTTAGGTATTTCGGAGTTCCTCTCGGTGCAAGGGGGCTAGTTGAATCATCCTGTAAGCTTGGTTGTGCGTGTAGAGGTAAGGGGAGCTTAAGTTTTTCATTTCTTTCTAATTTTGGGAATTTGGGGTTGCAAGAATTTGGGGATTTTACTTGGGATCTATGTGAATTATGAACTGAAAATTCTGCATATTGAGTTAAGCATGTTTTCTATGTCAAACTGAGAAATTTTAAATTGAGGCTTATGAATTGGTATGAATCATGTGTGATACTATGAACTGAATGTGAATGTGTATTGCTTGGATTGGACATGTTGGAAGTGGTTGAGGTGGAAAAGTATTCTGTTATATTGTTAATTTGATCAAAAGCCAAGTGTTTAGGTAGAGTTCTAAGTGATTTGAGAAGAAGTGAGGTAGTGAAATTGAGGGTCAGGGGTTCTGGGTAGGAATGGGCTGTTGGGGCAACCTTAGTAAGTGGAATAAGACTTGTTTGAGTGATATGACAGCAAAATTCTGAGGTAGAACTGGTTGTTAGCCTTTTAGTGTGTTTTGCATGATTTTTAGTTCATTTTCAAGGGTTTCATTAGTGAGATTCCGAATTAAGTGGTATGGAATAAATGTAATAGTTTGGGAACTGTTGTTAAGTCTATTAAAACTTGTTCAAGCTGTTAGTTGCAGAAAATTTGGGTTAAAAAGTATAGAATTGGGTTTAATTGAGTTTTAGTGGTTTAAAGTAACTAAATTGGATTGAGGTAGCAAATATGAGTTAGGAGAGTGTGTTTCCATGTAGCTTGGTACATAGGAGATCTTAAGAGTCAATAGAATGTAGGAGGAAAATGTTCAAGTTGAGATTTAAAGTGTATCTATGAGAGGTTAGTTTGCTCTGCACAATTCCACAACCCATGGAAAAATCCACAATCTTCTTGTGGACTTCTCTGTTTCAATTCTGCAATTCCTGACGTAAATCCACAGGTTGTGGTAAAAACCACAACTCACTTGTGAAACTTTCTGTTTTGCCTTCTGTTTTCTCGAGCTAAATCCACAGGGTGTGGAATCTTTCACAGCCCAGTTGTGGAACACCCTGTTTTGATTCCTTTCTTTTTCTACTTTGCTTGGTTTATTGCTTAACACTCTTGGTTGATTGGTCTATATAATTGTTTGTGGTGAATTAAGGTATATATGGTTAATATGGTTTGGAGAAATATCAAGTGATTGGATTGGTTGGATTCGGTTGTGAAATTATGATCTCTCGATGAGATCTATTAGTGTATTGATTGAATGGTGAGAGGCTTCCATATGGGGGGTTATCCCTAACACTCCAACGGTCTTTCATTCTCACTTAGAGAGGATCGACACGTGTGGTGGGAGTAGTGGGAGGTCCTAGGGTAGACGCTATCACTGGAGGTCTATACTGCGGTAACGGACTAGCCTTGTGTATGGTTGGGTGAAACCCCTCGGCAATGGCTTTGCAAAGCCGTAGAGGCCATCACAAGTACACAACCCGCCCTAGCTCTACATTCATTCTATGTCCGGACGTGTCTAGGAGTCTTTGCATGATAAGATGATTGATTTGGTTAAGTTATGAAATAAGTGCCTATGATTATGATGACTCGTATGCTTGTATGTGAATTTATGTGTTCGGTAATGTTTGATCACTTTGCTATGATTTGTATGTTTGTTTAAAACCTAGCTCACCCTTGCACTTGTATGTTGTGTGTGTTTGCTTTCTCCCTCGCGATGATCATCCAATCCTTTGGATGTGAGCAGTAGGTGATGATGTACCTCTGGAGCAGTCATTGGAGACCGATGAAGATCCAGCACCTAGTGCTTAGACGTTTATTTTGTTTTATTTCTTTTTAGCCTATCGTTTTGGAAACCTTAGACCTTTGTACTTTAATTAATTTTCGTTTTAAATTTCCCCCTCTATTTTGGATGACTGTAATTCATACCTATACGATTGTCTTCTACTCTTAACTGCTTTCTAGTATTATAATATATTGCATTTCACATGATATAGATATACTTATATTTTTGAGATGTCACACATTCAAAATTCATCCAAAATTTATTTTATCAGAATACATTAAAATGGGTGCCATATGAATATCCAATTAATTAATTTACAGATACAACGTATTCAAACATGCATTTACTTTTCTCACCAAAATTCCATTTCAACATATGTTAAAAAGCTAATATGAACACATTAACGTAGCATTGAGATGCTGAATTTGGTAAATTGTGATATTACAGGTTCAAGAATGCTGGCTCCAACAAGTTTATTCAGAAATCAGAGAAATTTTTTGAAAATAAAAAAAGCCAACAAAGAAAGCCTCTGTCAGATGGAATTCTGTCACGACCTCTGATGCTTCATAGTTATTTCCATGCGAGCTGCTGAATAAAGATGCAATGTATTTTTTGCTGTGAAAGATGAGATGGTTGATTTGATTAGCAGCATCATCCCTTGATCTTGATGCATTGAGATAAATATTATTTCTCAATAACATTTCTCTGCAACAGTTTTTTAATAAGTGAAGGTTGCCATCGTTTTATGTTTGTATGTTACGGATATGAAATTTAAATTATACAAAACAATTTATTCAGTTCACAATTTTGAATTAAAAATAATTTTCTATGAAATTTAAATTATTTAAAGCTAAGATATTATTACAAGTTATCTGCTAACCGTAAAAGTAAAAGTAAAAGTAAAAATAAAAATAAAAATAAAATATCCTCGAAAATGTCAAAATTTTATGATATGATTACAAATGTGTCAAAAATATTTACTCAAAATTTCTTTAAACTTAAATCATTGATATGATTGAAAGTATATCTGCTCAAATTGTTCTTTCATATCAAACTTTTCAATACACATAATGAAATTTGTCTGTAATACTGTACTATATTATGTAATTAATACTAATAGAGTTTATTAATAATAAAATATTATATAATAAATATTAATTTTTTTAATTTTATTTAAGAAAATATATAATAATATTATAATTATTTATACTATTTAGCATTTTTTTAATATTAATTGATAAATATATTTAAAATTTTAAATAAAATTTAATTAAAAAAACTAAATTTATACTGAGAGATTAAATTAATCTAAAATTAAAAAAATAATTTCAAGTGTATAAATAAAAGACCAAAATTATATTTAACTTAATTTAATATATTATTTCTGACACTTTGCTGTAATGTTTTTGTTGTGAAAAATAAAATGGTTGATTTGACCATTGATTTTTTATGCTTGCATTGTGGGATCTCTTCATACCTGATAGCAAAATAACAGAAGATTAAATAATAGGAAATATAATTTGTGAATAAAATCTTTCTGCCACAGCTCATTGTATAAACTAACATAATGTCTAAAAAATTTTAACTTTTAAATTTCCTTTGTAAGATGAATAATTGAAGTGATTTGTTAATATAGTTTGATATATATGTCGAAAAAAATTGTTAAAAATAAACATAATGTTTACTAAAAAAAACTTAAAAGTGAAAAGTGACTGCATATGTAAAAATATATTCATAATATAGAAGTTCATAAATAGATCCATGTTTTTGAAACAGATACCAGTAACATATGACAATATATTAATATAAAATAAGGTTTCATATAATTTAACATTATTTTTTAATTATCTTAAAAAAACAAAAAAAAATGCTGGTATTTTATGCTAGGGATGTAAAAATATATTCATAATATGCAAGAACATAAACTAGATCCATGTTTTTCAAACAGATACCAATAACATACTATGAGATAATATATTAATATAAAATAAGGTTTCAAATAAATTTAACAATATTTTTTAATTATTTTTAAAAAAAATAAAACGATGCTCGTATTTTATGAGAACTTACCATCTAAATATGAGAGAAAAATATGGCAACATAGGAGCTTTCGATTTTTAGGCTTTCAACCAAAATATGAGAGAAAAAGGAAAGACAGAGGGAAGCGGAAGGAATGAGGCGTGAAGAGTGAACCTTTAGGATTTTAGGTTACCTTTATATAGCCGAAAACGAGACTTACTATCGGTTCAATTACGTGTGTAGTTGTAAAAGTTTTATAATTTATTTAATTATTTTTTGTTAAATAAAATTAATAACTTAAATTCTTAAAATATGAAAATATATATAAAATCATAATCTTGTATGAATCATAATATATTTATTATTAATAATAAATTAATTATCTAAATTTTTATAAAAATAATTTTGATGTTTGTAAAACACTATAAAATAATTTAAATAACAATCAATTTTAGAAATAAAAAATAGTTAATCACCATATAAATTGATATAAATATTAATTTATAAATTATAAATAATTTGTCTTTACAATAAAGAATTTTAATTAATAACTAATTACATTTGATCACTCCATTAATTATTAAGGTTTTGATAAAAGAATTAGTTTCTAAATTTTTCATTAATTATATTTTTTATTTATAATAGTAACTATTTTAAAGATTATTAATTAATACTTTATAAATTAATATCTAAATTAATCAATATGAAAACCAATTATTTTTTGTTTCTAAAATTAATAACTAATTTATAATAATTCAAACTAAAAATATTAATTAATAAATGTATGACTTCTACAATAAACAATCTTTGTTTTAACATTGGGTGTACTTTTTTATATAAAGATTCGCTATTAATAATACTTTTGTATTTTGTCATAGGAAATCAAGATTAAGTTTTTTTTCTTAGTTATAGATTGATTTGTTGAATCTTATTTCTTGGTCAAATAACCAAATCGCTATCCAATTTAAGATACAACTTGTTATTAAATCAATTTTAGTGTTTAAGATGCCATTTAGATTATTTGGATGCGTCTTATAAATCAGAAAAACAAGATTCTTGTCCAAATCTAACAAAAATAATTGATTATTTCAGTCAGAAGGTTATCTTTACATGAATTTTTTTTGGAATAATTGATTATCAAGTGTGATAATTGATTATCTTTAAAAAGAAATTATGTGGGTACCCTGTATACAAGTTTGGTTTCTTTTGTATTATTCTCTTATGTTATTTATGAATGGAAATGTTTTAATACTTTTATGATTGTTTGATAATATATATTGAATATTATGATTGTTTATGCATGAGATTATATATATGTATTGTTATATGGTTTGAAAGGAGTATATATGGTGAAATTTTTTATGAGGTTATATATGTATTGTTATATGGTTTGAAAGGAGTATATATGGTGAAATTTTTTATGGTTGTTTCGAGTAGAGAAATGTATTGATTAAGGACTGAACATTGGAAGTTATCCTAATGCTCAAATAATCACTCCATCACAAGTAGAGAAGAAGACTATGTGGTGAGAAGTAGTAAGAGATTATAGTATATGGTCTGATGTTCTTTGTTCATAGGTCGTTAATTGACTAATATTATGTTGTAGTTAGGGGAGAGGCAGTGTTCCAACATTACAAGTGTACAATATCTAGTTTAATCAAGTATAGAATTCAAAAGAGATATTAAACTATATATGTTACTTAAGTGACAAAAAAAATCTATAAATTCAACACTTTAAAGAAATACTAAAGTGTAACTTTCCTTTTTTGTCTTTACACACACATATTTTCAATTATTAAATGTAAACAATGATCTGATACATTAATTAATAATTTATTTTTAAAAATAAATTAACACAAAGCATTGATGTAGCATTGAGATGCTGAATTGAGTTATTAGTCCAAGACTGTAAAATACAAAAGATTAATGTTGTGTTCGTTTTAAGAGATGGTACTGTTTGAGGTGATTTGCGAGGATGGATTGAAGTTACTTTTTATGTTCGTTTGAAGTGATTTGAGAAGAAGGAAGGGAGAGGATTTGCGGGATGGTAAGCTAATTTCATCTTCGCTTATGAGAAGAGATTTGCGATGATTTGTTGTGAAAAACCTATTTTAACCTTCTGATAGACGTATGCGATTTTCTGTTTTAATGGCTTTTCACTCATTTACTTTGTGTTGCAGGTACTGAGTGATTAATAATAATAATAATAATAATAATAGTAATAATATTCAGTACTTACATTTTTTATTTATTAGTTTAAAATTAATCAATCTCACTTCAATAATAAATAAATTCATACTACTTCATATTAAATTAGATTAGACACAAACATTACATTTAAAAATAAATTCATTTTATTAAATTATAATTTTTTTACTTTTAAAAATTAATTTTAATAATTATTTTTAATTTTATTCTTTATAAACATTTTTACAATTAAATATAACATTAACAAATATCTTTTTATATTACTTTAATAACTAAGCGTATTTTGGTAATTTTCAATTTCTATCCATTAAACAAATTTTTTAAATCTGTCACATCAATCAAATCCTACACTAATTCTCACAAACTTTACCCTCAAATCTATTCTCAATTACCCACAAATCCACTAAAAAACAACAACAAAATTATCCTCAAATCCACTCAAATCCATTCAAATCATCTTCCCAACACAACCTAAAGCTGTTTTAATTACAGTGAGTTTGATTGGTAGAACAGATTCATTGTCATTTTATCAATAAATGCCAAATTCACATGGTTAGATTCATTCAACAGCCCAAGCAAATATGACACTTTTTTTAAGGTCTGCAGAATTCATACATGCAGACAAAAAAATGTTATTATTATATTAGGGACTGTTTGGACAGAAACTGATTCATGATGTTTGGATACAAATGGCAGCCATGCAATATGTTCACATTTAAATTCACTTACAAACTTCTGAGATACAACAGCTGTAAATAGCTTAAATTTAAAGGAAATTATATTAAAATAGCTGGCTCAAGTAAGTAAGTTTATTGAGAAAGCAGAGAAAATTGCTGAAAATAAAAAGGAAGGAGAATTCGACTGGTCAAACTTTCGGTGAAGTTTGTTTTTCATTTCCAATAATGCGTCCTGCCTTGTAATCCTGTATCTACCTTAGATGCTTCATTTAAAATTTTACCTCGTTAAATGGAAATCCAATGCATGTCTTTCATCTGACACAATATGATCAGAAATGCTGCTGCTTTAATATTTTTGTTGTTTCCATACATGTGTTCTGCCATTGTACAGAAGGATAAGAAGAGCATCATCACCTTAAAAAAAGAGCTACACAGTTATTTTTTTATGCAGAGCTGAATATCTGAATTGGCATTTTTGTTAGATTAACTTTTATACACAAATAAGAAAAAGAAAAAGAAAGAAGGGTTTTTGCAAAACTTCAGTTGATTCCAGTATTAAAACCTCGGTAATTTTATCAAAATTCTCGAAAATTGCTGTGCTTAGGGAAAAACCGCCAATAACGTACTGTTTTTCCAAACAGAACTAACCGTAAAAATTATATTTTTCAAGTGTTAAAATCGTCAAAAATATTAAAAAAACCGTTCATAAAATTCAAAATTTTTGTAGGGACTGACGTGTTTCTTATGTGATTATTCCACACGAATCTTTTGAATTACTTAAATTTTCAAAGCAAACAATAAATAATCTGATACATTAATTAATAATTTATTTTTATACAATTTAACATTGAAGAATTAATGTAGCATTAATAAAACGAATGCTACATTAAATTAAATTAAGATGGTTAAAGAAAATGTTTCGAAAGAAAAGTAATAACTTTGGTGTTTTGTGAGCTTATTAGTAAAATGAATTACTTTATAATAAGAATAACTGATCAGTTTTTATAGAGAAAACCAACTTAATAGAAAGGTAATGTGTTAGGGTATTCTTTGTAAACAAAACAAGTTTAAATCTGATCTGGTGAGACACTATTATTATTTGTATCTTTTTTATCTTTACTTAATACAATGATATATACATGAACTTTTATGAGTCAAAGGAAGTTTTCTTTTTCTTTTTCCAACCATGCATTAATTACTTTTATGAGTCAAAGAAACTTTCATAATAATTAATTAATAATATATATAATCAAATTAAGTTCTTTTATTACCCATGTTTTTAAATGATAATGAATATATTATAATAATGGTAAAAGAAATGTTTAAAATTTCTGTGCCAAGGAAAATGAAAATAAAGAGTTTGAAAAAGAAATATCATTAACATGAAACGTGATAAAAATATATCTTGAGATTAAAAGCCTTAAAATCAGAATACATTTAACATGATTTAGTTACCTTTGCATGTAATCTCAAATAATATCATCTGATCTTTCTGAACATATTAAATGAAACGAAAATACATGAAAATTTTTATTAAAAAAATACATAAAAGTCATAGACAGCTGAACAATTGAGAAAGGAGCAACCTGAACGTATTTTCTGAAAAGAAAATTAATTAACATTAACATAAGAAACAAAAATAAATATAGATAATCACAACAATGAACAAACTATTACTCACTTGATGTCTCCATGATGTATTTACATATTCTCAACTTTTGTACGTTGTATAACTCCTCCAGTGTATTGCTTTACAAAAAATATCGTAAAAAACAACTTTTAAGTTATATAAAAAAAAATTGTTCATTTTCTTAAAACCAAAGTCATCTTTCACATCAAAATTTTCAACACATGCAAGATCAAAATTTTCAACACATAGAGTAGTTTTTACATACTAACCTGATGACAGTGTAATGTTTTTGCTGTGAAAGATGAAATAGTTCATTTGATTAGCATCAGCATTCCTTGATGTTTTAGGCATTGAGATAACATCCTTGCATACATTTCTATGATCTCTTCTTTCCTAATTGCAAAAAAGACATGATTTAAAAGATGGAATAATAGAAAATATTAGCTGTGAATAAGATTTTTATGTTCTCTTGTTGTATAAAATGTAATAATTTAAGTATTAAAAGAATAAACATAATGCTGACTGCTAAATAAAAAAAAAAGTCTTAAGTGACTGAAATATGTAAAAATATATTCAGAATATACAAGTCCATGAACCATTAACTAGATTTTTCAAAAAAATAAAAAAAGTAATTAAAAATAAACATAATATGCTTACTGTTAAATATATAAAAATAGCTAAGCATCCAGACACAATGACGAAAGAAGTCAAAACCGTATAAGAGAGTTGAAGCTAAAAATATAAAGCTTGTCATACCTAAAGTGTATTCATATTAGTTCTCGAAAAACAAAACAATGTCAAAGACGATTTCATTGCCAAAACACACTAAAAGACTAAAACTTAAAATACGAACAAAGCTAAACATTGTTTGTAAAGGCAAATAACAAAAGCGTTTACTCTATCTAAACGATATCATAAGCTAAAAAGCTACTTTGTGAGATGATGAAGTCCTTAATCAATATTTGGTATCTTTGAAAGAAAAGCTTAGTTGTTCTGAGCAAACATTAAATCACGTTAAATGTTCAACATTAAAAAACAACAAAAGTGATACAAAAAGACATATTTGTTGCATGCACAATTTACTATATTCTTTGCAGATGAGCTATTTTACATGCATCCACAAAGCTTCAAATCAAAATATCAAAAGTGGATGTTAGAGACAAAAGAGATTTTCATATAATCTTCTTCACTTGAAGCTATGTCTAAAAGGACGCACAACCTACTTCAAGCAAATGACTGATAAAGCATGTCTGCTCTGACAAGTTAACTTTATCTAACGACTGTTGTACAAAAAGAAAGAGAAACTAAAAGAATCAAGGGCAAAAGGTTAGTCTAACAGACATTTATCCAAAAGCCTATAAATCCAAGAGCTTTCAAATGAAGAATCAAGAGAATAGTAAGAGAAAAGCATACAACGAAATATTCACCCTGAGAAGCATTCAAAAAGAAAAGGAAAAAGCTAAAGAAAAAGAATACATCTGAGAAAAAAAAGAGAAGAAGAGAATAAAGAAGAAAAGAAATACTCTCAAGCTTTATTATCGTATTGCTTATTGTTTGTAAGAAAGAGAAAAGAGAGAGAAACACATGGGAGTGTTTATACTGCATTGTATGTAATTACATCCTCTCTACAGAGTAATAGTTTGAACGACTTGTAAGTAATCTTTGATTGCAATTCTGAAGAGAATTAAAACATTTGTTGAACTTAGTTGAGTTAAAGGAAATCTAGGCAATGTTGCTTAGTACCAAGAGTGGTTCGAGTAATTCTCCAAGTCTAGGATAATAGGTGGTTATTCGTTGACTGTGGAGACCAGAAGTGGTGAGAATACTCATCCAAGTCTAGGGTAACAAGTGGTTACTCGCTGACTATGAAAACCATGAGTGGTACGAATACTCAGTGTAATCTTAAGGAGATTATAGTGGAACCTTACGGAGGAGACTGTACGTAGCTGAGTTAGAGTGAACTAGTATAAAATATTTGTGGAATTACTTCCTCTCTTGCCTAAACACTTATAAAACCTATAGTTGAGTTTTTATTACTAAACGCAAGAGCTTTCCAAGCTAAACGATTATGATGGGTTGTCGCAACCCATACAAATTTGATTGCAATTTAGAAATGCAGTATAGTGCTAGGAAGTGGCTCTTAGGTCATCTCTCAAGGACCAAACTATAGTTCGAGAATCAGGTCTCAGAGACAAAGTGGGGGGGTTGTTGAAAGTGTTTGTGCAAGTAGAATTAAATTTAATTAAAACTGAAAAAGAAATACAATTAAACATAATTGAAAACATTGAAATGTAATTAAAATGCAACGAATAATAAAAAAAATACTTGACTAAAAATTAAATGAACATTGTAGGAACCTTCAAAGCCATCCATTAGGGAAACAATAAATTAAAAGCACATTAAAAGTGAAAATAAAATAAAATGATTAAAGCCAAATTCATTCCTAATAAAAACAAAATCCTAAATCTAAGTTCAAACATAGTAATAAAATAATAAAATGAAACCAGTGAATTTTTCTCATCAAGTTATGTGGCAGCCTAGCTTGTTTTTTTTCCAAAAGAATTACATTGCCACCATGCCTATGCTTTCTAAAGGAAGGAAAAGTCCAAACCATCAACGCCTCACATCTCCTCAGGAAAGAAATCAAACAAATGAACTTGTGCATCTAAGGAAAATCAACGATCAAAAATAAAAAAAAATAAAATAAAGGTGTGCTCTCTTCTGCTGGACAGGACAACATCTACTTCCACCTACAATCTCTTCATTCTAAAACAAGTAAAGGAAATAACTTACTACACCTATGGTTGCCTAGCTATTGGCTGTCGCATCCTATCTAATCACTTCTTTTCTCCAAAGCAAATTAATCTAAAAGAAACATAAGATAATAATGCCAGCTGCACCGTGAACATACCTCTCCATGGCCCCTCATTTTTCATTCAATCATGTTTAAGAAATTGAAATGAAAAGGACGCTGCCTACACCTCCCTAGCCGTGACACACGTTGTGTATGTGGCAGCTGCACTCTTTCAAACAAAACAATTATGGCTATAACAGCAGCTAGTTTCAAAGCTTTGAAATCACTGATTCATTCTTCCATAATAAAATAAATTCCCTTCTCCTATAAACAATCACCGCTTGCATTCTAAATGATTTCAATTGCAAGAAATAAAATAATGAAGGCTAAATGTGATAAATAGAATCCCATCCAGACCGTGTGCTCTTTCTCATTCATCCCATTGTCTAAAAAAGAATTCAAGGAAAGCTAAAAAAAAGTGGCGCTTGGAAGCACACAGCACTGTTCCAGCCCCTAGCAAATGTTTTGACCGAGAGTGTATCAATCCCAACCGTGGCTGCAGCTCCCTCCTTATACTCAACCAAAGTCACCAAGCATATGCATATTTCAAAGAAAAAAAATTCTTAAACCAAATGAGCCAAAAATCTGCAAAGAGAATTTCAAGACACCGTTCCAGCAAGCATCAAGCTCCTCCCATCTGCCGAGAGAGAGTTCTTTTTCAAAGTGACGGCTATGAGGGAATTGTAGGACCGTGTGTCCTCCAAAAAAAATGGGGTGGGGTCCACCCAAAACCCTAGGTGTCAAATGTCATCTATTCTAACATTTTGGGCCTAAACTATTTTGCCAAAAATTGGCCCAATGTTTACAAATTTAATTAAAAACTATCTAGACTACTAAGTTTCAAAATAATTAAATTTGAAATGTCCTTGTGAAGAGTCTTGACTTATTTGATAGCATTCCAAATGTCCCAAATTGAATTTCCAAAATTTTCCCTGAAAATAATAATGCAAATAATTAGCTCAAAATATTCAAATTAATTAAAATTAGAATTTCCGGTCAAATTAAGCACTATTAGCGAAAACGGGAAAATACCAGACAATCAAGCACAATTCCCTGATTAATTCTAGCACAATAAACTAGGTGAAATCAATAAAATATCGATTCATCAATTACTATTAAACAAAGGAAGTTTCTATAAACTCTACAGTGTAAATTCTGAATGGCACGATAAAAACATTTCTTAAAACAATGTTTTATTAAGTAAAGTGTCTAAGCATTTAAAAGAAAATCATAAAGCTCTAGAACGTGCTATATCAGAAAGGGTTGCGAAAAGAATTTTTCCATTAACATTATTCAACCCCTACATCTAGTATTTTTCAAGTACTTCAACTCCGATCCATATTAGATGCTGGAATTAAAGATAGCCTTATTGGAAGCAAAGCTTGATGTGCTCCATAGAGGTGGAATGGCAACCTTAGAAATGATAAGGGATATCTTTTTTGCTATGCCAGAACTGAGCACTCTATCACTTGAAGAATTTTTTGCTCGAGTGGCATGGCTTGGGGAGCAAGCCCATTATGAAATCATAGGAAAATACTAGAGGGGAGGGGGTGGGGGTGAATGGTGTTTTTAAAATCCTTTCGGAAAGTAGTGTCTAATGGTTTGTAGAAGATATATATATATATATATATATATATATATATATATATATATATATATATATATATATATATATATATATATATATATATATATATATTTTGAATAGGATGGTTAGACGTTGGATTTTATGAAATGCATGTATAGAAATTGTTTTAAAGAGTAAGGCAATAAAGCACAAATCTTATGCTGGTTTACTCAACCTGACCTACGTTCAATTATCTCTTAAGAAATCTTATGGGGTTCCACTAGTCTTTAACAAGATCACTCAAGATTTACCTCTCTAGGTTTACAAGAAGTATTCTCACCACTCGTGGTTCACCTAATCAATATGACTAGTATGAGTTTAACCATTTATGGTATAAAAGTATTCTAACCACTTCTGGTCTGAACCCTAGATAACTTGTCTAGATTGTTTAACTCAACTAAGCTAAACACCAAATGTTTTATTTCTCTTTAGAATGTACAACACAATCAGTTTAATGAGCAAATACAAATCGATAACTCTCAAAAAGGATATAGAAAATACAAAGAAATCTAAGATATTTCTAAGGTTTCTCTTTTATGGAAAATTTAGCTTCATATGATGTATGAGCAAAATAAGCTAGTTTGAGCGTTCACGAGTTCACCATATTATCCTTTTCTTCTCTTCAAGCTTTTGTCTATATATAGGTTTTCTAGAGAGATGACCATTAGACAGACAGGTTGACTTTAGGTAGAGTAAATAACCTTCAGGTGAAAAGTCAGACCCAAGTGTACTTTGTAGAGGTACAATGTCTTGTCATAGACTTTATCAAAACATAACTTGTATGATGTGACAAAGCAGAAGGTTTCAAAAAAAACATTCTTAGAATGTTCTTCATATCTCTCAATATCTTTTTCTTGGGTTCCTTTGTAATAGCAATGCAAGAGCAGAATACTTCATTGGTTCAATAGAATATTGTTGCTATGAAGCAATTGAAAGCTGCTAAAGTATCAATTGAGACATCACAAAGACAATACATGGCAACTATACATCAGATGGGTGATACAAGGCGGCAACTGGAACCTCACACACTCCATTTTCTCAAGCTCAAGAGTGAAGTTTGAACATGTTGAAATGCATTAATGCAGCATCTCATATTACAAAACACAAGACTACTATAAAAGCATTAATGTACATTAATTTCCTTTTATAGAAAAAAATAACTCAATGCAATGATAATTTTGGTTTAGGTTAGATTTAAAGGAGATGAAAATTTATTCTTTAAACAACTCAGGTAAATAGTGATTGTTTTGTTCAACAAAATTTCTTCAGAATTTAGAAAAGTTTTCTGGAGAAAAAAAAGCCAAGAGTGAAAGCATCTATTAGGATTGGAGGAACAAAATTAACTCTTGTTCAGTTTTTTTATTTATTTCCAATAATACGCTGACCGTTGGAATTATGTGATTGCACTACCTATTTTGATTAAAATTTTACGTTGTTTAATGCAAACCAATGCATATCTTTGATCCGACATAGTCTATGAAATCAGCTATGCTGCTGTTGTGACATAGTATTATGAATCCCAATTAACATTTTTCTACCATCAACCTTCACCATGCATAAGGGTTAAGAGGAAGACAACCATAAAAATAATATCTGATTATGAATTTTGTTTTTTTTTTCATAATTTAAATCGATGAAACGAGATATAGAGAAAGAGTTTGAATATGTAACTTTTTTATAAGAGCTACTTGAATTAAATTTCTTCATAAATCAGAGAATTGTTTTTTGAAGGAAGAGTTACTACTGAATACATCTTTCATTTAAAGTTTCGTCAGTTTATTCTTATTAATTTACTTTTACTAATACATAACAATGCATATCTCTGATGTTAATATATATTTATCTGTAAAATGAAAAAAAGTTCTTAAAATATGGATTTGAATCTTACTTCTGCGTCATGTTTGATATATATATATATATATATATATATATATATATATATATAGATAGATAGATAGATAGAGAAGGATTCAACGTTGAACCAACCAAAATCTCAGAAAATGATATTTTAATATTAATTTTTTGACACTATTTTGACAATACACACGTGTAAAAATGTGGTTGGACGATTTCAAATTAAAAAAAAGATTTTGATTTTTCTCTTTCAAATATGTCTTTACATAAACTTTTTTTTAATTTGAAATCATCCAACCACATTTTGACACGTGTGTAGTGTCAAAATGATGTCAAAAATTGGTGTTAAAATATCATTTTCCATCTCATAAATATATAAATATTTTATTTTAAATGTTTAAACATACTTATTCTTCTTCTCTTGATTTTTAAATGTAGCATCGAGATGCTGAATTGGGTTATTAGTCCAAGACTGTAAAATACTAAAGATTAAAGCTGTTTTAATTACAGTGAGTTTGATTGGTAGAACAGATTCATTGTCATTTTATCAGTAAATGCCAAATTGATGGTTAGATTGAACAGCCCAAGCAAATATGACACTTTTTTTTAAGGTCTACAGAATTCATACATGCAGAAACAAAATATGTTATTATTATATTAGGGACTGTTTGGACAGAAACTGATTCATGATTTTTGGATACAAATGGCAGCCATGCAATCTTCACATTCAAATTCACTTCTGAGATTCAACAGCTGTAAATAACTTAAATTTAAAGGAAATTATATTAAAATCTATTGAGGAAATTGGGACGCAACAAAAGCATCAATAATGCATTGCTATCTCATCAGACACTGTCTTCTGGAAATAATTAAAAAATATAGTCGTTTTCTATAGTGAGTGAATACAAATGGCAGCCGTGCAATGTTGAGATTCAAATTCAGTACTGTGCGTTGCAGCCTTCTAACGTTTTATACATAAAAGCCAAATACAACAGCCGTAAATCTATACGACTGGTATTTCCTTGTTTAATGCAATTATTTCTCTGTGGTTTTCAAAAGTGTTATGTGGCTATAAATACATGGAACATATCTTAGAATTTTCATCGTTATTCATATTTTCTTTCAACGAAACATATCTTGCTGATAAACATTTTGTTGAAGTTCAATCCTAGCAAAAGGTTTGCTCTTACTTTATTTCATAGCTTGATTCATGAATGATTTTGGTGACATCTTTCTCCTTTTTTCTTCCAAAAAAGATTCCTTTGTTTTTCAGTGCAGACTTCTTTGTATTGTAAATGAGTTTTTCATCCATAAGGCCACATCATTTTCTTAAACAAACCATTTTAAATTTATTCATAGCTTCTGATGATAAACCATACATGCTTGATTTGTGTTACCGTTATCTAGTAAGAATGAATAACTTCAACATTTTTTTTAAGGCAACCTTCACGTATTAAAACAACTGTGGCGGAGAGATTTTGTTCAGAAATAATATTTTCTATTATTCTATGTGATTTTGCAAACAGGTAAGAAGAGATGCAAAGAAATGGATGCAAGTATCTTATCTCAATGCATCAAAGCAAAAGCAAGGGATGACGCTGCTAATCAAATCAACCATCTCATCTTTCACAACAAAAAGACATTACAATATGATTTCTTATTAGCTTTTTAACAAATTCTGCATCTCAATGCTACATTAATGTATGTTGAAATGGAACTTTGGTGAGAAAAGTAAATGAATGTTTGAATAAGTTGTATCGCTAAATTCATCGGATATTCATATGACACACATTTTAATGTATTCTGATAAAATAAATTATCGATAAAAATTTATTTAAAAATAAATTATTTTTAAATAATTATTGGTATTGTATATTTTTCTAACTCTTTTTATATAGTCTAATGTTTATGTTCATGAATATAAATAAATTTTTTAAGTTTATGTATATAAAAAAATTTGAAAAGGAGAGTGAGAGAGACGTTTAGTTTAACTTCTTCCACTAAACAAATATTAATAGTAGACTAAGCGAGAATAAAATTCAGTAGTCTCTTTAATACATATAATACATGGCGTGTAGTAAATGTACTCATCACTACATATATGAAGGCATACAAATAAATTAACATAAATATTAATTTGTAAATTATAAATAATTTGTCTCTATAATAGTTTATTATAAATAAAAAATTATAATTAAAAACTAATTATATTTTATCACTACATTCAATATCAAGGTTTTGAGTAAAAAAAAATAGTATCTAAATGTTTCATTAATTATAATTTTTTATTTATAATAGTGACTATTTTATAGACTATTAATTAGTAGTTTATAAATTAATATTTAAATTAATCAATTATTTTTTGTCTATCAAATAAATTACTATTGAAAAGTTTTTTATAATGAAATAAATAATTAGTTTTAAAAAGTATGTAATAAAATAAATTCTAATTATTGTTAGTTAAAGTGATAAATATCAATATTTTATATTTATTTGTACTAAATAAGGATAAATCTGTTATATTTAATAATAATATTAATGAATAAATGTATGACTTCTAAAATAAAAAATCTGTGTTTTAACATTTGGTGTATTTTTTTATATAAACAATATTTGCTATTAATGATATTTTTTTTCATAGAGGAAGCAATTCAAGATTAAGTGGTGTATTTTTTCTTATAATTTAAGAGAGGTTGGTAAGAATGTGGAAGTGTAACTTCTGAACAACATATTAAAAAATATATTCTAACAAAATTAATAAAAAAAATACAAATTTAAATTGTTTGAGAAGAAGATTTGAAACATTTAGTGTAAACTGAATTGATTCTGGTTAAAACAAGTTAAAATATTTTCTAATTTTGAGACAATAAAAAAATAAATACACAAACAGTTGACACTAGACTCAATTATTCAAATATAGATATTGATCTGAAATCTCGAGAACCTTGCACTTGTGGTGGTCTCTACTATTTTATAGAATCATTGTCAATGAATTTTACCCTAACATACACAAAGTTAGTTCATTATTTATCTTTGGTCATGGTAAAACTCCCTAGACTAGGACCTTCTACATTTTTCATAGTGCAAATTGGACTTTCAACATGTATCGTTTGACATTTTTATATTAAGAAAACATTTTTTAGATTAACATAAATTTTAAAGTGTTTTGTGTTTCCTATTTTATAAAACATTTACTTGTAATTACTATATTTTGGAATAACATAAATAATGATAATTTTTTCCAACTATGGTGGATGATGATATTTGTATATGTAAGTTATCCTAAAATTAGTTAGTTTTATACTATCTTCAATAGCATTTCCTTTCTTCTTCTCTCTTTCACTCTTTTGTTAGACTATAAAACTGAATATTTTTTTCTAAGTAAATTTTGTTTACTCATACACAATTTTTAGAGGTATAAAACTAAGTACAAAGATAATTTTCAAATTAACATAGATTTTAAAATGTTTTGCATTTAATGTAACATTCCATATTAAAAGTATAAAACTACTAAAATATTACGCTACATATATGATAATAGAACGACTTAGATAGAAACAAACCTACAAGAAGACAATAGATCTACTTTTGTTGAACCATCTAACAACTCATCTGCTTCGCTCTCACCTCTCATTGGAACAACTAAAAATATTGTCTTCCTAAGCTCACACCATTAAGGTAATCGTCGCAAAAGAGAAAACAACATATAGACAGACAAGAACAAAAATAAAGGTAAGCTAGATACAAGACAAGTCATATAACACATAGCATACATGAATCATATATATAACATACATCTTAACATGCAATGACCTAGACTGACTATTCAGATATCATGCGGAATGTCGAGTTACAAAGGTTCCTGCACTGGTGTGGTGGAACAACTGGACTACCCCAAGCTATCACACCATGTTAGTCTTTAAAACACCTTTTTACCAAATGGAGAAAGACCCCTCAGGCTAAGAGATCATGCTATTCTCACGACATGACTCATCACTCTCGACTTGAGCATGAATGATCATTAGAAAACCCCAATTTAACTTTGACCATTCATACTAACATATTTGAAATCACTACCAAGAAGTTCCTTCTTGGAACATATTTTTACAACATTGAAACCATTGATATCACTTCACAGTCACATAGTATACCACAATACCTTGAAACTCATTTTCATAACTTTGAAACCATTTAACCACATGTTCCAAACCATACCATACATTCCATAAAATATACCAAACACACCTTAAATTATCAGCGTAATTATCCTTCATAAGAAAAATAAAAGAGAAAATACAAAACTCATCATTATCATATATCATACATAATCATATGCATAATCTTGTTTTCATTTCATATTATAAAACAACTCATACTTCACAATAAGTATATAGGTCAATCTCTCAAACAATCACATACATTGAAATCACCTGAAGAAGCATACAAAAACTTAGTTAAAATTTTTGATATTTTTGCTCAGTCACCAGGTCTGTTAGCTCAGTCACCAAGTTTGTTTGCCTAACAAAAAGTGTCTGTCAGCCCACTCGCTAAGCCACCATAACTTAGTTAAATATGTTGGCTCATTAGCTCACTTAATGATATATTTTCTTTTAAGTAAAAAAAAATTACAAACATTTTGTAATTCAAATCTAAATAAATTTCACTCCGAAAGTGATGTTAAACTCAAGGATATTTAAAATAATAATAAAAAGTACAATACAATCCACGTATAATGAGACAAATGATATTTTCTAGGGTTTCATAAAATAATAAAATAAAATTAGATGGGTTGCTGAGCCAATCCGACTCACCACGAGTTCAACCCGGATGAGCCGGGTTGAAAATTTACCCACATAAAAAAATACATTTTTTTCAAACTCAACCCGGCCCGAACCCGTAGTGGGCCGGGTTTCCCGCTAGTTGTAACCCGTTTAGACATCTTTACTTCCACCGTACGGAACTTTATAAAATCGTACAACTCACCAATTCAAGATCGGAATCAAACCTTAGAACCTCAAATTTACCAAGAATTAAGGAAGAAGCACTTTTGATACAAGCAAAAGCATATTTCTCTACATGATCATAGACCGAAAACAAAAGAAAAAAAGAGTAGAAACTTAGTTGTTCTAAACAAATAACTGATCGGATAGAAGTAGAGATTACTTAGTTGTAATATAATAGGAACTTCCTGATCTCCTGAGGAATAAGATTTCTTAGAGAGAAGGGAGAGAAAACTAAGAGAATAGTTTTAGAGATATGGTTTGTGTTTTAAGTAATGAGATGAGTTTAAAAAATTAAATTTATATATATTAGTAAATTATTTTAAATTTAAAATATTCGGTCTCATTATTTAAAAACACTTATCAGCTTTAATATTCTATTTTTTAAGTTCTTACATTTATTATTTTAGGTTTAATGTCACCATAGATCCCTATTTTCGCTCAGAATCTCAAATAGACCCTCTTCTTTTTCGGTGTCTCAATTGGGTCCTTATTTTTGTAAAATTAAATCAAATAGGGGCTTTCCGTCAAATTGAGAAGATGTCGTTAAAGAAGGTATTATGTGGCATGCTGAGGGTGTTGTTTTTTATGACGTGACATTTTATACATAATTGTGATGTGTATTTTGTAATTTTTAAATTAAAAAATTAAGGGTAAATTGGGAAAAAAAGTTAAAGACAACTCCTTTCTCTGCAATTTGTATCATGCATAAAAGATCAAGGGCAGAAAGGAGATTGCACACTTAATACTAGCAAGGATCAGGTGATGAGAGAGAATTCTTGCACCAGAAAAACCGTTAGAAGGACCACACGCCAACGTAGAAGGAGTGGATATTTGGAGGATTACGCTTGATGGAAAGCTTTATGCCTGGTATGAATTTCTCTGACCTCCCTGTCTCTCTGGCTTATTCTCTCTGCTTTCTTCCCTAATTGTGGGTTCTTCTATACCTAGGTGGAACTTTTCTGGCAGCTTTATCACCGCCACCGACCTGACCCACTGTTTCATTCTATCCCACCGCCACCGACAATACTCATTATTTTATTCTTGTTCTGTTGATCGAATAGAATATAACTCTTTTGCTTTATAAATATACGAGCTCTGTTATACAGCTTTGCAATAAAATTTCCTACATTTCATTGGTGCTTTCATCATTCTTCATGGCTGAAGCGACACGACTAAAGGACATTCAAACTGAGTTAAAAACTCAGGGCAGTGAGATTCAACGGTTACTAGAACGATTTGAGATGCGAGACCATCAACAGCATGACTACAATGCACAAAAAGAGGCAGATAATCAACATCGTTTTGATCAAATACAAACAACTCTGGAACGCTTGTTACTGGAAAAATCAACGCATCAACAACATGAAGAGTCCACGGCGAACACTTCCCCAACACCAATTAATGTTGCGTTTTCCATGCAGAATATTTCTCTGGAATTTCCTCATTTTGATGGCACATCTTCTGTGCTTAGTTGGATTTTCAAGGGGGATAAATTTTTCAACTATCACAGTACACCGGATAGGGCGAGAGTGGAAATTTCTTCTATGCATTTTGAAGGTGAAGTGGTACCTTGGTTTCAGATGTTACAACGACTAGCAGCTGTAAACACTTGGATGGAATTAACCCGTGCTTTAGAATCTCAATTTGGACCTTCACCCTTTGATTGTCTAATGGCTGAATTGTTCAAACTCCAACAATCAGGTTCGGTCTTCGATTATTACTTAAAATTTATGTCGTTGGCAAATCGATCACCAGGGTTAAGTGATAAGGTCCTTCTGAACTATTTTTTGGGTGGGTTAAATGTTGATATTAAAAGAGACGTGATGGCCTTATCCCCGATTTCATTGTTGAGAGCGGTGGCTTTGGCAAAATTATATGAAGATAAATATGGTCCTGTAACCAAACCTTCTTGCAATAAACCCATGAATTCTACATATGCAACTAAATCTGGGTCTCAGCCACTGCAACAAGCGTATCAGAACCAGAGAAATACTATTAAAGGGAGCCTTCCACCTCTGTTACCCACTCCAAGCATTCCACAACTAAAAGATAATAATGTCAAGAGGATTACTCCAGCTGAAATGCAATTGCGTAGAGATAAGGGTCTTTGTTATTTTTGTGATGAAAAGTTCACTTTTAATCACAAATGTATCAACAGGCAACATCTTTTCCTGCAGTTAGAAGAAGAGGCTGTAAGTGAGCAAGAGCCGGTAACAGATCAAGAAAAAATTGATAAAGGCAATGTTTCTGAAAAATAGCATCACCTCTCTCTGAATGCTTTGAAAAGGGGAATGAGTGTGGGAACCATTTGGTTTTTAGCTCACATTAATCAAATACCTGTGCAAGTCTTAATTGATGGAGGAAGTTCTGATAACTTTTTGCAGCCAAGGATTGCCAAATTTTTAAAACCTCCCGTTGAACCTGCTTCATTGTTTAGAGTGATGGTAGGGAATGGGAATTACATGACAGCTGAGGGAAAAATTCAGCAGCTCAAGGTGCAGGCACAAGGGCATTCTTTTGTCTTACCCGTTTTCTTACTACCTATTTCGGGGATAGATTTAATTCTTGGAGCGAGTTGGTTAAAAACAATTGGTCCTCATATTGCTGATTATAATGCTTTGCAATTGAAGATACTTCATGAGGGCAAATTTATCACACTGCAAGGTGATAGAGAGTTGGTGCCAGCTCAAGCTCAATTAAACCATATCAGAAGAATGGTGCAGACCAATGCTATAGCAGAAATATACAATATGCAGCTTTTAGAAGAGAACCTCCACTTTAGTACACTATTAGAGGCACAAGTTGAGATGGAACCTGAACTTTCTTTGTTACTGCAGACTTATAGTTCCGTTTTTTATACTCCTCATAATCTACCACCTCAACGATCCCATGATCACTCTATTCCACTATTAGAAGGCTCTAATCCGATCAAGGTCAAGCCTTATAGGTATCCTCATAGCCAAAAAGAGGAGATTGAAAAACGGGTAGAAGGAATGCTAAATGATGGTATTATACAACATAGCAAAAGCCCTTTTTCTTCTCCCATTATTTTGGTCAAGAAGAAGGATGGCTCATGGAGAGTTTGTACAGACTATAGAGCTCTTAATGCCATAACTATTAAAGATAGTTTTCCCATCCCAATAGTGGATGAATTGATTGATGAACTTTTTGGTGCTTGCTATTTTTCCAAGTTTGATCTCCGATCTGGATATCATCAGATTTTATTGAAGCCAGAGGACTGACACAAGACAGCTTTTAGAACACATCATGGCCATTATGAATGGCTAGTTATGCCCTTTGGATTGACTAATGCACCAGTGTTAACTCTTTGGCAAGCGTACCAAATCGTCTAAAGTAATAAACCGGTAAGATCGGAAATCGTTTCCTAAGAGACTCATGTAACTAGACAATTGTATAATTTCTAACTAACCTAAACTAAAGAATGTTTCCATAATTTGAGTTTTGGTGAAAGTAAAGTAACTATAAAACATAAATGACAAAAGTGATCTTAAGCACTCAAACACTTTGAAATGAAGAGATTAGAAATGCAATGGAATGATATTGTTGGGGGTATGATTTCACCTACTTCACTCTTATGCATAGAAAATCACTTCCTCTTCATTAATATGTCAATGTCAATCTACTAGTTTACTCAAACCCCAATCCTTTGGTAGAAAGAGCCTAGACTTCCTCATTAGACTCCAATCCCTTGGAAAACCTAACGATTATTTCCGCATTAAGAAATGAGATTTTAAGACAACCAAAGGTCCTAGTTCTATCCCTAGATACTATTTCCTTTAGGTGTTTAACCCAAGTCAAGATTTACCCAACATTTCCCAATATCAAGTAAACCCTAAAATCATGTCATGGGTAGTAGCAACTTCACAACAAGCATTAAGAGAAGGAATTAAACACTAACAATCAATGAAAGAGGTATATATTCATTCAAAACAAAATGCTTTACATAAGAGTTTAGTGGCTACATCAATCCCCCAACAATAATGGAACTAGCTCTCCATGAATGGAGAGCTCATGCTTACAAAAATGGAAGAAATGGAAGAAGGAAGAGAACCCAAGGAAGAAGATGGGTTGTTCCCACAGCTCCTAGCTTGCCTCCAAGAGCTCCCACAGAGAGAAAACAAGTCTGGGTGCCAAAAGATTCAAAACTCTTCGCGTTTCTGAGTGAAATAGGGCAAATCTGCCCTGTCAGCAAAGTTGGCGCTCGAGCGCCCCCAAAATGGGGCGCTCAGGCGCGCGACAGCCAAGTTGAGAAACTGGTGCACTGGCATTCTGACCCACTGACACTCAAGCGCCCCTGAACCAGGGGGGCCCGAGCCTGACTTCAGCAGAATTCTGGTTCTTCATTTTTGCTGCTTTTCTTGCTTTTCTTGGTTTCCAATGCTTTCAATTGATGCATAGACTTCTTCCAATTACATTAAGCACATAAAAGCAAGGATTAGTGAACAAAATATCTCATTAAAGCTTGGGGTGCAACCACTTAACAAACTAAAAGAAAACGAGGATTTACAAGGTAAAAAGTTAAGAAAGGGTTGACGTTTTCTCTTGATTCATCACTGAAATCATGGTAAAATATGACATCATCAACCAGCTTCATTTCAAGGGTTATTAAGAAAATTTGTGTTGGTTTTTTTTTATGATATTTTGGTATATAGTTGCACTTGGAGGGATCACTTATCCCATTTGGAAGTTGTCCTAAGGATTTTACAGAAACATAAACTTTTTGTCAGGTTTTCAAAGTGCAAATTTGGGGTAACACAAATTGAATATCTTGGGCATATTTTATCTGGTTCTAGAGTAGCTATGGATGATACCAAACTGGTTGCAGTACGTGAGTGGCCCCAACCTTTAAATTTAAAACAATTAAGAGGTTTCCTAGGCCTTACAAGATACTATAGAAGGTTTGTCAAACATTATGCTAGTATTGCTGCACCATTAACAGATTTACTCAAGAAAGATGCTTTTCGTTGGACTGAACAAGCTACAACAACATTTGAAAAATTGAAGTGGGCAATGACTTCTGCTCCTGTTTTGGCTCTTCCCAATTATAAAGACTCTTTTGTGCTGGAATTGATGCTTCTGGAATGGTAATAGGTGTCGTCCTTAGTCAGAATGCGCACCCAATTGCTTATTTTTCCAAGAAAATGTCCAACCGCATGCAAAAGCAATTTGCATATGTCAGAGAACTTTATGCCATCACCGAAGCATTGGCTAAGTTTAGACACTATCTCCTGGGACACCACTTCATTATTAAAACTGATCAAAAAAGCTTGAAGCAATTATTGGACCAGACTCTCCAAACACCTGAGCAACAACAGTGGCTGCCAAAACTGTTAGGCTATGACTTTGAGATACATTATAAAGCTGGGAAGAAAAATATACCTGCAGATGCTTTATCCATGAGCTTTTTCATGGCTTGGTCTGAACCAAATTGTGTCTGGCTTCAACAGCTTGTGCAACTCACTCAAACCGATCAGAAATTGTCCCAATTATATAGCCAATGTTTTCATGGTCAAGTTCCAAATTCAGAATATTCTATCAAAGAAGGTATTCTTTTTTGGAAAGGTCGTATCATGGTGCCTCATAATTCCACCCTTATCAATCAAATACTTCAAGAGTTCCATACCTCTAAGATTGGAGGTCATGCTGGCATCACGAAGACAGCTAGCAGAATTGCAAATCAATTCTATTGGCCCAATATGCAACAGAACATTCGGAAATTCATCAATGAGTGTGTAGTTTGTCAACAAGCAAAGGTGGATCATGCTTTACCTAAAGGACTCTTGCAAACTTTGCCTATTCCTCAACAAGTTTGGGAGGATATTGCCATGAATTTTATCACTCATCTTCCATCTGTTACAGGTTACACAACAATAATGGTTGTCGTTGATAGACTGTCCAAATTTGCATATTTTATTCCATTAAAATCTGATTTTTCTAGTAAATCCGTGGCAGAGGCTTTTATTGGTCAGGTGGTCAAGATACATGGAATTCCAAAATTCATTGTATCTGACAGGGATAAAGGTTTTATCAGTTCCTTTTGGCAACATTTGTTTAAATCTCAAGGAACTACCTTAGCGATGGGATCCGCATACCATCCTCAATTCGATGGTCAAACAGAGAATTTAAATAAGACATTGGAAATGTATTTGAGGTGCTATGTGTATGAGAATCCTAAGTTCTGAATGAATATGTTGCCTTGGACCCAATATTGGTATAATACTTCCTTTCATCACAGCTTGGGTATGACTCCCTTTCAAGCGGTGTTTGGACGACTTCCTCCGACACTTACGAGATATGATATCAATCAAAAGGATCCTATTTCAGTGAGGGAAACTTTGACAGCAAGGGATAAAATCTTATCTCAGTTAAAGGCCAATTTAGTGAAATCTCAACACTATATGAAACAACAGGCAGATAAAAAGCAGCGGGACATTCAACTGCATGTGGGAGATCTTGCTCTAAGCTACAACCATATAGGCAACAATCTCTTGCCTTAAGAAAAAATCAGAAGTTGGGATTGAAGTTTTTTGGGCCTTTTGAGGTGATTGAAAAAATAGGATCGGTGGCTTACAAGTTGCAATTGCCTGACACAACTAAAATTCACTCGATATTTCATATTTCACTGTTAAAAAAGTTCCAAGGTAATCTACCACAACAATATCTGCCATTGCCGTTAACTACTTCAGAATTTGGGCCTATCGTGCAACCTTGGAAAATATTGAAATGCAGAGTGAACACAAGAAACCAGCAGAAAGTGTCACAACTATTAGTGCAGTGGGATATCTCAGCTCCTAAAGAAGCTACTTGGGAAGATGTGGAAGAAGTGCAAGAGGCTTACCCCTTGTTCAACCTTGAGGACAAGGTTGTTTTTGATGGAGGGGGTAATGTAACATGCATAAAAGATCAAGGGCAGAAAGGAGATTGCACACTTAATACTAGCAAGGATCAGGTGATGAGAGAGAATCCTTGCACCGGAAAAACCGTTAGAAGGAGCTCACGCCAGCGCAGAAGGAGTGAATATTTGGAGGATTACGCTTGATGGAAAGCTTTATGCCTGGTATGAATTTCTCTGACCTCCCTGTCTCTCTGGATTATTCTCTCTGCCTTCTTCCCTAATTCTGGGTTCTTCTATACCTAGGTGGAACTTTTCTGGCAGCTTTATCACCGCTACCGACCTGACCCACTGTTTCATTCTATCCCACCACCACCGACAATACTCACTATTTTATTCTGGTTCTGTTGATCGAATAGAATATAACTCTTTGCTTTATAAATATACGAACTCTGTTATACAACTTTGCAATAAAATTTCCTACATTTCAGAATTGAGGAATGCAAAATTAGGGTTCTTTGGAGGAAAAAAGCAACAGTTTTGTTGGATTGTGAAAAACAGACCTTTCTCAGCAATTGAAATCAGATTGGGGAAACCAAAGAAAGTGAAACAAAGATCAAAGATGAAACATTTAGTAACTTTGAGTGTCCTCTTGCAAATTGTCACCAGGAGTATGCTCGTAACCTCTCTGCACTTGGGGTTGAAGCAATCAATATTGTATCCTACCGTTCATTGTGGCAATGTGGCTCCTGCAGATAAGCAAAACACAATTTAAGAGTGTTATCCAGTGGAGTTAATGCGGCTTGTACATTGTTTTCTTTTTGGGTCAAAAGTTTATTTTTTTTTTTGTAATTTTACAGGTTATCACGATTCTTAATATGGAAGAAAAAAAGTATATTGCTCGTAAATGTCATCTTTCGGTTTTTTATGGTCTGGCGAATGGAATATGCTTCACTTGCTTGTGGAGAAGTTGTGGAAACAGAGATTAGGGAGAAGAAATAGGTTGATAAATAGAAAATTTGTACATCTAACAAAATTATCATTTTCCCTTGTGGACTCAATGACCTATATTAGCATGAAAAAAAGGAAGCTCATATAAGTGGACCCAAAAGTCTTTTGAGTAAGAAAAACATGACACAAGATAACTAAGTTAAAAACATAGTAGTTGTAATATGGTTGGGAGATATATTGCAAACTTAAAAGGAAGATAAGCTTTTTTTAGTAAAGCTAGATATGACTTTCTTAAGCTTTATGTTTTGATGAGAGGGGTATGTTGATTGTTGTTGTTGCTGGAACAATCAACTAGAACTCACTCATCTAATACACTACTATAATTGTCTCATCTAATCGTTTGATGCACTAATAATTAAAAAAAAGTAAATTTATATAAAGTTAAGCTAAGCAAAGTCGACTTTCAACAAATGCCTCTAACAACTCTCCTTAACACTTATTTAAATTTGCATAAATGGTTAGAAGTATAAGAAAAGGGGTTTAAAAGCACATTAGATAATATAAAAAGACAGACAAATATACAATACCAATAATTATTTAAAACTATAATAATAAAAATACTAATAAAAGATAAAATATTTATCTTTTCTAAAATTATTTAATAAACTTTTAATTATTTAAAAAGTATAATAATAAAAATACGAATAAAAAACAAAATGTTTATCTTTTCCACAATTATTTAATAAACTTCTAATTATTTAAAAAGTAGTAGTTTAGTGATATTTCAACAAAAGTTATTGAATCTATGTTTGGTGTATTTAAAATTCATCGATAATCTCTCTTAAGAGAATACTATGAAATGTGTGGCATATGGGTATCCAATTAATTTAGTGATACAACGTATTCAAACTTACATTTACTTTCTTCACCAAAGTTCCAATATGAAAGTGGTTTAAGATAACTGGCTCAATAAAGTTTCTTGAGAAAGAAGAGAAAATTTCTGAAAAGAAAAAGCCAATAAGTAAAACATCTGTCAGAAGGAAGGAGAATTCGACTCGTCAAGCTTTCGGCCAAGTTGTTTTTTCAGTAATGCATCCTGCCTTGTAATCCTGTGTCTACCTCAATGCTTCCATTAAAGTTTTACCTCGTTAAATGAAAATCCAATGCATGTATCTGACAGTATAAGATTTTGTAAGTTTTATCTTATTTACAATATGCAGCAACCTTGGATGCTAACCTAATAAGCTAATGAGATTTTGTATAATATGTTCTGAAAGATTAATGATCATTTCATTAACAGCATAATCTGATATAAGATACTTTCATGTATTTGTTGTATCTCACAATCCAATTTGGCATTTACTTAAATTCTGTGAAAGAAGAGTGATGAATTTGTTGCCATAAGAATTTAGCAGCATTTATAGGATTGTAGTAGCCATAACTGTTATAGCTAATGTTATATATTATTCACCAAAGTTATTTTCTAACACTGGTTTATATATGTGAGAAACTCACTTTGTTTAATATTATTAATTAATTAAGCTTTTTGTATAGTTACATTGGGTTACATGCATGAGTTAATTAATTTAAAAGTGTAGTTTGTTTTTATTTTAGGTTTTGTTGTTCTTGCAACATATTCTTTACAGCTACTTACATCAATAAGATTTAATAATATTTGAATTAAAAATATTTAATTTTTTTTTCTATTAATATCATGTATTGTAATATTAATGCAATTATTCACTGTTGATGTACCGAGAGAGTAGGAAACCTAATCTGATAGCCTCCTAAATGCAGATGTTGGAATTCAAAATGGAAATTGAAAGAAGACTTTGGAATTCAAAATAACAATTGAATTATCAGAAATAGAGTAATTTTTATTTTTTATTCTTCTTTTAAGCTTTTTTTTTTTAAACTTGTGGCATGAGATTTTTTGTTTGCCTGTGATGTCTATTTATCTTTTATGTTCAATACATGTTTCATACAAATATTTGATCTGTTACGATATTTAGAATGCGATCAGATTTTAATTTGAAATTTTATGTGTAGATATTGTATTATATACGAAAATAGGTTACTATAAATAATATAACTTTTTGTGTTATAGTAGCTTGTTACTAAGCAAAGATAACTAGTAGAGTATAATATTATTTTATATAATAAATTTGTAAGTAATGTTTTAATAAGAAGATACTTAATGTAATGTTTGATTTGGTATTACTAAATTTACAAGATTTATGGAACAAATAATGCCACTTATAAACCCATTTATTATAATCTTTTTCCAAATCCTATGCTTCCGTAAAAGACATATTTTAATTTAGATAACCTATATAATATTTTAATAATAATAATTTAATGCAACTAACTTTATAATCAACTATTAGACAAAATAACCTAAGTATTTTAATATGAAAATCACAAAGAAGTAACCAAAATTAACTACTGTGGTTTGTCTATTGGTAATAAAAAAAGTTTATGTACAATCCAATATAAATTTGACACTAGTTAACTTTTCACAAATAATCAATTATTAAAAATGACTCAACTTCCACGATCAAATGTCACGCCTGACGAATTATAGAAAAACATTAAATTGTTAGTTCAATGTATTTATGAATTAGAAGATACTATTTGACCATCACAACATCAAAAAATCTACTTTTAACTTAGTCTTTATTAATTTCATTTACCATTAGCTAAAAATTAAAAAAAAAAAAACAGTATATTTTCAATTACTTCTATTTTTCTCAAATATTATTGCATAATTAATATACTTTAATCTTTTAAGATGAATATAAAACTTTGAAGTGTGAAAGTTAAGGGATCTGAATTATACTTACATGATTTATAGAACAAATTATAACACTTATAAATACACTTGTTCTTACCTTTCCTAAATCCCAACCCTATCGCTTCCATCATCCTTTCCTTTTAAAAACAACTTATATAAAACATTGGTTTAATAATTTTAGATACCTCTATTTTTGAAGAATCTTTTCAAATAGGTTTTTGTAATTTTTTTTTATTTCAATTAAGTTCCTGTTTTTGTAAAATTGAGTCAATTAGAACCTTGTCTTTAATTTCAGTGGACGATGTCAAATATATTGTGTTGTGGCATGCTGACTTTGGTTAAGCAGAAAGTGACAGTGACTTTAGTGTTTGGTGTAATTCCAATAATTTTCTAAAGATTCTATGGTGTCGTTTCTTTAGTGTACACGTTGATGTGGAAGTCTAAATGTTTGAGATTATTCTGGCTCTTTAATAATCATTCAAACTTAGGTAAAGTAAAATAGAATATGTGGTGACACTAATACAAAAACTAGTTTTCATTAGCCGAAGATATCAATTTGACATTGGAGTAACAAAACACGTCAAATGATCTCGTTCTTGAACAAAATCGATGTCTATTGACAATGGATAGAACGAAAATTGATGTTTGACGAGGGAAAAAAGAAAACTTGTTGTTGCTCAAAATAATGTCTTATGCCCATAAACAATCGATTAAATGAAAGAAAATATACTCAAAAGATCCAATTAATATGCATTCATGTTAAAGGAAGAAGAAATTACCTTTTGTGGTCATCGAAGTTGTCATCAGACTATGTTCGACAGAATAAGTAATTACGAAAAAATAGTATGTTAAACAATGTCCATGTACAAAAATAATCGGTTAAATGAAAAAACTTCATACTTAAAGCTTTCAACGAATGAATATTTGTGTTAAATGAAACATAAATTACACGTGGTGATTGCCAAAATTGTCTCCAAACTTTGTTTGAAAGCATGAGTGAACATGTAGAAAGAGTAGGTTAAAAAGTGTCCATGTAATAAAATAATTGGTCAAATAAAAAAAATCATACCTAAAACATCCAATGAACAAACATTTGTGTTAAAGGAAGTAAAAATTATATTTGGTGGTAATTAAAGTTGTTGTTCAACTGTGTTCAAAAGCCTTATCACAATGAGTGCGTAAAAAAAATAAGCGAAATGCACATTTTTGCACAAATCTTTTAACTGATATAATACTATTAGACTTTATACACAATGTCTGATTCACGGCATACATCATTAGACGTTGAGCGCTCTAACTAGCTCAAATCTAATGGGTATTGAAAATGCATTTTTACAATACATCTTTATACTGAATATATTGATATGAACACATTTAGATTTTAACCCGTTGACCAATTTAACATAGAAAAATATCTACGGTAAAATGTGTTTATAGATTTCTTTATTAATTTTGTTAGGTTATATGTGTTTTAATATCTTGTTCATAAGTTACACTTCTACATTCTTACTAACTTCTCCTAAATTAAAAAAAAAAACACTTAATCTCAAATGATTTCTTAGGAAAAAACAAAATTATCATTAATAGTGATAAAGAATTTTTTATTATAAAAGACATACTTTTATTAATTAATTTTGTTAGTTTGGATTATTATTAAATATAACAGCTTTATTATGCTTATTTAATACAAATAAATATATAAGATTGATATTTATCACTTTAACTAATAATAATTATAATAAATATTTTTATTACAGTTTTTTAAACTATAAATTAGTACTCTCTATAACAAAAAATTATAATTATTAATTTATTTCATAATTAAAACATAGTTAAACAAGTAATTAAAATAATAATAAATCCTTGAAAACTAATTATGGATTTGAAATTTAATTACCTTTACACTCAAATATTTTGTATTGTCTTTTTGTCAAACCATTTAAATGTAGCTTATACTATTCTCCATCTATATATATATATATATATATATATATATATATATATATATATATATATATATATATATATATATATATATATATATATATATATTAGTATGAAACATTTATTTGAATAAATTGATAATTTTTTCATTAAATAATATTTTATTTAATTTATACCAATTTTACCAAGTTGGATATTCTACAATATTATGATTTTATGTCTATTTTCATGTTTTAAGAAATTAAATTACTGGTTTTATTTAATAAAAATAATTAAATAATAATAGAAATTTTACAACCAGGCGTATAATTGAATGGAGCATGGGCCTCCTATTCTTCTATATAAACTCCGCCTAAAACCCTAGAAAGTCACAGTTCCCTCTCATTTTTTCTTTCTTTATCGCCGCTTCCTTTTCATCTTTCCTTTCTTTCTTTTCTCATATTTTTTCTTTCGTCTTTCCTTTCTTTTCCTTTCTACTTATCCATATTATTGTTTATGCTTTCTGATACAGTAAGTTTTCATAGAATAGATCTTCATATTTTTAAATTTTTAAAATACATTAAACCTTAATTTATATTAATATATCATGTCATAATAATAGGTTACATATCAGAAATTTGATGTTTTAAAATTTTGTATACATTATCTTAGTTTCTACAACCTGAAAACTGGATCTTATTCACAAATTATATTTCTTATTTTAGAAGAGATCCAACAAATGCATACAAGTATATTATTTACAAATCATATTTATTTACTGTCATGGAGTTATTGGTATCATTTTGAAACTCACTTTAAATTATATGATATTTGTTTACAAATCATATTTATTTATTGTTATACCATCCTATAAATCATGTTATTTTGCAGACAGATAATGAATGGAACACCATTGTGGAGGAAAGGAGATGCTTATATTAGGTACTATTTGCATTTTTTTTTATCAAAATTATGTTTTAACATTTTCACTTGTGATTCAAATCTATTAACTATATTTGTTCAGATTTGAGAATTATTTTAATTTATTTAATAGTTTTTTTATATTAATCTATTTGGTGTATTGTTAGAAATATTTTGATTTATTATCACATGTATTGATTATTATTAATCAAATTTAAGGATTGATAATTAATTGAATCAAAATATGTAACTAATGGATTGTCTTTGTAGTATTTGAAATTTTATTTTGAAAGGATGAAAATCTATTATAACTAATATAAAAGTTAAATTTTCATCATTTCATAGTATATTTTATAAACTATGAGTACAAATCATTAGTCACATGTTTTATATAATTAAATTATAATATATCTGTTTATTATACGAGATTTTATAACTTAAAATATTTCAACTGATACCATAAATGAATGAAATATCAAGAAAAAATATTAAAATGATTAAGAACATTATCATTATTCTATATAAAAATTTATATTATATCTAAAATTAAAGAATTATGCTGCTAATGAAGTGAATATTCGATCTTTCACAACAAAGACAATACATAATGTAGAAAAACTCATCATGTTAGCATCCAAGTTTAATGCCACACAATAATCTAAGTAAGAAAATATATAAAAACATTTCTTTTGTAAGAAATATTAAACAATGTTATTAAACAAATATCACTTAAAAAGATAAAAGTGTATTTGTCAGAATAATATTAATAAATTATTCAATGAATTAAAACTTAACCGTTATAAAATAAACATTTCATGGACTTGGATGCTAATATAAGGTAATGAGATTTTGTATAATATGTAATTTTTTGTTGCCAAATATCAAATGTATATTTTATTAGCAGCATTTTAAGAAAATTTCAAATGTATTTGATGTATAATTTGGCATTATCTTATTTATTCATATGAGAAAAGAAAAGAAAATAGCTAATTTCATGTACTTATAAATAGTACATGTTATTGTGCAAATAGATAAGAAGAGATGCAATATTGTGGAGGAGATAGCAACTTAGTTGCATTATCATCATATGATTCACCAAGTTCCTTTTTTAACATTGATGAGTATATATGAGAAACTCAATTTGTTTAATATTGTGAATTGATTATGATACACGTGTTAATTAATTTGAGAGTGTAATTTGTCCTTATTTTATGTTTTGTTGTTCTTGCAACCTATTCTTTAACTACTTGTATTAATGAAATTTGATAATATTTTAATCAATTTAATACTTTTTATATTAATATTATGGACTTTGTTAGATATATTATTATTCATAATTACATTTATTATTAAATATATTGGTTAAAACTCCTTATTAATTGAATTTATTCAATAATTAATTGGATCCATTTACCTTACTAATGAATTGTATTTGTAATTTTGAAAATCCTATATATGAAAGGATGAAAATCTACTATTACTAATGCTTAAAAGTTCATGCTTTTATAGTATATTTTACAAAATTAGAAGCAAAACCCATTAGTCAAATATTTGGATTAAAATTATTGTAAACATAATAGATGGTAGGCATGAATAGAATTGGTTTCCAGAATAACAAAACTTGAAATAATGATATATTACACTCTCAAATGGATTAATGTATGAATGTCCTTTAATGAACTAATATTAGAATGCAATTAAGAAGGTGAGTTAGAATGTAAATTCTTCTGACAGCAATTTGATTGAAAGATCATCTAAGAGCACACTCTCCTTCAAGATTCCATCTGAAATCTGATGCAACATGCTGCCTTCAGCAATTTTATATGTTCATTCAAAGAACTCAATGGCTACAATGTATTTATATGTACCAAACAATTTCAATGTATTCTGTTCTTATTTGTTTGCAAGGTGACGTGTAATAGTTTATATTTGATTAAATTAATAATAACAATATTATAGATGTGATTTATTATTTGTTTGCAACGTTTTATGTTTTAATGAGAAAATTGGGAGGCAACAAAAGCATCATCAATGCATTGCTATCTAATCAGACAGTCTTCTGGAAATAATTAAAAAATATTGTCCTTTTCTATAGTGAATGAATACAAATGGCAGGCATGCAATGTTGAGATTCAAATTCAGTATTGTGCGTTACAGCCTTCTAACGTTTTATACAAAAAGCCAAAGTGGATACTGAAATCACTTTAATTTCAAGGAAATTAACTTAAAATCTATACGACTGTTATTTGTTGGTTTAATGCAATTATTTCTCTGTGGTTTTCAAAAGTGTTATGTGGCTATAAATACATGGAACATATCTTAGAATTTTCATCGTTATTCATATTTCTTTCAACAAAACATATCTTGCTGATAAACATTTTGTTGAAGTTTAATCTCAGAGGTATGCTCTTCTATCTTAGATGTGTGAATTTATTTCTGATGCCTTTAGTTTATGCTTCTCTCGCTTTTGTGAATGTTCTTCCTTTCATTTTCAAAAACCCTTTTTGGGATTCCCTTCAATACATTTGATACATTTCTGTATATCAGATTAAACTTCATTTATTCCACATACAAAATTTTATTACTTGGATCAAACTAAATCATATCCATAACATTATTAGTACGAAATAAATGGTATATATGTTAGAAACAAAAGGCATGCATGCAGCACCATCATTATGCATCCAACTATGGTTAAAAGTTGTACATGTGATATATATGTTGGTGGAAAAATCTGTTATCAACTGCAATATACATAAACTAGCTACATTCATGAATGATTTTGGACAGATCATTCTCTTTTTTTCTTCCAAAAAATGCTTTCTTTTTTTGGGTGCAGACTTCTTTACACTGCAAATTGAATCATTTTAAATTCAATTTGTGTTACCGTTCCATGACAATTGAATATGATTATATTGTAGCAACGGTCATTGCTTATGCAAAAAAATACGAAGCGCATGTGCAGTTTGAAATCATGGCATTTTGACGGGATAATTTAGAGTGATACTGCGAATTTCATGTGTTTTTGCTTTAATTTCTAATGTATTTTTTGTTCAGTTTCAATATATGTATATGATGTTCCTAAGTTAAAAATATTACTAATTTGTTGCTTATCGTGATAAAGATAAACGAGCACAATTTTCATTATGATTAATATGTCCTATTATTCCATGTGATTTTGCAAACAGGTAACAAGAGATAAAAAAAACAATGCAAGTATCAAAAATCAAGGAATGATGCTGTTATTCAAATCAACCATTTTATCTTTCACAGCAAAGACATTACAATACATGAGACAGTAAAAACACTTTAATGGAAGCATCATCAGTATAGCTGATTCCATAGACTATGTCAGATCAACGACATGCATTGGTTTTTCATTTAAAGAGGTAAAACTTTAATGGAAGCATATGAGGTAGTGACATGGTTCCAAGACAGGACCTGTTATTGGAAACGAAAAACAAAAGTTGACCGAAAGTTTGAAGAGTGGAATTCTCCTTCCTTCTGACAGATGTTTTATTGGCTTTTCATTTTCAGAAAATTTCTCTGCTGAAACTTAGTTTGAGACACTTACATTACATGTTGGAACTTTGGTTTTATGTTGGAACTTTGGTGAAGAAAGTAAATGTACAGTTCGAATAGGATTTATCATTAAGGAAGGGTGTGTTTACTTTTGGGGAAATGAAGTATTTTTGAGATGCTAACCTCATTATATGATTTTGCTGAAATCTTTTATTAGATTAACAGCAACATTTCTTGACTTTTGATACATTGAGATAACATACTTACATGCATTTGTTGGAATCGTTTAGAAGATGGAATAATAGAAAATATAATTTTTGAACTCAGAAAAAAAAAACAAAAACACTTGCAACCTCATAGCATAGCAAATAAAAGCTAATAAAGAAACGAAAAATTACGTGTTAATTTAGCTTTTTCATTAAAGTATAGAGTACTAACAGAAAATAATCATTATGTTATTTTATATACCATTATGCTGATTGGGATTCACAATATTATGTTACAAAACAGCAGTATAGCTGATTCTATACATTATGTCACATCAAATGCATAATTTACATTAAATAAAGTAAAACTTTAATCGAAAAAATAATAATCACAAAACTCTAACGGCAAAAAATATTCGTATTCAACATAAAATATTAATAGACATCACAAGCAGGCCAAAAACCTCATGCAAGAAATTTAAAAAAAAAAAAAAAAAAGCTTAAAAAGGAATAAAAGATAATGTCTGCTGGAGTTCCATTTTGAATTCCAACGTCTGTTTTGAGGAGACTGTCAGGGTAGGTCTAATTAATAGCATTAAACCACTTAAAAAGTAAAAAGCAAGTTTTTAATGAAAATTTACAACAAAGAAATAACAGTGCTATATATTTTAATATAATTTCCTTTAAATTTAAGTTATTTACAGCTGTTGCATCTCAGAAGTTTGTAATGCATAGTGATGAATTTGAATGTGAAGATTGCATGGGTGCCATTTGTATCCAAAAACCATGAATCAGTTTCTGTCCAAACAGTCCCTACTATAATATTAACATTTTTTCTGTCTGCATGTATGAATTCTGCACACCTTAAAAAAAGTGTCATATTTGCTTGGCCTGTTGAATCTAACAATTAATTTGGCATTTATTGATAAAATGACAATGAATCTGTTTTACCAATCAAACTCACTGTAATTAAAACAGTTTTAATCTTTTGTATTTTACAGTCTAGGACTATAAAAAAAAAATTAAACTATAACAAACTATACATATCTTCCACCACCTAAGATCTATTTTAATGAAATCTCAGTCTCTCTTTCTTAATACTCATTAAATGATCATTTCAAATCAAACAACAAACAACAATGTAAGGAGGATAACCTAATATTATAAAAGAATTAACTCATACAATTGTAATATATATATATATATATATATATATATATATATTAATGTCAGACTATGGCAAGTTGTATACTTGTAATGGTAGAACAATCACCCATTCCTCAAGTTATCACATGAGATTAATCAGTTAAAGACTTATGAACAAAAAATACCAAATCATTGGCTAACCCATTCTTTATTCTTCTAACCATGTATGCAAATTTAAATAAGTGTTAAGGACGAGTTCTTTAGCCAGATTTGTTGAAAGTTAACTTTACTTAACTTAATTTTATCTAATAATTGTTATTACATAAGACGATTATAGCATATTAGATTAGTGAGTTATAGTTGATTGCACAGCGACAACAATCAACATACTCCCTTCAACAAAACACAATGCTTAAGAAAGTCTCCCATAAACCTTACTACAACAAATAATTTCTTGATTTATTAATAATAATTTATTAATTTATAGCATATTAGATTATTAATTTATTATTAATAATAAATAATTTCTTGAAGGTTGTTCATATATTATGATGCATATTGTACAAGATTATGATTTTATATATATTTTCATTTTTTAAAAATTAAGTTATTAATTTTATTTAACAAATTTTTTTTTAAATAATAGTAAAATTTTTACAACTACACACATAATCTAATCGATAGTAGACCCATGTTCGGCTATATAAAGGTAATCTAAAACCCTAAAGGTTCACCTCTCAGTCCTTCCGCCTCCTTCTCTCTTTCCTTTTCTTTTCTCTGTCTCTCTTTTTTCTCTCATATTTTGATTGAAAGCCTAAAGATTGAAAGATGAAAGCTCATCTGTCAAACGGTAAGTTCTCATAAAATACGAGCATGTTTTTTCTAAAGATAATTAAAAAATAATTTTAAATTTATATAAAACTTTTATTTATATTAATATATTATGTCATAGTATGTTAGTGGTATCTGTTTGAAAAACCTGGATCTAGTTTATGTATTTGTATATTTTGAATATATTTTTACATATACAAACTTTTAAGATTTTTTTTTCATTTAGTAGTAAGCATTATGTTTATTTTTAACAATTTCTTTTAACATATATAGCTAACTACATTAACAAATCACTTTATTTATTCATCTCTCAAAAGAAATTTAGAAGTTAAAATTTTTTAGACATTATGTTAGTTTATACAATAAGCTGTGGCAGAAAGATCTTATTCACAAATTATATTTCCTATTATTTAATCTTCTCTTAGTTTGTTATCAGGTAAGAAGAGATCCAACAATATCAAGAATCAATGGCGGCTGCTACTCAAATAAAGGATTTTATCTTTCACTCACAGCAAAAACATTACAGGTTAGCATATAAAAACTACATTGCTCCTCAGATCTACCTGTTTTAGGACATGATTTATTGTGCAAAGTGTCAGAAATAATATATTAAATTAAGTTAAATATAATTTTGGTTTCTTAATTGTAAACTTGAAATTATTTGATTGTCATATAAATTTTTTTTTGTTGTCATTATTTTCTGATCCAAAGTCAGCCAACAAAATTATTTTTTAACATTTCTTGGAATTCAAAATTATGAACTGAATAAATTGATTTGTGTAATTAGTATATTAAGTTGCAAGGATTAGTTGATTGATTTAACAGTACTTTATTTTCAATTTTCCTTGTTATTCAAATCTATTAACTATGGTCACATACATTGATTGTTGAGATTTGATAACTATTTTAATTTATTTAATAGCTTTTTTTATATATTAATGTATACTATGTGGTGTTTTTTTAGAAATATCTTTTGATTTATTATCACATGTATTGATTAGATTTTATTATTAATCAAATTTAAGGTTTGATAATTAATTGAATCTAAATATGTAACTAATGGGTTGTCTTTTATAGTATTTGAAATCCTATTGGGAAAGGATGAAAATTTATTTTAACTAATATTAAAGTTAAATTTCATCATTTCATAATATATTTTATAAAACTATAAGTAAAAACCATTAGTCACATGTTTTACATAATTAAATTTTAATATATCTGATTAATATATGATATTTTATAAATCAAAATATTTCAACCGAAACTATGAATGAAATATCAAGAAAAATTATTAAAATAATTAAGATCATTATCAATCTTCACTAATGCATAGAAAATTTATATTATATCTAAAATCAAAGAATTATACTACTAATTAAAAGCGAATATTCTATTTTTCACAGTAAAGACAATACATAATGTAAAAAACCTCATTATGTTAGCATGCAAATTTAATGCAACACAATAATTTAAGTAAGAAAATATATATAAACATTTTTTTTATAAAAAATATTAAACAAATGTTATTAGACAAATATCACTTATTAAAAAGAGATAAGTGTATTTGTCATAATAATATTAATAAATTATTCAACGAATTAAAAGTTAACGGTTATAAAATAAGCATTTCATTATCTGTTACAGTAACTTGGATGCTAATATAATAAGGTAATGAGATTTTGTATAATATGTAATGTCTTGTGACATATTCAATGTATATTTCATTGGCAGCATAATATCAGATAATTCATGTATTTAGCATTATCTTATTTATTGATTTGAAAAAAGAAAACACAATAGCTAATTTCATATACTTGTATACCGTCTATGTTATTATGCAAATAATAAGTAGGAAAAGATGCAATATTGTGGAGGAGATAGCAACTTACTTCCATTATATATCATCAAATTACTTGCCAAAGTTATTTTTTGACATAGCTTAGTATATATGAGAAACTATCACTTTACAATATTATTAATATTTAAATTGATTAAGTTTTTCTTTGTAGTTAATACGTTAGGTTAGATGCTTGTGTTAATTAATTAATGTAAAAATGTCCTTTAATGCACTAATATCACAATGCAATTAATTGAATTCACACTTAACAATGTGAGTTAAGACAGCAATTTGATTGAAACATCATCTAAGAACACACTCTCCTTCAAGATTCGATCTGAAATCTGATGCAACATGCTGCCTTCAGCTTCCTCAATTATGTGGTTTAGATCTTCTTTCGAAGAACTCAGAACTCAATGGCTGCAATGTAATGTATTTATCCATGGTAAGAAAATCATGGCAAACTGGTGTACTACCTTGACAATTTAGGGTTGAAAAATGTTTAGAAAGAAAAAAACTAGAGCTTTCTGTATCACTTAGCAATCCTACTAAACTTGTCATGAGTTCTATCATTGTTTTCTTGCCAAAAACATCGTAAGTTATCTGACTCTTCATATTTTCACTTGACATTTCATAAAGATTATATATATTACATAAAATAAGCATAATCATGTGGTTAAGGTACATATATATATATATATATATATATATATATATATATATATATATATATATATATATATATATATATATACGAGGTTTCTTATATATAGAAACAAACCAAATAATTAGGTAAAGCTCAGTTTAAGTGATATATCTAGAATCATTAGGTAAAGCTCTAGGTATAACTTAAATAACTCATCAAAAATATAATTTGGCTTCTTTAAGTCGATGAATAACTATTCACATTATGTTATGATAGAATTTTTTTTATAAGTAAGCAGAAATAACACTAGAAAATTTTTTGTATCAACCAAAAAAAACATAAGAGAACAAATAATATATCAAAAACTGTTAAAACTTCTTCTAAATTTATCATCAATCAAGGAAACAAATTGAAAATTTAGGAAAGAAGAAACTTACAATATCAATTGAATCACTTTTCACAATGTTTTTTCTAGGTCTCCCTCGTTTCCTAGGGAGAATAACTGAATCGTTATAATCATCGATAATATTTTTCCGTTTCCTTTGACAGGAACTTCTAGGAAGCCCTTCAACCAAGCCAAACATATTCTTCTAAGATAGAATTTTAGCATAGTGGTAAGAAGGTGGGTGGCTTGTTTGAAGGGCTTTCCTGTCAAAGGAAACGAAAAAATATTATTGATGATTCTAACTATTCAGTTATTCTCTCTAAGAAACGAGAGAGATCTAGAAAAAACATTATGAAAAGTGATTCAACTTATATTATAAGTTGCTTCTTCCCTAAATTTTCAATTTATTTCCTTGATTGATGATAAATGTAGAAGAAGTTTTATCAGCCTTTGTATATTATTTGTTCCCTTAAGTTTTTTTGGTTGATACAAAATGTTTTCTGGTGTTGTTTATGTTTACCTATAAGAAAATTCTATCATTGTAGAATGTGAATAGTTACTAATCGACTTCGTGAAAGATGCAGTATAAAGAAGTCAAATTATATTTTTGATGAGTTAGATGAAGATTTAGATATTTTCCCGAATAAACATGAGAACCCTACAAAAAACATTGTGAAAATTGAAAATAGTGACACTGTAAGATGATTCTTTTTCTTTTTGGATTCACAATTCTAATCTTATTTAAGTTATATTTTTACTTTGATATTAGTAAAAAGAAATTAAAATACCATCATAATAATCTATAAGTTTGTTTTAATTGCCATGACCACTAGCCCCCTTAATTGCTAACTCTTCGGATGTTGTTTAACTAGACCTTAAGGCTGTTTTTAGTTTTTAGATATATCACTTAAATAGAGCTTTACCTAGTGATTTGGTTAGATTTTATATACAAGAAACCTTGTGTGTGTCTCTCTATATATATAATGTCTATATATATATATATATATATATATATATATATATATATATATATATATATATATATATATATATATATAACAATTTCAATTCTCATGATTATGCTTATTCTATGTAATATATAATCTTGACTATGAAAATATTATGTAACTATGAAATGCCAACCGTTGATAGCGTTGGATAATTAGGCAGCAAGGTGATGAGGGTGATTAGAGAGTTACAGGGAAGAGATGAATTATGCAGAGAACAGAATGACAGAAGGAGAAAGCTAAAATGTGAAAACTGAGATATTACACTCTCAAATGGATCAATGCATAAATGGCAGGCATGCAATGTTGAGATTCAAATTCAGTTATGTGCCTTACAGCCTTCTAACGTTTTATAAAAAAAAGCCAAATACAATAGCTGTAAATAACTTTAATTTGAAGGAAATTATCTTAAAATCTATACCACTGTTATTTCTCTGTGGTTTTGAAAAGGATTCTGTGGCTATAAATACATGGAACATATCTTAGAATTTTCATTGTTATTCGTATTTTCTCTTACAGATAAATATTTTGTTGAAGTTGAATCCGAGAGGTTTGCTCTTACTTTATTTCTGATGCCTTTAGTTTATGCTTTTTTCGCTTTTGTGAATGTTTCTTTCTTTCATTTTCAAAAACACTTGTTGTTATTCCCTTCCCTACATTGATACATTTCTATCATTCGACTTACAAAATCTGTTATCAACTGCAATATACATAAACTGAATGATTTTGGTGACATCTTTCTCCTTTTTTCTAACAAAAAACCTTCCTTTGTTTTTGGGTGTAGACTTCTTTGTATTGTAAATTGAATCATTTACTTTCATTTTCAGAAATTGAGTTTTTCATCAATATATGACATTATCATTTCTTAAACAAACCATTTTAAATTCATTCATTGCTTCTGATGATAAACCATACACCAGTCTGAATGAATGACTTCAACATTTCTTACTGTCATTGATGGTAAACTCATGTGCAGTTTGAAATCATGGCGTTTATTCGATAATATAACCACACACCAATCAATATGGTTTGGGAGGTCATGGAAAAACATTTAGATGATTCTCTGAATATAGAGTGATACTGTGAATTTCATGTTATTTTCTATTGTATTTTTTGTTGCTTATCGTGATACAGTTAAACAAACACAATTTTCATTATGATTAATATGTGGATGTAAAATTGATAAATACATTGAAACATACAAACATAAAACGAAGGCAACCTTCACGTATTAAAAAACTATTGCAAAGAGATGTTATTCAGAAATAATGTTTCCTATATTCGATGTGATTTTGCAAACAGGTAAGAAAAAAAATGCAAGAAATATATGAAAGTATGTTATCTCGATGCATCAAAATCAAGGGATGGTGCTGCTAATAAAATCAACCATCTCATCTTTCGCAGCAAAAAAACATTACAATATGAGAAGAGGTAAGAAGTTAATGTGTTCATATTAGCTTTTAACATATGTTGAAATGGAACTTTGGTGAGAAAAGTAAATCCATGTTTGAATACGTTCTATCGGTAAATTTAAATTAATTGGATATTCATATGGCACACATTTTGATGCATTCTGATAAAATAAATTATGGATGAATATTGAATGCATTCAACTAAGATACACGAATCTATGGTTGAATATCTGACAATGCAATTTGGCATCTATACATAAAATCTTAAATCTCATTTTACTATGATCTATTTAACTAAGTATAAACCTAATTATACAAGAGATTAGTGGATAACATTTTTTCCTTAACCTCATACTATTCTACATATTTTCAAAAAAAAATCTTTTTTTAGGATTTACTGGATGGTTATCAAACCTTAGTCTATTCGGCCACAGTATAAAATAAGCTTTTTGAACCATAATCTATTATTACATAGATAATGTAGTTCTTGGAATACTTGTAATATATTATTATATTTTTAAATAATTATTTGTATCGTATATTTTTCTAACTCTTTTTATATAGTCTAATGTTTATGTTCATGAATATAAATAAATGTTTTAAATTTATGTATATAAAAAGATTGAAAAGGTGAGTGAGAAAAATGTCGAGTTTAACTTCTTCCACTAATAAAATATTAATAATTAACAGTTACTTGATAAAAAAATTAAAAATTAACTTAATATATATCTCTTAATATAGGATATAATTGGCATGTTTATATTAAAGTATATTAATTGTTTTATATTTTCACTGTGTGTGTCACGCTTGAAGAATTATGGAAAAACATTAAGCTGTTAGTTCAAATCAAATGTTTGACGAAGAATAACTCTTGAAGAAAGTATGTATGAATTAAAAAATAGTATATGATCATCACGACATCACAAAATCTACTTTTAACTTAGTCTTTATCCATTTCATTTACCATTAGCTAAAAATTAAAAAAAAAACATATCCATTGTATTTTCAATTATTTTTATTTTTTTCAAATATTATTGCATAATTAATTTACTTTAATACAGATATATCAATCATATCCTATGTTAAAAGATATATATATATATATATATATATATATATATATATATATATATATATATATATCAAGTTACTTTTAATTTTTTTTTTATCAGTAAATGTTAATTATTAATATTTTATTAGTGAAAGAAATTAAACTCACAACTTCACTCACTCTCTTTTTTAATTTTTTTATATACATAATTTCAAATCCTTTGGGTTCTTGACACTGACCAGCCAAGTCTTTATTCAGCCACAGAAAGTAAACAAAGGAAACTGCAAATAATGAAGACAGTAATAACATTTAATTGGATTTGAAGAACGAAATTGGTTTTACCGTTTTTAATTTCAAAACATTTGGGGAGAAACAAAAGGCGACTCATTCGAACATATTCTCGGCATAGGGAAATAAGATTGAAAACATACCATTCAAATTTCACATTCGGGCATATGCCTGGTATCACTTAAGACTCACTGATTGAAAAGTTCCCAAAAGAAAATATGAGAAAGATATAACTAGGTAAATGTAATACGAATAAAAACAAGATTTTAATGTAGCTATGAAAATGTCATTGCAACAGGACCTATTTAATAGTGACAAGATCATTCAAAAGATGTGTGGCTTGAAGCCTCCACATAGTCTCTAAAGTCTAGGCTAGGTTATCATCTAAGCATGCGTACTCCCTTCTCCTTTCTTCTCCATTAACAGTAGGATATCACTCTTATTAGCATTGCCTCCTGCATCATGATTCTGCACCATTGGCCCTTCCTGCTGCCACATCCTAGTCGTCATCATGTGCTCTTTTACTAACTCTTGCACGAGCGGGATCTGGTCATTAGTCACTGGCAGCGCTAAATTGTTTGCAGAAAGGGCTGTACTATGCTGCTTGACAATCATAGCAACAGAGTGCAAAATTGGAAATCTTGATCTATTCAGCTTACTAACATCATCAAGAGTGCCAAAGTACGGGAAGAAATGAGGATACTGAGTTCTGTCCATTGCATCCAGTAGCTCAGCTAGTGCGATCACTTCTTCACTTATCATGTGATTGAAAAAGATTGGAGAATTAGTCAACATTAGGGATTCATAAACCGAACGGTAAGCACTCATTACAGTCCAAGATATAATATCAAGTACATAGTCGGCACATCTCTCCCATCAATAAAGCATTTGATAAGGGTCCTACAGAGTTTGATGTTTGCTCCTAATACCTGTCGAACATCCGCTGCTCTCTCTAGTGTGAGTACGGGTCGAATATCAGTATCATTTGGGACACCAACAATTGCCTTCAATTCAGTGATCCAGCGGTTAAAGGACTCTTCATAATTGTTATTTGATACATTCATAAAAGGAAGCATCATAAAGTAGGCATTATAAATCATCATCTCATTTGTGCTATAGAGAAGAATTTCTGCAGGATTGATACAGTAAGCTTCAGCTTCTGACGGGAGATGGACACTGATCATTCTGATGCCGGCAAAGGAGCATGCCTTATCCATAACAACCCTTACGCCTGACCACGACTGTCTAATGATGGAGAGAGTAGCCCCAACTGCTTCCATAGAGGTCTGTGCATGAGCGGCTTCGTGCAAAGTCAATCCAAAAGCTAGATTCTCAGCTGGATTGTCATTCTCATAAAAGCTAAGGGATGCCATGCTTCCCTTAGCAATGAACTGCTTTGTTCCAGCAAAAGTATTTCTGAGGTTCACTGGCTGATTCGCATGGGCAAGGTTTGTCATCCACATGTTCCTTCTCTCGCGGTTGATGTTCTTCATGATGAAAGGGTCGTCAGCCATGTTAAGAAATAGTGATTAATTGGAGACATGTTTTCCTTAGCCTCATATTATTTATAGTTCCAAATTGAACAATTGAAACAATTGTTCAATTGAAAAAAACTAGTGAAAGTATGTATAATACAAATAAAACATCTGTCAGAACGAAGGAGAATTCGACTGGTCAAGTTTTTTTTTTTCTTTTCCAATAATGGGCTCTGCCTTGGAATCCTGTCACGACCTCGCATGCTTCCATTAAAGTTTTACCTCGTTAAATGGAAACCAATGCATATGACAGTATGAGGAATGCACAGATGTCGTTGATGAGGAATGACAGTATGAGTTATGCCATTGTGCAGAAGACTAAGCGAATCATCACCTTAAAAACAGTGCTACACAGTTATTTCCATGCACGAGTTACTGAATATTTGATTTAGGCATTTTTGTGTAAAATGATAAAACTTCTTACGTTTGCCATATTGTAATGTCTTTACTGTGAAATACTATCTGTGAATAACATCTCTCTGCCACAGCTTTTTAATACATTAATGTTGCCTTCTATGTTTCAATTATTTACCTTATTTACCATAACATTATACAATTATTCAGTGTAAAATAAAGATTTGTTTTTTAATAAATGAACCTTGCAAAAAAAGAAGAACAAATCATTAGGATCAAATGAATATATTAATCTATTAAATTATGTCTAGCAATTTTTATGTGAATATTAATTAAGAGTGTCGGTATGTGTTTTTACAATATAATATTATCTTTTAAATAAGGTTCTTTTAAATTAAGAGTGAAAGGTTCTTTGTGAGTGTGTATTAGTATTTGTTTTGTCTACGTTGTGTAGGTTCTTTTAAATACATATTATAGATACATACGAGTTTCTTTTATCAAAAAAATAATACAAATACCCTAATAAACACATTAAAACTTAAAAATTATAATATAAATAATATAACAAAGATAATAGCAGGAAAACAGCAGCATTTATCTATTGCAGCAACCTTGGATGCTAACCTAATAAGCTAATGAGATTTTGTAAAATATATTCTGAAAGATCAAATGAACATTTCATTAGCAGCATAATCTGATATAAGATACTTTCATGTATTTGTTGTATCTCACACTCCAATTTGGCATTTTTTTTTTTTTAAATTCTGTGAAAGCGAAGTGATGAATTTGTTGCCATAAGAATTTAGCAGTATTTGGATTGAAGTAGCCATAACTGTTATATCTACTAGACAGTAAGTCTTTTGCAAATTCTTCAACTAATGTTATACATTGTGGAGGAGATAGCAACTGCATTATCAACATATTATTCACCAAATTATTTTCTAACATTGGTTCATATATATTACATTAATGAGGTTTGATAATATTTGAATTAATGTAATATTTTTTTCTATTAATATCATGTATTGTATTGTTAGATATATTATTATTCATGGTTACATGTATTATTACATATATCGGTTAGAATTCATTATTAATCACATGTATTATTACATATATTAGTTAGAATTCATTATTAATTAAATTTAATCATGTGTGATTTAATAATTAATTGGATCCATTTATTTGAATAATGAATTGTATTTGTAATTTTGAAAATCATGAAAATCTATTATTACTAATATATAATGTTTAAAAGTTCATCCTTTTATAGTATATTTTACAAAACTAGAAGTAGAAACCATTAGTGACATAATGCTTAAAAATAAAGTTTTTTGGATATAAATGACATGAAATGTTCAGATTCAAATACAACAGCTGTTTTTGTTTTCATTTTTCATCAAATTCCCACTTTTTTGTTTTACTTTTTTACTGTGGATTAGTTGGAGAAATATTTTCGTTAACCTCATATTTTTTATACTTCCAAATTAAGAATTGAACAATTGAGAAACAATTATTCAGTTGAAAAAAAGAACTAGCGAAAGTATGTATAATACAAACAAAATGCTGTAATGATAATTAATTTAATGGAAAAAGTATAATAAGTGCAATGTTTTTTTTTACTATTAATATTCATAAATTAGCAAGTTAAAAATTTAACGCGTATAAAATAATCAATATTCATAATATATATAGTTGCCGTGTTAATATTAATGATATTATTAGTTTTCATCTATGTTAAACTTAATCCAAACCAAAATTATTATTATATTGAGTTTTTTTTATTATAAAAACAAGTTAATATTCTTGTGTAATTTATAATCTTGTCCTTGATTTCATTATTTCATAAAATTATCTTGTTCTTTTTTCAAACTAGAGATTTTCTCTTTTATGTTTTTGTTATGCTATCACTTAAGTTATTGTCAAGTTTCGTCATTATTTGTTGGGAACATCGATATGTGATCTAAACAAATCAAAATAACTTCAAAAACTTAACTGAGCAAGCTATTCAAACCTCAAAACAACAAAAGTGATTGTACAAATTATTAGTATATGATTTTATCATTGAATATAAGTTAGGAAAAGACAATATTGTTGCAGATTCTCTTTCCAGATCATACTTCGTGGCCTAGTCTCAACCTACCTTTCAAATTTTGCCTGGATTAAAGGAAGCTATTTCCAAATATACTCACCTAAAGGTTGTTCTCGACTTATGTTTACTTAGTAAGCCTCCAAATCTTAATTATTTACTACATGATAACTTGCTTTTCTGGAAGGTAGATTGATTATTCCTAAATCACATGCTATGATACAGCAGATTTTATATGAATTTCATAGCTCATTGATCGATTGGCATGCAGGTTTTACTCGAACTTTAGCCAGAATTTCAATCCAGTTTTATTGGAAGGGTATGAAAAAATATGTCCAGTAGTTTGTTCAAACTTGCTTGGTTTGTCAACAACCAAAACCGACTTATATCCTACCAGCATGCTTATTAAAACCTCTGTCCATTCCAAAGCATATTTGGAATGACATTGCTATGGATTTCATCACAGGCCTTCCTTCTTCCAGTGGCTTTACAATCATATTAGTAGTCGGTAACATATTATCAAAGTATGGCCGTTTTTCTCCATTAAAGGCTGATTACTCTAACAAGTGAGTAGGAGAAGTTTTTGTTAAAATTGTGGTATTTGAGAAGGCCAAAGTCCGATGGCCAATCCGAATCTTTGAACAAATGTATTTGAGATATTTCACTTATGACTCTCTTAAAGATTGGGCAAGGTTATTGCCTTAGGTGGAGTATTGGTATAACACTTCCTATCATCATAATTGTGGCATGACTCCCTTTAAGATTGTCTATGGCAAAGATCCTCTTACCTTGGTAAAATACACCCTTAATCCACGTGACTCTCCTTCAGTTCAGGAACAACTACTGCATCGCTATCTAACACTCAACAAATTGAAATTGAACCTCCACAAAGCTCAACAGTAAATGAAGAAACATGTTTACAAGAAAAAGAAGTTCATGGAATTGCAAATTGATGACTTTGTTTTTGTCAAATTGCAGTCCTATAGACAACATTTTGTTGCTCTCCGCAAAAACCAGAGAAACTGAGTATGATGTTCTTTGATCCTTTTCTTGTTATTTAACGCATAGGACAAGTTGCTTACAAATTGTTGATACCACCAAAAACGAAAATTCATCCAGTAATCCATTGTTCCCAATTGAAACCTTGTAAAGGGGATCCTTCTCAATCTTATGTGCCAATCACTTATACTGAATTACCACCTATTATTCAACTTGTTGCGATTTTGCAATTAAGGGTCATATTAAAGGGCTTACACCAAGTTCCACAGTATTTGATTGAGTGAAAAGGAGTAGATAGTGATAATGCCACTTGGAAGGATGAATTCACCCTGCAGCAAGCTTTTCTTGACCTCAACCTTGAGGACAAGATTGGTCTTAATGGGAAAGAAATTGTAACACATGCAGCAAGAATAAAAGGAGGGACACAAAACCAAAATAACTAACTCTAGGCGGGATAACTTTTATTGGTCTAGGAGCTAATCCATATATTCCGTTGGGCAAGAGGAGTGAGGGAATTCTGTTTTGTTTCTTCTGCATTCTTTCTGTGGATTCTCTGGGGTTTTTTTTTACGTGTGTTTCTAACATAAAAGGGGGATTTATTCCTAAAATTCTCTTCTTTTTTTGGTTTTGGAAGCTTAATAATAATACTATTCAGAGTACTCTAAAGTCTCTAAAGTCTAGGCTAGGTTATCATCTAAGCATGCGCACCCTCTTCTCCTTCTTGCCATTAACTGTAGGACCTCTCTCATTAGCATTGCCTCCTGCATCATGATGTGCAGGGCGCCTATATGTTGTCTTCTTCATTGCCCTTGCCTGCTGCCTCATCCTAATCGTCATGATGTGCTCTTCTACTAACTCTTTCACGAGCGGGATCTGGTCATTAGTCACTTGCAGCGCGAAATTGTTTGTAGTATGCTGCTCGACAATCATTGCAACAGATAGTATAATTGGAAATCTTGATGTCTTCATCTTACTAACATCATCAGGAGTGCCAAAATACGGGAAGAAATGAGGATACTGAGTTCTGGCTATTGCATCCTTTATCTCAGCTAGTGCGATTACTTCTGCTCTTATCATCCCATTGAAAAAGATTGGAGAATTAGTCAACATTAGGCATTCATAAACCGAACGGTAAGCGCTCATTCCAGTCCAAGATATAAGATCAAGTACATACTCGGCACAGGGGCAAGGTTTCTCCTCCTCATGTGCCTTCTCTCGCGCTTGATGATATTCTTGATCCAAGGGCCGTAAGCCATGTTAAGAACTAGTGATTAGTCAGACACATATTTTCCTTAGCCTCATATTATTTATTTATAGTTCCAAATTATTCAATTGAAAAAAACAACTACTGAAAGTATGTATAATACAAATAAAATGCTGTAATTAATGATAAATTAATTTAATCGAAAAAGTATAATAACTACAATATTTTTTTACTATTAATATTCATTAATTAGCAAGTTCAAAATTCAAAATTAATATGCTGCTGCTTTAATGTTTTTGTTGTTTCAATACATGAGTTATGCCATTGTGCAGAAGACTAAGAGAAACATCACCTTAAAAACATTGCTACACAGTTATTTTCATGCACGAGCTACTGAATATCTGATTTGGCATTTTTGAGTAAATTGATAAAACTTCTTACTTTTGCCATATTGTAATGTTTTTACTGTAAAAAAGATGAAATGGTTGATTTGATTAAGAGCGTCTTCCCTTGATTTTTGATGCATTGAGATAACATACTTGCATGCATTTTTTTTAGATCTCTTCTTACGGGTTTGCAAAATCACATGGAATAATAGGAAATATTATCTGTGAATAACATCTCTGCGACAGTTTTTTTAATACGTGAATGTTGCCTTCTATGTTTCAATTTATTTACCTTATTTCATCCTTTTATAGTATATTTTACAAAACTAGATGTAGAAACCATTAGTCACATAATGTTTAAAAATAGATGGGTTTTGGATATAAATGACAGCCATATGAAATGTTCAGATTCAAATACAATAGCTGTTATTTTTTTGTTTTCATTTTTCATCAAATTCCCACATTTTTGTTTTACTTTTTAACTGGTTTAGTGCTTATATTCACTGTGGATGTGCCAAGAGAGAAGAAAACCTAATCTGATAGCCTCCTAAATGCAGATGTTGGAATTCAAAATGGAAATTGAAAGCAGACTTTGGAACTCAAAATAACAATTGAATTATCATAAATTGAGTAATCATTATTTTTTATTCTTCTTTAAAGCTTTTTTTTTAATTTGTTGCATGAGATTTTCGGTTTGCGTGTGATGTCTATTTATCTTTTATGTTCAATACATGCTTATACAAATATTTGTTCTGTTAGGATTTTTAGAATGCGATCAGATTTTAATTTGAATTTTTATGTCTAGATTTTAATTTGAATATATGAAAATAGGTTACTGGGAATAATATAACTTTTTCTGTTAGTAGCTTGTTACTAAGCAAAAACAACTAGTAAAGTATAATATTATTGTATATAATAAATTTGTAATTAATGTTTTAATAAAAAGATACTTACTGTAATGTTTGATTTGGTATTACTAACTTTACAAGATCTATGGAACAAATTATGCCACTTATAAACCCACTTATTACAATCTTTTTTGAAATCCCAATCATATGCTTTTTTTGCTGTCATAAAAAGACATATTTTTCTTTAGATAACCTATATAATATAATTATAGTGATAATAATAATAATAATAATAATAATTTAATGCAACTAACATTTTAACAAACTATTAGACAAAATAATCTAAGTATTATACTATAAAAACCACAAAAAGTAATTGAAACTAACTACTGTTGTTTGTCTAGTTAATAAAAAATTTGTACACAATCCAATATAAATCAAATATGACATTAATTAACTTTTCAAAAATAATAAATTATTAGAAAATAACTTCCACGTCCTAGGGTCACGCATGAAGAATTATGAAAAACCATTAAACTGTTAGTCCAAATTAAATGTTTGACGCAAAAGAACCCATGAAGAAACTATTTATGAATTAGAAAATAGTATATGACCATCACGACATCACAAAATCTACTTTTAACTAAGTCTTTGTCCATTTCATTTACCATTAGCTAAAAATTTAAAAAAACATACCCAATATATTTTCAATTATTTCTATTTTTTTTCAAATATTATTGCATAATTAATATACTTTAATATAAACATATCAACCATATCCTATGTTAAAAAATATATCAAGTTAATTTTTAATTTATTTTTATCAATAAATGTTAATTATAATATTTTATTGTGACAGAAATTAAACTCACAACTTCTCTCACTCTCCTTTTAATTTTTTTATATGCATAATTTTAAAATTTATTTATATTCATGAACATAAGTATTATAAGATATATATAATGATAGAAAAAAGATGGGTGCCATGTTTCTTGAAACATCAGTTTTGAACCAGAATATCAGACAACTCATTACATGAATGTTTTCTTCGATGAATTTAGAAATTCAAGTACCTCACTTCAACAGTGTTTTTTTTTTTTGTAGTATGATAACACATCTTTCATGTATTTGGGATCATTGATATTTGTACAAGCTCTTGACACTCCTAATATTTCTTTTATGATATATGTTTTTCTTGTTGGAATAAAAAAAATAATTCTATTCTTTTTACCTATATTTCTTTTAAAAATAATAATTGTTAGTGTTTATGATTTTTTAAATAAATAAATAATTGAATACAAAAACATGTAATAAACGAGGTTATTGTACTTGCTGTTAATAAAAGATATATATTATTTACAATTGGTATAAATAAAAAAACACACTTAATAATACCAAATATTTTTGAACGATGACAACGATATTATCATTTAGTAAATTTTTATCATTGTAATTATAAGTGTAACAGCACTCACGTATGAAAATATATTTGTAAATGAAATTATTATACATAATAATATATAAGTATAACTTATAAGTAAATGTAACTTTTTTAATATGTGATAATTATTAAAAATTAAATATGTGTTCATAATTATTGTTAATGAAAATAAAATTCTTATATTTAAACTATAATTTGATATGTATTTATGACAATAAATATAAATTATAAATTATTTTTAATTGAAATATCAAAATTTAAAGATAATTTTTTATAGTTTTTTTTATATTAATTTTTTTACATTTATATTTTTTCATTTATATGGATTTTTTTATCACTTTTTTTTCTTCAATCTGCTTCACTTAAATTAATACCGTAAATGTGGATAAACCTACACAAACTAAATCAATATGAAAATAATTATTTGACATATTCTAAACTAACACAAAGTTTTGTAACTATAATAAAAAATCTATTATTATTGGTTCACTCTATTATTATTGAGAGAAAAATTATAAATATTAATCTTTTACTTATCTTAAAATAAAAATAAGAAAGAATTATAAAAAAATCAGGTCTGAGTAGTGCAAAACAACAGCCGGTTTAAATTTTATAATAAATTAAGATCAACCTGTTAATATAGAATCAAGATGATGAACTAAGTTACACAACTTGCAAAACAACAACCTTGTATTGCAGTAATTTGATCTTAATATATAAATAATTCACGGATGCTGCTTTTCTGACATAAGAACATTACTTTGTCTCCATGCGAAGTTTTCCACACCTTAAAATAGTCTCACAATTGTTTTCACATCAAATTTAAAAATTATTAAATTGACCATCAATTTAACATTTTGTTGATGTTTGTTATTTTCATTAATGTTTCAGTTAGGATTACTACTTTGAAGTAGTAATCAGTTAGGTTTGTTAATGTCCTGGTTTTCCCCTTTTTCTAACCTATTTAAGCTTAGGGTTTTTTCTTTTCCTTTTTAGAATGAAATACAAAAAAGCTACACTATTACAGAAATACAAAAGTTTAAGTTTTCTTACATCTGTTGAAAATCCTTTGCTCCGATCATATTCTTCTATTCTTCCTGAAGTCTTGAACGCAATCCACCAAGTGCTCCGTGCTTCTTCTCTTTGCATTCCAGAAGACTCGTGTTTCTCTCTCTCTCACTTGTCTGACGCACACTGCTTAAGGCAGTGTTTTATCAGAGATACTTTTATCTCTTCAGGGCTTACGTTTGGGCCTTGGTACACGTTTTGGGTCTGTATCTTAATATGGTATCAGAAGTACACGTTTCTTGATTGCTTCTTGGAGAATGGCCAACCCAGATCCCACCACCCAACCTTCCAGCCCCTTTTACCTTCACCCTGGAGAAAACCTAGGTATTACCCTTATTTCACATATTCTCAATGAGAATAACTACTCATCTTGGAGCAGAAATTTTAAAAAGGCTCTTCTCTCCAAAAACAAGATCAAATTCATTGATGGCAGTATCAAGAAACCACCAAGAACCGATCCTCTGTTTGATGTTTGGGAAAGATGTGACACCATGGTCTTATCTTGGATCATCAAGACTCTTTCAACCGAGATTGCAGAAAGTGTCATCTATATTGACAATGCCAAAGATTTGTGGGAAGAACTCAAAGAAAGGTTTTCTGAAGGAGACTATTTTAAGAATTCTGATTTACTACAGTGTATCCATTCTATTAAACAAAGAGAACGCAATGAAAATAGATATAAAATTATAATTTTGTATAATATACATCATAATATTATATAATTGATATAAATTAAATAAAATTTTACTCAATAAAAAAAATTATCAAGCAAATACAGGTTTTATACTAAATTGAATATTATATATATATATATATATATATATATATATATATATATATATATATATAAAATGATAGAAAAAAGAATAATCAGACTAATTAAAATAATATGATAACTAGAGATTATTTATTATTATTATTATTAATGAATGAATTAATTATTTAAACTTCTATAAAAATAACTTAGTCTCAAGTGATAATAGAGATGAATTCCAAAGAACGTGAAAATTGGAAGAAAATTTGAATTAGCCTTTCTTTAAAATTTTAGACCAATTTAGTCTCCTGTTTTTAAAATTGTGTAAATTTGATCATTTTAACAAAAATTTGTTAAGTTTATTTGATGTTTCATGATAACATTGGAGTTGCTTAACACATTTGAAACATCAAATAAATTTAACAAAATTTAGTTAAAATGATATATTTTTAAAGTTTGGAAACTAAAATGGATTAAAATTAAAAAAAAAAAACTACTTCTAATTTTCACTACAAATTAAGAGAGCAATGTTTTTAGATAAAAGAACTCCTCTTATGAATATTTTTATTATATCATATTATTTCTTTCATGACATAAGAATCTATAAACATGTAATGGATGTGTTATTCCATATTATAGTTGTTGATTATGCTGCCTTTTGTCCTCTTAGTTGTTTGTATGAAGTTTAAGTTTAGGATTTCAATGAATGAAATAATCTATTGGTAAGTATGTTTTCTTATTGTTTATATACTGTGTATGACTTAGATAAGAAGTGGGCAAGAGGTAAGAAACAACAACATTTTGTATTCTTAGATATTTCAACTTTTGTTCGGATTGTGTATTTAGTATTTACAATGAACCATTTTACAAGTAAACAATGAACCATTTTGTCTCTGTGAGTAATTGACACAATACTCTTTTTGAAAACAATTTATTAAGATATTATCTTTGACTAAAAAAAATTTATGAATCCAACACTTTAAAAACTTCTGGACGTGTCTATTAAATTGCTTAAATTTTCAATGAAACATTAAATGATATGATACAATAATTAATAATTTATTTTTAAACAAATTAACATTGAAGCATTAATGTAGCATTGAGATTGAGATGCTCAACTAGTAATTAGCCCAAAATTGCCACAATACAGAGCAATAAGTGTTGTATTAATTATTGATCTTGTATCTACACCCTTCAAGAAATAATTAAATTAAGCTTGTTAAAGCAGATGTTTTGGAAGAAAGTAACAATTAGGTTGGTTAAATCAATACTTTATAATAACAAAAACTAATAATAACTTTTTATAGAAAAAAGCAACTGAATAGAATGATAGTGTGTTTGTAAATTCTTTGTAAACAAAACCAGTTCAAATCTGACCTGGTGAGATGCCATTATTTTTATTTTATCTTTTATATCTTTTTTAGATTAAATTTTACTTAATATAATGATACATGAACATATTAAAAAAAATATTTATATATTTATGAGATTTTAATTGGTACAACGTTGAATATTCATTAACATAATAAGATATATATAATGATAGAAAAAAAGTATAATAAGCTTAATTAAAATAATATGATAACTAGAAGAGATTATTTATTATTGAATTAATTAATTATCTAAACTTCTATAAAAATAACTTAGTGCTTATAATATCTTTTATAAAACATTAAAAAAATATTTAAATAACAACCAATTTTAGAAATAAAAATAATTAATCACTATAGTGACTAATTTAGATATTAATTTATACTATAAATTATTGGTCTCAAAAGTAGTCACCATTGTAAATAAGAAGCAAGGACGGTTTTCAAGAGTGGCTTCTCACCGACTGTCCATGTTAGCCTAAGCAAGGGCGATGTTCTAGAGGAAGAGAAGATTGGGTGAGGAAATAAGGCACACTACAAAAACAAAAGTCGAAAAGCTCCTATAGGCTAGGTTTACTAAGGAAGTGAGGTATACAATGGAGTTGCCAGCCATAATACACTGAGCTTTTTGAATGCTACTCAGGACACAACCAGATACCTATGACTGAGAATGACAAGTTGAAGACAACTTTTATAGCGGAGGAGGCCAATTACTTCTACAAAATGATGCCTTTTCTTCTTGAGCAACCTATCAAAAACTGATGGATAAGGTGTTCGAGCATTTGTTGGACAAGAGCGTCGAAGTGTATGTTGATTATATGGTAGTTAAGTCTCTTAAAGTATAACACTTGCAACACCTAAAAGGATGTGTTCTCGATCCTAAAAGCGTACAACCTAAGGCTAAAGTTGGACAAATGTGTTTTGGGGTTGATATAGGAAAGTTATTTGAATTCATGTTAACACATCAGAGGAATGAGACTAATCCCAACGAGTGTAGGCGATAATCGAAATGAGAAATCCGAAGAACATGAAGGAGGTTTAACGATTAATAGGATGACAAGTTAAAGGACCAGTGGTATTAAGAACATTTTTTTCATATCATATTATTTCTTTCATGACAGAATTTATAAGCATGTAATGGATGTGTTATTCCTTTTTATAGTTGTTGATTATGGTGTCTTGCTCTTTTACTTGGTTGTGTGAAGTTTAAGTTTAGGATTTCAATGAATGAAATAATCTATCAGACTATGTTTTCTTATTATTTATATATTGTGTATGACTTAGATGAGAAATGGGGAAGAGGTAAGAAACAACAACATTTTGTATCCTTTTTTAGATATTTCAACTTTTATTTGGATTGTGTATTTGATATTTATTAGCAATAAAAAAATTTAATAAAATAAAAAGTGAGTATATTTAACATACGTAACAAACATATTTTAATATTAGAAAAAGACATACTATAAATATAACAAATTTAATACATAAAAGTCATAGAATCAGTCTATATGTAACATGATTTATTTGTTTTTCATGTACTCTTAAATGATATCACTTGTTATCTCATTACATCTTGAAATAAAATGAAAAACACGTAAGAAAATTTAGTAAAAATATAAATAAAAGTCATAGAATCCCTTTATATTTAATTAATTCTAATTGTTTTTCCATATGCCTCCAAGTAATATCCAAAGATAAATGTGGAAGACCTCAAATGTAACATCCCAAAATTATATATAGTAAGTATATAGACATGGAAAGCAACAATTATAATACTAGAAAGCAGTCGGAGTCATCAGATGATAGTGTATCAATATACAGTCATCCAAAATTAGTAATTCAAAAGCTTTAAATATAAGTATAAAGTCTTTCAAAATACAACGAAGGGAAACTAATAAAAACCTAAAGAAAAGCTAAGAGCTAGGAGCCACATCGCCACTATCTAGTGCTTGTTCCAGTGGAGTGTCATCTCCTGCCTCTGCTCACATCCAAAGTTGGATGATCATCGCAATAAGGAAGAACCAAGAACATACAAAACACACAAACATACATTGCAAGGGTGAGCTAGTATTCAAAACATAAACATGTTCAATGCATTTTCAAGAAACAGAGCATACAAGCAACAACAAACCAAACATAAATAACTCCTACTTGACCTAGACTCGTCCGGACTAGGAATGAATATCGATCTTGGGCAGGTTGTGCACTTGTGGTGGACTCTACTGCTTTGCAAAGCCCTTGCCGAGGGGTTTCACCCGACCACACACAAGGCTAGTCCGTTACCGCGAAATAGACCTCCAGTGAAAGCGTCTACCCTAGGACTTCCCACTACTCTCACCACCCACGTCAATCCTCTCTAAGTGAGAATGAAAGACCGTCAGAGTATTAGGGATAACCTCCCTTGAAGGAGCCTCAATATTCATTCTTACACTAAATGATCTCACCTAGAGATCTTAGATAAATCCTCAAAGTTCATGATTTTGCACAACAATATTGTTTTCACTTTACCAACGTCATCCAAGGCCATACTAAGTCATACACACATCATACAACATCAACTCACTAATAAAAACAACTCATACATACTCAAACATTACCTATTTTCACAAAAACATCACTTGTTAACACAAATATCTTTTAATATTTAATTACTAATACTAAAGTAATTCAAATGGCTTGGAGATCCTCACCAATGGATCCGGAAGGGTCAAAAACCCCCAAAACGACCTAAAGAACGTCCAAAACGGACTCTGGAACCCCCCAAACTGTCAAAAACAAAAGCAACAGCAGAAAAGGGTGCCCAACGCCCTTTAGAGGCGCCCGGGCGCCAGAATTCTGGAAAATGTCGAGTCAAAGGGTGCCCGGCGCCCCTCAGGGGCGCCCAGGCATGAATTCTGCAGATTTTTCTGTAGAATTGAACAACTCTACCCCCTAAGTTTCGTTTTAGGCCTTTTCGTGAACTTTGGACACTCCTAACTTGATCTATATGATGATTTAAACTTGTCTAGATCTTTCTAACCTATCCTAACACAATTCTCTAGTTGATATGCATAGATTTTACCTCTAAAAACTCTTTTTCATGAACTTAAAGTACCAATTCTGAATTTACCAATTCCAAATCATTTTAGACCATTTTGGCACCTCCTACAAGTCACAATTGACATATCTAAAGAGTCTAAACTAGCCAATGCAGTATATAATGACATAATCAAATTTTGACTACCCTAGTTCCCTTAGTTAAGCCTAAATTGTCTAATTTACCTAGTTTTCTACCTATGAATACATACAATATGAATTAGCTCACTCCAACAATCCCAATCAAACATTTCTATCATATAATAACCAGTTTATAAGCAAATATTTTAGATTAATTCCAGAATCCCGTAACACAAGCCTCATACCTTCATTTCCATCACATAATTTCTAAGATAGTAAAATTGATCAAAAATCTCCATGTTACCACCACTTCTCAGATTTCAAACAAATTCACAACTCATGCAAGTTCAGATTGATAAAACAAAACATAATTTCTAGCTCCCCTTACCTCTTAGTCGAACAGCTCAAGACACAGGGAATCCCTAAACGCTAAATTTCACTTCAAGGAAGACTAGAATCACCTGTAGATTGCAATTTGGTGATTGAAGACAGATTTTAGAACATGGTTGAAACTAAAATTTGGGGAAAACGAAATCAGTTACATGCAAACCCCAATTGTTGCATGATCTCAGCCCCAAAATTGCATGGAAAAAGAATTGCAACTTACCGGTTGAAGAAAGAGAAAATTGATCGGTGGGTTTCGAAGTCCTCTACGCTGGGAACACTTGAACACCTTCAATTCAAAGATTGAATGGTTTAGTGTGAAGGAATTTAAGAGAGAAGGGAGAGGAACTTTGAAGAACAAGGTTGTAGAGAGAGTGTGAGCTTAAGTAAATGAATCAGTGTTTTAAAAGTCTAGGATTTATACTGTTGTATATTTTAAACTATAAAAAATCTAGTTTTATCACTTAATACTCCTATTTGTCCCTTTTATCCTATTTTTCATGTTATTACATCAAAAACCTCAAAATTCTACATGATGTTCATCTTCAATCTTCATGAAGGGATATCTAGTGAAGTGGAAACAATGAAGACATTTACAGTGACTTGTTAATGTCTGAAGTTATTCACTTCATATATATTTTTTAATTTCACTTTACAAATCTGGATGATAACAACTTACCACCATTCTAATACACTAAAGTTATTCCATCATGTACCAATTGAAGAAACTTTACCTCTTTAACAAATCTCACACTATCTAGAAAGTAATCGGCATAAAACTTCTTTTTTAACAACTCCCCTATAATCTGGGTACCACTGCCCTCCAATAAAGATCTAATATTGCTCCACTAGTGGCTAGCCTCACCAGTCAGCAAGAACTTGGTGTAGGCTAACTAGTTCTCATTTGAGCATCTCTTTGCATTATAAATCCTCTCTACATCCCTAAACCATTGATCTGCTTCATTTAGATTTATCTTGCCATTAAACTTGGTCAGATGATGTTGTAGAAAAATCTAAAGGCTCCACTCTTAAGACTAAGCAAGTGGAGTAGAGGAAGTTCTTGATGCATCTTTTCCACTGTTCATCAACTCAACATTCTACCTATGGGATGTCTTAGCTAACACCCTAACAACTTTCAATTGCTGCACCGCTATGATATTTTGTTGTACCAAAGATGCATTTGTTGTTGCATCACTACCACGAAGGTTTCCACCATTCGTACAAGACCGGGAACCTTGGGATTTGTGGGTGAGGAAAGAGGAGGCCTAGGTGTCATCTTCTGCTTACATAGACAAGTCATTAATCCAACTCAAAAACACAAAGATACTAACTAGACATAACTTTGAGTACACAACAGAAACATAGTACACTCATAACCTACAAGATTCCTAAGGAAATAACTACTTTGATACCAAAAATGGAATATCCCAAAATATAGTATAAATACTATGAAAGAGTTCTCACAATTATAATAAAATAGATCAACCGACAAGATAGGAAAATTTAAAGTTATTCTAGTCATCTAAATAACCATAAAGGAAACTTTATATATCAACCAAACTAAACCAAAACTATATACATCCATATAATCTAAAACAAAAGACTAAACATACGCTAGTCCTCCCTCTAGAGTCTGCTCCACTAACACCTCATCACTAGTGTTGTGAAAATAGGTTAGAACCCATGGGCTAACCCGGCTCACCACGGGTTTGGGCCGGGTTGGATTTGAAAAAAAAAAGAAATTTTTTTATACGGGTTAATTTTCAATCCGACTCACTTACAACCTGTCTCACCCGTGGTAAGTCGGGTTGGCTCACCAACCCACCTAGTTTAATTTAATTATTTATTATTTTGTGTTTCAATATTATTAGTTAACATTTGTTTTATTATAAATTTATCCATTCAAGACTCTAATATTATAAATGGATAAGTGACACAAAAAATATTAATATTATAAACTTATTTATTTGCTTATTGGGTTTATTTTTGGATTACATTTGAGTTGTATGTTAAATTTTTATTTTGAATTTGCTTTGGAATTTAACATCATTTTAGAGTGAAATTATTTAAATTTGAATTACAAAAAAATCGTAATTTTTTAAATTTAAAAAAAAAAAACTTGTAATTAAGTGAGCTAGAGTAAGCCAACCTATTTAACTCACCAACCCGTGGTGGACCGGACTTGGTTTAATTTTTTTGGCTTGTTAATAAATGAGCCGAGTTGAGTTGGCTCACTAAGTGACCAACCCGTGGTGGGTCAGGCCGGGTTGGACCAGTTGGCTCGTTTTGACAACACTACTTATCATCCTCTACTCACACCCACCAGATAATCATATTTAAGATTTAAGCACAAGCAACAAACAAAAGTGTAAGCTAGATACAAAATGAGTCATATAACATATCATACATGAATCACATATAACATACATAAACTTAAACAACTCTAGAAGACTCCAAAACCCCCCAAAATGACCTAAAGAACGTTCAAAACGGACATACAGAACATTGAAAACTCTTCAAAAATGGTGCATTGGCGCCTAGTACGGTAATAAGAAATTATCATACGTGATAATCAATTATTGTTGAGAGTTTTAAAGAAAATACGACCCTCAGACTGGAATAATCGATTATCATGTGAGATAATCGATTATTCTTGTGAGTTTTTTTACAACAACCTGATTTTTCTGGTTGTGGTGCATATATTCAAATGATCAACTTAAAATTTGTAACACTAATATTAATACGAAAACAAGTTTATAATTGAAAGTAGAATATTACATTGCTCGTTTGGATAAGAAATAGATGTATCAAACCAACTTAAGAACTCAAAATTACCTAAACTTAATTCTATCACTTGAAACACTCAATTCTACAACTAATAACTTGAATAAGTTCTAGTGGGCTTAACAACAGACTTCCAACCATCAGAGTAGTCCAAAACATCTAATTCAAAATCTGACTCCTCAAAACCTCTAAAGCTAGCCAAAACCAAGCTAAATCCTTCCTTTCTACTATCAATTGTTTTTATATAAGATTTTCTAACATACTCAAGGTTCAACCAGGTTTATAATACACCCAAAAACAACCTCAAATGTTTATTTCAATTCCTACTCCCTTCCTTTAGATTGGACTTATTCAAACCCATAAAATTGAAACCTAAATAATACAACACTCATGATAACCACTAACTCATTTTGTATTATAATTCTCTGAACTTGTAACCTAGACAAGTTCTAATTGATCATAAAACACTCCCAAATACATTGTTCCTCCCATTTGATCATTACTTAAATTTTCACTATTTTAAATCCCTTTTTCTATAATCTAAACAGCCCATGATTACACTTTTCATATAATTTCATTCCACTGCACCAATAGAAATCCATGCATATTTTGATTACATTCAATACAACTAAATCATATCACACATTTAGTCATTATAGTACCAATATCATCAAAACATTCACAATAAAACACACCTTCACAACGTAATAACACTTAAACCATTCTATGATACAAATTATCACCAATCAGATTTTTGAGTAATGATTTAAATATAAAATATTAGCTTCCTTTACTTTAGAAAGAATTTCTACGACTTTAAAAACTTTCAATTGTTACTTTAAGAACTCTAAATAATCAGTTACTCAAAATATCAAATTTGGACTTGTTTTTTCATCCATGTGTCGTGGATCAGTATTGATACAATACTTTTTTGAAATTTAATTCTGAAGAAATTTAATTGAACAATAATATTACTATTTACCTAAGTTGTTTGAAGAATAAATTTTCATCTCCTATAACTTAACTTAAAACAAAATTATCATTGCATTTGAGTTGTTTTTCTCTATACAAAGAAATTAATGTACGGGTGAATGTTTTCAGTAGTCTTATGTTTTGTAACCTGAAATGCTACATTAGTGCATTCATCAACTGTTTACATTTCAACATGTTGAAGTGGAACTTTATTTTATTTTATTTTTATTTTAATAGAAATTTGGATCAAGTAATTCTTTTAAAAAGTCATTACACTTTTTACCTTATCAAATAACAATTATTGAATGCAGAGTGTTTTATTCCTGACCATATCTTCTTATTGTTTATGTAATGTGTATTTCTTAGATGAGAAGTGGGAAAAAAAAGTTAAAAATAACAACTTTTTGTCTTGTTAGATATTTCAATGTTTGTTTTGGATTATGTATTTGATATTTACTGATAGTCAAAAACAAATTACTAAAACAAAGAATATTTAGCTTAGAATGTAAAAAACATATATTTTGAGATTAGAAAAACATATTAGAAATATCACAAAATGAATACATAAAAGTCATATAATCACTTTTCTCCTCATAAAATGTTTTCCAAGTTTCATGAATAGCCCAAGTATTATAATACCAAATCTGACCTAGTGAGATACCATTATTTTTATTTTATCTTTTATATCTTTTTTAGATTAAATTTTACTTAATATAATGATGCATGACCATATAAAAATAAAATATTTATATATTTATGAGAATAAAGAATAAAGGCATGCATTGTTATACATTAGTAAAAGTAAATTAAAGAGAAGAAATATCAGTGATAAAAATGAAAAATGTACCTAGTAATAACTCTTCTTTCATTCCAGCCAGCTATCATAAAAAGTTAATACTCTTTTTCTTTCTCTCGTTTCTAGTTTCATTGATTTAAATTATGCAAGAAAAAAAAACGAAATTCACAGTCAGAGATTCTTTTAAGGTGGTCCTCTTCTTAGCCTCCATAGATGGTGAGGGCAGAAAAACATTAATTGAGATTCGTAATACTGTCACAGCAGCAGTAAAGCTGATTCCATAGACTGTCAAAGACATGCATTGGTTTATATAAAACGATATAAACTTTAATCGAAATAGGTACTCATAATCACATGATTCCAATGGAGAGTGTATTATTGGAAACAACAAAAAAGTTCGACGAGAAGTGTGTCCAGTGCTAATTTTGTTCCTCCTGAAAGATGCTTTAAATGTTAGCTTTTTTATTAGCAGAAAAATTTTCTGAATTCTGAAGAAATTTGGTTGAGTAGTAATATCACTAGTTCAGCATCTCAATGCTACATTAATACCTTCATCATAATCTGTTTCACATTTCAATGGAATTGAAAATTTTCTTCAGTAAAGTAAATGTATGTCACACATCTCAAAGTTTTCTTATAAAAATAAAGAGGACCATTGGATTTTCTTAGCCTTCTGCATAATGGCAGAAGGCATGTGTATGAAGACAGCAAAAACATTAAAACAGCAGCATCTGTGCATTTCTTATACTGTCAGATGAACGACATGCATTGGTTTTCCATTTAACGAGGTAAAACTTTAATGGAAGCATCTGAGGTGTGACAGGATTCCAAGGCAGCCTGCATTATTGGAAACAATAAAAAAAAGGTAAAAAGTTTTATCATTTTACACAAAAATGCCAATTCAGATATTCAGCCCTGCATGGAAGAAATAGCTGTGTAGCACTTTTTTTTTAAGGTGATGCTCTCTTCTTATCCTTCTGTACAATGGCAGAACACATGTATGGAAGCAGCAGCATCTGTGCATTCTTCATACTGTGTCAGATGAACGACATGCATTGGTTTTCCATTTAACAATGTAAAACTTTAACGGAAGCATATGAGGTAGTGACAGGATTCCAAGGCAGTCTGCATTATTGGAAACAACACAACTTGACGGAAAGTCTAATACTCATATGGTGAATTTTGAATACACCAAGCACAGATTCAGTAACTTTTATTCATAGAAAACAAAATTCTTTTTCTTTCTTCAACCATGCATTATTTTTCTTATCTCTTAAAAAAAAACAATAGAGAAACTATATCATTTAATTGAAAGAACCCAATAATTTAAATATAATATATACGATTAATAATATTAGTATATATTTATTTATATAAATTACAGAGATATATTATTAATTGATTATATTTTTTTCTTTGCTATATTTCTATTATTTTTAATAATTTATAGGTATTTGTAATACAAAACAACATTATATCTTATTTACAATAACATTATACAATATTTCCTCTATTTTATTTTGTTGAAGTTGAATACGTTATAGGATAAACTCTCTTTTTTAATCTACTATCCTTAGTGTTGATAAACCCACACAAATTACATTAAGATTAAAATTAAATTTTATAGCGTTTACTCGGAGATTATCAACCATAGTCTATTATTATCATTTGTAGAATATGTGACATCCCCAAATTAAAATAATGCTAATTATATAATAGAGATGTCATCATCCAAAATAAAGAGAACAATTATAGTACGTTTGGCAATTAAAGAGGATTACAGTTATCCTGAATTGGTCTAACTTAAAACTTTCCTCAGAACAAAGTATTTCAAAATACCTAATACATGTTTCACAAAATAATCATAAGATAAGTAAAAACAATTTCCTAATAAGAGCTACGCAGCAACATCAGTGTCCTCCAGTGCTTGCTTCAATGGGACCTCCTCAGGAACATCTGCTCCCATCCAAGTGGATGATCATTGCAAGAGAAACATACCCAAGCAACATACACACACAAACGCAAGGGTGAGCTAGGCATACAAGAGGTATAACATAGTGCAATCAATGAGAATTGTCATGCTTAACTACAAATATAAAGAACAAGCAAAACAATTCAATCAAACCATGCATGCAAATACTCAACATGACTCATCCGAATATGTATAACTGTCTAGTTATTGGTCGTCTTTGCACTTGCATAGTTCAATTGACCCATCCCAGAACACTATGTAAGGTAAATCCCCCAATTTGTCTATGTCTAAACTCCAAGACTATAGACGAAGACTTCCCTCTACTCTCACCACTCACACTGTTCTTCTCTATTTTAGTATGAACAATGCTTTGAGTATAGGGATAGACATACCATTTTAAAGCTCCCAACATTATACAGACAACAACACTATCTCTACAATCATTCTCAATCATCTCTCCCTGAAATATTCAGTTCTTACTCAATTAAGCCACCCGACATAAAAGCACTAAAACACACAACAATTCATCCTCATATTTTGCACATAAACCATCCAATACATATATTCAATAAATTCAATTAAGTTTACATAATAAAATCTTATAACAATTTATTTTTAATCCAAAATCTTTACTGTACTTAAATAAATAAACCTATGTCCACTTCCAAAGGAAAAACTAGCCTTAAAAGTAATCAAATAAAATAAAAGAACATCCCTATATCCTAACCACGTTCCTGCATCATTTCCTAATATATTAATGTTTTTTTTTTTTATTTTTTTACTTAGACATGTATCCACCAATATGATTCCTACATTAAATAATAAATTGACGTAACCCCTGACTATAGGTACTGAGACCATTGTCAATTCAATTCCAATACTATAAAAACCAAATTAAACAAACACTTAGATTCCAAAGTCATATATCTATCCCCAGTTCATTCATTGATGCACGTTTATAAATTAAAGGATAATAATTTTCTATTTCAAAATTATCACAACACTTAAACATATGATAATCTGTTTCACATTTCAATGGAATTGATAATTTTCTTTGAGTTATGTCCTACATTGTATCAGTAAATTTATTGGTCGTGGCACACATCTCAAAGTTTTCTTATAAAAATAAAGAGGACCATTGGATTTTCATCAATTCAAATTTAGTGTTATTTTGTTTTCTTTTTATAATCGATTCTTACCTGTTTTGTTATTAGTGTTAAACATATTTTTAATCTCTTAATTTTTAATAAAAATTGAAATTTGTCCTTTTTTTTTTTTAACTTTAGATCAATTTAGTCTCTGTTTTTATGTTTGTGTAGCTTTAGTTTTTCTAATCAAATTTTGTTAAATTTATTTGATATTTCAAAAGTGTTTTTTAGTTAATATTAAAACGAAAATGTGTCAACTCGTGTAAACAATTCCAATATTATCGTATTTGGAACGTCAAATAAACCTAACAAAATTTAGTTAAAAAAATTAAATCTCCATATTTCTAAAGTTTGTAAATTAAATATGATCAAAGTTTTAAAGGTGAACTATTTCCAATTTACACTGAAAGTTAAGATAGACGAATCATTTTTGGATAGAAGAACTACTATTAAGAACATTTTTGTTATATCATATTTGTTTCATGACAAAAGAATTTATAAACATGTATGAATGTGTTATTTCTTTTTATAGTTGTTGATTATTGTGTCTTTTGCCCTCTTAGTGTTTGTATGAAGTTTAAGTTTAGGATTTCAATGAATGAAATAATGTATCCGTGACTATGTTTTCTTATTATCTATGACTTAGGTGAGAAGTGGGGGAAGAGGTAAGAAAAAATAACATTTTGTATCTTGTTAGATATTTCAATGTTTGTTCGCAGGCCAACTCTGTCCACAATGGATTCGAGATGAGTTGGATTTGAAAAAATTGTATTTTTTTCACGTAGGTTAGATTTCAACTCGACTCATCCGAGTTGAACCCGTGATGAACCGAATTCGTCCACCAACACACCTACCTAATTTTATTTTATCAAAATTTAATTTTAATTTTTTAAAAAAATATTTATTATTATTTTTTTGCTTGAAAAAATGATTTAAGTTCCCTATTTTCAAAATTAATTAAACTGCAGATGTTATGAGTGAAATTTGTTTAGATTTGAATTATAGAAAGTTTGCAAATTTTTTTTATTTAAAAAAGATTGTAATTAAGTGAGTCAGTGAATCAACCCGTTTACCCACCAACCCGTGGTTGATTGGGCCGGGTTCAAAGTTTTCTGGCTTCTTAATAAATGAGCCGGGCTGAGTTGACTCACTAAGTGATCAACCTGTGATAGATCATGTCGGGTAGCCCGTTTTGATAGCACTATTTTTTATTATGTTTATTGAGTGATATAAGAATATAAGCCTTCAATCTTAAGAGTTTGACTTTTATATTAGTGTTTTATGATTGTTATAAAAGTGTATCTGATAAAATAATAATATATATTATTTAGAATAAAAAGGTTAACATTGTTATACTAATTACTACCAAATATTATTAAATGATATATACTATTATAGTATGTTATTATTTAGTGATTTTTTTATCATTCACTATTATATGCAAATATGACAAGCATTGGATGTATTTGGTGTAATTCCAAGAATTTTTTAAAGAGATTTTATGCTGCCGTTTTAGTGTATGCATTGATGTGGAAGTCTAGATGTTTGAGGTTAGTCTAACGCTTTAATAACCATTAAAGTCTAGGTAAAGTAGAATGAAATATATGGTGACACTAATACAAGAACGAGTTTTCATTAGCTGAAGATGTCAATTTGACATTAGAGTAACAGAAAACGTCAAATTACCTCGGTCTTGTGCTAAATCAACATCCATGGACAATGGACATAACACAAATGACATCTGCCGAGGGAGAAAAAAGAATTTGTTATTGTTCAACATAATGCCCTATGCCCGAAAACAATTGATCAAATGAAAGAAAATGATACCCAAAGAATCCAATTAACATGCATTTGTGTTAGAAGAAGAAGTTTCCTGTGGTGGTCAACGAAGTTGTCATCAGACTGTGTTCGAAAGCTTAAGTAATCATGCAAAAATAGTAAGCTAAATAGTATTTATGTTGAAAATAATCGTTCAAATAAAAGAACTTCATACTCAAAGCATTCAATAAATGAACATTTGTGTTAAATGAAACATAAATTACATATGATGATTGTCATAATTGCCTCCAAATTATGTTTGAGAGCATGAGTGAGCTAGTAGAAAGAGTAGGCTAAAAAGTGTTCGCGTAAGAAAATAATTGGTCAAATGAAAAAAAAAAATCATACCTAAACATCAAATGAACAAACATTTGTGTTAAATGAAGTAGAAATTATATTTAGTGGTAGCTGAAGTTGTCTCCTAACTATGTTCCAAAGTTTTATAATAATAAGCACATAAAAACAATAAGCGAAATGCACATTCTTATACAAATCTTTTAAGTAATATAACACTATTAAATGTTAGACATTATGTCTCACTAAACCTTAAACGCCCTAACTAATTGATGTCTAATGAATACTCAAAATGCATTTTTATGATACATTTTTATACTCAATATATTTATATGAACACATTTAGATGTGAACTCCTTGACCAATCTAACAAATAGAAAAATATCTACGGCTAAATGTATTTATAGATTTCTTTATTCATTTTGTTAGGATGTGTATATGTTAAATCTTGTTCACAAGTTACACTTCTACATTCTTACTAACTTCTCTTAAATTAAAAAAGAAAAAAAATTATATCTCAAATGACTTCTCAGGAAAAAAAACAAAAATATCATTATTAGCGATAAAGGATTTTTTTTATTGTAAAAGAATTTCTTTTATTAATTAATATTTTTAGTTTGGATTATTATTAAATATAACAGCTTTATTATGCTTATTTAATACAAATAAATATATAAGATTGATATTTATCACTTTAATTAATAATAATTATAATAAATTCTTTTATTACAGTTTTTTAAACTACAAATTAGTACTCTTTATAACAAATACTTATAACTATTAATTTCTTGGTAATCAAAACATAGTTAATCTAGTGATCAATTTAGAATCTTGGTTATTAATTATAATTTCTTATTCATAATAATAACTTTTATATTAATAAATTAGTATTTAGTTAATATGGTGACAAATTATTTAAAACACCCTAATTTTAGAAATCGAGTTACTGTTATTATTTAAAACACCCTTATTTTAATTTTCATGTGAAAATTTTAATATTATTTTAATTTAAACTTAAATCATTTTAAATTGTTTATATAGGTTAAAATCTTTTAAGTTGTTATAATTTTCAAAATTAATATAATTGTAATATAGTGCATACATAAGATAATACTGGATTATAAATTTTGTTGGATGTTACAAAAGTTATTATAATTTGTAAACTAAATCTAATGTGAGTATATAAAAGCTATAGGAAGGATTGAATAAAAAATAAAAGATATATCTTTTTAGAAGAAATACTTTTATTCAAAAGTGTGAACTTATACAGTAATGAGATGAACAAAATTAAACAAAATGGGTAATTAAAATAATGTAAATTACCGAGTTGATTTTTAATTATCTTTACACTCAAATATTTCATATTGCCTTTTTTGTCAAATCATTTAAATCTAGCTTACTAGTCTCCGTCAAAAAAAAAATATATATATATATATATATATATATATATATTATTAATATATAATTTAATATGAAACGTTTATTTGAGATAATTTTTTCATTAAGTAAATTTTTATTTAATTTATACCAATTCTATGAAGATGTTCATATATTAATGCATATTGAACAGTATTATGATTTTATGTCTATTTTCATGTTTTACGAAATTAGATTACTGGTTTTATTTAATAAAAATAATTAAATAATAATAGTTTTTACAATCACGTGTATAATTGAATAGACAGTAGCCCTCCTATTCCTCTATATAAACTCCGATTAAAACCCTAAAAACTCACACAGCTGCCTCTCATCTTTCCTTTCTTTTTCGCCGCTTTCGTCCATTCTTTCTTTTCATCATATTTTTTCTTTTGTCTTCCTTTTCTTTTGCTTTCTACTTATCCATATTCTTGTGCTTTTTGATATTGTATGTTTTGATAGAATAGATCTTCATAAATTATAAATACATAAAACCTTAATTTATATTAATATATTATGTCAAAATAATAGGTTTCTTGTTTGAAAAACATACTTTAAACTCTTAGGATCTGGTTTATGTATTTCAATATTTTGAATATATTTTTACATATACAACCACTCAAGATTTTTCTTCTTTTTGATTTAGTGATAAGCATTATGTTTATTTTTAACAATTTCTTTCAATATGTATATTAAGTTACATTAACATATCGCTTCATTTATTCATCTCATAAAAGGAAGTAAAATAGTCTACAAAATTTAATGCTTAAATTTTTTTAGATATTATGTCAGTTTTTATAACTAGAAAACTATGGCAGAAAGATCTCATTCACAAATTATATTTCTTATTTAAGAAGAGATGCAACAAATACATACAAGTATATTATTTACAAATTATATTTATTTACTGTCATTGATTTATCGGTATCATTTTGAAACTCACTTTAAATTATATGATATTTATTTACAAATCATATTTATTTACTGTTATATCATCCTATAAATCATGCTATTTTGCATACAGATAATGAATGGAACACCATTGTGGAGTAAAGGAGATGCATATATCAGGTACTGTTAGCATTTTGTTATCAAAATTATTTTTTAAATTTTCCCTTGCAATTGAAACCTATTAACTATGTTTACATGCGTAGTTGAGATTTGAGATAGTTATTTTAATTTATTTAATAGGTTTTTTATATTAATGTGTTTGGTGTATTATTAGAAATATTTTGATTTATTATCACATTTTTTTATTCGATTTTATTATTAATCAAATTTAAGGATTAATAATTAATTGAATCAAAATATGTAACTAATAGATTGTCTTTGTACTATTTGAAATGCTATTGTGAAAGGATGAAAATCTATTATAACTAATATAAAAGTTAAAATTTCATCATTTCATAATATATTTTATAAAACTATGAGTACAAAGCATTAGTCACATGTTTTATATAATTAAATTTTAAAATATCTAATTAATATATGAGATTTTATAAATTAAAATATTTCAACTGATACCATAAATGAATGAAAAATATCAAGAAAAATAATTAAAATTATTAAGAACATTATCAATCTTCACTATTGTATATAAAAAATTATATTATATCTAAAACCAAAGAATTATACTGCTTATCAAGTGAATATTCGATCTTTCACAGCAAAAACAATACATAATGTAGAAAAACTCATCATATTAGTATCCAAGTTTAATGCAACACAATAATCTAAGTAAGAAAATATATAAAAGCATTACTTTTGTAAGAAATATTAAACAAATTTCATTAGACAAATATCACTTAAAAAGAGATAAGTGTATTTGTCAGAATAATATTAATAAATTATTCAATGAATTAAAACTTAACAGTTATAAAATAAACAATTCATTATTTGTTGCAGTGCCTTGGATGCTAATATCATAAGATAATGAGATTTTGTATAATATGTAATGTTTTTGCTATGAAAGTTCAAATGTATATTTCATTAGCAGTATAATATCATATAAGAAAATTCCACTTGATGTATATCAAATTTGGCATCATCTTATTTATTCATATGAAAAAGAAAATATAGCTAATTTCATATACATATAAACCGTCCATGTTATTGTGAAAATAGATAAAGAGATGCAATATTGTGGAGGAGATAACAACTTAGTTACATTATCATCATATCATTCACCAAAGTTATTTTTTAACATTGCTTAGTAGTATATATGAGAAACTCACTTTGTATAATATTGTGAATTGATTAAGTTTTTCTGTGTAGTTAGTAGCTTAAGTTACATGCGTTAATTAATTTGAGAGTGTAATTTGTTTTTATTTTATGTTTTGTTGTTCTTGCAACCTATTCTTTACAGCTACATATATTAATGAAATTTGATAATCATTTTAATCATATTTAATACTTTTTTATATTAATATTATGGATTTTGTTAGATATATTATTATTCATAGTTACATGAAATATTAAGTATATTGGTTAGAACTCCTGATTAATTGAATTTATTCAATAACTAATTGGATCCATTTACCTGACTAATGAATTGTATTTGTAATTTTGAAAATCCTATATGAAAATCTATTATTACTAATGTAATGGTTAAAAGTTCATCCTTTTATATTATATTTTACAAAATTAGAAGCAAAACCCATTAGTCAGATGTTTGGATTAAAATTATTCTAAACATAATAGATGGTAGACATGAATAGAATAGGTTTCCAGAATAACAAAACTTGAAATAATGATATATTACATTCTCAAATGTATTAATGTATGAATGTCCTTTAATGAACTAATATTAGAATGCAATTAAGAAGGTGAGTTAGAATGTAAATTATTCTGACAGCAATTTGATTGAAACATCATCTAAGAACACACTCTCCTTCAAGATTCGATCTGAAATCTGATGCAACATGCTGCCTTCAGCTTCAACAACAATTATGACGTTTATATGTTCATTCAAAGAACTCAATGGCTGCAATGTATTTATATGTACCAAACAATTTCAATGTATTCTGTTCTTATTTGTTTGCAAGATGACGTGTAATAGTTTATATTTGATTAAATTAATGATAACAATATTATAGATGTGATTTATTATTTGTTTCAACGTTTTATGTTATATTGAGAAAATTGGGACGCAAGAAAAGCATCAATGCATTGCTATCTCATAAGACACTGTCTTCTGGAAATAATTAAAAAATATTGTCCTTTTCTATAGTGTGTGAATACAAATGGCAGCCATGCAATGTTGAGATTCAAATTCAGTACTGTGCGTTACAGTCTTCTAACGTTTTATACAAAAAAACCAAATACAACAGCTGTAAATAACTTTAATTTCAAGAAAATTATCTTAAAATCTATACCACTTGTGGTTTTCAAAAGTGTTCTGTGGCTATAAATAGATGGAACATTGCATTAAACCAAGAAATATATCTTACAGATAAGCATTTTGTTGAAGTTCAATCCCTGAGGTTTGCTCTTTCATCTTAGACGAGTGAATTTATTTCTGATGCCTTTAGTTTATGCTTCTTTTGCTTTTCTGAATGTTTCTTCCTTTCATTTTCAAAAACACTTGTTGGGATTCTCTTCCCTTATATTGATACATTTCTATATATCAGATTAAACTTCATTTATTCGACTTACAAAATTTGTTATCATTTACTTTCATTTTCAGAAAATGAGTTTTTCATCAATATATGACATTATCATTTCTTAAACAAACCATTTTAAATTTATTCATAGAAACATAAAACTAAGGCATCCTTCAGGTATTAAAAAACTGTTGCAGAGAGATGTTACTCAGAAATAATATTTCCTATATTTGTGATTTTACAGGTAAGAAAAAAATCCAAAAAATCTATGCAAGTATGTTATGTCAATGCATGAAAATCAAGGGACGGTGTTGCTAATCAAATCAACCATCTGATCTTTCGCAACAAAAACATTACAATTTGACACTAATGAGAGGTAAGAAGTTTTATCATTTTACGCATAAATGTCAAATTATATATTGAGAAGCTCGTGCATGGAAGTAACTGTGTAAATTTTTTTTTTTTTTTTTAAGGTGATGCTCCCCTTAGCCTTCTGCATAAAGGCAGAAGTCATGCATGGCGTCGGCGAAAACATTAATTAGGATTTTTTTTACAGATACAACATCTTCATACTATGTCAGAAGTTAGTGAAAGAAATCCAAGACAGAGTAATTTCTTAGTTGAGCCAGAGCCAACTATCTGAAACCTAATATTACAATTTACCTAATTCAGCATCTCAATGTTATATTAATGTGTTCATGTTAGTCTTTGGTGAAGAAAGTAAATATATTACGTTGTATATGTAAATTCATTGGATATCCATGTGGCACACAATTCAATGTATTCTGTCTCATAAGAGACATTATGGGTCAATTTTAAATGCATTCAACTAAGATGCTTGAATCTTACAATATGCAATTTCTCCATTCACCACTGTGCGTTACAGTCTTCTAACTTTTTATACATAAAAGCCAAAGTGGACACTGAGATACAATAGCTGTAATAATTTAATTTAAAGGAAATTATATTAAAATCTATACCTCTGTTATTTTTTTATTGTCATTTTTCATTAAAACCTTGCTTTTTACTTTTTATCTGGTTTAATGCGATTATTCACGGTGGATGTGCCAAGAGTTATTATAAAAAATTGTTAAAATATCAGAGTTCTTCATTTAACTCTCCTATGCCTTCCAACGTTAAAGCATTAGCATCTGTACTGTGTCAGATCTAACAACATGCATTGGTTTCCATCTAACAACATCATTAGGATATCCATATGGCACACATTTCGAAGTAATTGTAATACAAAACTAAAGATTATATCTTATATTATTTACAATAACATTATACAATATTTTCTCTATTTTATTTTGTTGAAGATAAACCCACAAAAATTACATTATGATTAAAAAAAAAATATTTAACGCCCGCACCAGTACAACAAGGGCCATAAGCTATTGTAGAGTTTACTCAATGATTATCAAATCTAAATCTGTCGGGCCATAGTATAAAGCAAGCTTTTTGAACCCTAGTTTATTATTGTTATTTATAAAATACATTTCTCGCCATAATCATAGTTTATTATTATTATTATTATTATTTATAGATTACCATTTTCTCAATAACAATAGTCTATATTATTATTTATAGATTCAATATTTGCTGCTATAAGAGATATATTGGAAGTTTGAAAGTACGTAATTTTTTTTAGTAAAGCTTGATGTGACTTTATTAAGCTAGATAGAATACCGATAATTATTTAAAAAGATATTGGGAGAACTACACTCTATGTAATAATAGACTATTGTTGAAAAAATAGTTCGAAAAGCTTATTTTATACTGTGTTGAAATTAATTCTTCTTAAATACACTAAAGCTATTGTTATAAATTTTTCCTCAAGTTACTTCGACATATTAGTAGTCTTTAATATAGGAGAAACTAATTAAAAGATACTATTATGATGTAATAACACACCCAGACACTATTAATATTCACATTTCTCCATAGAAGAGGAGAAATTGACTTCATATAATACATTAATATATGCAATCCATAAGAAGTTTTTTTTTTTTTTTTTTTTTTTTTTTTTTTTTTTTTTTTTAGATTCGTTTGTTAAAATACAAATTTTTATTCGTTTGTAAAATGATAAAATAAGGTATAACGTTGTTTGTTTTACAAATTCTTAAAAGTCATTATTAATAATAGAAATTTTATTTGTAAAATGATAAAAGGTGAATAAGTTGGTTTATAAATGACGTAATTTGTTCCATAAATCTAGTAAAATTAGTAATACGAAATCAAACATTACAATAAGTATATTTTAATTAAAACATTAATCACAAAAGTTATCCTTACTTAGTAAGGAGCTACTAACATAAAGAGTTTTATTATTTTTAGTGACCTATTTTCATATAAAATACTATATCTACCCATAAAAATTCAAATTAAAGATCTCATAACATTCTAAATATCCTAATGGAACAAATATTCGTATTGAATATGCATTGAACATTAAAGATAAATAGACACCACACACAAGCCAAAAATCTCATGGAACAAATTCAAAAAAAGCTTAAAAGAAGAATAAAAGATAATAATTACTCTATTATTTAAGATAATTCAATTTTTATTTTGAGTTTCAATATTTTTGCTGCAGAAAATTCAATTGCCATTTTGAATTCGATAATTTAGTTGAACTCAATAACGTTGTTAGTTTGTACAATATTACATAAATATAGAGTAGATATGGAAAAAAGGTACCGTTCCATTGCTAGATATATAAGCAAATTAATTAAATTGAATTTTAAATATAAATCAGGCAATCACTATTAAAAATTTACAATTAAATATTACTATCCAGCCATAATAAAGAGACATACAGCCAAAACTCTCATTTTTTAAACTTGGACCATTACTAATTCTACCAATTCCCTATAGCAAATAATAAATAAAATTGAATAGCCTTTCTACATGCTAAAATCAACAAACATTTTCTATAGTTTATGAAGTGTATAATACTGATCAAATGCTATAGTTTATGAATCTCAATTTCTCAAAAACAAAAATTCAAAATTATTTTCTTCATTATTTTTTTCATTGACAAGATAAATTGTTTCAATCATGTGACCAAGTGTGCACTAAATAAAGACATTGAAAATGAAAATGGCCTAAGAAGACCTCTTGGCCGTGAGTTACCATTCACCACATCCAAAATTGACTTTTCTTCCTTAAATGAACATGCAAGGTGTGTTGACTTCTTATCCATGTGCTCCATACTTCAAGACAACAAACATATGCCTTCCACATCACCTAAAACCGTCCCACACTTCATTCATGCAGCAAAAATTATGGTTCCACACACCAAGGCACATAATTCACGTGAACAATGCAAGGGCTACAAAGAGAAATTGCTTCCAAACCAAAGGGTAAAATGATTCAACCTCAAATGCTACTTCCAATGTGCCAAGTAAGCAAAACCCAAAGAAAACAAACAACAAACATCTCCATTCCCTTAGCCATTCACGTAAAAAACAATGCTTAAGACAAAGCTTAAATAGGAAACATTCCCTTGGTCAAAAGTAGCTCCATATGTGTTTGGCCAAATCGGTAAATATTAAATGAAGCATTCTCTCTCCTTACACAACCCCGTTTTCGTTTTTCTTCAACAACCAAGCATCCAATTTGTCTCTCCACATCTGAATACCGAGACACACTCCCAACAATTCAAAGTTCCATTGCAAAATAATTCAAGAACAATAAAACCAAGTTCCACCTTCATAAATCCAACTTCAACACTTAATTTTCTTCAACTTTTTGACCAAAACAAAACCAAACCCTTAGCTTCCCTTGCTGCACCGTCCAACCACCATCATTAAACACAAAGTCGAGCTCAAAATATGTTTCCAAACATCAAGAACAAAATGCTAGAAGAAAATGGTTCAAGTATACAATACCCATGCACCAACTTAAGCCTTTTTCACTACCAAACTTGACAACAACTCCATTTTCATCCTCCAATCCAAGAAACACGAGATAAATTCGAAATCACTGCAGCAAAATGATGAGAAAATTGAAATGGACAATGGGTCTCCCTTCCACCAAAGAAACCACCATGAAAAAGCAAAGAAGAAGCTTCAAACTCAAGCATTCAACCATCAAAACGAAAATCTAAAGAGAGAAATGGTAGAGCTTCATTCCATCAAGCAAGAGCAAGCATTGTTGCACATAATAGAAGAAGAAAAACATGATCTTGCTCATTCATAGTGAAGAAAACGAAAATAGCACACCAAGGCTCCCAAGAGAGTTTATACAAGGCCAAAAGCAAAATGAAAGTGTAGTATGAAGTGTGTATGGAGTGGTGTCTCGGCAATTCTCAAAATGCTGTCCAAAATCACTCAAAAATGGTGGGGTCCACCTCTAAGAAACCCTAGGTTAAGTGCCACATGTCCCTCAAAGTTTGGGCCTAACATAAAATTTGCCCACATGGGCCTAATGCACCAAAAGCTTAAGTAAAGTTCTTAATTAACTAGATTACAATTTTAATTAAATTTGCAATGACTAAATATTAAATCTTGAATGTCCATGCCACCTCCTAATGCTCCAAAATATGTCTCCAATATTTTCCCTGCAATTAAACATGCAATTAATTAGCTCAGAAAATCCAAATTAGTGAAAATATGAATTTCCGACCAAATTAAGCACAGTTAAGACAAATGGGGAAATAACGGGCAATTAAACACAATTCCCTGATTTATTTGAGTGCAATAAACCAAATATAGTCAAGAAATAACGACTCATCACTTGTCGTCGCTTATAAAGTTTATATAAAATCGCGGAAGTAAACAAAACATCAAACGTCCGAACGTATTACAATATATTATTCAAAACTTACAATTATTAAAATCCATTATTCAAAAATATAAAAAATACTTTAAACATGATAAAATTCCCAACAGCTAATCCCATATCTCTCGTCATGCTACTCTTGTCTTGCCTTATCTGCAACGCCATCTACTGCCGTCCAAGGACGATCATTGCAGGTGGAACCACAACCACAAAAGGAAATGGTGAGAAACAAAGAACATAACATAGTATATAATTTAACATCATGCTATCTCATCACAAACTATACCAGTCGTTACATCACAGTATCTCTAAATACTCAACTCATAACTCTAACATCACATTACGTCTCTATGCTCAACAAATAACAAAGACTATCACCACCAAGACTACCGTAGTCATTATATTACAATACATCACAATATTCAACTCATAACTCAGAGCATACAAACAAGCTTATGTTGTTTCCTTGAATTTTGTCGTACCTGTTTACCAAAACAAAGTGATTCAAACCTGTTTACCAAAACAGGGCGATAAAAAAAATGCAAACAAAAATGTTATGGTTAATGCGGATAAAAAAAATCATAGATGCAAACACAAATGCAAACACAGATCTAAAGACAGTTTCCAAGACAGACTAAAAACGGTTGGTCATTAACTTAATTACAATGCTTCCTATCACATATTAACGATAGGTACACACTAAAAGAACTACTCTAACCTCTATTCCAACACAGTTAACCAACTAAGCGAAAGCTAATTCGGTTTTCAAATTTGCAAACTAATCGAATGCAATACATCTATTCCATCCTATGTGTTCTATACAGATCGATCAACTAAGCGAAGATATAATCACCAACTGGGCAACTAAGCATATACCCAATCGCAAGCATACAACAGATTAAATAGAGTGTCAGGCAGACCAGAATAAACACAAGAATAGTCCAGAAAATCTCACGAAAACACTGTAATTTTGCTAATGACTAACTAACTAACCTAAGCTAACATTACAACTAGATTAAGGAAAACTTGTGTGACTCACTTGAATTGAAATTGCTAAATAATAAATGTATGCATAGAAGCATAATGCAGCGAGAAGAAAATTTTAATGCAAGTTGTGTGAACCAATTCAATGAATATTAAGCAAATTCACAAGCAACAGATTGTGTCAGCGTTGTTCAAATTAATTGGAAGTGCACGGATAAATCAACAAATGAAAGTAACTCTTGAAGCTAGTAGATGGAATAAAATAAGTAACGTTGCTAATAAATAAATTCAACAATGCAAAAGCTTTCAAGCACATTCATTACTGAAATACTTTAAAAGAAAAAAACGTTGTTGGCTAAAACAAGTGAGTAAATAAGCTGCTGTAAAATAAAATTCCATCACCAAACATCATGTGCCATTTCTCTAAAAATAAAATCAAAACTTCAGTCGTCTCTTTGCTGCCCTCTTATCCGTAGCCTTCCATTCTCTTCTCCAAGTGATGAAAAGTTTCGAAACTCTCCCCCACAGCTCCACCTCTCAAACGTTCAAGAAAGCTCCACCTCAAAAGAAGTGGCAGCTGGTCCTTAAGCAATCCTGAGACAACACACACCTACCCTACTGCCAGCGTGGATGCTTATATTCCAGCCCCTCGATGTAACAGTGTCGGTTTCTTAAATTCCACGAAGTGCTGCTGGACGTGTGCATGGTGTGGGCTGAAGCTTTGGTGTGGAGTTGTTGGACTACTACAACGTCAAGTGCTGGACACACCTTCTTTTTACCGAATGTTGCAGCTTCTCTTTTTTGCTGGACATGTAGCAGCTTGTTAAAGTGGGTTGTGGAGAAAGGTGGTCCTGCTACTGCCCGTGGGTGTGGAGTTGCTGGACCGAGACGTACTGGAGTGCTGGATGCGTTTTGGAGTCTTGCAAATGTGTTGTTGATTCCATGGGCCGAGACAGTGGCAACAGGTGGATGTGTGGAACTCTGGTGCTGCATCATTTTTATTGTATGGTCCGTGAAGATGCTTCCAATTATCTCCAATAAACAAGCCAGAAATCCTTTAGTCCAACGTGGCCAGTAACAGCGTTGCCCCCTAAGGTCCAATTGAATAATAAAAAGAAGGAAAGTGTGACTTTGATTTCAGCACGTGACTATGCAGCTACATTGATTGTAGGGTTCTACAAGAAATAAAATTGAATTCAATGTGTGGGTGGGGGCTGCCCATTTCTCCAAATGGTCATTATACACACAACCCATTTCAAATCACTGTGAGAGTTTCTTCTTCCTTTTTCTCAGCTAGACCATTTGCCTTTTTACTTAATCCACACCTCATTTTTCTTTAATAAAAAAAAAATATGCCTCCAAATATTAATTGCCAAGGGTACTGTTAGATGATATCCAAGCCCAAATAAAAATGAAATGCAAGTGTGTGGTGACTACATCTCATTTAACCTCCAAATATCCCAAATAGTATTTCCAAAATTTTCCCTAAAAATAATAATGCAAATAATTAGCTCAGAATATTTAAATTAATTAAAATTAGAATTTCGGTCAAATTAAGCACAATTAACAGAAACGGGAAAATACTGGACATTTAAGCATAATTCCCTGATTAATTCTAGCACAATAAACTAAGTAAAGTCGAGAAAATATAGACTCATCAAAATAGACCACACTTAGTCTTTTGCACTCCTGGGAAAAATCAAGATGCTAATCAGGGAACAGTTCAGAGGACATTAGTGTATGACACAGACTCAGCAGACAGAAAACGAAGACTCACAAGGACAGAAACAAATAAAATTACACAGTTCTCAAGAAATCTAGACGGAGAAAAGTAGTAGACAACATCTAACACAAAATGAGTGAAAGCAGATACTCATGAAGTAATCCAAGCAATTCAAAGCATGGCAAAATGATCAATCAGCTAGAGAGAGGAATAAAAAGTAATAGAACCTCACAGATGCACACTATTAGTGTTTCTCTCAAGTGTATAGGATAAACAATGTCAACTCAATGCACTCAAGAAAGCAAACACAAACAAACTTGACAAGCCTCTAATGTCAACACTCAAACACATATGCATGTTCAAATTAAAAGGTCTTTTATGGATGTAATGGGGCCAAGGACAAGGAAGGATAACATATGGATAAGAAGCTACAAACCAAAAGAGATAGAGGAGCAATGGGGAACAAGTGTAAACACAGTCAAATCACACCCAAACCTCTAATTCAATCCTCTTCTTGACTCCATCATTCACGCAATTTTTTTTAATTTTCTCATTTTTCTCTATATATATTTTTTTCTCATTTTGTCTCTTTTCTTTTCTTTCTTTCTAGAACACAAATTTCAAGAGACAAGATACACCCTATTTACAAAACAATAGTAAGAAGAGGAACCAACTAGCCAATTCATCTGAATCTCCCGAGAGACCACACTTATTTCCAAAACAATTCCAAAGCACCCAAATTCCCAATTCCCTAAGGTTAAGGTAATCATGGTTTTTCACTTAGGGCTAGTGGATGAGCTTCAAAACAAAGAAATGGGGAAAGTATAGGCTCAAAGGGGCTATCAAGGGATCAAAACAGGGTAGGTTCATCTGGCTAGAGAGGCTTATCAACTAACTGCCTTTATCACTTCCAAACATGCATATCCATCAAGAATTATCAACAGAGTCAAGCCAAGGCATATGTGCAAACAATCAAGAGATATATCGCACACAAGAAAGAGTATCAAGTGGCTCAATTCTCACACAGAAATCAAATCAACCTCTCAAACATCATAATCATCAACATACCTATCAACAACATAATCATCAACAATGGAATCAATCATAGGTATGTTTACCTCTACTTCCCTGAAAGCGGCTAAAGTGGTGGAAGATAAAAGTGGTCTACCTATCTCAAAGGTGTTGCTTATATCTGCCTGGTCCTCCAATTCTTCATCAGTCTCCTCAAGTGCAAGAGTAGGGGCATAGGAGGATGGGAAAGTAGGTGGCGCAATAGTAGACTCATGACTATGCTTCCCATCTCCTATGTGGATGGCATCAACATCATCTGGAAGTTGAACAGCCTAAAATGGTGATTCCTTTGAAATATAAGACTGTTCCTCAATGATCTGAGTGGCCATCTGCCCCATCTGATCAGTCAAACTCTGAATAGAATCTCTAAATTCCTGTTGAAACTCCTGAAACTGCACAATCTGATCTCTGGTTTCCTGTTGAAACTGCATATTCTGGGCAGTCATCTGTCTCAACAACTCCTTCAATGTAGGCTTAGAAGTAGTGGAAGGATGAGGAGTTGTTTGGGGAAGAGCATCATACTGCTGACTCTGGTATTGCTGGACTGGTGGAGGCATAGAAGTATTCTGAGATGGTTGATATTGCTGTGGAGCGTCATACCATCCCAAGCTAGGGTCATTCCATCCAGGATCGTTGTTGTAACCATACTGATCAGGGAAGAATTCATCCAAGAACATATGCTTAAGATCTTCCTAAGAAGTGATGGATCCTGGAGGAAGACCATAAAGTCAATCCCTTGCTGCTCCTTGTAATGAATGCAGAAATTTCCTTAAAAACATGTGATCATCAAGGACATGAGGAGGTTTCATTGAAGAGCAAATGGTGTGGAACTCCTCCAAATGTTTATGTGGGCATTCACCTGCAAAACCATGAAACTTAGGCAACAAATTTATCAGTCCATAGGTGAGAGCGCAATGAACATCATCCTCATTAAGTGAAGCTGGCTCCCTAGGAGCACTCTAGAGAATGGGAGGATGAGTCATGTTGTTCTCAACATAAAAGTCAGCAGAATATGCATTAGAAGCAATATCAGAGTTAGATCCGGAAGGAGAATCATAATCATAGACACAGGTAGAAGAAGCAGTATTCACAAAATCAAAATAGGTAGACATGTAGAAAGAAAGGGGGAAAAGAAGAATGCAATGAAAATATGCAACTAAAGCTACCTAAATGCAACACATATACAAAAAGAACACACAAAACAGAACATCACACTCATAACACAAGACAAAACACAACACACACTAACACAACAAAAGATCTAAAACCGAACTGTTGGTCCCCGGCAACGGCGCCAAAATTTGATGGGCTGTCGCAACCCACACAAATTTAATATGCATAAAAGAATGCAGTATAGACTAGGAAGTGACTCCTAGGTCGTCTCTCAAGGACCAATTTTGCGGTTCGAGAATTAAGTCAGACAGGAAGTGAGAAGGGGGGGTTTGTGAAAATGTTGTGCTTAATGCGGATAAACAAAATCACAGATGCAAACACAAATGCAAACACAGATCTAAAGACAGTTTCCAAGACAGACTGAAAACGGTTGGTCATTAACTTAATTACAATGCTTCCTATCACAGATTAACGACAGGTACACACTAAAGGAGCTACTCTAACCTCTAATCCAACACAGTTAACCAACTAAGCGAAGGCTAATTCAGTTTTCAAAATTGCAAACTAATCGAATGCAATACATCTATTCCATCCTATGTGTTCTATACAGATCGATCAACTAAGCGAAGATACAATCACCAACTAGACAACTAAGCGTATACCCAATCGCAAGCACTCGACAGATTAAATAGAGTGTCAGGCAGAGCAGAATAAACACAAGAACAGTCCAGAAAATCTCACAGGAACTTGTGTGACTCACTTGAATTCAAATTGCTAAATAATAAATGTATGCGTAGAAGCATAGTGCTGCGAGAAGAAAATTTTAATGCAAGTTGTGTGAACCAATTGAATGAATATTAAGCAAATTCACAAGCAACAAATTGTGTCAGCGTTGTTCAAATTAATTGGAAGTGCACGGATAAATCAGCAAATGAAAGTAACTCTTGAAGCTAGCAGCTGGAATAAAATAAGTAACGTTGCTAATAAATAAATTCAACAATGCAAAAGCTTTCAAGCACATTCAGTACTGAAATACTTTAAAAGAAAAAATATGTTGGTGGCTGAAACAAGTGAGTAAATAAGCTGTTGTAAAATAAAATTCCATCACCAAACATCATGTGCCATTTTTATAAAAATAAAATCAAAACTTCAGTCGTCTCTCTGCAGCCCTCTTATCCGTAGCCTTCCATGCTCTTCTCCAAGTGATGAAAAGTTTCAAAACTCTCCCTCACAGCTCCACCTCTCAAACGTTCAAGAAAGCTCTCCCTCAAAAGAAGTGGCGGCTTGTCCTTAAGCAATCCCGAGAAAACACACACCTACCCTCTTGCCAGCGTGGATGCTTATATTCCAGCCCCCTCAATGTAACAGTGTCGGTTTCTTAAATTCCAGGAAGTGTTGTTGGACGTGTGCATGGTGTGGGCTGAAGCTTTGGTGTGGAGTTGCTGGACTACTACAACGTCAAGTGCTGGATGCACCTTCTTTTTGCTGAATGTTGCAGCTTCTCTTTTGTGCTAGACATGTAGCAGCTTGTTAAAGTGGGTCGTGGAGAAAGCTGGTCTTGCTACTGCCCGTGGGTGTGGAGCTGCTCCTTTTAGTTTTTCTTCACGCCACTGGACCTGGAAGCTGGATCTTGGACGTATGCTATTGGTGTTGTGCAACCCATGTGGACGCAACTCTTCTCTTGGACCGTGAGAAGGTTGCTGGGCTGCTGCTGTCTCTTTTTTTAAACACATAATTGCCTCCTTAAAATGAAGAAAATCCATCACGTGCTGGACCAGGTGAATGAGCTGCAACCAAGATGTGTTGGGCCTCTGCTGATGTGTGGACTGCAATTGCTGGATGTCACCTCCATAACATATTTTGCTGCTGTGTGCTTGGGCCGTGAATTGCTTGCAAGATGCGTGTGGAACTACTACACTTACTTAATTTGCTACTTCTTTGCTGGCCATGGTGGAGCTGCTGCATTTTGGAGTTGTTCTTCGAAGACGTGTTGCTGGAGTGAAGGACGTGTGGCACTGGGCCTGCTGTTTTCTCCAATTGAAAATCCAAATTAAAAGCTTGTGTGCTTGGTGCAACAAGGAAAGCTTGTGGGTCGCGTGCTGCTTGCTTGTTGGATGGAGAATTGAATGGGTTGCTTCCGCCTTTTTCTTTCAGGATAACTCCCCGTGCACCCCTTCTCAAATCAAGCACCACACCATTTTTATCTTAAAGCAAAGCAGGTCGTGACTTTCCAAGCTTCTGGACCGAGACGTGTTGGAGTGTTGGATGCGTTTTGAAGTCTTGCAAATGCGTTGCTGATTCCATGGACCGAGACAGTGGCAACAGGTGGATGTGTGGAACTCTGGTGCTGCAGCGTTTTTATTGTGTGGGCCGTGAAGATGCTTCCAATTATCTCCAATAAACAATCCAGAAATCCTATTGTCCAACGTGGCCAGTAACAGCGTTGCCCCCTAAGGTCCAATTGAATAATAAAAAGAATGAAAGTTTGACTTTGATTTCAGCACGTGACTGTGCAACTACATTGATTGTAGGCTTCTACAAGAAATAGAATTGAATTCAATGTGTGGGTGGGGGCTGCCCATCTTTCCAAATTGTCGTTATACACACAACCCATTTGCCTTTTTACTGAATCCGCACCTCATTTTTCTTTGATAAAATAAAATGTGCCTCCAAATATTAATTGCCAGGGGTATTGTTAGATGCTCTCCAAGCCCAAATAAAAATGAAACGCAAGTGTGTGGTGACTACATCTCAATTAAAGTCCAAATATCCCAAATAGTATTTCCAAAATTTTCCCTAAAAATAATAATGCAAATAATTAGCTCAGAATATTTAAATTAATTAAAATTAGAATTTTCGGTCAAATTAAGCACAATTAGCAGAAACAGGAAAATACTGGACATTTAAGCACAATTCCCTGATTAATTCTAGCACAATAAACTAAGTAAAGTCGAGAAAATATAGACTCATCACACTCCCGTCCACTAGAACCAATATTTTTAGTGCACCCCCGTTTTTATTAGAATCACAAAACATAATAAAACACACTTTTTAATGTACCCCTTTCTATCTTAAATATACTATCTCTCGTAAATCTACTAACCTCAAGTGGTCCCCACAACTATTTTTAGCTTTAATAGGAATACACTTTATTTTTCTCTCACCAAGTGGACCCCACTTGAAATAAACTTTTCTCACAAAAACTCTCTTTCTCTCTCCCTTTTTCCTACTTTTACGTAAAATCTCTCTTCTTCCCCTCTTTCTCTTTTTATTTTATTTTTTTTTTCAATTAAACCAAAATCCACCTCACCCACCTTTCACACCAAAATTGCCGTGGACCCCACTCACTTTTCTAGATCAACTTTTCTTCTCTTTTCTAAGATTAAAATGCCAATCTCTCTCCCATTTAATTACCATTCATGTAACACTCACACATCCCATATTTCACAATGTCAAACTTCTCTCTCTTAAAACAAAGATCATGACCCCACCACGATTTCAACACTCACTCTTTTATTTCATTTCAACCTTCTCTCTCCTTCTTCCCTCCCTTTTTTTTACGTCAATTTCACACACAATCATACTTTCACTCTTTCTTCCACTTTTGACTTTTCAAACACTCATCTCTCACTCTCATCTCTTCTTTTCACGTAAACCAACACCTCTTCCATCTTATTCAACTTTTCAACCCCAAACTCCGCATTCATTCCTCCTTCCTTTATGTCCCACCATGCAACCCCTTCTCCATCTCTTTCTTTTTTTTTCTTCCTTCAACCCTTATTTAACTTATCCTCTTTGCTTCCAAAGACCCTTCAAGCTTCTCTCTTCACGGTTGTTGCTCCTCTTACAGCCCCTTTCTTTTTATTTGCAAATTTCATGTTCTTCCTTCATGATCTTATTATTCCCATGCACCCAAACTTCTTCTTTCTTCATTCCATCAACCTCATGTACCCCAACTCACTAAAACATTACTTCCACTCCACTCATTCTCATAACTCACTATTTTCTCTTCCAACAATGGGAGAGAACTCTCAATACCCTCCTACCCACACTCTTGGTCAAAGAGTGTAGATAAACATCCCACAAAATATTATAATTCATACATGGTAATAAGGAACCAAGATATACACAATATAACATGATTTTAAGTATACCCATAAAAATTTTTCATGCACATACATCACCCCAAAGTGTCCAAAACATGTATACCAATTTTGAGAACAACACTTTTTGAAAAACCAACGTGTAAAGTTCAAGGTATACTCATAACAACAGCAAAAAACGAAAATCAATATATATATACAACCCAAAGTATACCTCTTCACAACCATATTTTGATAATGCATGAAAAATAATCATTCTCCATACAACAACACATGAAACTAAACACAAAAAGAGAGAGCATGCATCAACATATTAACTTTAATCTCAACACAAAAGAAAGGAAGCATGCATCAACATTATCATGTTACCTTCTACCCATCATACATCATATTATATCCCAAATTAAACCCCTTACCTCTAGTTCCAAGCTAGCTTCCCAGGTTCTTAGGTTTCCTTCCTTCAATAGACTCCAAACTTTCACTCTTCCAAGATCTCTTCCTGTAAGTCACGTCCAACCACAAGACTAGGGTGTCTCATTCTTTCTCTCACCATGTGCCTCTCCAACTCACTCACGATTTTCTCTCTTTCTCTTCCACTTTTAACAAGCTTAGAATCCAACCATATTAACTTAAACACTTTAAGAAGAACTAGCCCTACCCCTTACTAACCATTAACCACCCTATTCTAGGTCACTCCTAAGGCACCCTTAAGCCATTTTAGATTTTTCCCATTCTTAACTCCACATTAACACCAATAAAACCTCTCTTTAATGTGTGTAAATGGTAGGTTTAAAGTGTGCTTAAGTGTCTCCACAATATCCATTTATGTAGCCTAATATTTTTAATGCAATGGTTAACCTCCCTAAGAAACTCCAAGGTCACTTACAAGTTTCCTAAGTCTAGAAATCATGTACCCCAACCCATAGTAAGTGGCAAATAACCTAAGGTTAACGTAAATGAGAAAATAAGGAAGAAATCAAAACCCCTAGGACGTTCGCGTTGCTACACTAAAGGCACCCAACTTTTGTTTTGACTTTTCTCTCTCCATCCATACAGAGCAAATGCATAAACTAAAATAAAAGCTAGCCAAAAAAATGCAACCATGTTGAAATGAGCTTCAAGAATCAACTTTCTCTTTCCAAAATCATGCACAATGCATCAATTAAACCATGGTTTAAACCCTTTAGTTGTCCCTATTTTCGTTCGGTTTTCCCATTTTGATCCCCTTCTTTTAAAGTTTCCCAATTGAGTCCTTATAACTGCTAATTTGTAGCAATTGAGCCCTTGCCGTTAAATTTCGTTAACGGAGTTAATTTTCTGCACATGTGTTGGAATGACATGTCTAGTTAATTAAACGTGGCATATTTAGAAGTGAAATGTGGCCCCTGGCCACCATCAACTCCTCTCAGGCCACCGCAAAACCTTTGTTCCTCATGCCTCCAATATCCTCCGTGTCTTCACCATCTTCTTCTCCTTCACCACAAAACCACTACACCTTTGTCGGACAACTATCAACCTTCAAATCGTCCCAGTTCACACTTAACACCCAAACTGGGAAACCTCATTATGAAGAACCCTAAAACCCCAATATCAAATTTCGTTCTCAACCGTAAGCTTCAACTTTTTTCCTATGCATCAACTCTCTTCATCCATACAAAGCAAATGCATAAACTAAAATAAAAGCTAGCCAAAAAAATGCACCCATGTTGAAATGAGTTTCAAGAATCAACTTTCTCTTTCCAAAATCATGCACACTGCATCAATAAAACAATGCTTTAAACCCTTTAGTTGTCCCTATTTTCGTTCGGTTTTCCCATTTTGATCCCTTTCTTTTAAAGTTTCCCAATTAAGTCCTTATAACTGCTAATTTGTAGCAATTGAGCCCTTACCGTTAAATTTAGTTAACGGGTTTAATTTTCTGCACATATGGTGGAATGATGTGTCTAATTAATTAAACGTGGCATATTTAGAAGTGAAACGTGGCCCCTGACCACCATCAACGCCTCTCAAGCCACCTTTCTCCTCCACCAAGAATCCAATTCCAAATCGCAACAATGAAGAACCTGCATCAGAAAACGTAGAAACCCCTCCATTGCGAAAGCACCAAATCGCGATCGCACCATCACCTTCATCTCGAACCAAAACCTTCAAGGAAAGACCTTTGAATCGTCCTGCTTGTCGGCAAGGGATTTGTAGAGGGAGTCATCGATGGCGGCCATGGTAGAAGATGATAAAGAGAAGGCGAATGTGAAAGTGGATGGAATTGGAAGCACATCGAGCCAATCCAGAGGTTGGTTGCTCCTTCTTAGTCGCAGACCAGTGATATGGAGTTACAGGGAAGTTTTGATGGTTGGCGAGAGGCGAGAAGCCACGGCGACAGTTGTAGCGGCCTTCTTCTTCGCTGGATCTGTTTTTTTGCAAGTGATTTTTGGTTTGCATTAGGTTTTCAAGTTCAATCCCAAAAGCCGCATTTCGCTTGGTTTCCTCTTCATTTTTGTGTTTGGGAAATCCCAAGTTGTTGAATTCAGCAGGTGGAAGAGTAAGTGTAGTGAGCGTTAATGGTGGGAGAAGAAGAAACACAAGCTTCACTTGTAATGCTCTTTTCGGATTGGACGTGTCAGAGACCGTCGTCATTTCTAGCATGATAGCTCTGATATTTTAGCCTCAGAAATTGGGTCCTTCGAAGAAGGCTAGCTTCACTTGCACCTTCTCTTTCCTCATTAAATGCATGAAACATAACAAAGAAGGAAAAAAATGGGTACTTCACGTAGCACACATTGAAACACGGTCAAGTGCCTCTCTTTTCCCTCTTTCTTACCTCATTGTAGGACCCAGACGCCAAGGTGGTGTTGAGATTGTTGACAACACAAACTCTATATCAAATTAGTTTTTGATGATGACAACACAATGCTTAATAACAGTACACATGTTCCAGTATTACATGTTCTTATTCCGAAGTGTTTGTCATATCTATTGAACATGTTTTGTTGAATTACAATGTATGTTCCTGTGATTGATTGAGTGTTAAATTTGTGGAACATGCTTGTATTGAAATGTGAGATAAAATGTTTTTGATTACTGCATATTTCTGGAAGAAAATATCACAGGAACCTTATGAACTTATATTTGTTGTGACAAAGTTCTAGTCCATTCGAATACACTCATAATGGATTTGACTATGCTAAAATCTTTGTACAGATTTTATGAACAAGTGCTATGTGAGATTTTGTGTTGAAAAGAATTTCAAAGTGATTTTTCATGTGTCAGTCGACATTGTGGATCACATATTCGACTGTGTTACTGATCTGTTTGGAATTCTGTTAAGCCTACACGCTCCAACGACTATATTTTTGAAAAGTTAGTTGTGTGACCTAGTCAACTGTAAAAAAAGTGTATTGATTTTGTTGACTGAGGAGCCTTTGTGTTGACTTTCTGTTATAACTGTTTTAATACAGTTGACTCTATTAGTAGGGTATTCTACTGAGAAGCAATATGATATAACAAAAAACTATAAATTGACAGAACGCGAATTGTTCTGTGACTTTTGTTATCTGACATTTTCTCTAGAGAAGGTTCTCTAGATAATTTATTTTCTCTTGGCCTCCTGCTGGTCTCAAGCCCTTCAAGAAGAGATTCATAATTTTTGTTGCTCCTGGTTCTAAGTTTTGTATCACCAAAACACAAAACCCTAGAAAATATTGTTAGCACAAAAATAGAATAAAAAACAAAAATTGAAATTAGGGATTTGAAAAATAAAGAAAAATAAAAATTTGGAAAAAGAAAATAAAATAAAATAAAGCCAAAATTAATCAAGAATCACATAAATAGAATAGCTTAAATCGTGAGTCCCCGGCAACGACGCCAAAAACTTGTTGGGGCAAATCGGCAAGTGTACCGAGTCGTACAAGTAATATAAAATGATAAGACCAAGTATCGTATCCAGAGGACTCTCAACGCTGAATAGTTGTGTGAAAACAAGATTAATTAAGACTCAAAATAAAAGAGATCATGGGTTGTTTTGCAAAAATAATAAAATAAAACAAAATAAAATTGATCAATGGCAAAAAAACATAGAGATGAATGGAGGTTGAATAATATGAGATGATTATGTTCTTGGGGTTAGACTTCACCAAGTTCCCTCTCATGTATATAAGAATTCTTCTTTATTCATTAATGTCAACATCCCTCACTAAATCACTTAAACCCGATCCCTCAGTAAATAAGCATGTCCCTAATTACCAGTTCATACAATTCCTGGCATTGCTGGTAAAAAGATGTGAAGATTAAGAGGTTAAGACGATTAAGACTCATACCCTCATCCCTAAGCAATATAACCCTTAGGAATAATTCAACAAGGACCTGAATTGAAAGGAACCTTCCGGCACTCATGCAATTCACAGATCATGTTATTGTATAAGCAAGCAATAAGAATAGATAAATTACTCTAACAATTAATGAAAAAGCATATGGAATTAAGAATCAATTCAAATACATGAGAATTTACAAGGTTACATCATTTCCCAACAACAAATAGGAATTAGTTCCCCATAGACATGGGGGAACTCTATGAACAATGGAAGAAAAGAAGAAGAATGGAAAACTAAGGATTGGCTAGGAGTGTATTGCTATGCTCTCTTCTACCAGGGATGCAAAACCTAGAGCCCCAGGGTCCTTTAAATAGTGTCAGACGCGTCCCAAAGTGCGGCCCGGTTCGAAAGAATCAAAACAGAGCAGAAACAAGGTCCGATCCAGGTCATGTATCGCCCAGGCGTCGTAGAGAGCTCGCCTGGGCGAGACTTGAGGAGCATGTTGGGCTTGGGCGTCAGATTTGGACGCCCAAGCTTCGAGCGTCCTTCGCCCGAGCGTCGGGGCCACTGCCTGGGCGACCAGCTGTGATTTGGCTTGTGCTGTTTTCTCGTTCCTGTCGCTTGGGCTTCAGGTCTTCCCTCTTCTTGGTGCCTTTTTGTCCCCTTTTGAGCTTCATCTTCTATACTTTTCACTTCTTCTTCTAGTAGTCCTTCAATCTCTATCAAATCAAGGCAAATTTGTTAGAAAACTGTTGAAATCAACCTCAACTCTCTTATTCACACAATTTATTTAAAACACACGAGTCCAAGCAAGTTTCTAAGTGAAAAAGGGTGCTTTTAGTATCAAAATCACATAGCAAATAACGATGTTTCAACCCGTTATCAATCACCAACACCAATAACCTTAGACACCCCCATCATTACCCATCTTCAATACTCCAAAATCACCAGGTGTATAAGATGTGAAGAACTCCTTCCAGGATGTAACATGCAGTGTAACACCACTATTAATTATCCATATACTCTCATCAGATACAAGATTAATAGTGTCATAATCATGAAGACAAACAAGGTCACCACAAGTAGTAGTAATAACACGATCAACATCATCATTATCTCTTTCTCTTTGCTTACCCTTTTTTTTCTTTGCTATTTTTCTTGCAAAAAAAATAGTTCTTCTTTATATGCCCTGTTTTGAGACAATAGTGACACTCCACATTCTTGTACCGAGAACTGGACTTGCTCTTGTTTTTATCTCTACCAATATTTTGTTCTTTATTCTGGTTTTTTCCCCTATTTTCTGTAACATGCACTTATAAATGAGATGAAATAACTTGTGTCTTCCTTCCCATATCCTCATTAAGTGCACAACTCTTTTCCATTTACAAAGAAATATTACCATTATGGAAACCCGGAATGTCTCCCATGAATCTGGTAAAGAGTTTAATAGGAATAGTCCCAATAGATAATCATCAAATTTTATACCCACCACTACTAATTGATCATAACATCCTTGAAATTCACTCAAGTGATTTGAAATAGGAGTTCCTTCCTTGTACTTCAACACCAGAAAATTTTTCAGCAAGTATAATTTATTAGTCCCTGACTTAGAAGCATACAAGGACTCAAACTTATCCCATAGGCTTCTCGCATATGTCTCATTAGCAACAAAATTATAAATATTATCATCAACAAACTGCCTGATAAATAAACATACCTTTTGATGTTCAAAATCTCATTCTTCATCTGACTTAGATTCTAACTTATTGGAAGCAAAAATAGGAAGATGCAAGTTTTTCACAAATAGTAAATCCTTCATCTTGTCCTTCCGTAGGTGATAATTTTCTGTATTCAAATGAATCAATTTTTTATGTGCCTTCATCATTCATGCAAACTAAATAGTTCCTTAACCAAAGAGCTTTGATGCCACTTTGATGGGAAAAAGTGTCAAAAAACAATAGCAACTTAACAATGAGTAATAACACAGCGGAAAATCAATCCCCCTTCTTACGAGAATCTGCGAGGAACACCAAACAAATAGAACAAAAACATAATCCAAAGCACAAAGAGACACCAACAATTTTAGCATGAAAAATCCCTCAATGCAAGGGTAAAAACCATAAGTCCTCCAGACCAAAGAAAAATTCACTATGATCAATAATATGGTACAAAAGAATTTTCAATAAAAACACCAAATGATATTTTCAATCAGTCAATTTAACTAAGTGTTGAAAGACTTTTGGTTGCACAAAAGTCAATAAACCTTATCTCCACTAATGAAGTATAAAGGCAAACTAGGGAATTAATCCAAGGACTTGGTACTTGTTAAGAATAGAATTGTAGAAATTAACCTAATTATTTATTTACTAAAACTAAGTGGGGAAAAGAAAAAACATGAAATCTAAAGAAACTAAAAGAATGTATGATGCCTAGTGTAAAATGATGTAAAAAAGGTATAATAAGACTCTAATATGAAGAAACAATGAATGGAATATCTAAACAAAAATGATGTATTAGAACAATGCATGTTATTAATCTAATGTGAAGAATAAGTAAACTACTAAATCTGAATATGGAACACTAAAGAAATTAAAGGCTATATGGATGAAAAGTGATGCATGATTATGAATTGAGAATGCAAAGAGTAATATGTAAAGAAAATTCAAACTCTATTTGCTAAATGATGTGCTAAAGATCAAATCAGAATTGACAAAATAAAAGAAGAATAACCAGAGAATCATGGGCAAAGGCTGAAATCAAAATTTAATATGCATTTAAAATCAAAACAAAATAACGCCATAATTGATTCCTTGATCCATTTGATGAGAGTGAATCTCAATTTGTCTCAAGAAGACATCTTGTTTAAACAAGACCACTTTGGGGTCTTGTAGACTCTAATATAGAGACTGAATATTCCAGATTCTCATTCACACTACCAAACAGATTAAACAATCAATAAGAAATTTGTTAAAATCAAAACATTTATATGCTATAACATAATATGACTAATATCTATTTAAAAAAAAAACTAACTCTAAAGCAAAACCAATTACTACCTATACTACAATTATTATCATCGAATGAAACAATCAGGAGCAACAAAATTTAATTACGAGAGACACCTAATCTACATGATATCACAAATTTCAAAATTGACGAAACAAGAAGCAACTGACACTAGAAAAAAATCTAATTTGCATGAGTCATAAAAGTAATGTGCAAGAATCAAAATTAAAAGAGCAAGAAACATAAAACTTGTGCAAGAAAGATAAAAGAACAACATTGTATTGAAAATTGGAGAATTGAAATACAAGAAATGTACCCAGAATCCGAAAAAGGGAACCTCATGTCACCCACGTGAGACCCTTCCGCGAAATCAGCAACCAAAAATAGTGTATCTACTCTCTATGAAAGCTTTGAAAGATCTAAAACTAAAGCATGAAATTGAGAACCTAAGTTAGGTATCGTCTGTCACCCACTACATGTACTTTTCACTTTACAAGAATTCCCTTTATGAAAGTCAGAAAAAACGAAAAAGAAAGAAAATGGGGAAAGGGGAAGGAATCACAAACTAATTCGAAAGCTTCTCAATTGATCTTCAACGAACTCTGAACTGCTCTGCTTCTTCAATCAATCCAGCTCAGCACACTTCCGATCTATTTCTCCAATCCGATTTGCTTTCTAGGCCCACTTCCTTTTGGGTTGTCTTCCTATGGACCGTGTAGCTCGCTTCAATGCTTCATTACAAGAGTTCTTTTTCTTGCTGACGAACCCTAGCGAGGGTTGAGAGAAATGGAGAAAACCCCAAATGTTTGATTGAGCCCTCTTTTGCACAAATGAAGCTTTGAGAAGGACCCCCAACTTTAGCCAACAACAGCATGAAACGCTGCGTTTCATTTAACAACCAAAAGGGCTTCTGCCCATGCCTTTCATCCCAATGCTTACTCTTTCAACAACGTTGTCCCAATTCCTGACTTGGCCCAATATTCTGCTTAGTTTGTGCATAACAACAACATCTCTTTTCTTCTCCACTTAAAACGCACAGTATCAACAATTTTGCAACCCAAATCAGTGTATTTCACAACGATAGCCCAACTCGTACAAAGCTTTTTCAGCCACTGCCAGCCCCTCTTTAATTCCCCTTCCTTAATTTATTCATGCAAACATTAACATATCAATTTAAAAAGAATAAACTGGCACAATAAAATGAAAAATAAAGCCTAAAAAAAATGAAATTCTATTTTAAATTTTTTGAATATTTTTCTAAAAGATAAAATTCTTAATTATTAAAAAACAAAACTATTTTATTTAACTAAAAAGGGAAAATTAACATTATTTTTACAAAAACCTATTTTTATCCTAATTATTCTAAACTATAGTATTTCTAATGAATTAAAAACTAAAATATCCTAAAAACAGATTATTATCACACAAAAAATTGGAAAAAATTGGGAGTTATCACTAAGCACAAATGCTTACAAATGAAAACAAAGAAGATAAAAAATTTCCAGAACAAAGTTGCTAATGCGAGGCTATTTTCTCCCAAAGTAGACCTCTGATTGACGATCTGAACGGTCATAATGAAGAACCATATGTCTGGAACCCATTGTCCAAAAATCAATCCAATCCAACAGTGAAGGACTTCATAGCGATGAAAACACCACTGCAGGTTTTGATTTATGCAGGAAATACTTTCTCTCTCATTTGGCTTTTCACTATCTTCAAATAACTCTAATATGTTGTACTAATCTGACCTGTATCCACTAAAGGAAAGTGAAACATAATTGTTCACATTATTTGGGTCTATTTTCACATAGGAAGGAAGCTCAATAACACTCTTAGTATTCAACTTGTTGTCATTTGTAACACACAGGGGAACATAACACTATGTAGCTTAGTTTGTTTGAGTTTTCTGATGGATGGTAACAAATCTTAGCGAGTATAAAAAAACAAATAAACTTCACATTTGTTTTTCTATTTTTTCTACTAGTAAAATGATTAAATTTATTAAAATAGGTATATTCAGAATTCAAGACATAATTACATGTTAATAAAATTTTCTCTTGTAACTTCATTTTGTTAAAGTCAATAACTCACTTTAAGTTGGTGTTCAGTTCCTATGTTATCACAAAATAATTAAATTTAGTAGAAAAGTCTTCTCGTTGCCGGTTTCAAGTTTCTTCACTACAGATAAATTTTGAGTTTCAACTAGGGCTATGAATTTCTAAAAAACATAATAAACTTCGGATTTCAATTTAATAAAGTAAACCCAAGTCATTATTGTAAAGTGATTCATGAAGGAAATGCAACTTACTTTCTGTTGGAATTGGAAAAAAAAAAATCCAACTTTCTATGTGTCAGCTTAGAATCAAGTTCTAACTTTAAACTCTTGACCATAAATAAAATATAATTAATAGAAAAACTTCTTTCTATAATCGCCAGTTGAAGTAATTTATCACCATCAATAAGTAACTACACACCTTTTTTTTTTTTTTTTTAAATAACAAACCATATTCCGTATCATATTTGACTCACATAATCAAGACACTAAAAGAACGTCATTAAATTTAGTACCTATTGTTGCATGGATCCGCATACTTCATTTAACTGAAATACATGGCAAGTTAGTTTGTCTCATTTCCAATCTTCACTATCCTCCTTCTAGTTTAAGCTTTGGAAAAAAAAAATCTTGGTTGTTGATCATGTAGAGTTTAACCATTATCAATCAACCAAGTGCTTCCTCTGGTGACTCTTTTTAGTCCATGAGAAATATTTTCAATTAATAAGGTTTTCCTTTTTTGAGAATTTTGATTTTGTTGACTTTTTGCTACTAAACATATATGTAATGATTTTTGTTTCAATTTCAATGTGGGTTTAATTAATAATTTAATTTTTATATTTAGATTTTTTATATGTTTTTGTTTCTATATTTATTTTGTTTTCATTGAAGTCTTGATATTATTAAAATAAAATTAATATAATTCTTTAGTAATTTTTCGTCTACATTAATTTCATTTAATAAATAGTAAGACTTAATTGAGTAAAAAAAATATGAGAATCAAAATCAATCAAGATATAAATATAAAAACCAAATTAATTATATATTAATTAAGCTTTTAGTCTATTTACACACTATAAATGTTTACAATTTTTTCGGAAGTTATTTTTTCATTTTTAACCGTTTTAACTCCCAAAAAATTAATTACTCACAGTTCGAGAAATCCTTGAGAAAAGCTACGTCACTAAGTAATTACTGGTTTTTTGAAAAATTACCAGTATTAGCGGGATGTTTGAAAAACTGCCGGTATTAATAGAGATTTTGGAAAAGCTGTCAGTATTAACTAGAATTCCTCATAAACCGTTGATATTTGTAGGAGTTTCCGTTGATATCATTGAGGATTCTTCAAAAGACGCCGATTTTTACAGGTATTTTTGAAAAACCACCGGAAATGTGTGTAGATTATTTATTTTTTACTTTTTTATTGTGATAAAATGAGATTATGATCAAATTAGTTTTAATAACTACACAGGCAATGAAATATTATAAATTAAAATTGAATATTATATATAAAATAAACTACATTATTCAATATATTAATATAATTCATACATCTAATTGTTCATATATAAAAATTAAAAAGAACTAAATTAAAATACTAAAAATATGACTAAGAAATGTTCATTAACAATGTTGATTTTGATACATAAAGTTCATAGTAAACACAACGACCATGTTGTTTTCAACGGTTAAGAACTACAAATTGATGCACACTTAACACAATTGCACAAAATTCTTCAAAATCCATTCTTTTATATTGTAATGAATTCAGGTGTCATAAATAGAAATATAAAAATGTAAAGTTGGTCCATCCATAAATAAATAATTTCCAGATTTAGTAAAGAAGTTATATTGCCTCACAAAAAACGGGAACTAAGATACCAATAACGAGGGTGGAAAGTACCAACCCTGTTCTGATGAAGATTTGGCATGGTATGATGGTATCAACTCCTCTGGGCTCATAGCCACGGGAGATATAGTCGATGCAAATGTCACTAGTAGAAAAAGAAGATTTTATGATAGATTTATTATGACGGATTAAAATGAGAGACAAGAGAAATGCCATGTCATAGAACACATTTTCAAACATACATCAATATAACACATTCTTTCGTGTCAAATACTTTCACTTTCAATCAACACTTATCAGGTTTTATATTTTTTTTTTTCCTAAAGTAAAGCAAGATGGTAATTGGAAATGTTTTCAGTTGTGCAGCATTTTGCAAAAGATACTTTTTTCCTATTTCTCTCAAATATCACTTTAGAACAAGAAGGAATTTTAAATTTATAAATGCAGGATGGAAACAAAACCATTTCTTATTCATATCACTCTAATGAATTTAGCTACTTATGCAAGGCCCCTATAAAAAGGATATTGCTAAGTGGATTAACCACCTGCAAAATAAAAGAAAAAGATAAAATGTTGGTTATTTATGTAGTTTATTGAAGCTGATACAAAATTAAGTATAGTAGGAGAGTAATAAATGAGACAGAATTTGAGAAACTCTTTCTCCAAACCTTTCACTGACCTCAAAACAAGGCACACAAAAATTAAAAAAATAGCAATTTCTTATAGTGAAAATAACAATGATTAATTTTGTTGTTCTTTATTGTCTTCTTCGTCTAGTACGGTTGGCGAGATATCTACAATATATTAATATATTAAAAAGATATTATTAAGAGAGTTTAAATTATTATTAATAATAATAATGGATAAGACGAATACTAAATTATAAAAGAACGATACCAAACTACCAGTGTGAATCATCTGGTGAATGGAATTTTTCTGTTTTCGTAGAAGTAGGGTTTTTAGTTACTTATTAACGGAATGACAAGTGTACCATATCGTATCAAGTAATAAAAATGGTATAACCTATTATCGTTCTTCTCATGAGACTCGAAAGACCTTATCGTTTGTGTGAACCAAAATCGTAAGACTTGCGGAGAAAAATTCAATAATTGTGGTGAATGCAAAGACAGAAATTAAACATGCAATGTGTTGATTCAATTGACGAAAAGAGTATGAATGAATGGAGTTGTTGGGGGTTTACAATTTCATCTAATCCTCTCTCTCGTATTTACTCCTCTTGTTTAAATTGCTTTATTATCTAATTGTTATGCAAACTTTCTTGGCCTCCCCTTAACCCGATTCCTCGGCAAAAATGGCCTATTACTAATTACCGGCTTGCTATCCTTAGCCTCCCCTAGTAACTAGCAACGCATTACTAACAGAAGCAAAAACAATTGGTCGTCCTACCCCCTATCCCTAGGTGGTATTGCTTAACCAAGGAATTTCTCACCAGTTCATGTCATTACTGTACGTCCCCATATCAATAAAGGCAAATATCAGTTACCGAATGAGTTAAACGATAAAAGCTTTAAGCACAGATGAAAACCCAACAATTGATAATAAACACATATGAAATTCATATAATTAAATAAGAGATTCAATAAAAGAGAGTATCAAAAGATTACATTGTTCCCCCAACAACAATAGGGTTTAGTTCACCATTGTCATGGTGAACCAAGATGAAAATAATGGAACATATGGAAAACAAACCCTAGAAAAGATGAAAAGATGGAAAACAAACCCAAGAGATCCTCTCCAGAGAGTGAAAAGTAGGTCTGGTCGCCTTCTTCTGTCAAAAGAATGAATTGGAAATCGTAACAGGGCTATTTATAACTAAGGAGCGCAACAGAAAACAGGCCCAAGCCCATCTGACCACCGCCCGGCGTCACACTTTGTCGCCCGGCGGTGCACCCTAAATCGCGCCACCGCACGGCGGTAGGGGTCTACCGCCCGGCGGTTTCCCTTGTGCTGCAAAACCGCCCGGCGCCAGGGGTCTACCGCCGGGCGGTCCCTACCCTCTCCTTTTCTTCAACTTTCTTCCTTTTCCTTGAGTCTAGGACCTTCATTTTCATCCCCAATCTTCACTTCTATCAAATTTGCTGCAAAACAAACATAATATCGCTAAAAACAGCTTTTGACTCTCAACTGACTCATTTATTGAGTTTTACTTGATTTTAAGCTCATTCTAATTAGTAAAGGGTGTAATTTAGTCCAAAATAATATATGAAAATAACGGTTTTTCAACCGTTATCACAACCCCAAACTTAGAACTTTGCTTGTCCTCAGGCAAAACAAAAAAAAAACAATAAAACAAAACAGAACTTGGCTTTCTACCATTTCAGCCAATGATTCAACACTCCTAAAGTACATGACAAGACTTACTCAATTTCAGATAATTAGTGAAATCAACTCAAGATGCATGCATGTTCTCAACTTAATTTAGCTCATGCTTTCCTCAACAGATGTCACACATTATGAATGATCAGTCCACTAAACAAAAATGCAATCATGAACTTTAGAAGTTCTCACCAAACAAGTGTTTCATTCAATCACTCAAGTGTTTAGGGTAGCACTCCACTCTTTATCATTCACAATTCACATGAAATAAAATTGCCATTCATCTTAAACAATCAACATCTTCACATGCAAATGTCATCAAAAGGACTTTTCCAAGGCTTGTAATGAGGCTAGGCTAGCAAGAAAAATTGGTTTTTCTGGAAAACAAAATACTTGAGTCAAGAGAGCTACCATAATATTCCACATTTAAACTCAACTATCTTCCTCACCAATCTTACTTATTTCCCAACTTCTTTTCTTTTCTTTTTCTCATGTATTGTTCTTTTTCAATAATTGAGCTCAGTGCTTTTCACCTGCTTTTCAATTTCCCCCATACAACCCCAAACTTGAACCTTGTGAAAACATACACTTTAAGCTCAACCTAACTCAAGGTAGAGATTTCACATCAAATGTTCTCATCTTGTTTAAGGCTAAGGTTCAAAATGGGTGTAATCTTTGAAACATTTTGGGTGAAAATTTAGCTAGAGAAGGGTTTTCAAACATGGCCTTGATCATATGACATTCACATAGAAATCAATCAATCATCAAGATTAAGGCAATAATATTCATGCTTCATTGTGAACAATACATAAACCAAAAAAACTCTGGGGCTTAATACCTTACACAACTTGCTTTCTCATACACATTCATTCATACACCATGCTTAATGTCATGACCACAATCATAATTCATCACACATCTGCTTCACAGGATATCAACATGCAACACAACTCAATAATCATTCACATCAAATCATCATCACATAAGTTCATCATGCACATTATTCAGTCAAACATCTTCAGAAAGAGTATTCAGGCTAAGCATACACACTGAATATAAAATTCAACCTATTCTAAGAATTTAAAATGCAAAAGTGAAAGAGAGAATCTAGGTTGCCTCGTAGTAGCGCTTGTTTAACGTCACGAGCCTGACCCAAACCTGTTTAGCACTTGCCAGTAAGTGCAATTCTTCCAACACTCTTTAGTAGGTGTGCCTTCCGGGTATCCTTCAGTAGATACCAAAAATTAGCATCCCTCAGTAGATGTTACCCAAAAATTTTTCAAAAATTTAGAAAATTACATGTTCAACAGGAAAATAAAAAATAAAAATTGAAAATTTTCTTAAGATACAAAATGTGTTTTTTAGCAATCAACTCTTCTTCTTTACATATGAGTCTTCATCATCCCACCGCCTCAGCCTTCGTTTGTCTACTTTTCGAATGGCAGTGGAATATGGCCTTCGAATTTCTACCATCCCTTCCTCTTTGAGCTTCCTGTTGACAATCCATTTCCTGTTTTTATATCTAACAACCACATCCCGTGGAAATAGTTTTTCCTTTGAGTGAGGTGACTCTCCTTTATCTATCTTTTCCTCTTCACGTGCCTGCAAAATAGTACAGCTGTTAGGATGATCATCACCTGTGGCAGTTTCTTCTTTTCCTGCTTCTCTTCTAGCCTTTTTACATATGGATCTTTTTATTGTTCTCTTTTTTTCTCCTTCAGATCCACTATAGGCTAACACTTGATCTTGATCTCTCAATACTATTCTTCCGTCATAAACACGTATCATAATCTGAGAGGTCCTCATGAATGGTCTTCCCAGAATTAATGAAATTCTTCCATCATTTACCATATCCACTACTATGAAATCAACCAAGAATTCCAACTCTTCAATTCGAACAATTGCGTCTTCCACCATACCCACAAGTTTTTCTATGGATCCATCTGCAACTGTCAAGGTAGTGTACGCTGGTTTTAATTTTAGCCCTCTAATATTCTTGAAATCACTGAAGGGCATCAAATTAATACTTGATCCTGAATCAATCATAGTTCTCCCTATATCCACATTATTGATCACACAAGGAAGATTCAAATTCCCTAGATCCTTCAATCGTTGTGGATGATCTTTCTTCCTTGGTTTAACAAACTGTGCCTGCTCTTCTTCCTCTTCATCGAGATCAACTATCTCACAAGGATGGTGTTCAACCGTTTTATCATCTTCCGACATTTGTGGAAACGCTCCAGGAATAACAGTTACCCGATTAAAAATTTCTCGGAATAACTCATAGGGACTCTTTAGTTTCCTGTCCTTTTTCTCCTTTTTTTTTCACATTTCCTCTGCTCATTACATTTATCTTTACAAACCACCTCCTCCTCTTCATCTTCACTGCTCCCGATTTCAATTATTTCTTCTATTGGCTTCCTTTTACTTCTCGTCATCACAACTTTGCACTCATCCTTGGGGTTAACCTCAGTGTTATCCCAGAACTGGTTCTTTTCTGCGGTGTCAACTATTTTTAACAGCTGCCCAATTTGTGTCTCCAGCACTCTAAAACCGGCTTGGTCACTAGCTTGTTGAGACTCGTAGACTTTCAGAAATTTATCAAATCGGTCATTTAATTCTCTGACAGTCTTTGTCAAGTTTCTCACCTGCTGCCATAAGGGTGAAGGTTGTTGTTGCCGGAAGCTTCCTACCTACCCAGAAGTATTATTTTGGTTCTATCCAATACTGGGGTGATTCTTCCAACCTTGGCTAGAATTGCCTTGGTTGAAATTACCTTGTTTGTATTGGAACTGGGCTCCCATGTAGTTGACGTCCTGCTGCATTTCCTCAGTGAAAGCACATTGACCATTGATGTGGTCACCACCGCATAATTCGCAAAGTTGTTGTGTTTGAGAAATATTTCTTAACCCTGTTGGAAGTTCAGAAAGGACCTTTGTCAGCTTGTCCAATTTTTGGTTAAGAAGATGATTTTGCGCAGCCATTGCATCATTAGCAGGAAGATGCAAGATTCCTCCTTTCTGTGCGCCTCCCTCACTTTGGGAAACTTCATTCAGGGCCATCTCCTCAATCAAATCATAGGCTTCGTCTTTAGTCTTCCTGTTTATACTGCCTCCAGCTGAGGCATCCAGCATCATTTTTGACTGAGTGTTAAGCCCTCCTAGGAAAGCAAGCAAGTATGAAGTCTTGTCAAACCCGTGAACTGGGGTCTTCCTTAACAAGCCTTTAAATCTATCCCAGGTCTGTCCGAGAGTTTCCTCCATTCCCTGCTTAAAAGAAGAAATTTCCAGCTTCCCTTGATGAATCTTACTTTGCGGAAAGAATCTGGTGACAAATTGTCTTGCCAACGCATCCCAGTTTCTGAACGTCCCTTCAGCAAATGAGTGCAACCAATCTTTGGCGTTTCCTCCCAAAGAAAACGGGAATAGGCTAAGTCTGACCCTTTCATCTGAAACTCCAGCTATTTTAACAGTATTGCAAATTTCACCAAAGATAGTCAAATAATTGTAGGGATTCTCACTCGACAATCCGTGAAACTGGTTGCTCTGGACCAACTGGATGAGTGCAGGGCTCATCACCAAATTTGTTGCATTATCCGCAGGAATGACTATGCTGTTGAAATTCAAGGGACCCACAGTGTTTGCTGGGTCCCCCAGTGTGCGTCTCGGAGGAGGTTGATCCGTCATCTCCTCTATATCCTGTGCAGAAGATTGCAAAAGTGGTTCAGGAGAAGGAAAGTTCTCACGTGCAGAATGACTAACTCTCCTCTTACTCCTATCTGGTAGCCCCTCGAGAAGAGATTGTTGATCTTTTCTGCTCCTAGTGTGTATCCCTTCCTGCATACACAAGAAAAACTACCCCTAAAAGCACTTTTACAGAAAACTATAATAAAACAAAACAAAATAAAATATAAACAAATAATTACAAACAAGTCAAATTCAGTGAATTCACAATACTTGAAAAAGTTAAACCTCGAGTCCCCGGCAATGGCACGAAAAACTTGTTAACGGAATGACAAGTGTACCATATCGTATCAAGTAATATAAATGGTATAACCCATTATCGTTCTTCCCATGAGACTCGAAAGGCCTTATCGTTCGTGTGAACCAAAATCGTAAGACTTGCGGAGAAAAATTCAGTAATTGTGGTGAATGCAAAGACAGGAAATAAACATGCAATGTGTTGATTCCATTGACTAGAAAAGGGTATGGATGAATGGAGTTGTTGGGGGTTTACAATTTCATCTAATCCTCTATCTCTTATTTACTCCTCTTGTTTAAATTGCTTTATTATCTAATTGTTATGCAAACTTTCCTTGCCTCCCCTTAACTCGATCCCTCGGCGAAAAGGGCCTATTACTAATTACCGGCTTGTTATCCCTAGCCTCCCCTAGTAACTAGCAACACATTACAAACAAATGCAAAAACAATTGGTCGTCCTACCCCCTATCCCTAGGTGGTATTGCTTAACCAAGGAATTTCTCACCAGTTCATGTCATTACTGTACGTCCCCATATCAATAAAGGCAAATATCAGTTACCGAATGAGTTAAACGATAAAAGCTTTAAGCACAGATGAGAACCCAACAATTGATAATAAACGCATATGAAATTCATATAATTAAACAACAGATTCAATAAAAGAGAGTATCAAAAGATTACATTGTTCCCCCAACAACAATAGGGTTTAGTTCACCATTGTGATGGTGAACCAAGATGAAAATAATGGAACATATGGAAAACAAACCCTAGAAAAGATGAAAAGGAGCCTAAGCATCCAAGAGATCCTCTCTAGAGAGTGAAAAGTAGGTCTGGTCGCCCTCTTCTGTCAAACTAATGAATTGGAAATCGTAAGAGGGCTATTTATAACTGAGGAGCGCAACAGAAAACAGACCCAAGCCCATCTGACCACCGCCCGACGTCACACTTTGCCGCCCGGCGGTGCACCCTAAATCGCGCCACCGCCCGACGGTAGGGGTCTACCGCCCGGCGGTTTCCCTTGTGCAGCAAAAACGCCCGGCGTCAGCAGTCTGCCGCCCGGCGTCCTCTGCTGGTGTCTTCTCCTCCCGTCAGACCGCCCGGCGCCAGTGGTCTACCGCCGGGCGGTCCCCAGATTATTCTTTTCTTCAATTTTCATTCTTTTCCTTGAGTCTAGGACTTTGATTTTCATCCCCAATATTCACTTCTATTAAATTTGCTGCAAAACAAGCATAATATCACTAAAAACAGCTTTTGACTCTCAATTGACTCATTTATTGAGTTTTACTTGATTTTAAGTTCATTCTAAGCAGTAAAGGATGTAATTTAGTCCAAAATAACATATGAAAATAATGGTTTTTCAACCGTTATCACAACCCCAAACTTAGAACTTTGCTTGTCCTCAAGCAAAACAAAACAAAACAATAAAACAAAACAGAACTTGGCTTTCTACCATTTCATCCAATGATTCAACACTCTTAAAGTACATGACAAGACTTACTCAATTTCAGATAATTAGTGAAATTAACTCAAGATGCATGCAAGTTCTCAACTTAATTTAGCTCATGCTTTCCTCAACAGATGTCACACATTATGAATGATCAGTCCACTAAACAAAAATGCAATCATGAACTTTAGAAGTTCTCACCAAACAAGTGTTTCACTTAATCACTCAAGTGTTTAGGGTAGCACTCCACTCTTTATCATTCACAATTCACATGAAATAAAATTGCCATTCATCTTAAACAATCAACATCTTCACATGCAAATGTCATCAAAAGGACTTTTCCAAGGCTTGTAATGAGGCTAGGCTAAGAAGAAAAATTGGTTTTTCTGGAAAACAAAATCCTTGAGTCAAGAGAGCTACCATAATATTCGACATTTAAACTCAACTATCTTCCTCACCAATCTCACTTATTTCCCAACTTCTTCCCTTTTCTTTTTCACTGAGCTCATTTTCATGCTTTCCAATTTCCCCATACAACCCCTAACTTGAACCTTGTCAAAACATACACTTTAAGCTCAACCTAACTCAAGGTAGAGATTTCACATCAAAGGTTCTCATCCTGTTTAAGGCTAAGCTTCAAAAAGGGTATAATCTTTGCAACATTTTGGGTGAAAATTTTGCTAGAGAAGGGTTTTCAAACATGGCCTTGATTATATGACATTCACATAAAAATCAATCAATCATCAAGATTAAGGCAATAATATTCATGCTTCACTGTGAACAATACATACACCAATAAAACTCTGGGGCTTAATACCTTACACAACTTTCTTTCTCACACACATCCATTCATACACCATGCTTAATGTCATGACCACAATCATAATTCATCACACATCTGCTTCACAGGATATCAACATGCAACACAACTCAATAATCATTCACATCAAATCATCATCACATAAGTTCATCATGCACATTATTCAGTCAAACATCTTCAGAAAGAGTATTCAAGCCAAGCATACACACTGAAAATAAAATTCAACCTATTCTAAGAATTTAAAATGCAAAAGTGAAAGAGAGAATCTAGGTTGCCTCCTAGTAGCGCTTGTTTAACGTCGCGAGCCTGACCTAAACCTCATGGATCCACCAACATCATAACTGAAGCGAATTGATCCACATCTCCTCCCACATAATGTTTAAGCCTCTGCCCATTCACTATCCAGCTTCGCTGTTGATTCTCATCATTTGAATGTTCTAATTCTACTGCTCCATTTTGGAATACCTGTTTCACCACAATAGGTCCTAACCATTTTGATTTCAGCTTCCCAGGAAATAACTTCAGTCTTAAGTTAAAGAATAACACCAACTCCCCTGGATGGAAGGTTCTCTTGAGCAGCTTTTTGTCATGATACAATCTCACCTTTTCTTTGTAAATCCTTGATGAATCATATGTGGCAGCCGCATTTCTTCAAGTTCCAGCATCTGGTTTCTTCGTTTACTTTGAGTTTCATTAGGATCAAAGTTCCAAAATTTCAAAGCCCACAAAGCTTTATGATCCATCTCTACTGGCAAATGGCATGCTTTTACATAAACCAACTAGAAAAGCGAGAGTCCCATAGAAATTTTCATTGCGGTTCTGTATGCCCAAAGACCATCATCTAGTTTCTGTGACTAATCTTTCCTTGAAAGAGTGACAGTCTTTTCTAGAATTCTTGTGATCTCCCGGTTAGATACTTCAGCTTGCCCATTTGTTTGTGGATGATAAGGTGCAGCCACCTTATGTTTCACCCCATAATGTTTAAGCACCCTGGCAAGCTGAGCATTACAAAAGTGAGATCCCTCATCACTGTTTTTTCTCCCTCAACATCTTTTTCTTCCTCAACCAACTTTTCTATTTCTTCTTCCTTTAAATCTCTCTCTATCTTTTCTTCCTCAATCTTCTCCAATATTTTCTCCTCTATCTTTTCCTCATGAACAACCTTATCATCTTCAAAACTAGGGGCTTGACATTCCTCCCTAGGGTGAACCTCAGTATTAACCCTAAAATTCAATATCTCATTGGAGTGACGAATATGTATCTCTAACCTTTTATTTCTTGCTTCACTCTCTTCTATATAGGAGAGAGAATTTTGGATAATTTGTTCCAATGTCTCGTCAATTCTGTTGATTTGCTCATTCAAAGCAGATACCGTTTGCCCTAATAGTAATTGTTGATGTGGTTCTCCTGTTTGTTCATTCCAACCTTGATCCATGCTTGAGTGAGGTTCCCACCAGTAGTTGAAATTATTTTGATAGAATTGAGTGCCCATATAATCAAATTCTTGTTTAAACTACATTCTACAAACATTAGGCACAAAACCCTAGAAAACATTTATTAGAACAAAAATAAAAACAAACGTGAAAAATCAAATAATTACAAACAAGTCAAATTCAGTTAATTCACACTACTTGAAAAACTTAAACCTCGAGTCCACGACAACGGCGCTAAAAACTTGTTAACGGAATGACAAGTGTACCATATCGTATCAAGTAATATAAATGGTATAACTCATTATCGTTCTTCCCTACTCGAAAGGCCTTATAGTTCGTGTGAACCAAAATCGTAAGACTTGCGGAGAAAAATTCAGTAATTGTGGTGAATGCAAAGACAGAAAATAAACATGCAATGTGTTGATTCAATTGACTAGAAAATAGTATGAATGAATGGAGTTGTTGGGGGTTTACAATTTCATCTAATCCTCTCTCTCTTATTTACTCCTCTTGTTTAAATTGCTTTATATCTAATTGTTATGCAAACTTTCTGATAACACCATCCTTGGTGCTATGTGTCAGATCCGTGAGTTTCAGAGGATGAAAACAGTGGCAGCGGATGAACAGTAGAGGAAATGGAATTCTGCAGCAATGATGTTGATGAGTGGACGGTGAGATGCAGAGATAAGGTAGTTTTGCATCTACGGTGCTAATCCACAGATCCATAAGCAATGATTATGAGCAGCAGTAACAAAGGAAGTAAACGGCATATGAAAATGGAGGTTGCAGCGGAAGTATTTGTATGGTGCTTGGTGAGATGAATGAGGTGCTTTGGTGATGTGGATCTAACTCAGAAGGCCTTCTCCTTGGAAGGAAGCTAGAGGAAAAATGGAAGGAAGCACAAGGTTGTTGACTCTTAGTGGAGAAAAGGCTGGAAAGTACATCAACATTTCAATTCTCTCTAAATCCAAAAGTGACATACATGTACAGGGGTATGTGAAATTTATAGCAAGCCTAGCATGACTATATTGTGATGAGGTGAGCCAAAGATCATGGATCTCCCGCCACGTGGATGCACCCATGCTGAAGACACTCTTCTAGACTATGCTACAGATGTGCACAAAATACATGTGCCAAAATATAAGCTAGACTATCCTACGGATGTGTCTAGCACATGGAAAATGCACCGGACCATTATACCCCTTTATTACTAATCTCACCCCCTTCCTTTGTGGAAATGATTCTTTTACCCTTCTCCTTGGGTTGGGTTGTTGGTCTTTATTTGATGGGCTTGGGCCCAAGTCATCACTTTCTTGGCCTTCCCTTAACCCGATCCCTCAGCGAAAAGGGCCTAATACTAATTACCGGCTTGCTATCCCTAGCCTCCCCTATTAACTAGCAACGCATTACAAATAGAAGCAAAAACAATTGGTCGTCCTACCCCCCTATCCCTATATGGTATTGCTTAACCAAGGAATTACTCATCAGTTCATGACATTACTGTACGTCCACGTATCAATAAAGACAAAGAACAGTTATCGAATGAGTTAAACGATAAAAGCATTAAATACATATGAGAACCCAACAATTGATAATAAACGCATATGAAAATCATATAATTAAACAAGAGTTTCAATAAAAGAGAGTATCAAAAGATTACATTGTTCCCCCAACAACAAAAGGGTTTAGTTCACCATTGTCATGGTGAACCAAGATGAAAATAATGGAAGATATGGAAAACAAACCCTAGAAAAGATTAAAAGGAGCTTAAGCATCCAAGAGATCCTCTCCAGAGAGTGAAAATTAGGTCTGGTCGCCCTCTTTTGTTAAAAGAATGCATCTAAACTTGAACTAGGGCTATTTATAACCAAGAAAAGTAACAAAATTGAAACCCAGGCCCATCAGAGAACCGCCGGGCGGCAAAAACGGCCGCCCGGCGGTTTGCCTCAAGCCGCAGGACCGCCCGGCGCTGGTCAACTGCACTCTGGTCAACTGGTGGACTTTCTGGTTGACTGGTTGACTTTCTGGTTAACTGGTTGACTTTTCTGGTTGACTGGTTGACTTTTCTGCATTCTAGTTGACTTTTCTGCACTACAACCGTTTGATGTTCAACCTTTCTTTCCAGTCATCTCCAATTCTCATCAAAACCCTGCAAAACAATGTAAAACAAGCATAATATCTCTAAAAACAACTTTTGACTCTCAAATGACTCAACCTAAGTGTTTTACTTGATTCTAAGCTCATTCTAAGCTAAAAGGGTGTGTTTTGATATCAAATTTATGCATGAAAACATCGGTTTTTCAACCGTTATCATGTAGATATAGGTTTTTTGTGTTAATTAGTATAGTAATAGGTAGTATCATAAATACTATGATAGAAAATATGTTGTTCTATATCAAAATTAAAAAGATCAACTTTGACTTGTGGCCTATTTGAGCAAATTTTCTTCTTAGTTTAGCTCCTAGTTTTAGTTTTCTTTTTCCAGCTTTGTTCTTGTACATGTTGTGTTCAGTTTTCTTGATTTTGTTGTACATATTTCTTGTTAAATTCTAGTTTTGCTTGTATAATTCTGCATGTTTGATCTGTATATATCTATGTTTTGATTTTGTGTTGTTTAGGAGCCTTACCCACTTACACATTGAGGGCAATGTGCCTCTTAAGTGCGGGGGTGGGAAGGTATAGGCTAATTTTTTTTTCTGATGTAAATAATCTGTTTAGTATGTGTTTTTGTAATAAAATAGGGGTAAATTTTTTTTTCTGGGCTCTTTTTCCCTTTAGTTTAGGACTGGTGTTTGTAGTTATTAGTGTAAATAGTCATACTTAGTTCAGTTTGTAAATATTTTGTCTAGGATCAGTTTTAGTTTGTTTTTAGGATTGTTTAGATTGACTTTTGCCATTATACTTGTAAATAGAACTCGTACTAGGTTCTTTTCCTTATTAAGCTTTGTTTTAGCCTTTTATTAGTAATTTTCTTAGATGCTTATAACTTCTAGCTTCTTTTTAAGTTTCAAATTCTTTGTTGGCTTAGGATCTGTTTAGGTAGTTGTGAGGATTCTTTTAGGATTCTTTTTGGACTTATTTTAGGTGTTGTTCCTTTCAATTTTCTAATTCTGAGGAGCTGTTTTAGGATTACATTCTTTTCTCTTTTGTTGTTTCCTTTTTAGACTTGTAACTAGGATCTTTTTAGCTTCAGTTCTCTATTTTAGGTTGTTTTCCACTGTATAGGATTCGTTTAGGTTGCATACTGTTTTGTTTCAGTCTTTGTATATTGTAAATAGCTTTAGGTAATTTTGTTAGGTTCTTTCTAGATTATGTATCACAATTTACTTAACTTCTTGCTAATTTACTTAACTTCTTAGCTTTGTTTCTCCAAGATAGATTACCAATAGGTCTTTAGCTCTAGATTTGAGTGAATGTATCTCTAGCAGTAATTTTTGCAATTAATTCAGCCCATATAAGTAGTTTTTGCATGATAGAGAGTAGCAAGTTCAATTTTAACAAATTTTTAACCCTGGAGAGTTTTGGGCCAATTTTTTCTAAGTGTAATTGCATGCATGTATAGCTATAGTTCTGACTTTGCATTAATTCTCTTTGAGTGAGCTTGATCTTGGTAGAACTTTAGAGATGATCTAGGCCTTCTTTCTTCTTCCCATTCACATCTACTTCTTTCCATTGCACCCTAATTTGAGCCTTAACCTTTTCTTTGCTTTCCATCCATTATAAACCATTTCCCCCATCAATAAACAACCTTGAAAGATGCGTGAGAAGTAGGGATACTTTAGAACTCAACAAGCAGAAAAAATGAGGCCATAGGTGAAATTGAAGAGAAAAAGAACTTGAAAAAGAGGAAAATCTTATATGAAAAAAAAAGTTTGGAAAAAGAGAAAATGAGAAAAATAGAAAGAAAGACTGGAAAAGAAAGAAAAAAATATATATATTCTGGCCAAGCTAAAAGAAAATACCTGCAGTGAGTTCCAGATTCTCTCTTCTTTCTTGCATATTCTCTAAGCCATTTCAGCTTCTATTTCACAATTCTTTAACCCGTTCCAGATTTCTTTCTCATACATCTAGTCTTTTCATTCTCCATTACATTACAAGCCATGCAAGTCCTAGTGATCTAGAGTTACCATGATTCAAGCAGTGTCAACTAGAGTTCTTCCAAAGTTAAGAATTGTGGTTCATCATGACATGTGGAGTGAAACAGGCTGACCTAAAACACTTGAGAGCTTTGAGTGTAAACACTTTGTCCTGTGAGGTTGAAATTTGGGCTGCTACTTCTTTTAATTGTAATTTTCTATTTGTCTTGGTTGAATCTGATTGTTCTTTGCTTCCTAGAGTTGCTAACACTTGGGTTTGGAGTGAATGATTCTGATTGTGCATTTTTTATTAGAGAAACTAGCTAGTTGTTGTGTAAATTAGTAGTGTTGAGTTCATTGTGACAGAGTCTTGTGTAGCTTGTGTTCTTTTGAGTCTTTTCATTTGTAGAATTGAGTCTTTCCTTTTTCTTTTGCATTTTAGTTTGTTCCTTCCCAAGAGGGCAGTTCTTTAAGTGTGGGGGTGTGATAACTCTCAGTTTTTACATCTTTATTTGTGTTTAAAAGTCTAGATTAGTGTATTTTAGTCTTTAATTGTTTAGAATTAGGATAGAATAGTTTTTCTTTAAATTCTTAGGTTTTGTGAAATTTTAGTTAAAAATATATTTTTAGGTGTAATTTTTACTTTTTGTTAATAATTAGAAAATTTATTTTTTTAGAAAATCTTTAATAAAAATCTTTTTGTTTAATTGTTAGATTTCTTTTTCTTTTCTTTAATTTTGTATTGATTTTTTTCTCTGAAGAAGATATGAAATAAAATGGGTTGCTGCACTCAGATTGGGCTGATTTCAAAATTGGGCCAAAGATCTGACGTGCTGCTGATGCTGATTGAATTGCTGCTGCAGCAAATGTTGGTTGGACCTGCGTTTTAAGTGCAACGCTGACGTTTTAATGTGCACAAGTTGAGACGCTACGTTGGATTGATGCCACGCTTGGCTAATTGGGCTTCCAGTAAGTGAAACGGTGAGTTTCACTGGAGGGAGTAATAGGGGTCATTACAGAGCAGCTCACTTGAGAAAAAAAAGAACATTCCCTTGAGCACTTTCATTCATAGAGAAATATCCAAATGCTAGGGCAGAAAAAGTGCGAGAGAAGCAAGGGAGAAGAAGGAAGCTCGCGACCCTGACCTCATCCTGCCCGATGAAGAAGAGGAGTTGATCGGACCCTGACCGGTGCTGACGTGGAGTTGATCAGAGGGCTTAAAACGCAGAAGAAAATAGGGTCATCTGACGTGGAGTTTTTCCCTTTTCCCTCTTTCTTTTTATTTTTCTTTTCAACCCTATAAAAAGGGGCTCTTGCAATGTAAATAAGGGGGAACACTCTTAGAAATTTTTCTCGTTCTATAATTCTCCATTGTGTATATTAGAATTTTTCTGCTTTCGTAGAAGTGGGGTTCTTAGCTACTGGATTTCTCCTTGAAGCTCGCGGGAGTGACAGTCGCGAGTGGTTTGGTGAGTTTGGTAGTATGTACATTTCTCGTTCATATTAATAAAGTTCAATTTCGTGTTTCAATTTCGTATCCTTGTTTGCGTTTTGACTTTGTTCTTTGCTTTTGATTTCTTCAATTGTTCTGATTTGAAAGCGAATTAGATTCTGTTTCTCTCCATCTTTGAGATTCCTTTTTGGAATTTAAATGACTCCACAGTGAGCGCTCTCTTTCGAGATGTCTTCTCGAGTCAGAGAAGAGTCCAATGCATAAAACTTCATCTGGATTTGTGTTTCTATTATTTTCTTTTTAAAGTGTATAACAGATTTGGATTTGCTTTGATTGAGAATGAGTGGAAATTACCACTGTAAGTTCTGAAATATGAACTATAAGACCTGTGATGGGCTTACTTTAGTCAGAATATCTTTCTCAGTGTAATTGAAACTTTATCCTCAATCATTTGCACATTTAAATTCTCTTCTATACTTTTGTTAATGTTTTGATAACTTGATTTTATTTTTTTTAGAAATTGCATTTTTTTTTTCTGTTTCATCTTCTCTTATTGATTTAGTTTAGAGGTATTTTGTAAATTGGTTAGATGAATGTGTGTAAAGTGTTAAATCAGGTTCTGTAACAAGAACCAAAATACTCCATAGTGAGATTAAATTTTTACAGGATGTCTTCCTGAAAAGCATTTAGCACTCTTTCATCCAAATCAATATACATTTGCCTATAACTTCAATGTTGCCTATGTTCTTAGTTAGTTTCTTGTATTTTTTTATTTGCTGAACATGTTTTGGATTAGTTTTAGCTTAGGTAATAATTTCTTGTTTTCTTGAATGTGTTCTTTTAAATCATGAATTACTTTGCTTTACATTCTTGTTTCACAGGTTCTTCACTGGTTGTTTGATTTGGTTAGTAATTAGATTTCTTAATTGTAATATGCATTTCTAGTGTCTTTGTAAATCAGTAGATCATATTAGCTATAGAATTTAGGTATTGTTTCTGTTATTAGGCAGTAGCAATGTTCATTAGTTTAGGATCATTTTGGTTGCATTAAATTTTCATATTAGCTTAGGACATGTTGTTTCTATCTTAGGTAGTTTAGGTTTTTCTTTTCTTTTATTTTCCTTTCAGATCTTATTCTTTCCTCTTTTTAACAGATTTCAATTTTTTTAATTCTTTGCTTTTAAAATTAGATTTTTATTTCCCCACCTTGAATTAGTTAATAGGTAATAATTAAGTAAATAAAATACAAGACCAAACTCTACACTTTAAGCTTAATTTCAATGAGTCCTTGGATTGATCCTTGGTTGACCACTATACTGCATTAGTGGGGAAACTGAGTTTATTCTCTTTTTGTGCGACCAAATTGAGTTCAACACTATCAGGTCAAACAAATTAATTCCACATTCAATACAGTTGACTCTCATTCAATGCTTAACTAACTTTTAAAAATATAGTCGTTATTGTTCACAAGCATAACAGAATCTCAAATAAAACAACTAACAAAGTCAAACGTAAAACGCACACAGTCGACTTTGACAGATGTACATTTTGAAATTCTTTTCAATGCAAAATCTCACATAGCATTGTATTTGAAAATTTGTGCAAAGTCTTCAATCTTAGTCGATTCAATTAATAATGAAGATGACTTGAACTATTAGATTTGCCACACGGTTTAAGTTCACAATAGTGCATGTGGTTTTCTTCTTCGAAACTATGTGTAATGCAACCAGAAATGATGTAACATATACAAGCTCAGTTAATGTGCATTCATATATCAAGATCAACACAAAACATGTTCAACAAGATATCAATCAATAAGTAACAGAACATGTAACACATAACAAGACATGTGTTATTAATAATGTGTTGTCGTCATCAAAAACAGAGTGAACAAAGTACTGTGAGATTAAGGTTAGCTAAATCAGTGCTTCCCTTATCAAAAATCTTTCCCTTTCTTGATGATCCACAACCATGATTAGTAAACAACTATTTTTGTACACAAACACATCAATCAGTCAATTAACCACTCAAAATTAAGCAATTAGTAGTGCAAGTGATGGCTACACCAATAAAATAAATTTCTTTCATAAAGGATGTAAAAAAAAAATTTAATTCCTCTCACACCTTAACAAGCTTCCAAATCCAGTCACATCATCTCCATGGAAGCAACATCAACTTTCATGAAGTGGGTTTCCATAATTTGGCACCTGATAAGTGCATAGTATTATGTATAAAACCTATGTTAACTACCTCAATTTTACTTATTTTGTAGGAATAGATAAATTTAAGGAGCCAAAACTATATTATGAAGAAAACAAAAAGAATTCCAAACATTTTTCAAGCTCTTTGTCACAACACGACTTTAGTGTCAAAAATTAAAGCTTGAGCCAAAAAAAAAAAAAATAAACCCCAACATAAGAGGTTTCCTCAAGCCCTGACCTAAAGCTCAAGCAATAAAAAATCCTTCATCATGAAGTAATCTTAGGAGGCTTTATCCTAAAAACTCACTACATAGCTATGGAGAAAACCTACATAAGAAGGAAACCTCACGGTTGGAGCCATGGACCACCACTAAAGCCATATTGTTAGACTTTATAAATAAAGCACTTCAGATCAACTTTTAAGAGAGATTGGAGAAGATTTTTGGGAGAATTTTTTAGAGACTTTTAAAGGAGTTTTAGAGAGCAACTCTAAAGAGTCTTACTGTTACTTGTACTTCTTTCTATTATTTATGAGGAGCTAAATCTTCCATGTGTTGGAGCAATATGTAAACAGATTTGAAATCTCTTGTGTTTTGTAATGTCTTCCATTTATGTATAGTTTTCACTAGTTTAAAGTTTGTTGATTGATTTATATTCAATGTTGGATGAACTAATAACTTGTCTTATCTAACTGGCTTAAGAATTAATGAGAATTGGTATTAAGTTGTGGTTCTATCAATTATCCTATGGAGTTCCAGTTATTGGAGATAAATCTAGGGCGTGCAGCTAGAGATAGTATTAATCTTAATGCAAGTTAATTGTTCAAGGCATCACTAAGGAACCATACGAAAGGGTGGCGATCCTATGCTCTAAGTGTTGTGAAGGGACCTGGAGGTAGATCTGAAGCTTCATATTTAGAGGTACATTTGATGCAAAATAGGGAAAATCATTGAGGTCAAGCTTTAACACGGTTCAACCATATAAAGTCACTTATTTAGTAACTTGAATTGATTTCCAATTGATTTTAAAACATTTTCACCAATACAAATTTCTTTTCTACACATCAATTGTGTTACATAAGATCAAAATAGTTAAAACAATGTTTTTTTTCTTCCAAATCCCTATGGATACGATATTTGTTTACTAAAATAATGTGGTCGAGGATTTAAGTCAAGAAAATATATGTTTAAATCAGATTGGTCATTGTACAAATCTGTATATAAGTGTAGATTAACTAACCAATTTTATTTATTTTTGTGTTACTATTTTCATGTTATTGTTTCATTGATTTTTACACTCATTTCTACATAAATCTTTGTGTTTTAATGACATTCACCATTGTTTGAGTTGTTATGTAAACAAAAGAGAAGAGAAAAAAATATTTTATTACTTGATCAAAAGGTCGAAAGCACACTCAAAAAGGATAATGCCACAATTGTAGCCGTAAACTAAAGTCGTGAATTCAAATCTTGATTTTGAGGTAAACTGTTCTAACCAAATGGCTATAGGTAACAATCAAAGCAGATTACTAAGAGAGTATACTCAACAACGAGGGCAACGCCACTTCTTAAGCATAGTTAAACCAACAAAAGGAGTGGAGGATAATGAAAAGTTAAAGGTTTGAGTGAAAGATGAGGAAGTGAACTTTCATGTATTTGGAAGAAAAGATTATTTTCGGATAGATGTACTGGATAGGATCTACATGGATGTGAGAAACTCATTTCTTCATCAAATCCTCTACAAAAAACATTGATGAATATTGAACCAGGAGGAGACCCCAGAGAAGATGGAGAAATCAAAAAAATTATCACAGAAATTGATAAATCCAAGGAGTTGCAAGAAGAAAATCCTAGAGGTGCAGCGAGCACTAAAGCAACATTGTAGCCATACAACCCTAAATTTGAAGTGGTACTAAAACAACTGCTTCCCCACTTGAAGTATATGTTTTATAGGAGTGTAGCGAACCAGTCATTCTAAGAAACTCTCTTACACCTTAGGAAAAAAAGTTGGATTTGACCTTGACTAAGAGGAATCTTGGTAAGGAATTAAGATCATGTTCAACCAGATCGATATGGATATTAGAAGGGAAATTTTGAATCATGCATTTTAAAAAAAAAATAAGATAGCATAAGATATAAATGAGTGCAAACTTTATTGATTGAGTGCCTCATTAAAGCCTTCTCAACCAAAACTCTCCTTAAGGAAAAAAGACCGAGGAAAGAATACACATATAATTGTAAGGTTAATCGAAGTAAAACTTTAGGTACGTTGAATTCCATGTAGTAGACATGGGTTGTCCTAATAAATACTCCATTTTATATGCCTATTTGTGCACATATGCAATGATTATGAATACCCCTTCCAATTGGTCAAGAACTTCCCTTTTATCTTTCTGGAATTACTAGCCATGTAAAATAGTAAGTCACCCTTGTGAAATGTTCTTGGCATAAGTTTTTAGATGTACTTCCTAGCTGCCCTTTACTTTAACGCCGTTTCTCAAATTCAAGCCTTCTCGCATTTTTCACATACCAAGTCACCTTTGTTGCTTTCATAATCATGGCATCAGTACCATAGGTCAAGCTAAAAGGAATTTCTCTAGTAGATGATTAGGGTGTGCACCGATATGCCCTTAAAACCTCCAATAGATCTTTTGGCCACCTTTTCTGTCTCAAACGATTTAGTAAAGTAGTCCATATTGACTAGCAAGAACATAACTTGACCCTTCCTTGGAGCAAAAGGTCTGAAAATGTCCATCCCCCATTCTATGAAGGGCCTTGGGGTGAAGATGCAATGTCATTCCTCTTGCTTGTTATGAATTAGGTTACCATGCTTTTGATAAGGTATACATTTCTTAACATAATTGGTGCAATCTACCACCATGGTTGGCCAAAAGTAACTAGCTTGGAATAATCACATTGTCATGGTTCTTGCCCCTAAGTGATGCCTTCATATTCCTTTGTGCAACTCTCTTATGATGTTCTCAGCCTGTGTGACAGAAACACATTTCAAAAGTGGCCGACAATATCCCCTCCTAATCAGTTCCTCAGTAACTAGATTTTACTGGATCGCTCTTCTCTCCCAACTTTTCTCCTCTCCCTCCGATAAATCTCTAGTTTTTAGATATTTTATGATGTGTGTCATCTAAGTCAATTCTTCTTTTAATACCATACATTCATCATTCCCCTAAGTTAATGGTAATAAAAGAACTTGTTACAACAACTCCTTATACCTCTCATTCATTTTAGTGTTTGCCAATTTGAAAGGACATCGGCTCTCTCATTATTTCCTCTAGGGATCTATTCCAAGTTGGCTTCAGTGAAGCCTTCTAGCATTTTCTTCACCAAATGGTAATACCAGAGTACCAAGGCATCATTTCTTTTGAAATATCCTATAAGGTGGTCGATAGTGAACCAAGAATCAATCTGACGGATAACCCTTGTGACTCTCATCTCTTTTGCTAATATAAGACCAACTATGAATGCTTCATACTCTACTTGATTATTTGAGATTTTAAAACCAAAGTGCAATGATTTTTTTAGCTAACACATGTTGGGACCTTACAACATTATCCCAACCCCTACGCCTTTAAGGTTAGACGAACCATCCATGTACAAGATCAACACAAATTCTTCTAAAACTATTTTGGTCTAGAGCTCACTGGAAAAATAAACTAAACATTAAACCTTTATAAGTCCATTATGCTTATATTGCATATGGAACAATGATAGCCCATGATGCCATTCTCCACGGTAAGTCTCCTTTTTACAGAATGTTCTGGATTGGATAGTCGATCTTCACCACCACATTATGACTCTAAAAATAGGATTTTAACCTTCTCATCATTGTTACGAGTTACAATGGCACCATTTCCATCATTTGATACTAGGTTTCAACATCTCACAAGGATCAACTGACGAAATAAATGAGATGTTGGTCCTTATCGCGTGCTCTTGAATGATAATTGCATTGATACTATCTTCAATTGCAATTATATAGACCAATAATGCTAGTTTTTTCAACACCAAAGGAAATGTTAAAGCCACATTTATTTCTTCAAATATGGCTTGACATATTTCATCCCACATGAATTTGGATTTCTTTAACAGTCTCACCATTGACTTTGTCTTATTTGCCAACCTTGATAAAAATTGAGATATGGTCGTTAATCGCCCAATCAGTCACTACACCTCCTTCACATTCTTAGGCTTTCATATCAAAATAACAACTTTACACTTTTCAGGATTGGTTTTTATTCAACTGTGTGTTATTATGAAGCCTAATAATTTACCTTCATCTACTCCAAAAACATATTTCTTTGGGTTAAGATGTAGGTTATAAGTTTTTAAGGCCAAAAACGCCTCGATCAAATCCCTTGCATGCTGAGAGGAGGATGGGGTAACCACCATATTGTCCACATACACCTTCAGATTTCGACCAATGAGATCCCGAAACACTCTATCATAAACCATTGGTAAGTTGCCTTTGTGTTCTTTAGGCCAAAAGGCATGACCTTGTAATCATAATTTACTTCCCCACTAATGAATGTCATCTTCAGCATGTCCCTTTTTTCCATAAGGATTTAATTATAACCAGAATAAGTATCTAAATGATTCAACAACTTATACCTAACAGCTTCGTCGACTAACCGATTTATACTTGGCAAAAGAATAAACATCCTTAAGGCAAGCCTTATTGAGGTATGTGTAATTGATACACATATAAGATTTCCTATTGGCCTTCTTTACTAAGACAACATTAACTAACCACATAGTATAATGCACTTATTGTACAAAACCTCCTTGTAGCAATTTATCTACCTTGGCCTTAGCAATTGCTCTTCCCTCCTCCCACACCTTTCTTTTCTTCTAGGATACTAGCATGGCTTCTTTGAAAGCAAATAGCTTATGGGAAGATATTCTTAGATCTATGTCTGAGATTTCGGTTGCGATCCAAGTGAACAACTCTATATTTTTAACGAGAACTTGGTCGATTACTTTACCATCACATCCTTCCAAAGCAACTCCCCTCTTCAAATATCACCCTTCATGCAACCTAAAAAGCTTGGTATCTCTAATAAGCTCAAACCTGACATCACTTCCTACCCTGGGATCCAAGTCTTCAACCACTAAAGTTGGACAACCATTCATCCTTTCTTAACGTTGTTAGTGGTGAGTTGTAGGATCGATAGTTAAATACTAGTGATATAACATTCTCGGGTTGTCTTATGATCCATATGAATCGTAATAATATGTTTTTGATGTACAAAGGAACTTGAGAACAAGATGTGAGGTAGATAAAATTACCCATAATAGATTTAGGGAGGGCCTTTATAGAAGGATGTTGTATGATGTGTTGGCATCAACCACCAAAAACCAAATAGGTGTTGTCTTCATCAACCCTGTAAGAAAAGTTATGGCCTCTTTCTTTTACCAAGAGGGTTGTGAATTGGTAATCAATAAAAAGTCTTTCTTTTTAAATATTTTCAGAAACTTTAGGTGATCTTTGAAGCACACAACACAAATATCAAAATAATGCAATAGAGAGATTAAGGATAGAAAACAAACACAGTCTTTTTATCCTGGTTCAGCCTCAATGCCTACATCTAGTCTCTTTCAATCAACTTTAGATTGAAATATTTTCCACTATAAATATTTTGATTTTTTACAACAAGGAATTACAAAGACCACTCTCAAATGTAAATCTCCTCTCTAACTCACACCAATCTAATATAGCAAACACACCCTACAGAAGAACAATCCTCTTCACTGTAGTGTAACCCTTTCAGACCCTTCTCAAAGTACCAAGAACACCAAGTTCTTCTTCCTAGCAAGGAAACACTACAATCTCTTGATTGAAAAACAAAACCTGATCAGTAAAGACTACACTTGAGTTGTGCAGAAGTGATAAGCCAATAAGCGTTCAATGTTAACCTTCAAGAATCCTTCAAAATCTTCAAGTTCTATGATTCTTGATTCTGGGAGCATTATTCGCACCTGCAATCTCTTTCTCAAACTCTCTGATATCATATATGAAAATTCTTGAATGATCAAAATGTCAAAAGTTCTTAATGCAATGTGCAACATGATATTATATAGAATTTCTCATATCAGATGCACTTTAATCGATCACAAAAATAATGTAACCAGTTATTCTATAACAGAGTTATATCATAATTACATTACAATAGATTTAGTTGATTAAGTATATAATGTAATTGATTCCATGCTAACAGGTAAGTCAAAACATTTGAAAATATGACCGTTATTACAGTTATGACTTAGCTTGAAAACAATTTTCAAAGAATACCATACTTAACTGATTACATAAACAATGTAATAGGTTAAGTCCTACACTTAGAAAATTATGAAAACCTTTTCTTCACAAAAACACATCACTGCACATTTTCCAAAATGTGCTTGCAAAGACACGAGTTTTAATCGATTTCACACATAATGTAATCGATCGAAACTTCTTGTTTTGCCACGGTTTTAAACATAAACTATTTGATGAACTTAATTTATTACTAAACCAGTGTGATCGATTACTTCATACAGGTTTTCTTTGTGCAAGTGGTTTTATCATATGAAAACATGAGAATGCATACAACATATGTAAAATACATTTATGATCATAGAGAGTATGCTGACAATTAGTTTAGCAGCATATGTATAAAACATATAGATATATTTTTGTTGTTGTCATGGTAACATATATGTGTTGTCATCATCAAAAACCAAACTCATGAGGAATTGAGTTTAGCATTCACATTGCTCCCCCTGTCAACAAACCCAATTTCCCCAAACGTGGCATATAAATCAATGTACCCTTTGTGTTTACTCTCCCCCAAAAACTTGACTATAGGCTCATCATATGGATGCATGACATCTCTAGGTAGCTCTATCTTGTTTAAGGTCTTCCCATACATTATGTCAACAAATCTTCCTTGATTCATTAGTATTTTCTTGACCGCAAAGTTCTCCATCTTGATCATGTTGCCATAGGATCATCCTGCTCAAAATCCACACCTTTTAAGTCAGCATCAACAAAAGTTATAAGAGGCATCCTTCTCCTAGAAGGCTTGCGCACTACGTTGATGAACTTTACTACCCTTAAATGCCTATTCCTAGTTGAGGAATATGAATCACCTGCTATAAAACTGCTAGATATATTTTTAATCACTCATCTCAGCAGGGATTTAGGCTTAGTGCACCTTGTCTCCCTATTGTACTGGATTTTGCTTATTACTTTTATCTTAATCGTGATCTCCATAACCATCTCTTCTATTGTTACTCCTCATTGGTTCATTCCTCAAACTCCCTACATCATCTTTCCCCATGAAACGCCTGAGACGTCCTACCTAGATAAGTTCTTAAATTTTGCCCTTGAGGACCACATTTTCATTGATAGTATACCCATAGTTGTGATGGTACTTGTAGTGTTTTATCATATTGGCATTTTTTAGGCATTTGAGAATTCCTAAGTGTCGGTAAAAGATCTGCTTGAAACGCCTCCTTTAGGACATGAGATCTTAAAGCATTGAGAGGAGTATACCGTACAAACCTAACAGTCTTTTGCTCCTTGGGCTTGAACCCACCTTTATGTGAACCATCTCGATCAAATGATTTCCATTGGGCAGGCATGGTCTTGGCCCGCATCTTACTCCTAAAATCTTTTAACTCTTCCAACTACATGAATTTTTCTGCCCTATGTCTCAACTCATTTAGGTTAGTCGTTTGTGTCATACATAAGTCATCCACGAAGGGTCTTGGCCTCAAAGTTATCACCATATGATGCAAATCCACCTTAGGGTTGAGGTTTAGGATGTTGAAAGCAACCTTACATAAATGTTTCATACATACATAATGAGATTCTCCATTTTCCTGTCTTATGTTCATGAGTGCTTTGAATGTAGGTGATTAAGCTTGTAAGTGGCAAACTAAGTCCCAAACTGTGTCACAAGGGTAATGAAGTAGTCTATGGAGAATGGAAGAATGCAGTTAACTAGATTAGACCAACTCTCTTTAGAGAAATGGGGAAAACCTTACACATGACGGCATCACCTATTGTATACTGACTTAGGCGAATAGACATCAATGTGTTCATCCAGATCAGTAATGTCGTCATAAAGATCCACAATAGGGTCTTCCAGTTACTTGGTAACGGGGTTTCCGTAATGCCTTCAACAAAAGGGTGTTTATGACTCCTCTGAACATGGAAAAGGTATTTGTTATGCCTCCAATGTGTGTAGTGGTGCTGTATACACTTTCTTCTACAATATCAGGTATAGTCTACGGACAAGATCTGGACTTTTGTCTAACCTTTTCCGGCTTTGCTGCCTCAATATTTTTCTTGAGCTTTGCATTCTCCTACTTAAGCACATCCATCTCCTTAAAACTTTTCTTCTTAAACTCGACAAATTCTTCCTACATCTCCAATAGCATAACCATCTTGTTTGAGGCTTGACCGACATCCTTGACTCCTCGTTTGAGGTCTATGCCTTCTTGTAGGATCAAAAACACACTTGTGAAGACTCTATGCAACTCTTCTCATCATTTGGCAACCTCCAAAGCAAGATGCCTCTAAGTTCGATATCATTACAATTTGAGAATGGAAGTACCTATAAAAAACACTATGACGTTCAATTCAAGGGCTTGTATCAAACTGTAATAAATACTATAATAATTAATATAATTAATTTACTTCATGAACAATATTATTTATACCGCGTTTATGAGATTTTACCTAATTAGGTTTAGACTATGTAGATAATTACCTTGCTTGATTTGCTTAATGTTCCACTAATACACTTCAATTGTTAATCTTAGTTAGTTATGGTTTACCTCTATTTCATGATGTCCAAGCCAACATGGTATAAAACCAACCTAGGAAATCTCGACCTTAGACAAAATCTAGAATGGTGATATAAAGTCAACAATTGTTGAAGCAATATAGATTGATGTTGAAGGCATAAACATAAGTGATCTCAATCTAAGTATCCAAGATTATCTCATGTAATGCAAATATATAATAAGATTTTATAAAATAAACTAAATAATAAAAAAATATTTATAACTTAGCTTTTTATTAATAAAATATTTGAGTACCATCTTATTAAACCAACTTAAATACTCATTTTCTTAATCTTCATACTAGTTATTATTTAATTTATGTTTAACTAACGTAATTACTATGCTGATAAAATTTATTATTTAAATAATAATATACAATGTTGATCGAAATAAATAATCGCAATATTTAAAAGATTTTCTTCATTCTTTTCATTTTATGTATACATATTTTTAGTCTTTTTTACTTTATTGTTACTTTTTTGTTATGCAGAATTACGAGGAAGGTTAAAATACTCAAAAGTTTCGAAAGCTGTGAGACAAACTAAAAAAATGTTAAAAGGTGTAAATTAAAAAAAATGTATGATGTTCATAGTTTTCTTGGGAAAAAACTAAAAAAATTGTAAAATTTTAAAACCCAATTGAGATAAATGCATAGTTTAAATCATAAAAATGGGAAAATATAGTAATTAAACATATAAAGTCCTAAAACAAACTAAAAATACAAATATCCATGGCATCAATCTTTTTCTCTAAGAACACAACACTGGCAACACGATACCACATGCGTGCACATGATGACACGTGCCTTTCTCACGTAAACCCGCTTGGATTCGTTTTTCCACTCTCCTAGATTCATCTCAGGTTCCACCAAATTCTATGGATGTCATTGGTTGTCACATGCCACGTCAGTAACACCACCTCTGATATTCTCAACCCAAATTTCTTCCTCCTTAAAAATTAGAACATAAAATCTCCAATTATCAACAAAAGAAAAAAATATCAACAATTTATTAATTAATTTAATTTATCTTTTTATGTCATTTGATTTCTAGTTTCAACTCTTCAATTCAACTTTAATCTAGACAAGTTTCTCTTATTGGTCTTTTGAATGGCCAAGTTACTGTCTCCAGTGTACACAGAACCTCTCAAATTGCATAAAACATCACAGAAATTTTGTTCCAGAAGCTCATGGGGGATGCTGCCGAAAACTGCAACCCACATGAACTGTGTGACACACAATGGCAAACGAAGAGGGTGTGGCAGGGTAAGAGTTGCTGCTGAGGAAAAATCGTTTTCAACCAGTGACACTGTTGCAGATGACTACTATGCAGTTCTGGGTCTGGTAATGTGTATAACAATTTCATCTTTCCTCTGTTTTATTCTGCTAAAAGTATCATTAAATGGTAAATAATAGTGAAATGAATAAAAATATTCTTTTTATGAGTTTTATATAACTTTCTCTAATATGATTTGCTATTAGTTGATAGAGTAAAAAATTTACTGATAATACATCGAAATTGGACTCACCTGATTGGTTGTTTGTTCCCTTTCATCAGCTTCCAGATGCCACTCCTGCTCAGATCAAGAAGGCCTACTACAATTGCATGAAAGCTTGCCATCCAGATTTGAGTGGCAATGATCCTGAGACAACCAACTTCTGCACGTTCATCAATGAAGTGTATGGGGTGCGTTTCATTTGAATATTAGAAAGTTTAAATATTGTGAAAACTGTTATTTAAGTTTGTTTTGTATATGGATTTAGTTAACTGATAATTTCAGTGCAGGTGCTCAGTGATCCCATTCAGCGCATGATTTATGATGAAATTCATGGGTATTCTTTGACATCCATTAACCCTTTTCTGGATGAGTCTAGTCCAAAGGATCATGTTTTTGTTGATGAATTCAGCTGCATAGGTACTGCCTCTCATTCTATAAACTATAATGTTATCTTATATGTTCATAATGTTATGCATGTGAAACTGTTAGTAATCTAGCAGGAGTTGGTAAAGCCAAAGAGACAATACTGACATCTAAATTTGCAATGCTTCATGTGTTGATAGGCCAAGATGTTGCTTCATTTTATTTGTTAGATCCTCAATTAGAACAATTCAAAGGCATGTTGTGTAATTGTACTTGAAATCCTTGACAGGCTGCAAAAATTGTGCCAATGTGGCCTGTGATGTGTTTGGAATAGAGGAAGAATTTGGGAGAGCCAGAGTGTACAGCCAAAGCGGGAAACCTGACTTAGTTCAACAAGCTATTGATAGTTGGTATAATCCATAAGCATTATTTGCTCATATCACCCCCTGTTTGTGTCCCTAGTTTCCATTAACATGATTAATTTTGAACACATTAGATGTTGTTTAAACCATCTTTTTCTCTTTAGTATTGTTTCAATGCAATTTATATTTGAGTTAAATATGATTTTAGTATCTGAAATTTGACGCAAAATTAGACTTCGTCCTTATCTGAAATTTCGATATATTTTGATTCTCATACTTTAAAAACTAATGAATATATATTCTTTTTTATTCAATTACGTTAAATATTTTTTATTTGTCAAAGGCGTTTCATACATTTGAGTGTATGTTTACAGTGTTCGATACGTTCCACTTCAACTTTAGCTAGGAAATGGGTTTGACAAGTCAAACTAATTTAAAGTCATTAGATTTAAAGTATATCAATTCATTTTTAAAGTTTGAGAACCAAAATATAATAAAGTTTTAAGCAAGGACAAATTCTTAATTTGCGTCTGATAGATATGGTATTGTATACAGAAGAATGAGGAAAACAGACAATTGAAACAATTAGAGGTTATAACTGTAACAGACATATATAAGTTGTTAGTCTGTTCTGTTTTTCTTTTTGGGGAAAATTTGTTGGAAGGGCTGAGAGAATGTTCTCTCGGAATACAACAGTGGTACCTACTATAAACATACAATTGTGTTCTGGGCTATCTTTTCCTGTCACATTAATAAGGAAATAGTCAGTGTTTAATAAAGAAGTATATGCAGTGTATAGTTGAATATATCAGTTCTATCACATGGATTGAAAACATATTTAACTCTTTAAATCTCCACTGTTGCCATGAGATACTTGAGTTTTCAGACCAATGATATGACAAAAGCACTGCTTGTGAACTTTCTAGGCTAATGGAGATTTCAGATAATAATTTAACAATAACTTTTTTGTGTTTTAGCCCTGTTGACTGCATTCATTGGACATCAGCTGCACAACTATCATTGCTTGAAGACGAAATGCGCCGTGTAGAAAGAGTCAATGTAAGCAAATTTACAAAGTCAGCTTCTTCTGGATCCTTTTGTCCTTGTAGTCTATATTCTTAATATATTGTGGTCACTTCTTATTTTTCTTCTGGAACATGGCTACTGATATATCAGAAACAGTTTTAACCAAGCAGCATACGGTTTTAAGTTTTCAAACCTTAATATTTCTTGATTGTTTCTGATCAATTTTTTAAGCCTCAATTTACCTATGTGAATATTTTAAATAAAGAACATGTAGTTTGTGTCTCATAGTAATGATCATGCTTTTTTTGTAAACTGAAAGTTTAATCTTTTAGATAACCCATGGGTTAAAACAAGGTGGCTCTTTTTATACAAAATGGTAGACATTATAATCCCATCACCAAATCCAAATGATTCAGGATTAGAAAAATATGTTCATGCTCTAGTTAAGCTTTTTGTGTACCATTAATCCATCCACTGAGCAGAGAAATATGAACAGGTTGCCCTGATGCTTTCAGGAATGGGATCAGCATCAACTGATGTTTTCAGAATGGTAAGAATAACTCTACTGGGTTATTTAAATGTTTAGAGATTTTCTACCAAATTTTTAGCTACATTAGGCTATCTTGGTTTAAAATAAGGTTGAAATCATCATCTTCTTCATGCCCCACCTCATGCTTGATATTTTCCGACTTCTGAAACAATGGTTAAAAAAAGTCTTGAAAACATGGCTGAAGAAAGCATTTTTCTCAGAATATTTCATGGTAGCAGAATTATTTTTGAAAATCTTTTAATCACTATGCTTAAGATGGTAGTTTTTTAGCATATATGTAATGTACTATTTGTGTACTTTTTCCCCTAACACAATTCAAACATAATGACAGGCAAGTTCGAGATGGGAAAAGAGGCAGGCAAAAGTCCTGGTAACAACTCACTCTCAATCACCTTTTTTTCATAGTTTTTTGGGGAATCACTTATTCGCATGCTGTTATTTGTATGGAAATTATCATTGATTTGTCCAATTAACCGCTGGAAAGTGTAGGTTCTTGTGGTATTAAAAGTTAAAGCAAACTAACATTTTGATCACTGAAAAACTGGTTGACATTAGTTTGCTCTCTTAAGAAATTTTACTGACATTCATCTATTTCTTAAAAAATAGAAAGTGTCATTTGACAAAAGTATTTCACACCATCTGCAATGTCTCTTTCTTGGGCGTAAACATTCTTTTGTGAACAACTAGACATTGATGAGTGTTTTTGCAGGAACAAGCAAAATTGAGAATGATGAAGGAGAAAGGTTCTGATAAAGCAGATATGTTCTGGAACAATGTTTGGGGAAAAGAAAAAGACTTAAGTTCAGGTACTGGACATGAAATTACACATATTATTGGATATTATATATAGTTCTTATCTACCAATGCTTTCCTTTTTCAGTTGTTTTGTTTCACAACTTTATTTCAGAAATTCCTTGTTAGTGGATGGAAATTTGCAGCTTCTAACCTTACTAGCTAGTACCTATTAACAACTCTACACTGTCAATCAATCAGAAAACTTTGTAGTTGAAACATTAAATGGTTATTAAAAAATTAAACATCTTTAACACTGGCAATCTATGAATTGATGACAGGTCAAGAAACATAAACATTATTATTGGATTCAAACTACATTCAATTTCTCAGTACTATTATTTGAAGGTTATACTGTTCATGACAGTTACAGTCTTGAAAATGTTAACCATTATGCAGAGGAGGAAATCAAAGAAAGAGCAAAGAGGGCTGCTGCTGCTGCTAGAAGATGGAGGGAATACTCAAGAAGGGGTGTTGATAAGCCTCCAACATTCAAACTTCCAGAGGCAGCTTCAACCAAGGACTAGTGACCATTATTTTCCTTATACCATCCATTCCCATGTAATTAATTCATCCATAGCATCTCAATGAATCTCATGAGTTTAATTCCCATTTAACAATCCCTCATTGTATATGCTGCAACACTAATTAAAGTAAAATTAATACTAGTGGATGATATATAACAAATACAAGGATAAAATAAAAGAAAGTTAAGTTCAAAGCAGTGATGCAATTCCTTTGTCTTGTCTCTGCTATTTCCATTTAAATTGCTACGTTCAGTATCACTAAATCAAACTAACGAGTGCAGTGAAAGGTATTGCTGAAATGAGTAACAAAACATGAGAAATGCAGAACACTGCCCTTAAATCCCATGGATATGGCAAGTTCAACTGAAAAGTAAGATGATCTTAACTTTTTTTTGGGTTTGACGACTCAAGTCACATATAGAATTATCAACTTTGGCTTGATCTAGCGCAACCTGATCCAGCATGACTTGAATCAGATCCAATCCTGTTTATTTTGACCTAAGATTGATTTGCACAGATAGACCCATTTGATTCTAGTATATGGAATTTTTGTTGTTATTTTGATCCTGTGAACTTTTTTTTATTTGGATTTTTTTTGTTCCTTTGAGTTTTATTGCATAGGAAAACCATATAATCATATAATCAAACACGAAATTTAGTTTTTGTAACCATATAATCAAACAAGAAAAATAAAGAAGAGAGTTTATATTGCATAACACTCTAAAGAATCAAATGATGATTGGGTGACAAGTGTTAATCATTGATATGCTGGAACAATCTTTGATGTTAGGGAACAACAAAGATAATTTATGGAGATGGGAAAGTGATGTTTTTGTTTTATCTAGCAAGTAGTCATATCATAGTATATTGTTTGGATTAGAGAATTTATCGTAACGGTAGATATTTTGTTCAGGTTGATGGTGTCGTAAGGGTTGGAAACTCTTGTACTCTTTATCCTTTCATTTCTTTTTTCATAAATTTTCTAATGTGAATCATTGATTATGTAATAAATTGTTTATTAATATATTTTATTCTCTATAGTGTGATTATTTCTTTTAAGCACTAGTCTAATGATTTTTTAAATCTCTTGTTAATCGTCGCTGGTCAGAGTGGATTATGATTCTATAGTCATCGGTTGAAATAAAATAAAGTGAGATTGTATATAAATATTTTAAAATATAATACAATTATTTAACAATCACATTTTCTCTAATTATATTTTTTTATTTTTAACCAAATGTGTAACTACCCAATTATAGTAGATAATTGTTATTAAATAGGTTACATAATCGTATCAAGCACACACTATAAGTAGATAGATAATTATATAATGTACCATCATTCATATGAAAAACATTCTAGACTAGTATTTCAGAATAAATAAAGAACTAACAATTACATAATATTTTTATCCATAGTTATACTATAGATTATACATCATCTATACATATTCAATGTAATCTCAATATTACTCCTCTCATGCTCCCGCATTGAAACACAGCAGATACCAAAACTACAACAAAATACACTGGCTAGAACAAGTTTAAATTATATTATTAGTTTAAAATACTAAATTTTAAGAATCAAACATCTTTTCATAGTCCATACATCACGCTCAATCATCAAAACTTAAAGAATATCACATATATAATAATAGTCCTCATTCTTATTTCTAACTCAACCTGTATTGAGTAAAATTTGAAATCTTACACTTGTTATAACTCACCCTTATTTATAATGATATAATGATCAAGCAACACCCTCTCAAATGTTATGTAAGGTAAATCCTATATCTGTGAGAGATTCAATCTCCAATCGAATCTATAGAAAAAAAACTCTTCGACTCTCACAAATAATTATCTTTCTTTGTGTTAGTTCAATACTAATAAAGTCAGGATAATCTCTTTTCAATTCCAATGTCAATGCACTTCACACATCACCACATATAGTAGTATTTCTGTTCTAGAAATCACATCCTTCTCATTCCATATACTTCATATAAAATCATAATACAATTTACAAAAATTTAAACCAAAATCACAAGTTCAACCCATCCCTAAACATGTAACTCTTGTAATGGTTGGTAGATTAGATTAACTTTTAATCTATGTCCCTCTACCATAAGACATTTAGATTAAACTCTTGAGGTAGACACTTGACCAGAGGTTATAGTTGATCAAATTGCAGCTCTTTGACTAGTAGATTTAACTATTTAGACACAAACACTTGACAAAAATGAATGTGTCGTTCCATAATCATATAGCACCCTCAAACTTCTATTAGCTATAGAACACACACCAAGAATCAAATTACCTGATTTTACAACTTTCACTCCAAACAAGGCATAAACTCTTCAAGCTGCCTTTCTCTCCTAGATGTAGCACCTCAAAGAACTTAAGAACTAAGGACAATCTCTCCTCAAATGAGGTTCATCACAATAAAACATTGTATCCTTCTAACCTACTACTACTATGGATGAGAAGAAGATGTCCCACTCATTTAGTTTGGTGGTCTAGAGTAAGTCTTCTTCTTCTTTCCACCCTCGAGCATACTCACACAAGGACCTCCCATCGAGACTTCAACATCCAACTTTCTTCCTTCAACTTCTCTACCATCCTTGCCTTTTCAACTAATCCTAGAACTCTTTAGTGGTCATAAGCACAATCATCTCTTTTATCTCTTGTTTAAGACCATTTTTAAACTTTTGAATTTTCACATTTCATTGATAGATTAAGTGTAAAAGCAAGCCAGATGTTTAAACTTCTTAGCATACTTAACCATTATCATTAAGTCTTGCACTAATTCTAGTACTTATTTGGCATACCTAATTATCAGGAAAATAATTTTCTAGCTTAACTTTAAAATTGTTCCATGTGATTAGTTTACCATTCTCTTCCATCATCATCTTCATACTTACCCATAAATGCTCACCTTCCCCAAATCACATATAGATGGCATAAGAGTGTTTACTTTATTTAAGGCACTCCTTTGCATTAAAAACCCTCTCAAGATCCTTCAACCATTAATCTCCCCCATCAAAGCTCACCTTCCCCTCAAACTTCAAAGGAATGCTTCAAGAAGTCTTCTAAACTCTAGGTTTTTTAAGACACACATGGTTGGGTGTTGGGTTGTCACGCAACAACCAAAGTATACTATGTAGTTTGTGATATAACAAAGGTCATTTCTACAAGGGATTTGTGTTAAGACTCCGACAAGTGTACTGAATTGTATCAAGTAATATAAATGGTAAGACCAGGTATCGTTTTCCCTAGAGACTCATTGGTCTAAACAGTCATGTGATTTGTTGATTATTTAAGACTTGAGAACGAAAATCATTGTGTTTATAATGCAAAAAGTAAATATGAATGCAAGTGTTGATCAATTGACCAAAAGAATGTGTAGATGAATGGTGTATAAAATATGGAATGATTGTGTTGTTGGGGTTTCCGACTTATCCTATCCACTCTCATGTCTTTACGAATTTGACTCCTTCATTAATGTTAATGACACTTTCTAATTTACTTTAAACCCGATGTCTCAGTGAAGAAAGCCTACTCTTAATTACTAGTTCACAATGTTTTGTATCCCAAACAACTAATTATGCATTACATTCGCATACAAGCTTAAAGGCAATCGATCATCTTATTCTTATGTCTAGGTAATATTGCTTCCGGGAGAATTTCCCCAGATTTAGATTTCCCCGTGTGTGTCCATATCGAAAAAATCAATGATCATACAATTGAATGAGTTCAACAAAGCATGCATAAAGTGTAGAGGAAAAATCCTAACAATTAATGAAGTAAAACATATATTCAAAAATCAATTCAATACATGAGAGTTTTAAAGGATTACATTGTTTCCCCAACGACAATGGAGGTTTAGTTCACCATAGACATGGTGAAACTAGATGAAAATAATGAAAAGAATGAAAGATAGAACCCTAAAAGTTGTATATTAGAGCTTTCACATCCAAAATCCTCCTCCAAGGGGTGAAAAGAGTGTTTCTATGTCTCTTTCTGTCAAAAGATAGACCCTCTAGGTTGCCTAAATCCTTATATAGCTTATAAAAATAACATAAAATTGGGCGAGGCCCACGTTGATAGTGCTCAGCGCTAAAATAAAGCTTAGCGGTAGGTGCGACACTCAGAATGATGCTCAGTGGTGGCGCCCAAGCGTGAGACAATGAACTCATCAGCAAGACTGGCGCTCAGCGGTGAAAGTGGCGCTCAGTGGTGAAAGTGGTGCTCAACGGTGGCTGCGACACTTGGATTGTCCTTCAGCGATGACGCTTAGGCGTCAAACAAAGAACTCCTCAACAAACTTGGCGCTCAGCGGTAAAAGTGGCGCTCAATGCCAGTTACGATTCTTCTGTTGTGCAATTTCCCACCTTTCCTGAGTTCAACTCCTTGCTATTTCAACTTCTTTCATCCAATTCCTCTTAATTCCTGCCAAAACAAGGAAAACCAAGCATAAAACCAATAATACCACCTTCAACTCTTTTATTCTCTCAAATAAAGCAAAAACATGATTTCAAGCTAGTTTCTAAGTCATATAGAATGTTTTTAGTATCAAAATTAAGTATAAAAATAACGGTATTTCAACCGTTATCAGTTTGACAAAATATACTATGTTTTAACTACCTTGATTGTTTAATGTAAAGTAGAGATTATTGTGATGTATAAAAAACATATTTAATTCATGAAAATAGTGTGACATATGTTTGCGCAACTATAGATTTTCATTGTTTAAATAATCAAAGCCTATAGTTTTTACAAATAATTTCAAAAATACCATTGGTGGCATTTTTGAAAATATTTGTAGAACTATAGGTTTTAGTTCTTTAAATAATCAAGGCATATTTGTCTACTAAAGTTAAAATTATATTTTTACCAAAGTTTTTTCATTTGCGATGTTGCATCATTCCTCCATTGTAAGAGTCACTTTATTCCCTTCTTCGTCGTCAAATGAGAATCATACTGCCACTTTCATTGTCACACCTTTATTCTTCTCCCTTTTCTTCCTTGTAGCCAACACAAAAATGCGTCATTGTTATGAGTCTCTCTTTTCTTCCATTTTAAAAGTGATTAAAAGTTCATTATCTCATCTTGTATTTTTACTTATATTTTATAATAATTTCTTCTTAATGTAAGTATTTTTTTTCAATGTGTTTCATTCAATAATATGTGAGGGGGAAAATGTTGGTGACTCTGTTGATTAATAAGGAACACGATGATATTATGCAGTGATTTTAAGATGAAAAATATGTGAAGATGTTCTTGAAAGAAATATAAAAATAGACTTTGATTGAAAAAAGTACAAAACTTTCGGTTATTTTGATTAAATAACCGAAATATAATTTCTAAAATAATGTAAAATCCTTAGCTTAGCTGTATTAGTGATAAGATATAAAGTTGATGAAGTCAATGAAACTACAAAACAACACATAATTTGCGGGACTTGTTTCCTTTCTGTATTAAAATTTTGAAACACTTCCGGCTTCACGTTTAGACAAGAAATATATATTGGTTTCTATTTTACCATAAAAATATCATCCTCTTGAATGCATAAAAAGTAATTTCTCAATAATTTTGGCAGTACAGAATTTTCTTCTTACTAAAAGTTTTTACATCCCAATCATTGAAAATTTGAAACAATCATTACACTGTATTTTAAAAGTACATAATAATTTGATATAGTGTTAACTAGAACTTTCAAACCGATGACTTACTTTGGTTTTGTGAAAAATTAAAAAATTTGGGTTAGCTTGACTGTTTTTTAGAAGACCATAATTTTTATTTTATTTTTTAACTCGATATTCTTTGGTCAATAGGTTATTTTGATCCATTCTAAAAAATTAAAGTAAATTAAATAAAAGATAATTAAAATTTATAATTTATAATTTGAATTAAAATTTAATATGATATAAATTATAACAGATATACACTTTTAGAAAATAATATTATTTTATTTATTCTTAAATATGATTTATTAATTTATAAAAAGGTTCCACCAATACATCAATAGGCGGTTAACCTAAATTTAATTAATTCAAAAAGAAATATGTAAATTAAATATAAAAAAATTGTTCAATTTAATATTTCTTTTTACCTCATTTATTTTTGTAAGGTTTTCGGATAGACTTACTGTTAACATGACTAACTATGTTATATAAGGTGGTTTTAATATATATATATATATATATATATATATATATATATATATATATATATATATATATAAACGTGGCAAAATAACTACTCATTCACCAATAATAAATAACTATCTTTTATATACGTGGCAGAATTTTAAAATTGTTAAATATCCTTAAATTTAAAATATATTTTAGAAATTTCTTTTAACATAAAATTTAATACATTTTACTAAAATGTACAACTTAAAAAAATCATGTAAATTAGCAAATATATATATATATATATATATATATATATATATATATATATATAATATTTTTTTTTATTTGAAGCCTACCATAAGTAGAAAATTGTTACGTGAAAAAAGTGATAATCATTAAACAAATACTAAAAATATGTGGAACTGATGCATGCACACAGCCCATAGATTGTTTCTTCCTAACAAATCTTTTAAAGGATATATAAGGATTGTTTCTCAGTTATCAAATTGTATAGTTCAGCTTAAAGAATCTTTTGTAGAAGAATTTAGGATATGAAACTAGAATATTCTTTGACCAACTACACAACATAATCATTGTCTTTATCCATACAATCAAAAAACACGTTTTTGCTGCTGATTAAACGGACAAGCAATATTATAACACCACAACAATGTTTTTTTTCTCATGTGAATCAACCCTTCCATCAGGGCTGTGAAAAAACAGATAATATAAATATAATTAAGTTATATAAATAATTATAATCAAATTTAAATATTGAGTTGAAATTTTGATTCAATTAAAATTTATATTTTAATATTTATAAATTAGTAAATATATTTTAAATTTGTCACAACCTAATAAATATAGCCTTAAAACTATACTTATTTTAAGAAGTTAACAAAACAATGAGATAGAACAGAGGAGCAAAACGACAAGAAAATAAGATAATGAACTATCATTAAGAACTTAAAGTTGTACAAATAACAGGAGTCTGATAGAATTTATAAGTATAAACCGAACGATTAAGAGTTCACATAGACTGGACGGTGGTACCAAAAGACTAAACCAAACGGTCATCCAAAATAAAGTATAGCGAACGATTACAATATTAAAACCTAGTCTATGGACCGGATGGTCCTACAATATGTTCAGGTTGTTCCTCCTGTAGAGCTTCCTCCAAGGAGTCTTCAACATCTTCTGCTCACATTCAATGGATGATCATCGCAGTGAAGAGAACGACCGAACGGATAAGACCGGACAACAACATAGACAAGACATGACAATAAGGGTAAGCTTATATAATTTAATTAGAAATATCTAAACATATCATTTCCAAAGAAAACAAATAACTCAAGCAACATATACAATCACAAAGTTATCATCCAACTATCTCAACCAAAGACCGAAGATATAAGCATAGTAACCGACCACTTTGACTCTGTCCGGACTGTATGAACCATGTAGCTCGTCGTCCCTAACACCCGGCATGGTGTAGTAATTGGGATACACTCAACAGTTGCCACCCGAGGTTAGTCCTAAAACGACCATCTGGTCTTATGATCGCGGACCTCCTGCCATTCCCACACATGAGTTACCCTCTTCTATATGATGAGGAGTGATCACGAAATATCAGGATCAAAGACGAAGCCAGAGTCTGACCACGTTCATACTTTACCAATCTTTCAATCATGAGACATTTCTCCTTGGAATTCTCTTACATCTTCCTCATTATTCAAGTCATCAATATTCAATCACATTCATAGATTCAATCTTTCATAAAAAAACATATATATTTAATAACTTCAATCAGAGACAACAACTTAGAGGAACTGATACAATGATTAAGAGTATGACCAGACAGTCTAGAATTAAGACCGGACGGTCTAGCGACCTTTTGACACTAGTTAAGCAGAACATTATCTACGACTGAACCCCTAGAGGCTTATTTCGAAAATAAGGCTTTTTAGCATATTTTTAATATTTTAAACCGAATATTAGGCCGAGCACTTTACAGTTTTGGTCGAACACTTCTAAAATAAGGAGTTCTCTTCAAAAAGTCGAGTGTCAGTAATGACCGAACACTCTTTTCATAAACGAGTGTCAATATAAGGCTGAACACTCTTCTAATGTAACTATTTAAAGGACGGAATGGAATCTTATACAACCTAGATTACATTTCAGTGTTAAACTGGACGATTTATTGACTGAGATCCTCTACTGAATTTAGTCTAGACCAAGCAAGTATGGAGAGGACTGGACGGTTATATATATATATATATATATATATATATATATATATATATATATATCACCGGTCACAGATATAGAATTTAACAGTGTTTCATCTGACTTTAATATGACTTATTCCTATTCCTTTTGACCTTGCACAAACACCTTCAAACCTTCACTCAAGATCACAAAACCAACTAAATTCATACATATAAAGTAAATCAACATATACATCCAAAAAGCAAAGTAAATAATTAAATTACAAGCTTCCCTTACCTTAACTGCAGAATTCCTAAATTGTTCTTGATGACACTGAGATAACAAATCGAAACTCTTGACTTCCTACATGTTCTGATTTCTGAATCAAGCTGCACCAAAGGTTGAAAGTTGAAATATGACGGAGAAAAGGGCTTGAGTAGTCGTATGCAAACCAAAACAATGTTTGCATGCATCAGAGAAGGGAAAGTTTGAAGAAAGAAGAGGAAATGATCTTACCAACTTCAAACAGAGAAACCTGTCGGTCAAACTAAAGTGCTGGATGCCAGAAATCCTTAGGAGTCGTCTGAGAGATGATCGGAACAGTGGAAAGGTTAGGATTCTAGAGAGAAGTAGCTGGTGTTTTAGAGAGAAGTAGGAGAAAACATAAGTTTCGGAAAATTGGAGAAGATGAGTTGCATGCAGAAGTGGAGCGTGATTTGAAATTTTCACTTTAAATATCACCATCAAAACTGGACGGTCCACTCACATGCAGCCACCTGTAATTCCACTTTCTGAACCCCCACATTTCCTCTCGGTGGCATAAGGATCCCACTAAGTGGGTATTTATGGGACGTGACATTCCCCGCAACAAATAAAAATTTTCTTCCTCGAAAATTAAAACTTACCCGAGAATAAGTGAGGGTAGGACTCCTTCATGTCTTCTTCCTTTTCCCAGGTAGCATCTCATGTTCGGTCATCCCATATGACCTTGTTGAGAATTGTTGATTTACTATTTGGCCGTTTAGTCATGAATTTTTCAATTATGACCGGTTGTAGCTCAACCGAACAGTTTCCTTTGATTTGGGGGTCTTCAGCCTCTAGTACATGAGAAGGATCAAACAGGTATTTTCTGAGTTGAAACACATGAAAGAAAGGATGAAGGTTGGATAATATAGGTGGCAGGGCTAGTTCATAAGCAACTGGACCTATTTGTCTTAGGATTTGGTACGAACCAATGAATTTAGGAGTTAGTTTCTTTGGCCGAACGACTCTACCAACACCGATCGTTCGGTTTAGTTTAAGGAAAACGTGATCTCCTGCAGCGAACTCTAAAGGTCTTCTTCTCTTGTCGGCATATGACTTCTGCCTACTCTGGGACGCTTTTAGCCTTTCTTGGATTAACTTCACTCGTTCGGTTGTTTGCTGAATAAGATCTGGTTCAGTCCGCAAGGCCTCTCCATCTTGAAACCAATAAAGTGGCGTTCTACACTTTCGGCCATATAAAGCTTCGAAGGGTGTCATCCCTATGCTTGATTGAAAACTGTTGTTATAAGTAAATTCTGCTAGCGGCAATATCTCATCCCAAACTCCTAAGTGATCTGGAATGCTCGTTCTCAACAAGTCTTCAAGAGTTTGGATGGTCTTTTCGGATTGACCGTCCGTCTGAGGGTGGTAGGCAGAGCTCATCTGCAGCTTGCTTTCCATTTCCTGTGGAGTGCTTGCCAAAACCGAGAGGTAAACCTAGGGTCTCAGTCAGACACTATGCCGAACGGTACTCCATGCAACCGAACTATCTCTTTGATATAGAGTTGAGCCAGCTTCATCATAGACATCTTCAAATTTATTGCAAGGAAGTGGACGCTCTTTGTTAACCGATCAACTATCACCTAGATTGCATCATGGTTTCTGACCGTACGGCGTAAGTGGGTCATGAAATCCATGGCAATGCTATCCCACTTCCATTCGGGTATCTCCAAAGGTTGTAGCTGACCGCTCAGCCTTTGATGTTCTGCCTTAGCTCATTGACAAGTTAAGCATGTTGATATAAACCGAGCAACATCACTTTTCATTCCCGGCCACCAAAAGAATTCCTTGAGATCTCGATACATCTTGGTCATGCCAGGACGCATGTTAAAACGACTTCGATGGCCCTCTTCTAGAATTAATCTCTTCAATTCACCATCATTTGGTACGCATACTCGGCCTCGGAATTTCAGAATATCGTCCGGTCCTACAAGAAAATGTTGTTCACGTTCATGACCGAACGATTTCATCAACTTTTGGAGTTCTTCATCTACAACGTGCTTCTCTTTGATTCTGTCCAATAATTCACTGCTTACCTTAAGACTGCCACATCTTATTCCGCTCGGTTCCAATACATATTGCAGCCTTAAGTCTCTAAAGCTATTCAATAGATGCTCTTCTTCAATCATCATTGCTGACATATGCACGGTCTTTCTACTTAATGCGTTAGCCACCACATTGGCTTTTCATGGAAGGTATAGTAACTCAAATTCATAGTATTTTAGAAATTCCATCCATCTTCTTTGCCTCATGTTTAATTTTTTTTTATCAAATAAATATTTGAGGCTCTTATGGTCACTGAACACTCGGAATTGAGCTCCACAGAGGTAATGTCTCCAGATCTTTAGAGCAAAAACCACAGCTACCAGCTCTAAATCATGAGTGGGATAGTTCCTCTCATGTACCTTCGATTGTCGAGAGGCATAAGCTACCACCTTTCCTTCTTGCATTAATACACATCTTAATCCTTGATAGGATGTGTCATAGAAAACTTCAAACGATTTACTAACGTTCGGTATTACTAACACTGAAGCGCTTGTCAACTTTTCTTTCAACTCCTGGAAATCGGATTCACACCGATCGGTCCAGACGAACGGTTGATCATTTCTGGTTAGTTGAGTTAACGACGCTATTATCTTAGAAAATCCTTCAATGAAACGTCTGTAGTAGCCGGCCAACCCAACAAAACTCCTTATGTCAGTGACCGAACGGGGTGTCTCCCATTTAAGTACGACCTGTACCTTTGCCGGATCCACTACAATACCACCCGCCGATATCACATGCCCCAAAAATTGAACCTCGTTCATCCAAAACTCACATTTAGATAATTTGGCATAGAGTTGCTTCTCCCTTAATACTTCGAGAACTAACCTCAAATGCTCTTAATGTTCTTCTCGGCTTTTGGAGTAAATTAGAATATCATCAATAAAAACAACTACGAACTTGTCTAGAAAAGGTCTGAAGATGCGATTCATATAATCCATGAATATAGCTGGAGCATTAGTAACACCGAATGACATTACTACATACTCGTAGTGGCCATACCGAGACCTAAAAGCAGTTTTCTGGACGTCTCCTTCTTTCACCAGAATCTGATGATATCCTGACCTTAAGTCAATTTTGGAAAGTATTGTTGCACCATGCAGCTGATCCAACAAGTCATCAATCCTCGGCAATGGATACTTGTTCTTGATTGTAAGTTTATTCAACTGCCGGTAGTCTACCCAAAGCCGAGAGCTACCATCCTTCTTCTTAACTAGCAATACAGGAGATCCCCATGGTGATGCACTTGGCCGAATGAATTTCTTATCCAATAACTCTTCAATTTGCTTCTTAAGCTCGGCCAGCTCAGCTGGTGCCATTCGGTAAGGAGCTATTGATACCGGTCCTGCTCCTGACACTAGATCAATGGAAAATTCGACTTCCCTCTGCGGGGGTAATCCTGGCACCTCATCTGGAAAAACATCCATGAATTCCTCAATAATCGAACGTTCATTCACTGATCCTTCTGGTACCGAACGATATGAACATTAACCTTTCCCCATCACATCTAAATGTAGTAAGAGAAAACACATTGCGCCTTCAATTAAATCTTCCCTTAACTGACCGATCGTCAATGCTAGCTTCTCTTCTTCACTTGGAAAATTAGCTTCTTCCTCCCACAATCAATAAGAATGTGATTAGTGGTAAGCCAATCCATTCCTAGAATTACTTCTAAGTCTTAGAGAGGTAAATAGATTAGATTTACCTTAAAGTTATACCCTTCTACCTCAATACGACATTTAATACATATAATAGACGTCCTAACCTCACCAGCTGCTGGGGTTGACACCACTAAATCAGACTACAACTCTCTCTCGGCCAAACCCAATTTCTCAACACATGCCTTTGAGATGAAGGAATGTGTTGCCCCCGAATCAAATAGCACAAAGCAAGGTATTTCATATAATAAACAGGTGTTAGTAATGAGGTTACCTGTATTAGAAGCTTCAGTTCCAGTCATCGCATATACTCTTCCAACAGCTTGAAACCAGTACTTTGTTGAAACCTTCCCGTATTCGGTGGCCTTGATACCGCTCGGTTGCCCATGTTACACTCTCTCTCCTAGTGTCGGCACCGAACACAGTACTTAGCATTCCCTTGTTTAGGACAATCATTCTTGAAATGAGGTCCTTCACATATATGACAAATCACACCCCCTTGAGTGTCGCTCGGTCCTGAATAGATAGAAGACCGAACGGTGGAACCGGCAGAGCCTGATGATAAAGAAGGACGAGAGTAAGGGGTCCTTCTAATGTTGGAATTGTTCTTGGATACAATCGGTCCACTAGCACTCGGTTGTTGTTTCATTTGACCATCAACTTCTTTCTTGGTTTTTTCTAATTTTCTCGCCTTTTCAACCAACGAAGGGAAATCATTGATATCCAATCCAGCCACCATTAGTTTCACATCCCCCCTCAAACCGTTTTCAAACTTTTTGCATTGTCATTCTTCGTCTACCACCATCGTGTTGAAACGTAGCAGATGTTTAAAACGATCGGCATATTCAGACACTGTCATGTTCCCTTGTACCAATTCCAGAAATTCCACTTCTTTAGCAAAACGGACATTGTTTGGAAAGTACTCTTGATAAAATTTCTTCTTGAATAATTCCCAAGAGATAGGAGTGTCACTTCCTCCCATGATCATCTTCATACTGCTCCACCAGTGACTAGCCTCACCGGTAACCATATACTCCGAACATGTCAACCTACTATCATCCGGGCATCTTTTTGCATTGAAAATTCGTTCCATGTCACGAAACCACCTATCAGCCTCATCTGGACCACACTTACCATCAAATTGAGACGGACAATGTTTAAGAAAACTTTCATGACTACATTCTTGAGAATTATTAAAAGAAGATGAAGAGGAACCCCTTGTGACCCTAACATTCTCCAACAGATTAAAATACTGATGTTGAGAATCTTCTGTCGACAATCGAGCGGATTCTAGCTGCTGCAATGCAATCGTGTTTTGTTGTACAAGCGCTGCATTTTATTGTTGCATGTTTACATTTTTTTTGTTGCATATTTTCCATCATCGACTTCATAACACTTAATATCTCAGAAAGGTCCGGATTGGAAGGAGGAGGAGGAGTAGATGTCATCTTCTGTTTTCCATAGAAAGAAAGAAACATCAGATTAAGTATAAGAAGTTAGATTAGTATCTAACCGAACGACAGAGTATAGAGTACAAGCATAGTATACTCATAACCTACAGGCTTTCTAAGGATAAAACTGCTCTGATACCATTAATGTAACATCCCAATAAATATAGCCTTAAAACTATACTTATTTTAGGAAGTTAACAAAAACAATAAGATAGAGCAGTAGAGAGGAGAAAAACGACGAGAAAATAAGATAATAAACTATCATTAAGAACTTAAAGTTGTACAAATAACAGGAGTCTGATAGAATTTATACGTCTAAACCGAACGATTAAGAGTTCACATAGATCGGACAGTGGTACCAAAAGACAAAACCAAACGGTCATCCAAAATAAGGTATAGCGAACGGTTACAATATTAAAACCTAGTCTATGGATCGGATGGTCCTACAATATCTTCAGGTTGTTCCTCCTGCAGAGCTTCCTCAAAGGAGTCTTAAACATCTTATGCTCACATCCAATGGATGATCATCGCAATGAAGAGAACGACCCGACGGCAAGATAGACAAGACATGACAATAAGGGTAAGCTTATATAATTTAATTAGAAATATCTAAACATATCATTTCCAAAGAAAACAAATAACTCAAGTAACAAATACAATCACAAAGTTATCATCCAACTATCTCAACCAAAGACCGAACGTATAAGCATAGTAACCGACCACTTTGACTCTGCCCGGACTGTATGAACCATGTAGCTTGTCGTCCCTAGCACCCGACGTGGTGTAGTAACTGGGATACACTCAACAGTTGCCACCAGAGGTTAGTCCTAAAACGACCATCTGGTTTTATGATCGCGGACCTCCTGCCATTCCCACACATGAGTTACCCTCTTCTATATGATGAGGAGTAATCACGAAATATTAGGATCAAAGACGAAGTCAGAGTCTGACCATGTTCATACTTTACCAATCAATTTCAATCATGAGACATTCCTCCTTGGAATTCTCTTTCATCTTCCTCATTATTCAAGTCATCAATATTCAATCACATTCATAGATTCAATCTTTCATCAAAAACATATATATTTAATAACTTCAATCAGAGACAACAACTTAAAGGAACTGATACTATGATTAAGAGTATGAACGGACGGTCTAGCGACCTTTTGACACTAGTTAAGTAGAACATTTTGTACGACTGAACCCCTACAGGCTTATTTCGAAAATAAGGTTTTTGAGCATATTTTTAATATTTTGAACCGAATACTTGGAGCTTAGGCCGAGCACTTTACAGTTTTGGCCGAGCACTTTACAGTTTTGTCCGAACACTTTTAGAATAAGGAGTTCTCTTCAAAAAGTCGAGTGTCAGTAATGACCGGACACTCTTTTCAGAAAGGAGTGTCAGTATAAGTCTGAACACTCTTCTAATGTAACTATTTAAAGGACGGAATGGAATCTTATATAACCTAGATTACATTTCAATGTTAAACCGGACGGTTTATTGACTGAGATCCTCTACTGAATTTAGTCTAGACCAAGCAAGTATGGACAGGACCGGACGGTTATATATATATATATATATCCACCAATTACAGATATAGAATTTAACAGTGTTTCATCTGACTTTAATATGACTTATTCCTATTCCTTTTGACCATGCACAAACACCTTCAAACCTTCACTCAAGATCACAGAACCAACCAAATTCATACATATAAAGTAAATCAACATATACATCCAAAAACCAAAGTAAATAATTAAATTATAAGCTTCCCTTACCTTAACTGCATAATTCCTAAATTGTTCTTCATGACACTAAGATAACAAATCGAAACTCTAGACTTCCTACATGTTCGGATTTCTGAATCAAGTTGCACCAAAGGTTGAAGTTGAAATATGAGGGAGAAAAGGGCTTGAGTAGTCGCATGCAAACCAAATCAATGTTTGCATGCATCAGAGAAGGGAAAGTTTGAAGAAAGAAGAGGAAATGATCTTACCAACTTCAAACAGAGAAACCTGTCGGTCAAACTAAAGTGTTGGACGCCAGAAATCTTTAGGAGTCGTCTGAGAGATGATCGGAACAGTGGAAAGGTTAGGATTCTAGAGAGAAGTAGCTGGTGTTTTAGAGAGAAGGAGGAGAAAACATAAGTTTCAGAAAATTGGAGATGAGTTGCATGCAGAAGTGGAGCGTGATTTGAAAATTTCACTTTAAATACCACCGTCAAAACCGGACGGTTCACTCACATGCAACTACCTGTAATTTCACTTTCTGAACCTCACATTTTCTCTCGGTGGCGCAAGGATCCCCTAAGTGGGTATTTATGGAACGTGAGAAAAATTACATTTTTAATATGATATTGTTTTGTTAAAATTTAATAATAACTTATATAAAATCATAGTTTATTATAATAAATATTATTAAAAGTATTATCATTTTCTTACAGTAAAAGATTCATTATATTTATATTATTTATTGAAAAATAATTATTTCTTCTAATAAAAAATTAATTTAATATAAAATTGTAATTAAAAATGCAATTTAATTAACTCACAATTCAAATAAGTGAATTCGATTAATCCGATATATTAAAATGTTAGTTATAAATTTTAATATATTAAATTCAAATTATATTGAATTTATGAAGTTTGATCTGAATTCGCTTACTTTATTAGAAAAAAAAAACTTTTACTATGTCGATAATACGAAAAAACTAACGTAAAAAATATATGGCATTGTTGTAAATAAATATTGAATTTCAACACTAAAATTTAGGGTTAAATATGTTTTTAGTGCCTATACTTTGGGACGATTTTGGTTTTAGTCCATATTTCAAACTAAAGTATAATTTAATCCTTCAACTTTAGAAAACTCTGGTTTTAGTCCTTTTTACCAAATTTTTTTAACTTTATTAGTTGTTTCAAGCACATTTCATTATAGCATTTGGATTGTTTATACTGTTTGACACATTTTTGCTTCAATGTTAAATGAGAAACGCGTTTGAAACAACAAATAAAGTTAAAAAAATTTGGTAAAAATGACTAAAACAAGATTTTTCTAAAGTTGAAGGACTAAATTGTACCTTAGTTTGAAAGATGGACTAAAACCAAAATCGCCCCAAAGTATAGGGACTAAAAACATATTTAACCCTAAAATTTATATATTTCAATATTATATGATCATTTTTCGACTTCATATTGAAGAAACTTGATATAAATGTTTAGTGTGAAGGCAAAAATGTATCCACGTATGATGTTGAATATCTTAGTTTCAAACGTCAAAAAGTTACAAGACGTCGGAATATTACTTTACAACAGTAATATATGTTAGTGAACTCATTTAAACTTTGGGTGAAAGGATGAAAATTTGTTCACTTTATTTTTGCTCGAAAACTTCTTCTCTACTCAAACCCTTCTGGGGCAAAGCTTTCAACAACTAGTACTGTTTCTTTCATTTTAGACAAATGCACGTTAATTAATTACTTTAAGTATGATTTTCTTTCATTTTGACTGATTGATTTCATACACAGGTACTCTTTGGAGCAAAGGCGCATTCTCCTTTATCCCTCACTAGCAGCAGTGAACCCACCTTCAACAAGGTTATTTTCATTTTGGGTTTTTTGATGAACTTTTGTTTTCATTTTGGTTTTTTATGAATTATAAATTAGTTGAACTTATTGGTACTGTTCAACTTATTTGGTCTTCATATACCATATATATCCAAACTTAGGGTAAAATTGAGAGTATATTAAAACGAACTCTAAATGACCTGAAAATTTGTTCAAAGCATCAAAAAATCATGAGAAGCCCCCACAAAAGTCTAAGTATGTGAAATATTTTTGCAAAGTTTGAAAAACACAAAAACAATTAATGAAAAATAGAATAAGGCCTCTAGAAGAAACAGCTGGCAATGCAGACTGTCACGTGATTGAAAATTTTTTCTACCCGAGATAGATGTATAATATTGCCAAATTTGTCAACCAGAGTAAAAGTTATAATCGTTTAAAAATATGCTACAACTGACTTTCGAAATAATTTTTAAACTTCAAATGAGTTCAAAACAAGGGCTTTTGGAGTTTTTTCCTTGAAATAGGGGTTCCAAGAAGTGCTCAATTTTTTTTAACCAAAATTAATAACTATAACTATCAAAACTAAATTTCACAAGTAAACAGTCCGTATAAACTACTCTCTATAACACTATTCACTACTACTTATAACACCACTATTAACATATATAGTAATGATTGACAGAATGATAACTCTTTCTTCATTCTATTTTCTATTTTGCATACAAATTTGAAAATGAATTCTGGATATATGAAATGCCTTTTTTTTTTTGCTTTGGTAAAACTAAAAATACTCATTTAAAATGAGAAAGACATTCGAAAGTGCATTTTTTAATCTCATTTAACACATTTAACGTCAAAAATGCTCATTTTCCGATATTAATTAACATCTAAAAATGATCATTTTTTATATTAATCAATATCTTCCACTGTGATATCGATACTTTTGTAAACGTTACAGATAAAAAAATAACATGCGCTTCAAAATCCTTTCTTACACCAATACTATTGTATTGGGTTATATAGAGAATTCCCTAATTTATTAAGAACTAATCATGGTTTTATATTCTCAATAAATTTATTTTAATCATTTAAATTTATATTTATATTTTATAAATTAAAATAATATATTTTAGTCTCTTTATTCAAATATATTATATACAATTAACACTATGAAATACTTATATGTACTCCGAATTTTATGATAGAAATAAGAAATTGAAGTAAATCGTTATATAGAATATTTTTAATTGATAATCATCTAAATTAAAATTCAATGGTGTTTATGATAAAAAGGACTATAGAAGATATTTTTTAAGTTATATAAATTGGAATGATTAATTTTAAATTTAAAAGACTATAAAATGGTGTTAAATTGAAAAAATTATAAAATTTATTCAAACTATTTATTAGTTAGTGATTGTTCTTTTTAATATTTTAGGTAGGCTAAAATATTAAAATTTATAATTAGTGGTTTTAAAATTTATTTAAACTATTTAGGAGAAGATTGAAGTGATAGAAGATAAATTATTTGGTAAAAAAATGTAAATACATATTAAAAAAATGGTGGATTCTTAAAAAGATCCTACAAGCATAAATTAATTATTCTTAAAAAACATTTTGACTGCAACAAAATTAATTATAAATTATGTTGTTTAAAATGTAAAATTTGATGACATAATTCTCATAATCTATTATAAGATGTTATACTCACTATTTTAGAGTTTTTACTATAATAAAAGTAAAAAAAAATAACAAATTAACCAATTTTAAAAATACTATCTTTTTCTTCTATTTTACTTCAACTAAATAAGTTTTATTTTTATTTTATTACTTATTTCTTTTCTTTTTCACTTGCTTCTTTCTTCTCTCCTACCATTAAACATCTTGAATTTTTTTTCTTAATAATTCTTCAATGGCAAAAATCCCCTCTACTTACCATTCTAAGAGTAGGAAAATGATATTTTAACACCAATTTTTGACATCATTTTAACACTGCACACGTGTCAAAATGTAGTTAGATGATTTCAAATTAAAAAAAATGAGACAAGAGCATATTTGAAAGGAAAAAACCAAAATTCTTTTTTTTTAATTTAAAATCGTTCAACCACATTTTGACACATGTGCAGTGTCAAAATTGTGTGAAAAAATTAGTGTTAAAATATTATTTTCCCTGAGAGTATATCTCCATCAAGGTTTGTGGCATGCACTAGTTTTGAATGGAACAATGTTCCCTCACCTAAGTTTCTTATTAAGAAAATGAAGAAAAAGAAATTGCATTGCTTAACTAAAAAACATAGTGTCTTTCTTGAACAAATTTACCAAAAAAATATTCATTTTGACCTTATAAAATGTTGAAAATATTTATTAATAAAAGTTTGAATTTAATTATTTTTCAAATATTTTACCTTGCAATAATCGCTTTTGTCCTAAAAGTGTCCCAATAGATTGACATATCAGAGCATGTTTTAACATATTAAAACATTTTCATTTTCTGGTCAGATTCTCTGTTTTCTTTGTGTCTCGTCCACTTGAACTCCACCATTCTTGTTATTCACTAAACATTTTTTAATTGCATTGCTCAATTATTGAGAACACAAGACAAATCAATGAAAAGTGTGTTTTTGCAATTGCAGCTTCTGAAAAGCACTTCCAATAAACTAATCAAGATTCTCAAAGAAAGAAACAAATCATCCTATGAAGATGCCAAATTCAACCAATAACCAAGGCTTACGCCACAATCCATAAGTATCTCTCTCACAAATCAATTTTGCGTTGAGATTGATCAATATGACAGAGACAACAACATCAAACAAAGCCTTAACCTTAACCTTAGAGAAAGAATGAAAAACAAAATTGGCTACAACAAAAGTCTTATAATTATAAAATATGTACATCTTTTATTACAGCTAGAAGCCAATATGTACTATCTACAGTCACTGATTTGCTGACCCATGATGAAATCTTTTTAGCTTTTTTTTCTGTTCTTCTTCTGCTAAATATCATGTATTGACAGATGTAGATGCAGCAATTTTCAAGGCTTTTTTCTGTGTTGTTGTTCTTCAATCAGAATTCGAATTTTATCTCAGTAATGCAGACAATGTTAACTTTTTGTTAAAGTCAACATAAGTAACTCAGATAAAATTCTAATTCTGATTAAAAAGTAAGATGAAGAAAAATATCAGAACATCAGAAACTGCATCTAAATTTTGTTCATTCTCATCTTACAATGGATGCAACTGTGTGAGCCCAGAACCTAAGATTATCTTTCATGTCAATTTCATTACCCCTAGCTGGTACCCTCCAATTCAGCAAAGGATTTTTCATCCCCCTTTGATCCAAAACATCCCAAGCCTCAGACAAATAAGGCATGTTGTCAGAAATCACACTTTCATCATCACCTTGCCCTTCATCTTCATCTCTTCCTAATCTTTGCAAGCCAGGTATCAGAGAAACCAGTTTTGAATCCTTGTCCTCTTCAGAAAACACAAACCCCAAATCCATAAACCCTTTTAGCTCCTTAAACTCAAGCTCAGATAGGCTCCTGCTGGCTCTCTCTCTCCTGAGCCTTCTTCCATGACCAAACCCCTTTTGTTTTCTCTTAAAGTTTACACCTTCCTTTTCATGGTTTCCACCAGAGAATTCCATGATTTCCCTCTCAGAAGGGATTGTCCTCAGCCTTCTGAGGGTGAGCACAGAATTCGGTGAAGGAGAATCACACAAAATACTTGATGAGGAGTCCAAGTTTTGATCACTGTAGGATCTAACTTCAAGGGTTGGAGTTGGAACCAGTGAAAGCTTTGCATCAGGAGGAAGCACTTCCTCCACCTTGTCGCTGTGAGATATTGAAGGGGTTTTGATGGCGAGAATTGAAGCCTCGAACCAGAAGGAATCAAACAATCTCAGAACTTGTTCTGCAGCAGCCATTGTTACTGTGTTACAAAATGAATGGCTTAAATTGAAATTAGATTCTGCAGCGATATGCTGAGAAGGTTGGAGATAAGAAGAAAACGTGTCCCTGTTATGTGGTTCTGATATATTTATATTCAAAGTGGCATTTCTTAATTGCCACTGCCTCTATCTATTCCTTTGTTTTATTCTCATTTTATTCGAATATGCAGTTTGGGAAATTTCATGAAACTTTCCCCTTATGCTTGTCTGGTTCTAAGAAGAGGGTGAAATTAATATATCACATTCTGATTGTGAAAAGCATTTGCCAATGAACTATTTTTTTTATCTTATTTTAATCTTATATAGCTGAACATTTTTAATATGAAAATTATGTTAGAAGTTTCTAGTGAAAGATATTAATTAGGAGTTTCGATGTGCTGTTTGAATTGTTTGAGTGCCAGTTAAGATGATGGTGAAGAAACTTTTCATATTTAATATAATAAATAAATTATATAATTTCTTTACAAAGAAAATAAATTATCAAATAAATGGTGGTTAACTCTTTTTCTGTGGATTTATTAATTAAAATGAGATGGTTGTTCTAATTTTTTTTTTTTTTATATGTGCAAGAAGGTAAAAATAGTGAAAGTTACCCTTACAAGAAGAAGAAGACATATGTAATAAATTTTTGTCTCGCATAAAAAAAAGGATAAAAATGGAAATTGAATATATGTTATAAGTACGGAAGAAAATAAAATCTTTTGAAATCTTTAATTACATAAAGAAAGATAAAATAGAAAATCTTCATTATTTTATTAAGGTAGCAAAATGAATAGAATTTATTACTTTATAGGAAACATCCTTAAAAGATAAAGTAAAAGAAATGAAAGGAGAAGTATTTTAAAAAGTGAATTTAAACTATTTACCTAGTATTGGTAATAAAGTTTATACGAGTGTTTTTATAAAATCCGACTTTACAAAATTATAAAAAAATTAAACGTAAAATATAAACATAATTATTTATTAAAAAACATTATTAGAATTATGATATAACCGACATATATTGTAAAATATTGTAAAGTTTTCTAAATTTAGTTTCTCACTTGTTCTCGTTAATGAAAAACTTTTTCTTGCTTTTAAAATCATTTTCAGAAAAAAAAAAGTTATAGAAACTGCCATGAGCACTGAGTAATTAATAAAGCAAGTTATTGAATGAGTATTACAAAATTATTCAATCAGTAAATATAACTTGGTTTATGTTATAGCCCAATAAAGAACAAAAATTGTATATAGAACTTGATGTAAAATAATATTTTATTATGATAAATAATAATGATAATAATAATAATAATAACAGAGTTAGAAATTTTTATTGAAAGGAAACATATAAAATTTAAATTAAAAATTTTATAGTGTATCAATCTTTTTATTTTTATTTCTAATGTTAGTACGTTTTTTTTCTATTTGCTGAATGTAATAAGATTTGATATGTGTTTAATTTCATCTAGTTTTATTTTTTGATATTTTTAATTTATGAGTTTTGAGAATTTATATATATATATATATATATATATATATATATATATATATATATATATATATATATTAATGAGAAAATAAAAATTTTACCTAAATTTAATTACAAAATTATTAACTAGGTTAGTATAAAATATATAACAGTAAAATAAAAATTGTAAAAGGTTGTAATAGGTTTCTTGTGGATTTACTTGACTGATAAAATCTAAATGGTCTAAAAAAATTAAACTTCTTTATTTTAAAGTTTAATATTTCCTGTATACTCTAAAAAATGTAGATGTAAAGAAAAAAATCAAACGCAACCTGAACCTCGACATGTTGTCATACTTTACCTTATATAAATATTTATGCATATATTTTAAAAAATTAAACTAAATGATAAAAAATAACATAAAAATAAACAAACAAAAGGTTTGATATATTTTTTTAGATTTATTAAAACTTTTATTTGTTGATTGAATTTAACTTTTCTAAATATCTAAAATTGACAAGTCTTGTTTATTGTTTCACTTTAGTACATTGTTTCACTTTAATACAGAGAAAGACAATCTATAATTGTCAATTAAAGTAAAAATAGGTCAAACTAGGTACTTACGATTCAACCTAAAACATGTTCCTTCTAAGCTTTAATAAAAGCTATTTGATTAAAATGGGGATGTTTAATTGGACTATTCTAATTAACCTATTTAAGTAAATATAAATAGTATTTTTTATAAGTATTAGTATAATATTATCTTTTATGGTAATTAAATTTATTGCAAAGATATAGGAAGGAATGATCTTGTTTTCTAAGAATTTTTTTTTTAAAAGTTATTTTGAACAATAACTTTTTTTTTAAGAAGAACAAGAAAGAAAGATTTTAAATTGTTGAAGTAGAAAGATCGTTCATTTTTTTAAAATTTTTATAGTTAACCTACTGGATATCAAAAAATAGGAAGAAATTATTCAAAATATCGAGAATAATTATGGAGATTAAAGTTGTAGAAAGATATTTCACATAATTAATTGAAACTTAGAAACATTGTTGTGGAGTCAATAGTTAATAGAGAGATGTTTCTTGCAATTGACCGAGGGACAAGTCTTACGAAAAGAGCAAGAGACAAAAGGTTACAGTCCATAATATTTTAAAGGCATAATATTTTAGAGGATGTGTTAGTGAAAAATGTTATCAGACGGACCTGTAACTCATTAGAAGTTGACTATTTATCCCTTAGGTGATTAAAGTGAGGAATGTTGGTCGAAGAAGAGAGGAAATATGATGGAAACTCATATAAGGAGCTTGATGGAGATCCATCTATGGAACTACAACTTGAACTAGGGCTAGGTGAATGGAAGGAGAAGAAAGACTTCAAGGACTTCTACTCTTGTGTAAGATAGTTTTTAGCTTGTTTTTTTGTTCTCTTAAACCTTGTAAACATGTAAATAAGCCTTTTCTTCAAGTCTTGTATCTGGGCTAAGGTTACATTTCATTTAGGCTTGTATTTTGGCCAATTTTGTCATTAATCATTAAAATAAACAACTTTTCTAAAAAACAACATTTTGTATTGATTTAATCGATTAAGAAAGCTCATAATCGGTTAAAATAAGCAGACTACATTAGAAAGTGCAATTTTGCCTTTTTTAACTTACTTCTTATGTAGGGATGTGATCTAACATGTTTTTAAGCTTGCTTGGGCCTTATGGAACCTTCTGGAACATGGTTTAATTGAGAAGGCTCTTATACATTGCATCTACTCTAGAAGAAGGTTTAAGGAGTTTTCTAGTTCAATGCATCTTTGCTGATTCAATGTACCTTTGTTTTTTTCTTCTTTAAGACTTAAGTTCACTTCCCCTTCTATAAAAGGAGTGTTGAAGCAATTATTCATCCAACTTGGAAAATAATATAGAGAATTTCTACCCATTTTTAGTCTCTTTTTCTAAGTTCATTAGGATAGTTATCTTCTTGATTTCTCCTGACCTTTCCTAGAAGGTTGCCCCAACCTCCTTCAAAAAACACTTCAAACCCACTCTTCAAACACAACATCCTTCATCTTAACATGCTTTTGCGTCGAGTACATCATCTTCATGGATTCTCCTTAAACTTAAGTGAAAAGGGTTTCCATCATTTTGGCACTAAGACTTGTTCCTTCATGTGGGTTTTGACCGATCCTTTGGATCATACTCCATCATTAGTGTCCATTAAAGAAGATTGACTTGGTCCACCTGCATCAATTGGGTTTACACCAAATCAGTTTTCCATAATTTTCTATTCAGAGTTATGCTTACAACCTTTGCCATCATTTTGATATCAAGAGCAAAGGATACATCCTGACATGGGTTCCATTCATGGGTCTTTAAGATATAAGTGTTGATTTAATTACATGTTGTTTCTTACTTTCCTTATGTGTCATGTGTTTGTGCTTGAGGGATATATGTGTTTCATATTGTCTTTAAACTTGGTTCAAACTCATTTGTTCTTCTTGAGCCATCCATGTGTTTGCAATAGGATATTTGTTTTAATTTATTAGGAGAAATTTTAATCGGTTAATATGTGTAGTATGTTTTGTTTTGTGTCTTTTCTTGAATTTTATGATCTTGATGTTTTGTCTAATGTCATGCTTAGTCCAAATTTTCATTACTTCTTGGTTTAGCCCTTTTATTTTCGTATTACATCATTAAAATTTGAACATGTTTGAGTCTTATCGAGTTCTTGTGCTTTTGTGTTACATCTTTGAGTTCATGCTTGTTTTTAGTTTCAAAACAAGCTTTTTTGAGTTAGGTTTCTATTGTGTCTTCTTGAGGTTTTATCATTGTTACTTGACTCCTTAGGATTCTTTTCCTCTATATTTTGGTTTTTGCCTTTGATCATAGAGAAATAATCTTTAAATCAAATATCATATGTTAGTTGTTGTTGTTTCTAAAGTTGATACATAGAAAAAGGCAAAACCTTCTAGAAAATTGAAAAGAAGATAAGAAAAAGCCAAAAAAAAAGGAAAAACAATTGAAAATATGTGTGAAAATGAATTTTAATTGATTAACAACCATGGATAATCGATTGAAACAATGACTAAAAGCAATTAAAATTTGAATTTGTTCTTGGATGTGAACTTTAACACTTATATAACCTTTTTTGGTTAAATTTGTGCCATTAAGGATCTTCCTTGAATTCTTTGTTCTTTCACTCTTGAAACATTAGAAGGCTAAAGACTTTAACCTTATTTGCATTCTTAGTTTGTTTTGGTTTTTCTAATTCATTCTAGACGCATTCTTATTATTTCCTTTTGAATACCTACTTCCTTGTGTGCCTTATTTTTGTCTATCTTTTCTTTGGAATTCTAGCTGTCTTTTCTCATCTATATCTCCTTGAGTTTAACCTTTCCAAATTTTGATTTTTTTGCTTTTATTCCTTTAATCTCTTGAGTGGATTACATCTTTGGAATTGTATTTCTTCTGGAGTTTGACTAACTTCTCAAGGTAGCATCCTAAAGGTAGGAAGAAGGTTAATAGAGATTTTATCCTAGTAGACTTGACAAAGGAGGCTACAAAGAGGCACTTTGAAGTGACATAAAGAGAAAGTAAACACTTGAGGATTGGAAGAAAAAGATGAAGTACCTGAAAAACACTAGAAGGGGGGTTGAATAGTGTTTTTGTAAAACGTTTTTCGCAACCCTTTTGATATAACACGTTGTCAAGCGAGTATATGTTAAAGGCTTAGACGCTTGACTTAAAATATAAGCTTTGTAAAGATAAGTCTGCTAATCAGAATAATTTCTACTACAACGTTTGTAAGAACTTCCTTTAAAAATAAAGGATCGTTTAGCTTGGAAGTTCTTATATTTTCAAATATAAAGCTCAACTCCAGGTTATTTAAGAGGATCATTTAACAAAGAGAAGAAAGAATAACACAAGAGATTTTATACCGGTTCGCTCCAACTAATCTACGTTCACTCTCATTCGTAGAGGGTTCCACTATAATCTTTACACGATTACAAATGAGTATTAGTCCCATTCCTGGTACTCAACTACCTCGTCGAGATTTATTTTGAGTATTTGCACTACTCTTGGTACTCAACACCCTGCTGAGATTTCCTTGAGTATTCGCACCACTCCTGGTACTCAGCACCCCGTCGATATTTCCTTGAGTATTTGAACCACTCCTGGTACTAGACTACCGCGCCTAGATTCCTCAACTCCAAAGAGTTCAGTTGTAAGTATTTTAATTCTCTCGAGAATTGCAATCAAAGATTGCTTACAAGCAGTTTAGACTAAATCTCCCCACGAGAGGTTATGAATACAATACAACACAATCTAAACATTCACAGGTGTTTCTCTCTATAATCTTACAAAAGTAAGAGATTTGATGCTTAAGCTCGAGAGTATGTCTTGCTCTTTTCTCTTCTATTCTCTTTTCTTCAAGTTAGATATAATTTTTTCTTTGAGCTCTTTTTCTCTCTTCTATTTTGTAGGATGGATATGGCATTGTAAGCTTTCCGTACTTGCTATCCTCTATTCTATCCTCTTGATTTTCTTCGTGAGAGATCTTTTATTTTTAGGCTCGATGAATATTTGTCCATTAGACACCGTTTTTAGTTCATAGCCTTGATGTTTGTATTTTCTCTTTCTTCTTTTCACAGAAGCCATTGTGTAAGTAAACTTTTTTAGAGCAGGCATGTTTTTTAAGTCCTTTGGTTGAAGTAGGTTGTACGATCTTTTTAGACTTTGCTTCAAGAGAGGAACATTCCATGATTACCTCTTTTGTTTCTATCGTCCACATTTGATTTTTGATCTGTAGCATTATGGATGTGTGTAGAATATCTTATCTACAAAATTAAAGTAAATTGTCCATGCAACAAATATGACTTTTCTTATCACTTTTGTTGTTTTTAAACGTTGGCATTTAATGTCATTTACTGTTTACTCAGAACAACAAAGTGCTTTTTGATTTCCTACTGTTAAGTAGTATTTTGCAATTAAGCTCTTTCAATTTGAAGATACCCAACGTATAGATGTCGTGTCTGTTTCGCTCATGGTATCATCTGTGTATAAGTAAACGCTTCTTTGCATTTGTTCTTTGCAGGCAGATAATGTTTAGCTTTCTCAGGTTTTCTTAAGTCTTTTAGTTGTTGTTGAGATTGTTGATAGGGGGAGCAAGGTTTAGCTGAACTCACAATCTCAACGATATCTATGTTTTTGATTATGACGACTCATTGTAAATAAAAACACCTGTGTATGTACTATGTTACATGTTACATGCTTATATGCTTACTGTGTTATATTTGTATAAGCATAATTGTGAGAATGTTGTGTTGATCATTGCATACTATTGAGTTTGAAATGAGATTTCATATGTGTATGCATAATATGAGTTTTTGGAAATGAAAATTCACAAGCACCTAGCTTCGGTTGTCAGATTTTAAAGTGTGGCAAAACAACAAGTTTTAAGTCCATTATATTAGTGGGTGAATCGATTAAAACTTGTGTGTTTGCACGAATATTTTTTCAAGTGTGTTGTGATGATTTTGAGAAGAAAAGCTTTCAAAAATATTCTAAGTGTTTCTACTTAATCGACTGCATGCATCTTGTATTCGATTAAGTTAGTTAAAGTTTTGAAAATTGTCTCAATGCTTGACATAACTGTCACAATGGACATATTTTTAAATATGTTGACCAAGCACTGATTGCAAATTAATTACATTAATTGTGCTTTCAATTAATAACTTTGATTGCTATTATTCTGTTATAACTGTGAAATGCATTCAATTATCTTAATAGTGTAATCAATTAAAACACGTAATCAATTAATACTGACAATGCAGGTTATACAAGAGGAGGAAAGAAAAACTTCAGGAACAACACGACCACATGTTATGAATGTGGAAAGGATGGTCATATAAAGTTGGATTGTCCAGAAGTGAAAAACAGGATGAAGGCTGACATCAAGTATCCTTAGGAGAAGAGAATAAGCAAGCAAAATAAAGCTTATATCGTTTGGGAAAATAGTGATGATGATTTTTCTAGTGATGATGACTGCAATGTTGAGGAGGAGTCCAATCTGTGTTTCATGGCAGGCTCTGCATATTTTGAAGATAGTGATAGTGATTTTTGAAAGCGAAACAATTGAGGTGAAATATGATTTGTTGCTGGACGCTTTTCAAGAAATACATGCAGAAGCCATGCGACTTCAATATAAGGTAAATCGATCAAGCTCAGAAAGAAAGGATTATGAATACCGAATTTATAATCTTGCTAAAGATAATGAGAAGCTTAATCAGGAATTAAAAGATGTTTTACAATCTACAAGAACTGTTAAAACTAAAATTCAGATTGTAGAAAAGAAAAGTGATAACTGCCTTGTTCAATTAGAGAAAATTGATTACTTGACTAGCACTCTAGCAAAATTCACTCAAGGAAAAGATAATCTAGATGTTGTGTTAAGATCTTCAGGTAGAGCAATAAATAGACAAGGTATAAAGCAAAGAGTAATATGATTAATTCTAAGAAATTTATTGACTTGAGTAAACCTGTAACAAATGTCTGCTTCTATTGCAATATTATTGGACACAATGTTAGAAATTGTTATTACAGAAAAGTTGGAGTTCCTAGAGAAAAATACAAGTGGATTCCAAAGGAAAAACCTACTGTGTCTAACCACATAGGACCTAAGTTTGTATGGTTACCTACTACAAAACCTTTAAATTGTTTTGAAGATGAGTAAGCTGCTGCTGAAGCAGTATAATGCTCAAGGATGGACTGTACACAAGATTCTTGAGTATGGACTGGGTCAACTATCCTGAATGTGCATTGATTTGGTTGACTGAGGAGCCTTTGTGTTGATTGTTTGTTATAATTGTTTTAATACAGTCGACTGTATTAGTAGGCTATTCGACTGAGAATGACAGGAAAACTATAAATAGTCAGAGCACGAATTGCTCTGTGAGACTTTTGTGATCTAACACTTTCATTGTCCTGTTTCAGAGTGAATTCTCAGTTTTGGAAGCTCCAAGAATTCTCCAAGAAGACCGTGGTGATCTTTCTTGAGAGAGATTCAGATTAAGGAGTCTATTGCGCACACTATTTGATCAACATCTGCATAGAGAAGGTGTTTCTGGTTTGATCTTGATAGGCTTGGCATCCTGTGAAGACTGTTGTATTCGACTGAAGGCTTGCCAACCTGTGAAGTCTGCTGTGATAGGCTTGGCAACCTGTGAAGCGTGTTGTTTAGGCTTGACATCCTGTGAAGAGTGCTGGTTACACGTTGAGGATTGTTCAACGTGAGTTCAGATTGCAGAAGAGGGGATTCTTGCTGCAATTATGTTTTTGTGTGTGCAACTATATTTGGTTTTGGGTTAGAGAGGAGATTTATATTTTTGCGTGGTGCTTCTATAAATTCCTTGTTGTAAAAACTGCAACCATTATAGTGCATTTGCTTCCAAGGGTGGAAGGACAATGGATGTAGGCATTGTTGGCCGAGCCAGTGTAAAAACCAGTGTTTGATTTTCTCTATCCCTGCATTCTTTATTTCAGTCGACTTTACTTGTGCAATAGTCAACTACATTTTTCCGCTGCATTACATTTTTCATTACTTGCATTTCAAGGAAAGATCAAAAGCTCTGAATTTTCATACCAAGATTGCGAAAAGATTTTTGTTTTTTAACTAACACCAATTCACCCCCCCCCCCCTCTTAGTGTAAACCGAAGCCAACCTGATTCCTAAATATCTACACTCTCAAATATCTTCTAAGATCATAAAATTTATCCTTGGGTAATGCCTTAGTGAAAATATCAGCTAATTGATGCATTGTGTCAATATATTCTATAGTACAATCACCTTTTTGGATGTGATCCCTTAAGAAGTGATGTCTAATTTCAATGTGTTTTGTTCTAGAATGCATTATGGGTAGGGATGGCAAAATAATCCGAGGACACGGGTATCCGCGGGTAAAACCCGCGGCGGGTAATTACTACCCACAGATATTTACTACCCACGGGTAACGGGTAGCGGGTATTTTAATACCCGCTTCTAAACGGGTCGGGTACGGGTAGTATACTACCCGACCAGCGGGTACCCGTTACCCGAAAAAATAATAATAATAAATAAATTTATATATTTTTTAATTAAATTTAATTAAAAATAAAATAAAATTATATTTTATTAGGTAAAATTTAATTAAAATTAAACTTTAATTTTTATTTAATTTATTTTATACTATATTATATAAATTTTTTTGTAATTTTATTTTAAAATGTATAAAATATATTTTTTTATTTTTTGCGGGTACCCGCGGGTTTTTTCTAAACGGGTACCCGGCGGGTAGCGAGTCGGGTGGCAGGTACATTTTTATCCGGCGGGTCGGGTTGCAGGTAGACACTATCCATACCCTACCCGTTGCCATCCCTAATTATGGGGTTCTTAGTTAGGTTAATTGCATTAATGTTATCACATTTTAAAGGAATGTGATCAAGGAAGATATAAAAGTCTTCCAATTGTTGTTTCATCCAAATAATTGGAGCACAACAATTTCTAGTAGCTATGTATTCTACTTTTGTGGTAGATAAGGCTACACACGTTTGTTTCTTTGAGTGCCAAGACACCAAAGGACAACCCAGAAAATGACAATTTCCACTAGTACTTTTTCTATCAATTTTACAGCCCCCACAATCAACATCTGAATATCCTATTAGACTAGGTGTTGCATCAGAAGGATACCATAATCCAAAATAAGTGGTGCCTTTAAGGTATTTTAGAATTCTCTTAACAATAATAAGGTGATATTCTTTAGGATTAGCTTGGTACCTAGCATATACACATACACTCTACATATATCAACTCTACTAGCTGTAAGATAGAGCAAAGATCCTATCATACCTCTAAACATGGATTGGTTTACTTCTACCCCAGATTCATCTTTGTCTAAATAACAAGAAGTTGCCATAGGGGTGTTAGCTTCTTTAGAAGTATCCATTCCAAATTTCTTAAGAACTTCTCTATAGTATTTGGTTTGAGAAATAAAGGTTTCCTCATTCATTTGTTTTATCTGTAAGCCTAAGAAAAATGTCAACTCCCCCATCATGGACATTTCAAATTCCCCTTGCATTATACTAGCAAAACCTTCACATAGGGAATCTTCAGTTAACTCAAATATTATATCATCTACATATACTTGAATAAGAAAAATATGACTTCCTACTTTCTTAATGAACAAAGTTGAACCAACCTTTCCTCTAGTGAAGTCATTTTCATAAAAAAATACTAAGTCTCTCATACCAAGACCTAGGTACCTATTTAAGTCCATATAGTGCTTTCTTCAATTTATACACATGATCAGGAATTTTAAAATCTTCAAAAAACCAGGAGGTTGATTAACATAAACTTCCTCCTTAATAAAACCATTCAGAAAAGCACTTTTTACATCCATTTGATATAATTTAAATTTCATTAAGGATGCATAAGCAAGTAATAATCTAATTGCTTCTAACCTGACTACTGGTGCATATGTTTCATCATAGTTTATACTTTCTTCTTGACAGTACCCTTTAGCAACTAGACGTGCATTGTTCTTTATGATGTTTCCTTCTTCATCCAACTTGTTTATGAATACCCATTTTGTACCAATCACTTGGTAATACTTCTTCATCTAAAGCTTTTTCGTACTTAATTTTCAACTAATGAAATTCACTTTTTACTTTCTCATGTGCAGAATCTAACTTTTTAGATTCTTCAAGTAATTCAAGAAAAGCCTTTTGCAAGTCAATTACACAAGTTTCAAAACTATAGCAATTTACTTGGCTTGTAGTGTCATCAATATTAGTCATCAAGCACAAGTTGGCTTCTTCATCATAACCATTTGAACTAGTTGAGCTTGAGTAATTATCATCCCTAGCTATATAGGCCTTCTTCTTTTTGTGAATTTTATTTTCCTTTCTTTCTTCATTTCTCTTGTTGTTTGGACAATCAACTTTCACATGGCCTCTTTCACCACATCCATAACATTTGTAGTTTGGTGAGGAGCCTTGATTGTCCTTCTTTTTCTTCAAGAGTTGGCTTCTAGATGATTCATTGTTGGCCATTAAGCATAGATCTTCTTGCTCATTAGAATCGCCTGAGCTGGAGTTTGATGAGAGCTTGAATCAAACAATGTCAATTTAACCACATCTGTGACTTTATCATGAGTGACTCTTAAAAATTCTCACATTTCCTGAGACTTTCATAAATATAAACTTTGAAAAATTCATCAAGGGTTAGTGTAGATAAAACTATATTTTTGGCCTTAACATCATATTGTGTCATTCTATTTTCATCCATCGTCCACTGTAAAAAAGGTTTTTCTACGTGCATATCATTTGCAAATGGTGGGAACAAACGGTCCATTTAAAACAGCTTCCTAAATACCCCTATCAACAAACTCCAAAAGAATTTGCACTCTTACTTTCTAAAAAGCATAATTTTCCCCCTTAAACAAAAGAGGTATGTTAACTGAAGCACCCTCAACATAAAATTGGTTATAACCGACAATTTTTGAATTTTTTGAAAAAACTATCAAAGTGGATAATCGATTTTTGAAAAACTATCAAAGTAAGCTCTGATACTAATTGTAGAAATTGGTATTGTGTAGTGGAATGTTTTAGAGAGCGTGTATCGGTCAAAAACCAATAGGGGAGGGATGAATTGGTTCTTTTAAAAATTATGATTTTCTTTAAGAACTTTTATCAAACAGTTAAACTGCTAAAGCTATAGAGTTAAAGAAAATCAACATAAATGATTTTATCCTGATTCGAATAAAAAGATTTTACGTCCAATCATTGATTACTATGAAGAGTAATCAACCTTTTCCACTAAAATATCGTTTCAAATTACAAACAGATTAATAAAAAGATAAAATTACAGAGAACACCTTCCTTCGACACACGATGGAAAAACCTGCTCAATCAACTTAGAGAGAACTGCTTTGACTTTAGACACACTAAACCCAAGCTTCTCCTATTCACAAGACTTTATTTAAGCACTCTAAGATTTGAGAACTTCCTCAAAAATTTTCTATACTCTCAAATGGCTTAGTTGACTTCTTAGAGGTTTAGGAAGGTGTATATATAGCCTAGGAGTCAAAAACTAAAAAACATGCTCCCAACTGGCAGTGATAATCAATTATCATAAGTGATAATCAATTATCATAAGTGATAATAGATTATTTGTGGCTGTTATAGGGTTTTCTAAAAAGTGATAATCTATTATCTTGAGTGATAATCGATTATCTTGAGTGATAATCGATTATTTGCATGTCCTGAACAATATTAAAGCAAGCAGTGATAATCGATTATTTACTGTGATAATCGATTATTTGCGCGAGTAACTCTTTTCTAAATTTGCTTGTGATAATCGATTACTCTATTAAATAATCGATTATCTATGCAACGAATCACTAAATAAGAAAAATTTTAAGTACTTTTACAAATGCAAACTTAATCCTATACAATTGTTTCTACAAAATGCTTTTAACATTGATACAATAAGAGTCTTCAATTCTTCAGCTTAAACATCACCAAAACTTCAGTGGTAGCTTTAAGACACCAATGCTCCTCATTACTAACAATAATTATATTTAAATCTATTAAATTATGTTTGACTAAGTAAAATGATATTTGATTTGTTTCAAACTTAGAAGATATATTGTACTAGAAACATGTATTATCTAATCCAATACTTATATATATATATATATATATATATATATATATATATATATATATATATATATGTGTGTGTGTGTGTTAATGTTGATAAATTAAACATCTTTATTAATGTTATTCTTAAAAACATGAGTTTTAACTATCTTTTTATAAAAAAGTCAATTCTATAATATTAATAAAGAAATATTTAATGTACATAATTTTTAATTATTAAACCGTTTAACTTATTTAAAAATTCATTTTAACAAAAATTATTAATAAATATATTTATACTTTATTTAAGAATTTTATTACAAAATTCATAAAAATATAACATAGTCATTAGGGATGACAAAAAAATCTACGTCCACAGATAAAATCCGCGACGGATAGTTGATACTCGCGGATATTTACTACCCGAAACCCACGGATAGCGGGTATTTTAATACCCGCTTATAAACGGATCGGGTGCGGGTATTATACTATCCGTACCCGCGGATATCCGCTACCCGCAAAAAATAAAAATAAAAATTTAATTTTTATTTTATTCAGTTAAATTTAATTAAAATTAACATTAATTTATATTTTATAGGGTTAAATTTAATTAAAATTGTACTATATGAAGTATACCGATCAGAATTAATTTTCATTTATGGACAATTAACCGGTCATATTGCCTTACTCTTTAGAAAATATAGGGTATTGATTATTGATTATTGAATTTGATTGCATAAAAATATATTGCACTAATTATTAGGTCAAATTTTCTTACTCTTTACAAAATATACGGTATTAATTATTGATTATTGGATTTGATTGCCTAAAAATATACTACACTAATGGTTAATCAATGGGGCTTGCCTGCCATAGGCTCTATAAATATACAATTGATGTTTAGGTACAATCTTCCTCTTCTATCCTAATAAAATTAGACCTTTTTTATATCTTGAGCGTCAAAGTGTCTTCTGCACGTCAACAACCCATCGGAGTGGATGGCATTCTGAGGAAGGATTGAAGATAAAATAAAACAAAGCAAAGAAGAACGACGGACCATCGGACCAATTCAACCGAAACAAAATTAAATTTTAATTTATATTTAATTTAATTTATATTACATTTTATATATTTTTTTTGTAATTTTATTTAAATTTTATTTTAATAATTTATAAAAATATAGTTTTTAAAATATTTGTGGGTATCCACGGATATCCGCGGGTTTTAGAATATCCGCTGATATTTTTTAAGCAGGTATCCGTGTGAGTAACGGGTCGGGTAGCGGGTCGATTTTTTTTTGTCGAATCGGGTTGCAGGTAGGCACTATCCGTGCCCGACCCGACCCGTTGTCATCCCTAATAGTCATGCCAACACACTTATACAACCATTATTATGTAGAGGGTATCAAAGTGAGTCAACCTGACTCATGAATTGACTTATCATAATTAAGTTAAGTATATGTTAACTTAATATGATTTATTTTTTAATGTATATAAAAAAATTTAATTCGTCTCAACCCTTATGTGTTAGGTAGATTAACTCACTTCAATAGAGAGTATTCCTCCAACTTATTTTATATATTTATTTTAGTGTAATTAAAGTGAATTGATTTGACAAATCTAGTTATAAAGTGACGGAACTTGACCAATAATCTAAGTATGGTATTAATGTCACATTTTCATGAAAAGTGATAGGAAATAATATATTTGATTATAGTTTACCTTATTTAGTTTCTGCATAATTGATTCTGTCTTGAATATTATAGTTTACCTTATTTAGTTTCTGCATAATTGATTCTGTCTTGAATAATTGATATATTTTTTCCTTAATTATAGAATCTAGGTATTCTGTATATTCTATATATTGTACGTTGATTACTCTTTCCAAATCAACAAAACATATTTGTTACAATTCTTACATGGTATCAGCCTAATTTCGACCCTTCCTTACTCTTTCTTCTTTTCTTTTCTTCCCTGTGGCTAATACTGATGGTGCTTCTTCCTTTAACACCATGATCCACATATTAAACATATGCCTCACCTCAACCAATTTCATTCTCTAGCGTCGTCAGCTCCTTCCTCTTCTCGAAGGACAGGCCCTTTATGGTCATATTGATGGCTCAATCATAACTCCTCCTGCGAAATTGCCTGCTACTGATGGATCTTTGACGGTTCCTAATCCAGTCTTTCTCACGTGGAAACAACAAGATCAAAGACTTGTAAGTCTTCTTCAGTCCTCCCTTACTGAAGAGACTCTAGCTGAAGTACTGCACTATGACATCACACAACAGATCTGGACTACTCTTGAATCCCTCTACGGTGGTGACTCCAAGCAAAGAGAAATTGGGATCAGAGATCAACTGTTGCACCTTACAAAAGGCTCATCCACTGTTAGGGAGTTTTCCAAAACATTTTGAGGCTTATGTGATCAACTCAACCTTATGGGTAGACTAGTGGATGATTTAGATAAATTACACTGGTTTTTACGGGGTTTAGGTCCCACTTTCACTAGCTTTAGTGCATCTCAATTAGCCATGCGACCACTGCCTGTTTTTCGTGATCTTTTTTCTGTTGCCGAGAGTTTTGAAATGTATTTACATGTCGTTGAATCTCCTCCCTCTCAAGCTGCTTTTAATACCACTACTCAACGTTCCTCTCAATCATCCAATACATGTTTTCAATCTGGGTCGCGTTCTTTCTCAAATGGCAAAACAGGTCGTGGTGGTCGCGGCAGAGGACGTCGTCCTATCCATTGCCAAAATTGTCGAAGAGAAGGTCATTATGCCACATCTTTCCATCAACGTTATGAAGGTGGCCCACCTCAATCTGCCAATCTTGCTTAATCATTTGCGAATTCTTGCACTCTATCAAATTCAAACCAGTCTGATTGGTACCTCGACATTGGAGCTTCAGCACACATGACAGCAAAATCATCTGATTTAGACTCAATTGAGCCTTATTCTGGTAATCACACAGTTACTGTTGGAAATGGTAATGCTCTCCCCATTTCCCATATTGGATCTCATCGTTTCACAAATACTTTAAACCTTCTTGATATTCTTGTTGTGCCTGGACTCCAAAAGAATCTCATTTCAATTAGCAAACTTACATGTGACTTTCCTGTGGATGCTATATTTACTGACACATCTTTTCTGCTTCAGCAAAGGGGTGCAAAGGAAATTCTAGCAAAAGGGAGGCGTGAGCACAACTTATATGTATTGGAGCATGGTCAAAATGCTTTTGTTTCTGTTTTAAATTCCAATAAGCTACAAGGATCATTTGAATGGTGGCATTATCGTTTGGGTCATGTTCACTTTGATACTATTTCCCATTTAAGAAAAAGAGGTCTTTTGTCTTTATCTTCTATTTTGCCAACTCCTTCCATTTGTGGCTCTTGTGAATTAGCTAAAAGAAAAAGACTACCTTATTCCCTAAATGAGAAACGCGCATCGCATGTGCTGAATTTAATTCATTGTGATTTATGGGGACCTGCTCCCATTTGTTCAAAATTTGGATTTCGATATTATGTGATTTTTATTGATGACTATTCCAGATTCACTTGGTTATATCCAATGCGCCTGAAATCTGATTTTTATGATGTATTTGTCCAGTTCAAGAAATTTGTTGAAAATCAGTTTCATACAACTATAAAAACATTCCAAAGTGATGGTGGCACCGAATTCAACAATAATAAAGTCAAGACCTTGCTAAATGAAACTGGAATTCTTCATCTTATGTCTTGCCCTCATACACCAGCCCAAAATGGTAGAGCTGAACGCAAACATCGTCACATCACTGAAACGGGCCTTGCAATGCTTTTTCATTCACATTTCCCTACTCATTATTGGCTACATGCTTTTTGTTGTGTTGTTTATGTCATAATTCGGTTACCGACCACTCTTCTAAATGGTGTTTCTCCATTTGAGACCTTATGTAATACTCCTCCTAATTATGCATACTTTCATCCTTTTGGCTGTCGGGTTTATCCTTGTCTCCGTGACTATGCCACTAACAAATTGTCTCCTCGTAGTGCACCTTGTATTTTTCTTGGATACAGCAGCAACCATAAAGGATTTCAATGTTTGGATCCTTCAACCTCCCGGTTATACGTAACAAGACATGCCAAGTTTGATGAACTTTATTTTCCGTGTTCAAAAACAGGAACTATATCTCCAATTTCCGGATTGGGTTTTTCTTCATTTGCTGAACCAGCCTCAATACCTGAAATTCCTGCTCCAACTCCTGCACCAGCTTCTTCTTTGCCACTATCCAAGGAACCTGTGCACTCACCAACCATACCTTGTGGTCTATGTCCTGCTGAAGATACTCCTTCAACTGCTGTTTCCATGCCTGATACTCAACCACAAATACCCTGTAGTGTCTAGTCTACTCATCCTATGGTCACACGCGCCAAATCAGGTATTTTTAGGCCTCGTCATTTTGCTGACATTACCACCTACCAACCATCTTCTCTTCTTTATGCTCTGCTCACCACTTCTACACCCAAAGGGTTCAAATCCGCTGCCAAACATCCTGATTGGTTGGATGCTATGCATAAAGAGCTCCTGGCCCTACACTCCAACAATACTTGGGATCTTGTCCCACGCCCATCCAACACCAACATTGTAGAATCTAAATGGGTGTTTCGCACCAAATATCTTTCAGATGGGTCAATTGACAGATTAAAAGCACGGTTGGTTGCACAAGGCTTCACTTAAACACCTGGTCTTGACTATGATCACACCTTCAGTCCTATTGTTAAAGCTGCCACTGTTCGTGTCATTCTCACTCTAGTAGTAATGAATAATTGGCCTCTTTATCAATTGGATGTCAGCAATGCATTCTTGAATGGGCACCTGACACATCATGTCTATATGGAACAACCTCCTGGGTTCGTTGATCCTCGATACCCAAATCATGTTTGTCGACTTCGGAAAGCTCTTTATGGCCTCAAACAGGCCCCTCTTGCATGGTTTCGACGATTCAGCTCGTTTTTGCTCAGTCTTGGGTTTCTCGGATGCAAGGCAGATCCATCTTTATTTGTCTACCACAACACTGTTGCCACTCTATATATACTTGTTTATGTTGATGACATAATTTTGATAGGGAATAATAAATCTTTAATTCAAAAACTTTTGGCAAGGTTCAAAACTGAGTTTGCTATCAAGGATTTAGGTCATCTAAATTACTTTCTTGGTCTCGAGGTCCACTACACTACCAATGTTGTCTTTCTTAGCCAAACCAAATACGCTCAAGACATTTTATCTAGGGCCCAGATGTTGGATGCAAAACCGACAGCCACACCGCTCCAACCTGATATTCAACTGACAACCACAAGAGATCCATTCTCTGATCCCACTCAATATCGCTCTCTCGTTGGTGCACTTCAGTATCTCACCATAACTCGTCCTGACTTGTCCTACGCGGTAAATTTGGTTAGTCAGTTTCTTCAAGCTCCAACAAATGATCGCTTTCAAGCAATTAAATGCATCCTTCGATATGTCAAGGGCACCATGTCCTATGGCCTATCCTTCACCCGTGGAGCTTCCCTTAATGTTCTTGGATACTCGGATGCAGATTAGGCTCGATGTATTGAGACTAGGCGATCAACCAATGGTTATTCTATCTTCTTAGGCGGAAATCTCGTCTCATGGAGTGCTAATAAACAACCAACCGTAGCTCGATCAAGTTGTGAATCAGAATATAGAGCCATGGCTAATGCAGCAGCTGAACTAATATGGATTACTCATCTTCTACATGATCTGCATATTTCCTATCAAGCGCCAACTCTTATTTGTGACAACAAGAGTGCTATATTCCTCTCCCAAAATCCGGTGGTTCACAAACGCGCTAAACATATTGATATTGATTATCACTTTATTCGAGAGCTTGTTCTCTCTAACAAACTCATCACTCAATTCATTCCTTCTGATCTCCAACTAGCAGACATATTCACTAAAAGTCTGCCTCAACCATTGTTCTAGTTCTTCAAATCCAAGCTTCACGTTGGACCAAATCCCACGCTTTGCTTGAGGGGGGATGATAGGAAATAATATATTTGATTATAGTTTACCTTATTTAGTTTCTGCATAATTGATTCTGTCTTGAATATTATAGTTTACCTTATTTAGTTTCTGCATAATTGATTCTTTCTTGAATAATTAATATATTCTTTCCTTAATTATAGAATCTAGGTATTCGGTATATTCTATATATTGTACGCTGGTTACTCTTTCCAAATCAACAAAACAGATTTGTTACAATTCTTACAAAAAGTCACTAGAATTCGTTCTCCATACATTTTGAGGTTATGTGAACTTCTATTTCTCTCATACGCATACTATGATATCCTTACTTTGCAAAGATACAGAAAAATTGTATCCTTCTCAACACCAATAACACTAACTAATGTCACTACTTTCAAAGAAAAAAACATTAGAAGTTATGGATCCAGTGACGAGGTCAATGACTGAAGCTAACTCCTATTCTAATTAAGATTCACCTTTAAAAATAATTAATGTGTTCACTTATTTTACTAAACATTCACTATAATTAAAAAATGATATTATAAATATAGGAAGCCAAAGTCAAAATATAAATTTAAATAATTGAGAAAAAAAATTAAACATTTAAATCATTCAATACCATTAAAAATTACTCAAATCTTAAAATGATCAAATACTAACTGTTTCGGTAGATTTTGTGGGACCGAGAGACTAACCTTTCTAGCGTGGCTTTACCGCTTTCTGATGTTTGCACTAGGTTCTCCGATTATCTTCTTTCCGCCTGGGCCACTCGATCATCTACAATCTTGGTCGTTCGGTGATCTTCAGGCTTTGACCGCTCGGTTGCCTTCCTGGTGGAGAGGGGGAGGTACCTGGAAAAGGCACCCTGATGCCCAAGTTAGGTGTGTATTAAAGAGCCTCGGCTCTTGATTAATATTTAATGAATGATTATCACTATTTTGAATATTTGAGAATATGAGTTATGAAATGTGAGTAAAGCGTACATGGCTTTTGGCCTTGGCTTTCTATTTATAAGTTGTCTCATCGACCTTAAACTGACATAAGCCTAATAAAAAACAAAATATAAACAAACTTACCTAAAAATCTGATAAGTTGCTAAATATCTTTAGTTAGATATTTTTTCAGATATTCTTAATTATATACCATATACTAACCTACATAATTAGAAATACTAAAAAATTATAATAAAAAATTGTGAAAAAAAAATTGTTGATGAATGGTTTAATTAATACAACTCAAATTCTTTAACCTCAAATTTAAGTAAGTCATATTCAATTTGATTTATATTAAAAATAGTTATTTTTTTAATCCAATCCCCTTTAATCTCCATGAATGTAAATTCACTGTCACACGTCAATGATAAATCAAAAACATTTTTTTTTAAAAAAAAAAATTATATTTATCTAAAACTAAATATATATTTATATCTACGAAACCTAAAATATTTATAGGTCAACCTAAATCCATCATCAACGTATAGCATGTGAATCAAACCCAAATATAGTCCAATCAACCCATAACATCCTTAAAAGTTACAAGTGCGTCATAAGTTTGGCCCGTCATTATTGCGTCATAAGAAAATGTAGTAAAAGTGGGTACCTGTCTGGGACATGCTGGGAAGAAAACAATGTTCTACAGAGTGCTGTTATTTATTGTGCTCTGTGCTATCTTTAAAACGTAAGGCCCAACACTAGAAACACTTTCCTTCTGAAGGTTAGATGTTGCAATCAAATTTATTTTTATTTTTAAAATTTGAAACAAAAAAAAAAATATAATTTTAGTCTTTTCAACTTACCGTTTATGAATTAAAAGAAATTCTAAAAAATCAGTTTAATCTTTTAAATTTAGTGTTTAAATAATAAAAATGTATTTCTCTTAATTTGAATAACCGTTTTTTAATTGAAAGATGAGAATTGAAAGTTTATATATTTTTAATATGTTCTTTTGAATATATTTTTATTTTTATTTTAAATTTCTTACATATTATGAAATTTTGAGTTTTATTCTTTATTTAACGAATTTTATTTGTGATCTTACAATTTTTAATAAGTTCCAACCAAATATATAGTGTAAATAAAAAAATAAGTTACTAGCATTTTTACTTTTCTTTTCTAGTAGTTAAACTAGGAGTTTAAGCTGCATGCGCATCCATCTGAACATAATTCAATTATAAATTTGAGAGCTAAATTGGATTATTAAAGTGAGTAAGGTGTTTTAAATATACCTAATTAGAATTGAATAAGACAATCTAAGAGCAGCATGAGTGCATATCTGCACTTTTTATGATGGATAATGATATTTGAACAACATTTTTTTTACAACATTTAAACATCGTCTACGTGTTATTCTGTGATTGGTCCAAATTTACTTTATAATCAATAATAATAATTATAAATTATACACGGATGTCATCTGATAAATATTGTGTTTCTTAACAATGATTTTGTTTAATGACATCTATTGGGTTAGATTAAATTACTATAAACAATAAATTTAAATCAATAACCATGATAGAAAATTACATTAAATTTGATTCTACCACTTATGCCCCTCCTATAAACTGTAGGCAAAAGTTTCAACTCTTTTATATAATAAAATCATCTCAATTAAGATTTTAATGCATTTGTTTTCTGTCTTATAAAGTGATATGTTTGTAAGGCCTGTGATTGAAATTTGGAACAATTATACGCATAAATAAATTTCATTTTAAAAGTAACAGTCTAAATTGATAATTTCCCCATATATAAAATTTTTAATAAATCATTGAATTTCATTTATGTCTCTAAATAAAACATATATAATTGAGATAACAAATAAAATAGTTTTCTGAAATATTAGTCAAATCCGTTTCGTTTTAAGAAGAATTTTCATATTGAATAGGTAATGTATAATTTTTTCAATTAGATATAATATATATATATATATATAATATTATATTTTAATATAAAAAAGGTTTTGACATCTCATATTAAACATCATAATATAAAAAGGTCAACATAGAAAATAACTAATGACATCTTTTTAAAATAAATATTGAATTTCGAAGTTAAAATTTATACTTTTTTTGACGTCATGTGGTCATTAGAAGTTAGAATTTTCAATTTTCAATGTCATTGGAAAAATTTGATGTAAATGTTAGCGGTAAAGGTACAAATACGTATAACATTAAATATCTTAGTTTTAAATGTCAAAGAGCTAAAAGACGTCAAAATATTACTTTACAAACGTTCATACGTTTTGGCTTTGTAAAAACCGTAGCATATAAAAACGTTGTGGTATTTTCGTAGTTATGACGAACTTATATGCCTCGGTTGTCTGGGGGCAGGCAATAGAACCGTTCGGTTTTGGTTCTACTATGAACCTAGGTAGTATGTCCCACTAATATGTCTCAATTTTTTAGGGATAGAGGTGATAAGATCGTTCGATTTCAATTCTGCTATGAACCGAGGCACCAGACATGTGACCTTTTCGGAATCGAACATTTCAAGTACATTTTATCCATTTATATGCCTCGGTTGTCTAGGGAAAGAGGCAATAGGACTGTTCGGTATCGGTTCGGCTATGAATCGAGGCACAACACAAGTGATCTTTTCTGGAACCAAACATTCCAAGTACATTTTGTCCACTAATATGCCTCGATTGTCTAGGGACAAAGTCAATAGGACCAGACGATTGTCTGGAGTGGTGGGCGTCGATGGGTTACGACCACGGGCTAAGAATTGACCAGATGATTGGTGAAAACAGAAAAAAAAACACAAAAAAAAAGAAAAAATCCCTTTACTACCTCGGTTGGATTTGAACCAAGGCATAAAGCCTACCCCTTTTTACCTCACATATATATACCTCGGTTGAGAAACCACTGCGAATAAACGAAAATAACCGTTGTTGTTTCCCTTTACTGCACTAGTGAGTTATGTATACACATTAACAAAACCTAGAATTTTTCAAAAGAAAAAGATTATACACAACATGAAAAATCCTAACTATGTTGCGATATCTCCTTCACTGTACACCGGATGAACTGGAACAACTTTATCTATCCATACCATTAAGGTGATCATTACAAAAACAAGGATAAACATAGATGAAAGAGTAAGTTCATGTACAAAAAGAACAAGCATACGACATTTATAAACATGTTAACGCATCTCAACATTCATATCAACAAATCTTAAAACATACAATCATTCATGCTAAACTTGACCATTCAGATACATGTATTGATATCAAACTCTGACGAGTTATGTACTTGTGGTGGCCTCTATTGCTCACCACATATCTCACCCTTCTCTACTTCAGATTGGATAGTTATTAGAGCGTCAGGATAACTCCCAATATGGAATCCATATATCAATACATACATTAGTTTAACCACCACCAATGTGTTTGCAAAAAGATGAAGCATAGAAGTTTTGATGATGCCTAAATCAAGTTTGAAGTGCTCACTTTGAAATAAGACCTTTATGTGCAAAAGCTTTTGTAATTAGTAGATTTATGTATATGGCTTTATTTGTTGTTGATTTCTTGTAAGTTATGCTTTAAAATTCGTTTTGGAGTGAAAAAGCTCTGCAACAATCGATTAACTACTTGAGATAATCGATTATCACAGAGAGGTTTTCAAAGGTTGCTAAAAACTCATTTTTGTCTCTAGAATAATCTATTACCATCGACTTACCATAATTGATTATTATGACTAGCAGTTGGAGCTTTTAGGCATGTTTTTGGGCGTTGTGCATTCATTAAATGCATAATCGATTATCATAAGTGGAAAATCAATTATCACGCGAGAAAAAAGCTAACAACGAATTTTTGAAAGTGTCCTTGAGTGAGGTTTTTATAAATATGTTTAAAACTTTCATTCTAATACACGAAAACATACATGTGTTTGTCTAAATTGTGATAAGTGTGATCTAGGGTTTGTGTAACCCTTGTGCTTTGACTTTGAGAACTTGATGTTGGCAAAAGCGAGAACTTTTACTAGGAGTGAGATTGAGTGCTACTGTTGTTGTTAAGTGAAGTTTGTCATCCTTTGTGAAGATTCAAAAGAAGTGTTCATCCTTCGTAAAGCATTCAGAGGAGGTGTTCATCTCTTGTGACCTTCAGGGGAAGTGAGTTTCATTTCTTATGGTAACAAGAGAGGTCTTTTCTAAACCCTTAAACTTGTCTTTCTGTATGATTGTAATAGTTTATTGGTTTTGTGATAGTAGAACGTTAATCTCCGTCTGAGATTAGTAACTAGATGTAGGATCCTTGTGATATGAACCAATATAAAATTATTTGTGTAATTTTCTCTCTTTCTTACTCTTTATTATTGTTTAATTTTTTTGCTAAGAAAATTAAAATTACGAGAAAATTATTAAAGGCACACGTTTGCGATAAAAAACCAATTCACCTTCTCTTGGTTTATTGTTCACGCTAAACATTTCGTTGCACCGTTCTAACACAATCTTCCTTGGATTACTACCAACCATTCACATATCTTATTATAACCAACCATTATTTTAACATTCACATAATCACACACATTAAACACATCATAAGAAACATATGAAAATTTAGTTAAAATTCTAATATTTTCGGTTAGTTACCATATTTGTTTGCTCAATAAGTGGTACTTGATAACACACTTGCTTAGCCACCAGATCTGCTTGTTCAGCTAGTAGTACCTAACAGTATACTCGCCCAATGACCAAATAGCTCGTGTAGTGAGAATACCATTATTTCGTTGCGCTACTATGATCCACATACAAACCCACTTCTTTGTTTACTTAAAAGGATGACCCCTTTTGTGTTTACTATGACAAGAAAACGAACACCCTTTAGAAACCTCCCTAAAAAATTCTATAAAATTGGCAAGACCTTTGGAATTCCCCTTTTCATTGATAGCCTTAACATTCCATTTCCTCAACCTTGCCTCCACCTTTAGAACCATATGTCCGAATAGTTACTCCTCCTTGAACCAAACTTACACTTGACGATTTAGCATACAATTTGTTTCTCTTTCAAGATCCACCAAACTTGTAGTTTTTTCAACGATTACACTAAGTCTAAACCATTACTTCTTTAACTACTCATCCACGTGCTTTTTTACTCCACACTCTCAACAAAAAACTATCTATTTAGGAACTATTGACATTGGTTCTGCATCAAACACCAATGCAATAATGAATTGCACCACTCCTAGGTGGTAATTTAGTATCTACTTCGAAACACGTATAGAAACTCTTCTACAACTAAGATCTTGTGCGTCTATTCTTCACTTGTCTTTGTCATACATCTCTAATTCATATTATACTTTGTCCCCACCTTTTAAATTGATCCACAATTACCGGCTCACCCTCTCAAAACAAGGAACATCTCTTGGAAGCCAGATTCCACAATAATAAGATTGGAAAGCAACCAAATCATCCTTGAAATTAATTTAACTATTACTATTAATCTGTGTAATTAGACACGTATTTATAGAGAAACTATATATTTTTTAATGAATTAGATATTTATTTATAAAAGACTTTTAGTAAATAACTTTTTCATTAACCCGAGTAGAATAAATATTTTCTTAAATAATTTTTGTAACAAATTAAAATATATTAATAAGTCAATTTCATTATATTCATTATAATCCAAATTACGAGTTGTAAATTTAATCTCATGAGTAGGTCCTAATATATCTTTAAGTAAGTTTACTTTTAGGGAGTTTTAAACGAGGAGGTAAAAAAAAGCTTTATATCCCAAAGTTTTTTCTCAAGTAGGTTATTTAAGACCTGAAAAAATTAACAAATAATTATAAATAATATTTGTATGAATTTATTATAGTTTAAATGTATTGAGTGAATGCATGTAATATTTTATAAGTGTTTGTTTATTTTATTATGATGATAGAGAACTACCAAAAAAAAGATAAAAAAGAATTATATATATATATATTAGTTTGTAATTAGTTTAGGCGTGCTAGCTCAATAATTTGTTACCAAATACCAAATAAGAATGGTTTAATTCACTCATCGTCATTAACAGTTAAATTAATTTGAAAACCCTTTTTAATCATTGTTAAAAGTCCCATATTATATCTTGTTTATAAAAGAGTATCATAAAACTTAATATGAACTAAATAAGAATATATATTCTTCCGAAAGCTAATTCATAAACAAAGAAAAACGTTGATTTACTCATTTCAGAAATCAAACCAGTGCTTTATTTGTTTTAAATTAAAAAAAAAGGAAAAGTACACAGTTGCAATCTCCTTGCAGAAAAAAAGTGTGCATACCTATTCCAAGAACAAGATTTTATATTTCCATTTATAATATAGTTTGTGGCATGGGATGTTACTTCTGAATTACGTTGTTGTGTTGGCACGCTATTTCATTGTCAATGACAATGCCCTTTTTCCTTCTTTTTCTGGTTTTTATGTGACAAGATGATAAAGCTTTTCATCATAATTATCTAAATCAAATAAACTTTATTATTCCTATCTCATTCACGAACAAGGAATAGTTTTAATAATGTGACATGTTGGTCTATAATAAACAAAGTAGAAGGATCTTATTACTTCATGTTTCTTCATTTTGTTGACTTTAACTTACATGTTGTTGTCTATAGAAGATAGACCTACGTCACCCCTTTTCACATTTAACAATCATAAAAGTGATTTTAGGGCAACAATCATACATCTAGGGCTATGACTACCACATTCAAAGGTTTCATATGTTTGATTTCTAATAAAAGCCTATATAGCATGATGGATATGAATTTAACCTATTTTGTTGAAGTCCTTCAAAATTTGAACAAATAAAAGGTATAAATAAACCCACTTCCCAAGCCAACTATCCTTTTGGGTGTTTTGGTGTACTCCAAAAATGGTAAAAATTTTAGGTCTTTGTGACCCTAAATTTATTATTTTTACCAAATGTGCACGTTTTGAAAGTAGAAATGAAAGAATATATTATTGTTTCCATCTTTCAGAGCATGTACAACTAAAGTTGAGCCATCACATTTGGTGGGTCACAAGACAAATTATTTGTTTCAGAATTTTTGAGACATATCAAATGGTAACTTTTCATAGAGTTTTTCTTCTGCTTATAATCACAATAAAGCGATTTAAATTCATGGCTTTTTTCTAAACAATTAAAATTTCAACCATTGTAGTGATTTTAGTGATCATGCTGCTATGTAATATAGTTGTCGATGGATGAAAAGAAAATGTATAAAATAAGACTCCATATAATTTTAATCGAATTTATTAATAATTAAAATGAAATTAATATTAATATACAAATTATTTTTTATAACTATCGAAAATTTGTAAATTTTTAATTTTTAATAATTTTAGCTAATGCTTATATTTTGATAAATATAACTGAGTCGTATGTTCGATTATCCTAACTATTATTCAAATTCAAATTAATTTAATAAATTATTTTATTATTATACAAAAAATTTATTGATATCTATTAGAGTTCTATCTTGTTTGAATAATGGACTAGTTCTTAATAACCGTTATGAAGTGTTGGTCAATCCGGCTTTAACTACTATTTTCTATAATGTTTAAATATTTTTATAATTACACTTTTTTTTTTGTTATTTTCAATAAAAGTCTGTTTTTCTTTTATTTTTCCTTGTAATACAAAATCTCTTTTCTGCTATATTTCGTTTAGTTGTTTTGTTATCTTCTTTTTGCCATTCCTTTTAAATGCTAAATAATATTTCTTTTCAAATCATGTCTCAAATATAATTAACTTATTTTTTAGATTTAGGATATGTGTTGAACGACTTTCTTTAGAAAAAAGATGACATAAATTTTTTCATAAGTTAAAATTAGTTTATGAAATTTAAATAAAAATTTAAGTGAAGTACATGTTTGTTTTTACATAAATTAATTTTTATTAAAAATATAATTTTTATTTTCTTCTATAAAGAAATCGAAATTTTGTTCACAACTTATTATATAATCTCCCATATTTTAAAGTTATTTTTGTTTTAATATTTTGAAAAAAAAAAATCAAATTGATTAACATCATTAGTTTTGATCATACATTAATTTTTTATTTTAAAATTAATTAAATAAATTAATTTAATCTTTGTCTTTATAGAATGTAAAATTATTACATTCATTGGAAAAGTAAGATTTTTTTAATATATTTTAGTAAATGGCACATTAATTATTATTTTTGACTTAGTTGTAAGAACTTAAACGTATAAGATAAATAAAGTCCACCAATACTTTTGATAAATATAATTCTTACACTCTAAAATGATTGCCAATTTGGTTTAAAAATTATAATACTAATTAACACTCTTTGTTTTGAACAAAAACAAATAATAATCTCATTATATTTGTATTAAGACAACTTTTTCATTTCGAAAATATAAATTAGTGAACAGCTTTATGATTTATATTTTTCATCTAGTTCAGTGTAATTGTTTTAAATAGTGAAAAATATAAATAATATTCATTGATAGAGAAATTAGTATAAGATGTAAGAAAAAAAATTAGAATTAAATGATAAACTGATAGAAAGTGAGAATAAAAGTTGAATGATTATGTTAAAGGTTCATGTCATGTATAGTTTTTAGTATTTCACTTTTTCTTCTCTGCGGTGATTTTCCACTTCTCACATATTTTTTTTTCTTCTGTATTTCCCTTTTTACCCTTGTCCGCGTGGTGGGTGCAATACAGTGACGCGCCAACGTACTGCGAGTACGCGTTAGGTCCGTAGCACGTGCAGAGCGCGTGGTCAATGCTCTCTCCGGGTGTTGCCAGCTGGCATTTCGCTCCACTCACTTCCCAACCCAACCTTATCCAATTTCTTATAAAGTTCGACTAATCTCACCTCTGCCTGCACTCTCATTTCCTCACTGCCACTCCCATTGGCCACCCGTAAGGAAACGCAGCCTCCCATTGGCCTGTCACACGAGCGCGTTGCACGCATGGCGCCCCCGTACGCTCCTGTAGATAAGAGGCCACGATTTTGTTGTGCTTAAAAAAATTAAAAGAGAGAGAGACAAATAATATTTTTAAAACGTAAAAGAAATTGGACATATTTCATTATTTTGCGTTCGCCTCAGTTCCTATGAATGTGTATTAATTAATTAATTAAATAGTTAATATTCGGTTTGTGAAATTTTATATTAATTCTGTGAATCTGCGTTTCTATATTTTCACTATAACGCTTTCCTAATTCGTAATTCGTTTCGGGCTGAAAGCAGAAGAAGCAGAAGGAAGAAAGAAAGAGGGAGAAGAGGTAGAGAAAGAGAAAGAGGAGGGAGATCTTGTAAATAAGGAAACCCTAGTTTTTCCTTTTTTGGCTTATTTTTCTAAATTTTCCCATTAATTTTCAGTTCCAACCTGCTACTGTTGCCAATAAGGAATCTCTTCTTCTCTTGTCATTGCTTCAATCGAACAAGGTCTGCTATCATTTCAATTCCCCGTTTTCTCAATTTTCCTGTGCTGTTCCCTTTCCTGTTCTGGACAATAAAAAGGGCGTCTTTTTTGTTTTTCTGTTTGGTCTTTTAATCGGGTAGGATTTTCATCGATCCCGTTGTGTCGGAAAATCGCTTAAGTTTTGTTGGAATAATGGGGTTTTTTTAATTTTTTTTGAAACCCTTGTAAAGGGTGTCTGTTCCTATGCTCAATGTGATGTAACCTATTTTGGCGGTCAAGAATTTGGGGCTTTTGCATAGTATCTAAGATTGGAATATGTGTTCCGGAATTACCATGTATGTGTGTGATGTGTCTGCATTTTGGTATAGTGGTAACTATTTGCCACCAGGAAAGTATGTATGTGTTGTTTTACAGTGTGTTCCGTTATTTATCACTTAATGAATCCAGTTCTCACGTGTTGATGTATGAGAATGCGTGTGTTTGTGTTTGAAGGCTATGTGTTAGGTTGTTCTTGTGCCTTCAATGATTAATGGGTTTTTGTTTGCTGTTGTTTTCTTTGATTTTGCAGAGTGAAGGAGTTTTGTGGGATTGGGTATTATATAGGAAGGCGCAAAGATGATGTCCAGATCGTATACAAATCTTTTAGATTTGGCCTCTGGGAATTTCCCGGCAATGGGGAGGGAGTCTAGGGAGAGGAGGCGGATGCCGAGGGTTATGAGTGTTCCAGGGTTTCTCACTGAGGTAGATGATGATCAGGCAGTTAGTGTTTCCTCTGATAACCCGTCGACAATTACTACGGATAGAATGATCATTGTGGCTAACCAGTTACCATTGAAGGCAAAGCGAAGAGAGGACAACAAAGGGTGGTCTTTCAGTTGGAATGAAGATTCGTTACTTTTACAGCTTAAGGATGGACTTCCGGATGACATGGAAGTTCTTTATGTTGGTTCCTTACGCGTTGATATTGATCCAGCAGAACAGGATGACGTGTCTCAGAATTTGTTGGATAAATTCAAATGTGTTCCGACTTTTTTACCTGCTGACGTTTTGGCAAAATTTTATGATGGTTTTTGTAAAAGGCAGTTGTGGCCACTTTTTCATTACATGTTACCATTTTCAACTGACAAAAGCCATCGATTTGATCGCACTTTGTGGGAAGCTTATGTGCTAGCAAACAAGCTATTTTTTCAGAAGGTAGTTGAAATAATAAACCCTGAGGATGATTACATTTGGATTCATGATTATCATTTGATGGTGCTGCCTACTTTTATTAGAAGGCGTTTTAACAGGGTTAAAATGGGATTTTTCCTGCATAGCCCCTTTCCATCATCAGAGATTTACAGGACTCTTCCTGTAAGGGAAGAGATACTGAAAGCTTTGCTAAACTCTGATATCATCGGATTCCATACCTTTGACTATGCTCGTCATTTCCTTTCCTGCTGCAGTCGTATGTTGGGTCTGGAGTATCAGTCTAAGAGGGGTTATTTAGGATTGGAGTATTATGGAAGGACCATCAGTATTAAGATTATGCCTGTTGGTATTCACATGGGTCGGATTGATTCAGTCATGAGAATGGCAGTTGAGGAGACCAAGGTTAAGGAGCTCAAACAGAAATTTGAAGGAAAAACCATCTTACTTGGTGTTGATGACATGGACATTTTTAAAGGAATAAATTTGAAGATTTTGGCAATGGAGCAGATGCTAAGACAGCATCCTAAATGGCAAGGAAGAGCTGTTCTGGTCCAAATAGTTAATCCTGCTAGAGGGAAAGGGATACATCTGGAGGAGATACATGCTGAAATACAAGAAAGCTGCACCAGGATCAACAGAGTGTTTGGGCGGCCTGGTTATGAACCTATTGTTTTTATAGATAGAGCAGTATCTATTGCTGAAAAAGTTGCCTATTACAGCATTGCTGAGTGTGTTATTGTCACAGCTGTAAGGGATGGAATGAACCTCACTCCTTATGAATATATTGCTTGTAGACAGGGAATATCTGATTCTGAATCATGTTCTAATGCCAGTGACCCAAAGAAGAGTATGCTGGTGATATCAGAATTTATTGGGTGTTCTCCATCACTTAGTGGGGCAATTCGTGTTAATCCATGGAATGTTGAAGCAACTTCAGAGGCAATGAATGAGGCTATCTCAATGAGTGATGGGGAGAAACAGTTGCGGCATGAGAAGCATTACCGGTATGTCAGCACCCATGATGTTGCTTACTGGTCACGTAGTTTTTTGCAAGACATGGAGCGGGCTTGCACAGACCTTCTAAGGAAGAGATGTTGGGGAATAGGTCTTAGCTTTGGATTTAGAGTTGTGGCACTTGATCCTAATTTTAAAAAGCTCTCAATTGATGCTATGGTCTCAGCTTACAAGAGGGCAAAGAGTAGGGCCATTTTGTTGGACTATGATGGTACTGTGATGCCGCAGAACTCCATTAACAAGAGTCCAAGCAAGGAGGTCTTGTCTATTATGGAATCACTTAGTGCAGACCCAAAAAATATTGTTTTTATTGTTAGTGGAAGGGGGAGAGAGAGCTTAAGTGAGTGGTTTGCTCCCTGCAGAAAACTTGGAATTGCCGCAGAACATGGGTACTTCTTGAGGTCTGCTCTCTCTCTCTCTCTCCCTCTCTCTCCCTCCCTCCTTCCGAAATGTCAGCTATTTTTCTGTTTTACTTCATATTAACTCTCCACAGATTGCTTATTGCACTTGTCATATGAAACATATCTTAGGCATCTTCAGCATACAATGTCTGTAGAGTTGTGGAAAGTGCCATTTTTTTTGTGTGAATAAATCAGGTTACAGTAATTTTGTTTTATTCTCAGTTTGACCAAGGCCCATTAAGCAGGGGTCAAAGTGTTTCTAAAGTCTAATTTAACAGATACAATATAATATTACAAATATATGTTGGGTTTTGCAAGTATTGTTAGTAAGTCACACTATGTAGTTTAAATTGTTGCTGAGAACACATCGGCTTCTGACAGCTATGCCAGGAATAAATTCCCGTCGAGTGGTATTTTGTTTCTGAAAATGTTCCTCACTATTTCTGCACTTAACTAAACAAAGAGATTCTCATCTCTCTTGATCTCCATTCCTTAAATTCTGTCCTGCATTTTCTGAATTGGTAACATGGAAATTTCTATATTAAACAAATTGTTTTATTCAGATGGGGCCACAATGGAGAATGGGAAATTTGTGGTAAGTCCTCCGACTTTGGATGGATGCAGATAGCTGAACCTGTGATGAAACTATATACTGAGGCAACTGATGGCTCCTCAATCGAAAGAAAAGAAAGTGCTTTAGTCTGGCAGTACCGTGATGCAGACCTTGGTTTTGGATCTTCTCAGGCTAAGGAAATGTTAGATCATCTAGAAAGTGTTTTGGCCAATGAGCCCGTTGCCGTGAAGAGTGGCCAGTTTATTGTTGAAGTAAAACCACAGGTATATATAATTTCTCTGAGAAGAAAATGAGCCTTTTCAGAATCTCTTTTCAAAGATGCTACTTTTCTGAGTTTGGATTTTAGAGTTGTATCATGCCCTAAAAAAGAGCATAATGTGCTGCATTTAATTTGTTTGTTTTACTTTCATATTTTTTTGGTGGCACTAGGAAAAAGCCTGTTGTTAAATACGGTTTGTGTGAACTGTTGAGAGCTCATTAAGGCTTCTGCGATAGTATCATTGTAATGTTACCAGTGCCATTCATTTGTTAAAAAGAAGTGGTAAATAAGTAGTTAAGGAATATTTTGTTGCAAAAAGTAGAAAAACTGGACTTTAGATAGAACCTGGTCCATGTCTTTCCAAATCTCTCATTCTCTTTCATATTTCTGATGTTCTGGTTTGACAAGACCCCTGTTTTTGGAAACAATTGATGCTTCTGAAAGGGTTTTCAGTGGTTAAAATTTTCAAACTGGAATATTGAATTCGTCGGGTGTGCATAGCAGCATAGCAGCTGGTGGTTGCTGTGTAATCTTGCCATGAACTTACAAATGATTTGATATTTGCTTAAACAGTTGTGCCACCCTTGGTTAGGGGAAATGATATAGTGATTCATCTGATTCCATTTGGGTGTTTGTGTTTGCAGGATGTGAGCAAAGGTTTGGTGGCCGAAAGGATATTTTCGTCAATGGACGGGAAAGGCAAGCAGGCTGACTTTGTGCTGTGTGTTGGCGATGACAGATCAGATGAGGACATGTTTGAAATAGTTAGTAGTGCAATTTCAAGGAATATTCTTGCCTCCAATGCTTCTGTGTTTGCTTGCACAGTTGGACAAAAGCCAAGCAAAGCAAAGTATTATCTGGATGATACAACCGAGGTAACAAGCATGCTAGAATCTTTGGCCGAAGAATCAGATTCTTCACCCTGCATACAAGAAACTGGGGATTCCTCTCGGAGGCAAGTATCAGTTCAGGTTTCTCTGATTTAGATGATCATGATTTTTTTTAATTGGGATGTAATATTCGTGGTGACATTTGGGGCGTTTGCAGAGTATGTTTTCATAAATTTTTTCTTTCTTTTGCTTTTCTTTCTTCTATTATATATTACATATATTTTTGGGAGAATCCCGTCATTATTTTCTGTTCCGTTATTCATAACTTTTGTTGGTTGTGGTGTAGCAGCAGACAAAGATGTTAGTTTGGTTTTTATGTCCTATAACAAAGGAAGAAAATAGTGGAATTCTTGCTTTCCAAAATTAGATTTTGATTTCTCGGAACACAATTTATTCAGAGATGTTCCTAAACTTAAACCATTTATACCAAAAGCGTGCAATATAGAATTAGTATATTTAAGTTCTTTCTTATTCAATTTTAATGCTATTTAGAAAATTTGAATAAAAATTAACTTGAACTTCTATTGTAAGAAATAGTAACATCATGTTCTAAAACTCAATTTCAACCTTTTACGGCTGGACTAACGAAGTATGACAGAACTTTGACGAACATTAAATTCCTGGGAATATTTTGGTACAGGAAGATTCTTCAAAAGAATTTTCAACTGCCTAAATTCGGTGGCAGCATTTAATTGTGTATCCACTTTAACAATGTGTAGGAATATATCCACAAGAAGATGGAGGGGGTGTATCTACTTTCATTTAATTGTGGATAGGTTCTTTATGCACCTGATTTTTCCAAGTTTCATAAGGTGTAAAATAAATAATCTCCTATAATAAGACAAAGTAAAGATTTAGGAAGTACAAAAAATATTTCATTAAAAGTTGAAAATGTCTTTTTCTATAAGCTATGGAAACAACTGTAAAATTCTTTCTAAAATATCATAACATCACCATTTTTTAAAATTATTAATTCATTCGCAAAGGTATAATCTCTTAAAAATTAATATTTAATAGTTTGTAGTGTATTTGATAATAGCTTGTTATATTGATGGTGGGGGTTGGAGTGGGGTATGGAGTCTAGATTTCATAGAAGCCTATTGAAAGGATACAATTTATCATTACTTCTCTATTATACAATTTATCATTAGATGTTAACATTTGTTACATAGTCTTCATTTAAAATATTTTTTTTTGGAATTTTGTTGATTTGTGTGACATCCATGTATAACAGTTACATTATAGTAATTAGAGAGTTTAACCACACACAGCTGGATAATATAAATATATACGAGATTAGTTTACATTCGAAAAAAAAAATAAGGTGTTTCAAAACAAAATATACATAAAATCCTCTATAGGAATATAAACTCCAACATTTATATACATATAAAAAATTATCTACATATTGCTAAGCCTTTTTGAGCGAGTCACGGCTAATAACTCTTATGTGAATATTTCTTTCTGTGTAACATACAGTCATAATAAATAAAAATAAATAAACAAAATCAGGTAGACTAGAATATTTAAAAGATTTTTAACAATAGATATCATATTCACAAAACAAATTCATGAGTTACATTCAAATCATACAAATAACTAACATGTAACTACTTCCAAAAGATTTGTGCTTGAATAAAACATTAGAGATTTTGGATTACCATGTGAGCACTTTATTAAATTTTTGGCAATTACCACCTTCGCTCAACTCCATCCTTAAATATATATCAAGACTTAAAGTCATTTTTACATGACAAGGTTAATTCATTATATCTTGTGAGATTGATTCTCTTTCATACTTGTTTCGGTAGTGGGTCCGGTCACACTCACCTACACATTTACTTCTCACTCCTTCAAGTCGTCCGCTCCTCTGCCGTTTCACAATCCTGGGTCTCTTCTCCAAACTGGCCGGGCGGGTACCTGTTAAAGGTGCTCCGACGCTCAAGTTAGATTTATGGTCGTTCGGTTTTTAAGTTCACAGTATTAAATGCTATTCAATTCAACTTACCTACCTCTTCCTGTTGACCTCTATATATAGTGTTAGTTTTGGGCCCGTGGTTAAGACTTTATTAATTACGGCCCAATAACCCTTTTAATCAAGGCCCAAACATGTTAAACTCTTATCAAAATTAACCTACCTCACGGTCATCGGGGATGACTGGCCGGTCCTGAATTTCTCGATTATTCTTGAGGCCGGCCGACCATGAGTCCTGTGGGTCGGCCTGAAGCCGGGCCGGGTGACCAGTACATCAAGCCCCCCAAGCCCTAGGCAACTAGTTGCCGTTGGGTTTAAAATGGTGTGGAACTTTGAGCGGGAAAATGAAGCCCGCCAAGCCTTAGGCACGTGGTCGCCGCTGCGTTTAAAATGATTTGGAACTTTGCGCGGGGAAATTTTGGAACTTTGGGCGGGAGAAGTCGTGTCGCTTTGCGATTGGTTGAGTGCCTTGGGCAGTGGAGGAGTCCTTCAATCTGGGCCCTTAATCGTGGTCCCTTTCGACGGTGGAGATGCATGGGCGGTTACAAAAATTTTTACTATAAATAGGGGGGACTATTACATTATTTTTCACCTTTCTTTCTTCTTTACCACTCTGACCGTCGGCTCTCTCAAAGATTTCTTTGTCTTCAGGTAAATAAATGGCTACGGTTTCCTTGTCTTCCTCTACAGGGTCAGCAGGTGGAGACGGTGGGGGCTCCTCCAACAGTGGCGGGGGGTCATCGTCCAGCGCGAACTCAGGTTCCTCGCGTTCGGGAGGTGACCGAGTTTGGCATGGCGCCATCCTTTTTCTCCTGGAAGGCGGAGTAGTGGTTGACGGAACGGATCCGTCCCCGGCCGGGGGGTGGCCGACCATAAATGGGTATGCTTGGGCATCATCCGAAGTAGCGGCCCACGAAACCGATATTAGAAGCCGGAGAGACTTACTGGCCTGGTCTAACCAGTCATTTGTGGTTCGGGACGAAGAGGACGCCTGGTTGATACGTCTCGGCGTCTGTCGTCCTAACGAACGTGTCTTCCACGGGAAAGAGTCAAGCATCGAGGATTTCTTCTATGTATATACCTTTTTATTTACCAGGATGTTCGTTCGGATTCCTTTTTCCAATTTCCAGGCGGCAGTACTTCGCCATATTAACGTCGCCCCCTGCCAGTTGCACCCGAACGGGTGGGCCTGCATCCAAGCGTTCATGGTGATGTGTGCGGCTTTGGGCATCACGCCCACTCTTAACGTGTTTTTCCATTATTTTCATGTTCGGCCACCACCGAAACACGGATGGGTCTCCTTGACATCGGTACAAGATGCTTGCCTTTTCAAAGCGTATGCCGATTCATTCAAAAAGTTCAAGACGAGTTATTTTAAAGTAATAATAAAGGAGGCTGGTCGTTCCCAGTTTCGCGACTCCGCCGGCGAACCTCTGTTTCCTTACTATTGGACCGAAAGCCCCGTCAGGGTTTGTGCTGTTTCTACCGATGACATGACCCCCGCCGAACGGGATGCCGTGAAAATCATCAACGACCTTCCCCGCCGTCTCCATGCCCGACAATTGGTCGGCTGTCTTTGCCACGAGGATTTTACCCGCGTGGCGTTCGGTATGCTATTTTTACCCGTATTCTTATAAGTTCGTTGTCGACTTAACTGAATCTTCCTTCTTGTTGCAGATAGAATGGCGCTTCCTACCCCTCGCCGAACAAGCTTTATTCCTCCTCCCCCCAAAAGAGAAATTGGCCAGGCTGGCTCCAGCAAGGTGAACACGGCCGCCGAATCCCGCGCGCCGTCCGCAGGGGCCGCTGGCCTGAAGACCACGGTGGCCGCCCACCAAGTCCCCGTGGTGGAAATTGAATCGTCAGCGGCGGCCACCATCCCTTCCGCGCAGGCCAATCCTATCGGACAAGCTGGTACGTCCGCTCGGGGCACGTCTCAGGCCACTCCCTCTGCTCACACCAACCCGTCCTCCAAAAAGAAGAGGAAATCCAGAGAATCCTCTTCTAAGAGGAGTCGGCGAGAGGGCAGTGATCCTCGCCCTCTGACCGGTGGCCTGCTTGACGCCGCCTTTGGCGTGAGTGACCGGATAGATTTCCGGATGAGTTCTGCCCAGAGGGAGATCGTGGAATCTCTTTCTGAAAAAGAACTTACGAAAGCCGCCCTCGAGTTCAACTGTCGCGGCGCCATATTAAATTGGTATCTCAACCGGTTCGCCGATCGACGCGGAGCCGAGGAAATTCAGCACGAACTGGCGGCCTCGAAGAAGGAAACCGAAGACCTTCGGAATGAGCTGACCGTGCTTGGCTTGGAGCACTCAAAGTGCATAGAAGTGCAGGCGGCCCTGACTAAGAAGTATGAAGGCGCCTGCATAGAGGTGGCCACTCTCACCAAGCAATTAACCGGCTTGCGGACCAGACTCTCGGAAGTTGCCGAGGAAAATGATCAGCTGAAGGTGTCCCTCCATGAGGCGGAGGGGAAGGAAAAGGAGCAACAGGAGGAGATCGCCCGGTTGGCCGGAGAGGTTGCCTCGGCCAATGACTCCATTACGGTTCTCCGCGCCGATGTCCAGATCGAACATGAGGAAGGTTTTAACAAAGCCCTCCGTCAAGTGGCTTATTTGCTCAAGGCCGACCCCATGACAGTCGGTTTCGACATCGCCCAGGACATTTTTGACGGGGAGATGAGGCCTGTTCCTGTGCCGGATGAAGTGATCGGGGAGGAGGCGGAGGAAGATGAAGCGGCCGATGACGAAGAGGACGATGACCGAGCCGGGCAGTAATATCCGGGGGTTAGGTTTTTAGATAGCCGGGGGAAAGGGATATACTTTTTGCTTTTTGAAAATTGTCCTCTTAATTGGTTTAGCCGGCGCGTTTTGTTGTCGTCAGATTCATGTACATCCGCCCCTTTTATTTTAATGCAATGAACATTTTCATTCCTTTTTAATGCAAGTTATGCCGCTTTTAACTCGTATTGTTCTCGTTTGATACCCCGGCCGGGGATGATTTCGCTTCCCGGTCTGGACTTCGCAAGCCGGGGCGGCAGAGCATTGCCGTTCACCACCCCGGCCAGGTCGAGAGGATAATTCCGTTCCTCGACCTGGACTTCACAAGTTGGGGCGGCAGGGCATTGCCGTTCACCACCCCGGCCAGGTCGAGAGGATAATTCCGTTCCTCGACCTGGACTTCACAAGTCGGGGCGGCAGGGCCTTGCCGTTCACCACCCCGGCCAGGTCGAGAGGATAATTCCGTTCCTCGACCTGGACTTCACAAGTCGGGGCGGCAGGGCATTGCCGTTCACCACCCCGGCCAGGTCGAGAGGATAATTCCGTTCCTCGACCTGGACTTCACAAGTCGGGGCGGCAGGGCATTGCCGTTCACCACCCCGGCCAGGTCGAGAGGATAATTCCGTTCCTCGACCTGGACTTCACAAGTCGGGGCGGCAGGGCATTGCCGTTCACCACCCCGGCCAGGTCAAGAGGATAATTCCGTTCCTCGACCTGGACTTCACAAGTCGGGGCGGCAGGGCATTGCCGTTCACCACCCCGGCCAGGTCGAGAGGATAATTCCGTTCCTCGACCTGGACTTCACAAGTCGGGGCGGCAGGGCATTGCCGTTCACCACCCCGGCCAGGTCAAGAGGATAATTCCGTTCCTCGACCTGGACTTCACAAGTCGGGGCGGCAGGGCATTGCCGTTCACCACCCCGGCCAGGTCGAGAGGATAATTCCGTTCCTCGACCTGGGCTTCGATTGCTTGAATCCGTAAAGGTGTTGCGTTCGCCTCTTGGTCGAGGTCAGTGTTAGACGTTTCGTCGTTAGTCCGAATTGACTTGGAAAATGCTGCGAATTTCATTACATAGAGCATGTGAATACATAAAAGATTTTAACTAAAGTAAAATTTTAATTGAGAGGCATTCCACGTGTTCGGTATGGGCCGCCCGTCCGGTTTACTTAAACGGTAGGCACCATTTCCCAATGCTTCGGTGATCCGGAAAGGACCCTCCCATTTGGCTGCCAGCTTGCCGTGGGACGTGTTCTTCCGAGCCTCCCCGGTCTTCCGCCAAACCATGTCTCCGTCATTAAAGTTCCTAGGTCGCACCTTCGTGTTATATCGCCGCTCCACCATAAGCCGACAGGCTTCCGCTCTCAAAACCGCCCGGTCTCTTCGCTCGTCCAGAGTTTCCAGCTCCACTCTGAGCTCTTGGTCGTTCAAATGTATATCCTCCATCTGTCGACGTAGAGACGGTTCTCCTAACTCAACTGGCAGCATGGCATCGGTTCCATAAGTCAGGCTGAATGGCGTCTCCCCGGTGGTGCCGTGGGGCGTGCAACGATACGCCCAAAGGATCTCGGGCAACTCTTCTACCCACGCCGTCTTTTTCTCCCCTAGACGTCTTTTCAATTCCAGAACAATGGCTTTGTTTGCGGCTTCGGCTTGACCGTTCGTCTGCGGGTGCTCGACCGAACTAGTGGTGTGTTTTATGCCCAAATCCTGGAAGAAAAGTTCCAGCTTCCGGTCGATGAACTGTCGGCCATTATCGGTGACGATGGTCCGTGGCAAGCCGAACCGACAGACCAGCTTCCAACAAAACTTCTGTACTTGGGCTGCTGTAATCGTGGCGAGCAGCTCGGCTTCCGCCCACTTTGTGAAGTAATCGACGGCGATTAGAAGAAACTTCTTCTGAGCTTGGCCGGGCGGGAATGGACCGACGATGTCCATTCCCCACTGGGCGAAAGGCCATGGGGATACAATGGAGTGTAACTCGTGGGGTGGGGCGCGCGGGTTGTTAGCATGAGCCTGACATCCCACACACTTCTGAACAAAGACCTTGGCATCTTCCTCTATGGTCGGCCAAAAATATCCGACCCAGTGTGAAATCCACATATACCGTGGTGAAGCTCGTTCATCACGTAATGAGCCTCTTCTGCGCCGAGGCACTTAAGCAACGGCGTTGAATATCCGCGCCGATACAAGTCCTTCCCGATGATTACGAACCGCGCGATCTTCTTGGTATCGGCGACGGATAGTGTTGAACCATCATCTTGAGCCTTCATCAGCTTCCAGATCTCCGTCCTCCAGTCAGTCCCGTCGCCCCCTGTTATAGCGTTGCATTCGATGGACGGCTGGAGCAAGACTTGCCTTATAATCGTGGTGAGTTGACCCTTTTCTTTCCCTGCACTAAGCTTGGAGAGGACGTCTGCCCGGGCGTTCTGCTCCCGGGGAATGTGCTGAATTCGAATGTCCTCGAACTCTCGGGCTAAGGCCGTCGCCCGGTGAAAATATTTAAGTAGGTTCTCCTCCCTTACTTGGAAATTTCCGTTCATCTGACCGACCACCAACTGGGAATCGGTCCGGCACGTCACCTTTCTCGCGCCCATGTCTCGGGCCAGCTCCAAACCGGCTATTAAGGCCTCGTATTCGGCCTGGTTGTTGGAGATCTTGAACTTGAACACCAAAGAATGCTCGAGGAGGAAACCGTTAGGCCCCTCCAACACCACCCCGGCTCCGCTGATCATTCGCCCGGACGCTCCATCCACAAACAGACTCCAATCCTCATTCGCTCCCGACGGTAACTCGGCGGCGAAGTCCGCCAGGTGTTGGCCCTTGACCGACCCCCTAGGTTCGTATCGAAGTCCGAATTCAGACAATTCAACTGCCCAACCGACCATTCTGCCCGCGAGGTCGGGTTTTCTCAAAATCTTGGATATGGGGTGGTCGGTCTTAACCACTACTTGATGACTTTGAAAGTAAGGCCTTAACCTTCTCGCTGCATGGAGGAGAGCCAAAGCTACTTTCTCGACCTGATGGTATCGGGTTTCGGAATCCAGCAGCACACGGCTGACAAAATACACTAGCCTGAGCTCGCGGCCGCCCTGAAGTAATGCGGCACTCACAGCCGAATCCGATACTCCCAAGTACACTTGCAGTTCTTCTCCCGGCGCCGGTCGGTTCATGACCGGAGGGTTCTGGAGTATCATCTTGACGTCTCGGAATGCTTGCTCGCACTCGTCGTCCCAGTTGCAGGAATTCCCCTTTTTTAACTTTCGCAGTACGGGACGCACTCGTTCGGCCATCTTGGGAATGAAACGTGAGAGGGCCGTCAACCGACCGACCAGCCGCTGAACCTCCTTCAAATTGGTCGGGCTCTTCATGGTTATAATGGCGTTGCACTTCTCCGGGTTGGCCTCGATCCCTCGTGACGTCAACATGAAACCCAAGAACTTACCGGCCGATACTCCAAAAGTACATTTGGCCGGGTTAAGGCGCATTCCATATTTTCTGATCTGCGCGAAAACTTCTTCCAAATCTTGTATATGTGCCTCTGCTCCCCCCGACCGTACTACCATATCGTCAATGTATACGTCCATGCAACGACCGATCTGTTTGGTAAACATTCTGTCCATTAAACGCTGATAGGTAGCCCCGGCGTTCTTCAACCCGAAGGGCATGACCTCATAACAATAACTGGCCCTTTCGGTGATGAAGGCCGTCTTCTCCTGGTCGGGCGCGTACATCGGTATTTGGTTGTATCCCGAGTAGGCGTCTAGGAAACTCAAAATTTTGTGGCCGGAGGCCCCATCGACAAGGGCGTCGATGCTAGGCAAAGGATGAGAATCCTTGGGACAGGCTTTGTTGAGATCGGTGTAATCCGTACACATCCTCCATTTGCCGTTCGGCTTCTTGACCATCACAACGTTGGCCAACCACGTGGTGTACGTTACCTCTTGGATGAAACCTGCTTCCCTCAGCTTCCCGACTTCCTCCTCGACTGCCCTCCTTTTCTCTTCGCCGAGCCTACGCTTCTTCTGGGACACCGGCCGAGCTTCCTTGAACAGCGATAGTTTATGGGATGCCACGGAGGGATGAATCCCTGGCATGTCGGCCGCTGTCCAAGCGAACAAATCTCTGTTATTCCAGAGGATGTTTCTAAGTTGCTCCTCCACCTCGGCCTCCAGGCCGTTGGCAATCGCCGTGGTTTGGTTCGGGTCTTCGCCTATGATTACCGGCTTGGTTTCTCCAATCGGCTCGAGCCGATCCTCCGTATTCGTTCTGGGGTCCAGGTCGGCCATGGCTACCTCAGAGCGGCGGGCCTTCCTCCTTTCCTCCCTTGGGTATAGCTTCAGCCTGGCGGCATAGCATTCCCGGGCTGTTTTCTGATCGGCTCTGACCGTGCGTATGATCCTCTTATGGTCAGGGTACTTTAACGTCAAGTGCGGGGTCGATACGATAGCCCCGAATGCGTTAAGGCAGGGCCGTCCAAGGAGGACATTGTACGACGTATTTGCCTCCACCAGCAGATATCTCACCCTTCTCTCGTCCCCTTCCCGGCCGGTCCCCAAGCGGGTAAGCAGATCAACGTAACCCCTTGTGTCTACCCTCTCTCCCGCAAATCCAACAATTTGCTCATTATATGGTACAATCAGGTCCTCTGATATGTCCATCTGCTGGAAAGTTTTCCAGTAAAGGATGTTGACGGAACTTCCTTGGTCAACCAGTACCTTCCTGACCCCATACCGCGCGATCTCGGCGGTTATCACCATAGGGTCGTCTTGTTCCGGGTCGGGCGCATTGAAATCGTCATCCGTAAAAATGATGGGTGGCATTGTCCTTCTGGGGGCGTCGACGGCGTGGACCGACCGCAGGGCACGGATGTGTTTTTTGCGTGCGTTGGATGAGGAACCCCCGCCGGCAAACCCTCCGGAAATGGTGTTGATCATTCCTCGCAGCGGACGGTCGTTCCCCCCTCCCCGACTCCGGCTTCGTCTCCTGTCATCAGGACGGTGCTCCTGCCGCCGGTGTTGCGGGTTCCGGTCACGGGCACCTCTCCTATCCTCCCTTCGTCGAGGACTTGCCCTCCGGGGGCTTCGCTCCCGCACGGGCGAACGATCCGGCCGATATGTCTTCACGTACTTCAACAATTTCCCCGCACGGATTAACTCTTTTATCTTGTCTTTCAGGGTGACGCAATCCTCAGTGTCGTGTCCCAAATTCTGGTGATACAAACAGTGTTTAGTACCGTCTGCATGAAACGGTGTTTGACGCTTCTGCGGCGCCTGCAACAGCTGGGTGCTCAAAGCCTCGTGGAAGATTTGAGCACGGGGGGCGTTCAATGCTGTGTACTGCTGAAAACGGGGCCCTCGAGGGCCGTCCCGAGGCCTGGGACCCCCGGCCCGATGGGTTTGGTTCTCCGTCCTCTTCCCCTCACTCTTCTCCCCCTTGGCCTCTCGAGTCTCCTTTTGGTAACTTTGCTTCATCTCTTCCACCCTAATTTCTCAGCCGCCCGCTCGCGCAATTCCTCCATTGTCTTGGGTGTTGTTCGGCACACGCTTTCTTTGAAGGGACCGGGCCTTAACGCCGGCATGATATGTTGCAATGCCAATTCTAGAGTCAACCCCTTCACCCTCCGGACGGTTTTTTGGTATCTGTCCATAAAGGTTTTCAATGGTTCTTCCTTTCCCTGCTTGAGATTCATCAAGTCGACGACGGTGATGTCCCTGACTATACATGCGGCAAACTGTTTCTTAAACATAGCCTCCAGCCCTTTGAAACTGGCTATGCAACCGGTTGGCAATGCATTAAACCACTCTAAAGCTTCCCCCTCCAAGGAAAGAGAGAAGGCCCGGCACCAGACGACATCGCACCCGGTGCGGAACGACATGGCGTTAGTAAAGGATTTGACATGGGCGTCCGGGTCGGTGGTACCGTCATACATTTTGAACTGAGGCGGGACGAACTGTTCGGAGATATGCACGTCCATAATAGCCTGAACGAAAGGGACAGGCACGGTCGGTCCCTCGACCCCTAGCGGCGGTGCCTTTTCGTCCTTGTCCCCAGTCGGCTTCTCCCGTTTCTCCTCCTCACGGGAAGGGGTGCTACTGTGCTCCTCCCTATCGTTCCTCGTCCCAATCACCGTTTTCTCCTGCCTCCGATCCTCCACATCCTCCTCACCACGGGCGGCAATGGCCCTGGTGATCTGGGCCGCGCACTCCGCCCTCACCGCCGCCATTTCCTCCTCGTGTTGCTTCCTCATCTCATCCAAACGTCTCTCAAACATCCTCATCATCTCTCCCTGCTCGTCAGCGTTAGTGGTTCTCGTGGTCACCATTGGTTTTCGTCCCCGAGCCCCACGGTGGGCGCCAAAATGTTTCGGTAGTGGGTCCGGTCACACTCACCTACACATTTACTTCTCACTCCTTCAAGCCGTCCGCTCCTCTGCCGTTTCACAATCCTGGGTCTCTTCTCCAAACTGGCCGGGCGGGTACCTGTTAAAGGTGCTCCGACGCTCAAGTTAGATTTATGGTCGTTCGGTTTTTAAGTTCACAGTATTAAATGCTATTCAATTCAACTTACCTACCTCTTCCTGTTGACCTCTATATATAGTGTTAGTTTTGGGCCCGTGGTTAAGACTTTATTAATCACGGCCCAATAACCCTTTTAATCAAGGCCCAAACATGTTAAACTCTTATCAAAATTAACCTACCTCACGGTCATCGGGGATGACCGGCCGGTCCTGAATTTCTCGATTATTCTTGAGGCCGGCCGACCATGAGTCCTGTGGGCCGGCCTGAAGCCGGGCCGGGTGACCAGTACAATACTGAATCTCAATATAGGAACCTCCATCAATAGAAGCCACTTAAATATTTTTCTCTATATAAGTTAGAATATCTATTAGAGTTTGAATAATCTCGATAAGGAATTCTCTACTCAATACACTACGTAATTCACACATTATAACATTTCCTTCTTGGACATACCTTGTACAAATTCCATGCATTACCATTATTCAACAACACAATAGATTCTGACCACCATGCAGGCTTTACTTTGTTGTAAAAAGCTGACAGAATCACGAACAAAATTTCCTGAGGCGTGTAGAGTCATTGTCCTTAAGGACTTATCCGCGGTGTGTTGTGCAAGTCCCCTAGGATACAATAGAAACTTCTCAGAATATTTATGAGGATCTCAGAACTAGCAAGGATCTCTTAAAACAATATAGAAACAAACCCAAAATATTTTTAGAAGAGGAAAAGAAACAAAGGATGAAACTTAGAAGAGAAAAGAATGAGAGAAGATTGATTTTTTGGTGTGTCTTGGAATGGAGGAAGAGCTCTCTATTTATAGAGCTAGGAAAGAATAAAGGAAAGAAAAGAAATAAAAAACATTAATTTTTTAACATTGGAGCAATTAAGGAAATCAACGTTACTCAATAAATTTTCCTTTTTTTCGTTGCCAAAACTTTAAAGCAATTTGAACGTTCTAAAACAAACATTCAAATCAAATTTTAACTTTTGCAATATTATAATGTTAATATATTATAACAATCCTCCACTAGGGGATGGCAAAAAACCCGTGCCCGCGGGTATCCGCGGGTAAAATCCGTTGCGGATAGTTGATACCCGCGGGTAGTTGACATCCGCGAGTATCCGTTACCCATAAATAAGTTGAAATGACCATATTATCCTTAGGGTTATTATTAGGCTTAACTCTGTGAACTTTCTATTCTATCTTATTGTGCCGCTGGGTGAACAAGAGGAAGGTAGGTCTATGAAATCCCATCTACACACGGGGAAACTTTTAAACAAAAACCGCAAACCTTACATTCCCAAGGTTCACTGATCCCTTCATCCCCCACCTAGCTTGTTCCGTTCCTTCGGCGATGCATCAAACACACAATATAAAACACACACGCACAATGCGAAATATGCACAGAACAACACCATCACCAAATCGCACCCACACACATAACAACCCCATAGTATAAGCAAGGGAAATAGCGATAGAAGATGAAGAAGGGAGGAGATTGGTTGGCGTTGCGTCAGGCGGTGAATGGCGGCTGGTTCAATGGAGGTGACTGTTAAGTCCTTGGCAAGTGTACCAGATCGTTATCAAGTAATATAAAATGAGTAAGTCCGAGTATTATTTTCCCAAAAGACTCTTAGGCCTTAACTTTCATGTAAATTAATCTTATAAAACTTGTAGAGAAATAAATCGTGTGGGTTGAATGCAAAGACAAAAGTAAACATGCACATGCAAGTGATTCAATTGGCAACAAAAAGATATGAATGAATGGAGTTGTTGAGGTTTACAATTTCATCTTATCCACTCTCTTATATTTACTCTTCTTATTTATCGGCTTTATTATCTAATTATCATGCAAACTTTCTTAATCTACCCTAAACCCGATCCCTCGGCGAAAAGAGCCTACTACTAGTTACTGGCTTACTATCCCTAGTCTCCCCTAGTAACTAGCAATGCAAGTATCACATAAGAAAAATACAATTGATCGTCCTACCCCTATCCCTAGGTGGTATTGCTTAATTAAGGAATTCCCTATCAGTTCATGACTTCCCCGTACGTCCCCATATCGGCAAAGGCAAACATCTTTATATCGAATGAGTTAAACAATAAAAGCTTTGAGCATAGATAAGAAACCCAACAATTGATAATTAAAGCATATGCAAGCATATAAATAAAATAAGAATTTCAATAAAAGAGAGTTTCAAAAGATTACATTGTTCCCCAACAACAAAGGGTTTAGTTCACCATGGACATGGTGAAACTAGATGAAATACAATGAAAGAATGGAAAAGAAAACCCTAGATTTGATAAATTGGAGCCTAAGCATCCAAGAAATCTTCTCCAAGGATTATAGAACAACTCTGGACGTATTCCTTTGCGAAAAGAATACAATTTGAATCGCACTAGGGCTATTTATATAGCATAAAAGTAACATAATTTAAGCCCAAGACCAGCAGACAACCGCTCAGTGGTTTCCCTCAAGCCGCGCCACTGCTCAGCGGTCAGTTTGACTCTAATCACCTTGGACGCTCAACTTCACCTCCTGAGCGCTAGATAGTGGCTCTCCCTCGAATCATGGCACTCAGCGTTGGCTTTTGACGCTGAGCGATGCATAGACTCTTCTTTTCTTCCTTTTTCTTTTTCTTTCTTGAGTCTAAGACCTTCCTACTTCACTTCCATCCTTAATTCTCATCAAAACCCTGCAAAACAATGCAAAACAAGCATAATATCTCTAAAAACAACTTTTGATTCTCATGTGACTCAACTTAATTGTTTTACTTGATTCTAAACTCATTCTAAGCCACAAAGGGTGTGTTTTGATATCAAATTTATGCATGAAAATAACGGTTTTTAGACCGTTATTAGTGACGGCAAGTGGTTCCGTCGGTGGTGGTAGCTTCGAGGTCGAAGGAGAGAACTATCTCTCTCGCGTGAAAAGGAGAGGAAAAGCGAAGGTTGGAGCTGTGGCCGTCGATGGTCCCGATGATGAACGGTGGTTGCCCATGGTGGTGGTCCGGCGGGATTGTGTTCCTGTGGCGGTGGCTCATGGCGGTGGCTCATGGCGGCAGCAGCAATTGTCCTCACCGGCAGCGGTCTACGATGCTGGGAAGTTTCTTCTCACGGCGGAAGACGCGGAGGATGAAACCAAGGATTTCACCTTCATCTTTCTCGCTTTTCGCTTACTTCTGAGAACCTATTCTCTATGTTTCCTTCTCTGGTTACTGTTGTAAAGGTTTAACAATGAAAAAGAAGAAGGATTTGAATTGAATTATTAAAGAATGCTCACCATTCATGGGTTTTAATTTTCTTAAAATTCGATATTTTTTATAATTTAAATTTATGATTTTGTTCCATTAGGAATCTTGAATGTCTGTTACTTTTAGGCTTAGTCTTTAATTTTGTTAATTTTAGTATTATTATTACTTTTTAGTTTAATTTAGTTTTTCAATTAACTTTGAATTTATCTATAAGAATTTATATTTTAATTTAGTACTATTATTAGCTTAAATTTATATTTTAATTTTTTTATTATTCATTAAATATTTGTGGGTTGAAAACGGGTATCCAATGGGTACCCGTGGGTTGAAAAAAATCTGCGGATTTTTTTTATGCGTGTATCCGGCGGGTAACGGGGCGGGTACGAGTACAGATTCTTATATGCGGGTCGGGTTCGGGTATCACACTATTCGTACCCGACCCGACCCGTTGCCATCCCTATCCCCCACATATTGCAAAAGAAGTTAAAAAAAACTTTGGCTCAAATAGTTCAAACTTAAAAGAAAGATAAGAAACTTTTATTTTGGGTCTCAAAGGATGTAATGCATCATAGCTGGTATAGCAAGCTATATGAACCAGTCTTAGATTGAGATACTTAACACACAATGTAGTTGGTATAGCAAGCTATATGAACCAAAGACACTTCACGTGTGTTAGAGGTTTATCAATCACAATACACCCCCACTATCCTTGCTGTTATCGTTGGTATTCATGAGTGCTCTAGAGATCATGCCAAGATCTCATGCAAGCGACCCCATTTGACACTTATATAGGTGATTTCATCAAGAGTATGCTGCAAATCATACACCACCCATAAGGGATATGAAAATCATTAAAAACTTTTTTTGAACTAAAGTTCTTTCACCACATAGAATTTTAATGACAAAGTTTAACCTCTAAAAAAATGTAGTCTTTGGCACGTTCACACACACCATAGGAAGGGACATAATTGATTAAAATCAATTTAGTGCTATTAGAACTAACAAGTGACTTGTTTTTACCCATATGAACCTTATTCATGGGATCTCTAATCACAAAGGTTGGGTTACCATAACTTGTTTGTTTGCAAGTGGCTTAAGTCTCATTCCCCTCGATGTTTGTAATATCATTTGTCTTCCCAGGGGTTTTGTCAAAGGATCCGCTAGATTCTGTTCTGACTTCACATAATCAATGGAAATAGTTTCACTCTTTAGCAGTTGCTTCACCAAATTGTGTCTCAATTGTATATGTTTATTCTTTCCATTGTAATTCTTAGCTATTGTCGATTGGCAATCATAGTTAATTGATACCCATGGGGTTGGTTTCATTCCTAGTGGAATGTTCGCTAAAAAGTTTTTCAACCACTCAGCCTCATTACCAGCCATCTCAAGAAAGTGTGAATACATAACCACCAGTGGATTTTGTCTCGTCTGAATCAGAGATTCAGTTAGCATCACTGTACCCTTCTAGTATAGCGGGAAATCCACTATATTTAATGGCATAATCCATTGAACCTCTTAAGTATCTCATAAGCCTGGCAAGTGCATCCCAATGTTCCTGATTTGGACATTGAGTGTACCTACTCAATCTACCTACTGCATAAGCAATATCAGGTCTAGAAAAACTCATCAAGTGTAGTAAGCTCCCAATTATCTGGGCATACTGAGGCTGAGATAATGATTCTCGTCTATTTTTCTTTAAATTAGAATTAGCATCATAAGGGGTACTCACTGGTTTTAAGTCATAAAACCCAAACTTCTTAAGAAGTTTCTCAATGTATTGTTCTTGAGATAACAATATATTATCTCCCTTCCTTATGATTCTAATACCTAAAATCACATTGGCTTCACCCATGTCTTTCATTTCAAATTTTGATCCTAGAAACAATTTAGTTCTAGCGACAATCTCATTGCATGTACCAAATATTAACATGTCATCCACATACAAGCATATAATGATATTATCACCATTTTCAGATTTAGAGTACACACATTTATTAGCTTCATTAAGTGAAAAACCATCACAAAGCAATACATTATCAAGTTTTTCATGCCATTATTTTGGTGCTTATTTCAAGCCATACAAGGATTTTAAGAGTTTATAAACTTTATCCTCTTGACCAGGTACAACATGTTAGGAAACATGTTGGCTTCGTTTTACACCAAGAGCAGGGGGAGGGGGGTGAATTGGTGTTAGCTCAAAAGCAAAATCTTTTCGCAATCTTGAAATGAAAATGAAAAGCTTTTGATCTTTTCTTGAAATGCACGTAATGAAAATTCAATGCAGCGGAAAAACGCAGTTGACTGCTAAACACTGGTTTTTATACTGGTTCGGCCAACAATGGCTACATCCAGTGTCTTTCCAATCCAGGAAGCAAATGCATTATAATGGTTGCGGGTTTTACAACAAGGATTTTATAGAAGCACCACACAAAAATATAAATCTCCTCTATAACCCAAAACCAAAATATAGTTGCACACACAAAAACCAGAATTGCAGCAAGAATCCCCTCTTCTGCAATCTGCACCCACGTCGAACAATCCTCGACGTGTAACCAACACTCTTCACAGGATACCAAGCCTGTCACAACAGACTTCACAGGTTGCCAAGCCTATCAAAGCAGACTTCACAAGTTGCCAAGCCTTGAGTCAAATACAACAGTCTTCACAGGATGCCAAGCCTTCAAGATCAAATCAGAAGCACCTTCTTTGTGCAGATGATGATCAAACAATATGCGCAATTGGCTCCTCCCTTTGAATCTCTCTCAAGAAAGATCACCACCATCTTCTTGGAGAATTCTTGGAGATTCTAAAACAGAGAATTCAATTTGAAACAGGACAATGAAATGTTAGATCACAAAAGTCTTACAGAACAATTCGTGTTCTATCTATTCATAGTTTTCTGTTATTTCAGATTGCATCTCAGTCGAATAGCCTACTAATTCAGTCGACTGTATTAAATAGTTATAACAAATAGTCAACACAAAGGCTCCTCAGTCAACCAAATCAATACACATTTAAGACAGTTGACCAAGTTAGTCAATCTTAACTAACGTTTGAAAAATATAGCCGTTGGAGCGTGTAGGCTTAATAGAATTCCAAATAGAACAATAATATAGTCGAATGTGTGATCCACACTGTCGACTGTCACATGAGAAAACACTTTGAAATTCTTTTCAACTCAAAATCTCACACAACACAGTTTTACAAAATCTGTAAAAAGGTTTTAGCATAGTTGAATCCATTATGAGTGTATTCGATTGAACTAGAACTTTGTCACAACAATTATAAGTTCATAAAGGTGCTTGTGATCTTTTTCTTTCTGAAATGTGCAGTAATGAAAAACATTTTATCTCACATTTCAAAACAAGCATGTTCCACAATAATATCACATAATCAAGCATAGGAACATACATTACAATTCATCAAAACATGTTCAGCAGATTGTCAAACAATAAAACACAAACATGTAATGCTGAAACATATGTATTGTTATTAAGCATTGTGTTGTCATCATAAAAAATAAGTTTGATATAGAGTTTGTGTTGTCAACAATCTCAACACAACACACCCTTCAGGTTGAGTCATATAAATTTCTTCCTCTAAATCACCATTCAAAAAGGCTATTTTAACATCCATTTGATGTATCACTAGTTTATGGATAGTTGCTAAGGCTAACAATACTCGAATAGAGAAAATCCTAGTCACAGGAGCAAAAGTATCAAAGTAATCTATGTTGAGTTTTTTAGTAAAGCCTTTTACTACTAATCTTGCCTTATATTTCTCTATAGATCCATCAAGGTGATACTTTTTCTTAAAGATCCACTTACAACCAATGGGTTTTGCTCCTTTAGGAAAATATACTAAAGTCCAAGTATTGTTGTTCTTAATTGATTCAATCTCAGTCCTAATGGCTTTATCCCACTATTTTGCATCAGGAACACTAGTAGCTTCTACAAAGCTTGTTGGATCATTATCAACAAGATAAGTATAAAAGTCATCTCGAAATGAAGTTTCTTTTCTTTGTCTTTTACTTCTTCTCAAATCCTCATTTATGGTATCACTATTATTGTTATTATTATTATTATTATTATTATTACTATTATTATTATTATTATTATTATTATTATTATTATTATTATCATCATCATCATCAACAGGTCGAGACATCTCACTAACCTTTAAGGGAAACACATGTTCAAAAAACTCAGCATTTTTTGTCTCCATCTCTTAAGTATGTTAGTTTTAACAACTAGAAACCTATAGGCAGCACTATGCTCAGCATAACCTAAGAACATGCAATCAGCGGTTTTAGAGCCTATTTTCCTTTTCTTAGGATCAGGTAACATTACCTTAGCTAGACACCCCACACTCTTAGATATTTAAGGTTAGTGTTAAGTCCCTGGCAAGTGTACCAGATCGTTATCAAGTAATATAAAATGGGTAAGTCCAAATATCATTTTCCAAAGGACTCTTAGGCCTTAACTTTCGTATAAACCAATCGCATAAGACTTGAGAAAGGAATTAAATTTAGGTTTTGTATGCAAGATAAAAGTAAACATGCAAGATGCAGTGAATCAATTGGCTAAAAGAGCTTGGTCTACCCTTAACCCAATCCCTTGGTGAAAAGAGCTTATTACTAATTACCGACATGCTATCTCTAGCCTCCCCTAGTAATTAGCAATGCATGATAAATGGAAGCAAAATACAATTGATCGTCTTACCCCTATTCCTAGCCGGTATTAGCATAATCAAGGAATTTCCCCCAGTTCATGACATTATTGTACGTTCCCGTATCAATAAAGACAAACAACATTTACCGAATGAGTTAAATGATAAAAGCATTAAGCAAAGGTAAGGAACCCAACAATTGATAAAGATAAGCATATGCAAGCATATAAAGAAGATAAGAATTTTGATATAAGAGAGTTTCAAAAGATTACATTGTTCCCCAACAACCTAGGGTTTCGTTCACCATAATCATGGTGAATCTAGATGAAATACAATGAAAGAATGGAAGAAATAACTCTAAACTTGGTAGATTGGAGCCTAAGCATCCAAGGAACCTCCTCCAAGGTGTGTGGAACAACTCTGGATGTTTCTCTCTGCCAAAAGATTAAGTTTTTTTTTTTGCACTGGGGCTATATATAGGCCAAAAAGATAACAGAAAGATCTCAGAATCCGAGCTAATAAAAACAGACAACCGCTCAGGCGCCTAAGTAAACCGCTCAGTGGTTTCCCCTTTAGCCGTTGGACCGCTCAACGGTCAGTTTTACCGCTGAGCGGTTTCCCTCTAATCGCTCTGGACGCTCAACGGTTCTTCTGACCCTTCTTTTCATCCTTTTTCTTCCTCTTTCACGGGTCTAAGTCCACCTTGATTCACTTCCATCTTCAATTCACCTTAAAACCCTGCAAAACAATGTAAAAACAAGCATAATATCTCTAAAACCAACTTTTGACTCTCACATGACTCAACTAAGTGTTTTACTTGATTTTAAGCTCATTCTAAGCCCTAAAGGGTGTGTTTTTTATATCACATTTAAGCATGAAAATAACGGTTTTTAGACTGCTATCACAACCCCAAACTTATAACTTTGCTTGTCCTCAAGCAAACAAGACAAAACTTGGCTTTCCACTTCTTCATCAAATAGTTCAACACTTTAAAAAAAAATCCTTTTTCTCACAACAAGTTATTATTCAATTCTGATTTTCAGTTGAATTCTATCAGGATGCATGCATGCTTTCAATTCAATTTAGTTCACATAAGCATATATTTTCCAACAGATGTTTCATTCATGAATGATCAATCCACTAAGCATATATATGTCAACATGGATTTCAACAATTCTCATCAAGCAAGTGTTTCACTTAATCACTCAAGTGTTTAAGGAATCACTCCACTCTCTACTATTCACATGTCACATAAAACAATATTGTCATTCATCTAAAACAATCAAAATCCTCACATGCAAATGCCATCACAAGGACTTTTCCAAGGCTTGTAGTGAGGCTGGGCTATCAAGAAAAAATGGTTTTTTTTTTTTTTTTTTTTTTTTTTTTTTTTTTTTTTTTTTTCTGGAATACAAAATCCTTGAGTTAAGAGAGCTATATTATTATTCAAAGTTCAAGCACAACTCTTTTTTTAACCAATCTCACTTATTCCCAACTTCTTCCCTTTTCTTTTATTTTTACATTGAGCTCATCTTTCATGGTTTTTCTTTTCCTCTTTTCCTTTCTTTTTGTCATGCATTTTTCTTTTACAAACTTTGAGCTCAATGCTTTTCTTTTGCCTTTCGACCTTCCCCATACAACCCCAAACTTGAACCTTTTTAGCACAAACAATTAATCTCAACCCAACTCAAGGTAAATAATTTCAAATCAAGGGTTTTCATCCTATTTAAGGCCAAGGTTCAAAAAGGGTATATCATTTAAAACATTTTTGGTGAAAATTTGGCTAAGGGCTTCCAAACATGGCCTTGATCATACAACATAAGCCTGCAATTCAATCAATTATCAAGACTAAGGCAATATCATTCATGATTCCCTGTGAATAGTACATAATCAATAAAGACTCTAGAGCTCAATGCCTCACACAACATGCTTTCTCACACATCATTCATGTATCTTGCTTAGCATCACAATCACAATCATAAACCATTATACATATGTTCACACAGTTAGTGAACCATTCACCTGGATATCAACACACACACATTCTCAATCATCAACCACATTCAATCATCATCAATGAATAACTCATCATGCAATATGATGGGCTGTCGCGACCCACACAAATTTGATGTGCATAAAGAATGCAGTATAGTGCTAGGAAGTGACTCCTAGGTCGTCTCTCAAGGACCAAATGTGATTCGAGTCTTAGGTCTAACACGAAGTGGGGGGGTTGTGAAAGGGTTTTACAAGGAACCAAACATACTTGAAAACTTTGAAATAAATGAACAGAGCATGAAGATTGAACGGTCCTACAGATGATCGAACGATTCTACATTGAGACCAAGCTATCTCTAAACCAAGTGAGGAAAATGGAAATGCAAAAAAAGGTAAAGAAACCAAACAAAATAGATAACGTAGTGAACGGAAAAAGTAAATTGAACATTGCAATAGATAAATATCCAAATGCAATTAAAGCTATTAAAAATGCATAATCTAAAACATTTAAATATAAAATGCAGCAAACAAATAAGCAAATGCATCAGTTAGAAATTAAATTGCTAAATTAAATAAAAGAAACAAGCTTGGAATTCTTCTCACTTGGTAGCCATGTGCCTTTCTAATTAAAAAATGAACCAAGATAAAAGTAACATGTGCAGGCCGTGGCTTATTTCATTGCTCCTCCAAACACTTTCTCCTTCAAGGTAAATCACCGTGCACCAATCATGAAAGCACCGCCCTTTTTTTTCAGCCAAGTAAAATTAACGTGCCTTCCTTTCTCCCAAAGCTCTATGAAAATGATAAAAGCTTAATAGTGTGCAAACTTCTTCACTGAATTCGTATATGTGCCCAATGATTTCGGACGTGAGCTGCTGCACCCAAATTTTAAAGCATGCCACATAATAAAAAGAAAACAAAGCCTCCGCTGGTTTCTTCACTCAACTCAATGAATAATCATCACCGGCACCTCACTTCAATTGAAACAGCTAAGTTAAAATTTAGATGCTCATTTGTATATAAAATAAAAGGAAAAAAAAAACTGATGATAAACATTACTATAAGATAAAAAACGAAAAGGAACCAAAATGGCTTGAAGCTCTCCTTTCTAAATCAACATACTTTTTTTCTCAAAATAAATAAAGGAAACTACTACACCAAGCTACCACCGTCCCATCATCTAAATGCAATGACCTTTTTCAAAAGCAAAATAATGTACCTTTCAATCACGGTTTCCAGCACATATCACGTCCCATATCACGTCCCATCCAGCCATGAACCACAAAACAAGAAATCTGCACCTAGTGGCGGTTTAGAAGCTTGTGCTTCCTTCATTCATCCACAATCAAAATGCATAGGTATAGTTCAAAGAGAAGAAAAATAAACTTATCCAAAAACCAGCCGGAAGTGCCTCACACGGTTCTTCAAAGAAGAGACAATGTTCCACCCTTGTAAAAAATGAAATTGCCGAGAGTCCACCCTCCAAAATGGGTGAGGGCTGCTAGCTTTCTAAGAGGCCATGTGTCTCAAAATTTAGGGTGGGGTGCACCTAACCCTAGAGTTGCCAAGTGCCAAGTGTCTAATAAAATTGGGTCCAACAACATTTTTCCAAAATTGGTCCAAGATGCAAAGAGTTTGTCTAAAAAGTTTTAACAATTAAATTACAATACAACTAAAATTTAAAATGTCTAAATTTGAGAGTCTTGAATTTATTTGGTATCCTCCAAATGTCCCAAATTGTGTTTCCAAAATTTTCCCTAAAAATAATAATGCAAATAATTAGCTCAGAAAGTTCAAATTAATTAGAATTAGAATTTCCGGTCAAATTAAGCATAATTAGGAAAAACGGGAAAATATCGGACAATTAAGCACAATTCCCTGATTAAATTGGTACAATAAGCTAAATGAAATCAATAAAATATTGACTCATCACAATATAAGATCAAACCATCATCAGAACCAGTGTACAAGCCAAGCACAAACACAAAAATAAAATGCTCCTATACTACAAATCCAAAGTACAAAAGTACAAATCCATCAATAGATGCCCTCAGCACAAGTCCTCATCTGAGTCGTACTCATCCCCCTCCTGGGCATCCTTAAAATCATCATCATCTTCATCTCTGTCTGATGCTCCAGCTGCTCCAGACCCACTGCCCTGTGCCTGCTCTTGAGGCCAAGCCATCGTACTAAGGATGTTGACTGGCGCTCCATTAGGGTTTCTCTGAAAGTGTCTCCCAGGGATACACATAACCCTCTCGATGTCCTCATAATCCCTATGCTCCCCTAGAATAGCAGCATACCTACACTACTCTCCTGACCACTCAGTTCCCAGGAAGGTGTTGATGGTGTCGGGGTCGTATATGATAATCTGCCCCCTCACGTAGCTCATGTACCTCCCAGCTGATACTCCTCCTCTGGTTAGGGCGTTGGCATAGAATTCCTTCACCAGCTCAAGGCTAGCTGGTGCAGGATAGGTGGTCAATCTCTCCCAGCCTCGCCTCTAAATCTCCAGTCCAAACTCTGGAGCTAAGTCAGGAATATACATGGCCTTCCTCTCCATCAGCAAATGCCTCTCCTGTACAGTAGCGTAATGTTCCTCATGCTTTTTGGAAAGAAACCTGGAAGAATAAAATCTCCTTGGTCTCTCTAGCTCCTTTCTCTTGTTGCCCATGGTTCTCACTCTTTTTGAGGTAGACATTCCTATATCAAATAAATCCAATAACATTCACAGAAACATCATTAGATGTTATTACATCATCAATTTAATTCTCAGATCACAAATAATCCAGTACTGAAGGAAAACAGGGTCCCTCAAAATCCAAGCATCCAACTGTTGAATTTCGCTCAGCGGTCAGGGAGACCGCTCAGTGGTTTTCAACTGGGTTTTTCAAAAACCCTATTTTAAAACCCTAATCTGCACTCTAACACCTATTCCATCATTCCAGATCAATTTCATGTAATTCAATCATTTCAAACAGTTTCTATTTCATCAAATCATGCATAGAAATCAAAAGCCCTAATTTATCATGTTCTTAAGCATGTTCGTCATCAAATTCCAAATAGAAACCCTAGAAATTGAAATTGCATACTTACTTGAGTGGAGACTTTGAATGCTTGCAAAAATTGTCTAATTAATGATGTATGTCCTCTCCAATGCACAATCCTCAACTGATACGCGGGGCCTAAGCCCAATTTCTTTAGTTTAGTATTTCTTTGATGTACTTTGTATTGTGTTAGGCAAGTGGGACTTTCAGTCCTATAAATAAGCATGCCAACACTTATTGTAATTACTTTTCAGATATTGGATTAAATTTCTGTTGAGAGCACTCCAGATTTAGTCCCCTTGAAAGTCAAGGCTGAAGAATCCAAGGGATTCTCTCAGCCACCTTCTATTCACTTTGCACTTCATTCATTTTCCACCTTAGACTTCTCACCCCTCCACCATACACTAATCCTCTGCGTGGCACGCTACTAGTTAGCCACGGTTTCCACCAATCCGCATCCGCCACATAGCTTTTCCACTTTGCTCTCCATATCACCAGATCCCGCACTTCCTCTCAGACTTACCACACCTTCAGAGAATCATTTCTCTCTCGAAGCCGCGACTCCACTTAGGGTTTTCCCTCTCGAGAGCGTCCTTCCCTCACCACCTCAGTTCATCACTTCTTTAACACAGATCCAGCTTCGTCCAACAACCACTACCTGTTTCCTCACCAGGTAATCACCGATTCCACCATTTCCTCTTGAACCACCGGTTATTTCTACGATTTACCTCTCTTTCCCCGATCAAACTGCGATTCCTTACATTTCCTTCGATTAAATCACAACCTTGCTCCATTCCACTGATTCAATCGGTGAGATTTCTCTTTTCCACCATTTAAAACCTTCCAAACGCCTAACCCTAGGCTTTCCACCGAACAAAACACCAAAACCTAGGGTTATTTTCGATTTCTGACTTCCGCTGCGTCTCTTGTCCGGTTCGTCAGTTGATCTGCACCAGATCCATGGTTCTTCGCCGGAGTGGATCCGTTTGTATTGCATTATTAATTACTAGGGGAGGCTAGGGATAACAAGCCAGTAATTAGTAATAGGCTCTTTTCGCGGAGGGATCGGGTTAAGGGTAGACTAAGAAAGTTTGCATGACAATTAGATAACAAAGCAAATTAAATAAGAGGAGTAGATAAGAGAGAGTGGATAAGATGAAATTGTAAACCCCAACAACTCCATTCATCCATAGTCTTTTTTTCGTCAATTGAATCAACCACATTTGCATGCTTATTCATTGTTTCTTGCATCTAAACCAATTACTTTTTTTTACAAGTCTTACGATTTCAATTTGCATGAACGATAAGGCCTGCGAGTCCTTTGGGAAGAACGATATTGGGTTTACCAGTTATATTACTTGAAACGATCTGGTACGCTTGCCAGTTTTGTTCAACAAGTTTTTGGCGTCGTTGCCGGGGACTCGAGCTTTAACTTTTTCGAGTAGTGTAAATTGATTGAATTTGACTTGATTTTTTATGTTTATTTTTATTTTTGTTCTAATAAATGTTTTCTAGGGTTTTGTGCCTAATGTTTCCAGGATGCAGTTTGGACAAGAATTTGATTATATGGGCACTCAATTCTATCAAAATGATTTCAACTACTGGTGGGAACCTCACTCAAGCATGGATCAAGGTTGGAATGGACAAGCAGGAGAACCACATCAACAATTACTATTAGGGCAACATGTATCTGCTTTGAATGAGCAAATCAACAGATTGGACGAGACATTGGAACGACTTCTCCAAAATTCTCTCTCCTATACAGAAGAGAGTGAAGCAAGAAATAAAAGGTTGGAGATACAGATTCGTCACTCCAATGAGATATTGAATTCTAGGGTTAATACAGAGGTTAACCCTAGGGAGGAATGTCAAGTCCCTAGTTTTGAAGTTGATAATGTTGTTGATGAGGAAAAGATAGAAAGAGATGATGAGAAGATAGAGGAAGAAAAGATAGAGAATGATTTAAAGGAAGAAGAAACACAAAAGTTGAGTGAGGGAGAGAAAGATGAGTAGAGAGAAAAAGCAGTGGTTGAGAAAAAAGAAAAAAAAAAGAAAAGATATGCGAAAATAAAGAAGAAAAGAAGATAAGAGAAAAAGAGAAAGTTGAGGGAGGAAATTAAGAAAAAGAGGAAGAGAGGAAAGAAGAAAAGATTATATGCAAAACCCCTTCCTCATCAAAAGAAATATCATAGAAAAGAAAAGAAATTTATGTGCTCCATGGAGATCTTCAAGAAATTGGAGATCAAAGTTCCTATGATTGAAACATGGAAACAGGTACTTAATATTCTCAACCTTTTTAAAAAAATTCAGCAGGAAGAAGAAAAAGAAAAGGATATCAAGCAAGGAGAGTATCTTTCTGTTTTTATTTTTCTATTTTTATTTTCTGTTTTTATTTTTTTCTATCTTTATTAAAAAAAAGAAAAAAAAAATTAAAAAAACATCTTTTACTGTTTTTATTCTTTTTTTAAAAAATATATATATATATATATATATATAATATATCTTTTTTTGTTTTTATTTTTTTGTTTTTATTTAAAATAAAAAAATAAAATAAAATATAATATATCTTTTTTTGTTTTTATTTTTTTTATTTTTATTTTCTATTTTTCTGTTTTTAATTAAAAAAAACGAAAATTAAAACAAAATAATATCTGTTACTGTTTTTATTTTTTGGGCTAATTCTATGCTTTACTGCAGTGTTCTTTAGTATGTGCAGGATAAAATTTGTACTAAGAGCACAAGATCATCAAGAGGCAGATAAGGAAGGAGAATTGGTTCACCAACACCCTGATGTGAAAAGTGACAAACCCAAGCCCGGCACACCAAGTGAAATTCAAGAATGGGTTATGGGTTGTCAAGACTATTGAAGCAGATAGAGCTTTTAAAGTTGGTGATAAGGAGAATATTAACACCTACTGATGGGTGTTTGAGCTTTATCGGGTCAAGCTAATGACTTTAAAAGAACACTTACTAGGAGGCACCCTAGTGATCCAAGAACAATATTTTTGTACTTTGAATTTTTAAATCTTGGTACAGGAAGGTACACCTACTGATAGGTGTTGGAAAGATATGCACTTACTGACAAGTGCTAAGAAGGTTTGGGTCAGGCTCATGACGTTAAACAAGCGCTACTTGGGAGGCAACGCAATTGATTGATTTGTTTCCTTTGCATGTTCAAATTCTGTTCTAGTTGCATTTAGGGCTTAATTGTTGCATAAGTGATTGGGAATTGCATGAAACTTGAAATTGAGAGTTATAGGGTCACAGACGTTTGAAGCAAAGCAAAAAAAAGGGGGGGGAGGGAAGAAACTAAATCGCCTACCGCTGGGCTGTGGCGACACTAAGGGGTCAAAGTTTTTTTAAAGTTGGTATTTGTTTTCTTGGCCTATTGCATGAATTATATACCCCTTAGGGCTCGCCCAAACGTCTACTTTAAGATCCCCAACATCTCTTTCACTTTCAAACACTCTTCCAAAGTTTTCCCATCACTTCTCCTATCACCCTTTCTCTTGAAAACCCAATTTTTATTAATTTTTCCATCCAAGTTTGGGGTTTTGTGAGAACACAACTATTTGGGGTTGATTCCTCCACATTAATTGGAAGAAATTTTGTATTGTACTAACACTTAAATGAGATTTCTTGTGGTTTTGTGAATTGTACTTGATGTAGGGATGACCTCCTCATCAGGAAAGAGGATCAAGACTGTGGGGGAAAGAGAGGAAGGAATCAAAGTTGGAGCAGCTGAAGCTTCATCTATGGAGGAAAATGTTGAGGATGACGATTTTGAAAAAGGAGATGATGAATGCTATCTACACTGGAACAGGATTTTCTATCTTTTGTTTTTATATTTATTTTTTTATGTTTTGTAGTATAGGAACATTTTATTTTTGTGTCTGTGCTTGACTTGTACACTGGTTCTGATGGTGGTTTGATTTTATAATGCATAATGAGTTATTCAATGATGATTGAAGGTGGTTGATGACTGAGAATGTGTGTGTGTTGATATCCAGATGAATGGTTCACTAATTATATGAACAGATGTATTGTGGTTCATGATTGTGATTGTGATGTTAAGCAGGATTCATGAATGATGTGTGAGAAAGCATGTGTGTAAGGTATTGAGCTACAAAGTTTTTATTGATATATGTACTATTCAAAGGGAATCATGAATAATATTGCCTTAGTCTTGATAAATCATTGATTTACATGTTTATGTTGTATGATCAAGGCCATGTTTGGAAACCCTTATTTAGCCAAGTTTTCACCCAAAAAGCTTAAAATTTAATACCCTTTTTGAACCTTGGCCTTAAACAGGATGAAAACCCTTGATTTGAAATTGTTTACTTTGAGTTGGGTTGAGAATAATTGTATATGTAATGAAAAGGTTCAAGTTTGGGGTTGTATGGGCAAAATTGAAAGACAAAAGAAAAGCATTGAGCTCAAGTGTTGAAAAGAAAAATGCATGAGTAAAGAAAAAGAAAAAGCATGAAAGATGAGCTCAATGAAAAATCAATGAAAAGGGAAGAAGTTGGGAATGAGTGAAATTGGTGACAAAGAGAGAGTTTAAACTTGAACCTTTTCAATGATGAAATAGTTCTCTTAACTCAAGGATTTTGTGATCCAGAAAAACCAATTTTTCTTGATATCCCAGCCTCATTACAAACCTTGGAAAAGTCCTTGTGATGGCATTTGCATGTAAGGATTTTGATTGTTTTAGATGAATGACAATATTGTTTTATGTGACATGTGAATAGTAGAGAGTGGAGTAATTCCTTAGACACTTAATGATTGAGTGAAACACTTGCTTGATGAGAATTGTTGAAATCCATGTTTACATCTATGCTTACTGGATTGATCATTCATGAATAAAACATATGTGGGGAAATATTTAAGTATGTTAACTAGATTGGATTGAAATCATGCATGCATTTTGGTAGGATTCTACTGAAAATCTGAATTGAAAAATAACTTGTTGTGAAGAAAAGGATTTTGAAAAGTGTAAAACTATTTGATGAAAAAGTGGAAGGCCAAGTTTTGTTTTGTTTGCTTGAGGACAAGCAAAGTTCTAAATTTGGGGTTGTGATAACGATTGAAAAACAGTTATTTTCATGCTTATATTGATATCAAAATACACCTTTTATAGCTTAGAATGAGCTTGGAATCAAGTAAAACACTAAGTTGAGTCATTTGAGAGTCAAGTTATTTTTAGAGAGATTATGCTTGTTTTGCAGGGTTTTGATGAGAATTGGAGATGAATGGAAAGAGAGGTTGAAGATCAAATGGTTGCAGTGCAGAAAAGTCAACTAGAATGCAGTAAAGTCAACCAGTCAACTAGTTGACCATATTGCAGTTGACTAGCGCCCAGCGGTAAGAATGACCGTCGGGCGGTGGCCAGATTCGAGGGAAAGCGCCGGGCGGTGAAATATGACGCCGAGCGGTCAAATTAGGCGTCGGGCGGTTGTTAGATGGGTCTGGGCTTAAATTCTGTTACTTTTCTTGGTTATAAATAGCCCTAGTGCGAGTTTAGATGTATTTGTTTGATAGAGAGGGGCGGCCAGACCTAATTTTCACTCCTTGGAGAAGATCTCTTGGATGCTTAGGCTCCTTTTTATCCAATCTACGGTTTGCTTTTCCATTATTGCATCATTTTTTATCTAGTTTCACCATGACAATGGTGAACTAAACCCTTTTGTTGTTGGGGAACAATGTAATCTTTTGAAACTCTCTTTTATTGAAACTCTTATTTATTTATATGCTTGTCGTATGCTTTGATTATCAATTGTTGGGTTCTCGTCTGCGCTTAATGGTTTTATCGTTTAACTCATTCGATAATTGTTGTTTGTCTTTAATGATAAGGGAACATACGGTACTATCATGAACTGGTGAGAAATTTCTTGATTAAGCAATACCACCTAGGGATAGGGGGTAGGACGATCAATTGTTTTTGCTTCCGTTCATAATGCATTATTAATTACTAGGGGAGGCTAGGGATAAGAAGCCAGTAATTAGTAATAGGCTCTTTTCGCCGAGGGATCAGGTTAAGGGTAGACTAAGAAAGTTTGCATGACAATTAGATAACAAAGCAAATTAAATAAGAGGAGTAGATAAGAGAGAGTGGATAAGATGAAATTGTAAATCCCAACAACTCCATTCATCCATAGTCTTTTTTCTCGTCAATTGAATCAACCACATTTGCATGGCTATTCATTGTTTCTTGCATCCAAACCAATTACTTTTTCTTTACAAGTCTTATGATTTCAATTTGCACGAACGATAAGGCGTGCGAGTTCTCTAGGAAGAACGATATTGGGTTTACCAATTATATTACTTGAAACGATCTGGTACGCTTGCCAGTTTTGTTCAACATATCATAATCACAATCATGTTATCATGCATCTGTTCACACATATTGTGAACCACCACCTGTATATAGCATCTTATATATCATCTCAACATCAATCAATTTAAAAGCCTCATCAAGCATACTCATCACAAATCATCATCAACCCATTGAATCAGATATAAGTTTTAAACCAAGTACATAAACACCTATTCTAAAAACAGAAGCAAATATAACATAATTTAAAAAGATAAGTTTAGAAAACTGGGTTACCTTCCAAGTAGCGCTTGTTTAACGTCACGAGCCTGACCTAAACCTTTCTAGCACCCATCAGTAAGTGCAATCCTTTCCAACACCATTCAGTAGGTGTGCTTCCCTGTATCCTTCAGTAGATACCTAAATCTTCTAGCATCCCTCAGTAGATGCTATCCCAGTAGCATTCATCAGTAAATACTAACAGTGACATCTATCAGTAGATGTCTATTCACCATCCTCTCTCATAGCAACATCCATCAGTAGATGCTATCATCACTGCCATCAAAGCAGTATTTAACCTAAAAACTCAAAAAACAAAAAATCAAATCCACACCACACAAATAATTTCAATTAAAACGAAAAAGTTAGAAACTGGGTTGCCTCCCAGCAAACGCTCTTTTAACGTCATTAGCATGACCCGGAAAAGCCCAAACACCCATCAGTAAGTGTTGAAATTTTTTTTATGTTGGTGTTCTTCCTTCCTTCAAGACACCAACAACATCTCGGAAATTTCCTTGTCACCAACTTTAAGAGCTCTGTTTGCTTTAATAGTTAGTCTTGACAACCCATAACTTATTCTTGAATTTCACTTGATGTGTCAGGTTTGGGTTTGTCACTTTTCACATCAGGGTGTTGGTGAACCAATTCTCCTTTGTTAGTGCCTCCTGATGATATTGTTCTCCTAATACAAATTTTTATTCTGCACACACAAAAGAACACTGCACTAGAGCACAAAATTAGCCCAAAAAATAAAAATAGTAAAATATATTATTTTATTTTAATTTTCATTTTTTTAAATAAAAATAGAAAAACAAAAAAATAAAAATAGAAAAAGATATATTATTTTATTTTTAAAAAAGTAAAAGATATTATTTATTTTTATTTTTTCGTTTTTTTAATGAAGATAGAAAAATAAAAAAAGAAAATAAAAACAGAAAAATAAAAACAGAAAGATAAAAACGGAAAGATAAAAACAGAAAGATATTCCCCTTGCTTGATATTCTTTTCTTTTTCTTCTTCCTGCTGAATTTTTTATAAAAGGTTAGAACACCAAGCACCTATTTCCATGTCTCAATCATAGGAACTTTAATCTCCAATTTCTTGAAGATCTCCATAAAGCACTTAAACTTCTTTTCTTTCCTACGATTTTTCTTTTGATGAGGAAGGGGTTTTGCATATGATCTTTTCTTCTTTCCTCTCTTCCTCTTTTTCTTAATCTTCTTTTCTCTCAACTTTCTCTTTTTATTTTTTCTTGCTTTCTTCTTTATTTTCACCATTTTTCTCTTTTTTTTTCTTTTCTCTCAACCACTGCCTTTTCCTTATCATCATCTTCATCCCCCTCACTCAACTTTTCTGTTTCTTATATCTTCTCATCATCTCCTTCTATCTTTTCCTCATCAACAACATTATCACTTTCAAAACTAGTGGCTTGACATTCCTCCCTAGGGTTAACCTCAGTATTAACCCTAGAATTCAATATCTCATTGGAGTGACGAATCTGTATCTCCAACCTTTTATTTCTTGCTTCACTCTCTTCTGTAGAGGAGAGAGTAATTTGGATAAGTCGTTCCAATGTCTCGTCCAATCTGTTGATTTTCTCATTCAAAACAGATACTTGTTGCCCTAATAATAATTGTTGATGTGGTTCTCCTTCTTGTCCATTCCAACCTTGATCCATGCTTGAGTGAGGTTCCCACCAGTAGTTGAAATCATTTTGACAGAATTGAGTGCCCATATAGTCAAATTATTTTCCAAACTATATTCTGCAAACAATAGGAACAAAACCCGAGAAAACATTTATTAGAACAAAAATAAAATAAACATAAAAATCAAGTCAAATAAAATCAGTTTACACTACTAGATAAGTTAAACCACGAGTCTCTGACAACGGCGCCAAAAACTTGTTAAATCCTTGGCAAGTGTACCAGATCGTTATCAAATAATATAAAATGGGTAAGTCCAAGTATCGTTTCCCAAAGGACTCTTTGGCCATAACTTTCGTGTAAACCAATTGCATAAGACTTGAGAAGAAATTAGTTTTAGGGTTTTGTATGCAAATAACAAAAGTAAACATGCAAATGTAGTGATTCAATTGGCTAAAAGAAATTATGAATGAATGGAGTTGTTGGGGTTTACAATTTCTTCTTATCCACCCTCTTATATCTACTTTTCTTATCTAATTCACTTATTTATCATATTGTCATGCAAAATTTCTTGGTTTACCCTTAACCCAATCCCTTGGTGAAAAGAGCCTATTACTAATTACCGGCTTGTTATCCCTAGCCTCCCCTAGTAATTAATAATGCATGATAAACGAAAGCAAAATACAATTGATCGTCCTACCCCTATCCCTGGGCAGTATTAGCATAATCAAGGAATTCCCCCCAGTTCATGACATTACTGTATGTTCTTGTATCAATAAAGACAAACAACATTTACCGAATGAGTTAAACGATAAAAGCATTAAGCAAAGGTAAGGAGCCCAACAATTGATAAAGATACGCATATGCAAGCATATAAAGAAGATAAGAATTTCTATATAAGAGAGTTTCAAAATATTACATTGTTCTCCAGCAACCTAGGGTTTAGTTCACCATGAACATGGTGAATCTAGATGAAAAGTATGAAAGAATGGAAGAAATAACCCTAAACTTGGTAGATTGGAGCCTAAGCTTCCAAGGAACCTCCTCCAAGGTGTGTAGAGTTGTTTTCGACGTTTCTCTCTACCAAAAGAATGAGTTTTGATTCACACTAGGGCTATATATAGGCCACAAAGATAACAGAATCTATCAGAATCTAGGCCAAATAAAAACTGACAACTATTCAGCCCCTAATTTAACCAGTTAACGGTTTCCCTCTAATCACAGGACCGCTTAGCGCCCAAAACTGCCGCTCAGCGCTCTGGTCAACATTCTGGTCAACTGGTTGACTTTTCTGGTTGATTGGTTGAATTTTCTGGATTCTGGTTGACTTTTTTGCACCGCAACCATTTGATACTTCAACCTTTCTTTCAATTCATTCCAAAAACCTATAAAATCAAGGGAAACCAAGCATAAAACTAAGAAAACCAACTTTGACTCTCTTGTTCTCTAACTTAAGAAAAATGCATGATTTCAGGCTAATTCTAAGCCATAAAGGGTGTGATTTAATATCAAAATCAAGTATGAAAATAACTGTTTTTCAACCGTTATCAACCTCCACGTCAAAATATAAAACACCTTTCTAACTGTCTAACCAAAATATAGGCATATACAAAACAAAGAACAACAGCAAGATATCCCCTCTCCTGCATTCTTTAATAACTTGATAAGTTCTTAGAGCTTTAGCACGTTCTACAAATCTGAAAAGAATTAATGAAAATGTTAAATTCACAAAAGTATTTGTAGAAATCAAATTTGCGTTTATTTATAGTTTATCACAAAACTGAGGCTCCTCAAGTCGACTAGGCTACTAATGGAGTCGATTACCCACAGACAGTTATAATAGTTATAAAATATTAGTAGTAGTCATACCAACTTAATTGATTATGCATTTAATACAGTTGACTAACAATCAATGCTTGGTCAAAGATATAAAATATAGTTCTTAACATCACAAACATCAATAGAATTTCAAAGCATAACTCACTATGTCGAGTAGCTTGCGCATACATTCGACTTTATCACACTTTAATGCAGTTTTGAAAATCTTTCTTCCCAGAAATAACTCAACACATTTTGAAAAAGGTTGTGCAAAGTCATGAGTTTTAATCGACTTGCTTCAAAATGAAGTCGACTTAAAACTGCTGTTTTGCCACACAATATAAGTTTAACCAAAGTGCATGTGGTTATCCTTTCTAAATCAAATGTCATGCAATCACAGATGATATCTCATGTAAAATATAGTGAATTTGCATACATTAATAGAATTAACACAAACATGTTCTTAAGTAATCATAAACATGAAACTAATGAACATGTAACAACACATGTTGTTATTAATAATGTGTTGTCATCATCAAAAACCAGAAGTTATCTTAGATTATAAGGTTTAGCTAAACCAGTGCTCCCCTTATAAAAAATCACAATAATCTCCCCCTTTTTTGATGATGCACAACCATGATTAATATCAACCATGTTTGTACAATCTACTAGTCAAATTGTATTAGAGTAATTAAATATATCAAACAATTTGTATCAGAGTAAGTGATGGAAGCCTGCTAATGGTTGGAAACCGAGAGATCTAGCTCCAAACAGCAAGCCATCCGTGATGCAGAGGAGTGCAATGGAAATGGATGTATGTGAATGGGATTTTGGTGTTTTGGTGATGGAAGGAGTGTGCAATTGATCCTCTCAGCTCAGAAGGCCCTCGTATTATGGAAGGAAGCTAGAGGAAAGGGTAAAGAAAGTGAAAGGAAGCATTGACTCAAGAGCATTATGGCTGGAATGGAAATTCTGCAGCATTTCATTAAGGCTCAAAAGTGATTTTACAAGGAAGGAAGCCCTCTTATTTATAGGAGAAGAGGGGCCTCATTTCTAAACGAATTCCCTCTTAAAATTCAAATAATTCGTCCCTAGAAACGCACCAATTCACACCAGCAGAAGCCATGCCTCCTTCTAGGTCAACTGATTACATGAATGATGTTGTTCGCCAGCGCTTGGGCGGTAGAAAGTGGCGCTTGAGCGCCAATCTATCAGCAACTCCCATCTTTGCCTTTTTGTCGGCTTTTATTGATTATACTTCTTGGATGGTTTCAATCAACTCCTCCAAGCTCTATTAGGCCCTACAAAACAAAGTAAACATGTTTTAGTTAAGAGAAGAAGGATCAATATAAATCACCTTCCATAAGAGCAAAATGATAGGTGATCCTTCTTCCTTTTGAATCCTCTTTGCCATAACTCTAGTCAGAGGTCCAATATGAGCCCTTGATGGTCTTCCATCAGTAAGTGTAGGCATGTGAAATATCTAAATTATCCTGCAATGCTCCCCCTGTCATTGTGCATGTTTTACACTCAAAACCCAAATGCAAAATGCAGTTATCAAAGAACATTTTAGTGCATGAATATTGTATCAAATGAAAATTTGCAAACAAATCAATGAAGCATGATACAATATCAATCAACAATCTCAATAATATCTCATAATTAATTTCAATCAATCATAGAGTAGAGATATATTTATTAAGAGACAATATATGATGAATGATCAGAATAATCAAATTCCAATAAATGGAACTTATAACCCCTAAAAACCAATAGTCGATTGTTCTCTAGTTGCAATCGATTTCATCTCTTTCCATTGAATTGTATCTCCTGTTGTTTATCCAGAAGCAATGTTCCTACAAAACCCTTCAAGATCTTTTCTAGATTAAGAAATTTAGAATTATTGTAATGCAAGAATTTATGCAGATATGAATTCTATGCAGAAGTATTAATGTAACAGTAAACAACATCATAATCAACGTCATTCAACACAGAGTCGACTTTAATTAGATATAACAGATTCAGGTATAAAGTTAATACGATCGAAATGAAACTAAACTTCTGATTTCATTAATATTCCAAAGGATATTACAATCGGATTAGATCACTAAATAGACAAAATGGCATGCTAAGCCATTACAAAAGAAATTATTCAAACAATGAAACAACACAACCAAGATAAGACAAAACACTTCATCAATCATGACTCGTGACATAACGTTGTAAACACTGCTTATTCTGTTTCAGAGGACTCTGTAGAATCTTCTTCACTTGTCTCATCAACACCTTCATAAGTTGATTCCTCTATAGATGTGTAGTTTTCCACATAGTGTTTGATAATTTCAGCCATTTTCTCATTCATATCCTTATGAGATTTTTTCATCAAGCTAGCTCTTTTAGAGACCTTCTCAAATCTATTTGCCACAAATCATTCAAATTCAGATGTAGGAGATGGCAGTTTTTGTTCACTGTCAGAGTAAGGTAGTTCATCTTTGACCTTTAGTTGGATCTTGTTCATCACTGAAAATCGATCCTAGAGCAGTTCTCTTCAAACCAATACATGTTAAAGTTGCCTTTCCAATTTGATTTTCTTTGCTGCACATGATCTTGTTTTCACCAGTGAGATTGACACCATTTAAAGGCAATATCTTGCTAATGAACACACCATATGGTAATTTGACCAGTCATTGACCCCAACATCAATGATATGCCACTTAAAAAACAGCTACCCAATTTGTTGGTATTTTGAACATTATAAGATTCAACAGATATACATCCTCTGACGTCAATTTTATAAGATTAGGTCTACCAAGTAATAAGACATGACCAATTATATAGGCAATGATTTTCTCCTCTTTATCCAACCATCTGTGTAGAAAACCCTTTTCTTGCTTGTATCTTCCAGGATATCTCATGCAGTGTTTGAACATTTGTGTTTTCCTAATCCATCTGTTTTGCAAGCAATCAGGTAAGTGTGACACACGACCTTCATCTTTGAGCCCAACAATTTGTAACCAAGTATCATTATTGATCACAATATCTACTCCTTTCACACGAGAATGAATGTTACCATCAACAGCCTTAACATTGTTGTAAAATACTTCAACAAGGTCAGGATAACAATCACCTTTCATTTGAACACATTTGAACAAAATTATGTAGAACCTGAATTCCAAACTTCTTGGAAAAATAAATCCTTCATTCTTGAACAGAGAAAGCTCAATTGACTTGTGTGGAATGACTTCTTTAACCTTTTTCCATCACAAAAATCTTTCTTTAGTTTCACTGTCACTAATCCATCCTGAAGGACTAGCATTTCTTTCGAATGAAGGAATGATTCTAGTTCGCTTAAAGGATGAGGAAGATGCCATTTCTAATAGGACTCACGAATCTCCTTCCACAAAATTTTCTAGGGTTTTGTGTGTTACAACTTTGGTCATGTAATTTAGCCCATTTTTAAAATTTTCAAACTTAAAGAGTCCATGACAGAGATATCTAGTCGATTCCATTAATTTCAAAGTTGACTAATATATCTCAGAAAAATTTTAAACATAGAAAGACACATACTGTAACATGCAATCATTATATACTTAATCTAGTCGATTAAAAATATTGAAAATTGATTTTCATACAATACGTTTACAATCAACTAATCAATCAATCACACAAACATCAAACAATCATTTAGATACATATCAAACATGATGCAATAAAGAAATGATTGTTACCGCCTGTAGAAACTCAAGAAATTGATATAACCATGTTAGTTCATCCTCGAGGTCTCCATTTTACAACATCACTTGTTGACCTACAAAACATATGAAATTTTTGATGCAGGTACCCATTTGAATTTGGGTCCTTGTGTGTTAGCAGACAACTGTTCCTTAGGAATCCATTTATACATTCCTTTTGGAGCACCAACCTTTCTGTGAAAACAATTTCTAACATTATGACTAAAGTTATTGCAATAAAAACATGTATTCTTAACAGGTTTACTCAAATCAGCAAACTTCTTTGTATTGGTCTTAGTTGATTGAGCTTTATATCCAATTCCTTGTCTGTTTATAACTCTACCTGATGACTTTAATATAACATCTAAATTATCTCTGCCCATTGTAAATTTTGCTAGTGTGTTAGTCAAGTAATCAATTTGTTCAACATGAGTAGGACATTTTTCACAAATCTTTTCAACAGTTACAATTTCAGTAATTACATTTTTAGCAGATAATAATGCTTCATCTAATTCTTTCTGCAGTTTTTCATTTTCTTTAACTAAATTGTTGATCCTATATTCATAATCCTTTCTCAGAATTTAATCGATTAACCTTGTACTGTAGTCGCATGGCTTCAACGTGTATCTCCTGAAATGAGTCTAGAAGCATGTCATACTTCACTTCTATTGGCTTATTTTCAAATTCTTCATCACTATCATAATCATATTTCTTCGCGTCAGCCATGAAGCAGAGGTTTGATTCTTCATCACGATCATTATCATCATCTGTTGAAGAATCTGAGTTGTTGTTCTCCCAGGCTATGTAAGCATTTTTCTGTTTTCTGGTTTTATTCTGAGGGAACTTCCTTCATGCTTTTTGCTTCAGCTTCAGATCAGGACATTTTGGTTTGATATGTCCTTCTTTGCCGCATTCGTAACACTAAACTCCATTTGATCTACCACTTTTCTTTCCTTCGTTATTTCCTGCATAGTTAGAAAGTCGATTTCTATTTTTCATAAATCGATTAAACTTTCTTACCACTACAGACATTAGTTCCTTGTTGTCTAGTTCAGCTTTAAATTCTTCCTCAGATTGTACAGTCTTTGAGGCTTTCCTGTTTGTAGCTTTCAATGTTATGGACTTCAATCTCTCCCTCTTCTTTCAATCTTCCAAGTTCTAGTTCATGTTCTCTTAACTTCCCGAACAAGGTAGCCATATTCATGCTAGTAATATCCTTTGATTCAAAGATTGTAGTGACTTTTGGTTGCCAACTTCTATTCAAGTTTTTCAAAATTTTGATGTTGATTTCTTCTTTATCAAACACCTTTCCAAGAGCCAATTGATGATTGACTATGTGAGGGAACCTTTTTTGAAAAGTTCATACTCCTGTATTAAAGAATTCTTTCTGGCTAACTTGACTTCTTCTGTGCCTTCATGCGTGACTTCTAACACGTCCCACGTTTCTTTTGCAGTCTTGCATTGAGAGATCTTGAAAAATTCATCAACAGTTAGTGTAGAAGAAATTATGTTATGCGCTTAATATCATATTGTGCCCTATGATTTTCTTCTTGAGACCACTCAGAAAAGTTTTTAAAAACAGTTTTTTCATTGACAACATGAGTTGTCTCAAAAGGACCATTTACAGTTGCATCCGAAATACCTCTCTATCCACTGATTCAAGAAAAATTTGCATTCTAATTTTCCAAAAAGGATAATTTTAACCAGCAAACAGTGGTGGTTTGTTTGTCGATGCACCTTTAACAAAGGTTTGAAAACTAGAGGCCATTTTCCAGCAATAGTCAATTCAAAGAAAACTGTAATCGACTAGTTTTTCAAATATCTTATGAAAACCAGGTGCCAATTATTGAAAATAAAAGGGCTTAGTTTCAACACCAAGAGGGGGGCGGGGGTTGAATTGGTGAAATACAAAAATTAGAGTCTTTTAAAAATCTTTTACATAAAAAAGAGAACTTTCAAAAGTGTTGGAAAACAGGTTGGCTTCGTTTGAACACCGAGAGGGGGGTAAATTGGTGAGGTTTCAAAACCAAAGTCTTTTTAAAATCTTTTTTGCAAAGTCTTGAATCACAAGGAATGAAAATTCTAAGTGTAGGGAAAATTACAAAGTTGACTATGAAAGCAATAAAGTCGACTTAATGTAAAAGTGTAAGGATAGAGAAATCAAACGTAGGTTTTTATACTGGTTCGGCCTCAATGCCTACATCCAATGTGCTTCCACAATCTGAAAGCAAATACGCTATAATGTTCAAGGTTTTTACAACAAGGCTTTTATAGAGACCTCCGCGTCAAAAATATAAAACACCTCTCTAACCCTCTAACCAAAATATAGGCAGTACACACAAAAAGATCTACAACAAGATATCCCCTATTTTGCAATCTTCAACCCACTTTGAACAATCCTCAAAGTGTACAGACTCCACGAGTCAACGTCCTGTAATCACAACAGGATAACAACAACAATCTTTCCAAAGATTGATATAAATCTTGATCAGTAGATGAGCACCACAATGTGCAGAGTATGATCAACCAGTAAGCACAAAAATCTTTCTCCTTCAAAGAACCTCTTCAAAGATAGATCGCCACGGTCTTCTTGATGAGTTCTTGGAGCAAATTCTCAGATATCACAATCTGTAAAACAAAATGAAAGTGTTAGAATATCCAAAGTCTTCTGTGATCAACTAAGGCACGTCTATTTATAGTTTTCTAGAAAATTAGATGCTCTTGTAGTCGACTAAGCTACTAATCAAGTCAACTGTCCTTAGACAGTTATAATAGTTAAGTCGAATAGTAGTAGTCAACAACAACCAAATTGATTTTGCATTTAATACAATTGACTACCATGAATTTTTTAACTACGTGAAAGATAAAGTTGACTTGAAGTATAAAAGTACAGGGATAGAAGATTCAAATGCAGTTTTTATACTGGTTCGGCCAAACTGCCTACATCCAGTGTCCTTCCTGTACCCGGAAGCAAATGCACTATAATGATCAAGGTTTTTACAATAAGGTTGCTATGAAGACCTCCACGTGAAAATATAAAACACCTTTGTAACCCTCTAGCCAAAATATAGGCATATACAAAACAAAGAACAACAACAAGATATCCCATCTCCTGCAATCTTTAATCACTTTGAACAATCCTCAAAGTCCCAAAATGCAGCACGTTCTCTTTGATAACAGTTGAAAAACCGTTATTTTCATACTTAAAATTGACATTAAAACACACCATTTATGACTTAGAATTAGCTTGAAATAATGCATTTTGTTTAAGTAAGAGAATAAGAGAGTCAAAGTTGGTTTTCTTGGTTTTATGCTTGGTTTCCCTTGATTTTGTAGGTTTATTGAATGACTTGAAAGAAGGATTGAATTATCAAAGAGTTGTAGTGCAGAAAAGTCAACCATAATGCAGAAAAGTCAACCAGTCAAACAGAAAAGTCAATCAGTCAACTAGTTGACCAGAATGCTGAAAAGTTGACTAGAGCGCTGTTTTCTGTTGAAGTGAATGTTGAGCGTTTTTCTAGTTTTTCACTATTTTTCGCTTGGGCGTGACCGTTGAGTGTCCTGGGATAACAGATTAAAATACCGTTATTTGCTATGTGATTTTGATACTAAACGTACCGTTTTTGACTTAGAAACTTGCTTGAACTCATATGTTTTTATTAAATTGTGTGAATAAGAGAGTTGAGGTTGATTTTAACAGTTTGCTAACAAATTCCCCTTGTTTTGACAGAGATTGAAGCAATACTGGAAGAAGAAGTGAAAAACCATGAAAAAAGAGATCAAAAGGGGTCAAAAAGGCACAAAGAAGGGAGGAAACCCGAAGCCCAGGCGACAAGGAAGAAAAACAGCGAACTGGAAAACGATGTTGGTCGCCCGGGCGACGAACCCGATGCCCGGGCGACAGATGTTCGTAGCTCAGGCGCCAAAAGTGGCGCCCAAGCCTTACAGAACCCTTAATTCATGCTCGGGCGAGGTCCCTACGACGCTTGAGCGTGATTTCACGTGGTCGGGCCCTGATTCTGCTCTAATTTGATTCTTTTGGACCAGGCCGCACTTCGGGACACTTCCGGCATTATTTAAAGGACCCTGGGGATCTAGGTTTTGCATCCCTGGTAGAAGAGAGCATAGCAATACACTCCTAGCCAAATTCTTAGTCTTTTCATCCTTTCTTTTCTTCCATTGTTCATAGGTTCCCCCATGTCTATGGGGAACTAAACTCTATTTGTTGTTGGGGAATGATGTAACCTTGTAAACTCTCATGTATTTGAATTGATTCGTAATTCTATATGCTTTATTTCATTATTTGTTAGAGTAATTTATCTGTTCTTATTCTTGCTTATACAATAGCATTATCTGTGAGTTGCACGAGTGCCGACAGGTTCCTTTCAATTCAGGTCCTTGTTAAATTACTCCTAAGGGTTATATTGCGCAGACATGAGGGTATGGGTCTTAGTGTCTTAACATCCTGATCTTCACATCTTTTTACCAGGAATGCTAGGAATTGTATGAACTGGTAATTAAGGACATACTTATTTATCGAGACATCGAGTTTAAGTGTTTTAGTGAGGGAAGTTAGCATTAATGAATAAAGAAGAATTCTTATATACATGAGAGGGAACTTGGTGAAGTCTAACCCCAACAACATACCCATCTCATATAAATCAACCTCCAGTCATCTTTGTGCGCTCTTGCCATCGATCAATTTTACTTTGCTTTATTTTATGTTCTTTTGCAACACAAACCATGATCTCTTTTATTTTTTAAGTCTTAATTAATCTTGTTTTCACACAACTGTTCAGCGTCGAGAGTCCTCTGGGATACGATACTTGGTCTTACCATTTTATATTACTTGTGCGGCTCGGTACACTTGCCGATTTGCCCCAACAAGTTTTTGGCGCCGTTGTCGGGGACTCACGGTTTAAGGTATTCTATTTGTGTGAATCTTGATTAACTTTGGCTTTATTTTATTTTATTTTCCCATTTTTTGTCTTTATTTTTCAAAATCCCTAAATTCCATTCTTGTTTTATTTTATTTTATTTTTTGTGCTAAGAATATTTTCTAGGGTTTTGTGTTTTGTTTATGTAGGATTGTACCAAAACCAGGAGCAAAAATTCTGAACCTCTTCTTAAGGGGCTTGAGACCAACAGAAGGTCAAGGACAAACAAATTATCTAGAGAACCTTCTCTAGAGGTCAGCACAATGGCTTCCCACACTGGTGAAGGAGAAAGCCATGGTAAACGCACCTTGGTAGATTACACCACAGTTGTTGGTCCGCATCACTTTAACAACATTGCAAGGCCAAAGGTCAATGTTGTAAACATGGAGATGAAGCCTTCTCTAATTCAACTGGTAAAGAGCAACCAATTCAATGGACTGTCTCATGAAAGTCCATATGATCACTTGACAACCTTTGATGAGATCTGCAACACTGTGAAAATAAATGGGGTTCCTGATGAGTCTATCAAACTGAGCTTATTCCCTTTCTCTCATTGAGGTGACGCTAAAGTGTGGTTGAAGTCTTTTCCTGAGAACAGCTTCACTCAATGGGAGGATGTGGTGGCCCAATTCCTCAATAAATACTTCCCACCAGTAAAGATAAACAAAGGGAAGCAAGAAATATCTTCTTTTAGACAAGGCATGGAGGAGACCCTAGGACAGGCATGGGAAAGACGCCTACCCATGGTTTCGATGAGGGAACGATGATCCTTCTCTTTCTTGGAGGCCTTGAGTCACAAACCAAATTGATGCTAGATGCCTCAGCTAGAGGCAGGATCAAATGCAAGACCCCGGATGAGGCCTATGAATTAATTGTAAACATGGCTGCCAGTGACAATGAGATGCTTAGTGAGAGAGAAACTCCATCCCAACCTAAAGGTGTTTTTCAATTGCAGCCTTATGATGCCTTGCTCCCCCAAAATAGAATCATCACTCAACATGATACAACCAACTTTCAACTTTATGATGTGTGATACTAACTGTGAGTCTGATGAACATGTTGATGATATTGATGAGCATGCTTTTGATTTTCACTCTTTGCATGATGAGAAACAACTTTTGCCATCTTGTCTGAATGTTTATTGTACACCCCTAACGGAATGCCACTTGTAAAATATAAAAATATGAAATCTACGCCAAATTTTTTTTTATACCATCAATTATAAACGTTCATATAAAATCACGGAAAAAAATAAAACATTAACCGTCTGAACATATTACAATTGAAATTCAAACCTTACAAATAATTCAAATTCGTTATTCGAAAACATAAAATGTCTTTAAAACATAAATAAATCCCATGAGTAAAATTTCTCTTTCTCTCGTCGCACTACTCCTGTCCTGCCTTATCTGCATTGCCATCTACTCCCGTACAAGTACGATCATTGTAGGTGGAACCACAACCACAAACGTAAAGGGTGAGTAACTAAGAACATAACATAGCATACAATTCAAAATCATATCATCAAAACACAGGCTATACTAGTTATCATATCACATTATATCTCAACTCATAACTCTAACTTAACACTACGTCTCAATGCTCAACTCCAACACAGACTAAATAGTCTTTACGTTACAATACATCCCAGTATTCAACTTATAACTCAAAGCATACATACAAGCTTATGTTGTTTCCTTGAATTTTGTCGTACCTGTTTACCAAAACAGAGCGATTCAAACCTGTTTACCAAAACAGGGCGATTCGAGCCGTCTTCCATCGCAACTTCAGACATATCTCCCCGACTTCTCAAGGAATTACGAGTAAAAACTTCGGTTAGGCGCACCCACCGAGCACTATAATCACACGAGCCGAAGTCATTGGGCGAGACATTCAACCCTCTCATTCCTCGCGCACGAGGAAGGGTGACACTCGAATCTCTGTCTCCGCAGAGACCCAACACTTTATCGTATACCAGTACGAAACCAACCGCTCGACAAAATTCTAAGGAAATAACAAACGCTTGCTCTCACAACCTCACCATCACAGCCATACACAGATCACCATCATATACAAAGTCAACCGAAATTCATTGACCAACAATTAAATAAAAATCACAAATAATTAAATAAATCAATTTTTGCAAACAAATAAATTTAATTATTTTCTTACTAACGCATCCCCGTGAAATTAATAATCTTACACTCCCGTCCACTAGAACCAATATTTCTAGTGCACCCCCACTTTTACTAAAATCACAACACATAATAAACCACACTTTTTAATGTACCCCTTTTTATCTTAAATACACTCACTCTCATAAATCTACCAACCTAAGTAGACCCCATTAGTCTTTTTAATTAAAAATCAAACTTTATTTTTTTCTCTCTCCAAGTGGACCCCACTTAAAATATTCTTTTCTCACAAAACTCTCTTTCTCTCCATTTTTTTTCTACTTTTACGTAACTCATCTTCCTCTCTCATTCGTTGTTTTTTTTCAATTAAACCAAAATTCACCTCACCCACCTTTCACATCAAAATTACCGTGGACCCCACTCACTTTTCTAGATCAACTTTTCTTCTCTTTTCTAATTCCCATTCAATCACCATTCACGTAACACTCACACACCCCATATTTCACAATGTCAAACTTCTATCTCTTAAAACAAAGTTCACGGCCCCACTCCATACCTCACACACTTCTTTATTTTTCTTTTTCACTCACATTCTATACCATTTACGTATCACACTACCACACCCATATTTCTTCTTTTGACTTTTCAACTCCAATCCTCTCTTAATTCACATCAACCACATTCCCACCCTTTCTTCTCTTGCTTTCTTTGTTTCCCTCGTAAACCAACATTGACACACACTTTGCCACTTTGTTTTAATTTTCTTTCTTCACTTTCCTCCCCCAAAATTTACGTAACCAATCCATGTAACACCTACACCATCTCTTCCTTTTCTTCTTCTTGATTAAGGTCAACCTTCATCAACATCTCTCTCCATTTCTTTACTTCTTCCTTCAACCCTTATTTAACTTATCCTTCTTTGCTTCCAACGACCCTTCAAGCTTCTCTCTTCATGGTTGTTGCTCCTCTTGCAGCCGCTTTCTTTTTCTTTGCCAATTTCATGTTCTTCCTTCATGATCTTATTGTTCCCATGCAACCAAGCTTCTTCTTTTTTCACCATTTCATCAACCCCATATACCCCATCTCACAAAAACATCACTTTCACTCCTCTCATACTCATAACTCACTATTTTCTCTTCCAACAATGGGAGAGAAATCTCAACACCCTCCTACCCACACTCTTGGTCAAAGAGTGTAGATAAGTATGGCATAAAAATATTATAATTCATACATGGTAATAAGGAAACAATATGCACACAATATAACATGATTTTAAGTGTACCCATAAAACTTTTTCATACACACACATCACCCCAAAGTGTCCAAAACATGTATACCCATTTTAAGAACAACACTTTTTGAAAAACCAACATGTATAGTTCAAAGTATACCCATAACTACAAAAAAAACGAAAATCACTACATATATATACAACCCAAAATATACCCCTTCACAACCCCATTTTGAAAATGCATGAAAATAATCATTCTCCATACAACAACACATGAAACTAAACACAAAAAGAGAGAGCATGCATAAACATATTAACTTTAGCCTCAACACAAAAGAAAGAAAGCATGCATCAATATTATCAAGTTACGTTCTACCCATCATACACCATATTATTTCCCAAGTTAAACCCCTTACCTCTAGTTCCAATCAATCTCCCAAGGTTCTTAGGTTTCTTTCCTTCATGAAACTCCAAGCCCTTCTTTTCTCTAGGTTCCTCTTCAAGTTACGTCCCAAGCTCCAAACTAGGATGGTTCTTTTCTTTTCTCTCACCAACTTGGTTGCTCTCCAAAGGTGCCTTTTCAACTCACGTTCTCTCTTCTTTTCCACTCTCCAAGTGTTTGAACTTGGTTGCTCTCCAAAGGTGCCTCTTCAACTCACGTTCTCTCTCTCTTTTCCACTCCCCAAGTGTTTGTAATGCAACCTAACAAACTTAAAATTACCCACTTAAGTAGAACCACCCCTAAACCTTTCTAACCCTTAACCACCCACTCAAGGTCACTCCCAAGGGCACCCTTAAGCCATTTTAGATTTTTCTCATTCCTAACTCCACATTAACACCAATAAAACCTCTCTTTAAAGTGTGTAAATGGTAGTTTTTAAAAGGTGTTAAAGTGTCTTTATAATGCCCATTTATGTGGCCTACAATTCTTATAAAATGGAAACCTCCCCAAGGCATCACAAAGTCACTTAGAAGCTTCCTAAGTCTAGAAACCATGTGCCCCATGAAAACTAAAAATGAAACCTACTAGCCAAGGATGCAAGTAACGTATGGAAGGTACAAAATGGGAAACAAAAGCCTCTCCCTTGAATGATCACGGCTTTCCAACACACACCAATTGTTTACTTCATTTTTTTTTCTCCAACCGTGCAAAAAGGAATTTATAATAAAAGCAAACCAATAAAAAAATACATGTTGCAGCACACAAAAAAAAAATTGACGTGAAAAGACTCTCCTTTTCAACTTTCTTGTACCAATTTACATGCACACAAAGTATTAAAATAATATTACACTACTATACATTTCTATCTCATCATTTAATGGAAGGAATAAAGTAAGGAAGAAGCTACATTTCAATTAACGAAAATCACACATAAATTAACGTTGGTGCAACACCCTTATTCGCATTCCAGCCTTTTGATTTCCTCTTTCTTACCTCATGGTGGGACCCACATGCCATGGTGGAAATTAAAAAGAGCTAAAAACCATTTTGGTCTTGGAAGAGTTTGAAGTTGACATTAAGCACACACCCTTTCCATTTACACACAACAACCACTAGACCAAGCTCCAACTGCTGATATAATAGCACAAAACAAATTATATTTAAATACGTTTTCAAGCTTTTTCGAAAATTAATATAAAATAATTATTAATTTAGTTTTCTTCCCTTCCTTAAATATTTCTAAAAATGTTTCACATATAATTTATTAACTAATACGAAAAAAAAATACTTAAAGTAAGTGTGAAATAGTGTAGAAATGAGGAGAAATATCCCTTGTTTGTCTTTGCATACACATAGGGTTCTCTATTTATAATAGAAGAAATATGGGCTAAGCCCAAATACAAATGAATATGTAAGAATGAAATAAAATGAAATAAGAACAATGTTTCCCTAATAAACATGTAGGTACTGTGTTTCCCTAATTAACATAAACACAATATAAACTAAATATAATATTTCTAACACTCCCCCTCGAGCTGGAGCATACAGATTGTATGGACCAAGCTTGGAATAAATAAACTCAATTTGAAATATATGATTTGTCTTCAAGAGTGTGCGAAAAACAGATGCGTAATCACATGTCGACGAACAACTAACAACAATTTATGGACAGTGGTGGACAACTACAAAACTTCAAATAGCACCATGAAACTTGAAGTGGAGTGAATTTGATAAAATAGCACCATCAAGTAAGGATGAGGCTTGCATTAAAACTACAGGGATTGCCATCACTGACTGACGGGGCCTGTAGTGGCTAAAAGCGAAAAAAATACAGGGAATGCAATCACTCACTGATTGGTTATGTAGTGGCTAAAAGCAACAAAACTACAGGGAATGCCATCACTCACTGATGGGTTATGTAGTGGCTAAAAGCAACAAAACTACAGGGAATGCCATCACTCACTGATGGGTTCTGTAGTGGCTAAAAGCAACAAAACTACAGGGAATGCCATCACTGACTGTGGAGTCTGCCTAACTTGGTTCATACTCCACCTCACAACGAACGACAGAAATGACGGCGCGCCGATGACAGACCGTGAAAGTGGAAGATCATAATGAGCTCTTATTCATCAAAGCACCCAAAAAACAAAGGGTTGGTCATAATTTTAGTGTTGAAATTTCTTGGTGTTAACCACTAACTGTCCATGAAGACCTTTCAGAAAATATAAGATAGCGGAAGCAGTAGAGGTAGGACTGACAACAGATTGTGACATCAGTGACTGATTGCAGTGGCGGCACAAGCAAAGGATGGTAAGAAGGCCCAATCGGTGCAGCGCGAGAAAAGGGAATTAGAACCCATTCGTGGAGGCATACACCAGAACGCAGATACAAGAGGAAGATTTCGCAATGCGAAAGTGTGCGGCGAGAAGACGAAGATGCTGAAGACAATGACGATGGCAACAATGGCTGTTTTGGAGGGTCATACCGGAGAGAGGAAGCTTTGGCGAGAAGACCGACAGTGGTGCGGTGTGATTCCGACACCGGAACAGCGGCACGTGAACAGTACGCGTCCGAGATCTGTCGGAGAAAGACGGCGCGTGGAGGCGCGTTGAGCGGAGACGACGACCGGAGACGGTGGCTTGAGATGACGGCAGGAGACGACGGTGGGAGGCGGTGGCCGGAGACGTGGCCGGAGACGGTGCCAGCGACGGTGGCTGGCCGGAGACGGTGGCCGGCAGGTAACGGCGACCGGCGCGGCGAACGGCCGGAGACGGTGGCCGGCGGCGGCGAAGGATGATGACCGACGACGAGTAGCGGTGATGCACAGTGGAGGCAGTGGCCTCTCTTGGCTGAAGCAGAATGACATAGGTGGAAAGACTTTTAGTAGGGGCTGCCGGCGACCATGGCGGCCGGCCGCCGGCAGACAGCGAAGACAATGGCTAAAGAATCAGAGAACCTTGCTCTGATACCATGTGAAATAGTGTAGAGATGAGGAGAAATATCCCTTGTGTGTCTTTGCATACACATAGTGTTCTCTATTATAATAGAAGAAATATGGGCTAAGCCCAAATACAAACAAATATATAAGAATAAAATAAAATAAAATAAGAACAATGTTTCCCTAATAAACATATAGGTACTATGTTTCCCTAATTAACATAAACACAATATAAACTAAATATAATATTTCTAACAGTAAGAAATCATTTTATTTATACGGGTCTTACATTCTCCCCTACTCCAAAAATTTTCGTCCTCGAAAATTACGGCTACTATGCGAACAAATGGGAGTATTCTTTTCTCATAAACTCTTCAAGCTCCCAATTCATTTCCTGAGTTTCCTCGTTCCACAACAACTTTATCGTGTGAATTTCTTTGCCCTTAGATTCTTTGTCTGCACTTCCAACACCCTGACTGGTCCAACTTCCATTGTAAGATCTTCTCGAACTTGTATATCATCAACCTCTAGCACATGCGTAGGATCTGGAATGTATTTCCTCAGCCGAGGCACGTGAAACATGTTATGCAGATTTGCCAACTGTGGTGGTAACGCTATCTCATACGCTACTGGTCCAACCCGCCTAAGAATCTCAAAAGGACCGAGAAACTTTGGAGACAACTTCCTCACCTTGATAGCTCTACCCACACCTGCCATCGGTGTCATACGTAGAAACACATGATCCCCTTCATTGAACTCAAGCGGTCTTCTTCTTCGATCGGCGTACGATTTCTGCCTACTCTGCGTTGCTCTCATCCTTTCTTGAATTTGCTTCACCTTCTCCGTAGTTTGTGGCAACAACTCAGGACCCACCGATATCGCTTCCCCATCTTGAAGCCAACACAGAGGAGTTCGACACCTTCGCCCATACAAATCTCCAAAAGGCGTCATACCAATGCTAGAATGATAGTTGTTATTATATGTGAACTCCACTAAGGGTAGGATCTCACTCCAACCCCCAAGATGGTCCAACACACAAGCCCTCAGCAAGTCCTCTAAAGTCTGAATAGTTCTTTCAATCTGTTCGTCTATTAGAGGGTGATATGCTAAGCTCATCCTCAACCACGAACCCAAAGCATCCTGCAACTTCTGCCAAAACCTCGAGGTAAAATCTTGGATCTCGATCTGATACAATGCTATCTGGTACACCATGCAGCCTTACAATTTCCCGTATGTATAGCTCTGCTAACTTCTCCATTGACATCTTCTGATTGATTGACAAAAAGTGAGCGTTCTTCGTCAACCGATCAATTATCACCCATATGGAGTTGTGACCCCTCGATGACCTCAGTAAATGAGTTACAAAGTCCATCGAGATGTTGTCCCATTTCCATTGGGGAATATCCAGTTGATGTAACATTCCACCGGTCTTTGATGTTCAATCTTCTCCTTCTGACATTCCAAGCAAGAAGTTACGAACTCTGCAACATCTTTCTTCATTCCGGTCCACTAGAAGGATTCCTTGAGGTCCGCATACCTCTTAGTCATCCCAGATGTATACTGAGATTGCTCTTATGCCCCTCCTCCAACATCAACCTTCGTAATTCTTCTTTTTTCGGCACACACACTCTTCCTCTAAACTGAAGAACATCATTCTTGTGCCATGTAAAATCCTTGGCTTGATTCGTTCCCAATGACCTTACAATACGTTGTAGCTCTAGGTCAGTTTGTTGCTCTGACTTCGCTTGCTCAAAGAAACCACTCGTAATTGTTAGATGGCTACACCACATGTGCCCATGACCTATCTTCACACCGAGATTCATGTCCCGCAACTTCTCTATCATCTCTAACTCTTTGATCATCAGAGCTGACATTTGTACCTGCTTCCTACTCAAAGCATCTATTACGACATTCGCCTTTCTCGGATACATTAACTCAAAGTCGCAGTCCTTCAAATATTCCATCCACCTCCGCTGTCTCATGTTCAACTCCTTCTGATCAAGAAAGTATTTAAGACTTTTGTGGTCTTTGAAAACTTGAAATTTCGCTCCAAACAAATAGTTACACCAAGTCTTTAGAGCAACACTACAGTTGCCAACTCAATGTCATGGGTCGGATAATTCCTCTCATGAATCTTCAACTGACGAGAAGTATAGACCACTAGTCTTCTATTCTGCATTAATACTCAACCCAACCCTTGATACGACGCATCGTAGTACACCTCAAATGCCTTATCTATATAAGGAATTATTAGCACTGGAGCGGTTGTCAACCTCTTTTCATATCTTCGAAACTTGCTTCGCACTGATCAATCCAAACAAACGGTTGGTCCTTCCGCATTGACTGAGTCAGAGGATCCACCATTTTGTACAAATCCTCCACAAATCTCCGATATTAACCTGCTAGTCCAACAAAACTCCTTAGCTTTGTCACTAATGTAGGACGTTCTCACCTCAACACAACTTCAACCTTAGTTGGATTGATTGTGATCCCTTTAGCAGGTATCACATGACGATGAAACTGAACTTCATCCAACCAATATCCAAACTTTAATAGCTTTCCCTACAACTGATATTGCCACCGGATTTCCAATGCTATCCACACACGTTCAACATGCTCCTCTCTTTCCTTCAAGTAGATGAGTATATCGTCAATGAATACAACGACAAACTTATCCAGGCAAGAATGAAAGATACGATTCATGAAATCCATGAATATAGTTAGAGTATTTATCACATCGGAAGGTATCACAACATATTCGTAGTGCCCACAGCGTGAGCAAGATACTATCTTCTACACATCATTAGGTTTGACGGGAATTTGATAATATCCTGATTGTAGATTAATCTTTGAAAATACCCCAACACCTTTCAACTAGTCCAACAAATCATCAATTCTTGCCAACGGGTACTAGTTCTTGATAGTGACTTCGTTAAGCTTCCGGTAGTCCACACATAGCCTTGAACTTCCGTCTTTCTTTTTCATTATCAATAGTAACGCACCGCATGGAGACACACACTTGGTCTGATAAACCTCTTCTCTAAAAAAATCCTCGACCACCGGTATTCCACTGATATGCTCATCGATGCTCTTCTTCTGCTCTCTCACCATCACCACCAAACAAGCAATTTCAGTCTTAAGATATTGCAATACTTCTACCAATGTTGACATCTCTATACCCTTTAGTTTTGAAGTTCTTCCAAATGGCGACAACTTCACAACCAACAGTCAAAAAAACCTTTGAGAGCTCCATAGTAGCTTTGATAAGAGTAGAAGTTCTTGCCCGTCTTAACATTTTTATCATTTATAACACAAAAGATAAGAAAAGAAACCAACTTCACAAACATCAACCTTCAGAATTAAGAAAGGAAAATCATCTACGATATTGAGTCATGAGTGTGCACCCTCACTACTCTCATCAAGACGTTTTCTGTTCTTAATACTTCTAGTTAGATGTCATCTAGACTTGGAAAACATGGCCAGATCTTTTCTTTTTCACAAAAGACTCAACAATTATTCACACAAATATCCGAGTTACACAACGAACTAGTCGAGCTCACTCCCCAAAAGCCCCAAAAGAGTTTTTTCGAAAACCTGGCTCTGATACCAAATGTAACACCCCTAACGGAATGCCACTTGTAAAATATAAAAATCTGAAATGTACGCCATTTTATTTTTTATACCATCGATTATAAACGTTTATATAACAAATAAAACATTAACTGTATGAATGTATTACAATTGAAATTCAAACGTTACAAATAATTCAAATTCGTTATTCGAAAACATAAAATGTCTTTCAAACATAAATAAATCCCATCAGTAAAATTTCCCATTCTCTCGTCGCGCTACTCCTGTCCTGCCTTATCTGCATCGCCATCTACTCCCGTACAAGTACGATCATTGTAGGTGGAACCACAACCACAAATGTAAAGGGTGAGTAACTAAGAATATAACATAGCATACAATTAAAAAATCATATCATCAAAACACAGGCTATACCAGTTATCATATCACATTAAATCTCAACTCATAACCCTAACTTAACACTATGTCTCAATGCTCAACTCCAATACAGACTAAATAGTCTTTACGTTACAATACATCCCAGTATTCAACTTATAACTCAAAGCATACATACAAGCTTATGTTGTTTCCTTGAATTTTGTTGTACCTGTTTACCAAAACAGAACGATTCAAACCTGTTTACCAAAATAGGGCGATTTGAGCCGTCTTCCATCGCAACTTCAGACATATCTCCCCGACTTCTCAAGGAATTACTAGTAAAACCTTCAGTTAGGCGCACCCACTGAGCACTATACTCACACGAGCCGAAGTCATTGGGCGAGACATTCAACCCTCTCATTCCTCGTGCACGAGGAAGGGTGACACTTGAATCTCTGTCTCCGCAGAGACCCAACACTTTATCGTATACCAATACGAAACCAACCGCTCGACAAAATTCTAAGGAAATAACAAACGCTTGCTCTCACAACCTGACCATCACAGCCATACACAGATCACCATCATATACAAAGTCAACCGAAATTCATTGACCAACAATTAAATAAAAATCACAAATAATTAAATAAATCAATTTTTGCAAACAAATAAATTTAATTATTTTCCTACTAACGCATCCCCCATGAAATTAATAATCTCACACTCCCGTCCACTAGAACCAATATTTCTAGTGCACCCCCACTTTTACTAAAATCACAACACATAATAAAACACACTTTTTAATGTACCCCTTTTTATCTTAAATACACTCCCTCTCATAAATCTACCAACCCAAGTGGACCCCATTAGTCTTTTTAATTAAAAATCAAACTTTATTTTTTTCTCTCTCCAAGTGGACCCCACTTAAAATATTCTTTTCTCACAAAACTCTCTTTCTCTCTCCATTTTTTTTCTACTTTTACGTAACTCATCTTCCTTTCTCTCATTCCCTTTTTTTTTCAATTAAACCAAAATTCACCTCACCCACCTTTCACACAAAAATTACCGTGGACCCCACTCACTTTTCTAGATCAACTTTTCTTCTCTTTTCTAATTCCCATTCAATCACCATTCACATAACACTCACACACCCCATATTTCACAATGTCAAACTTCTATCTCTTAAAACAAAGTTCACGGCCTCACACCATACCTCACACACTTCTTTATTTTTCTTTTTCACTCACATTCTATACCATTTACGTATCACACTACCACACCCATATTTTTTCTTATGACTTTTCAACTCCAATCCTCTCTTAATTCACGTCAACCACATTCCCACCCTTTCTTCTCTTGCTTTCTTTGTTTCCCACGTAAACCAACATTGACACACACTTTGCCACTTTGTTTTAATTTTCTTTCTTCACTTTCCTCCCCCAAAATTTACGTAACCAATCCATGTAACACCTTCACCATCTCTTCCTTTTCTTCTTCTTGATTAAGGTCAACCTTCATCAATATCTCTCTCCATTTTTTTTTCTTCTTCCTTCAACCCTTATTTAAGTTATCCTTCTTTGCTTCCAAAGACCCTTCAAGCTTCTCTCTTCATGGTTGTTGCTCCTCTTGCAGCCCCTTTCTTTTTCTTTGCCAATTTCATGTTCTTCCTTCATGATCTTATTATTCCCATGCAACCAAGCTTCTTCTTTTTTCACCATTTTATCAACCCCATATACCCCATCTCACAAAAACATCACTTTCACTCCTCTCATACTCATAACTCACTATTTTCTCTTCCAACAATGGGAGAGAAATCTCAATACCCTCCTACCCACACTCTTGGTCAAAGAGTGTAGATAAGCATCCCACAAATATATTATAATTCATACATGGTAATAAGGAAACAATATGCACACAATATAACATGATTTTAAGTGTACCCATAAAACTTTTTCATACACACACATCACCCCAAAGTGTCCAAAACATGTATACCCATTTTAAGAACAACATTTTTTGAAAAACCAACATGTATAGTTCAAAGTATACCCATAACTACAAAAAAAACGAAAATCACTACATATATATACAACCCAAAATATACCCCTTCACAACCCCATTTTGAAAATGCATGAAAATAATCATTCTCCATACAACAACACATGAAACTAAACACAAAAAGAGAGAGCATGCATCAACATATTAACTTTAACCTCCACACAAAAGAAAGAAAGCATGCATCAATATTATCAAGTTACGTTCTACCCATTATACACCATATTATGTCCCAAGTTAAACCCCTTACCTCTAGTTCCAATCAATCTCCCAAGGTTCTAAGGTTTTTTTCCTTCATTAAACTCCAAGCCCTTCTTTTCTCTAGGTTCCTCTTCAAGTTACGTCCCAAGCTCCAAACTAGGATGGTTCTTTTCTTTTCTCTCACCAACTTGGTTGCTGTCCAAAGGTGCCTCTTCAACTCACGTTCTCTCTTCTTTTCCACTCTCCAAGTGTTTGAACTTGGTTGCTCTCCAAAGGTGCCCCTTCAACTCACGTTCTCTCTCTCTTTTCCACTCTCCAAGTGTTTGTAATGCAACCTAACAAACTTAAAATTACCCACTTAAGTAGAACCACCCCTAAACCTTTCTAACCCTTAACCACCCACTCAAGGTCACTCCCAAGGGCACCCTTAAGCCATTTTAGATTTTTCTCATTCCTAACTCCACATTAACACCAATAAATCCTCTCTTTAATGTGTGTAAATGGTAGTTTTTAAAAGGTGTTAAAGTGTCTTTATAATACCCATTTGTGTGGCCTACAATTCTTATAAAATGGTAACCTCTCCAAGGCATCACAAAGTCACTTAGAAGCTTCCTAAGTCTAGAAACCATGTGCCCCATGAAAACTAAAAATGAAACCTACTAGCCAAGGATGCAAGTAACGTATGGAAGGTACAAAATGGGAAACAAAAGCCTCTCCCTTGAATGATCACGGCTTTCCAACACACACCAATTGTTTACTTCATTTTTTTTCTCCAACCATGCAAAAAGGAATTTATAATAAAAGCAAACCAATAAAAAAATACATGTTGCAGCACACAAAAGAAATTGACGTGAAAAGACTCTCTTTTTCAACTTTCTTGTACCAATTTACATGCACACAAAGTATTAAAATAATATTACACTACTATACATTTCTATCTCATCATTTAATGGAAGGAATAAAGTAAGGAAGAAGCTACATTTCAATTAACGAAAATCACACATAAATTAACGTTGGTGCAGCACCCTTTTTCGCATTCCAGCCTTTTGATTTCCTCTTTCTTACCTCATGGTGGGACCCACATGCCATGGTGGAAATTAAAAAGAGCTAAAAACCATTTTGGTCTTGGAAGAGTTTGAAGTTGACATTAAGCACACACCCTTTCCATCTACACACAACAACCACTAGACCAAGCTCCAACTGCTGATATAATAGCACAAAACAAATTATATTTAAATACGTTTTCAAGCTTTTTCGAAAATTAATATAAAATAATTATTAATTTAATTTTCCTCCCTTCCTTAAATATTTCTAAAAACGTTTCACATTATAATTTATTAACTAATACAAAAAAAAATAATATACTTAAAGTAAGAAATCATTTTATTTATACGGGTCTTACATTTATTCTCCATGCACTGAACATGAATCTGATTCTGTTGTTGATATTGCTTCTGAATTTGAAGGTGATTCATGTTCTGAGAGTATATCTGATGTTCAACATGTTATACTGGGATTGGGTGTTATACCCCTGCATGTTAGTTTTGTGGAACCACATTGCACTAACCATGTTGTAGGAGGTACATATGAATTTGACCAACAAGCACCCACAATGGAGAACAAAGGTGCTCTCATACACAAGAGCTTGAATATCAATAGGCACCGGCTGAACACGCTCATCAGCATTCAATTCTTATTAGATCTAGCTGTGGAGGACATCTCCCGGCTTGATCAAATTTGGAGGATGAAGCAGTTCTTCCTCAACACTTCCTTGCTGAATACGATGCTGAAGAACATCTCCCTGACAGTCCAAAATTGGCAACTACCACCATGATCAAGGGAGTCTTCTTTTCCCTTCTCCTCCTTTCCTTACTTGTTTTGCACTTGTCCATGATATGTTGACTGTTCTGATTTCTGATCTTATGCTTGTGACACACTGAGGACACTATGTAGTTTAAGTGTGCTCTATTGGGGGAGATTCTGATTTTTCGTTGTTAGTTTATGTTTTCTGTGTTAAATTTTTTGTTTTCTAAGTAGTTTTTGCTTTGTCTTGTGTACAATTTTACCTGTTTCTCTTGATTTCTGGACTTTGTTTAGGTTATAGATGTATCTTTCACTTCATTGATACTCCGATTTGTTTAAATCCTTTGCTTTTGTTTGCTTGGAAGGATGATTATGATGTTTGAGAGGTTGATTTAATTGTGACAAATACCCTGTGTGAGATTTGAGCCACTTGATATTCTTTCTTGTGTGACATATCTCTTGATTGCTTGCACATATGCCTTGGCTTGACTCTATTGATAATTCTTTATTGATATGCATGTTTGGAAGTGATAAAGGCAGTTTTGTTCTTGAGCCTCTCTAGCCAAATAAGCTTACCTTGCTGTGATCCCTTGATAACCCCTTTTGAGCCTATACTTTCCCCATTTCTATGTTTTGAAGCTTATAGACTAGCCCTAAGTGAAAAACCATTGTTACCTTAACCTTAGGGAATTTTGGAGCTTTGGAATTGTTTTGGGAATAAGTGTGGTCTCCTGGGAGATTCAGAGAATTGGCTAGTTGGTTCCTCTTTCTGTGTTGTTTTTGTAAATATGATGGGTATCTTGTCTCTTAGAGTTGTGTCCTAGATAGAGAGAAAAGAAAAGAGACAAGATGAAAAAGAAAGAGAAAAAATTAATTACAAAAAATGGAGAAAAAAATTTGTGAATAATGGAGTCAAGAAGAGGATTGAATTAGAGGTTTTGGGTGTGATTTGACTGTGTTTACACTTGTTCCCCATTGGTCCTCTATTTCTTTTGGTTTGTAGCTTCTCATCTATATTATATCCTCCCTCGTCCTTGGCCCCATTACATCCATAAAAGACCTTTTGATTAGAACATGTATATGTTTTAAGTATTGATATTAAAGGCTTGCTAAGTTTGTTTGTTGTTTGCTTTCCTGAGTGCATTGAGTTGACATTGTTTACCTTAGACACTTGAGAGAAACACTAATAGTGTGCATCCATGAGGTTTTGTTATTTTTGATTCACCTCTTGTGCTGACTGATCATTTTTCCATGCTTTGACTGGTTGGATGACTTCGAGAGTATCTGCTTTCTTTGATTCTGTGTCAGATACAATCCATTTCCTTTCTTTGTCCAGATTTCTTGAGGACTGTAATTATGTTTGTTTCTTTCATTTTGAGTCTTTGTTTTCTATCTGCTGAATCTGTGCCACTTCCCTGATGTCCTTTGAACTATTCCCTAATTTTCGTCTTGATTTTGCCCAGGAGTGCAAAAGACTAAGTGTGGTTGATAACGGTTGAAAAACCGTTATTTTCATGTGCTATTTTAGACCAAATTACTCCCTTTACTGCTTAGAATGAGCTTGAAATCAAACAAAACTCAATAAATGAGTCAGTCGAGAGTCAAAAGTTGTTTTTAGCGATATTATGCTTGTTTTGCAGCAATTTTGATGGAAGTGAAGAATGGAGGTGAAGATAAAGGCCTTAGACTCAAGATAGAGGAAGAAAATCAAGAAAAGAAGAGTCTAGAAACCGCCCAGCAGCAGAATTGCACCGCTGGACGGTCAAATGCGAGGAGTTGGCACCAAGTCAGCGATGCCTGGCGGTTTTGCGATAAGAGGCAAACCGCCGGGTGGTGGACCCCTGACGCCGGGGGTAGCGCGATAAGAGGCAAACCGCCAGAAGGCATAAGTGTGACGTCGGGCGGATGCCTGTTGGGCTCGGGCCTGTTTTCTGTTGCGCTCCTCAGCTATAAATAGCTCTAGTGCGATTTCATTCTCATTCTTTTGACAGAAGAGGGCGGCCATAGCTACTTTTCACTCTCTGGAGAGGATCTCTTGGATGCTTAGGCTCCTTTTCATCTTTTCTAGGGTTTGCTTTCCATATCTTCCATTATTTTCATCTTGGTTCACCATGACAATGGTGAACTAAACCCTTTTGTTGTTGGGGGAACAATGTAATCTTTTGATACTCTCTTTTATTGAAACTCTTGTTTAAATTATATGATTTTCATATGCGTTTATATCAATTGTTGGATTCTCATACTGTGCTTAAAGCTTTTATCGTTTAACTCATTCGGTAACTGTTATTTGCCTTTATTGATACGGGAACGTACAGTAATGTCACAAACTGATGAGTGATTCCTTGGTTAAGCAATACCACCTAGGGATAAGGGGTAGGACGACCAATTGTTTTTGCTTCTGTTTGTAATGCGTTGCTAGTTACTAGGGGAGGCTAGGGATAGCAAGCCGGTAAATAGTAATAGGCCCTTTTCGCCGAGGGATCGGGTTAAGGGGAGGCCAAGAAAGTTTGCATAACAATTACATAATAAGGCAATTTAAACAAGAGGAGTAAATAAGAGAGAAAGGATTAGAGAAAATTGTAAACCCCCAACAACTCCATTTATTCATACTCTTTTCTCGTCAACTGAATCACTCATTGCATGTTTATTTTTTGTCTTTGCATTCACCACAACAATTAATTTTTCTTTCACAAGTCTTACCATTTTGATTCATACGAAGGATAAGGTCTTTCAAGTCTCATGGAAAGAACGATAATGGGTTTTACCATTTTTATTACTTGATACGATATGGTACACTTGTCATTCTGTTCACAGTGGTCTATTTTGATGAGTCGATATTTTATTGATTTCACTTAGCTTATTGTACCGAATTTAATCAGGGAATTGTGCTTAATTGTCCGGTATTTTCTCGTTTATGCTAATTGTGCTTAATTTGAACGGAAATTCTAATATTAATTAATTTGAATTTTCTGAGCTAATTAATTGCATTATTATTTTCAGGGAAATTTTGGAGATACAATTTTGGACATTATGGAGGACATCAATTCATTCAAGACTCTACACAAAGATTTTTTTTAAATTTAATTACATTGTAATTTAGTAGTCTAGATAGTTTTTAATTAAACTTATAAATATTGGACCAATTTTTCGCAAAATAGTTTAGGCCCAAAAAGTGAGGGTGGGACACTTAGCATCACCTAAGGTTTTATTTTTTTTGGGTGGACCCAACCCATTTTTACTACGGATTCACGACCTAGGATAGGGAGGTCCAACCGTCATTCTCTCTTGGCAGATTGGAGCTTTTGGATATGTGGTGCAAGGGTTGGGATGGTGCCCTACACTTTGCAGCAGCCGTCACTTTTGGAGAAGGTCTGGAAACGTGAGTTTTGCTTCAGCTGCTGACTCACTTTACGACCACTTGGCTTGGAACGTTTTTCATGGAGCATTTATTTGCAATTTTGGATTTTGGTTGAATGAGGAAGAAACATTTCTTTCTTTTTAGCTTCTCATTGTTGAAGGGTGGGCACGTTGCTTGATGTGAGATTGAAGTATGTTATCTTCATTTTGCTTCCAATATATTCACGGCTGCTGATGCTACGAGAGGAAAAGCACGTGATTCATCTTCATTCTCTCGGTGGAGAAAGCAACACTTTTTATATACATCTTTTAATATAGAAAAAAAAACGTTGTTTCATGGAAGAAGTGATGCGCGGTGGTAGCTTTGATAGTTTTTGGAAGTGCAATCTATTTCCTTTTTAGTTGGCATTTCGTTTCTGCAGCAATGGATGTGCTAGCCTTTATTATGCTTTCATAAAATGAAAAGTAGATTAGGTGATGGGATGGGACTTTGGCAGCTGGATGTTAGCAACTTTTCTTTTAGGACGAAGGTGATTAAATGGGGTTAGGTGTGTGTACGGTGGTTTATTTGGAGAGAAGAATTTTCATTCATTGTATGAAGGAATGTATGTCACACGGTGATGTTCAAAAAGCTTTATTTTTAGTTTTGGTTTTCAATTGAAGAAAGATTTCTAGGGAATAGGCATTTAGTTGCCACATTTATTTGAGATTGAAGTTTGTGAATTTTATTTTGGAGAAGTGTGCATTCGGTCCTGCACGTCCAGCCCTTTGAATTTGAAAAGCAATTTTCATTTTTCTCCATTTAGTATTAGGTAGGAGCTGCCACGTCTAGCACTTTTGGAGAGGAATTTTTGATTTTTAATGGAGATTGAAATGAAGAAGCACGTTAATTTAATGAAGAAAATAACACACGATTTTCATCAAGGTTCCTTTAATCTTTTTCTTTATTCATGCTGGACTGAGAAGAAGAATTCACTTTCTTAATTTTATTGTTTTACTGTTGGTGTTTCTTTTTAGTGTTGATTCCATAATGAATAGCATTTCACTTTTTAGTCACATGTCTCTTTATCATCTGTTGCAATTTAATTAGTTTACAAATCTTTCTTTAGGACTGTTTAATTTACTGTTTTCGTTCACTGTGTTGTTTGTTATGTTAGATTGGGATAATTTAATTGTGATGATAGCTTAAATTAGTTTGGTTGGTAGTTAGTGATATTACTTTGCTTCCTTGAGATTTATCGGATTGTCTTTATGTTTATTCTCCTCTGCCTGGCACTCTATGAAATCTGACTGTGTTCTTGCAACGGGTATACGCTTAGTTACCTAGTTGGTGATTGCATCTTCGCTTAGTTGATCAATCAGTATAGTGTAAGATCCGAGAAATTCAAATATAATAAGAGAATGATGTTGATGTTGCTAAATGTTTTCTATTGGTGAGAAAGTGTATTGTTGCAAGATGTTGTGTAATGCAATTGGTAAAAGCTAATTGTGGGGAGTCCTTGGTTTTATGTTCAAACCCTTTTAGGTACATATTTACTTGTGTTTTATTTATTTATTATTTATTTTTATTTTTTTGTGTGTGACAGTTATGTTTTGCCATGTCACTTTTTTATGATTAATTTTAAAATAAGCAATAACTAGAAAGAAAAGAAATATAGGTACCTGGATTTTCATAAAAGAAAATCTAAAAGAGTAGTTTCTTTTCCTAAAAGCAAGGATTAGTGGGAGGTTTTTAGGTTAGCTTATATAAGAGAGTAACTAGAGAATACTTTTTTTTTTGGGGGGGGGACACCGAAAAGAACCTGCAGTAAGAAAGAAGAAAAATATTGAACATTGGTTAAGGTGGTCAGAGAGTGAGAAAGAAGGGGAAAAACTTGGATTTTGTTGTAGAAGCACAAAAAGATCAAACCACCCAATAATTTAAAAGGTATGGGAAGCTAATCCTACTGAATGATAATTATTGAATTGGTTGTGTGATATTGTTTGTTGAGGAATTTTGTATGAATTTATAGACGGGGTTATGTATAAATGTAAGTTGAACATGGAGATGCATAATTATTATCTACATGCATCAGAATAAATATTTGTCGGCATGCGGTACCTTTCCATTAAGGTTTGTACTACTAATTAATTTGATGCTGAAAAATTTGGTAGTTTTCAATATTTTCTCTGCCGTTGCCTATTTTATTTGACGCTAAGATTCTGGTTGGGTTAGACTATCGTGTACCAATGTGTCTTGTTGAGGGAGATCAAACCTATTATAATTCATGTTGTGCTTATAATATTATATTGATATGTATTAAAAATATGGTTTTAAATCTGGTTTGATGTTGGGATGATTATGTAACCAAATCCACGTTGGCTTTGGAAGGAAATATGGTGCAATGAATTAGAAAAGTAGTTTTGAATTATACTGATGAGATGAGATATACTTTTCATTCTTTTTGCGGGGCATAGCCAATGTGGCTTTCAAATTGTTTACGTGCTTCAACCATGGTGGTTTTAAAAGAAAACGATTGTCTAAGCGGTGCAGTTTTACAATCACTAGCAGTCGTGTTATTGTCCCTTTTGTTGTCTCTAATTGCTGTTTAGAATGAAAAAGGGTGTATAAATTGCTTGTTGTTTTCCTGCTATTACATTAGAAAATATTCCTGTATTAGGTTGTTTTAATTGTTGTTATTGTACCAGAAATTTACTGTTTTAACATCAAAATGCCGCAAGAAATTATTTGTTGTTTGGATTAAAATTGCTGCAGGGAATGATATGTTTTGATTAAAATATTGCAAAAATGTTTTATTGTATTAACTAGTTAAATCGTCTTTAATATATAATTGTATGATGTGAGTTCAGGGCATATATATATATATATATATATATATATATATATATATATATTATAATTATTGTTATATATCAATATGCTAGGATATGTTTTCGGTTGAGATTTTGGGTATCTGATATCATAATATAAAATATATTATAAAGATACCGTAAACTTTTCTTTTGGAAGAATAAGTATAGTGTTGATAAAATAACGATAATATTAGAAAGAAGAATGAATTTGGGTGAAAAGAAAAGAGAAGGAAAATAGATAAAACAGAGTCTAAATAAGTATTTAATAAAGTAATTGAATTACAATTTAGCTTGTTCTTGGGTTTAATTATAATTTTAATCTATTATTAAAATGGGACTTATGTGAGATTGACAACAAAATATGGATGAGATTTTGTGATCTATTGTTTGAATGTCTTTTATTAAACTTAAGTGAGACTTTATATATTAATAAGTAAATGATAAAAAGGTGCATGTAAGAAGAAGCTACCGATAGTATTGTTGGGTACAGGATACAGATCAAGGTCCTTCTTAATGATGTTGGGAATTTATAGTGATGATGTGTTTGGAGATGTGGTTGATAGGATAAATTGATACTATAGTTGTGATAGAGTTAATAAGGATACTGATGATGGTAAGGGTATAAAATTGATTTCTAAATAAGGATATGTTGTAGACAACTAATTTGTTAGTAGGGTATGCTTGTTTTCTATGTACAAATTTTATAGTTATTGATTGTGCTATGGTAGCTTACCCATATTTGTTTCTGTTGTAGTTGTGTGTGCGTTTTGCAATGATCGTATGACCTTTGGTTATACGAGAGCAGAGATGTTACAGATGTTTCAAATGTATGACAGTGACGCGAGAATGGGTAGACAACTTGGGTTAATTAAAGCTTCTGTACTATAAATTTTAGAAACAATGTAATGGGGATTTTACTTTATTTCATTTTGATTTTATTTATTTCAGTATTATATAAGTGGATTTCCGCAATGATTTATGATTTTAAAAATTCAAATTCTTTGTACTCGTAATCGGGTCATCCCAAAAAAAAAAATAAAAAAATAAAAAAATCAGGATGTTACATTTGGTATCAGAGCACGATTTTTGAAATTCTTTGGGGCCTTGGAAAGTGAGTTCGTCTAGTTTTTAATGTGTATGTTTATCGTTGTGTTAGATATGATTATACGTACAGGTAACTAACCTTTCTTGCTTTGTTATTTTTAATTTTCGAAGGTTGTAAATAGTAAAATAGTAATGATAATAGGTTGACTTGTTGCATGTGATGAGGTGTATGAACTTGTTGGATGGCTATCGGGTTTCATTGCACGAGTAAAATTATATTTGTCGATTGATAAAATGCTTGCAGAGGAAAATTATATTTAAGACTTTTTATGTACTTATGAAGTGATAGACCACGATGTTTACTGGTCATGGAAAAAAAATTGAATAGGGAGGTTATAATGATTTAAAACAAATTTGGTTTATTGGAACTGAATGAATAAATTTGCATGTACCGAGATCTTCGGGCTTTGAACTGCAACATTTTTTTTGGATTGCAGAATAAACTAATTGCAATTATTACTGGATTTAAGAAAATTATATGTGGTCATGATTTATTGAAATATATGTTTAAGTGGGAATTAGACTCTTTTTAAATAAAAAGGGTTGCTAGAATTTTAGATTAGTTGTTATACGATTAATTTTAAGTTAATTTTGAGTTGCATAATTGATGATGATAAATTGATAGTTGGATAGAAAGAAAAGAAACATGTTTGTATGATTGGTATTGATAAGGGTATTTTGAGTTCACAATAAACCAATAAAAGTTACATAATAACAAATATTTATTTTATTTTTTTTCATGCCCAAAGGTTAAATATATGTTCTACTGAATTTGCTTGAAATTGTGGATGAACGTAGCTTTGTTGTATATATGCTCTTTTATCAAGTATATTTTAAGGTCATATCAATGATCATTAATTACTAGAGTGGTTCATACATATGTCGCAGTTAATACATATAATGGTAGCATATTTCCAATAATTATAGTGTAATATTACATATTTTTCAATTGTTAAATAATTTGGTGACATTATATATATAAAGTTAGACAAAGAAGTGTGTTTGTTAATAAACATTAATTGGGTTACAAAATTGTAGCAATCATCCTTGGTGTTGGTGTTGTTTTATTTTTATCAATATAATTGATTTAATAGAAAATTGTGGGTTGCGCTTTATTATTTAGGAAGCTATTGCAAGTGATAATGTATGTAGTGCAAGGGAATATGAGAATTGGTTCTTCAAGGTAAGTTTTGAGTGATTGATTTATCAATCAGGACCGTAAGAAAAAAAAAGTATATAAAACATTAGGTAGAAAAAGTAGGAAAAATAAATGAAGAACGTGACAAACGAAATTACTGTATTGTGTTTTAAGAGGGAGGAACCGTTGCGGGTTCCACTTTATTTGCAATTGGAAGAAAGCCTTAGTAATGTGACGGGTTTCTATGCTTGCTTTAAAAGTGACTGATGCGGGTATTTTATTTATTCGAATTTAGTTATTTTTATGTGATGCAATATAAACGAAGTGGAATAATGGTAGGGGAGTAACTTGATTTATCTCATTTACATAAAGTATGTATGTTGTGTTTTGGTTGATCATTAGTCTAAAACTGCTTTCTGTTTGAGTTACTTTGGTATTGAACTTCACTCAATGTACATTACGTTGAGAAAGCTTTTTAAAGATGAAAGTTTTTGTTTCATCGTAATTTTGAGCTGGAGACACGGTTCTACCTTAGGTAGACCGAAACTATTGAGGATGAAGGTTTTAATCTTTTCTTAGGCAAAGCATGAGTGACATAAGGAGTTTTGGATAGAGTGTTTTTCATGCAGAGGGACTAACGTAAAGGAGTATAGAAGAAAGTTTTAAGTGAGGATAAATTAAATGTTCTTGTGTTATATAAGAAGTTTGACTATTTTATCGATGGTCGTGGTGCAACTAGGTATTCCTTTGAATTATTGTGCTATTGTCATTCATTAAATGATCGTGGAGCAGTTGTTTATTATTATAATCAATTGTTGTACAATCTTGTCATGCCTCCATTTATTATGATTATGCACTTTTTCAATTATTATCATATTCCTTTGAATTTACTATACATTATAATATTCCGTTGAATATTATTATAATATTTCCTTTAGTGGTAATGTGATGAATTAAATAATGGTTTGAGGATAGGTTGGATTATATAAGGATTATAATGATCCTTTTAAGGTAAATTTGCATTTTACATGGCTAGCGTTGGACATAAAGTTTGAAGTCATGCCATGTTATATTTATTTTTACTTTAAGGTCATGCCATGTTATGAAATGTGGATGTTATCAAGGTAAATAGTATATTGTATGTTGGACGAGTTTAGTAGGTGTAAGACCAAGTATTTTTGGTATGATGTTTTGGAGTTGTATATGAAGCTGTAATATTTTATATGTGGTTGTGATATTTTATAGGAAGTTGTAGTATTTTTATAGGATGTTATGGTGTTGTATATGAAGTCATAGAATTTTTATGGTGTTGTGGTGATTGATAGGAAGTTGTAGTATTTTTCTGTGATGTTGTGATATTTTCCGAATGCATGGTGGTGTTAAATACTTGTGAGCGATTTTGAAATGTCATCTAAAGTTACTGATGATTGCAATATTGTGAGCTTATGTACCATGATGTGTGTTGGTTGTAGGGATAGTTCTATGTGCAAGGTAATAGTTAAAGACATGATCCTTAATGTTGTTCTTGTATGGTGTAATTGTAAAGTTAATTGGATTATGCGTCGAGTGCAACATGAGTTGGTTGAGTTGTTATTTTCCATAAGGCCTGTTTAATAAACCATGCCAGTGGGTGACTGTGAATCCTATGCTTTCTTATGTACTCAATGGCAGATGACACGAGGAAGTCTTACGTTGGTGCGTAGGCCTTGTTTTGGTGAACAGGAAGGTCCTACGTTGGTGCGTAGGCCCGGTTTTGGTGAACCGGAGAGTCCTGCGTTGGTGCGTAGGCCCGGTTTTGGTGAACCGGAGAGTCCTGCGTTGGTGCGTAGGTCCAGTTTTGGTGAACTGGAAAGTCCTGCATTGGTGTGTAGGCCTGATTTTGATGAATCGGAAAGTCCTGCGTTGGTGCGTAGGCCTTGTTTAGGTGAACAGGTCATGTTTGTTGGAATATGGAACCAAAACATATGGCGATAGTGATTGAGAGTGTTGGCATGGTTTGTATGGATGGAGTTGGATTAACAATGTGTTATTATGTTGTGAATGTGATCTAAGTAGGAGTGTTGTGAGCTTGTACTTTAATTGATAATTGTATTATTATAATTATTTTTTTATATGTGATATAAAAATAAGAATTGGTATGAAGTATTTTGCTAATAATTAAATGTCATTTTATGGGAATAAACCTTTATGTGGTGAAGTTTGACATCAAAGTAGTTACGAATAGTCATTAAAACTTGAATATGTTACTTACATTATTTTATAATAAGTGGTAGTGTACCTAAGTTTCAGAAAATTTTATTAGATGTCGTATTAAATAAGATGATTTATATTTTAAAAGTTCAAAATAATTTGGGGTTATTAAATAATGGGTTTAGTAAAAGAAATTTATTATGGCATAGCGATGTAATCATCATATCTATTGCATAAAGTTGTTGGAAAATTATAAATGTTTGTATAGTGTATGTCAGTACAATTTTCGGGGACGAAAATTTTTTTAGGTGGGATGAATGTAAGATCCGGGAAATTCAAATATAATAAGAGAATGATGTTGATATTGCTAAATGTTTTCTATTGGTGAGAAACTGTATTGTTGCAAGATGTTGTGTAATGCAATTGGTAAAAGCTAATTGTGGGGAGTCCTTGGTTTTATGTTCAAACCCTGTTAGGTACATATTTACTTGTGTTTTATTTACTTATTATTTATTTTTTATTTTTTTGTGTGTGACGGTTATGTTTTGCCATGTCACTTTTTTATGGTTAATTTTAAAATAAGCAATAACTAGAAAGAAAAGAAATATAGGTAACTGAAACCTGGATTTTCAGAAAAGAAAATCTAAAAGAGTAGTTTCTTTTCCAAAAAGCAAGGATTAGTGGGAGGTTTTTAGGTTAGCTTATATAAGAGAGTAACTAGAGAATACTTTTTTTTTTGGGGGGGGGGGGGGAGGGACACCGGAAAGAACCTGCAGTAAGAAAGAAGAAAAATATTGAACATTGGTTAAGGTGGTCAGAGAGTGAGAAAGAAGGGGAAAAACTTGGATTTTGTTGTAGAAGCACAAAAAGATCAAACCACCCAATAATTTAAAAGGTATGGGAAGCTAATCCTACTGAATGATAATTATTGAATTGGTTGTTGAGGAATTTTGTATGAATTTATAGACGGGGTTATGTATAAATGTAAGTTGAACATGGAGATGCATAATTATTATCTACATGCATCAGAATAAATATTTGTCGGCATGCGGTACCTTTCCATTAAGGTTTGTACTACTAATTAATTTGATGCTGAAAAATTTGGTAGTTTTCAATATTTTCTCTGTCGTTGCCTATTTTATTTGACGCTAAGATTTTGGTTGGGTTAGACTATCGTGTACCAATGTGTCTTTGTTGAGGGAGATCAAACCTATTATAATTCATGTTGTGCTTATAATATTATATTGATATGTATTAAAAATATGGTTTTAAATCTGGTTTGATCTTGGGATGATTATGTAACCAAATCCACGTTGGCTTTGGAAGGAAATATGATGCAATGAATTAGAAAAGTAGTTTTGAATTATACTGATGAGATGAGATATACTTTTCATTCTTTTTGCGGGGCATAGCCAATGTGGCTTTTAAATTGTTTACGTGCTTCAACCATGGTGGTTTTAAAAGAAAACGATTGTCTAAGATGTGCAGTTTTACAATCACTAGCAGTCGTGTTATTGTTCCTTTTGTTGTCTCTAATTGCTGTTTAGAATGAAAAAGGGTGTATAAATTGCTTGCTGTTTTGCTGCTATTGCATTAGAAAATATTCCTGTATTAGGTATTTTTAATTGTTGTTATTGTACCAGAAATTTATTGTTTTAACATCAAAATGCCGCAAGAAATTATTTGTTGTTTGGATTAAAATTGCTGCAGGGAATGATATGTTTTGATTAAAATATTGCGCAAAAATATTTTATTGTATTAACTAGTTAAATCTTCTTTAATATATAATTGTATGATATGAGTTTAGGGCATATATATATATATATATATATATATATATATATATATATATATATATATATATATATATATATATATATATATATATATATTATAATTATTGTTATATATCAGTATGCTAGGATATGTTTTCGGTTGAGATTTTGGGTATCTGATATCATAATATAAAATATATTATAAAGATACCGTAAACTTTTCTTTTGGAAGAATAAGTATAGTGTTGATAAAATAACGATAATATTAGAAAGAAGAATGAATTTGGGTGAAAAGAAAAGAGAAAGAAAATAGATAAAACAGAGTCTAAATAAGTATTTAATAAAGTAATTGAATTACAATTTAGCTTGTTGTTGGGTTTAATTATAATTTTAATCTATTATTAAAATGGGACTTATGTGAGATTGACAACAAAATATGGATGAGATTTTGTGATCTATTGTTTGAATGTCTTTTATTAAACTTAAGTGAGACTTTATATATTAATAAGTAAATGATTAAAAGGTGCATGTAAGAAGAAGCTACCGATAGTATTGTTGGGTATAGGATACAGATCAAGGTCCTTCTTAATGATGTTGGGAATTTATAGTGATGATGTGTTTGGAGATGTGGTTGATAGGATAAATTGATACTATAGTTGTGATAGAGTTAATAAGGATACTGATGATGGTAAGGGTATAAAATTGATTTCTAAATAACGATATGTTGTAGACGACTAATTTGTTAGTAGGGTATGCTTGTTTTCTATGTACAAATTTTATTGTTATTGATTGTGCTATGGTAGCTTACCCATATTTGTTTCTGTTGTGGTTGTGTGTGTGTTTTGCAATGATCGTATGACCTTTGGTTATAGGGAGCAGGGGATGTTACAGATGCTTCAAATGTATGACATTGACGCGAGAATGGGTAGACAACTTGGGTTAATTAAAGCTTCTGTACTATAAATTTTAGAAACAATGTAATGGGGTTTACTTTATTTCATTTTGATTTTATTTATTTCAGTATTATATAAGTGGATTTCCGCAATGATTTATGATTTTAAAAATTCAAATTCTTTGTACTCGTAATCGGGTCATTCCAAAAAAAAAATAAAAAAATAAAAAAATCAGGATGTTACATATAGAACACAGTGGACGGAATAGGTGTACTGCGTTCGTTTAGTTCATGATTATGATAGCATGGTTAGCCTTCGCTTAGTCGATTAGCTGTGTTGGATTAGAGGTTAAAGTAGTTTATTCATAAAAAGAAATATCGTAAGAAGGAAAAGAAAAGTAAGAGTTTTATGGAGATGTTCAAGAAATTGGAGATTAAAGTTCCTATGGTTGATATGCGGAAACAGGTGCTTGGTTTTAGCAATTTTCTGAAGAAATTCAACAGGAAGAAGAAAAGTTCCTATGATTGATACGCTGATTTGATTTTATGCTGCTTCTGATGGTAGTGATGATAACATTTACTGATGGATGCTTCTACAACATCTACTGAGGGATGCTATGTGATGAGGCATCTATTGATGGATGTTACTGACAACATTTACTGATGAATGCTACTGGGATAGCATCTACTAAGGGATGTTAAAAAGTTTAAGTATATATTGAAGGATACAAGAAGGTACACCTATTGATGGGTGTTGGTAAGGATTGCACTTATTGATAGTGATGAATCAATATTTTATACCATTCACTTCGTTTTTCGCGCCGAATTGTGTTGATGAATTGTGCTTAATTCTTAGTTATTGTGTCATTTTCACCATTTGGGCTTAATTAGACCAATAATTCTTATTTTAATTAATTTGAATTAATTGCGCTTAATTATTCCTATTTTTATTTTCAGGGCAATTTTGGAATCACACTGAGACTTTTGGAAGGGCATCAATTAAGTGAAGTCTTTCCACAAAGACACTTTAGAATTAGTCAAATTTTAATTTAGTAGATTAGACTTTTTAAACTTAGTTTTGTAATTTTGGACCAATTTTTGGTAGTGTAGACAAAGCCGAATTGTAAAGACACATGAGATGACACCTTAGGGTTTTTTGGGGTGAACCCCACCCTCTTTAGAAGAGGATTCTCGGACCTATGTGTAGAGGAGCCAGCTGACACTTCATTTTCTGGCTGGGGAATGTTTTTTTTGGGAGACCTGGAAGGAGCAGACCTCTTCTCGGGTTCATAGGGGGCTGGAACATTTTTTTTCCTTTGGTTTTTCTTTGAATGTTTTGGAGATATTACAATGTGCTCACAGGTTGAATGAAAAGACACCACTTTTCTTTTAATTGTCTTTGCTGGAACGTTTCTTAGCTTGTTAGTATACACTTTCAAGGGGCACTATCTTTGCTTGTTTTGGTCCAACAACTTCCGTCACATCATCCTGCAATGGGAGCTAAAAAGGGTTTAGGTTTTGCTTCTAAGTTTGAATAAAAGAAAAAGGAATTTTACAATGTTTTTGTCAAAAGCTTCATTGAATGAATGGTGCAGATGGTGACACCATGACCTCGGGATGGGATTAGTTTCAATCAACACATTTCAGTTTTTTTTTTATTATTTATCAAGCATTCGGTGGTGAGCTGATTGGAAGAAGAGCACGACAAAATTATTGCTTTTACTGGGATGCACATATGGCGTTTACCTATTTAATTTTAAAAGAATGGCTGATTCAACTTTCAAATTGAAAATGGGCATTGTTCATGAATTGGTGGAGTGATGTGTCGGTACAAGGATTTAATGGGAGGAGATGTGTACGACTTCACGGGCTGGAAGGAGATTTCCAAAAAGGTTTCCCTTTTGCTTACATTGTATTAACACGTAAACCGAGAAGAAATGTTTTATACTATGTATGTTGAATGCACTTTAGTTTTTGATTTGCTGCCAAGTTTTAAGTCAATGTATTAATTCATCATTGTGCCTTTCAAAGTGTATTGCCACATCCGCAAGTTGGGTCGGCATTGGTGTCATTTCTTTGATGATATTTATCTTTTGCATTTCATGAATTCAAGCAAAAGTGTGTCACGGTCAAGAGGTCTCTTTTCATACCATTTGCAATTTTAATTTGTTTGGTAGATTGTGCATGTGACACGTGAATTGCCAGGAGGAAACCATGATTGCTTATTTTTTTTGTTTTAAATTAGTTTATATAGTAGGTTGAGTTGTTTTTCATCTCTTTAATTTAGTGTTGCATTTTAATATATTTAAATTGTGTTTAGATATTTGTTTGTTGCAATGTTAGGTTTAGCATTTTCTTTTACTTTAATGTTTTCTAGTTTTAGTTGTGATAATTTAGTCATAATGTTAGCTATCATATCCAATCATTTTAATAATGTTAGTTAGGTTTAATTTGCGTTTTTTAATTTAGTCTAATTGCATTCACCAACACTTTCAAATCCTCCTCCCCCTCGTGTTTGACTTAATTTCTGAACCGCAAAATTAGTCCTTGAGAGACGACCTAGGAGTCACTTCCTAGCTATACTGCATTTCTCATATGCAATCAAATTTGTGTGGGTAGCGACACCCATCAGATGGGTGTGATAACGGTTGAAAAACTGTTATTTTCATACTTAATTTTGATATTCAGTCACACCCTTTATGGCTTAGAATTAGCTTGAAATCATGCACTTTTATTAAGTTAGAGAATAAGAGAGTCAAAGTTGGTTTTTAGAGATATTATTCTTGTTTTGCAGGGTTTTTGATGAGAATTGGAGATGGAAGTGAAGTAGGAAGATCATAGACTCAAGAAAGAAGAAGAAAAAGGAAGAAAAGAAGAGTCTATGGACCACTCAGCGTGAAATTCCAACGCTGAGCGGCCTATTCGAGGGAGAGCCACTGTCTGGCGCTTAGGCGGTGACGCTGAGCGTTGTGAACAAAAACTCTACACACCTTGGAGGAGATTTCTTGGATGCTTAGGCTCCACTTTATCAAACCTAGGGTTTGCTTTTCAATTCTTCCATTATATTTCATCTAGTTTCACCATGATTATGGTGAACTAAACCCTTTGTTGTAGGGGAACAATGTAATCTTTTGAAACTCTCATATATCCAAATTCTTATTTATTTTATATGCTTGCATATGCTTGATTTATCAATTGTTGGGTTCCTTACCTGTATTTAATGCTTTTATCGTTTAACTCATTCGGTAAATGTTGTTTGTCTTTATTGATACGGGGACGTACAATAATGTCATGAACTGGGGGTAATTCCTTGATTAAGCAATACCACCTAAGGATAGGGGTAGGACGATCAATTGTATTTTGCTTCCGTTTATCATGCATTATTAATTACTAGGGGAGGCTAGGGATAGCAAGTCGGTAATTAGTAATAGGCTCTTTTCGCCAAGGGAATGGGTTAAGCGTAGACCAAGAAAGTTTGCATGACAATATGATAAATAAGCAAATTAAATAAGAAGAGTAGATATATGAGGGTGGATAAGATGAAATTGTAAACCCCAACAACTCCATTGATCCATATTTTCTTTTAGCCAATTGAATCATTGCATTTCCATGTTTACTTTTGTCTTGCATACAAAAACTCAAATAAATTTATTTTCTCAAGTCTTATGCGATTAGTTTACACGAAAGATTAGGCCTTTGAGTCCTTTGGGAGAACGATATTGGGTTTACCAATTATATTACTTGATAACGATTTAGTGCACTTGCCAGGGTCTTAACAGGGTTCTAGAAAGATTTTGGGTCAGGCTCGTGACGTTAAACAAGCGCTACTTGGGGAGCAACCTAGTTTTCTAAACTTATGTTTTTAATTTGTTTTATTTGCTTCTGTTTTAAGAATAGGGTTTTATGTACTTGGTTTAAAACTTATACCTGATGCAATGGGTTAATGATGATTTGTGATGAGTATGCTTGATGAGGCTTTTATATATGATTGATGTTGAGATGATATATGAGATGCAATATACAGGTGGTTGTTCACAATATGTATGAACAGATGCATGATGATATGATACTGGGTAGAATGTGTATCTATGTATTGGAACTTGAAATTAGCTTTTGTTAGGTTTTAAACTCCAGAGTTTTTGCTGAATGATTTGCTATTACTTTGAAAGCATGAATGACTTTTCCCAGGCTTCTATGATTAAATCACTTGCTTGCATGTGTCATATGATCAAGGCCATCTTTGTTTATCTCTTTCTTAGCCAATGCAAAAAGTTTCGTCCCAATTAAAAGGAGCACAATGTGTTCTGGCCTTTTTGAACCTAAGCCTTAAACAATATGTGAAAACCCTTTTGAAAATCTTTACCTTGAATTAATTTGAGAATTATTGTGTGGTATTGATAAAGGTTCAAGTTTGGGGTTGTTGGGAAAGTTGAAAAAGAAAAAAAAAAGCATTAAGCTAATGTGTTAAGCAAAACATCAAAAGATGAAAAAGATAGAAAATATAAAATGGGAAGAAAAGCTCAATGCAAAGAAAAGGGAAAGTTGGGAATGAGTGAGAATGGTTGTTTAAAGAGAGTTTGTACTTAAATTATAAATGTGAATAACTCTCTTAACTCAAGGATTTTGTGATCCAGAAAAACCAATGTTCTTCTTAGCCCAACCACGTTACAAGCAATAAAAAATCCTTGTGATGATAACTTGCTTGTGAGTATGATTGATTGTGGTTAAATGAAAGGCAAAGTTAATTTGTGTGACATTGTGATAGTAAAGAGAATGAGTCACCTCAATATACACTTATGTGCTTGAGTGAAACACTTTTCTTGGTGAAGAATAGTTCCAGTTATACATGATTGCATCTGTGCTTGGTTAATTGGTTATTCATGATAATAGTATCTGTTGGAAAGATTGTGATTATGTAAACACCATATTGAGTTTAATGGAAGTAATGCATCTATACATCAAGATTGATATTTTTATGATAAGCTGAGAGTGATTATTTGTTTTGGACGAAAGAGTTTTGGAAAGTATTAATCCATTGTATTGGTTGTTTGAAAACTGAGTTACATCTTCTTTTTCTTGAGGACAAGCAAAATTCTAAGTTTGGGACTGTGATAACGGTTGAAAAACTGTTATTTTCATACATAAAATTGACATTAAAACACACCATTTATGACTTAGAATTAGCATGAAATCATGCATTTTGTTTAAGTTAGAGAACAAAAGAGTCAAAGTTGGATTTCTTGGTTTTATGCTTGGTTTCCCTTGATTTTGTAGGTTTATTGAATGATTTAAAAGAAGCATTGAATTATCAAAGAGTTGCATGCAAAAAAGTCAATCAAAATGTAGAAAAGTCAACCAGACAACCAGAAAAGTCAACTAATCAACCAGAAAAGTCAATCAGTTGACCAGAATGCTGAAAAGTTGACCAGAGCGCTGTTTTCTGCTGTAGTGAGCGCTGAGTGCCAGGCCAGCGCTGAGTGCCAGTTTTACCAATTTTTCACTGTTTTTCACCTAGGCGTGTTCCCTTGATTTTGTAGGTTTATTGAATGATTTAAAAGAAGCATTGAATTATCAAAGAGTTGCATGCAGAAAAGTCAATCAAAATGTAGAAAAGTCAACCAGACAACCAGAAAAGTCAACTAATCAACCAGAAAAGTCAATCAGTTGACCAGTATGTTGAAAAGTTGACCAGAGCGCTGTTTTCTGCTGTAGTGAGCGCTGAGTGCCAGTTTTACCAATTTTTCACTGTTTTTCACCTAGGCGTGACCGTTGAGCGTCCTGCGATTCTGACGGCTACTGCTGAGCGGTCAAATGAGCACTGAGTGCTTAAATAATGGGCCTAGGCCGAAATTATGTTATTTTTATGCATTATAAATAGACCTAGTGCGACCCTTAGGATAATCTTTTGGCAGTGGAAGACATCATAACACCTTCTATAATCTTTGGAGGCGGCTTTTGAATGCGGAAGCTCCAATTAACCAACTCTAGGGTTTACTCTTTCATTCTTCTCATTAATTCCATCTAGTTTCAGCATGTCTATGGTGAACCTCTTTGTTGTTGGGGAACAATGTAGTCATTTTGAAACTCTCTTGTATCAAATTTCTTATTATACTCACATGCTTTTATTATCAATTGTTTGAGTTTTCTTTTCTCATGTTAATGCTTACATCGTTTAACTCATTCAGTGTCATGATATTTGATTTTGTCGATTTGGGAACGTACGGGGAAATCTAGAACTGATAAGAATTCTCTTGATTATGAAATACTGCCTAGGAATAGGAGTAGGACGGTTAATTGCTTTAAGCTTTTGTACTTAATGCATTGGTAATTAATAGGGACACTAGGAATGGTAAACTAGTAATTGGTCATAGGCTCTCTTCCCCAAGGAATCGGGTTTAGAGTAATCTAGAAAGTTGCATGACATTGATAATAAAGCGAATTTAATAAGAATAGTAGATATAAGAGGGTAGAAAAGGATTAAATTGTAAACCCTAACAACTCCATTCATTTATATCTTTTATTTGCCAATTGATTCAATTTGCATTTGCATGTTTAGATTTAGTTTTGCATTAACACTACAAAATTATTCTTCTTTCAAGTCTTATGCAATCAATTTACATGAAAGATAAGGCCTAAGAGTCCTTTCGGAAACGATCTGGACTTACTCTTTATTATTACTTGATAAGATCTGGTACACTTGCTAAGGTGTTAACATTCTTCCTGTAATCACAACAGGGTAGCCATAATCTTCACAAGATTGAGAGAAGTAGTCAATCACGTTTCAAACACCTCATTGTGCAGTATGATCAATCTATCTTTGAGCACACACACTTAATGTCCTTAAGTCTTTCTAAATAATTAAATAACGGTATAAGTACTTGTACGATCAGGGATGGCAACGGGTCGGGTCGGACACGGATAATGCCTACCTGCAATCCGACCGGACAAAAAAAAAATTCACTCGATACCCGACCCACTACCCGCACGGATACCCGCTTAAAAAATATCTGCGGATATTTTAAAAAATATATTTTTATAAATTATTAAAATAAAATTTAAATTGAATTACAAAAAATATATAAAATATAATGTAGATTAAATTAAACATAAATTAAAATTTAATTTTTGTTTCGGTTGAATTGGTCTGAGGGTCAATCGTCCTTCTTTGATTTGTTCTCTTTTGATCTTCAATCCTTCCTGAGAATGCCATCCACTCTGATGGCAGACAAGCCCATTGATTAACCATTAGTGCAATATATTTTTAGGCAATCAAACCCAATAATCAATAATCAATACAATATATTTTGTAAAGAGTAAGGCAATCTGACCTATTAATACCTGTTAATTGTCTATAAATGACAATTAATTCCGATCGGTATACTTCATATAGTACAATTTTAATTAAATTTAACCTTGTAAAATATAAATTAATGTTAATTTTAATTAAATTTAACTTAATAAAATAAAAATTAAATTTTTATTTTTATTTTTTGCGGGTAGAAGATATCCGCGACTACGGATAGTATAGTACCCGCACCCGACCAGTTTATTAGCGGGTATTAAAATACCCGCTATCCGCAGGTTTCGGGTAGTAAATATCTACGGGTGTTAACCATTCGTTGCGGGTTTTATTTGCGAATATCCGCGGGCACCGATTTTTTTGCCATTCCTACGTATGATCGTTCGCATCAACCTATTACACTTATTACTTTCATTTCCTTAACTACGCCAAAAACACCAAAAAAATATAAAATGTTCAAAAACTAAAAACATCCACATTTTCAAAAAATAAATACAATTTTTAGTCAGAACTACATAATCATTGATTCTCGATCATGAGTGGAGATACGTTAGAGTAGGGTTAGTCCTTGTCAGGTTCACTTTCCAAAAATACAAAATTATCCATAATCATTTCAAAACAAATTTTCCAAACGAACTTTTCAAATAGTTTGCTAAAGAACTACGTAAGCCTGATTTCTCATTTCGAATTAGAATACGTAGGAGAGAGGTCAATCCTTGTCAGGCCCTAAAAACTAAAAAATATATTTTGTTTCTTTAAAGTGTCATTTTCAGGGATAATTAAACATTTTGTAAACCACATCACCTTCGTGTATTTAATTAAGGGTATTACCTTCAGGCAGGAGTTGTAGGGTGCTAATACATTCCTTACGCGTAACCGACTCTCGAATCTAGAATCTGATTTTTGTAGACCGTGTTTGTCTTTATGGTTTTATCGTAGTTTTCAAGAATAAACTATGGTGGCGACTTCAAAATCTTTTTTTCAAACTTGGCTTTTTTGGTTCGTTGTTCCGTCGCGATTCCGGTTGAGACAATTTGGACATTTGAAATATCACAACCTCTATGCATAAACTCACTATCATTCGACACACAACAAAGTACTAAATATAAAAGTTAAGCCTACCTAAACTATCTCTTAATCTAATTATAGATACATAGTTAAACCAAATGTATCCTTAAAATATATTTATTAATACAAAATCTAATTCCCTCAGCCAACAAAGACAAAGATACCAGAGTAGCAACCCTTTACATCTTCAAAATTAACTTCATACTTTGAACCTAATAACAGAATAAAAACACTACCAACAGACGTACATGGGATTCTAACTTTATGGTCTTCAATGAAATAATCAAACACAATAGCCATTCCACCACTAAAAATGTATCCCACTGTTGATGTTGCGATTAAGATTAGTAAACTTTGTTGAGAAACAAGTCGGTTTCAATTTACACCAAGAGGTGGGTGAATTGGTGAGTTTTCCAAATCAGAGTCTTTAAAAAATATTTCACACAAAGTTAAAAACTTTACAAGTCTTTCTTGAATTGCAAGTAATGGAAATTAAGTGTAGTGGAATATCGTAGTTGACTAAGAAGATAATACAGTCGACTGAATGTAAAAGAGAAGGGATAGAGAAATTAAAACACTGGTTTTTATACTAGTTCGGCCAACAATACGTACATCCAGTGTCCTTCCAACCCAGTAAGCAAATGCACTATAAATGGTCAAGGTTTTTACAACAAGGAATTTATAAAAGACCTCCACATCAAAAATATAAATCTCCTCTCTAACCCTATAACCAAAATATAGCTGCAACAACAAAACCACACTTGCATCAAGAATCCCCTCTCCTGCAATCTGAAACACCACGTTGAACAATCCTCAACGTGAACAAGACTCCACAAGTCTAACCCCTATAATCACAACAAGTCCAATGCAGCAACCTTCACGGATGCCAAGCCAGAATAACTTCTTGATCAGACCAGGTACACCTTCAATGTGCAGATGATGATCAAACAATGAGCGTACAATCAACCTCCTTTGGAATCTCCCTCAAGAACGATCACCATGGTCTTCTTGGAGAATTCTTGGAGCTCTCAATCATGGAGAAATCTATCTGAAACAGAATATGAAAATGTCAAATTATCAAAAGTCTCAGAACAATTTCATGTTTTGTCAATTTATAGAATTCTGTTTCTCAGAGTTTCTCATAGTCGAATGTGCTACTAATACAGTCGACTAGGTTTGACAATTATAACAATTTGTGAACCAAGTAGAATTCAGTCAACGAAAAATAAATTCTCATTTAATATAGTTGACCAAACTATTCAATGATGAACTAACATTTGAAAATATAGTTGTTATTGTATAAGAGTATAACAAAATTTCAAATCAAACAACAGATACAGTCGAATATGTGGCACACATAGTCGACTTCGACATGTAAGAACATTTTGAAATTCTTTTCTTCTCAAAATCTGACAAAGCACTGATTCTCAAAATCTGTACAAAGACTTTAGTACAGTCGATTCAATTAATATTGGAGTCGACTTTACTGCAGCTTTGTCACATAGTTATAAGTTAACAAAAGTTCTTGTGGTTTTCATCTTTTAAAATATGTGCAATGCATCCAGAAATGATGTAACAAGTACAAGTATAATGAATATGCATTCACACAGCCACTTATCACATACACATGTTCAACAAGTATACCAATCAATGAGCATAAGAACATGTAACACAACAACAACACATGTGTGTTATTAAGCAGTGTGTTGTCATCATAAAAAACCAGGTTGATATAGATATTGTGCTGTCAACAATCTCAACAATCTCCCCCTTTTTTTATGATGCACAACTATGATTAATAACAAACCATGTTTGTAATATTTGATACAAAATAGAGTAAACAAATAATATCAAATAGTTCAAATATACTCTGCATGTAACCAAAGCAATCAGCAAAACATCAAGTAGATATGAGACAGAAAAATATTTCTCCCCCTTTTGTAAAGCTTTCATGAATTCTCTCCCCCTTTGTGCATTAACAAAAAAGGAATGCTCACGATGTAATATGCTGATATTTCAGAAAAGAGATTCATTAGTAAACAATATGCAAATATATGAAATGCATAGATGTTCCCCCTGTCACATTTAATCACATGTAAATAACTCCCCCTGAAATGCAGGCATGTGACTAAATATGTGAATGAGTGTACTACTCCCCCTATCATTGTGCATATATGATAAACCAGATCAGATGCACAATGCAGTATAATCAACAGAGTGTACAAAAAGTATAGCACAATATTGTATCACAAATAAGATATCAAACAAATTTATCATGCAATGACACACATTTCAACAATCTCACAATATTATCTCAATCAAGATATTCATAATCAATTTAGATTAGAGATAATTGCAGATATTCAAGACAAAATAATCAATCAACAGAAAGATAACCAAATTGCATGATTGAAATTTATAGTCCTGTTATAATGCAGTCGATTGCATTATTTTCTCAGTCGAATTCATTGCTTGTCAATGATGTTGAATTCCACTTGTAATTCCAAAGCAATGTTTTTCCTGCAAATCATTTCAAAGATCTTCCACAGATCAAACATTTTAGTTATGCAAGAAATATAATAATCAAGAAGTCAATATATATAGATGTATATAACAAATCAAACATAATCGACTTCAATCATATCACAGTCGAATTGATTAACATTCAGCACAATAGATTTCAATCAATCAATTTAAAGAACTGAATTTGATTCAAAATACAAATTTCATTTCCTTGTAAAATGATATTACAATTATGAGAGCAAACAAGGAACACAACAAAACAATGGCATACTACTAAGCCATGATCAAAACAAGACAAAAAAAACATCCTATGACTCTAAATGAGACATGACATAATAGAATCAGAGACCATCAGTACGTCCTAGTCTGTGTTAGGATGATCCTGATGATTCTTCCTCAAGAAGATGTTTTTCAGAAGTCCCTGAAGCGTCCTTGTGATCTTTTCTAAATTTGTCAAGATTTTCATGAAGAATTCTTATTTGTTGGGCAACATACTTCTCAAACTTTGTTTCAGGAAAGAAATTTGAGTTGTCAAGTCTTTCAGTGACACAGTATTTTGAGCATTGATCGATACGATTTTCTCTTATGAAATTCCATCCATTTATGGTTTTTACTAAACCCAATGACATTAAGAAGTCTCTGTTGAATGTATTTGAGGACCCCCAACACCTTTTCTGTTCATTTCTTATCTCTACTCCTTGAAGGAGAAGAATCTTACTAATCAGGCATACATATGGAAGGTACAATGATTTCATCAAAGCAGAGTTCTTCATATGATCTTTTATTACACATAACCAATTTACAGGTGTGTTGTTCTTCACAGCATGGAGTAGATAGATGTCTTTTGGAGTCATTCGGTCCTTCAAGATTCTTCCTGGTAAAATAATCTTCGCCAACAAATGAGCCATGATCTTTTCCTCTTTTTGCAGATTCTTGTGTGCAAATATGTTTTCAGAATCATACAATCCTAGAAATCTGAGCTAGTTGATATGCCCCTGGCAAGTGTACCAGATCGTTATCAAGTAATATAAACGGTAAGACCGAGTATCGTTCTCCTGAAGGACTCAATTCATTCAAGTTCACAAATTACTCACATAATCACATACTCTCCAACAGATGCTATTTTTATGAATGACCAATCCACTAAGCACAGATGTAATCATGAAATTCATCACTCCTTTCCAAGCAAAGTGTTTCACTCAATCACTCAAGTGTTTCAGAAGGTTACTCTTCCCTCTAATATCCACTTGTCACATGCAACAAAATTGACTTTCATCTAATACAACCAACATTCTCACACGCAAATGTGATCACAAGGACTTTTTCAAGGCTTATGACGTGGTTGGGCTAACAAGAAACATTGGTTTTTCAGTTCACAAAATCCTTGAGTTAAGAGACTTATTCAATATTCATAGTTTAAGCACAAACTCTCTTTCAACCAATCTACTCATTCCCAACTTTTCCCTTTTTCTTTTGCATTGAGCTTTATCTGTCATGTTTTTATTTTTTTTTTATTTTCTATTTTTCTCATGCTTTTATCATTCAAACATTTTTCTCAATGCATTCTTTTTGCCCTTTCAATTCCCCCAACAACCCCAAACTTGAACTTTATCAATACCATTCAATTATTCTCAACTCAACTCAAGGTAAAGATTTTTCTCAACAAGGTTTTCAAAGTGTCTCAGGCTAAGGTTCAAAAAAGGGTAGAACACATGGTTCTCTTTACTATGGGCAAAAATTTGGCTAAGTAAGGGCTTCCAAAAATGACCTTGATCATATGACATATCCATGTAATTCAATCAATCATAAAGATTCAGGCAATGTCATTCATGCTTTCAATTGGATAGCAAATATATCAACAAGCACTTTGGAGCTCAAAACCTCCCACAATTGTGCTTACTCAACATTCAATCATACATCCTTCTTAGCATTATAACCACAATCATAACTCATCATGCATTTATTCACACAGCTTAAGAATAATTCACTTGTATAGAAGCATATATAATGTAACATCCCAATAAATATATAACAAAATATATAATTTATTTTAGGAGTTATCATGAACAATACTAAAGAACAGTGGAGAACAATAAGTGAAAGGAAAGAACGAGAGATAGATATAACAAAAAATTAAAACTGCACAAGTAGAGAAGTATGAATCCATTAATAGAACTAGACCGAGCGGTCTTGATGCAATACATGACCGAACAATATTACAAAAGGGTTCCTATACCGAATGATTTTACAAAATACATAACCGAACGATCATCTATGCTAAACAAGAGAAAAATCTAATCTAAAGGCCGGATGGTCCAGCACAGCTTTCCGGTAGAACATCCAGAGGTTGCTCCGTTTGCAAGGCTTCTTCCAAAGTTTCTTCTTGAGCACCCTCTGCTCACACCCAACAGGATGATCATTGCAGTGAAGAAAACAAACCGAACGGTCAAATACCGAACGACAACATAGGCAAGACAAAAGCCGATAAGGGTAAGCTTATGAAAAAATTCAATTAATTATTTCATGCATTTTCAAAACATATACACACAATTCTCATAAATAAACGTTTCAACCACAAATCATCAGCAAGGTGTATAACTATGTATGCTCGGACGATATTTACTTTCTTTAGACTCTGTCCGGACGGTATGACTATGTATGCTCACCGCTCTTTACACCCAGGTGGACCTGGCTGGGATACACTCAACAGACCGCCACTCGAGGTTAGTCCAGTGGAACCACCTCGGTATAGAAATACCCTGAGGCTAAAGGACCTCCTGCCATTCCCACACATGAGTTACCCTTCTCTACTTGAGAAGGCGTAATCACGGAATATCAGGATAGAGTCAGAACCTGAGCCTTAGCCACAGTCATACAATACCAACCATCATCAATCATGAGACATTCCTCCTTGAAAATCTCTTATAAAACAATCAAACCGAATGGTAACTCGATAGAATTGAAATGTTAAAAATTCCAATAGACTCACTCATGGAAAACCGGATGGAAACATTAATGGAAACTCATCAATGAAATCAAAGAGGACTTAATCAACGGGAACTGAACGGAACAACCAATAGAGGCTCAACAATGAAATTAAAGGGGACTTAACTAATAAAACATAGTGGAAAGATCAATATAACTCAACAATGGAAGCGAAGTTGGACTAGTTAATGAGAACCGCACGGTTACAAGAAACCGAACGGAAGGTCAATGGAAACTCAATAGTAAAAGTCAACGAACTAAATCAAGGAAGAACGAATTTAGTCAACGGATTTAGTCAACGGAATTAGTCAACGGACGTTTTAAACAAGAAGTTCTCTTCAATAATGTGAGAGTTAGTATAAGACCGGACACTCCTTGAGGAATCAAGTATTAGTGTAAGACCGAACACTTTTCAAATAACTGATATTATTATAAACCAGATATTTTTAAGAATTCAAGTATTGGTATAAGACCCAGTACTTATCAAGAAGTGATCATCATTGTAAATCGAACGTTCAGTGTAGGACCGAACGTTCCGAACGGTTAATATGTGAACGAATACTCAGTCTATGACCAAGTAATTATATGCCGGATATTCCGTGTAAGACGGCGTTCAGCGTAAGACTGAACAATCCGAACGGCTAACTATTAGTATGTTTTAAGTTCAGTAATAAGGGACCGGATCAAAGGTTTACAGGGGAAACCGAACGGTCCTAATGACCTTTCGATTAAAGATTCAATTTTCACTAAGTTTTCATGCATTTCTCTAAGTTCCTAACCAAGATACATAATTCAACAACAGCATACACATCTCATCATACCATATAGTTCATCAAACATTAAATCATGCTTTCAACTATACAAGAAATCTTAATTAAATTTTATAAGCTTCCCTTACCTCTATTCCAGCTAACTTCTAAGGCTCTACTCTTATGGTTTCCTTCCAAAAGTCCAAAATGCTCCACTTGAGAATCCGGTCGGTGCAAGTGAAAGAGCTTGACACCGGGAGTGTTTAATCTGAAAGGAGCAAGGTGATCGGAGGTGGAGAGGTAGTCAGAATTCTAGAGAGAAGTTTGAAGTTTTAGAGAGAAGGAGGAGAAAATGGTTTTTCTGAAACTTGGGTTCTGAGGAAGAAGAAAGGTTGCATGTAGAAAGGTGGCAAAATTTTAAAATCCCACCTTAAATATGGCCTCCAGTCCGGACGGTTGGTCCATCCTCCAGCTGCCACATGGCTTCCACTACCAAGAGTCCTTCATTTTCCTTGCCTCCGCACGATTTCCGAGACTGGGGAATTAAATGTAGCAAAAATCCTGTCTGTCACTCAACTTAAGGAGCTGAAATGGTGACAGGTGGACGACACTAAGAAGTGGGAAATTAATGGGGTGTTACATATAACAATCTCAATCATCATCCACATCAAGCATCATCAAGCACACTCATCATGCAATAAAACAAGTCAAACCACAGTCAGATAAGGTGTTTAGATAAGTTCACACAACCCTACACTGCATTAGACATCCATCAGTAGATGTCCAATCAACCTATGTTGTCATCAGAATCCTCATCATCTCCAGCCTCTACATCCTCAAAGGCGTCATCCTCCTCATCGTCATCCATCACTAGAGCTTCAGCTGCTCTAGATCCACTAACTTGTCCCTGCTCATGTGGCTATGCCATAGTACTATGGAACTCATCCATAGTCTACCTGTGCACCGGTGGTGTGTCGTACAGGCCCACTATCATCTTAGCTGTGGCCACCTATCCTCTGCGAAGAGCCTTAAATCTTGCCTCCATCATGGACATGTACATATCCCTCATCTGGAACGGCTCTGCATGGTATGTTGGCTCATCCTGTTGAGCTACTCGTCTCCAAGGACGTCTCCTAGGCACTGGTTCAGCCACCTCATCTCCTCCACAATGTTGTCTGTAGTAAGCAGCATCTATGGCCTTTCTAGGCCTCTCAAATGGTAGAATAGAAATATCCACCCTAACCTGATGGCACAGATGTGTAATGAGGGAAGGATGTCCCATTGGTATCCTGTTGCTCACAGTAGTAGCGCAACTCTCTATCTCATTAGCGATGACCTCGCCAATGTTCACATTCAACTGCCTCAAAATGCAGTAAATAAACATGGCCTTGTGAAAAGTAATGTCATAAACATGGGAATAGGGTTGGAAGTTGGCATGAGTAAATGTCATCCAATATCTTGCCAGGGGTGTCAGATTTGCCCTCTTGATGTTAATGCGAACACCATTTGGGTGTCAGATCTACCTCCATCATGGACATGTCTGGAACGGCTCTGCATGGTATGCTGGCTCATCCTACCGAGCTACTCCTCTCCAAGGATGTCTCCTAGGCACTAGATCAACCACCTCATCTCCTCCACAATGTTGTCTGTAGTAAGCAACATCTATGGCCTTTCTAAGCCTCTCAAATGGTGGAATAGAAATATCCACCCCAGACTGATGGCACATATGTGTAATGAGGGAAGGATGTCCCAATGGTGTCCTGCTGCTCACAGTAGTAACGCAACACTCTATCTCATTAGCGATGACCTCGCCAATGTTCACATTCAACTGCCTCAACATGCAGTAAATAAACATGGCCTTGTGGAAAGCAATGTCAAAAACATGGGAACAGGGTTGGACGTTGGCATGAGTAAATGTCATCCAATATCTTGCCAGGGGTGTCAGATCTGCCCTCTTGATGTTAATGCGAACACCATTTGGGTTTCTATAAAAGTGCCCTCCACATGCATAGAAATCAAAAGCCCTAATTTACTATACTTCTACACATGTTCTTCATAAATTTTCAATTCTAAAAACCCTAAAAATGGAATTGCCTCACTTACTTGGGTGGAGATACTCTAGATGCTTGCAAATGCTCTTTGATTGATGATGAATGCTTTCCCAATGCAATGCTCTCACCAAAAACCCCAAACTTTGACAATGGAATGGTAGAAAGGTGAAGAACTATGGAGTTAAAGTGAGTGGGTGAAGAGAAAAGTGGAGAGAAACCTTAAGAATGCTCTTTGAAAGTGAAAGCAAAGTGTTAGGGTCTGTGGAGAACGCTTGGGCACCCCCTAGGGAGGTTTAAAAATGTGTAGATGGGCTTCCAACGTTGAGCTTTTAAAGAGCCCAAAACCCAATATACGACGCCACCTCTCAGCGTCCACTACCACTCAGCGGTGGGCGTTTAAAAATTTTTCTTCCCTCTTTGGTTTGCTTTCACGTTTTAAGACCTGCAACACTTGATTTAAACTTTCCATTTTTAAATTTTATGCACTTCCCCTCTCATATGCACCACTCAATCCTAAAATGCAACTAAAGAGGGTTTAAAAATAAACAATACACACTGGGTTGCCTCGCAGGTAGCGCTTGTTTAACGTCATGAGCCTGACTCAAACCTTTTCTAGCACTCATTAGTAAGAGCTTCGCAACACCCTTCAGTAGGTGTACTTACCTGTATCCCTCAGTAGATACATAACCAATTAGCTTCCCTCAATAGAAGCTACCCAAAAATTGTTCAAAAATCCAAAAATTATATGTCCAAATAATAAAATAATAAAAATATTGTTTTACAACAACTGGGATGCCTCCCAGTAAACTCAAGTCTTCTCGTCCCAGTTGGTGTCTTCATCGCACCAACTCATCAACTTCCTTCTATCCACCTTCCTGACCACTCTAGAGTATGGTATTCCTATTACCAATACGAAGAATTGGTAAATCTTGAAGACTTTTGTTTTGATGATGCTGCAAGAAGATTTAGTTGAAGAACAGTTTAAGTTTATTTAAAAGCAATTTGTAGAACTTAAATGTAGTAGGAAAGCCTTTCAAACTTTGTAAAAATTACATTTTGAACTGCAATAATCGATTATCATGAAGCAATAATTGATTATCACAAGTCATTCAGGAATAATTGATTATTACTTGATATAATCGATTATCACTTACAATAATCGATTATTCGTGGCAGTTGGGACGTGACCTTTGGCATTAAGTGAAATTAGCTTTATATTTGGCTTCTGAAAATTTCAGAGGTAACGTTTTTGAACTGACAAGCTTAATAGAACACTGTGAGTCAGAGGAAAGTTCTTAGAAGCTTTGTTCAAAGTTCCCTTGCTTGGTCTTGTGAAAGAAGAGGCTCGCGTATCATGTGTCGATAGCTGAAGTAGATTCTCTTCGAGTTAGCAAGGTGCTCTGCCTGGTCTCGTGAACAGGAGAAGCTCACGAATCGTTGGTCGATTGCCAGAGCAGTTCTCTTCGAGTTGGTGGAGTGGTCTTCTTCCAGTTCGCTCATCGAAGGATGGTTTATTCATTTGCTTTTCATTCACTATAATTGTAATCTGAGAAATATCTTTTTAATGGAACTGTTAACTGTTAATCACTGTTTATAGTGATTAACGACTCGACGTAGATTCTTCTGAATCGAACCAGTATAAAAATTACTTGTGTGATTTTTCTACTCCCTGAACTTGTTACCTTTGCCAGCACTCAAACTGTTCGATTAATTTTCTGAAAGAAAATTGTTTTGTGAAAAAAGACCAACTTCTTTTTAAAAGTGACCAAACACGCTTATACGCTACTAAAAGTTTTATTCCGCTGCGTTACACTCTGTGTGGTACCGACCAACAATTCCAATCTCCACTACTTCTTTCTCTTTAAGCTCTTTCACAATCCACTCATTCTCCTTGTATTTCACCCTTGATCCATGTCGGAGTGGTTTGTCCTTCAAGTGGATTGTTCCTCCTCTATCTAACTCTTCATCTTTAGGTACCTACAAAATATTATAATCATTACTGTTAGTACCTTCAGATTCTGCAACTGTAGCTTCTCCCCTTGAAACTTTATACTTGGCCCTTTTCTGTATTTGCTTGAGCTTCTCTTTGGAGCAAGTATATATTAACCTGCTTTCATGGTCCCTCAGCATAATTGTTTCGTCATAGACACTCATCAACACTTTTGCAGTGTTCATAAAAGGCCTTCCAAGAATCACTGGAATCCTCTCATCAGTCTACATGTCCATGACTATAAAATCAATTATGAATTCAAGATGCTCAATACGAACAACTACATCTTCCACCATACCAATAGGTCTTTTAGATGACCCATCTGCTACCATCATAGAAAGATTAAAAGGTTTCAAAGTTAAACCTCAAATTTTCTTCAGATACTTTGACGGCAACATATTAATACTAGATCCAAAATCTAGCATAGCTCTTCCTACATCTACATCTTCAATAACACATGGAAGAGTAAGACTTCCTGAGTCTTTCATCTTAGGTGGATGTTTTCTCTTTCTAGGCCTTGCACGCACTTCCTGTTTTTGTTCTTCATAAGATCTATGACCTCTCCAAGATAGTACTTTATTCTCTTGGAGTAAACAGGAATCTGGGGAAGAACTTCAATTGAAGGAACAATAGCCACCTAATTAAAAATCTCCCTGAATGGCCCATAGTGACTTCCTTTTCTCTCTTTTTCTTCCTCTTTTCTTTCAATATTTTTTTCTTTCCTCTACTCTTCTTCACCCTCACTGCTTTCTACTTCAATAACATCTTCTCTCATCTCATCTTCCTCATCCACACTATCAGTTATCTCAATAACTTCTTCTTATGCTCTTCTCTTGGTCCTAGTCACAATAGCTTTGCATTCCTCCTTAGGGTTAACATCAATATTAGCCCTAAATTGGTTCTTCTCTGTGGTTTCCACCCTCTTCGACAATTGACCAATCTGCATCTCTAGAGTTCTGAAATTGGTCTGGTGACTTGCATAGTGAGAATCATAAACCTTTATAAATTTATCAAATCTGTCAGTAAGGTCTCTGACATTCTCTATCAAGGTAGCCACTTGTTGCCACAGAGGTGATTGTTGTTTTCTATTATTGAAAAGGCGTCTTGTCTGCCTAGATGGGTTATTTTGATTATACCCAATACTAGGATGATTCTTCCAACCTTGGTTAAAGTTACCTTGGTTGAAATTTCCTTGCCTATACTGAAACTGATTACCCATAAAGTTTGGCTCTTCTTGCAAATCTTCAAACACAGCACATTGACCATTAATATGGTTACCACCACATAAATCACAAAGTTGTTGAGCTTGAGATACATTCCTGATCTCCTTTGGAAGTTGAGAGAGAATCTTTGTCAAATTATCCAGTTTCTGAGTGAGATGGTGATTTTGTGCTAACAACGCATCATCGGCAGGTAGATGGAGAATTCCTCTCTTCTGAACTGCAGCGCCTCTCTCACTATGGGTTTCCTGCTCACTTGCAACCATACTTTCAATCAGATCATAGGCCTCATCCTCAGTCTTTCTCCTTAGGTTGCCTCTAGCTAAAGCGTCTAGTATCATTTTTGACTGTGTATTTAGGCCTCCAAGGAATGCAAGGACCAGAGCTGTCCTGTCAAACCCATGATTAGGTGTCTTCCTAATCAAACCTTTAAATCTCTCCCATGCCAATCCCAGGGTTTCCTCCATACCCTATCCGAATGAAGAGATCTCCAACTTCCCTTGACTGACTTTCGACTGTGGAAAATATTTGTTTAAAAGTTTGGATGTCACAGTCTCCCAAGTAGTGAAACTTCCTTCTGGAAAGGAGTTTAGCCAAAGCTTAGCATTGCCTCCCAATGAAAAAGGAAACAAGCTGAGATTGATCCGATCATCAAAGACTCCAGTCATCTTCACGGTATTGCAAATTTCATTAAATGTTGTTAAATGATTGTTAACGGAAACTGGCGAGTGTACCAGATCGTTTCAAGTAATATAATTGGTAAACCCAATATCGTTCTTCCCAAAGGACTCGCAGGCCTTATCGTTCGTGCAAATTGAAATCGTAAGACTTGTAGAGAAAAAGTGATTGGTTTGGATGCAAGAAACAACAAATAAACATGCAAATGCGAATGACTCAATTGATGAGAAAAAGACTTTGGATGAATGGAGTTGTTGGGGTTTACAACTTCATCTTATCCAATCTCTCCTATCTACTCCTCTTATTTAATTTGCTATCTAATTGTCATGCAAACTTTCTTAGTCTACCCTTAACCCGATCCCTTGGCGAAAAGAGCTTATGACTATTTGCTGGCTTGCTATCCCTAGCCTCCCCTAGTAATTAATAATTCATTATAAACGGAAGCAAAAACAATTGATCGTCCTACCCCCTATCCCTAGGTGGTATTGCTTAATCAAGGAATTTCTCACCAGTTCATGACAGTACCGTGCGTTCCCGTATCAATAAAGACAAACAACAATTATCGAATGAGTTAAACGATAAAAGCATTAAGCGTAGATGAGAACCCAAAAATTGATAATCAAAGCATACCACAAGCATATAAATAAATAAGAGTTTCAATAACAGAGAGTTTCAAAAGATTACATTGTTCCCCAACAACAAAAGGGTTTAGTTCACCATTGTCATGGTGAAACTAGATGAAAAATGATGGAAGAATGGAAAAAAAAAACCCTAGATTGGATAAAAAGGAGCCTAAGCATCCAAGAGATCTTCTCCAAGGAGTAAAAATTGGGTCTGGCCGCCCTCTTCTGTCAAAAGAATATATCTGTAGTCGCAATAGGGCTATTTATAGCTGAGGAGCATCACAGAAATCAGGCCCAACCCAGCAAACAACTGCCCAACGTCACAGTTATGCCGCCCGGCGATTTGCCCATAATCGCGCCACCGCCCGGCGGTTTGCCTCTAATCGTAAAACCACCTGGCTGCACCGCCTGGGCACGAGACAGTGGCTCCCCCTCGCATTTGGCCGCCCAGCGTTGGATTTTGGGCGCTGGGCGGTTCCTAGACCCTTCTTTCTTCATGTTTCTTCATCTTTCTTGAGTCTAAGACCTTCCATCTTCAATCCCATTCTTCATCTTTATAAAAAATTTTGCAAAACAAGCATAATATCGCTAAAAACAGCTTTTGACTCTCAACTGACTCAACTAACGTGTTTTGCTTGATTCTAAGCTCATTCTAAATCATAAATATTTCATTAACTAATTTATAATAAATATTTCATTAAATTTAATAAAAAAAATTATTCATTTTATTAATAACGATACAATATCATCTATCTATATATATCATCCATTGACATTTATTTCTTCGTATTCGTTTTTTCTGTCTTTAAGCTTGCATTTGTTTCTTCTCCCAATTGTTTCTTCTTCTCTGTCTTTAAGCTTGCATTTGTTTCTTAACTATGGCTAATATTGAATCATTTTATCAGGCTGTAAGAGATTTATTTGAAGCCGAAGAAGAACATTATCAAGAAGACGAAAGACAACCAATCCTAGAAAATGACGAAGAAGAATTTGGACGTGAATAAAGAGCATCAATGCAAGAAGAAGAATCTGGACATGAACAAAGAGAGCCAATGCAAGAAGATGAAGAAGAAGAATTTGGATTTGAACAAAGAGAATCAATGCAAGAAGATGAAGAAAAAGAATATGGACGTTAACAAACAGAACCAATGCAAGAAGATGAAGAAGAAGAATCTGAACGTGAACAAAAAGAACCAATTTTAGAAGATGAAGAAGAATCTAGACATGAACAAAGAGCACGAATACAAGAAGAAGAATCTGGACGTGAGCAAAGAGCATGAATGCAAGAAGAATCTACACATGAACAAGGAGTAGGAGCAGAAGAAACCCACCGCATTGATCTTCTACCTCGAGCATTTGAAACGCAAAATGAAACACCTTCAGCAACACAACGTTCTTTTCTCCAATAGTAAGCCAAGAATTCTGGAGAAATTTTGTTTCAGGGTATACACTATTACTTTTTAATTTTATGACTGATGTTAAAGTTAAAAGTCTAATTAAACTAGCTCTAGCTAATTTATTTATTGGGACAATACCTGTACCAATAAATGAATTCATTATTTATAAGCTTAGACTGACGGAAGGGGGAAGAAAAAGATTACTAATCCTAATCGTACCATCAACAATGGGATACCTTTTTGGTGGTGGAATGAGTATTGTGTTTGATTATTTCATTGAAGACCATAAATTTAGAACCCCGTGTTGGTAGTGTTTTTATTCTATTATTGGGTGCAAAATATGAAGTTAATTTTGAAGATGTAAAGGGTTGGTTCTTTGGTATCTTATTTGTGGCATTGTCTTTGTTGGCCGAGGGAGTTAGCTTTTGTATTAATAAATATATTTTAAGGATACATTAGGTTTAACTATGTATCTATAGTGAGATTAAGAGATGGTTTAATTAGGTTTAACTTTTGTGTTTAATACTTCAGTGTGTGTTGAATGATGGTGAGTTTAAGCATAGAGGTTGTGATATTTCAAAGAAGTGTACTTTGAATGCTGAAAAATGTTGTAGTGAGAATATTTTGTTGCAGTGTTGAGATTATCTAACATCACAAGTTCACAATTGCTCCTTTCATTTCACACAGTTAACTTATAAACCAGCTTCTTTGAGTGCATTATTTAGCACAATTAAACACATAAAGTTGTTAGTGCCCTTAGTCATGCCTTAAATGGCAGCACAAAATCATGCAAGAAAATGAATCTCATGATTCATATTTCAAATGTATGAAATTAATATTGATGCGTATTACTGAAATGTTGAATAGATTCATGAAAAGGTTGACGAAAATTATCTACAAAGCTTGAGCAAGAAAATCTTTTCTTTCCGGAGATTGTAAGAGATTGTAAGGGATTGTAAGGGATGAGATCATGAAATCAATAAAAATAGTTTCAGATATTATAGAATCAAGTTCTAAGTTCAAATTTTTAGAAAACATACTATATGCATCAAAGTATGAGTTCAAGAGAGATAAAAGAAAAGAATATACAAAGACTTTTGTACTAGTTCATTCTTAACTCTAGGGACCTACATCCAGTTTTTTAATCAGCTAAGTATGATTCTATTAAATTTTCAAACTTTGAAAACACCTCACATGCAAACTTAGAAAAGCTAAGCAAGAAATTTTCTTGAACACTACCAAAACACTTTCAAACCCACTTGTGAAACTCTACTGTAAGTTATACACCTCAATAGGGGTGGGCAAATAGAACTGAACTGCACTGTACTACTAAAATCTATACTGAACTAAAAACTAATTTGTCTAAACTGAACTGGACTATAAAACAGTTCAGACAAACTGAACTGAACTATTTTTTGTTTTATCAAACTGTACTGAACTGTACTAAATTGTACTAAACTACAATATAAACTGAACTGAACTACTAACTATACTAATTTTAAACTGAATTGTACTCATTTTAAACTGAATTGTACTAGCTTTTAAACTAAATAGTATAACAATACATGTTCTTTTTAATTGAAATTTATTTTAATATTTATTTTATTTTATTCATATATGTTTTACAAATTAATTTTTTAAATATTTGATATTATAATTTTTTATTTTATTTATATTTCTTTTACTATTATATGTGTATGAAATTTTTTTTATTTTTTATTTATTTATTTTATTTTATTAATAAAAAAATAAAAAATAATGTAACACAATATATATATATATATATATATATATATATATATATATATAACTTAAAAATATAAAAATGTAAATTACGTTCTTTATTTACATACGTTATATATTTATTGATAAAGAAATAAAAAATTTGTGATAAAAAAATTGTCTTAAAAAGTTAATTATTATTTTTTTTTATGTGAATAATTTCTTTTATTAATGTTTTATTATTAAATAATATTTTTTTGACAACACGGAGCAGTTGTACGAGAACTAGAGAAGAGGAAAGAGTAAAAACAGTTCTCACAATTAGCTGAACTGAAATTGTTATAAGTTCAGTTTTTAAAAGCCGAACCATAAAATAGTTAACCACTAGTGGAAAAACGTTGTTTAACGTCGGTTATTTTGGACTTTTAACGTCAGATCCCGAACCAACGTCTATTCGAGTGATGTTAAATGAGACGTCGGATCCTATAGGTCAGACGTCTAAATAGACGTCGGACTATATAGTTCAGACGTCTATATAGACGTCAGACTCATAGATCAAACGTCTAAAATGTCGACGTATTTGATAGGATTTTTCTCCGCTTGAGGCCTCTTGAGTTGCTCCTAGGTCATGGTGATTCGAATTTACAACTTTATATTTTAGTTGAAGACAATGGATTGTATGTTCTTATTTTGTATTGGACGGTTTTGATAATGTAGTGGAGGGAATTGAAGGAGTGCAAAACGCTAGAAATCGCTGTCCAAGAACGCTGCATAAGGACATGAGCAAAACTGCCCAAAAACTCAATGTAAACGCATTTTAATCGGTTCAAATGAAAAATAATTCATCAACGACTAATGTAATTTGAGTAAAATTAATTTTAAACGTTGCAAAAGTGAGAAAACAAACCTGAAAAACGTAGCCTGTGCAGAGAAAACGCTAGGAAGATGATGAACAATGAGTGCACGTAACTACTGCCTCGCGTTCGTAGTGTTTTAATGCAGACATTTAGACGTTGGTTCCCTTTACAACAGACGTCTAAAGTGCTTTAGAATTCGGAGTGGCGGGATCAGACATCTAAATGGAGTCAAAAAGTGACTTTTTAAATTTCTGGATTTAGGGTTTAGACGTGGTTCCCAGAGTAACAGACGTCTAAAGTGCTTTAGAAGTCGGAGTGGCAAGATCAGATGTCTAAATGGAGTCAAAAAGTGACTTTTTGAATTTCTGGATTTAGGGTTTAGACGTCGGTTCCCAGAATAACAGACGTCTAAATTGCTTTAGAAGTTGGGGCTCTCCTAACTGACGTCTATATGTCTGACAGGTAGATGAATAGCCATTAATTTCCGCCATATAGAAGTTGGATCCCCTCCTAACTGAAGTCTATATAACTGAAAGAAATGACTTTTCACCCACTTGTCGGACATACAGACGTTAGTTAGGAGGGGCCCCGACCTCTAAAATATTATAAACATCGGGGCACCTTCTAACTGACATGTATATGGCCAACTTACTTACGAAAAGGCCACCGATCATCAATATACGTCGTGCTTACCCTTAACCGACGTCTAAGAGGTGATGTTAAATAGTGTTTTTGCACTAGTGAACTGAACTTTTAGTAAAAATGGATCAGTTTTTTTTTAGTATAATATAATACAGTTAACTATAGTACAATACATATCAGTTATTTTTGTCCAGCCCTACACCTCAACACACCCGTCTTAAGGATTTAGAAACCCACAATGCAAAAGAAAAAGTTCATAACAACATTATTTGGAAAAAAGTCTTGCCAAAAAAACAAATGGCCAATCTTGCATAGGATGTCAAACTTCTTTGCTCTTTATCCACAAATAATTCTTGATGATGTTTTGCAAAAAAGCTAGACCATTGTAGAAGAACTTTATTTCTCTCACAAAAACCTATTTGATCATTTGTTGGAATGATTTGATATAGAGAAAAGAGTGTTTTCAAACCTTTATATTTGCTGCCCCTTTGAGTTTTGAGGAAAAGACTTACACATTTTAATGGATTAAAATGATTTTAAGACCAATAAATTACTAGCTTTAAGATAGTTTGACCAACATAAAAATCTACTGTGAGTACCTCAAAAAAAACTTATTGAAGAGTTTCTAGCTTATAAACTACAAGCTACTTCAGCTGGCTTCTAGTTTGCAATTTGTTTAATTTTCTTCCATTACTATCCCTTAGACAACTAATTATTGCACCGTTTTTAGTATTTGATGGCTTACTTTTTAATTTTTTTATGTAGTTCAAATTAAAAAAGATTTATTATAAATTGAAGTAACTAATGTTTTATTTCATGATGCAATGTGAAAATTAGAGATTGAAAATTGTTAAAAAAATCATGTTACAGGAGTTTAAATAGAGAAGTATGAAAATTAAAATTTAATTAATACTCATCACATCAACTTATTTAAACAAAATTACTTTTTTGTTAATAAAAAAGATTTATTATAAATTGAAGTAACTAATGTTTTATTTCACGATGCAATGTGAAAATTAGAGATTGAAAATTGTTAAAAAAAATCATGTTAAAGGAGTTTAAATAGAGAAGTATGCAAATTTAAATTTAATTAATACTCATCACATCAACTTATTTAAACAAAATTACTTTTTCAAATAAAAAAGTCTTTACAACTTTAAAAAAACGTACTAAAAAGATTAATAATAATTTAGTTACTTGAAAATGTAAATCATAATTACATAACATTATATTTTTGTTAAAAAAACATAAATTTTTCATTTATATAATAAAGCTTATGTAGTTATATCCTTTATTTTACATTTACCAACTAGTTTATCATCTAGTTTACCAAGCACTTCTAATCCAATAAGCTAGTTTATCATTTCCAAACTTTTAGGTATGAGCTTAGCAAACTAGTTTTGCCAAACATACTCTAAATAGATTAAATCAAGGTTTAAACCCTTTAGTTATCCTTATTTTTGGAGGGTTTTCCTATTTTGATTCCCGTCTTATTAGAATCTTCAATTGAGTCCCTATAAGTGTTAATTTCAATCAATTAAACCCCTGTTAATTTTTTTGCACAGTTGGGAGGATGACCTGTTAATTTTTGTAAACGTGGCCTATTTAGAGTTGAAGCATGACATGGATTAGAGTTGAAACATGAAATTATTTAAAATTTAGTAATTTAAAATTAGGGAATTTTGAAACGTGATTTAGGGTTCAAATCAAATTGAACTTGAGATTCAATTTGGATTAAAAATCTGAGAGGAGAGTGCATCGGAAGCTTGCGCGAAGCCATTGCTAAGTCTTCGGTGTCGACGACATCATCAGCACCACCGACACCACCTTCTTCTTCACCTTCCAAAAACGTGTTAGGCTTCTTTCTCCTCTTCCTTATTTTCTCTACCTGGATCAACAGAAGTTGGGACTCTATTCTCAATCATGGCCATGACCAGGGTGACACAGCATCAGCGCCAGATTAGGAGCTTCACTGTTGTCAATTTTGGGGTTGATCTGACTCTAGACCAATTGCGTTGTTTCAAAATCTCAGGGAGAATGGTTGAAGATAGGACTGAAAATGAAGGCCAACGTTGAGGTGGAGTGAAGAGTGGTAATAAGCAGAACAGTCTATGTTGTGGTGGAAGAAGATGCAGAATGAGTTCTTTGTTTTGTATTATGAGGGGTGAGATTGAAGAAGAAGACGAGTCTTGTGTATGTTGCGCGTGTGCAATTACGCTCCTCCAAACATTTTTTTAACAAAAAGCATTTTCAAAATTACCTTTTTTTTTCTTCCATCAATTACTCTCTTCGCACTCTCTCATCTTCGTTGGAAGAAAAAAAATTGGGGTTGTTCCAGAATCCACTACACAGCACCTCGAAAGGAAGAAAAATTGTTGGTGGGTTTAATATTGGAGCATATTAAGTGTGTTTTGTGTTAATGATGGGTGGATCAGTGTTAAAAAAAACAGATGAATGTGTGGCAATGAGTTTTGTGGGTCTAAGAAAGAAAAAGTGAGAAGTTGGACCATTGAGATATTCTATCATGCAAAGTTCGGGTATAGAGGTGAGCAAGATGATGACTATGAATGTTCGGGTATGGAGGTGAGCAAGATGATGACTATGAATGTTCAGGTATGGAGGTGAGCAAGATGATGACGATGAATGTTCAGGTATGGAGGTTTGGGTATGGAGGTGAGCAAGCTTTCGATGCACTCTCCTCTTAGATTTTTAATCCAAATTGAATCCCAAATTCAATTTGATTGAATCCTAGATCACGTTTTAAAATTTCCTAATTTTAAATTATTACATTTAATATAATTCCACGTTTCAACTCTAATCCATGCCACGTTTCAATTCTAAATAGGCCACGTTTATAGAAATGAACAGCTCATCCTCCCTGCTGTACAAAAAGTTCACTCCGTTAACTAAATTTAACGGAAAGGGCTTAATTGATTGAAATTAACACTTATGAGGACCCAATTGGGGATTTTAATAAAAAGGGGATCAAATTGGGAAAGCGCCCCAAAAATAGGGACAACTAAAGGGTATAAACCTTAAATCATATAACCTTCACATTTACACTCTCCATTTTATTATGTTAAATCCATTCATATAATCTCTTTGATAATAACTTTAATGGATTAAACTAGAAATTAACAAAAGAACATTTAAAATCTTTCTCATGTGTATAAAACAAAAATTAAAAGGAAAAACACGTCACCACTATATCTAAAAAGTCAAATACAAGGTTTGAATCTACAACACTTCTAAGAGGTATTGCATCACTTGCCAACAAACTCTTCATATGTGATGATGACAAACTTTCCTTTATCATTATATACTTTGTGTCGATGAAGTCATCAGGTTGTGTAAAACAATAAAATATTTTTCTCCCTTCTTATATTATCAAATCTAATTATATGTTAATAAAAAAGAATGAAACAATTAAAAAAATCACATTCTCATTAGAATGAGATTATAAAACATGACATTAAATAAATAAACTCACATTACATTGGAATCAAGATGGCAAACTTTCCTTTATCACTATATACTTTGTGTCGATGAAGTCTTAGGTTTTGTAAAGCAATAAAATATTTTTCTCCCTTTTGATATCACCAAATATAATTATATGCTAATGAAAAAGAATGAAGCAATGAAAAAATTACACAACATTATCATTAATGAATGAGACTACAAAATACAACATTCAATAAATAAACTCATACATTACATTGAAAACTTCAAAAATAAACAAACTCAAATTGCATTGAAACCAAGGAGACATTAGACCAATACATAGAACACATTCAAAGCATGGAAAACCAGTTAAATCCAGTTCTCAAGAATTGCCTGTCTTGTTGAAGGACAAGCGAAAACTCAAGAAGAATTTACTATCTTGTGCTGAAGGATGATGGAAAACACAAGAAGATTGCACTATTAGTTTTCAAAATCTTAAGCAGCAAATTGTTGAGATCAAGGAATAAAATGCACAACTTCAATTAGCAAGAAATAATTAGTTTTACATGCTTTGAGTGAATTCAATGCGTTGCTCTAATGTCTAATCCACTAATGAATATGTTTTGTTTTGTGACAACTTTTTTCTAAATGCTTCAATTTTTTCCCCTTCTGACATTTGATGATGATGATGTTAGAGGGAAGCAAAAGTTTCACTTTTGTTAGATCTAACAGACTAAAAGACAAAAGGGTAACAGGTGGGGGTTGTCTAGTTTAATCCATTAAATTAGCTTGATCAAATAGTGAATGTATTAAAATCACTTTCGTTTCTTTTTTATAAATTTGGCCGGCAAAATGAAAAGGGTTTCAAAAAATTTTGCAGACAATTCTACCCTTGCCGTGTTTCATTACCTTTTCAGTCTTAGATTTCGTTCTCTCTCACATTTTGTCTTCTCCATTCGTCCTCTCCCTTGCCTTCTCTCTGACATTCGTTCTTCTGTTCTCACAGTTTTACTGAAATGGAAAGTTCAGGACTATACCTTCGTTGGAGCAAGGTAAATGTCTTCTCAGACCATTTTGTTGTAGGTTTGGGTATTGGGTTATACGTTTGGGTATTGGGGTTCTTGTCGTTTCTTCGACCACTTTTGGCTTTTTGGTTATTTGATTTGGTGTTTTCATTTGAGTTATTTTCTTTGGGCAATTGACCGTTTGTCATTCATTTTCAACTATGTGTGTTTGCACTCTGAACGAACGGTTGACAGAGGAGCAACGGTCACTCATTTCGAAGATTCCATTTGCTTGGTTTATAGAGTTGAGTGGTAAAGTGATATTGAATACTAAAATTTTGCGGGAGTTAACGAAGAAATGGGTGGATTCGAGCAATGCTTTTATTATTGCAGACAAAGTTTTCAATATGAATGAAATGGATTTTTGTTCAGGATTAGGGTTGAGTTTAGATGGTAAAAGTATAAACTTAAAGGATTCTACAATGGATAGTAGTAAATGTGTGAGATACATAGGTAAGGAAATTAAAGATTTGAATTTCATTTACAAATTCTTGTTGAAAAAACATAAAAAAACCATTCCTTGTGAGCATTTCTGTAGCTTGTACATCTTGGTGTGGATATGTGAGATTTTATTTTCAAATCGTAGTGGACAAGTGTTTCATGTACTATTTAAAATTGTTGATGACTTAAGTGGTCTGAGTAAGTATTGTTGGGGTAGTTTAGTGTATCATTATTTGTTCGAAAATTTGAGCAAAGCTTCAGATTTTGTGAAGAAAGGCAAAGCTACAACCAATGTTTATGTCTATGGTTGTGTGTACATGTTGCAGGTAATTCTTTTTTACTCATTTCACAACTGAATTTTAGAATATTTGTTATTTCATTATGAGTAATTTTTAACAATGACATGTTTTATAGGTTTGGTTTTGTGAGCATTTCATGGCTCCTGAAGGTGCAATAGAAGAAATTCCAAGGATCTTGCACTGGATGAATAGAAATGTTGGAGACAACATCGTCAAACGCGTGTTCGAGATGGGTGTGGTATGTGTTTGGTTTTTTTGTAGTTGTGAATGTTATGTTATATTCACAGTACTTATATAACATATATGTTGTTAAATTTCAGGTTCATGCTGTAGATGATATTGGTGCTGTAATGAAGGATGAGAATGATGTGAAAGAAAAACAATCACCACTAAGAAGCAATGATGAGCAACGATCAATAAACAAATTGCTTAAAAAAAACACAGAGAGAGTTTGATGTATGAAATAGTGAAAGAGATGAGGGGAAATCTCCCTTATGTTGAATATACACATAGGGTCCTTTATTTATAATAGAAGAAATATGGTCTAAGTCCAAAATACAAATAAGAAATATAAACAAATTAAATAAGAGATATAAACAAACTAACTAAAGATAAGAGATAAATATAAACTAAATATAATATCTCTAACACTCCCCCTCAAGCTGGAGCATACAAATCATATGTTCCAAGCTTGTTACAGAGATAGTCAATTCTATGTCCTCGCAAGGACTTAGTGAATATGTCTGCCAACTGGTTGCTTGAGTTAACGAATTCAGTCTTGATATCTCCGGATATGATTTTTTCTCTAATAAAATGGCAATCAACTTCAATGTGCTTGGTTCTCTCATGGAAGACAGGGTTAGCGCTAATATGAAGAGCAGCTTGATTATCACAAATAAGTGTCATGTGAGTGATATCTCCAAATTTCAATTCACTGAGTAATTGTTTAAGCCATACAAGCTCACAAGTAGCTGATGCCATAGCTCTATATTCTGCTTCTGCGCTGGACCTAGCCACAACACTTTGCTTCTTACTTTTCCAAGATATCAGGTTGCCACCAATAGAGACACAATATCCAGAAGTAGACCTCCTATCAGAAGGGGAACCAGCCCAATCAGCAACTCAATAACAAACAATTTTTGTATCATTGTTAGGACCATATAGCAAACCTTTTCCAGGTGATCTTTTAATATACTTCAGTATGCGAACAACTACATCCCAATGGTCTTCACATGGGGAGTTAAGAAATTGACTCACCACACTAACTGCGAAGGAAATGTCAGGACGCGTATCAGTAAGATAATTTAATTTACCAACTAATCTTCTGTAACGTTCAGGATCTGAGAAAGGCTCCCCCTGATTTGGTAGGAGCTTGATGTTAGGATCCATAGGTGTCTCAACAGACTTATAGTTCATTAACCCTGTTTCCTCCAAGATGTCTAACGCATACTTCCTCTGAGATATGACAATACCATCATTGGATTGTGCTACTTCAATACCCAAAAAGTACCGGAGTTTGCCAAGATCTTTGGTTTGAAAATGGTGACAAATGTGTTGTTTCATCTGAGAGATGCCAAGGTAGTCGCTTCCTGTGAGAACAATGTCATCAACATACACTATTAAGTAGATACATCCAGCATTTGAGTGGCGATAGAACACTGAATGATTTGCTTCATTGCGAGTCATACCAAATTGTTGAACAACACCACTAAATTTACCAAACCAGGCCCGAGGAGACTGTTTTAGGCCATATAGGGATTTGCGAAGACGACATACCAATCCAGATGACTCCCCGTGAGCAACAAAGCCGGGCAGTTGCTCCACATAAATTTCTTCATGCAAATCACCATTAAGGAAAGCATTTTTGACATAAAGTTGATAAAGAGGCCATTGTCGAAGGGCGGCCATGCCAATGAATAGGCGAACCGAAGTCATTTTCGCCACTGGAGAAAAAATATCACCATAATCCAAACCAAAAATATGTGTAGCCTTTGGCAACCAGTCGAGCCTTCAAACGATTAATTGTACCATCAGGGCCAACTTTGATAGCATACACTCACCTGCAACCAACAACAGACTTTCCAGATGGTAATTGGATGTAAAGGGTCTTGAGGAAATAAGACAGAGGGAGGGATTTTGTTATCTAGGACAGAAGACGGCATGCGGTTAATGAGATAACATGCAGTGAGAACTGCATCACCCCAAAAACGCGAGGGTACTTGGCCATGAATTAGAAGTGTACGAGTTGTTTCAATGATGTGTCTATTCTTGCGCTCAGCCACCCCATTTTGTTGAGGAGTATAAGCACAGGAGGTCTGGTGAAGAATGCCATGAGAAGCCATAAAATGTTGAAACTGTTGAGAAAGGTATTCACGGCCATTATCACTTCGTAAAGTTCGAATAGAAACCCCAAACTGTGTTTTTATTTCAGTAAAAAATGATTGGAAAATAGAAAACAACTCAGAACGATTCTTCATTAAAAACAACAAAGTACATCTGGAGTAATCATCAATAAAAGTAACAAAATACTGAAATCCTAAAGTGGACTTAACACGACTTGGTCCCCAAATATCAGAATGAACTAATGAAAAAGGGGACGACGCTCGTTGTGAAACACTACGAGGAAAGGAACTACGAGTATGTTTTCCTAACTGACAAGACTCACACGACAAGTTGGATAACTTCGACAAACTCGGAACAAGCTGCTGCAGTTTGGCAAGGTTGGGATGACCTAATTGAGCATGAAGAAGGGATGGTGACTCCATGATGACGCCAACATGTGGAGAAGGGCGGAGAAGATATAGGCCATGAGACTCACATCCTGTGCCAATCATGTGTTTCGAACTCCGGTCCTGCAAACAAACAGAATCTTTAGTAAATGAAATAACACAATTAAGGGAATGAGTTAGACGACTGACAGACAATAAATTGAAAGGAGACCCAGGGACATAGAGTACATGATCAATGGATATGGACGGAAAAATATGAACAGTACCAATACCATGAGACGAGACTCTAGACCCATCAACCATTGTTACCGAGGGTAAATTATCCGGACATGACAAGGAAGAAAACAAGGACTTGTTACCAGTTATATGATCGGTGGCGCATGAGTCAAGGACCCAAGATCCAAGGGAGTGAGTCAGACCAACAAAAGGTGTACCTGTGCGGGCAACAGATGCAGATGTAGTGGAACTAGATTGCTGACGATCCTCATACCATCTGAGAAATTCGTTGAAGACTCCAGGGTTATCTACAGTATTAGATGAAGTAGGATGGTCTGCAGGCCGAGGAGGTGGATCAGAATTAGCCATTGCTACAGATCGAGGAGGACGTCCATGAAGCGCATAACATCTATCAATTCTTTGGCCTGGCTTCCCACAATGGTCACATTTTGGTCGTCCTTTACCTGGCTTGCGAGACCGACTTTTATCATCACGTTGGGTAGCCATAACAGAGGAGTCATCTCTATGAGGAGATGTCTCAATGACTGGTTTGCTCGGAATACGCAAAAGAGCAGAACAAGTAGAAGTAAAGTTGGGTATGACTGGAGAACCCAAAATCTGATCACGGACATGGGAGGAATCATCAGAGAGTCCGTATAATGCCAACAACATGAAGAACTTTGATCGTTGTTCCAATTCTTCAGCAGGAGTGGAAGCAGGAGGTAATTGCTCATTAAAATCATGAAGGAGGGCATGAACTTTACCCAAATATTCTGTTATGGGACCAGGATTGCGTGGACCAATAACAGTAAATAGATCCTGACAAACACCATAAAGACGCTGGGTGTCATTCGTGTATAATAACTTTGCTTGTGCCCATACTTCTGAACATGTTTCATATGATCAAAACATTTGTTTCAAAGAAGAGTGAATGGTGGACTTTATGACGATGCATAGCTGGGCATCAATTTTCATCCAGCGGGAAGTGTCCTCTATAGTAGCAGTAGTAACATTTTTAGTAAGGTGATCTACATACCCTTGACTCTTCAACCAAAGTTTGATATCGGATGCCCATGTTGCATAATTCGTGTCATCTAACTTGTCAATGGACAAGTGTACATTCACATAATTGGTGTATATTGATGAGACACCAGCAGAAGAAGATGAGGCACTAGCAGAGGTGGTTGTAGAAGAGGAAGAAGCCATGGAAAGGGAGAAACCCTAAAAAATTCAACGTGCTCTGATTGATGCAACTACCACAGATCCAGAAAGAGGGCGAGGAGGCGATTCGGATGGAGTGGCCACCGGTCAATTCTGGAACTCCGGCGACGATTCCGGCGACGGCTCCGGCGATGGCTCCGACTCCGGCGAGAGATGCGGAGGCTGCAGAGGCTGGGACCGTGGAAGAGGCTGGATCGGAACCTAAGCTCTAGATACCATATGAAATAGTGAAAGAGATGAGGGAAAATCTCCCTTGTGTTGAATATACACATAGGGTCCTTTATTTATAATAGAAGAAATATGGGCTAAGCCCAAAATACAAATAAGAAATATAAACAAATTAAATAAGAGATATAAACAAACTAACTAAAGATAAGAGATAAATATAAACTAAATATAATATCTCTAACATGATGCGTACTGTAAAGGATCAGAAATCTTTAATTGAAGAGCTTAAAAGGAAGGTGAATGTCGTAGAGGCAGAGTTGGCGGAAGAGAAGGCCAGAAGAACACCTAAAAGGACAACTACAGATTATGGTGTACAAAGTACTGGACGTCCACAAGCATTCACTAACAATAACAGTGTATTTGTTTCCCCTGGTGGAATGCCGAATGAGGAAGCGGGTGGAATGTGCAACACTGAAGAAGGTGCAATGTCGTCAAATGCACCGGGTGGAATGTCCAACAAACAATCACAGTTGAAGACGTATGCTAGGATTGGATCCAGAAGGCGTTATAAGAGCCAATTACTTAGGACACCATACACCGTAAATGTAGTAGTTAGAAAGAAAAATGAATAATTATTGTATTATACTTCACTCTTAGGACAAGAACAGGACGTTGTAATTAAACCTATTTCGTTCAATATATAGAACATCCATGTTAGGTTCAATCCATTTATGTAATTCGTAATAGCAAATTTATTGTGTCTGATATTGAACTGCTTTATATTTTGATTTGCAAGTGATAATGTTTGTGAAGAAAAATGAAGTAATGGTTGTGATTTGATGAATATAGCTGGAGGACCACAGTTGCATATCAGTGATTTTTGACCCCAAGTACAGTATTTTTAATTTTAATTTGATGTTCTTCAGTGAGGAAAGGCATGAATCTAATGTTTTGGGTCCCCCATGATGTAGCGGGGACCACCCATGATGAGAATCTTGAGTGAAGTGAAGTTCTGGTGTGTCTACTGTCAAAATGTGTCATGTAATCCTTTACAAGCAGGCTGTAAAGGATTACGCGAGTCTGAACACGAATTTGGACATCCTGTTAAACTGACGGAGCCACTAGTGATAACGTGGGGGACCACAGTTGCATATCAGTGATTTTTTACCCAAGTACAGTATTTTTAAGTTTAATTTGATGTTCTTCAGTGAGGAGAGGCATGAATGTAATGTTATGGGTGCCCCATGATGTAGGGGCGACCACCCATGATGAGAATCTTGAGTGAAGTGAAGTTCTGGTGTGTCTGCTATCAAAATATGCCATGTAATCGTTTACAAGCAGGTTGTAAACGATTATGCGAGTCTGAACAAGAATTTGGACATCCTGTTAAACGAAGGGAGCCACGAGTGATAACATGGGGGACCACAGTTTCATATCAGTGATTTTTTACCATTATTTAGTTTCTTTATATCTTATCAGCCTAGGTGGTCCCATTCTCCATCATGGGGTTTCCCATACATCAAATCCAAGCACTCACTCACACTTATACCACATACACAAGCAAAAAGCACTCAAGTTGTCTTAAAAAACACACAAAATCACTTGTGGTCCCCAATGTTAACACAAGTGGTTCCTTCAGTGCAACAGGATGTCCAAAAACATAAATAGACTCGCGTAAACGATTACCAGCCCATTGTAAACGATTACAAGGGTCTTTTTTGCTGCACATATTGCAGAACTTGGCCTTAATTGCTATGGCACTTTCATACATTGCACATAAACAAACCTTGACATCAATCATCAAATAAAAAAATCATGTGTACATTGCACATAAACAATCTTGAAATCAATCATCTTACTCCTAGCCTTGAAGTTGGTCTTTGCTGTGTGGGGTTTGAAGCTAACTTTTTCTTCTTCTGAATTGATTGAATAGTTATCAAAATGAAGGGGCACCTCATTTGATCCGCAACTCTCCTTTTCTTCCCCAGCAGCATCTAAAAATCTTGCCATGATTGTGAATTTGTGATTACAATTAGAAGGTTCATATTGCTTCATGGCATAGCTTTCAACTGATGAAGTCTCTCGAAGGTGTGTTGCCATCCATCTCTCAAGCTAGCACCAACTCATATTTGACTCCAAGATGTTGTGTTTTGTTAATTTTCTCTTTGAACAAATCCTTTGTTGTAACAACCAGATCAATATTTTGCTATCAGCCATGTTTGTCCTTTATCCACATTTGATTGTGTGTATTGTCAATGTAATAAGAAATCACTGATTATACGACTTTTAAGTTAATTGTTGTATAAGTCAAACAAACTTATAATACAAGGTTGTTTGTAATTGAATGATAATGTTAAATACACCAGTGCATGTGCTATTTAGTCTTTAGTGTTTACCTGTTGTGAGACCAAAAAACCATTCGCAACCAAAAAATAGAATTAGGAAAACGGAAATTTTTTTCAAATCTACTTCAATGGCCTCTAGTTTCTCCGAGACTAAACACATATCACATTTATTGATACACAAAAGTGAAAACAAGTGAACTAAACAAAATAAACGAAATCAATCGCAACATACCAAATTTTGGTTATCAAATTGAACATCTCGATCTCCAATCACCTTGATTTCACCAGTTTGACATTAGATTCCGTCTCTTTTTTCCCTACCTAACTATCGAGAGCTTCATCATCCAATGTCTTGGAGCTTAGACCTCATAGAAGCAGAAAACAACGGTTCCTTCCGCGAGGGTTTGGAGACGTCGACATGGATGAAGAGCTGGTCCATGGCAAAATCCTTGTCCTTGGGGCCGACAACCGCATGACATAGACACTTACCCCTTCCTTGTCGTAGCTGCATTTCAGAACCGGACCTTGCGAGTTCCCTTCACGATGGTGAAGGGCGACGGAGGACTCACTTTCTGCGATGCCGTCATGGGAGCCAATGTCTAGACCTAAAGTAAAACCTTAAAAGAAAAAGAGAGTAAGAGACATCTTACAGAGACTGGAGAAGTAAAGAAGGTTTGGGAACCAAAATGGCCACTAGAGAGCACTCGTAATGCCCACCAACGCTTCCATCAACAAAGAAAATGGCAGGATCAATAGGAGGTAGGTTTCTTAAATTTTAGAGTTTGGGAAGAGGGGAAAAGGAAGCGAAGAGAAAATGTCTAGCGAGTTGAAGAAATTTATTTTAAAAAAATAAAAAAGTTATATTTAACCGGGGTCCTAAAAAACCGCCGGAAATTACGGAGGTATTTTAAGCCGCCGGAAATTAACCTCTGCCAAAATTCAATAATTTTGTAGTGAATGGGGTTGTGTTAAAGTGTATAACTCATGTTAGAATTTCATAAGTGAATTTGAAAGTGTTCTTTTGGGGTTCAAGAAACTTTCGTGGTTAAACTTTCTATCTAAGTTTGCATGTGAAGTGTGTTTATTGTAACATCCCAAAAATATACGTATCTATATCATGTGGAATGCAACATGTATGATAAAGTAAAACAGTTAAGAGTAGAAGTATGATGAAGTATTATAAGATACAGTCATCCAAAATATAAGAGGAATTAAAAGCTTTACATATGGTTCTAGAGTTTTTTTAAAAGGAAGAGAAGGAAAGATATTAAGTCATATACATGTAGTTAATTCTATCTAGTATAAACTACTCTGCAGTGTCTGGAGCATCAGCAGCATCAACTCCATCTAATACATGCTCCAAAGGGGGCTCTCCTACCTCTGCTCACATCCAATTTGGATGATCATCGCAAAGAGAATTAAACACACACAAAACAAGCAACATACAATGCAAGGGTAAGCTAGATTTCAAAAAGATTACCAGTCAATTAAAACTAACTAAAGTAAAAGAATCATACAAACAATACACTCATAGAAGAACAGTTTTACTAAGTTATAAGTTATAGATTTTATTAAGTGGTGTTAGACTTAGACTCGTCCGGACCTGGAATGAATGTCGAGCTATGCCGGGTTATGCACTTGTGGTGGCCTCTACTGCTTTGCAAAGCCAATTGCTATGAGTTCCACCCTACCACCACAAGGTTAGTCCGTTATCACTCACCTTGGCCCATATAAAATGGAGATAACCAAGACTAGGACCTCCTACTACTCTCACCACATGAACTAATCTTCTCTAAGTTAGATTGAATAGTCATTAGAGTATTAAGGAAAACCCCCAAGACTGAGCTACCTATATTCATTCCAATAGTTAACATGATATCACTCATATCTTGGCCCATAAATGGAGACACCCAAGATTGAGTTTCCTGTATTTATTCTCAACATTAACAATGATCTCACCTAGAGATCTTGATTTGATTCTCAAAGCCCATGATTCATACCACCAATCTTGTTTCACTTCACCAACCTCATCCAATTAATCATACAATCTCATTCAGAAGCAAAATAAACATATATAACTCATACATTACATATCTTCACAGAAACATCATTTATTAATACCAATTTCTTTATCAACTATAATTACCTATACTTAAGAAATTCAAACAGCTTGGAGACCCTCACCAATGGCTCCGAAAGGGTCAAACACCCCCAGAACGACCTAAAGAACGTCCAAAACGGACGTCCAGAACCCCCAAAACTATGAAAAACAAAAGCAACAACAGAAAATTGCGCCCAGCGCCATTTAAGGGTGCCAAGCGTGAATATCTACTGAAAAACAGCAAGAAATGGCGCCCAGCGCCATTTAGAGGAGCGCAGCGTGAATTCTGCAGATTTTCTGCAGAATTTTGAGGAACTCACACCCTCAAAATCTATTTTAGGTCCCTTGGGGAAATTTTAACCTCCCTAACACGAAGTATGGTTGATCTTAAACTTGTTTAAGGGTTCATACATGATCTTAACACTTATCTCTAACAATTATGCAGAAAATTTGGATCAAATAACTCAATTTCCTTTACTTATGGGGTCAAATTCAAATTTACCATTTGTATTCTATTTTTTGTTGGTTTAATGTTTCTAACAAGTCTAAAAGTGGCTTGACTAAGTGGTACTAGCAGTCTAAATATGCACCTCACCTCTATCTCACAAAATCACTCCTCCCCTTCCCCTCAAATTGACTTAAACACTCTAATTTCTATATGTGGATTAACTAGCTACTGCCTAACTGAAATCTCCACTCCAACTCTTAATTCTTTTTCATACTCTTATGCATTCCAATTCTTAATTTAACTCATAGTTACTCATTCAAGTTACAGTTCATAAAATACAGATTCATGACAATAGAAATCACACTCCAGCACATAATTCATCAATTCAATTTCATAAAACCTATTCTATCACACAAGTCATACATGCAGAAATTTTAAACTCAAAAATATAAACTCAATAAATATAAATTAAAGTTCTATAAATTCAGAATTCAACCTAGCTTCCCTTACCTGAAATCTTGCACAGGACAGCTCAAGGCTCTCTTCTAAATGTCCTAACGTTTTCAGAATTTATCCTCCAACCTAGAGATCACAAAACAGTGATCAGAACAGCTTCTAAAGCTGGAATTGAAAGAGAAATTGAAGAAAGAAACTGCTAATAGCACATGCAATCAGTAGATTGCATGTTCCAAGGCTTAAATCGGTGAAGAAAAGAGGGATTAACAACTTACCCTCTTCGAACGTGAAATGATCGGTGCAACTGGAATTCTTGGAGTCCAAGTGCTTTAGGCAGCTATAGGAAGGAAATTTAATGGTTCAATTTGGAGAATTTTGGGAGAGAATGCAATGAGCAGAAAGAGAGCTTGGAAGAGGTGGTTTTCCAGACAAGAGTTAAGGGTTCAAAGAAATCATATTTTTGAACTCAAATGGTGTTTCAGTTTTAAAAGTCATTACCCTCTCATCTGTTGCCACATGTCCCCATTTTGTGCTGACAAAATCCCAAGTCTTTACATTTATAAACTTTTGAATGTTATTAAACTATAGAATGATATTTTCTTTGCATTTTTGGTGTTATAAGTGTTATAATATTGCAAAAATTGAATGTTGGTTTTGGAACGTTTTACAACATTCATATTCTTTTATTGACATGCTATCAATATTAAAAATCGGTTTGAGATTTTTTCTTATAAATAAATATTGTTTAATAATGTTTTAGAATTAAAATAATTTAAAATAAATATTGAGACTGTATTTTTAAAATTAATAAACTTAATAGAAAAAATAAGTGTTGAGGTGATCTTTTTATAATTTACGTTACATACCCTTTATAAAAAGCATTTTAATTGTATCTATATTACATGTTATTGTATATAATGATAACAATACACATGTTTATATACAGAGTTCATATATTTTCATCAAAAACATATTACTTAGATATAATATTATGATTTTATGTAGTATTTTCTTTCTCCAAACATAAACAGATTACATATTTTTTAAATTGACAAACTTAGAAGGTAAATTACGTGTTAAAGTGATTTTTAATTAGTTAGGTTACATTGTTACATTCCAATTTTTGAGATGCTATAGTGTAATTTTTTTTTCTCAACACAATATTTCCATAAAATATTTATGAAAAATAATAAACTTAATTATTTGATTAAAAATGCAAAAGTAAAATATAACCATAAATGTGGTCTGGAAATCTAAAAATATTTCTCATACATAAAAATATCAAGTTCGAAAACTTTTTAATAATAGAAATAAATAATAAAATCCCTGAATTTAAATCTCAACTCTCGTCAGCTACTTTGATCCAGTTTTTATCTACAATGTCATATACTTCCATACAAATACGATCGTGGAAACCACAAACACAACATGTAAGAGTGAGCTAGCAAAAACAAGTCATATAACATACATAAGTATTAAACAACTACCAAAAGTAAGTCCTCTGAACAATATATACCTTAAGATTTCCGAAAGGTACATATTTGAATATACCTACACACATCTTCAAATGACACCACATCAAATAATTAACAACTACACTGTCATAATTCAAAGTCATCAATCCACACCTAGACTCCCTTGGTCATTCACCAACTCATACCCTAATTTGTTGAAATTGTTCACTCTATATATTGGGTCACCACCGATTTACTCACATACAACTATAAGGTCGAGTGCCACCTCTCACCACTCTATTAAAGAGCTTCACTGGATCGGTACATTTTACCACACCATTAAAGCACGACATCTCTCACCACTCTCTAGAAGGTTTCACCGACAAGTACATCACTTCCCACCACTCTCTTAGAGTTTCACCTGACAAATATACACTCCCCACCACTCTCTTGGAGCCTCACCGGGCAAGTATACACCCTCACCACTCTATTCTCAGAGAGTTTCATCGAGCAAGTACTAGTGCTACTCCCACCAGACTTCCAGGAGTTTCACAGGGCATCATAACATAAATCAATTCCATAAAAAATAAACAATATCCTACTCACAACCAAACAACAAACTGGTATGTACTAGATATTCTCCAAACAATAATAAAATAGTCAACCATGTACTAAACACACCACCATTTTTCTATAAAGATAACTAAACCCATAAAATACTATATATCTACCTGAGTCAACCAAAATAAGAAATAGTAAAATATATAGTACACACCCCCTCTTTCTAATAACTAACACCCAACTCCATAAAATAAAATAAGGAAAAAGTTCTTTTAACAACTCTTTTTTGACAACGCATACGTGGTAACTTATGATTGGTCCATTTCAAATATTTTTTAAGAAAATAAATTCAAACAAACCAATAAAATGGTGATAAGGGTCCTGTTGTCAAAATATTATTAAAAAATGTTGTTAAAATATCAGGATCCATAAAATAAATTCAATATATCCACCCTAAGTGGACCCTGCATCTACCAAAATAAAAAGGGTTAAATATGTTTTTAGTCCCTGAAGTTTCATTGATTTTTGGTTTTAGTCCCTACATGAAACATTGATGGCATTTCGTCCTTTTAGTATGGAAACATGTATGAATAGTCCCTAAAAATATACGGCGTCAATTTTTTGGTGAGGTGGCTAACGGCTCTGCCACGACTTCTCTGTACATTGCCTGCCACGTAGAATTTATTTTAATTTGGAATGAAATTAAGCATTTTAGCACGTGTGTGTAGTAATCAGATTGAATTAGGATCAGATTATGACTTAGGGATTTTAGGTCAAATTCGTTTTTTGCAATTGGGGAAAAATGACGTTTCTGGAAACCATCAACACAAACATTGTACTGGAACTGGAAAGCTTGTTCTAGGTTGTATCAAGGTGGTCGTTGCGATGGTCGTTGCGATGGTCCTGAAAGAGACGTAGGGTGTGAAAGGCAATCGCGCATTGTATCAAGGTAAGTGCTCGTATTTCGTTTGTGATTCATGGTGGGTCGATTTTGGGATTAAAGTGTTAATGTGTGAATGTAGGTCTAGAAATGGTGTTTGAAATTCGTTTGCATCACATGGGAAGGTTTGTTAATGATAAGGGGCTGCGGTATGTTGGCGGAGAGGTACACGTGATAGTAGGAGTTGATCCAGATTGTTGGTCTTATTTTGAAGCAGTTGGAATTATTAAAGAGTTTAAGTATGATGTAGACTTGAAACTATGGTGGAAAGGGTCTAGGGAAATTCTGATGAATAATGTGAGAATACTGAGTGATGACAGGGAAGCAATGAACTTGGCTAAGTATGCAGAGGAGACTGAGGACATGGTAGAAATATATGTTCAACATGTTCGCAGTGAGGCAGTGGAGGTTTTGTTTCTTAGTTGTGGTGAAGAGACACACGATGGAAACATGGAGGGTGTGGCTGAGATTGTAGAAGAGGGTGGAATGAGTGTATAACATGGTCATGCTGGTGAGGAACATATAGAGGTTCAAATAGGTGACGAAGAGGTTGGAAATGGTGAGGAAGAGGCTGACATTGGTGAGGAAGAGGTTGACATTGGTGAGGAAGAGGCTGAAATTGGTGAGGAAGAGGTTGACATTGGTGAGGAAGAGGCTGAAAGTATGGAGGAGGAATCATTGAGGAATGTGGTTGAGGGGGAAGTAGAAGCTTCAACTTAAGAGTTTGTGGATGAGAGTGAAGAAGAAAGAATGGATAATGATGATGATGGGTTTGGTGTTGAGAATGATAGGGTGGATGATGCATATAATTGGTTGCTAGGTATTCCTACCTAGAGTTGGTGTAAACATGCCTTAGTACCTATTGTAGATGCGACGTGTTGATAAATAATTTGAGTCAGTCCTTTAATAGTACTATACTACTAGCTAGAGACAAACCAATAATAACTATGATGGAATGGATACGAACTTATATTATGATACAGTTTGCAACACTAAGGGAGAAAGCCATGACATATCTAGGAGTTGTAATGCCTAGACATAGAAAAAGGCTTGATAAGGAAATAGAAAAGAGTGGTAATTGGATTCCCACATGGGCCGGTGATGAGTCGATATTTTATTGATTTCACTTAGTTTATTGTGCTAGAATTAATCATGGAATTGTGTTTAATTGTTCGGTATTTTCCCGTTTTTCCTAATTATGCTTAATTTGACAGGAAATTCTAATTTTAATTAATTTGAATTTTTTTGAGCTAATTATTTGCATTATTATTTTCAGGGAAAATTTTGGAAATAAAATTTAGGACATTTGGAGGACACCAAATAAATTCAAGACTCTCAAATTAGACATTTTAAATTTTAGTTAGATTGTAATTTAATTGTTTAAACTTTTTGGACAGCTTTTGTGCATTGGGCCAGGCAAATTTTATGATGGCCGAAAATTGTAGGACACTTGGCACCTAGGGTTTCCTTTTATTTTAGGGTGGACCCCACCCAATTTTAGGACACATATCCTAGGGATTACAAAATGGTTGCAGCCGTCACCTTGAAGGGACCACTCTCTCAGCTGGATTCAGATTTTTTTGGAAGGGTTTTTAACTTGGAACATGGTTTCGGTGGATGGCATTGGTTGAAGAAGAGGATTGCATTTACTATTCCTTGCTGTATTTTTGCTAAAGCCACGGTCTAGGATCTTAAATTTATGCTATTTTATTTGCTTTAAAAGAATAATAAGCTTTAGTGAGTTGATTTCACGGTTTTGCTGCAAGTTTAATTCCCTTTCTTCCTTTTGCTTTTGACGTGATTGATGGGAGGCAAGCAAGGTGTCACCTTTAATTTGGGAAGTGTAGTACGGTGCAACATTTTTTTTCAATTGGAATGGAACACTCTGAATTCACGGTGCTTTATTGTATTTTTCTTGGAGCATGAGAACATTGTCTTTTGGGGGCTGCAACGTTATTTTTGGGGGAGACTATGTAGCTCACGGTCCTTTTGAGGGTGAATGAGAGAACATTTTTTCCTTTCAAGCACTGATTTATATTTTATATTGGGTGTCTTTTATGTCCTTTTGATTCCATCTAGCATAGTGTTATCATGAGTCCAGCAACACATCATAGGTAGCAGCGTTGATTTATTTTGGAAGTTCAGCACGGTGATTTATTTTGTTTGGAGGTGCACATGTGATTTTTCAATTTTGCTGGAGCAGTTGCCACCTATGGAAACATATCAATTATTTTCTTGGAGAAGGAGAAACGCAGCACGGGTTTTGATGTTATTAATGCCTTACCACGTTCAATGTAGTTTAAATGGTTCAATTGTTTTTTTCTCACATTTACGACTTAGGTGTTCAATTTATTGGCAAGCAATGATTTAAATTTGGAGGTGCAGTATGGGTCACGGCCTCGGGAAAGGTTTTATCAAGCACATTGATTTATTTCTTTTTTTTTTAGGAAACGGTGCTTTAATTTGAGAACATTGCTTATCAACTTCACTTATTTCTTTGCTTTTAGAAAATTGTTGCACGGCATTTTAAGCATTATTACTTCTTATTCTAGTTTCATTATGCATTTAATAGTTTAATTTAAGTGTTGCATTTTAATAATTTTAAGTGTGTTTAGATATTTAATTTCTTTTCAGCATTCAGTTTAATCATTTTCTTTTACTTTAAAGTTTTCAATTCTGTTTAGTCATATTTAATTTTCATGCATTTAATTAAGTTCATTTGCATTCACAAACATCTTCACTAAACCCCCCCCCCCCACTTCGTGTTAGACCTTAGACTCGAACCACATTTGGTCCTTGAGAGACGACCTAGGGGTCATTCCCTAGCACTATACTGCATTCTTTTATGCACATCAAATTTGTATGGGCCGCGACAGCCCATCAAATTTTGGCGCCGTTGCCGGGGACCAACGGTTCGGTTTTAGTTCTTTGTTGTGTTAGTGTGTGTTGTCTTGTCTTGTGTTGTGAGTATGATGTTCCGTTTTGTGTGTTCGTCATTGTTTATTGCATTTAGGTAGCTTTCGTTGCATATTTTCATTGCATTCTTCTTTTCCCTCTTTCTTCTACATGTCTACCTAGTTTGAGTTTTTGAATACTGTTTTCCCTGCTTGTTACTCTGATTATGATTCTCCTGCTGATTTGTGTGTTGAGAACAATATGATTCCTCCTCCATCTCATGAGAGTGCTCCTAGGGAGTCGTTTCCACTTGATGAGGAGGATATTCGTTGTGTTTTCAACACTGGACTGATACATTTGTTGCCTAAGTTTCATGGTCTTGCAGGTGAATGCCCACATAGACATTTGGAGGAGTTCTACACATTATGCTCTTTGATGAAACCTCCAGATGTCCCGGATGAGGACATGTTCTTAAGGGCATTTGAGTACTCGTTACATGGAGCGGCAAGGGATTGGTGTTGTTGTCTTACTCCAGGATCCATCACCAGTTGGGAAGATCTGAAACATCAGTTTCTAGGCAAATTCTCCCCTGTGCGGTATGATTATAGTGACGATCCTGGGTGGAATGATCCTAACATGGGATGGCATCGTACTCCTCAGCGTCAACATCAAGAACCACCATTCCAGACTCCTTGTATGCCTTCTTCACCAGTCCAGGAACCACAGGAGCTGCAGTTTCATGAGCCTGCACATTCTTTATCAGCTGTTCGTAGGAAATTGGAAAGCAAACTTGATTCTCTTGAGAGTTTGGTGACATAGCTGGCATCTAACCAGAGACCAGCACCTCCATCTGCATCTGCTACACGGTTGTGTGCTATATGTTCTTCCAGTGACCACTTTACGGATGCTTGTCCTTCTTTGGAGCACCCTGTTTATCATGATGAGCCTCAAGCTTATGCTACCAACATCTACAATAACAGGCAGCCACAACAGAAAAATAAAAGGAAGTAGGAACAACAAGAGGCATCTGCCCGCCCACCTTCCAAATCTTCTACTTCTTCAGAGCCAACATTGAATGAGTTGTGGAGGCAGATAGCCAGGAAGGCCATAGAGGAATAGTCTCCTGTTTTAGAGGGACCTCCAATTCAGACTGTTCAGATTACTGATGATGACAGTGTCACCCACATAGGGGATGAGAAACAGAGTCACGAGCCTACTATTGCATCATCTACTTTCCTACACTCTTATGTCCCTGCTCTTGTGCCTGAGGATGCAGTGGATCATTCTGCTGTTATTGGTGAGATAAATCATGAATCAACCCAGGTTTTCTCTAAACTTGAAATCCCACTTGTTTTGCCTAAGTTGTTCATGCATTCAAATATTCTTGACTCTGCTTCAGATTCACTTGTTAGCGCTGATTTTGATAGAGAAACTATGAAAACTGAAGATGGTTTAGACTTGGGATTAAATTTTGATCTTTCACAGTTTTCTGAAAATTTTAAATGTGGTTGTGAAGCTGGTTCTTACTCTATTTGTGTTGAGATCAATTCTGTGATACAACCAGTTTCCAACTTTATGATTGGTGATGTTAACTGTGAATCTGATGAAAATGTTGAGGAACAGGCAGATAGGAGTACCACCTTTGAGATAGGTAGAACACTTTCACCTTCCACCGCTTTAGCCACATCTAGGGAAGTGGAGGTAAACATACCTGAGATACATTTTGTGGTTGATGATTATGTTGTTGATAAGTATGTTGATGTTGATGATATTGATGAGCATGCTTTTGATTTTCACTCTTTGCATGATGAGAAACAACTTTTGCCATATTGTCTGAATGTTTATTCTTCATGCATTGAACATGAATCTGATTATGTTGTTGACATTGCTTTTGAATTTGAAAGTGATTCATGTTCTGAGGGTATATCTGAGGTTCAGCCTCTTACACTGGGATTGGGTGTTATACCCCTGCATGTTATTTCTGTGGAACCACATTGCACTAACCATGTTGCAGGAGGTACATATGGATTTGATCAACACACACCCATGGTGGAAGACAAAGGTGCCGACAGTTTGAAAATTAATAGGCACCAGCTGAACCTGCTCATCAACAATCACTGCTTCTTGGATCCAGCTGTGGAGGACATCTCCCTGCTTGATCAAATTTGGAGGATGAACCAATTCTTCCTCAACACTTCTTTGCTGAATCTTGTGGTGGAAGACATCTCCCTGAAAGTCCAAAATTGGCAACTGCCACCATGACCAGGGGAGTTTCCTTTTCCCTTCTCCTCCTTTCCCGCTTTTATTGCACTTGTCCATGATCTGTTGATTATTCTGATTTCTGATCTAATGATTGTGACACACTGAGGACATTGTGTAGTTTAAGTGTGGTCTATTGGGAGAGAATTCTACTTTCTTTGATTAGTTTATGTTTTCTGCGTTAAATTTTTTTTGTTTTCTAGGTAGTTTTTTGTTGTGTTTTGTATACAGTTTTGCATGTTTCTCTTGATTTTTGGACTTTGTTTAGGTTGTGGACTTGTCTTTCACTTCATTGATACTCTGATTGGTTGGAAATCCTTGCTTTTCTCTGCTTGGAAGATGATTATGATGTTTGAGAGGTTGAATTGATTGTCACAGAATACCCTGTGTGAGATTTGATCCATTTGATGTTCTTTCTTGTATGTGTGATATGTCTCTTGATTGCTTGCACATTTGCCTTGGCTTGACTCTTATTGATGATTCTTGATTGATATGCATGTTTGGAAGTGATAAAGGCAGTTTTGTTGTTGAGCCTCTCTGGCCAGATGAGCTTACCTTGTTTTGATCGTTTGATAACCCTTTTTGAGCCTATACTTTCCCTTTTTCTTTGTTTTGAAGCTCATACACTAGCCCTAAGTGAAAAACCATGATTACCTTAACCTTAGGGAATTTTGGAGCTTTGGAATTGTTTTGGGAATAAGTGTGGTCTCGTTGGGGATTCTGATGAATTGGCTAGTTAGTTCCTCTTCTTGTTTTTGTTTTTGTAATTATGTTGTGAATCTTGTCTCTTACAGTTGTGTTTTGAAAAGAGAGAAAAGAAAAGAGACTAGATGAAAAAAAAAGGAAAAAAATAAATATAAAGAAAAATGAAAAAAAATTGTGAATAAAGGAGTCAAGAAGAGGATTGAATTAGAGGGTTTTTGGTGTGATTTGAATGTGTTTACACTTGTTCCCCATTGCTCCTTTATTTCTTTTGGTTTGTAGCTTCTCATCCATATTATATCCTCCCTTACCCTTAGCCCCATTACAACCATGAAAAGACCTTTTGATTTGAACATGCATAGGTTTTGAGTGTTGATATTAAAGGCCTGCCAAGTCTATTTGTGTTTGCTTTCTTGAGTGCATTGAGTTGACATTGTTTATCTTATACACTTGAAAGAAACATTGATAGTGTGCATCTATGAGGTTTTGTTACTCTTGATTCACCTCTTGAACTGATTGATCATTTTGTCATGCTTTGAATTGCTTGGATGATTTCTCTGAGTATCTGCTTTCTCTGATTCTGTGTTGGATACAATCTACTTCTCTTCTTTGCCCATATTTCTTGAGAATTGTGTAATTCTGTTTGTATCTTTCATTGTGAGTCTTTGTTTTCTGTCTGTTGAGTCTGTGTCAATTCCCTGATGTCCTCTGAACTGTTCCCTGATTTGCGTCTTGATTTTGCCCAGGAGTGCAAAAGACTAAGTGTGGTCTATTTTGATGAGTCGATATTTTATTGATTTTACTTAGTTTATTGTGCTAGAATTAATCAGGGAATTGTGTTTAATTCTCCGGTATTTTCCTGTTTTTCCTAATTATGCTTAATTTGACCGAAAATTCTAATTTTAATTAATTTGAATTTTTTTGAGCTAATTATTTGCATTATTATTTTCAGGGAAAATTTTGGAAACACAATTTAGGACATTTGGAGGTCACCAAATAAATTCAAGACTCTCAAATTAGACATTTGAAATTTTAGTTAGATTGTAATTTAATTGTTTAAACTTTTTGAACAGCTTTTGTGCATTGGGCTAATGTTTGCAAATTTTATGATGGCCCAAAATTGTAGGACACTTGGCACCTAGGGTTTCCTTTTATTTTAGGGTGGACCCCACCCAATTTTAGGACACATGTCCTAGGGATTACAAAATGGCTGCAGCCGTCACCTTGAAGGGACACACTCTCTCGGCTGGAATCAGATTTTTTTGGAAGGGTTTTAACTTGGAACATAGTTTCGGTGGATGACATTGGTTGAAGAAGAGGATTGCATTTACTATTCCTTGTTGTATTTTTTGAAGCCACGGTCTAGGATCTTAAATTTATGCTATTTTATTTGCTTTAAAAGAAGGGTTAAATATGTTTTTAGTCCCTATACTTTGGGGCAATTTTGGGTTTAGTCCCTCTTTCAAAATTTAATCCTTTAACTTTAGAAAACTCTGGTTTTAGTCATTTTTACCAAATTTGTTAACTTTATTTGTTGTTTCAAGCACGTTTCATTATAGCATTTGGATTGTTTACACTATTTGACACATTTTTGCTTCAATATTAACTAAGACACGCGTTTGAAACAGCAAATAAAGTTAAAAAAATTTGGTAAAAAGGACTAAAACCAGAGTTTTCTAAAGTTGAATGACTAAATTGTACCATAGTTTGAAAGAGGGACTAAACCCAAAATCACCCCAAAGTATAGGAACTAAAAACATATTTAACCCTTAAAAGAATAATAAGCTTTAGTGACTTGATTTCACGGTTTTGCTGCAAGTTTAATTCCCTTTCTTCCTTTTGCTTTTGACGTGATTGATGGGAGGCAAGCAAGGTGTCACCTTTAATTTGGGAAGTGTAGTACGGTGCAACATTTTTTTTTCAATTGGAATGGAACACTCTGAATTCACGGTGCTTTATTGTGTTTTTCTTGGAGCATGAGAACATTGTCTTTTGGGGGCTGCAACGTTATTTTTAGGGGAGACTATGTAGCTCACGGTCCTTTTGAGGGTGAATGAGAGAACATTTTTTCCTTTCAAGCACTGATTTATATTTTATATTGGGTGTCTTTTATGTCCTTTTGATTCCAACTAGCATAGTGTCATCATGAGTCCAGCAACACATCATAGGTAGCAACGTTGATTTATTGAGAAGTTCAGCACGGTGATTTATTTTGTTTGGAGGTGGACATGTGATTTTTCAATTTTGCTGGAGCAGTTGCCACCTATGGAAACATATCAATTCTTTTCTTGGAGAAGGAGAAACGCAGCACGGGTTTTGATGTTATTAATGCCTTACCACGTTCAATTTAGTTTAAATGGTTCAATTGTTTTTTTCTCACATTTACGACTTAGGTGTTCAATTTATTGGCAAGCAATGATTTAAATTTGGAGGTGCAGTATGGGTCACGGCCTCGGGAAAGGTTTTATCAAGCACATTGATTTATTTCTTTTTTATTTAGGAAACGGTGCTTTAATTTGAGAACATTGCTTATCAACTTCACTTATTTCTTTGCTTTTAGAATCTTTGCTTTTAGAAAATTGTTGCACGGCATTTTAAGCATTATTACTTCTTATTCTAGTTTCATTATGCATTTAATATTTTAATTTAAGTGTTCCATTTTAATAATTTTAAGTGTGTTTAGATATTTAATTTCTTTTCAGCATTGAGTTTAAGCATTTTCTTTTACTTTAAAGTTTTCAATTTTGTTTAGTCATATCTAATTTTCATGCATTTAATTAAGTTCATTTGCATTCACAAACATTTTCACTAAACCCCCCCCCCACTTCGTGTTAGACCTTAGACTCGAACAACATTTGGTCCTTGAGAGACGACCTAGGGGTCATTCCCTAGCACTATACTGCATTTTTTTATGCACATCAAATTTGTATAGGCCGCGACAGCCCATCAGCCGGGGGTGAAAAATTTGAGGTGACACACGGCTTCACAATGAATAAGTTTATTGTTGACTTAAGTAACAATTCCTGTAGTTGTTACAGTTGGGATTTAATAGGAATACCCTGTAGGCATGGTATTGCTGCCATTAATTACAAACTTCTAAACCCTGAAGATTATGTCCATGTTTATTACAAGAAACAAGCTTATGTCACCTGTTATGCCCCTAAAATAGTTCCAATAAATGGGCAACAAATGTGGCCAACTTCTGAAAACACCCCCTTACTCCTCCCTCCAATTTACAAAACACCTCCTGGGAGGCCAAAAAGATTAAGAAGAAGAGAGGCAGATGAACCTGTGAGCCATACAAAGTTGTCCAAGAAGCATGCTATTATGAAGTGCAGCAGTTGCAAAGAGTTTGGGCACAATGTAAGATCATGTAGAAGAAAGAACAGAAATAAGGTAAACAATTTCTCTATTACAACTTCACCTAATTATTTACACAACATGGCATCTAATGTTGCTTACTATTTTTGTAGAACACAAGGGGCACTTCAAGTGTTGAGGGATCTGGTAGCAGGCCCAGATCTAAAGCAGAAGCACCACCATCAACTTCACAAGGAGCTGCAGCTGGAACAGCATCAACAGCACATAGTGGACTATCATTCAGTGGAGCAGCAGCTGCATCAAGAGGCCAAGCTATAGGAAGAACAGCCTCAAGACTAGGTGCACACCATCTCGGTTCCTAAGCCAGTACAACCTGACCAAGCTGCAAGAAGACCCTTTTTTAAAGTATTTTGTATTACAAACTGATGAGTGGTTATTTCTTGAACTATATTTAGTTTATTGCACTTAAATAAACCAGGGAATTGTGTTTAATTGTCTGTTATTTCCCCGTTTTCCGAATTCTGCTTCATTTGGTCAGAAATTCGTAATTGTGCTAATTTGGATTTTCTGAGCTGATTAAGCGCATTTCTGGTTGCAGGGAAGTTGTGGAAACATCATCTGGAGCATTGGGATATGGCGTGGCACATTCAAAGGCTCAACATTTAGTCATTTAGATTCTAATTAAAGTTGTAATTTCGTTTTCTATAAGTCCTTAATTAGAATTAGGTGTTTTGGACCCTTTTAGGGGCAATTTTGTAAAAAACCCTTGTGTAGGACATGTGTCTTTTAGGTTAGGGTTTTAAATTAGTGTGGACCCCACCAATTTAGGGCAACTCTCGGTATTTGGAGAGCCTTAGCTGACCACACACAAGAAGGCACATTTACACACTTCATACTTCATGGTTTTACACTTTTCTCTCTTAGGCTTTCATGTATGAACATGCTTTATGGAGAGCTTGCTTGGTGCTTCGGTTTTGGCCATTTCCAATGAACAAGTTGCAGATTTTCTTCTTCTCTTGACTTATTCTTGGTTGTCTTAGCTTATTGGTGGTGAAGAACCATTCATTTTTACTTTCATTTGCTTGTTCTTGATGTTTGAAGCTTGAGCTTTGGAGCTTGTCTTTGCATTTCTATTGTGATTGTTAGGTTTGAGTAACTTTATATTTTTGTTTTCCTCTTCCATTGCTGCAGTTACTCATGGTTTTCATCGCATTTTACTTGGTTGGATGATAAAAATGGAGTTCTATGTGAGTTTTGGGATGAAGAGAGCTTAAGATGATGTGTGGGTGTTATGGGTTGAACTCTTTCCTTTCATTTTTCAGTTTTGATGTTTGAAACAAGGATGGGACCAGAGTTTGGTGTTGTTATTGTGGCTGGACAGAGCTGGGATTGATAGCTTAGTTATTATTTTTGTTCTTGCAAAGAAACTTGAAGAAATGGAAGATTTGGTTGGGTTGAAGTAGCATATGTTTGGGTTTATTCTTCATGACTTGTTTTGAAGTTGATGCTTGGTTCCTTGGGGTGTATTCACGTTAATGTATGGTGAAGAAAAGGTTTTGAAGGGTTGTCTTGGTGGAGAAATCGAAATGGAGCATTGGAAGGGAGAGATAAGGTGCATTTAAGTTTTTACCACTTTTGGACAAACACAAAAGATGCTTATTTTGACTAAGGGAATGTTTCCATTTTGAGATTTGTCTCTTGCACCAATTTCTGCCGAGAATCACCTTGGATGGGAATGTTTTGTGTTTGATTTTCATTTTGCTTGGCTTACATGGCACATTGGAAGAAGCACCCTAAGTATCTTTCATTTACACTTTGGTTTGAAGCATTTTTTGGCATTTCCACTTGGTATTCACATAAATTTAGTGTCTTGGAGTGTGGTGTCCAATTCTTTGCTGCATGGTTGGAGAGAGAGGACGGTCTCATAGTGTTTGGAAGGCATATGTTTAATTTCTTGAAAAATGGTGCACATGGGAGAAGAAGTCAACACATTTTGTGGCTTATAGAAGGTGAAATTGAAGTTTGACTCGGGTGCATGGTGACTTACGGCCATGTGCTTTTCTTTAGCCAATCAAACATCAAACACTATTACAAACAAATTAACAAACACAGTTAAAAATAATTAAACTCAACACTAACTCAAACACATTAAACTCAACCTAGTAACTAAATTAATTAGAAATCGAAATGGAGCATTGGAAGGGGGAGATAAGGTGCATTTAAGTTTTTACCACTTTTGGACAAACACAAAAGATGCTTATTTTGACTAAGGGAATTGTTTCCATTTTGAGATTTGTCTCTTGCACCAATTTCTGCCGAGAATCACCTTGGATGGGAATGTTTTGTGTTTGATTTTCATTTTGCTTGGCTTACATGGCACATTGGAAGAAGCACCCTAAGTATCTTTCATTTACACTTTGGTTTAAAGCATTTTTTGGCATTTCCACTTGGTAGTTCACGTACATTTAGTGTCTTGGAGTGTGGTGTCCAATTCTTTGCTGCATGGTTGGAGAGAGAGGACGGTCTCATAGTGTTTGGAAGGCATATGCTTAATTTCTTGAAAAATGGTGCACATGGGAGAAGAAGTCAACACATTTTGTGGCTTATAGAAGGTGAAATTGAAGTTTGACTTAGGTGCATGGTGACTCACGGCCATGTGCTTTTCTTTAGCCAATTGGAATTTTAAATTCATTTGTTAACTGCCATTGTGTCAAGTAATTTTCTAGGATTAAATTAGGCTTGTTGGTTTCCTTGGTTTTTAATTAATTTAGTTACTAGGTTGAGTTTAATGTGTTTGAGTTAGTGTTGAGTTTAATTATTTTTAACTGTGTTTGTTAATTTGTTTGTAACAGTGTTTGATGTTTGAATGTTGTCTAAGGTATTTAATAGTTTTAATTTAATTTCCATGGTAGCTTAAATTAGTTTGGTTGGTCATTGACTATATTGCATTGTTTCCTTGAGATTCTTGAATTATGATTGTCTGTGCACTCTAACTTGGATAATGTGAATTCTATTTTTGCATTTGTAATTGGGTATACGCTTAGTTGCCCAGTTGGTGTTACATCTTCGCTTAGTTGATGTAACTGAATGGTGTAATTTAGAGTTGATATTAACACTGCGTTCGCTTAGTTCACTTTTATGAAAACAGGGTTAACCTTCGCTTAGTTGGTTAACTTTGTTGGATTAGAGGTTTGAGTTGCAACCTTATTTTGTTGATCTGTGATTGGAAACATTGTAGTTAAGTTAATGACCAACCTTCTTTAGTTTGTGTTTGAAATCGTTTTCTTTAGATCTGTGTTTACATCTTTGTTTGCATTTGTGTTTTCAGGTTGATTCAGCCGCATTCCAAAACCCTTTCACAAACCCCCCATTCGTGTATGACTTAATTCTCGAACCGCAAAATTGGTCCTTGAGAGACGACCTAGGAGTCACTTCCTAGTTATACTGCATTCTTATATGCAATTAAATTTGTATGGGCTGCGACAACCCATCACAAACCCACTAAGGGAACATTAGTAGTGGGCAGTAGTTTGATTAAAGTGATGTAGTTGGCAGGATGTAGGTGGCAGGGACCACTTGTATTACTTTAGTATTGAATGCACAATTATTTTTTGTGAGTGCAAAGGGACCACTTGATGTTTACTTTAGTATTGAATGCAGAATGTATGGGACCACTGATGCATATTTAAATTTAAATTTGGAGTTCTTGTTCATGTGAGTATTGGGTTTGGGACCACTTTATTCCAGTCTTCTTTGATGGCAATATATATAAAAATCTCCTCATTAACAATACTGTGTTCATATTGAATCTCAGTCAATACTGCAATGATACTGTGTCAATACTATCACCACCACATTACTCCCCTTTTAACAGCAGTTCTAAGCAGAGACTACAACCATAATTCACTAAAACTTCAGGGACTACAAGCATTTCTAAAACAATGAAGCTGGAGCTAGATCTAGTTCATAGGACCATTCTTACACATTGATTGATTCATCCAGCTTTAATGCAATTTTCATGCATTTTTTCAGCATTTCAAGCAACTCTCATAGTGATTTGGTGATTCAGTGTGTTTCTGTGCATTTTAGCTGTTTGAACAAGTTTAATTGATCATTTAAAACTTGTTTGCATTGTTGATTTTGTCTTTCTCTAGCCAAAGTACCAAATCACCTTTTACACCTGGTACATCACCAAAATTTTGCTCACTTTTGGCCAATATTGCAACTACACCAGTAAAATTCTACATTGGACTTTATATTGGCTGTTTCTTTGCTTGCACACATTCCATTAGATAATATTGATGAGTTTGAAGCAGAATTTGCACCATTAACTTACTGCTATTAAAATTCACCATTGCAGTTCTCATTTTCCTGCCACAAACACAACTGCAGTTTTCTATCTTTTGTTGTTTGCTACTTTTCACCTTGACATTTCCAATATGGATTGGCAAAAGCTAGGGGAGTCTGTTTTAAACCAAGCTTGAATGATTATTCAGTTATAAGTCACAGATAAAAGGCAAAGAAAGCCCCTGCAATCCAGTCTCGATATTAAAAACCAGAAACACAGAAAACTTGCTTTTCTTTGCGGCATTTCAGCAAACACTTTTGAGCTTTCATCAAACACTTTCGGGACACCATATCACTCCCCTTTTTATGCAGAATTCTCCAACTGATATGGTCATTTTGAGCAAATGTGTGTTTCTGTGTGTTTAAGCCAGTTGTGTACACCTAGTTGATCATTTTAAACTTGTGCACATTGTTGGTTTGGTCATTTTTCCCTTCCTATGCAGAATACACATTTTGGTTCCATTTTTGCTTGAATTTCTCAACTACACCACTCATTTTCAGATCCTGGCAGTTTTGCTGTTGTTTCATTCATTGTAGAGTCATAATTTGACCATTGAAAGCTGATCATTACTGTACATTTGAAGAGCCTGGAAGTTTTGTTGCAGAATTCATATTTCCACCCTGCATTTTGAGTGAAACTAGCAACTTGCACCCTCATTTCACATGTTTCACTGTTTCTGTGTTTTTTGACTGCTTGCACAAGTTTATTTGACCATTTAAATCTAGTAGCTACTGTTTCTTTGGTCAAAACTGAACTGCTTTGGAAAATCACCATTTCATATATATTAAGGGCCTAAGTGAACTGATCAATTAATCTCCTCTTTAAAATCATATTTAGTTATCAATTAATGTCCTGTTTAAACTCATTTCTTTGAACTCTAGATTGAATAATTTATTTGAAGGGAAGTTTGCTATGTACAAAGAATGGTGTATTGAGTCTCTTTCAAAGGCTTAACCATCTACAATGTGCAGGACACACACAAAGTCAGGACACAGACAACAAGCACAGTACAACAATAATATGGAGAAAAAGTCAATTTTATTAAATCAAATTTCTTAATTACAATTCATCTTCAGTAAAAACAAAATAGTTAACGCCCATGACAACACAAACAAGTACGGCATCAAATTTCTTCTCTTCTTCTAATTTCCTTTTCAACTTCTCTATCTTCTTCTTCTGATCCACTACAACTTTATCATTTTCCAAACAAACTTCAAGTTCTTCACGTTTTCCTTCAATTTGAGAAACTTCTTGATCATGTCATTCAAAGTAATTACAACTTGAATTACTCTGCAATCAAATTAACAAACCATTAATAGAAAGAAAGTTGAGCACATGAACTGAAAGAATTAGTCACTTACTGCCCAATTTCTTCATCTATAGAATAGTCTTCCTTTGTTCTTCGCAGTTGTTGCCTTCAAAAGCAACAATGGTTCACCACAACCACACATTTTAGGTGATAACCGTGAAGATGATGCACAGCTCTGAGACTTTGCCGAACCAATCGTCCTTCGCATCCAAACATTTCCTGCACTTTCACCTTTCATTTCACTACAACAAACAAAAAGCTTCATCACCTATCGTGCCAAATCAAACCCTAAATCCCCAATCCTTAAATTCACACACATAACAACAAATAATATCTATGAACTTACCTCTTCAACAACACGATCTCCAACCTTCACATGTACGCCCTCCACAACTTTCTTTGCCCCCTAACTCAGATCACGAACAAGAACCTTAGCTTGCTTAAAATGTCATTTATAAAAAATGAACTCACCAACACACGTGCTAAAATGCTTAATTTCATTCCAAATTAAAATAAATTCTACGTGGCAGGCAATGTACAGAGAAGTCGTGGCAGAGCCGTTAGCCACCTCACCAAAAAATTGACGCCGTCTATTTTTAGAGACTATTCGTACATGTTTCCATACTAAGAGGACGAAATGCCATCAATGTTTCATGCAGGGACTAAAACCAAAAATCAGTGAAACTTCAGGGACTAAAAGCATATTTAACCCAAATAAAAATAACTTACCCTTAGGTAAACCACTCATCACCTATGTACCTTTATCTTACTTTTTAACCACTAATTGCCCCACTCCTTTCTATCATTTCCCATGCCATATTTTTTCTGGAAAAAGTTTGTATGACATGTCTAAGAATTCATTTGACACGATGTTTAATAATATAATAATATAATTATGATTTTAAATTAAAAAAATAATATAATTATAATTAAAATATTATTATTTTTGCGTGTTATATAAATGTTTTTGTCATTTTTCGCGTGTCAAATACTGTCCCTTTTTTCTACTACACCAACCACTTTTACGTAAATTCGTTACTCTTCCAAAAGCTACTTTAAGCATGAATTAAAATAAGGTTGTAATACACCAACTAAAATTCTAATAGTCAGTTCTCTCACTGCACCGTTAATACTACTAGCTCAAGCATCTTTCACTTAATTCAAATCCCGCGAGAATGGTCTAGCAGCCCGAAAACGTCTATCCTATCCTGCATACAATATTTCAGCCTTCTCTAACCATCAACCTTACCCGCAATAACTAACCATCCCTATCCAACACATAACAACACATGTCTATCCTAAAACCCAACAATGATTCACTACAATAGCAAGACGCAACCATCACAACGAAACACCCATGGAGAGTAGAATTTATCTTCCATCATCCACCACATATACCATACAGTTCCTCACTAATATATCCCATCTTGTCCGGATCAGTTTTCATGGATTTATGGTGCCCAAGCAAACATATACATAATCACCAACATTTAAAGAATTAAATAACGATTATATAACAACCAAGACAACAATCAATACAATAGGAATACCCCAAATTAGCACCCACTATGTGTAACCCAAAATAGAACACATCATGGAAACATCACAACACCAACGCACGCATGCAATCACTCATGATTATCACACCTTAAACACCCAATCAAAACAAAGAAGAGTCAACTCCCCTTACCTTATTTTACAACATGTTGCTAAAGCTTTTATGCGCTCCAAACCCGCCCAAGAACTCCTATACGGGTGCTCTAGGATGAAGCAATGGAAATCATGGTTGTCTCTCCAATCACGGTGCTGCTATCAGATGCAGAAACAAGGTGTTCCTTCCTTGCTCACGACTGTAGGATGATTTATCCAGGTTTTGTCCAACCCATAATTTTTCTTTTTTAAAACCCTCGATATTAACCTATCTATAGTTTATAAATGTACTACTAAAATATCCTCCAAACTAACTCCTCCTTTATCTCTTAAAGTATTTCTGTTAAGATTTGTTTTCTCCTAGCCTCTCTTCTACAAAGCCAAGAAGAGAGGAAATAAATAAAACCCCTTACACAACTCCCTATCACGAAAAAAAAGGAGAAAATAACAACATTTTATTTTTTCTCTCCCAATTCCTGACGTAGCCATGCAGCACTTAAAAAAACGTTATTTATTGGCTCAAGAAACCTCCCCTAGGACCCACCGAATACTCACAAGAAAAGAAAGAAAAAAAATTAGTAATTAATACTCCTATGCAAACAAAACAACTTCTCTATATTGGGTCTATCAAGGAGGGGTTCATCGGGAAGACACAAACACCAATGAGATATGAGTCCAACCATATAAGGGATGAACACCACTCTCTACCCAAAACCTTAAGGCAATGGGTCTTTCACCTTTATATAGTGCTCTACTTTCTCATTTATATCCAACCGCTGTTCATCTTAACGAAACTCGCTTACCTGAATACCCTTTGCCAGGAAAACTTTCGGTATGGGGATCATTATACTCGTCTGAGCCGATCACCAAGACAAACCATCGACTATGATACAACTGTTAGGTCTATCGAGAAGGGGGTTCACCGGAGAGACACAAACACCAATGAGATATGAGCCTAACCATATAAGGGATTGACACCACTCTCTACCCAAAACCTTGCCTAACAAAATGTAAGGCCCCCAGCAGCTTTCATGCTTAATGCCTTGTTCGCTAGAACATATTTCACTATTCAGAGGCGAATGAGACCGATGAAAAGAAATTTTTTCGTGTTCGCTTGAGCTGAAATGCGACGATGGATTTGCGTTGATTCGTAGGATTTCACTGTTGAGAGCATCTCACCTGTACAATTATTAAAATTTAAATACAATATTCAGCCCTGATACGTTATTCTGTTCTTAATTTTAAGAATCGATTCGAAGAAGCAACTGAAAGCAGAGTATAAAAATTCCATGTATTGTGCTTTCACGAGTAAATAGTGTCGTTGCCCATGTGATGCACTGTCCTGACCATGCATAAACTGGCTTTTGCAGCTTGCTTCTGCAACTCATTGCACTGTAAGTTGGCGAGATTCTCTAGTTGACACAACCATTCACTGCAAAGGAGAGATTCGTGTTTGAATTTGAAAAAAGAAGGTCTGACCATGAAGACCATTAAGAAGATGTTGTTGGCAGATAAGTTTGGTGTCTGTATTAACTCATGCTTTTGTGTTTACATAGAGAACAGAGTTTGAGAGTGTGACTGAGGAGCTTTGCATGAGTGAGAGTTTTGTTTATGTGGTGAAAGTTTTCTGTTGAAAGTGACGAGCTGTGGAGATGGCAATCTGAGGTAATGTTTCTCGCACACATGTATGTCGTTGTTAAAGGTTGAGGATGGTTGGTTCTCGTGAAGACGAAGAGAGGGGACGAGGAAGAAGGTGTTAGCTTGATGATGAGGAGGCAAACCGATGAAGAAGACGAAGCTTGAAGCAGAACAGATGTTGATGTATTCGGTTCCACCACACACCGTATCTGGATCCAGCTTTCAGAAGGATTTGCGAAAGAGGTGTATTCGGTTACAGCCTTCGTGTATCTGGTTCCGGACGACGTTTTTGTGCATCTTTATTCGGTTCTGCGTGGTTCATCTCCGGTTCTGTGGATGGGAGGTGTGTGTTGTTTCCGGTTGTAGTCATCGCTTCCCCATACATGCGTTCCTTGCTCCAGTGAAACAACTGGTTAACAGTACTATGTTAACCTTCGTGCATGGGGTGAAGCGATTATCATCTTCTTCGCCTCGTGATAACGGTCTAAAAACCGTTATTTTTATGCTTGAATTTGATATCAAAACACACCCTTTATGGCTTAGAATAAGCTTAGAATCGAGTAAAACACTTAGTTGAGTCACATGAGAGTCAAAAGTTGTTTTTGGAGATATTATGCTTGTTTTGCATTGTTTTGTAGGGTTTTGATGAGAATTGAAGATGGAAGTGAAGTAGGGAGGACCTAGACTCAAGAAAAGAGGAAAAAAGGAAGAAAAGAAATGTCAAAGTCACCGCTCAACGCTATTTTCCAACGCTGAACACCAAACTCGAGGGAGCAGCGACTGCCTCTCGCTCAAGCAGCACCGCTGAGCGTCCAGCGATTTGGAGGCAAACTGCTGAGCGGTCAAATTAGGCGCTGAAAGGTGGAATGATGGGCTTGGGCTTAAATTCTATTACTTTTATGCGTTATAAATAGCCCCAGTGCGACCTTTAGAGTAATCTTTTGGCAGGCAAAGACGTCCAGAGTAGTTTTACACTCCTTGGAGGCGGTTCTTGGATGCTTAGGCTCCAATTTATCAAATCTAGGGTTTACTCTTTCATTCTTTCATTTAATTCCATCTAGTTTCACCATGTCTATGGTGAACTAAACCCTTTGTTGTTAGGGAACAATGTAATCTTTTGAAACTCTCTTATATTGAAATTCTTATTTTTGGGTTTCTTATTTATGCTCAATGCTTTCATCGGTTAACTCATTCGGTAAGAAGATATTTGCCTTTGTCGATACAGAGACTTATGGGGAAGTCATGAACTGATAAGGAATTCCTTGATTAAGCAATATTGCCTAAAGATAGGGGTAGGACGATCAATTGTATTTTGCTTCTGTGATATATGCATTGCTAATTATTCAGGAAGACTAGAGATAGTAAACTAGTAGTTAGTGATAAGCTCTTTTCGCCGAGAGATCGGGTTTAGGGTAGGCAAAGAAAGTTTGCATGACAATTAGATGATAAAGCGAATTAAATAAGAAAAGTATATATAAGAGGGTGGATAAGATGAAATTGTAAACCCCAACAACTTCATTCATTCATATCTTTTCTTTGCCAATTAATTCACTTGCATTTGCATGTTTATTTTTGTTCTTTGCATTAAAAACTTAAAATCAATTCTTTCAAGTCTTATAAGATCAACTTACATGAAAGATAAGGCCTAAGAGTCCTTTGGGAGACAATACTTGGACTTACCATTTATATATTACTTGATAATGATCTCGTACGCTTTCCAAAGGCTTAACACCTCACTGTCAACGATGTACGTCTCCCATGGAAGCAATGGTGGCTTAGGGTTGAGGAAAAGATCGCAAAGGATGGAGGTGTGTTCTTAGGAGTAGCATTCGACGTAGACAAAGACGTAGGTGGAGAGCTTGAAAGCATTGACAGACAACCTGGATCCGATTCCATACCTCGAGTATCCGGTTCCAGAGCTTGGAACCATTCACACAGAAGCTTGGATCTGGTTCCATACCTCGAGTATTCGGTTCCATGTTTGTGTGACGAACCTGGAGGTAGTCGACGAACCTGGAGCATTACAGGGAAGCTCCATTCCAGCATTGCAGGCATTGCAAAGAGCTGCCATTGTTCTTGAAGCAGTCCACGAAGCTGCAGAAGGAGACATTGGAGAAGCAGACCAAGCTAGAGTGAATCATCTTCGTGCATGCATTGGAGTCGATGTAGGTATAAAAAGATTACTACCCCTAACCTTTTGTTTGTTATGCAGGTTTTCAGTGTTAGAGGTATTTGGAGCGAGCTATGTGAAGGTGCGTGAAGGTGGTGGACATTTGGCAAGCTGTTGGTTCATTTGTGTGTTGTGTAGCCTAGGCAAGGTGGTGGAGATTCATCGAGAATAATCTGTGTAATTGGTATTGTGTGTAATTTTGTTTGTTGATAGTCAAAGTAGTTTATGATGAGTTTGGCAGTGTAAGAAATCGTTCTTAACAAGGTCTCATACACTTGAAATTTTAGAAAATAACATATGTTGGGTGGTTGCTTGTGAAGCTGGTGGATAGAGCTGCATCATTGACTTAAGTGGCAACCTGGTGGTCCATTTTAACGTAAGATAATTTTTTATGGTTTGTGTGCATTGTTGAATCATTGTATTTGATAATAATTTGATATAAATATGTTTGCAGGTTTGGTTTAGGCTTCTATTAAAATTGAGATTTCAAATTATCATCTACACAAAACGAGAAAGCGTTGTAATTGGAGAATCTGTGAGTGACATTTGATTATAATTTGGGCTGAATATTTTTTCTCATACCAGCTTTAAATCTTCATACGTCTTCAAGAGGTAAGTCTTATACATTCATTTCTTTTAATAGATTAAGGTTTCGTGAATGATTGGTGGTTATTTTTTATGTTCATGAGCTTGAATATATGAATGCAATGTATTATGTTATTTTAATATAGCTATCATGATATATATTATGAATATATGAATGAATTATGTTTAATGAATATATGAATGTATTTATGAATATATGTTTAATGAATATATATAAATGCATGATTTTAATTATAAGGTGTATATTTGGTTAAGTAAATATAGATGGAAGAAGAAATAGATTTATCATATTTGGACCGTGAATATGATGATGTGGTTGGTGTAGACTTCAATATTATCGCAATGATACGTCAACAATTACAAATAACCACTTCATTGGCTGCACTAACAATGTTATGCATTGTTGCACACGCGTTGAGTATCTTGAATATGTACTCGAGTGATTCGAGTAGTGTAAGCAATTTCCTACTAGACAGAGACTGTCGTAGGGAGCAATTAATGTCATATCTCGTGCATACTAATCGGTGTCACGACATTATTAGGATGGGTCCAGAGGCATTTATTAATCTTTGTGAGAGACTAAGATCAACTGGGTTAGTTAAGGACGTCATTCGGTCGACAGTGGAGCAACAAGTTGCTCAATTTCTTCATATAATTGGACATAATGTTAAGAATCGAAGTGTCGCATTTTTCTTTCATCAATCGGGTTCGATAGTTAGCAGACATTTTCACAATGTCTTGGATCCTATCTTAACTTTGGAATCTGAATTTCTAATTCAACCCTCAGGAAATGAGGTTCATCCATATGTCTTGAACAACAATCGGTTTTACCCGTACTTTAAGCTACTCATTTCAACATATTTGTAGATGTTCTTTGATCAAAGGATGATAACAAATTTTGAGTTTTATGATGACTTATTATCTGTCTTGACTATAGCAATGGCAGACAGTTCTACGAAAGTGCCAGTGGGAATGGTAGAAGATGTTGTTGTGCGAGCAGATCGGCTTGAGTTCTTAGCCGATTTCATTGTTATGGATGTAAAAACTGAGGAAGAATACCCTGTGATTTTGGGGCGACCCTTCATGGCAACATCAAAGATGCTTATTAATGTTCATGAAGGAAGGATAATGATGAGGGATTTGAATTATCTATTTCTCTATATTGGTCGTGAAGGGGATGAGATTAAAACAGTGAAAAAAGACAGATTTGAGAAGACAGAGATGAGTGAAGAACAAGAAGGGAGCATAGCAGGTGCTGATTATTCTGACAGCTGTTACGTTTTGCAGGTACCTGAAGATAAAGGGAGAAGAACCATTCACCAAAAATCAAAAGAAGATCCACTCCACCCAGGGAGCAAAGTGAGATTTAAGAAAAAAAATGGTTAGTAAAGAAGCTGAAAGAAAAAGGAATGGTGGAGAGTAGAAGACCATCATCCTCTGCTATTCGCCAAGTAGAAAGACAAAAGCTGAGAAGGTGGGATGATGAAGATTTCAGTGTGAGGAAGAAGAGTTGATTGCTGAGAAGAAATTTTTGTACTTTGAGATAATTTTTTTTTTGTTATTTAATTTTTTTGTTGAACATGTAAATTTTGGAACAATTTTTGGGTAGCATCTACTAAGGGATGCTAAACTTTTGGTATCTACTGAAGGATACCCGGAAGGTACACCTACTGAAGGGTGTTGGACGGCTAGCATTTACTGACAAATGCTAAACAGGTTTGGGTCAGGCTCGCGACGTTAAACAAGCAATACTAGGAGGCAACCTAGGATTTCTTCTTTACCCTTTGCATTTTAAATTTTATTTTATTTTTTAGTGTGTATGCTTGACTTCAATACTTTTTTTCTGAAGATGTTTTGACTAACTATTTTGCATGTTGAGTTTATTTGGTGATGATTTGATGTGAATGATTATTGAGTTGTATGCATGTTAACATCCTGTGAAATATATGTGTGATGAAGTATGATTGTGGTCATGATGCTAAATAGGATGTATGAGTGACTGTGCGTGAGAAAGCATGTTGTGTGAGGTATTGAGCCCCAGAGTTTTTATTGTTGTATGTATTGTTCATATTGAAGCATAGATTTTATTGCCTTAATCTTGATGATTGATTGATTTTTATGTGAATGTCAAATGATCAAGGCCATGTTTGAAAACCCTTTTCTAGCCAAACTTTCACCCAAAATGCTTTAAAGATTATATCCTTTTTGAACCTTAGCCTGAAACAGGATGAAACCCTTTGATTTGAAATTATTTATCTTGAGTTGGGTTGAGAATAATTGTATGGAATGAATGAAAATAATAAAAGCAAAAGAAAAGTAAAATACATGAAAATAATAAAAGGTTCAAGTTTGGGGTTGCATGGGAAAAATGGAAAGGCAAAAGAAAAGCATTGAGCTCAAGTGTTGAAAAGTAAAATACATGAGTAGAGAAAAAGAAAAGAAAAGAATAAAAGCATGAAGATGAGCTCAATGAAGAAGAAAAAGGGAAGAAGTTGGAATGAGTGAAATTGGTGACAAAGAGAGTTTAAACTTGAACCTTTTCATTGATGAAATAGTTCTTTTGACTCAAGAATTTTGTGATCCAGAAAAACCAATTTTTCTTGATAGCCCAACCTCATTACAAGCCTTGGAAAAGTCCTTTTGATGGCATTTTCATGAAAAGATGTTGATTGTTTGAGATGAATGGCAATTTTATTTTATGTGACTTGTGAACAATAACGAGTGGAGTACTACCCTAAACACTTGAGTGATTGAGTGAAACATTTGCTTGGTGAGAACTTCTTAAGTTCATGATTGCATTCTTTGTTTAGTGGATTAATCATTCATAGCATCAGTTGAGGAACGCATGAGCTAAATTAAGTTGAGAACAAGCATGTATCTTGATTTGAGTTCACTGATTATCTGAAATTGAGTAAGTTTTGTCATGTACTTTGGAAATGTTGAATCATTGGATGAAAGGGTAGAAAGTCAAGCTCTGTTTTGATTTATTGTTTTGTTTTGTTTTGCTTGAGGACAAGCAAATTTCTAAGTTTGGGGTTGTGATAACGGTTGAAAAACCGTTATTTTCATATGCTAATTTGGACTACATTACGCCCTTTATTGCTTAGAATGAGCTTGAAATCAAACAAAACTCAATAAATGAGTCAATCGAGAGTCAAAAGCTGTTTTTAGCGATTTTATGCTTGTTTTGCATTGCTTTGCAGCAAAATTGACAGAAGTGAAGATTGGGAACAAAGATGAAGGTCATAGACTCAAGAAAAGCAAGAAAATCAAAGAAAAGAAGAGTATAGGCACCGCCCAGCGGTAAACCCCTGGCGCCAGCTGTCAAACGGGAGGAGAAGACACCAGCATTGGGCATCGGGCGGTAGACCCCTGGCGCCGGGCGGTTTTGCGGCACGAGGGAAACCGCTGGGCGGTAGACCGCTACCGTCGGGCGGTGGTGCGATTTAAGGTCCACCGCTGGGCGGCAAAGTGTGACGCCGGGCGGTGGTCAGCTGGGCTTGGGCCTATTTTTTCTGCTGCGCTTCTCACCTATAAATAGTCTTGTTACGAATTCCAATTCATTTTTTTGACAGAGGAGGGCAGCCATACCTACTTTGCACTCTTTGGAGAGGATCTCTTGGATGCTTAGGCTCCTTTTCATCTTTTCAAGGGTTTGCTTCCCATATCTTCCATTATTTTCATCTTGCTTCACCATGACTATGGTGAACGAAACCCTTTTTGTTGTTGGGGGGAACAATGTAATCTTTTGATACTCTCGTTTATTGAAACTCTTGTTTGAATTATATGTCTTTCATATGCTCAATGCCTTTATCGTTTAACTCATTCGGTAATTGATCTTTGACTTTATTGATACTGGGATGTACAGTAATGGCATGAAATGGTGAGAATTTCCTTGGGTAAGCAATACCACCTAGGGATAGGGGAGTAGGACGACCAATTGTATTGGCTTCTGTTTGTAATGCGTTGCTAGTTGCTAGGGGAGGCTAGGGATAGCAAGCCGGTAATTAGTAATAGGCCCTTTTTGCCGAGGGATCGGGTTAAGGGGAGGCCAAGAAAGTTTGCATGCAATTAAATAATAAAGCTATTTAAACAAGAGGAGTAAATAAAAGAGAGAGGATTAGATGAAATTGTAAACCCCCAACAACTCCATTCATCCATTGCCTAAATCTTGTCAATTGAATCACACATTGCATATTTATTTTCTGTCATTGCATCCACCACAATTATTGAATTTTTCTTCACAAGTCCTACGATTTTGATTCACGCGAACGATAAGGCCTTTCGAGTCTCATGGGAAGAACGATAATGGGTTTTACCATTTTTATTACTTGATACGATTTGGTACATTTGCCAATCCGCTAACAACCCCCAAATACAAATCATAATCCATTCAACACACAACATAATGCAATTTAAGACAAAGAAAATAAAGAGCAAACTAAGCTCAGACCTTTCGCTTAGCGCACACTATTCGCAGAGCGAAATCAGGAGTTTCTCACACAGTGACTGTCTCGTTATCTGAATTAACTCGCAGAGGTACCAGGCCTCAACTCCTCGCATAGCACCCCAAGTCGTTATGCAAGAGAACAAACAGAGACCAAATACCCCAAACACTCGTTGTGCGCCTCCTCTCGCTATTCTAATTAAACTGGTAGTGATCTTAGGCCACCATCAGTCGCACAGTGCCTAGATTCACTATGTGAATCACCAGACAAAGAGTAGCCCTCCCCAACCATTCGCACAGCGCACCATTTCGCTGTGCGAATGCCCTGTCAGAGAGCACCTCGCTATGAGGACTCGTTGTGCGAAACCATTCGCTCAAGAGTCTGCATAATGTACAGAACGAAATTCTGTAGAATTATGCAACTCATATACCACTTACCAATTCTAACTATTTTTTCCAACTTCTAACACTCCTAGATTGTATTGTACACCTAATTAGACTTGTCTAAGTGATTTTAAACCTTCCTACTATTAATCTAAAGTGTTTATGAACCAAATCCTACTCTAAAACATCAAATTTATCAACTTAGGGACCTAAATCACAATCTACAACTTAAAACATGTTTTTAACCATTTGAATGACTTAAACAAGTCACAATTGACTTACCCAAACTGTCCCAACAGCCTAATTGAGCCCTCAACCCCTAGTTCTAATTTTCACTACCTCACTTCCTCTAAAATTACTCAAAACATGCCTAATTCACTATATTTTCTTTCTACTCACTATTACAACAGATTACTCACCTCTAACCTGTTTATTTATAGCTGCACACTTTATCCAAATCAATTCATAATCATCATTTCACATATTCACAATTTGGCTTTCCCATACATGTAGTTTAATCTACTCAAAACCTAATTTTAACACAACAGCACAATAACATAGAATTCAGCATATACACATATCATACAACTAATTTAAAGAAAATATGTAGCTCCTCTTACCTAAGTTAAACACTGCCCAACTCACAGAAACCCCCGATTGAAACTTGCGCAGTAAGGAAACTCTACGAAAAAATACAACTCACTAATTGGTGATAGGAATTCAACTTTAAAACCTAAATGTGACATCCCAAAATATATGACGTGTATATATTTAGAATGTCTCAACTCATGATAAAAGAGAGCAATCAAGAGTATTAAAATGATAGGATAAAAAGGTACAATTATCCAAAATATAGAAGGAATTTAAAACTTAACTGAAATCCTAAAGGTCTTCCAAAATACATAGTAACTGAAGATCTAAGGATGTGTAGAAAATATTTCTAAAATACAGATCAGGTTGAAATAAAAGTTGAAAGTTTCTCAAAATAAAAAAAGTTATCTAAACTGGACTAGTAGAAGTACTAAGCACTAGGGACCGGGTCTTCTTCGTTCTCCAATGCTCGCTCCAGGGGTACGTCCTCTGACTCTGCTCACATCCAAAGGATTGGATGATCATCGCAAGGGGGAAGGCAAGCACATACAACAAACAAATGCAAGGGTAAGCTAGGTATAAAAAGCATGTTATCAATCAAGTATTTCAAGCATGCAAGGACCATAAACAATATAGACTATGACCAAATGCATTTTATTGATACCAATGACCAACCACGTGATTTGACCATCCCAACTAGTATGAATTGAGCTAAAAATTGAAGAGAAAAAGCACAAGACACATGCAACCAGAATCTGTTGCATGATCACAACCCAAAATGCAGGGAAGAAAAAGGGAAACGATTTACTAGCTAAAAAACAAGAAACTGATCGGTCAAGATCGTAGCCCTCGACGTCAGGATCGTCTTAGCGCCTCCTGATCGTCGAATAGATAGTTCAAATGAGAGAAAATCTAGAGAGAAGGCAGAGAAGCTCTAGGTGAAAAGTGTTCTAGAGAGATAGAAGTGGTTTAGATAATGAACCGAGTTTTAGAAAGTTCCATTTATATTATAATATTATTTTTAAAGAAAATGTTAGTCTCATTATTTTAATACACCTATTTACTCTAATAGTCTATTTTCTAGGTTCTTATAATTAAAATATTAAAAATTAAAATTATAAAATATAAAAGTATGATTTAAAAATATAAAATTAAAAAAATTAAAATAAATATACAATTAAGAAATATAAAATTAATAAATTACAAAAATATAAAATAAAAACTATAAAATTATTATAATTTTATACTTTTTTTTAATTTTTTAATTTTATAATAGTAATTTTGTATTTTTGTGATATTATAATTATATAAATTTATAATTTAATAATTTTTTAGTTTTCTAATATTATTAATTTATAATTTTACAATTTAATATTTTTTATCTTTTTAATTTTACATTTTATAATTTTTTTTTTAATTTTGTAAAATTTTATTTTATAGTTTTATAATTTTATATTAGTTTAATTTTTCATTTTAATTTTCATATTTTTTTCATTTTTTAATTTTATATTTTATAATTTTAATTTTTTTAAAATTCTGTTAAATATGATATATTTTTAATAAAGATTCTCCTCATTATAGTCTTTATAAAAGAATACTATGTAACGACATTTAAGAAAAATGATAAAATTAAATAAATGTCATGTAACATATTTATAAAAATATATAGTAATATGAATTCAATTGAAAATTTAATATACTAACAGAATTTATTAGAGACTACTGAAAGTTTATATATTTATTGAGCTTTTCTTAAGTGATTCCTTTAATTAATTTTTTCTTACATGTTTTTCAAACCTTAAATTGAACTCATTTTATGCTTTTTCTTTTGTTACTTTCTTCCATAAATTAAATATACCCTACTAACACTTAATTTTGAATAGCTTCCTATCATTTTACAAATCTTGATAGATGGATTGATATATAGAAAACACGTGTACAATAATTTTAAAGCAAATTATTTATATCATCCCTTATTTATTAAAGATATTGTGAGTGACAAAAATAGAAACAAACTTGAGGTTTTTTTAATAAAACAAAAGATCCAGCTACATTTAAATAAATTAATTGACACATTAATTTTAAAAGGGAAAAAAGTGGATTTTTAAATTTAAGAAAATAAAAATAAGAACAACCAATGATAAAATTAGTCTTTCTATAAATAAAAATTTCTTTATGATGAACAATTTATAAAAATTATTTTCTATTAACTTCTTTATCATTATATTTCCCAACTAACCTATAGAAGTATTATACTATTTTTCTTTTATTTTTATAATATAAAGTGTTGTAAAAGAATGCTCCCCATATATATCCATAAAAGAAATAATTGAACTAGGTGTGTTACAAAGATAAAAACAATAATAGTTTTAGTACAAAACAATTTGCTTTAGTATTTAATAGTTAATGATATTGGTTTCATGATAATTACCCTAAAATCATGGTACTTGACTTGACTGTGTAACTTTTTAGTATTTTACGGTAAATGACATTAGTTTATATTAGTTTCATAATAATTACTCTAAAATCATGTTACTTGACTTGACTGTGTAACTTTTATACTGGTCTACCAAAATCTTTGAACAAATTAGCATATAAATCTATAATAGGTAAATTAATCACAATTTAATTTTTTAAGATAAATTTATATTTAATTATTAAATTAATAAAAAAAGAGATAGTTACATTCTATTGTATAGTTTACTAATAAATTAATATTTAAATGTAGGTTTAATTAAAAAAAACTCTGAAAGTGTAATTTAATATCAAATTAATCTATAAGCATTAAAACTTTGTAGTATGTAATACATGCTAAATTACACACTCATAAACTAAATAATAATTTTAATTTCAAATTAAATTATGACTGAATTACACTCTCAACGTAAAATGATTGTTTGTCATAAGTTCTAACTGTAATAAAACAAGAAAATGTTACACCTTTTTTAAAATAATGTGAGTGTACTGTGCTGACTACTTGTACTTTTAGATTATGAAATTGCATTGCAATTATTTAATCATTTCCAAAAAAAAAAAAAATCACAGTGAAAACGATTAGCTTCAACCATGGGTCAAATTATAATTATAAAAATCGCAAGAACTAAATTATAAAAAAGACAAAAAGGAATTCTGAAAGTTAAGATCTACAAGTGGTGGGACCCACTTGCATTCAATATATACTCACTGAAGTCACAGCGGCAGCCAACCCTCTGCTTTTTGTTCTGTTTCCCTGTTTCCCTGTTTCGGCGTAACTGAACTGAGTTATGGCTGTTTCGCTCAAAGGAGAACTTCTCCGCCGCAGCTCTGTTGCTGGGACAAGGTTCACGTCATCTTCATGGTTTCGGAGTATCGAGCCCGCTCCCAAGGATCCGATCCTCGGAGTAACCGAAGCTTTCCTCGCCGATCAGAGTCCAAACAAAGTCAACGTCGGAGTGGTGAGTTCTGTCTCCGTTTTCGATTAATATTCTCGCACTTTTTTCTTTTTGAGAAATTGAAGAGAAATTACGTCTGTTGAAGGTGAAATTGATTTGATCGGACGGATCCGATATCGTAAACGGCATAGAACTGTTATATTCATCACAGAAAGTTGAAAATGTTTATTCTTCTCTCCTTTTTATTGTATTGTTTGTTTCTTTCATTGTGTTCGGACCATTGATTCACGCAATTTGTAGGCAGTGCAAAGAAATTTTCAATGGATTATTTTGAAATATATTTAGTGCTTGTTTAGTTAAAGTGTTTCTGATATTGATGAATTCTTATTGAGTGTAATTTATTTATTTATTTTTTATTTCCAAAAGGGTGCGTATCGCGACGACAACGGAAAGGCTGTGGTTTTGGAGTGCGTTAGAGAAGCAGAGAGGAGAATTGCAGGAAACCAATTCATGTGAGTGATATAATAATATATATCTATCTATCTATCTATATATATATATATATATATATATATATATATATATATATATATATATATATATATATATATATATATATATATATATATATATATATATATATATATATATATATATATATATATATATATATATATATAGAATTCAGCTGTACAATTACTTTTAATTAGTTCACACCATGAAAATCTTCGCACTAAATGTATATGAAAGTTAAACTCTTTTATCATTTAAAATAATGTGCATGAAGTACTTATTTGATTCTTTACTTGTAAGAGAATGTTAATAAGTATTTTTGTTTGTTTTTTTACTGAGATACTGGTTAAGAGAATGTGTTATTAATATATCCCATATTAGATGTTTAATATGTTTTTTTCTGTAAATTGTAATACAAAAAAATCTTATTTATTCATTTCTTATTGAGTGTTTACCCACTTTATATGAACGCATATTTTAATTGCTTCCATGTGCTAATTTGTGGATATCTCTTAAAGTTTACCCACTAGCAGTTTTTGCCTTTTGGTTGTGTATGGACGCCAACGCAGTTTTGAGAATATGATGCCACTATATATTGACGCATCCTTTGAAAGCTACACTCTTACCTTTTCTAATGGGGAATTACGATTCCTTGCACTGTTTATTTAGTTCGTTTAGGTATTTTGGGGTGATAATGTGGGGAATACTACTTTATTACCAGCTGCTTTTCTGGTTTCCAAGCTGAAAACTTTAGAAACCTTAACTATATCTTTCTATTCGAATGAGTACTTCACTGTTGTCAGACGATTTCTAGGGAAAACTTCTCCGTTGTTTTAACAGCTTGCATACATTGACATCTCTTGTACATTACACTAACTCCTTTAATTTTTGAAAAATATTAAAACATTTTTTTATAGCTCTTATTGTAAATGTTAAAGAAAGCAAAGGTATTATGTGCAATCCAAAATATTGGTCTGTCTATATAATCGTATTCCAGCTTCGCGAATCATTTACTAATAACGGAGTCTATGCCTTTACTTTTCACTGATACAAATGTTTCGTCAGGGAGTATCTTCCTATTGGTGGAAGCATAAAAATGGTTGAAGAATCGCTCAAGCTGGCATACGGAGACAACTCTGAGTTCATCAAGGATAAAAGAATAGCTGCAGTGCAGGCTTTATCTGGGACTGGTGCATGTAGACTTTTTGCTGCATTTCAACAGAGATTTCATCCTAATTCCCAAATCTACATACCAGTGCCTACCTGGGCCAAGTAAGTATTTAATATAAATCTTGTTATAAACTTTAAAATATCAGTTGACTTTATGACCCTTCATTTTTTGATATTTTTAAGTTGAATTTTTTGTTGGTACCATGTCTTGCTTGGATATTTATTTCTAATATGAGAAAATTACAGCCACCATAACATTTGGAGAGATGCTGGAGTGTCTATGAAGACATTCCGTTATTATCATCCAGAGTCTAAAGGATTGGATTTTGAAGGACTGATGAACGACATGAAGGTATATTTCTCTCATACCAAACACTTGTAAAGTTGATTTATACGTCAACTTTTGCAGATGAAGCTTTGCTAGTACTCCATACTCTTCTTACTTCTTAACTTAATTATTTATTACGTATACAGAATGCTCCAGATGGTTCCTTCTTTCTGCTTCATGCTTGTGCGCACAATCCTACTGGAGTAGATCCTTCTGAAGAACAATGGAGAGAGATCTCTTCCCAGATTAAGGTAACAATTTACGGAATAGTAATGCATAAAATCATTGGGGTTTTTTATTTTGGTTGCTGACCTTGACTTTTTTTTCTTGTTCATTAGGCTAAGGGTCATTTCCCTTTCTTTGACATGGCATATCAAGGTTTTGCTAGTGGTGATCCAGAGAGAGATGCAAAAGCCATCAGGATTTTTCTGGAGGACGGTCATTTAATTGGACTAGCTCAGTCATATGCAAAAAATATGGGACTGTACGGCCAGCGAGTTGGATGTCTGAGGTTAGTAGACTGCTTTAAACTACAACTCAGGTGCAGAATGCTACATGAATAATAGGCTCTTCAGTGGCTTTTCTTGTGGTTGGACAGTTAGATATGTTGGACCTTGATGATCCTCCAGATACATTATATGTTGACAACCTGCAGCTATATGCCGATTGTATTATCGTGTTAAAATTATCCGAAATTCGGTTATTCAGTATAAGTTTAAAAGTTAAATTGACTCTGATACTTAAGCTCCATAAGGTCTGCATAGTGAGGGTATAACAGTGCAGGAGCTGGGAAGCCCAACATTCTAAAAGTAATTTTTATAATTATCTATAGCTTGACTTCAATTTATCTCCAGATGCAATGGAATTCCCGAGAGACTTATTAGAATATTATCATTTCTATTATCATATTAGCATTTAGAATATTAGTAGTAATTTTGATGATTATTAGGCTTAATTAAATAGTTATTTACTCAACCGTGTTTACTCTCTGATTGTAAATAATCCATAAATACCACAACACGTGGGTAGTAACACCATTTCTCTCAAAAATTATCTTTCAACTTGATTAAAATTAAAGCAAATGACAAAAATACGAGAACTTGGACATTTTACATGCTTTGAAGGATGAATCTTGGACATTTTCTATAATATATCATCTTGGACTTTGGGTACCTTAACAAAATTTTATGTCTTGGCTATGAAATGTGAATTAGTTCTGCAAAAAAAAATGTGCTCATAGTTTAAACTTCCCTACAGTGTGCTCTGTGAAGATGAAAAACAAGCTGTGGCTGTAAAAAGTCAGTTACAGCTGATTGCAAGACCCATGTACAGTAACCCACCTGTCCATGGAGCGCTTATAGTTTCAACTGTTCTTGGTGATCCAGAGTTGAAGAAGCTATGGCTTAACGAAGTCAAGGTAAAGAGATTTTATTTCTTAAGGGTCCTCCTGCGGGGTTTGTACCAAGTTTTCATTTGTCTTACCTCCAGCGGGTAGTAAAGCCGCTATTCTTGAGTTAAGGAAGTAATATAGTAAGGTCTTGATATGAAACTGTTGAAGTTTACCCTCTAGGAGAGTTGGTGTCTTAGCATAACCTTCATGAGGCACTTGCCTTTGAGAAACTTTCCTCCTGCTGTTGCACTTCTGGGTATGGTTTCATGCTGATTTGAAATCCAAGATTTGGAAAATATTTTATATTTGTCAACTTGCCATTTTGGGTACGTCATAAGCTGGGTTCTGTAAATTTTTTGTCCCCACTGTCACGGCTAGATGCTCTTTTGTGTCATATCATACGGTTAAAACATACAATAGCGAAATGCAGTTGTGTTCTTTAACAAAATGTTAGGATTTCTTTTGTGCCATTGGTTTTTGTCGTTGTCACTTGGTTCTGTTAACACTAATCAATGTTAATATATTTCAAATTGTATTTTGAAAGGACAATATCATACATTTTAATAAATTGACAATACAAATTTACGAGCATAAGGAAGTTGTGATAATAGATTGAAATTGGACTTACATAGATATTATGTTTGCAGGGGATGGCAGATCGCATCATCGGAATGAGGACCACACTACGAGAGAACTTGGAAAAGAGGAATTCTCCTTTGCCCTGGCAGCACATAACCAATCAGGTTTGGTTGTATTTGTTTAACGCTCAACTGTTTCAACCACTTCGTCCTTTTTTTTATTGCTTATTTTAGTAGTTTAAGGTTTTCTATAATCTTTTTTTATTTCATTTTTAATGCAACCATGCGTCTTAAGACACGCGGATAGATAGCTGAGTGAGAATTTTGAATTGAAATTTCAACATCATATCCCAAGTACTACAAGGTGGTTTTCTCACACTTATTTTTTTATTCATGTAGATTGGTATGTTCTGCTACAGTGGATTGACACCGGAACAGGTTGATCTTATGACAAGCAAGTTTCATATTTACATGACCCGTAATGGTCGTATCAGGTAATTAATTATACACCCAATTTACAGTTTTTTTTTTTTTACTTACTTTTTAGATTTGAGATTCACTATTTTCTTACATTACATATATGTATGTGATTATCACAGTATGGCTGGTCTTAATACGGGCAATGTGGGATATGTTGCTGACGCTATCCATGAGGTTACAAAATCTTCCTAAATCATTCAATTTAACAATTGAACAATGTTTGGTTTTGGGAGGAGAGAAGTCTTCTCAGAACTAAAATAAATTTATATTCATTTTTATTAAGCACTCCGATGTGTATCACCATTTCATAACTTTTGTTATTTAGAACAGTTTAAGTAGCAGATCGGATAGAGCTTATTTATGACGAACAATATATGTTCACTGAAATGTATTATTTCCTTAAGAAATGACAGTAGCCAATTTAGAGTGTTTGAACTTCTTTAGATAATTAATATGCTTATGTTTGGCCTATGATGTGCAATGCTCTAATCAAACTGTTGATACTATGTTGCCATATTGAGTAGTTAGATCTTGAAAATATCGGCCATGTAAGTCTGAAAAATATTAAAAGAAAATAAAAATCTATTGGTTATTCTTCAATTTGTATTTGTAGGAATTTCACACGAGATAATGTTCATAATATTTCTTGAGTGATTAAAACTCAATTATTTTCCAATTTTGTATTAGGTGAATTGAATACTTAAATGTCAGATATTCATGTCTTTCCGTAGTTTAAGTATAAAAGTTGTTTTTAACATAAAATTGAGATACTATGTTTGTTAAATAAAATTATGGATTAACGGTAATGCATTTATAGTATGAAAGAATGTTACGTTCTTACTTCATTACAAATTATTGATAATGATTTTTTAAGTAATTACTAGTTTTAATACTGTCCTTACGCACGGGTTAGTATTTGTTTGTATCTTTATTACAAGAGGTTTAATAGTTGAGGAAAGAAATAACAAATATTTAAATTTACATTTTAGTTTTGAATAAAATTAATTAGAAATATGATTTATAGGTTTAAAAAGTCAATATACCTATACAAATATAAAAGATAAGCATAAATATGTGGAGTAAACTTTCTAACAATACAAGTCAATGTATTAACAAAATCGTTTAATGTGTATGGTTAGATTCTTTTAATCAATGTATTAACAAATTTGTCTAATATACACTCTTTTAATGTATATGATTAGATTCATCTAATCAATATATAGACAAACTTGTCTAATATATATTGCAATACTCATCTAATTAGCTAATGGATGAAGTCGACTAATGTGCGTTAATAAACTTGTCTAATATGTGTATGAACAGACTCGCCTAACATATATTAATTATCCAATCAGTGTATGAACAAACTTGTATAATGTGCATTGTAAGACTAGTAAGTGTATGGACATACTTATCTATTCTTAAACTCGTCTAAAATGTATGAAATGATGAGATTTTCTTACATTACATACTTATCTATTCTTAGACTTAATGTAGGCCTATAATTGACCGCATTACCAATGTTTCAATATTCATCCTTGCCAACTCATAAGTGGGATTAATCATGGGTTGATTCAATGTTCTCGAAGACCGATCTACATTGGCCTAATCTCGCAACAATTTTATTATGTACAAAATATGAATTTGTTATCTTTTTAGTTATTATCTTTGGAGTTTTTTTGTTATCTTTTTGGTTATTATCTTTGTAATGTTTATTTTAGTTATTTCCTTTTCTTCATAGTCTAATGATTTTTTATATACTCGTCTAATCAACTTATGATATGACTTGTTTAATAATTTTTGCAATACTCGTCAAAGTACTATATGAACGATCTCGTCTAATGTGTATTGTTAGACTTATGTAATTGTTTAGCTATATTTTACTAATCAAAGTATGTAAAGACTCAGTTGATGTGTATTGTTAGACGCATCTAATCAATACATTAATAAACTCATCTAATATGTATTACTAAACTTGTCTAATAATTATATGGACATGCTCGTATAACGTGTATTGTTAGACTTGTCTAATTAGTATATTCAAACTCATGTAATTTGTATTATAAGATTCATCTAATTAATGATTTGACAAACTTGTCTAATGTGTATTAGTATTTGTCTAATATGTGTATAGACAAACTTGTCTAATGTATATGGCTAGGTTTGTCTAATCAGTGTATAAACATACTCATCTAGTGTATCTTGATATACTCATTTAATTAGTATATGGACAAAATCGTCTGATGGGTATTTCCAAACTTGTCTTATTAGGTATGGACAAGCACATTTAGTGTTTGTTGCTAGATTTGTGAAATTAGTGTATGGACAAGCTCATGTAATGGGTGCTCTTAAACTTTTCTAATTTGTATTCTTATGTGAAATCAATATGTGGAATTCTTAATGTTTTTTGCTATGCTTGTCTAGTGATTGTATAAACAAACTCATCAAATGTATATAGTTAAACTTGTCTAATCAATGCATAAACAATCTCAATTATTTGTTTTTGTTATACTCATCTAAATCATTGTATTCTTAAACTCTTCTAATCAATGTATGGAATGATTCATCTAATGTCTTTTGTTATACTCATTTAACTAATGTATGGATAGACTCGTTTATTATGTATTGTTAGACTCGTCTAATGATTTTTATTATATTTATCTAATCAATGTATGTACAAACTCGTCTAATGTTTATATTATTAGACTCTTCTAATGCTTTGTTATATTTGTCTAGTGTGTGTTGTTAGACTTGTCTAATCAATATATTTCTAATATATATTTCTAGACTCGCCTAATGTCAATATAAATACATTAGTGGTATATTTTAAAACAATTAGTTTCATAGTTTCTAACATTTGTTTCAATCTTACTAAAGTCTTAAGGTCTACATTTTCAACTTGAAAATAGTAAAAGTTAATAAAAAAAAATTTAAATATTAAAAGTGTGATTATTTTTATCACAAATATATAATTTAAACTTTTTAAATGTACTGTTAAGTACAAAATTTTAATTTATTTTGTTATAAATATAATTATTTAAAACCTTATACCAATTATGGACTTGGTGTGTTTCCATATTGTTGCTATGTTGTTTGGGTGTTTTCTTAAACTGTTGCTATGTTGTTGGGTGTGCAGTTGTTTTTAGTTGTGGCATAGTAGTTTACTTGTATTACATAGTTGTTTTATTGGTTGTTGGATGATGTGTTGTGTCTCATTGTCTCGATTGGTATTGGGAGACGAGTTTGATTGTTTTGTATTCTTTTCATAACTTGTAAAGTTGAAGTTTGATGCTTTTCTCCTAAGGTTGAGAGGGCTAGGGTAAATGAGAGGTTCGAGTGTTGTACCTTCTCGTCTGTGTGAGGTAGTAGGGAAGGGAATGACGTTTCACTCGTAGGTTTCGGACATGGTGTTGAGTATAGTGCTCAGTATGTAATGCATCAAAGTTTTTACTTGAGTTTTCAATCAATAAGGTTCGCATAGGGGCACTCAAATTTTTTGGCTTACTGAAATCTTTGATTTTTAAGTTGGTAAAGATCAACCCCTTGTTTCAGTCAGAATGAATCCCCAAGACCCTGGGACATTGGCTTTTACCACCTTTATATGAATAAGGCATCTGAGTAAGACTAACGTCTCCTTCACTCCCAATATATGCTTTTACTTCCTATCTTTTGGAACTTTACCAACAACCATGCCTTTTTTGCAAGATTTATAGCTTGCCCCGATTTCGACACACTCTTGTATTGATAAAGGGGCTTAGAGGACTTTTATTATAGAAAGTCCAGGTTCAAAGTTTTCTTTATGTTACACATAGCAACTCTTTTTGTTTAATCCTTTAATCGGAACGACAAGAGAGTGACTAGGCCAGAAAGGTATAATCATTTGCATGAATTTCTTATCCAGGGTAAGGGGTTTAAGGCGAAAAAGGCATATAGAATGATAATGGTTGAACATAATCAATGTATGCTTAGAAAATATAGTCCAGTGGTTTGAATCCACTTTTAAAAGCAGGTGAAAGTGCGAACATTACCAATTCTCATAAGACTTTATACTAAAAGTGGATGTGGATGTGGATGTTAACCTTTGTATTCACCTCATTTCTTATACTTGGGTGTATTGCAATTCTTTTCATAAGACTTTATACTGAAAAATCCTAAGGATTGAAAGAGAAAATAATGCTTCTTGGCAACAATAAGGAGTAGAGTTGTTGGATATAACTCGATGTTGCTATAAATTAAAGCAAAACGTTCTACGTCAAACTTCAATCATTTGATTTGGCCATTGAGCAACAACCTCTAACATTCCACACCATTGTGACAGTAGAAGGCTCGTCCATTAGCCTACTTTTTTGCCAAAATGAGAAGCGTAACAACCTAATCCGAACCTACTTAAATTATCAACGAAAAATCCTTAATAATAAAATTTTAAATTATCAACAAATTTTCAAATTTAAATTTACTAAAAAAAATTATCAACAATTCAAATTTTAAAATCTACTAATAATTCAAATTTATCAGTAAATTTATTTTCATCGGTAATATTTTGTTAATAATTTAAAAAAAATATAGATGGCTTGACAACCCTGCTCATAAGATGACATTTATTAATATCATTATTTGGATAATTTTTTATATGATCTACGGTGTGTTTTCTATTAAAGATGTGACTTCGATAATTTACTTTAGTTTTTACCTTTGTCAACATATATTTTTTTGATATTTTTATATTAGTTGTTTAAAATTATCTTTATTCACATAATCAACATGAAAAGGCACTGCGGAATAAAAATAAATAAAATAATTTGGATATTATTATAATAATTTCGAAATTATACAATAAAATTATTATTCTACATATATGATTCAAAAAATGGAACGTGAGTTATGTTTGTTATGGAATAAAATCTAATTTTAGAGTATGTGTGTTCTTAGACAAGAAAATATGATTATATATGATTTAGTTAAGATGGTGTTATCTTGATAAGCTTGGTCATTCAACATAGTCCGAACAAAATACTTTTTAGTTATGATGAACTAAAAATAACTTGATAAGAAAGGAAAAAAAATTAATATTTACGAATGATGTGACAACATCAATTAAAAGTTAATTTGAGATAATATACAACACTCAATATATGATTATAATAACAAGATGAAAATTCACTTTTGAATTTACTAGACACATGACGTCCATAAAATTTATGACACAAAGACCAAGTTGTGTTATTGTAGGTTATGTTTGACGTTGTCAATATAATAAATGAATACAATAGATATTTCAAGCATGGCAAATTTAGTGCAATAGATATCAATGCTAGATCGCATGTCATCAAACTTTGCTACAGTTATGACAAAAAACAAAAGATCAACTGGTAAGTTCCAACCATCTCATTCAAAACGTCTATAAATAGAAGTTTAACTTTGCACCAATATTTTATGGATGTTTAGGTGAATGAAAAATTATGGTAGGTTTCAATAGTAATATCGTGGTATATTAAATCATTAAGGAATTCTTCTAAAAGAAGAATGAATAACAATATTTTTGACTTTTCTACTTTTTTTATATATATTTAAACAACGTCTAAGAGATGGTCTAAGTCACTTCAAATTATTTTAAAGATGTCTAATGTGAGATGACTTTAAGTTAATATTGATGGGTTGTTAGAGGAAGTTATGGTGACTACATTGTGAGTTTTTTTCTCTTATTTTGGGATTTAAAAATCATATTTGTTAGGCTTATGGAGGCTATTTTGCTATTAAGATTTTGTGAAATAATTATAATCATGTGTAGTTAAAATGTGATTCATCCTTGGTCTAACGTTTCTTTTTTCATTCTCCCAATCTGTTTTTTTTTATATTTTTAGAGGAAGATGGGGGAAATACATTAAAAGTTGTGAAAATATAAGTTTAAAATATCTCACATTTTTTTGATGAAGATAGATAGTATAGACAAGATAACTAATTTTGGAATTGATAAATAGTTTAATATTTTACTTATTTTATTAGTTTATATTTTTCTTAAATCCCATAATTTTTCTTTAGTGTAATTTGTTTTTAGTTTGTTATTTTTTATAATATAATCGACATATAATTGATGGGCTTTGAAATCTGAACCTAATTGAGATGCGAGTATTGATAATGATGCTTAATATGAATTTTATAAAAAAAATATTAAGAATAGAGTTAGATTATTGGATTATAAATAATTAAGGAAATTGTCTACCCAAATAAATGATAGAATAAATGTCTAGATAATGTTTTATAATAAATATTATATTTTATTAATTAATTAAAATATAGAATATTTATAATTCATTTTTTAAATTATATTAAAACTCTCAAGATGTTTATTTATAGATAATTGCTCTAGTTATTTCATTCTAATATTAATTTTGTACAATAATATATTTTCAATCATGTTTAAGATAAAATAAAACCTATAAAATAAATATGTATTTTCATTATGTTGATTTGCATAATAGTTAAAATATAATACAATATCGTAAATAAATAAAATCCAAATTAAATAATTCTAAAAAGATGAAATAAATATAGTGAACGAAAAGTCAATATTTTAAAGGGTTAAATATATTTTATCTCTAAATTAACAAGCGAATTTGTTTTTAGTCTCTATTTCAAATTAAAGGTCATTTTGGTCCTCATCCTTCAGGAAAGCGTAATTTTTAGTCCTCAAAAACTAACACCGTTAAATATAAGATGAGGTGGCTAACGTTTGACCACGTCTAAATTCATCTTTCCTTCCTAACTTTCGCCACATTGGTATTTGTTAACTGAAAGTGAAAACATTGGTTTATTAGGTTGATTGGTAAAGTTTGGTTGAAAGTGTGGTCTGAAGGGTGAAGAGCAAGGAGGAGGTCATCATTTTAGCTGGAGAGTTTCAAGAGCAAAAGGTTGGATTTCATCTTCTTGAGCATTGGTGTAGTTGGTGACGTAAGTTCATTCTTCTCTTTCATCTGAATAAATGGATGGATTTGAGATATAGGGTTTTGTTGGGACTAAAGGGATCTTTGTTGATTTACTTTCGAAATCACTATTGAAGGGAAATGAAAGATGATAGTGGAGGAATTGGTTGCACGCGAAGGAGCATTGGTTCAGGAATGTCCCAAACATGATGTGGGTCCTCTTCTCACTTAGCTTCAAAAATTTGTGGCTATGGGGAAAGATTGTGGTTGTTGAAGGCAACTACATTGAAGAACAAAGGGGGACTATTTTATAGATGTCGAAATTGGGAAGTAAGTGAGAAAAATTGGTTTACTTATTCTGCTTTGTGTTTGTATTCCTTATTTGTAATTTCTTTTGCAGAGTAATTATAGTTGTAACTACTTTGAATGGGTTGATGAAGGAGATTATGAAATTGAAGAAAGCTTACAAAGGAAGAATGAAGAAGTTGAAGTTTGTATGGAAAAAGGTTGTATTGAATATGAGAAAGAAGAAGAAGTTGAAGAGGAAATTAGAGCAAGAGAGAAAAAATTTTAAAATGATGATGTTCTTCTTTGTATTGTCATGGACATTAACAATAATGTTCTGTATTATGTTTGTGTTGAAGATAAGCTGTAATTAGATTGGTAATGGTGTGATGTAGCAGAAATTTTAAGTGATCAATTGAATAAAATATGGAAGTTCAGTTGAATTATGGCCTGATGTTTGTGTTATATGCATTTGTATCAGCATTATTGTTGTCATTTAAAATGAATGAGTTTGAACATATATAAGTGGGTGTTGTATCAGTAAAGATGGAAATAAATTAGTTTGTGTTCTGTGTCATTTGCATCAACATTAAGCAAATCAATTTAACAAATAGTGCCAAAAAAGTTAATCTGGAGGAGAAAAGGTCACGTGAAATGAATGGTTTGACTATGAAAATTGCATACAAGTCGTCTAAGCTCGAAAGTAAACTTTGAGACAGGTTTGTGTTGTGAGTTTACTTGTGTTTAAACTGTAAAATGAGTTATAAACAACTTGTAATACAAATTCACAACTCCACTTCCAATTTTCAATCAAAATTTGCTTGTTTAAGAACCAAATCTGCATATAGGACAAGATATGACTAAATGAACAGTGCTAGCAAGTTTTATACATCTTTTTAAACTTGTTCAAGCTTCCAAATTGCAGAAAAACATCATCAACCCAGATTAGGCCTTGCTATGGCCAATTATTCATATTAGACCAGGCATTATAAAAAATGACTTAAACAAATTTGAATGCACACAAATAAGGCTTATTATACATCTTTGTAAACTTGTTGAAGCTTCCAAATAACAGAAAAATCTTATGAACTCATATTAGAGCATGGTATGGTCAATTATGCAGTAAAAAAGTATGTGACAGTATGAAAATGAGGTTTCAATTAATCAAATGAGCATGCAGTATTCAAAATGACTCCAACAATACATAATGCATAGAATGAAAAGCACTTAAGCAGATGTAAAGTAGAATGAAAATACTTGAACATAATGAAACCAGATGTAACCCAGATGTAAATATTTGAACATTTAAAGAGCTCGCAGCTGGAATCACACAAGCAACAGTAATACTTTAACAATAAATAGTAAATGTATTCAACAATAAGTAGTGGTCCAAAACGTGGTCCCTGGCTACTTAGTAGTGCCCCAAAAAGTAGTGCTACTACAGGAGAAGAAAGTGGTCCCAAAATATTGTGCCCACTACTAATGGTCTGCCTAAGTGGGTCCCAAAATACATTAAACCATTACAAAAAGTCAGATGCCTACACTACTTCTTTAATTGCAACTAGCTTGAGACCCTACAATTTGTGCAGTCAGTTTTGTGGATGTTCTTCTTCCCCCTTCTCGCATCGTTGTAGCTCCTCCAGTATGTGATGTTGATGTAGCCCCTGCATCTGTTGTAACCCCTACAGTTGTTGCAGCCCATGCATCTGTGGAAGTTGTCCTTCGTGATGTTCTTCTTCCTTGTGAGGTTGATACAAACTCTCCTTGTGATGGTCCAGCAGTTGAAGTATTTGTTGTTGATGTTCTTCCAGCTGATCTTCCAGTTGATTCAGCTCTTGCATATGTGGCGACTCCCCTTGTGTTTTGTTAAAGGACTAAGGTAGTTATAATGCACAAACTTGAAAACAATTGAACTTGTAAATAACAACAACAAGCACACTTACCTTACTTTTCTGCCCCTGCTTACAACTCTTTACATTTGTTGGAAAACAGGTTGGCTTCTTTCTTCACCAAGAGGGGGGGGTGAATTGGTGTTGTTTCAAAAAGAAGTTCTTTTCGCAATCTTGTAATCAAAGTCTAAAGCTTTTTAAACTTTCTTGAAATGCAAACAATCAGAATATGTATGCATCGAAAAATACATAGTTGACTGCGTAAAGAATAAAGTCGACTGTAATGTAAAAGATAAGGAATAGAGAAATGCCAACACAGGTTTTTATATTGGTTCGGCCAACAATGCCTACATCCAATGTCTTTCCACCCCAGGAAGCAAATGAACTATAATGGTTGCGGTTTTTAGAATAAGGAATTTATATAAGACCTCCACGTCAAAAATATAAATCTCCTCTCTAACCCAAAACCAAAATATAGGCAATAAACTAGCAAGACTTGCAGCAAGAATCTCCTCTTCTGCAATCTGCCAACACCACTTTGAACAATCCTCAAAGTGCATTATCCCCTGCATTCAACAGGTCAAAAACCAACAGTCTTCACGGATGCCAAGCCGCACAAACAATTCCAGCAGTCTTCACAAGATGCCAAGCCTTCACGATCAGAACACTTCTTGTGCAGATATTGATCAGACAATGAATGCGCAATATAATCTCCTCTTTGAATCTCTTTCAAGAAAGGTCACCACTTTCTTCTTGGAGAATTCTTGGAGCTAAGAGAAATCTGAAACAGAAATGAAATTTTCAGTTTGTTAAAAGTCTTCTAAACAGACTTGTGTTTAGTCTATTTATAGATTTTTGTTAGTCAGATGATTTCTCAGTCGAATACGCTACTAATTCAGTCAACTGGATTATGACAGTTATAACAGAACAGTCAACATAGCAGTTTTCAGTCAACCAAAAACAAACCTTATTTAATACAGTTGACTAAGTCACCAATGCTCAACTAACTTTCAAAAATATAGCCGTTAGAGTGCAAGAGCATAACAGAATTCCAAATCAGACAACAAATACATTCGAATGTGTAGCACACATAGTCGACTATCAACATGTAAAACATTTTGAAATTCTTTTCTTCTCAAAATAACACATAGCACTGGTTCTCAAAATCTATACAAATATTTTAGCAAAGACGAATCCATTAGTAATGTAGTTGATTGTACTATCACTTTGTCGCACAAGAATAAGTTCATAAAAGTGCTTGTGATTTTCAGCTTTAAAACATGTGCAGTAAAACATATGAAATGATGTATAACACATAGCACATAAAGCATGTAAACACGTTCCAGATATATATCAATCAATCAACATAGGAACATGTAAAATATCACAATTAATCAGCATAAGAACATGTAATGCAGCAACAACATGTGCTTGTTATTAAACAATGTGTTGTCATCATCAAAAACTAGATTGATATAGAAATTGTGTTGTCAACAATCTCAACAACATTGTGTCCATATTCATTACAGTTGCTACACTTCATAGAAATATTTTTCTTGGACAACTTTGAATGGTTGACATATTCATCAACTTCTCTTCTTCTCAACTTTTTTTGGCCTCTCAGGAAGTGTTTTATATGTAGGTGGTAGTAGTGGTGCAGAGTCAGATGTAGGCCATAGTTGTTGTTCATTGATTGGAATTATATGAGGTGCATAACAAGTTTGATAAGCTTGTTTCTTGTAATATGGATGAACATAATATTTTGGGTTTTCTAATTTATATTGTATGGCAGCAATAGCATGTCTACAAGTTATTCCAACCAAATCCCAAAAGTAACATGTACAACTATGATTACTTAGATCAACTACAATTTTTCCATTGTAAACCCATGAGTCACTTCAAATTTTGCACCCTCTGCCCAAACTGGAAGTCAATTCCCACTCTTTTCTACTTCCCTATTCAGCCTTTTTCTTAGTTTAGGCATAACATCACTAGGATATGTGTTTGTTTTTTCTCTGAGTGTTGCAAACCTAGTCATTACGTATGACATAATCCATTCCATCATAGTAATTATAGGTTTGTCTCTTGCAATTAAAATTGTACTATTAAATGACTGAGGCAAATGGTTGATCAACACATCACATCTAGGATAAGCACTAAAAGCATGTTTACACTAGCATTTAGTAGGAATTGTCATTAACCATATGCATCAATATTGGCATTCTCTCACTCACCCATTTTTTTCTCTCACTTCTTATAGTATGTTGCCTTGGTAGCCCCCATCATAAGGTCTCTAATGAGAAGCCCTCACCAAATTTCTTCTAGTAGTTGTTACAAATGCCTTAAACATAATTTGTGCTCTACCCCATTCAAGATCTCATCAAATACTGTCATTAATCCCTGCAAAGAAATCACAACATCCTTTAGTACATAATTAAATGAAATTACAAAATCAACTTTAATTTGAAGTTACCTTTTTGTTGATTCGAAATGAAGATCCAACGTTGATAATCAATGCCCCTAATATCATCCAGCAATAGTGTCAAGAACCACCTCCATGTGTCTTTGCATTCACTTTCAACCACAACAAAAGCTAGTGGGAAATATTGGTCATTAGGATCTCTGGCCACTACCACTAACAACTAACCTCCATATGTTGTCTTCAAGTGGCAACCATCTACCCCAATGAATGGCCTGCAACTACCTAAAAACCCCTCTTTACAGCCCTCTAAACACATGTAAAATGACCCAAACCTTGGTGGCAAAGTCGGTTGGGGTTGATTGACTTTAATCTTGAAGGTTCCAGCCTTCACTCTTAACAATTCATCCACATAATCATAAAGACAACCATATTGTCGTTCTCTATCACCCACTAAAGAATTCAGTGCAATTTGCTTTGCTCTTACAGCTTTCCAGGGAGTACTCCAACACTAAATGATTTCTTGATTTCATCTACGATTTGATTCATAGTCATGCCTCCGACATTTACAAATTTTTCTACCAACACTAGTGTTTTCACTCTAAAAGTTTTAGTACCTCCTACCTTGCTAGCCATGATTAGAAAACCACAACCCGTTTTACAAACTGCCCTCACTCTTTTTCAAATCATTCTTCACAAACTTCACTTCTTTTCCATTTAAAACATTATGCTCCTGTAGTGCACTTTTGAAATCTTTCAATGAGTTAAATACCTTCCCCAATTTAAATTTGAAGCTCTTGGTCATATCATCTGCTTTATACGTTGGAAACTTCCTCTTATTCTCCCTCACAGCCTCATTACTATCTACATTTGAAGACAACTCATCTGAATTGTAATCTTCATTCATCTCATGCTCTCCAACTTCTTCGTTAATCATAAATGACCTCACTCTCTTGGTATCTTCTCCTAACAGTTTTATTCTTCTTCTTCTTCATTTTACTCCACCTATCCAAAACAGGATTAATATTTCTTATCTCTGTCTCCACCCTATCATTCTCCATCCCAAACCCATCATCATCATTTTCCATTCTTTCCTCTTCATTGTCCTCCAGCACTTCAGCCTCAAACACCTTGCCCTCTTCCTCTTGCTCTTCCTCTTCCTCATCCTGACCCCTCTGTACATCTTCTCCCCCAACACAAACATCTTATACTTCCACATTCCCCTCCACCTCACCAACAAAAATATCTTCTTCATCTACTGCATCATCTTCTTCATCCAAGTAACCATCTTCTTCATCCACATTTCCATGTTCTTCAATAACATAACCATGTTGTTCATCCACTATAACCTATTTTTCATCACCCATGTTTACCTCTTCCTCCATCTCCTCTATCCCTACTTTATGTGCCTCTTCACCAAAAGTAAGAAAGTTAACTTCCATTAGCCGACTAGGTTGGACATGTTGGACATAGATTTCAACCTCGTCGTTATTTGTCTCTGCATAGTTAGCCAACAACATTGCTTTACTGTGATCATTGAGAATTCTGAAGTTGTTCATGGCCTTTTGTTTCGACCTCTTCCACCATAGCTTGAACTCTGCATCATACTTCAATTCTCTAACAAATCCCACTACTTCAAAGTAAGACCACATGTCGGAATCAATTCCTTTGATAACATATATTTCTCCTCCCACATATTCTACTTCCTTATTCTTCATGAACTTCTTCATGTGATGCAAAATTCCTTTGATAACATATATTTCTCCTCCCACATATTCTACTTCCTTATTCTTCATGAACTTCCTCATGTGATGCAAAATTCCTTTGATAACATATATTTCTCCTCCCACATATTCTACTTCCTTATTCTTCATGAACTTCCTCATGTGATGCAAAGAAACGTCAAAAACCATTACTAATCCTATAATAGAAACTGAATCCACAGTAAACACAAAGTAAATAATTTACACACACCAGCACTAGAACCCAAATCCACACCAAACTAAATAATTACCTTCTTCGAATGCACACCACAACAATTGCGAAAGCAAATTGATGGAACACGAACCGTAATCACGATTTAGGTTGGAGTTACTAATGTTAACTATAAAAACCCCAATTCTCATACGCATAAATAAATCCCAAATTTAAGAAGTACATCAACCCTAATTTCAATCATAACCTCATCATCACTGAACACATGTCATCATACACGCAATCACACGTGGCAATATTTAGGAAGGAAAGATGAATTCAGACGTAGCCAGACGTTAACCACTTCATCTTGTATTTAACGGTTTTATTTTTTGAAGACTAAAAACTAAGCTTTCTTGAAGGACGAGGACCAAAATGACCTTTAATTTGAAAGAGGGACTTAATACAAATTTACTTGTTAGTTTAGAAACTAAAAACATATTTAACCCTATTTTGAAAAATACCAGTGAAAAAGTAGCATCGAAAAAAGTGACAAGAAAACCATATTGTACTTTTTTGGGGACAAGAAAATAGCAATAATTAGAAACATTTACAATTTGTAAGTTTCTTGCATAAATGTATAACTTAATCAGCCCTAATTAGATCAAAAACTATTTTTTATCATATGAAAAGCTACAAAATAAATCAATCAAAGCATCTAGATGAAATTAATATTTCTATTACTGATTTTTCCTGATTCGAACCTTGTCAACCAATTCTGGATGTTTGTGAAATTAGCCAGTTTGTGAAATCAAAGCATACTTGACACCTGCCAACCAGCCATTGATCAATTGAACTGGTAATTTTCATCCTCCTCTTTCATCTTGATGTACCAACAATATAACATTCAAATATAATTGAGTATATATATATATATATATATATATATATATATATATATACACACACACACAACACCACCAACGTATATTGCTAATAACAGGAAGCATCACCCTCAAATAAGGTCACACGTGACAAACAAAATCTTTGTAAAACGGGAGAGAAACCATACCAAAGCATTAAAGAGAGAGGAAATTTCTTGTTTTGAATCAACATTTTGTCATAAGCATATTATAAACGACATCATAAATATGATCACATAAAAAACAAGCCAAACTACAACAGGGCCCCTCATAATTCAGGTGGGCCCCTCTACATATGAAGACATGGTTGCTATCATTTTATACTCCTAGCTTTCTGAAATCTGACCAAAACAATATACAGATGCAGGGATAAGTATGCCTTAACTAGAATGAAATACTAGACTGAATCACCAACTTTCATGCTATGCCGAGCAACCAGCACTTGTATACATCTTCACAAGGGGGGAAAACTGCAGATTAAGCTGGAACCCCCAGTTATATATAGGCCACAATCAGCCCCTCTGTTGATTCACATCGATTGCTACTCATCGTTTCATTATCCCTTTATATTTATGTACCGGTGGAATGAGGGGAACTGAGACCAGTCTGCCGTCTAATATGCTCTGGGATCAGCCTATTGACCATTTCAGGTGATACTCCAGCCAACTGTCGTCAAGTTTTCATCACAGATTCATTAAGAGAATTTTTGGGGTTAGATACTGTTCACAAATTAGGTGTATGAGAAATCGTTAATTTGTTTGGGATCATGAAGAACAGTGGCAAAGCTAGTCATAGTAAAAAAAAAGCTGCAGCCTATACATGTCATGCCACATTTAATATAAAAACATAACTTATGCACGTACTTCCTGTTTAAAGTTGAAAAGCGGGGGCAATGGACGGCCATTAGGTAGACGAGCATTTGGCTCGCGGAGCTCATCAAAGAAAGGATGTGCACATGCTTCCAGCTGAAATAACAAAGGCCATTAGTGAAAATTATGCCAATTGAGTTTACTAATTCCACCACATACCACAAGTATTGTAGATCTAATATCATGAGAGTAATGAAGGGAGGTATATTTGTTGTAATATGGGATAATATATGTAGAATCTTCCTAATTAGAGGAAATAGATACATAATATTTTATTTTATTTTATTTTTTCCTAGGTTTCCTAGTTTCCCTATTTCCCTTTTTAGGAGAACTAGATTATTACAAATAGAAGGTTTGAGAATGTATTTTTCATGATTTGAATAATAAATCAGTCTTATTTTCCACATGGTATCACAGATTGTCTGATCCGTTTCCGCTATCTGCCGGCGGCCGACCGCCATGGTCGCCGGCAGGCCCCCTAAAATTCTCTTCTTTGCCTTTGTGCTTTATTGGACTGTAATTGCCCAGCTAAGGTTTTAGACTTCTATCTTTCTTATAACAGCCGCATAGAGTTGTGCTTCCATAATCTGGAATGGGGTTCGAACCCATTCTCTTTCAGACCAGTAGTTGAAACTGGTATTTTAAGCAATGCCCTCGCTCTCATTGGCTCCCGTGTGTAATGTGTTTCCACCAACAACAAGCTTGTTCTCACCACCGCCGTCACCGCTACTCTCCACTGTCAACCATCACCGACCACCGTCCGCCGCCGGCCACCGTCGCAGTTTCGACCGGTGACCAGCGGATCTGGATCGTCTCTTCGAACGACAGCCAACCGCGCCGGTTTCGACTGCTACTTCTCCATCACGCGCCACCACGAGCACCAAAATAGTTCGAGTTGCACCGCCGCCGCTGTCCGACCACCGCTGTCGCCAGTTGGGGTCTTCGTCGATAGGGCAGAAAGGTGCACCCAGAACCGGCGATCACAGAGTCGGAAGTCGCTCCGTCAACGGAGCCTCCACGCGCCGCCATCGTCGCCGGCACGTGTATCCCACTCGCCGGAGCCTTATGAGCCCATCCCTAGGGTCGGTGACAAGTCATTTTGACTATATTTTAGTAGATTTGAGTTTTAGTCTCTGCTCCTTGGTGTGACCCACTCACTGGACCGCCTTCGCAAGAGTGGATTCCGTTCCTGACTTGGTCTTTGATTCAAATTCTTTTTCGAAATCAGATTATGCGGATTCAGGATGAGGGTTCATGAGAGTGAGTGAAAGGTTGGTTTTGGTGATGGGTGGTGGAAGATCGTCATCTTCTGCCTCTTCCCCGGAGGATTCTTCATCCTTTACTCCCGACGAAAGTTTCAGCTCTCGTTTCCACTTCAGAGCATTCCCTCTTCATTACTTTGATGCCACTGATTGCACAGTCGGCGTCCTCTTCGTTTTCCAGTTTTGGTTTCTCGAGCACAGTGGTTCGATCATCCGCCGCTTGTGCCACCGCTACAGTCAGTCATTGCTGCCACAATGAGTTGCCAGTCCTACCTTTTTCACTTATGCTATGTTCTTTTCCTGTTTCAGTTTGACCTCCATCTTCGATGTTTCCTTTCTTCTAAGACCGGAGTCGCTCCACTTTTTGAGCTACTGTCCAACAAAGAACTTTGGACCTCCAACCTGTTTTTGGCCTTTTGATGCCACGGTGTTTTTTTGGTTTCTACCAATGCTTTGTTATAACAACTCGTGAGTTGTTTTCTGAGACTGACCGCTGAATTGAATATTTCAAAGTTATGGGATTTAGAGTTGTCCCTCGTACGGATCGGTTCTCACCAGTTCTTCCACCTTCACGTTCTGCTGTTCAGTCGTGGGGAGGAGAAAGTTCCAGCCGCTGCAGGGTAGTGTAGTCCCTGCAGGTTTGTTGCTGTTTGCCTCTGTCAGGACAGATGTTTCCTGAAGGCTTGTTGCTGTTTAGGGTGATTAAGTCCCTACAGGTTTATGGCTGTTAGCCTTTTAATTCCAGCCGCTGCAGGGTAATGGAGTACCTGCAGGTATGTTGCTGTTTGCCTTTGTCAGGACAGATGTTTCCTGAAGGCTTGTCGTTGTTTAGGGCAGTTAAGTCCCTTGAAGTTTTGTTGCTGTTTGCCACTATTGATGGCAATCCAATCCCTGCAATTTGTTGCTATTTGCAACTGCAGGCCCTTCATCTGTTCTTGAAGTTTGATGTTGTTTGATGTTGCAAGTCATCATCCATATTTTTGATGGAAATCTCTCTCGTCCATTGCTGTCCAAGTTGAAGTTTCATGGTGCTAGTTCGCCCTCATCCATTGCTATCCAAGTTGAAGTTTCATGGTGCCAGTTCGCCCTCGTCCATTGCTGTCCAAGTTGAAGTTTCATTGTGCTAGTTCGCTTTCGTCCGTTGCTGTCCAAGTTGATTTATTGGGTTTATTGACGCTCTCTACAATTGAGTTTGTCTATTCCAAGCTTGGTTCATACAATCTTGTATGATCCAGCTTGAGGGGGAGTGTTGTAATCTGGGGTAATATCTGTAGAATCTTCCTAATTAGAAGAAATAGATACATAATATTTTATTTTATTTTATTTTTTCCTAGGTTTCCTAGTTTCCCTATTTCCCTTTTTAGGAGAACTAGATTATTACAAATAGAAGGTTTGAGAATGTATTTTTCATGATTTGAATAATAAATCAGTCTTATTTTCCACAATATTTATCGTTCAACTCACCGCAGTGCACCGGAGACTAGGTGAGTATTGGAGAAGCCTTGATGCAAGGTCAATTGCTTCCGGAGGCATTCGCTTATGGAAAACCTGGAACATAAATCATCAAAATAATTGAGTCAATAACTAGCAAATGATTAATAGTCAACGACCAAGCTCTATCTTACTAGGTGAGGTAGGTTAAATCATCAAACTCATCAGTTAAACATAAAGAATGGAAAGCACCCTCAAAAACCTGGTTGTTGTAACATGTAAAGCAAGCTATTCACTTTAAATTGGACAACTATTTTTCAAACTTTTTAATCTGTATTTAAAGTCTAAAAGAAATTGTTGAATATCATAAGGAGGATGGTTGAGAAATGACATTACCTTGTGCCAAGGATGAGCTTTAATCTGAGGGAATCTAAAATCTGTATATTCCGAGTTCAGGCAACGAATTTCCTCTCGTGTGGGGGTACCGAGAACCTACAAGAAAACACATAAATAATGACCTCTGCAAATATATGTTGCAAACCAGAGACAACAATGTAGAAGAGAAATTACCTTAATAATTTCCACAAGTTGGTCCACCTGATTTTCTCCAGGAAATAGTGGCTATATAAACATTTGAAACTATGGGAAGTCAACATAACATATCTCGATAAAAAGGCCAAAAACTTAGCTATGAGCAACATTAATACATAGATAGCCAGAATGTTTAACCTGTCCTAGAAGAAGTTCAGCAAGAACACAACCAGCTGACCATATATCAATAGAAGCTGTGTATTCTGTTGCACCAAATATTAGTTCTGGAGCTCGATAGTAACGTGAACATATGTATGAAATGTTTGATTCACCCTTGACCTGATATAATTTTTTTTTGTGGAAGAATAATATCATAATAATATCCTAGCAAGTTGTGAACATGAGAAGCTTCATGAAATTGATAATTGAATTAAAAAAATCACATGTTACATCCACCAGTTCCATTTATTTTTCATATAATAGAAAAGGAAAAGGCTCAGAGTAAATATTCTTAGCATCATTATCATCACATAAACAGGTTATTAAATCAGTATTGCATTTACGGAAAGATCTTATAATAGCTTTAGCATAGCTAAGTTCCATGGCAAGTATGTGATTTTAGTATTCCTCCATTATCATGGTGGCATATGAGCATGAAGCAATAATATGTAGAAGAACCACGAAGATCAACATACCAGAACTTTGGCACTCCCAAAATCACAAAGCTTAACTTGGTGAGTAAGAGGGTGAACCTGTAGTCATATATGCAAAAAGATTTAGAGTAAATTAATACAACTCAGGGAAAGACATTCAAAGAAGAACGTACCAAAAGATTTTGAGGCTTCACATCCCTATGGCAAACTCCCAGTGTGGTATGGATATATGCTAATCCCCTAAAGATCTAAACATCAAATTCAAACCCAATCATTAAAAAGTATTGAATCGACACATGAACCAAATTCCAAAACAGAAAAAAAGAGTTCATACTTGATATGTGTACAGTTTTGCATAGATGAGAGGGATCCTCTGGTTCATAGTATTGTAGTGTTTTATAACTCGGTACATTGTCTCAGGGACATATTCCATTACTAAGTTCAGAAAAAGTTCATCTCTGCTTGTTGTGGAGAAGAAACAGTGCTTCAGGGAAATTACATTTGGGTGATCCATTAAACGCATTAACTGCAATTCACGATTTTTGTATCTCCTGTCTTGCAAGACCTTTTTAATAGCCACTGGCTCTCCAGTCTCCAAGCACTTTGCCTATGTTTTAGGTAGAAAAAAGAATACCATCCGATGGTGGAAAACAATGAGATACTTGATAGGAGAAAGAATGGGTGTCAACTTGGTGATTGTTCATCCGTACCTGGAAAACAACTCCAAATGATCCAGTGCCAACAACACGTTCTGCCATGTAACTGATGGTCTGCAAGCGGTACGAGCGAAGGAATCACACAAATAAGTTAAGCAGAATAAACAAATTATGAAACTCATATAATATCACCAATTTTATGCATAAAGTTATTGAACCTTCATAATTAAATTCTTCAAAATTATACATTTTGTAAGGACTAACATTAGTTAAGAAATAAAAAATTATCGTGAGGTAGGCACTGGGGAAATAAGCCAACTTTGATAGATGACCGGTATTATATTTTGAAAAGCCTTACATGTAATGGGAAATTTATTAATTTCGATTCTCATCCAGTAAATGTCATTCCATTCTATCCCCCCAAAAGAAGTGAATAACTATCAAAATGATAACCACTTTACACATACAATTTAAGAGGGCATGAAGCAAAATTTTTACAAAAAACTGTAGGTTAAGAAGGAAGGGGGCTAGAACACATTCATACTTGTTTAGGTTCCCCATTTTTGCCTCCAATAGTGGTGGAGATTATGTGGCCTGTGACGGCATCATTCCCCTCAATGACAGTAGCTGACATATCCTGCAACTTATAGCAACATATAGATATTTAATGCAGCAATGCAAATTTCTTAATACAGTAGTTGAATGCCATATTTTTATTGATACTACATCAATGATAACATGTTTAAAACTATCATCGATAATTTGGTTACGGAACATCTACAAAATATTGCAACATCATTTGCCTATCAAGAATCATATGCATGCGGTGGCAGACACACTAATGCATATATCGTTGTTAATTTGAGAAGGAGAAAACATAAGAAAGAAAGGGTAGTATAGGATCTCAAGATAATCCATTGGTTAAAACAAATGTTATACGAGAAGAAAATTGCACAGCGATGAAACATAAAGCATCAGAGGGTTACCAGATGAAATCAGCCAAAGATCAGAATGTGAGTTGAAGAAAGGCAAAGTGGAAAGAGCTCAGAGACAACATACATCAGCTAAAGTTAAATCAGGTTACAGCAGCTCACAAGAAAGCATAAAGAAAGGCTCCAATATAACTCAAGACACATACAAACAGAATCTAAGGACACTAATTCCCTGAAGCAAAGCAAACTAACCGTTTGAACTTTTGAACAACAATCTACCACAAGGGAAGGAAAGACGTTACTCACACACATAAAAAAGATATAAACAAAATCTATTCAGAATTAACATAGCTAAAGACAATTAACAGTAGATTAAAGACAAGTCAAATAAAAATGACCTAAAACCAAAACAGACTAAAAGATAATTGTTATCAGCGGGAAAATTGGTATTGCTAAATAAGAATGTTTGCTCAGGTCAGCTAAGTACACCTAATCAGAATCTCTTTCCTTGAATTAAAGGAAACAAAAAACTGAAACATGGGATTCCACATTTTTACTTCTTTTGATTCCTTTGCTTTTCTCCAAACACCAAAATCAGAAAGAAAAAAAAAAAAACTTCCTAACTTCAATTTCTTCGGGTTAAAGATCCCCACCTTCAAAGCATCAACCATAACACACTCCAAAATAGTAAAACTTAATTTCCCTTCCTATTGTTTCAAATTCGCCTACGACAATAAACATCGCTCTCCGAAAGAACAATAAAACCACTCCAATCATCGGGGTCGCCGGAGATTTCTCCGTCGAGCACGTAAAACCGGTAGATCGCTCAAAATTTCGGCGACTCCAAAGCTTCCGAGGCGAATCGACGTGATCGGAGCTCCGGCAATTCCAAACCAGTCAAAAGCTTAAGAGAGCGAGAGATAACGATTTTCTATGAGTGCAATGAGCAGAAGTACCTTATCGGTCTCCATATCGGAGCTCCGGCGTGGCACTTCGTGTTGCGGCTGAGACTGCTGCGGTTGTGATGGCTGCAAAGGCAACGCCGCCGACGGCGGTTGGTGTTGGTGGTGGTGCCCCATGGGCATTGAGGCCATATGATGTGAGACACAGTTGGTTCGTTTCTCTCTCCTCACTTTCTCTCTCTACACCCTTTTTTCGTTTTTCTTTCTCTCTCTCTTGGCCTGTCTGTTTTGTTCAAGGAGAGAGAAAGAGAGGAAGCTCACGCGAATTTCGGGAGAATGGAAACACGCGTAAATCAGGGCCGTAGGGCTGCGATTCAGTGTGGTAAGTTACAGGGGAACCGATGTTACGTTTGCATGCAGGTAGAGCCGTCAAAATGGGTTACAATCCGCGCGTCAATCTGGTCCGTCACGGGTTCGGATCGGGTTGGGTTTAAAAAATACAACCCACTAATATGTGGGTCAGATTTCAACCCGGCTCATGCGGGTTGAAGCCATGGTGAGCCGGGTTGGCCCACCAACCCACCTATCTAATTTTATTTTTTAATTTATTATTTTATTTATGAAACTCTAAAAAATAAAATACTTTCTTCACTCACTGTGTATACCAAAAAAGTAACATCTGTTCTCACAAATCACTCTCACCGTACTTGCTCTCAGTGTTTTCACCCTCTCACTTCATTGAAATTATTCAAGGAGCAGGTAAAATACCCTTCCTTTTTTCTTCTCTTTTTTCCACATTTTTGTTTTCTCACTTCTCTTTTTTTTTTTTGCAAATTTGTTTTTTTGTTCTGGGAATTTGAAGACATGAAATGATTTTTTTCATGTTCTGACATGCTTGTATCAGATTTTGTTCATTTTATTTAAAAAATTTGAGTATATATTATTTGAACAAGCTCTTTTTGATATCTTTGAATTTGGGGTTACAGATTAAACTATTAATTTTTTTTTGTTGATGTTACTGAGTACTCGTTCTCTTATTTTTTACTAATATTTTTTTATTGATTGTCAGAATTGTTCTGAAATTAGGAAAATATTTATTAGTGAATTTGGAGACAACAAGAACAAGGGTCAACGGTTACAACAATTGATGTGATCAATTACATTCAGGTAGGTTTGACATTCAGGATGATTCAAGAGAGCAAAATATTGTGGATTTATCTATTCAAGATTCTAATATCGTAAATGGATAAGGAACAAAAAATGATGAATATAAGAAACTTATTTGTATGTTTTTTGTGTTTGTTTTTGGATGACATTTGGAATATATTGTACTTTTTATTATTATTTTGAATTGTCTTTAACATAATTTTTTGAGAGTGAAATTTGTTTAAATTTAAATTACAAAAAGTTTATATTTTTTTTATTTTAAAAAAATATAATTCAATGGGCTAGTGAGCCAACCCGTTTACCCACCAACCCGTGGTGGGTCGGACCGGGTTCAAGTTTTTCTGGCTCGCTAATAAATGAGCCGGGTTGGGTTAACTTACTAAGTGACCAACCCGTGGTGGGCCAGGCCGGATCGAGCCGGGTTACCCGTTTTGACAGCTATACATGCAGGTATGTACTGTACCACCTGTCATGACTACTACAGATAGCACAAAGAGAGTAAATTTTAATGGCTAAATCTGTTTTAAATTGTTAATCTATGATTTAAGTTTGTATTCATGTTATTAATTAAGGTATTTCATCAAAGTGAGAAAAGATTAAATAATTTATTGCAAATTTATAATTAGTTCGATATGTAATTTTTTAAGAAATATATCGATTTGAGTTATGTCAAGATATTGAGATAAGGAATTATTCGTTTTAAAAATCCAACGAAAAGGTTAAAAAAAACAAGAACACAAGGAAAGAATTAAATATAAAAAAATGTCATTGATTAAACAAATTAAAAAGAAGGTCATTGTAATATACACTAACTTATTAAGGAGAATTAATTTTTTTCCTTTATCAATAATAATAATAATAATAATAATAATAATAATATACTTTACAATAGACAAAGTTATCAAACTCGAGAGTTTACGTAAACTTGTGAAAGTCGAATAAACTCGTAAGAGTCAAGTAAATTCGAGAGTTTACGTAAACTCGTGAAAGTCAAGTAAACTCAACTTGTAAACTCATAAGAATTTACTTTAGATGAAAAAAATTATATAAATAATATCTTAATTCAAATAAGTCTACAAAATTATATAACTTTAAATAAATAAAATTTATAGATATATTGTTCATAAAAATAAATGTTGTAAAACATAAATATGATTTATTTTTCTTAATTTTTTTCCCCTTTCAAACTAGCAGAAAACCATATATAGGAACGTAAACTCATAAGAATTTACGAGTTATCTCGAAAGTTTGATAACCATGGTACAAGGTGTTAAACTAATTTAACTTTTCTAATAATTTTTTTTATTATTTATTTGATTTATTTGACGTGTTTTTAAAATATACTGTTTTTTATATTTTAAAATACATTAAAAAATTAATATACCAAAAAATATTAAAAAATTTGATGTAAAAAATTATACATGATGATGTAAAAATAGTTTATGTAAGAAATTATTTATGGAAATTACTCGTGGTACAAGTAGCTATACAACTAAAGTCGTTTCGAAAAAAATATTTCATCTTTTGAAATTTTTAAATAAATCAATAATAGTCAAATTATTTAAAATTCGTAGTTGGCAAAATTGAAAGTAGCTAAGAAACAAAAAAAAAAAAACGTTTGTTTGAAGGTTCATTTGAAATTATTATTATTATTACGATTAAAATTCTTCTTTATAGTAACAACTACAATAAAATTGATATTTATACCATTATAAAGAGTGTATAATTTTAGATGTTTTCTTATTTTATTTTTAAATATATTGCTTTATTCTTTATTTACTTAAAATAATTTTATTACTTAACAAGATATATAATCAAATAATTTCTTAACCCAAAACAAAATGTCTAATTTTTTATAAATTTTATGCTACTTTTCAACTTAAGAATAATCATATAACTTATTCATTAATATTCTTACCAAATTATTTATGTTTTATATTTTTTAAAATTATAATATATTAGTATAATAGAAATGTGAATGCTCGCACTTTCACTATGGTATAAATATAATCCGAGATTGTACTTTAAACATCTTTTAGCTTGTTATTTTTATAAGAGCATATTTTAAATCATGAGTGATATTTACTCTTATTTGAATTTTAAATTCACTAGACGCGAAATTTGAAATTTGCACTTCATTTTTAAAAAATATATTTTCTTTACATATCATCATTTCTACATAATGCAAATAATAGAAATAAAACTGCTAAGTTATTTCTTCAACATGAGTAAAATGTAAATTTAATTTTAAAGGATAATTATTTTTAAATTTTAAATTAACTTAAATAAAACATGAAGATTATAAAGCAAATTTTTTAAGAGAGATATATGTTACTTGCCTCTTAATCCGAGAGTAGAAAATATACATGTAATGAATGTAATTTTCCGGAAAATAAAGCATATACAACAATTTTTCTTTTAACATTTTAGTATATATTTATTTATTGTGTCACATAAATATTAGTGGAATAAACCACACAAGTTTAGTCACAAGCTTATATCATTACTTTAATCTTTAAATTTAACTATTTATTATTATTTTGGTCCTTAGAATTTTCGTTAATATGTGTTTAGATCAACACTCTGTTTTTTGGGATAGATAGAAAAGAGAGAAGTTAGTATTGGGTGGGTCCAACCTCCAAAAATCTCTTTATTAACGAGAAGAGAGTGAAATATTGGGAAACCTAATTATTGTGTAGTTCTATATATATAGTTCTATATATATATATATATATATATATATATATATATATATATATATATATATATATACAAACACCCTATGAAGAAATATGTCATTTTAATAAAAATTTAGTTTTGATCTCTTTTCTTCTTTGGCATCCATCACGTTCATCAAGGCATTGCCAAGATGTTTGGTTCTGAATTAGACCACAAAAGACCCGCATCAAATGAGGAAGCTAGTGAGAGTAACTTGGCAACGTTCCTCAGGTACTTTGTACCATGAAGAATTTGATGCCATAATCAACCAAATTGACCTTTCTGAAGAATGGTCTTAGGATTTGAATGGCTAGTGACATTGGGAGACAAGTTGTCAATGGAGTTTACTGTTGCTGGCAGAAGAAATGTTCTCAAGGATCTACCCAGAGCAGTGTAAAACTGAATAGAAACCAGCAAATGGATAAAACAATCATGAATGTGCACACATAGTCATGATACAAGTCTGTCGAGATGATGGATTCTTATTGCATAATCACAGCTCATGCCACTCATACAAACACCTGTGTTGATTTCAGAATTGCAGAATCAGTTTCAGGGTAATTTTGAAGAAACTACTCGATTACCTCATATTAAAAGTCTTAATCATAAGATTCCCCTGTTGAAAGGTACTAATCCAGTAAATAAAAGACCATACAGTATGGAGAAAATCGAAAAGACATTATTGATAAAGTTGTTCAAGAATGTCTGGTTTTATACAGAAAGCTGCAGTTTTTATGCTAGCCCTGTTGTGTTATTAGTTGGAAAAAAAAGATGTCTCTTTGATAGTGTGTTGATTACAGCTTAACAAGGGTACTGTCAAAAGACAGGTTTCCAATTCCTTTAGTAGAAGACCTCATGAATGAGTTGAATGGTTCAGTTATTTTTTCAAAAATTGACTCGAGGATAGGTTATCATCAAGTGAGGATGGATCATCCAGATATACACAAAACTGCATTCAAGACACACACAGTGGTCATTATGAGTATTTGGTCCTGCCATTTGGATTTACAAATGCCCCTAGTGCCCCAGCAACTTTTCAAAGTTTTATGAATATTGTTTTCAGCAAATTTATCAGAAATTTTTTATTAGTTTTCTATAATGATATATTGATTCACAGCAAGAATGGTGATACCTATTACTTGGTGTTGAGGCTCACATAAAATGATACAATACGGCCATGAAAAAATTCGAGAATTAAAAAATTTACCACCAAGAATCATGATCACGTTGACAAAAGGAATGTTGGCAGAGCTCAGGATGATGGAGAAACTTGTAAATCTCATCAAGATTCACTTGAAGAAGAAAGCTCAAAAACAATGAAGAATCAAAGGGTTGGTCACTAATCTTTGAGGTTTTCGGATGTTGGTTCAGTTGGAAAAGAGATTCACAATGTTTTCATCAACTTTGTAGTTGATCAAGGCAGCATTTAATTTATGTTGGAACTACATGTAAATATGGACAGATGTACAATATGAAGCACAAACTCTATCAATGACAGAGGACATGACACAGACATTCCAACACTAGGACACAACATATGCAGAACAAACTGAGACAGAGAAGCTCAGATTAAATGAAGGCAGTACCATAACAAAAGATCTAAACTTAGAATCTCTATTTTTAGATTCCCTTTTAAGAAGGTGAAATTATATCTTCAAACACATCCTCATTTTCAAACCAACTTTTAAAGTTTTACATCCATTTTATTATGATAACCATTCTCACAAAAACAAATGAGGCACTATTTCTAATATTGTATTATATTTCACATTGAATTTTCTAACAGTTTAACAATCTTAGTGTGTCTGACTAGTCGTCTTGGGGGATATGTCCAGAAAAATACTCCATCTACATGGAAGTGGAAATTCAAGTATGACAAATTTGTTTAACTAGACATCTATTAAGGACTATCAAAGGCTCATTGTACAGGTCTCAGTATTGAAAATGTCTACAACACCGTAACACATAAAAAAAGAGCACCCTGTACTTCATAAGTTATAGATTATCAGAATCAAAGTCGAAAAAATGAACTATCACTTTGAACAAATTGTAACCTCCAAGATGCATACCCATTTTTATGATCTTCTTCTAGTCAGAAGGGGAAAACAAAACACATAATAGCAGTTTACATCTAATGTTTTTGCAGAATTTTTGTTCAGAGATAAAATCAAAGAATAAGTTGTGATATTACAACAAGAGCAGAAGATGGTCAAAACCTGGTTCATCTAAAAAGGCTTATCTTATTTAGATTCTTTGAACACAACATGGCGCTTCACCTTTGGATCATACTTCTTCAGCTCAAGCTTTTCATTCTTCTTGCTTTTCTTTATGGCATAAAAGAATCCAGTTCCAGCAGTTGAGACAAGCCTAATAACCTTAGACTATGACCACAAGAACAACAACAATCACACTTTTTTATCCAGATCAACAAGCAAACAATTGATGAATAACAAAATGTGAAAAGAAAAAAGACACCTGATCTATGACAATTCACAAGTAAGAAGCTCTTTATGGCATGGTGATGAATAAAGGGGGAAATAATGGTAAATAAAAGGACAAAACTTGTATCTACATCAAAAAATATCACATCATTCAGAAGTGAGTTAGGATACTTCATAAACAATATGTTTCTCTAAACCCACCAAAGTTATCCTTTTGAAATAAAATCCTGAAAGAACCTCAAGGTACCAGAGACACCAATACCTTAGATGACCTGACCTTAACTATTTCTGCAGACTTAAGTTGAAACATTAAGGATCTAAGTGTAAAATAGCTTGGATGACCTGAATTAACTCTATCTTCCAACTTAAAGTCGAAACATTAAAGGCCTGACCTTGACCCTTAAATGTTGCTTGTACTATTATGAATTACTAATACCAAACTTCAATTCTAATTGGAGAATCTTATCAATAAGTTTATGATTAATTCAATCTCACCAAACTGCTTTGTAAGGGAATTTTTATACCTCACTTATGCTCATATCTCTATTCCAAGTGGTTTCTCCATAAGAGAATAACACAAACAATACATGCAATCCTTTATCTAAGGACTGTTCTAGGTTAATAAAACGTGAGCATGTAGCAAATGCAACAATGAATGGCCTATTGATTAACAGGTAAAATTCACAGAAATGGGAGCTAGCTAGCTACCTTTTTCTTACTGGAACCTTTTCCGGCCATACAAATAACAGGAGAACGTGTTGGGCGGCAAAGCATGTCCTTTGACAAGTAATCTACATGCAATGAATCATCCCCAGCAATTCAGTTGGGTATTAAGTTAACGATAAAAGGGTTTGTAATTTGCATTACCTCTGGAGAAAAGACCATTGGATGAGAAAGAGTTGAAGGGCCTGAAATTTGATGGAAGAAGAGTGGAAGAAAAAGGAGAGTGATTGAAATTGAAGATTGAATTTCCTTTGCCACCAGAAACAGTGAGGCCTGAAAAAACATGCGCTGTTGCACTCGCCATTTCTCTTCTTCTTTCTCTCCCTACAGGATAAGATAAGGTAAAGCCACAACAACCTTTGCCTGCGCCTATTTAAGAATGTCCACTCTATATTTCTGTATAAATTTCGAGATTGTGTAATTTTAAAACGCATAAAAAATTAATTATATGTGTTAATTCAATTGTTTAAATTTAACTTTTGGTTTGCTAATTATTTCTTTTATTTTTTAACAACAAAATGTTATGAAATAAAAATAATATTAATTTCTCAATTGCGTACAATAATATTAAATATGTAATTATAAAATAATAGGAAAAAATATGATACTAAAATAATATATTAGATTAAATGCAAGGAGTTTAGATTGTATCTTGATATTTTTGTACGGAATTTTCAAAATGTATACATTTATAATCTATTTTAAACATTAAAATATTTGTATTTCAAAAACTTAGTAAAAGAATAAAAAAAATTCAACAACATATTTGAATTCTAAATGCAACTTTAAAGAAAATAATATTATTAAAATAAGGGTTAATTATCTTTTTTTTTTCCTTAAATCATAACACGATTTTTATTTTAATTCCTGTATCAAGGTTTTATCTAACTAAGTTCCTATCCTTACGAAATATATGAAATTGATCTTTAATAAGTAATATAGTTAACTTTTTGTTCAGGTGGTAAACAAAGTAACACCACACTCTTATTTCCTCTTCTTCTTTCGACAAGAGTCCATAACACATTATCTTCATCCTTTCCTCCATCCAAAGAATTTATATTGCAATTGCATCAACAAATAACACTCATCCAATAAACCTTCATCTAAATCTAGAACTTTTTAAAATAAAAGAATGAAAATAAATCAAAATTCTGAAAAGAGAAAAAAAAATCAAAATCTGTGTGTAGTTTAGAAATTAAAAATATATTTAACCTTTAAAATAAAAATCATTAAAAGGATGAGTAACAAACAAAATGTATAATATATTTATGAAAATTTAAACTTCATTATCTTAAATCAGTTTTTAAATAAATCTTACCTAAATAAGTCTTCAAACAAAACAATTTTTTTTCCTAAAATCAAATCTTAAATTTACTAGATTTTCAGTATACTTACAATTTTATTTGTATTTATGAGAGTCAAATATGATTTCCAGTTATTCTCTATGATTTTCATTTTCCAGTTAAGACAAATAGGTAAATAACAATTTTCATTTTCCTTTTTATGGAGATTGGTACCGTACAACGGAACGTTTTAGAGAGTGTGATAACAATCTATAACCAAGAAGGGAGGGGTGAATTGGTTCTTTTAAAATTATGTTTTTCTTTAAGAAATTTTATTAAACAATTTAAGTGTTAAAGTTATAGAGTCATAGAAAATCAACACAAAGGATTTTATCCTGGTTCGAATCAAAAGGTTTTATATTCAGTCATTAATCACTATAAATAATGATTAACCTTTTCCTCTAAAAAATGTTTCAGATTACAAACAAATTATACAAATAATAAGAAATAGAAAACACCTTCCTTCAACACACTACGGAAGAACCTTGCTCAACCAACTTGTAGAGAACCGCTTCGACTTTAGACGCACTAAACGCAAGCTTCTCCTATTCATAAGACTTGACTTGAGCACTCTAAGATTTGAGAACTTCCTCAGAACAAATCGGTATTCTCAAAATGGCTTAGTTGATTTTCTAAGGGTTTAGGAAACGGTATATAAGCCAAGGGTAAAAAAACTAAAAAGCTTGCTCCCAATTTCCAGTGATAATCGATTATCATAAGTGATAATCGATTATTTAAGGCCGTTATGGGGTTTTAGAAAAAGTGATAATTGATATCTTGAGTGATAATAAATTATTTGCGTGTCCTGGACAATATTAAACCAAGCAATGATAATCGATTATCTGCTATGATAATCGATTATTTGCACGAGCAATCCCTTTTTGTTTTGGCCTGTGATAATCGATTATCCACTTTGATAATCGATTATTGACGCAAGGAATCACTAGAATTGAAAACTCCTAAGTGCTTTTACAAATACCAAATGATACCTATACATTTGTTTCTACAAAAATGCTTTTAACATTGATACAAAAAAGAGTCTTCATTTCTTTAGCATTCACATCATCAAAAATTATATAGTAGCTTCAAGACACCAATGTTCCTCATTGGTAACAATCACCCCCTTAGATTCAAACTTACATACAACAAAAGAATGTTAGTAATAACAGCTCTAATTAAAAGATTTCTCCCCCTTTTTTATCATAAACAAAAAGGTTCCAAGAGGAAAGACTCCCCCTCAAATGTTGCTCCCCCTCAACAAAATAAAAATGCAATTCAAATATAGAAAATATTGAAATTTCATTCATAACTTCAAGACAATTACATCATACTAATGAGAAAGAAGAACCAAAAGAAAAACAATTATTCAAATGTAAAGAAGTTTATGTTTCAGAAAGTTGGACTAGGGGGTTGGTCAGGAGGTTGAAGGTTAAGGCGATCCTCAATGTTCCTGTTGGAAAACAGGTTGGCTTCTTTTCAACACCAATAAGGGGGGGGGGGGTGAATTCGTGAGGTTTAAAAATTAGAGTCTTTTTAAAATCTTTTTCGCAAAGAATAAACCTTTACAAAGTTTCTTGAATCGCAAGGAATGAAAATTCTAAGTGCAGCGGAAATTACAAAGTTGACTACGAAAGCAGTAAAGTCGACTTAATGTAAAAGTGTAAGGATAGAGAAATCAAACGCAGATTTTTATACTGGTTTCGCCTCAATGCCTACATCCAGTGTCCTTCCACAATCCAGAAGCAAATACACTATAATGATTAAGGTTTTTACAACAAGGCTTTTATAGAGACCTCTATGTCAAAACTATAAAACACCTCTCTAACCCTCTAACCAAAATATAGGCAACAACACACACAAAAATCTGTAGCAAGATATCCCCTCTTCTGCAACCTTTAACCCACTTTGAACAATCCTCAAAGTGTACAGACTCCACGAGTGAACCCCCTGCAATCCCAGTAGGATAACAACAACAATCTTTCCAAAGATTGATAGAAATCTTGATCAGCAGATGAGCACCACAATGTGCAGAGTATGATCAGCCAATAAGCACATAAATCTTTCTCCTTCAATGAACCTCTTCAAAGATAGATCACCATAGTCTTTTTGATGAGTTCTTGGAGCAACAATCACAAGAACTTAATCTGAAAACAACAAATGAAAATGTCAATTTAACCAAAGTCTCTTGTTCCTTGTGATGCACGTCTATTTATAGTTTCCTATAAATCAGACACTCATGTAGTAGACTAGGCTACTAGTAAAGTCGACTGTCATCAGACAATTATAACAATTAAGTCAAATAACAACAATCAATAACTACCAAATTGATTTTGCAATTAATATAGTTGACTAACAACAAAAGCTTTGACCAATAGTTAAAATATAGCCGTTACTGTACACAATCATAACAAAATTTCAAATCAAATAACTAACTAAGTCGGATCCACTGTGCATGTAGTTGAGTTAGGCACTTTAGCACAATTTGAAAATCTTTTCAATGCAAAATCACACATAACACTAGTCACGAGTTTTAATCGACTTGCTTCATAATGAAGTCGACTTAAAACTTTCAGATTTGCCACACATTGTGAGTTCATCAAAGTGTATGTGGTTTTCCTTTTCATAAACATATGTAATGCAAACACAATTGATGTATCGAGTATAAGATCAGTGAATATGCATACATATATGAGAAACCAACACAAACATGTTCAATTAGACAATGTTCACAATAAAGAATAGAACATGTAACACATAACAATACATGTGTTATTAATAATGTGTTGTCATCATAAAAAACCAGAGTAACTAAAGCACTGTGAGATTAAGGTTAGCTAAACCAGTGCTTCCCTTATCAACAATCTCAGCAGTTCCCTAGTCGGATATTAAAATCCTCAAAGCGCTCACACACATAATCATGGTGACCATAGCCACATTGGTCCAAATATCATCATCAAGAATGATGCAAACACCTTTGACCTTTATAGTGGCAACCCCATTACGAAGATGGAGATTGTAGTAGAAAACATGTATTAGGTCGAGATAAATGCATCCTTTTTGCTCGACTAAGTTTGTAAATCCTTGACTCACAAACAGATTTGGAAATTGGAAACCATAAAATCTGTAGTATTCTGGTCTGACGTACTTGACTACCATGATTCTTCTTTCCTGCCAAAAGTGAGAGAACTCAGCTTGTTGTTCAAGATCAAAGATCCATCCTTCAAGTGTTACAGGTCTAGAAGCACGAGGACGGGAGGAAGATGCATCATCAGTGCGCCTGCGAGTAGGCCTTTTACGTCTTAAATCTGCCATGAAGAGTAAGGTGATGGGAAAAAGAAGATGTAGAGAAGATAAAGGGAAAATGAGAGAAAATCTTGATAGATTTTGATTTTGGTAGAGTTTAGGTGCAAGTAAGGGTTCTTAAACGATTATGGATGAGTATTTATTAATAAGATTGAAAAACTAGCCGTTTATGGCCATTTATAACCGTTACTGACCGTTGCAACGATTAATTTTTCGAACCAGCGTCGACTGATAATCGATTATCACTAATGATAATTGATTATTGGTTCAAAAGTTTTGTCCAAATAATCGCTCATAATCGATTATCGATGAAGATAATCGATTATCTGTTCATAGTGACCCAGATTCTTAAGAACATTTAAAGATAATCGATTATGCCCTGCAATAAATCGATTATTTGCAATCAAAAGTTGTTCCTAAAGATCAAAGATAATTGATTATGACCTTTTCATAATCGATTATTGCATGGTGTTTCACGAAAAACACAATTTTGACATAGATTTCACTTCTAAGACATATCTTACACTCCTAAATCTCTTCTAAGGTCATAAAATATATCCTTGGGTAATGCCTTACTGAAAATATCAGCTAATTGATGCATTATGTCAATACATTTTATAGTACAATCACCTTTTCTAATGTGATCTCTTAAGAAGTGATATCAAATTTCAATGTGTTTGGTTGTAGAATGCATTATAGGGTTCTTTGTTAGGTTAATTGCACTAGTGTTGTCACATTTTAAAGGAATGTGATCAAGGAAGATATCAAAGTCTTCCAATTGTTGTTTCATCCAAAGAATTTGAGAACAACAATTTTTAGCAGCTATATATTATGCTTCTATGGTAGATAAAGCTACACATGTTTGTTTCTTTGAGTGCCAAGACACCAAAGAACAACCTAGAAAATGTCAGGTTCCATTAGTACTTTTCCTATCAATTTTACAGCCCCCATAATCAGCGTCTGAATAGCCTATTAAACTAGGTGTTGCATCAGAAAGATACCATATCCCAAAAGAAGTAGTGCCTTTAAGGTATTTTAGAATTCTCTTAACAGCTATGAGGTGAGATTCTTTAGGATTGGCTTGGTACCTTGCACATACACTCTTCATTATATCAGGTCTACTGGCTATAAGATATAGCAATGATTCTATCATGCCTCTAAACATGGTTTGGTTTCTTCTATCCCTGAATCATCTTTATCTAAATAACATGAAGTTGCCATAGGGGTGTTGGCTTCTTTAGAAGTGTCCATTCCAAATTTCTTAGGACTTCTCTACAGTATTTGGTTTGGAAAATAAAAGTCCCCCTATTCATCTGCTTTATCTGTAAGCCTAAGAAAAATGTTTTAACTCCCCCATCATAGACATTTCAAATTTCCCTTGCATTATACTAGCAAATCCCTCACATAAGGAGTTATCTATTGATTCAAAAATTATATCATCTACATACACTTGTACAAGCAAAATATGACTTCCTACTTTCTTGATGAACAAGGTTAAATCTACCTTTCCTTTAGAAAAGTCATTTTCAATCAGAAAAGTACTAAGTCTTTCATTTTCATACCAAGACCTAGGTGTCTAATTAAGGCCATACAAAGCTTTCTTTAATTTATACACATGGTTAGGAAATTTAAAGTCTTCAAAACTAGGAAGTTGATCAACATACACTTCTTCCTTAATGAAACCATTCTGAAAAACACTTTTCATATCCATTTGATACAATTTGAACTTCATGAAAGATGCATAAGCAAGTAATAATCTAATTGCTTCTAACCTGGCTACCGATGCTTTGGTCTCATCATAGTCTATACCTTTTTCTTGACAGTAGCCTTTAGCAACTAATCGTGATTTGTTCTTTGTGATGTTTTCTTCTTCATCCACTGTAGAACGAAATTGATTAAGGAAGGGCTATAATCGATTATGTTTCGTCAACTGGTTTGAAGTTTCTAAACTTTTGATTCTTTTACTTTAAACCATGACTTATGATTTGTTGTATGTTTCTTCATCATAAATCTCATCGTGTATAATCCGCTGTGAATTTGGTATGAGGTTATGAATGATTAAACTGAATTGGTTGCTTCAAGCTGAATCTAATTTGCTCTGATACCATATCTGTAATATCTTCTGGTACATTACTTGAACATATTTGGATAATACATACTCTGTCATATCTTTGTTATGCATAGTTGATATTTAAATGTGATATGCATATTGATAGGGGGAGTATTGTATGTTGTTATATGCTAGTTCACATGTTAAAAAGGGGAGAAAATATTAAAATCATATGAATATTGCTGACAAGGGGAGTATCATTATACTTCTGTAACTTGTTTGATGCATCTCTATATGATTCAATATCTCTGTTTCAATTACATTATGCTACATATCCTTTTTGGGTAATGCCTAAAGGGGGAGAAATAACTAAACATTGATTGAGATAATTGAATATGGTTGAAACTGTGTGAAACAATTTTGATGGTTTACTATATATCATGGTTTTATTAATCATGGTTGTGCATCATCAAAAAAGGGGGAGATTGTTGATAGGGGGAGCATTGTTGGTAGGGGGAGCATTATGTTAGTTGAACCCAATCCCTATGATGTTGGTTTTTGATGATGACAACACATTGATATTAAAAACACATGAATGTGTATTGTGTTATATGTTGAATGTGTACATGCTTGATTATAGTGAATTACTCTCCAATCTAAGGTTGATTGGGAGAGTTTCTGGATGTAGGCATTGAGGCCGAACCAATATAAAAACTGAGTTTGCTTTTTCTTCTCCCTATTTCTTTATATTTGCGCTTACAATATTTATTGTCATATATGCATATTGTTTTACATTGCACACATAATTGCTTATGGCATAAGAAAGATTTCAAGAACACTATCATTTGCGAAAAAAATTTAAAAAGTGTAAGTCTTTATAAAACACCAATTGACCCACCCTCCCTCTTGGTGTTAAAATAAAAAGTCCATTACTTCTAATAATGTTGTCCATAGAGAGGCCTCGTGGTTGTTGATAACTTCTATGTTCAACTTCTTAATGCACAATTGGAGCTTTAATGGGAGTATTTTCAATTAAATACATCTTTTCAAGAGCTTCTCTTAGGTAATCTTCATCACCTGCAATGAGCTTATTTAACTCAAGAGGGTTCTCCTCAAGGTCCAGTATTTCATCAAAAACAAGATGCACAGACTCTTCAACGATTAATGTTGTTCTATTGAAAACCCTATATACTTTGCTAGTTTGTAAGTAACCTAAGGAAATTGCTTCATCAGATTTAACATCAAATCTTCCTAAGTTATCTTTACCATTGTTTAATACAAAGCATTTACAACTAAATATTTTTAAGTGAGAAGATACATTTGGTTTTCTACCTTTAAACAATTTATAGGGAGTTAGTTTTAGAATAGTCTTATTGAGCATTTTGTTTAAAACATTACAAGTTGTACCAAATGCATCAACCCAAAAATACTTTGGTACATTTGACTCATTAAGTAAAGTTCTACCTAACTCTTCCAAAGATCTGTTTTTCCATTCAACAACCTCATTGTTGAGATTGATGATAAGGGAAGCACTGGTTTAGCCAAACCTTACAATCTCACGGAGCTTCTGGTTTTTTATGATGACAACACATAATTAATAACACATGTATTGTTATGTGTTTATATGTGTTACATGTTCATAGCTTTCATGTTTATGATTATTTGAGAACATGTTTGTGTTAATTCTATCATTGCTGCAATTCACTGTGTTCTACATGAGATCTTATCTATGATACATGACCTGTGTTTTAGAAAAGAAAAACGTCATCCATTTTTGTTGAAATTAAAATGTGTGGCAAAACAACAGTTTTAAGTCGACTTCATTATGAAGTAAGTCGATTAAAACTCGTGGCTTTGCACAAACTTTTCCAAAGTGTGCTGTGAATATTTTTGGAAAGAAATTTTTCAAACTGCATTGAAGTGTTACAAAGTCGATTGTATGCGCAAGCTACTCGACTTAGTTAGTTATGTTTTCAAATTCTGTTAATGCTTGTAATGTCTAACGACTATATTTTATTTCTTTGACCAAGCATTGATTATGAGTCAACTATATTAAATGAAAAATCAATTAAGTTGGTTTGACTGCTACAATATGTTATATTTGTCTAAGTATAATTAATTCTATTAGTAGCAAAGTTGATTTAGGAGCGTCAGTTTTGTGAAAAACTATATATAGACGCAAATGTGATTTCTACAGAGACTTTTGTGATTCTAACATTTTGATTGAATCGTTTCAGATTATTGATCTCTGATAGAACGTGCTAAAGCTCCAAGAATCCATCAAGAAAGACCGAGGTGTTCATTCTTTGGTGATTGCTTGAAGAGCAAGAATCTGTGCATAGACTGATTGATCAACCTGCACTTGAGGTCTCTGATACGTGATCAACTTCTTCTCTCAATCTTGTGAAGATTGTGGCTGCCCTGTTGTGACTACAAGAAGAGGACGTTTTGCGTTCTGGAGTTTGAAGGCTGCAGGAGAGGGGATATCTTGCTGCGAGTCTTTGTTGTGTATATGCCTATATGTTGGTTAGAGGGTTAAAGAGGTGTTTTATATTTTGACGTAGAGGTCGCTATAGAAACCTTGTTGTAAAAACCTTGATCATTATAGTGCATTTGCTTCCTGGGATTGGAAGGACACTAGATGTATGCAGTTTGGCCAAACCAGTATAAAAACCTGCGTTTGAATTCTCTATCCTTGCACTTTTATTTTCAATGTCAACTTTACTTTTCACGTAGTCAACTATTTCCGCTGCACTTTAAAAGTCTTATTCCTTGCGATTCAAGAAACTTTTGAAAGATCATCCTTTTGTTAAAAATATTTTTAAAAGACTCTGATTATTGTGTTTCACCAATTCATCCCCCCTCTTGGTATTGAAACTAAGCCATTCTATTTTCAACAATTGGCACCAGAGCTGGTTTTCATAGGATATTTGAAAAACTAGTCAATTACTTTTTTCTTTAAGTCAACTATACCTGTGAAATGGCTTTTAGTTCTCAAACCTTTGGTGAAGGTGCATCCACATACAGACCACCACTGTTTGCTGGTGAAAATTATCCTTTTTGAAAAATTCCGATGTAAATCTTTCTTGAATCCGTGGATAAAGGTGTTTGGGATGCAACTCTAAATAGTCCTTTTGAGCCAAATTATGTTATTAATGAAAAAACTGTTTACAAATTTTTTTCTAAGTGGTCTCAAGAAGAAAACCGTAGGGCACAATATGATGTTAAAACACGTAATATATTTGCTTCTGCACTAACAATTGATGAATTTTTCAGGATCTCACATTGTAAGACTGCAAAGCAAATGTGGGATGTGTTGGAGGTCACACACGAAGGCAAGAAAGAAGTAAAGAGAGCCAGAAATAACTCCCTGATACAAGACTATGAACTTTTCAGGATGAAGGGTGAAGAGACTATATATGAAGTACAAAAAAGATTTATTCACATATTAAACCACCTGATGACTCTAGGAAAAGTTTTTGATAAAGAAGAGATCAATATCAAAATTTTGAAAAGTCTGAATAGAAGTTGGCAACCCAAGGTTACTACAATCTCTAAATCAAGAGATCTTACAAGCATGAATATGACTACCTTGTTCGGCAAGCTAAGAGAACATGAGCTGGAACTAGGAAGACTAAAAGAAGAGGAAGAGATTGAAGAAAAGAAGTCCATAGCCTTAAAAGCCACTAGCAAGAAAGCCTCAAAGATTGTACCATCTGAGGATGAATCTGACACTGAACTGGACAACGAGTTGATGTCCATAGTGGTAAGAAAGTTTAATCGGTTTATGAAAAATACAAGTCAACTTACTGACCATGCAGGAAATGGCAAAGGAAAGAAAGCTACAAGATCAAATGTTGTTCAGTGTTATGAATGCGGCAAAGGACATATCAAGCCTAACTGCTCTAACAAAAAATTGAAGCAAATAACAAGCAGAAGGTTCCCTCAGGACAAGAATAGAAAGCAGAAAAGTTCTTAAATTGCCTGGGAGAATAGTGATTCAGACTCTTCAAGTGATGAAGACTACGATCGCGAAAAGGAATCAAATATCTGCTTCATGGCTGGATCATCGCTGACAGATTATAATAGTGATGCAGAATTTGAAAACGAGCCAATTGAGGTCAAATACGATTTGCTGCTTGACGCATTTAAGGAGATACATATTGAAACCATGAGACTGCAATATAAGGTTGATCGACTAAACGCTGAAAGAAAAGACTATGAGTATAGGATTAACAATTTGATTGAGACTGTAACAGTAGAAAAAGATTGTGATAAATGCTCTGCACATTTAGAACAAATCGATTACTTAACTAGCACACTAGCTAAGTTTACACAGGGTAAAGATAATTTGAATGCTGTTTTAAGGTCCTCGGGTAAAGCAGTGTATAGGCAGGGTATTGGTTATAAAGCTCAATACAAATTCAAAGAAATTTGTTGATTTAAGCAAACATGTCACGCATGCATGTTTTTATTGTAACAACATTGGACATACAGTTAGAAACTGTTTTTACAAAAGAGTTGGAGTTCTTAAAGGATTGTATAAATGGATTCCTAAATCTCAATTGTTTTGCAGGATAACAAATGATGCTGTAGCAGTGGAGAACTCAAGGATGAACTAAGATGGTTAAATCAAGTTTCTTGAGTATCTACAAGTGGTAACAATCATTTTCTAAGTTTAAAAATTTAAAATGGGCTTTGATGAGTGTGTTGTTCGCACCTTTATAGTGTGTCTTATATTTGGAACTGTGATAGCATTTAGTCAGTTTGGTTGGTGTAGTTCTAAGTAACCCTAAACTGAGAAGAAGGTATCCAAGAAATTCATCTCTCACGGCATCTTTAAGTCGAGCTTCTGGTGGAAACAGAGGAAAGGGAGTTGTTGCGGCAAGAGGACCGAATCCTGCTGGTTGGATTAGTGATGAAGAAATGAGAGAAAGGTTTCTAAACGGTATTGTCAAGGTTATTGCTCCTCCCAAAAATCTGAACTTGAACATGTTTGAAAAAGAGGGATTTCTATTTCCAGAATGGTTTGAGAGACAAGGACTCTCTATTTTTGTACAAATGAAGGGTTATTGGTATCCAAACCTTGTTAGAGTGTTCTATCATAATTTGAAGATTGTGAATGATGACATTCATTCCAGAGTAAAAGGTGTTGACATTCACATTGACAGTTTTAAATGGAATCTTGTTACTGGATTACCAGCTGAAGGAATATCCTCCCACTTGTTAACTGCTGAAACCAATAGATTGCTAAACAAAAGAGATCTTTATAGGAGCTGACTAAGATTTCCCGGAAGATACTCAATTGAAAGACTCTTTGCACATGAAGGGTTAAGGAAGGAAGAAAAGGTTGTTGCTCATATTCTTGCTTGGATAATTCTGCTAGGAAGGCTGATAAGGGACAAGATGTCCACCGAGGATGTTTACTTGCTTCACGTTATAAAGAATAACATTCCAACAAACTGGTTGCAAGTAGTCAAAGACCAAATGAAGAATGCAACATTAAAACGATCACATCATTTACCATATGCTATTTTCATAAGTAAGATACTTGTGGTACAAGGTGTAGACATTAGTAATGAGCAAAAATGTTTTTAGGACTCCACAAATGTGTTTGACAGAAACTCCGTTATGTCACTTGGATTAGTGAAGACTATGAATAGATGGTGTTTCACGGGTGAAGAGGATTCTGTGTACAATTCAGGGAGTACTCCAACAGCAAATATAGAGCGTACAAACTTCTTTCCAGAAACCAATTTTGAGAGGTTCGCTACTGATCAATTTAGAGCTCTGAATGATAGATTCAACCATCTTGAAAGAAGGATTGACCAGTCTCAACAAGAAAGAGAAGATAGTTCTTTTGAGGAGGATTCTATGGAAACTTCAGATTCAAAATAGGGATACTAGGAGAGGTACTCTGTTGTGTCAATTGGTTGTTATTTGTTTCTGTTTGGTTTGGTTGTTTTTAGTTTGTTTGCTTTCATATTTTTAGTTTCTTTTGTAATAGGCTTTCTAAGCCATTATCCTTGGTTAATCTGATTGTAACACTTTTGGACAATTAATGAAATGAGATTTTTAGTTTTAATTATATCAGTATTGACTTTACAATTGAATCTGTTTATATCTGATTGAAGTCGATTTTGTGTTGGATGAAATTGATTATGATGTTGTTTACTATTACATTGATATAGTTTGCATATTCATTTCTTACCAGTAAAATTCTTGCATTACAATGCTTCTAAAATGCTTGATCTGGAAAAGATCTTGAAAGGTTTTTTAGGAACATTGCTTCTGGATGAACAACTGGAGATTCAACTAAAATGGAAAGCAATGAAGTCGACTGAAATTGTGGATTTGCACAAACTTTTTCAAAGTGTGCTATGAATATTTTTGGAAAGAAATTTTTTCAAAACTGTATTGAAGTGTTACAAATCCGATTGTATGCACATGCTACTCGACTTAGTTAGTTATGTTTTGAAATTCTGTTAATGCTTGTTATGTGTAACGACTATATTTTATTTATTTAACCAAGCATTGATTGCGAGTCAACTGTATTAAATGCGAAATCAATTAAGTTGGTTTGATTGCTACTATTTGTTATAACTGTCTGAGTATAATCGACTCTATTAGTAGCAAAGTCGATTTAGGAGCGTCAATTTTGTGAAAAACCGAGGTGTTCATTCTTTGGTGATTTCTTGAAGAGCAAGAATCTGTGCATAGACTGATTGATCAACCTGCACTTGAGGTGTGTGATAACTTCTTTTCTCAATCCTTTAAAGATTGTGGCTGCCTTGTTGTGACTACAGGAATAAGATGTGTTGCATTCTGGACTTTGATGATTATTCAAATTATTGAAGACTGCAGGAGAGGGGATATTCTTACTGCGAGTCTTTGTTGTGTATATGCCTTTATTTTGGCTAGAGGGTTAGAGAAGTGTTTTAGATTTTGATGTAGAGGTCACTATAGATACCTTGTTGTAAAAACCCTGATCATTATGGTGCATTTGCTTCCTGGGATTGGAAGGACACTAGATGTATGCAGTTTGGCCAAACCAGTATAAAAACCCGCGTTTGAATCTCTATCCCTGCACTTTTATTTTCAAAGTCGACTTTATTTTTCACGTAGTCAACTATTTCTGCTGCACTTTAAAAATCTTATTCCTTGCGATTCAAGAAACTTTTGAAAGATCATCCTTTTGTGAAAAAGATTTTTAAAAGACTTTGATATTTGTGTTTAACCAATTCACCCCCCTCTTGGTATTGAAACTAAGCCATTCTATTTTCAACACTCATTTTGTTGGGGAGTTCTAGGAGCAGAAAAGTTATGAGTTATACCATGTTCATCAGAAAACTTTTCAAAAGACTTATTTTGAAATTCTCCACCATGATCACTTCTCAAAATCTTGATTTTCAATTCTTTTTCATTTTGAATTCTTTTTGCAAAGGTTTTAAAGGCCTTGAAAACTTCACTTTTCAATGTTAAAAAGAATGTCCAAGTAAATCTAGTGTAGTCATCTACAATCACAAGTGCATAATAGTTTCCACCAAAACACTTGATTCTAGAAGGACCAAACAAGTTCATATGCAAAAGTTCTAAAGGTTTTGATGTAGAAATCATGCTTTTAGATGAGAAAGAAGATTTTGTTTACTTTCCTTTTTGACAAGTAACACATAGTTTATCTTTTTCAAATTTTAATTTAGGCAAACCAATTACAAGATCTTTTGAAATTAATTTATTCAAGTGTTGCATATGAATGTGTGCAACCCTTTTATGCCATAACCAAGGATTTTCCTCTTTTGCAATTAAACATGTTATACTATGACTAGATGCACTTTCAATGTCAATCAAATATATATTGTTATGCCTAACACCTCTTAATGCAATGTCAGATGAATCTTTAAAATAGACAGTGCATTTATCACTTTCAAAGGTTACTTTAAGACCTTTCTCACATAATTGACTTATGCTTAAGAGGTTGTGCTACAGTCCTTCAACATGTAACACATCTTTGATTGTCAATGTATTTCCTCCTCCAATGTCGCCGGTTCCAATAATTCTTCCTTTGTTGTTATCCCCATATGTAACAAACCCTTGCTTTTTCTTCTCAAAAGATATGAACCTTTTCTTGTCACCCATCATGTGTCTTGAACATCCGTTGTCAAGGTACCACAATGACTTCTTTGACTTTGAAGATTCCTACAAAATAAGCAAGAATTTAGGTCCTCAATCTCATTATGGGTCCTTGGGGTTAGTACAAACAAAGAAACATCATTTTACAAGTTTAACCCATGCATACTTTCAATTTGGCAGACCAAAATGCTTAATGTTACATTTGTTAGATGTGTGACCATGCTTCATATACAATAAAAACAATAAACACTATGTATTTTGGTTTTCACAAGTGTACCTTTTTCAACCCAAACTCTACGTGTTCTTTTAGTTTGATTTCTTTTATGATGATGCACATTTTTGTTTTGAAAAGTGTTCTTCCTAACACTATTGTGTACATATAAAGCAGATTTTGTTGCTTTAGCAAGTAAGTTTTCAAGTATATTTATGTCAAACATATGACTCTTACAAGATAAGCATTCAACAGATTCACCACATCATTAGATTCAAACTCTTTTAGTTCTAGATTACTAACTTTATTTCTTATAATTACTTCTTCATCTAATGCATTTTCATATTTAAGTTGCAAATCATGAAATTCACTTTTAAATTTATTATGTGCAGCATCCAATTTTTCAGATTCATTTAATAGTTCAAGGAATGATTTTTGTAAGTCAATTTCACTAAATTCAAAGCTAGAATCACTTACTTGGTTTCCAGCATCATCAAAATCAACCATTAAACATAAGTTTGCTTCCTCATTTGAGTCGCTTAAGCTTGATGAGCTAGAATCATTCTCTTTCCAAGCAATGTAAGCTTTCTTCTTCTTTGTAAACTTCTTTTCTTTCTTTTCTTCGCTTCTTTTGCTTTTGGGACAATCTGACTTGAGATGTCCTCTTTCCCTCCATCCATAACACTTGATGCTAGATAAGGATCCCTGATTGTCCTTCTTTTCTCCTCTGAACTTGTCTTTACCATTTGCTCTCATGAACTTAACAAATCTCTTTATCATGTGACTCATGTGTTCCTTATCATCAGAATCATCATCTTCCCTTCTTGAGCGTTTTCCTTTGGAAACTTCGATTTTAAAGGCCAAGGTCTTCTTTTTAACTTGATCTTCCTCAACAGTCAGTTTGTTAAGCTCACACTCATGTTCACGGAGCTTTCCAAATAGAACTGCCATGGACATTTGGGGAAAGATTTTGGGATTTTGATGAGATGGCAGTCACCTTCGATTGTCAAGACCTGTCCAAAGACTTCAAAATTTTAACATTTAATTCATCACCATCAAATGTCTTACCCAAACCTGTTAGATGGTTAATGATGTGAGTGAAGCACATTTGCACGTCTGTTATTGTTTCTCCAAGTTGCATTATGAACATCTCGTACTCCTGGATTAATGTATTCTTTCTTGCGTGTTTCACGTCATCTGTACCTTCATGAGTGACTCTAAGGACTTCCCACATCTCCTGCGTTGTCTTACACACTGAAATTCTATAGAATTCATCAAACACAATAGTAGAAGATATAATATTACGAGCTTTAATGTCAAATTGAGTTGTTGTATTCTCCTTAACTGTCCATGTTAAATATGATTTTTCTTGTTCAATACCATCAACAGTTCTCATAGGAATATAAGGACCATTTTCAACCGCTTCCCAGATGCCTCTATTAACAGATCCCACAAAAATTTCCATTCTGACTTTCCAGAAGGCATAATTATCACCAGTAAAAAGTGGTGGTTTGTTGATGGAAGCACTCTCAGCACAAACTTGGTTATGATCGGCCATTTTCGAAATATTTGAAAAACTAACAAAGCAAGATCTGATACCAATTGTTGAACTGGTTCTTTTAAAATTACGATTTTCGTTAAGAACTTTTATCAAACAGTTTATGTGCTAAAGTTACAGAGTCAAAGAAAATCAACACAAAAGATTTTATCCGGGTTCGAAACAAAAATTCTACGTCCAGTCATTAATCACTATAAACAATGATTAACCTTTTCCACTAAAAAATTGTTTCAGAGTACAAACAGGTTATACAAATAATAAGAAACATAAAACACCTTCCTGCGACGCATGATGGAAGAACCTTGCTCAATCAACTTGAAGAGAACTGCTTCGACTATAGACACACTAAACGCAAGCTTCTTCTATTCACAAGACTTGATTTGAGCACTCCAAGATTTGAGAAAAAATCTGTATTCTAAAAATGGCTTAGTTGATTTTCTAAGGGTTTAGGAAAGGGTATATATAGGTAAGGGGTTAGAAACTAAAAAACTTGCTCCCAACTGTCAGTGATAATCGATTATCATAAGTGATAATCAATTATTTGAGGCCGTTATGGGGTTTAGAACAAGTGATAATCGATTATCCTGAGTGATAATCGATTATTTGCGCACCCTAGACAATATTAAACCAAGCAGTGATAATCGATTATCTGCTATGATAATCGATTATTTGCGCGAGTAATCCCTTTCGATTTTGGCTTGTGATAATCGATTATCCACTTTGATAATCAATTATTGACGCAAGGAACCACTAGAATTGAAAACTTCTAAGTGCTACAAATACCAAATGAATCCTATATATTTGTTTCTACAAAAAATATTTTTAACATTGATACAACAAGAGTCTTCAATTTTTTTTTAGCATTCACATTATCAAAACTTCAATAATAATAACTTCAAGACATCAATACTCGTAATTGGTAACACTCTCTGAATCTTAGAAATTATAGCAAAGTCTTTTAAAGCTTCAATTGTGAGAGTCAACGTTCAACCAAATGAATGACCATCATCTCACCAAAACTAAATTAATTGCTATGAGGACTCTCCCTTCAAGTTAAGAACATTACCAATTAATTTTAGGAATTATTGTGCAATGAAATTATGGGATCAAAAGTAAATTTTTTTTTATTACCAATAAACAACACAATAATATAACTGATATCATCATTTTTTAATTATATTATAAATGTGAGTTATGTACCAGGTTCGTGATTAATTTTTAGTAGAAATTAGTTTATTATCTTTGGTGATTTTTAATTATATCTTTTATTAGAAGAAGAGAATTTGAAAATACATTAATGTGGGCTGGGACAAGAAGTGGTCCAATAGAGAATAGCAACCTAAGAAAATAAAAACTTTAAAAGCTAGAAATTAACAAGTAAATATATAACCAAAAAAAACACTAACGTTGTAATATATAAACCAAGATACACGAAATATGTAGTCAACTTGCGACCACAACCTCGTAATTAATCACTAAAATTTATTCATCTCTAAAACACGTTACTAACACCATGCTGATGGGTCCTCTAGTTATTATGGTGATCATCGGCTACACAAACAGGAACAAAACGGCATAAGCACGATGATGATGATCATTATTACTATTATTATTGCCATATTAAGATCAATTCAGCAGCCTGCAGTTCCTTCTAATCTCTCCATTGGTCCCAGTGAGAGGACTAATGTTGCCCATCTTCACCATGGCAGCAGCAAAGTCCCTGAAAAAGGCAGAAGAATTGCCACTGTAGGTCCTCACAAGGTCATTTTGAGAGCCACCATTGAAAAGCACTTGGTCAGAGTGGAGAAGGCCACGTTGGTTCACAAGGTCAGTGTAGTAATTGTTGTCCAAACGGGTTGGAGTGACGGTGTCAAGAGGGGCCAGGTTGGTGTTCCCTCCAGAAACAGGACAATTGGCCCTTCTTGTGGCGGCAAAGTTAGGATCAATGTTGGTTTCGTTGTATATGCGAGTTCTGAAGAATTGGCACTGTGCTTGGCCAATTGTGCGGGCTCCTGAGAGCGCTATTAGGTCTCTTGCTGACAGACCTGCGGCTCCAAACATGGTTATCTGTGTAACGAGGTTTGAGGAAGGTCCAGGGATTTGGATGTTGGCTGCACTCAGACTTGCTGTTCTTGCATCTCTTCTTCCTAGAGGCACTGCCCATGAGGGTCCTCCTAGCTGCAAATAATCATGGATTTTAAATTCCTTACTTAGTTGTAGAAAAAAACATTTTCATTGTACTGCACTAAGAACACATCTTCATCTAATATTTTCTTTTGGTTATATTTGAGAGAGATGTTGATGATCGGTAGTTGGACACACTAAAAAGAGAAAGGAAATATTTGGTGGGATTGTAGAAACCTTAATTTTTATAGGGTACCATAAATTTCTTGATAAGGTAGGCATGAGACATGAACCTTGATTTTTTGTTTTAAATGATGATTTTGTTTACTGTGTGATGTTTTTAGGTGAAATCGAATGCCCCACTACTGCATGATGATAGGTTAAGATAGAAAAGTGAAAACGAAAGTGGGGGAACATGGTTTGAAAACAGGCTAATGCAGAAGAAAATGGAAATAAAGAGAGAAACCGACATCGAGTTAATCACTACTTGACTTATTCTACTTGGTTATTTCCTACTTCATCCATCATGTTTTTTCTGTTAACTACTATAATTTTGTTAGCAGGGTTTGGTAATTATATAAATCATGGAGAATTAGACTCACCAGAACTACTCCATCTCTTGAGGCAAGTGCAAGAATATCAGCACAAGACACAGTGGCAATGCAAGCAGCTTCAACGTTGGTTTTAATGGTGTCAATAACTTCGAAGCCCCTCGCTGAATTTCTGTTAGGAAGTGCGCTTTTCTCTCCTGTGAATGTTGCAGTGTCGTCCAGTAGAATTGATGCATCACAGCCCTGCAAACAAAGAAATAATCAAAACTATAAAGAGAATAATAGGTTTGAACTTTGCACATGCAATCAAAAAGCTAGAAAGTTAAAGAAAATGCAGAAGATAAAAGTGTAAATTTGGGTTCCATTTGGACACAGATTATCCTAATATGGAACAAAATGTAAGTTTAGATGAAAGGGCAAAGAGGGGTAGCAAGGTTTACTTGTACAAAGCAATCATGAAAGAACAAGCGAAGAATAGAGGCACCAAGCCTAGCTTCTCTGGCAATCGCTTGTCTCATTGTACTGCGCACTATGGTTTGAAGGTTGGGGCAAGTTCTGGCATAAAAGGTGGGAAAAAGTTGTGCATTGCTTGAAAAAGCCAAAAGAGAAAGAATAGAAACTATAACAAAGAAAGAGTTGTAAATGGAAGACATGTTGTCTATAACAAGTTTGAATAGCTAATAACTCTTTTGTGTGAGTTGTGAAGTTGGTTTTAGAAGAAGAAAACATGCATGATATTTATAGACAAAAATATGTTATGCATGCAGAGAAGAAGAGAATAAAAAGAGTTAGATGTAAGTGAGAAATTAGAAAATGGGAAATTATGCCTTCAATTAATTGTATTTGGTTCAATTTTCAAACTTGTCTGCTCCTACTTTACATAGGCGCGCTTTACTCTTCGTTTTGGAAATGAAATGAAGAAAATTTGTAAAATGAAGCCAAAAGATATACTTAAAGAGTGGTTCGATCCAAAAGCATGTATATGCAACAAAAAGGAAAAAAGTAATAGTAACAACATATTTTGAGTAGTATGAATGATTGAAGAGTTTGAATTATTCTCCCATCAGTGTTATACAACTTTTAGAGATGACTGTATATGGAATTTAGCTTGTCTAAATGGAATTTATCTTGTCTAAATGGATTAATCTTATTTTATCTTTTTATACAACTTTAAGAGAGTACGGTATATGGAATTTATCTTGTCTAAATGGATTAATGTTATTTTATCTTTTTATACAAATTATTGTGATTAAAGTTGAATTCCTTTATTTTTTAGCTTGTCTAAATGGATTAATGTTAAGTCAGTATTTACATTTATGGGATGATTTATTTTATAAATTAATGACTATATTTTATGCATTAAAATGGTTAATTATTTAGATCGAGTAACACAATTTAATAAATAATAATGTTCTTATTGTTTTCATTAGCAAAGACAATGTCTACTTATTTACATGGCTCAAACTTATTAAATTTAATGTGATTTTAGATATTGAAAGGGAAAAAACACTTTATATATGATAAAAACTTTAATTAATGGTAGATTTTACTGTAGTTATATAGTAATAAAAAGTATATAGTACAATAATTACTGTAATTTATAACTATGCAATACAGTTCTTTCTATTATATAAAAATAACTTTTGGTTTTAGCTATTGTATTGGTAAAAAAATTAAATGTTAAATAATCTATAAGTAAAATACTTGAATAATATTATCGAGTAAACAAACACTAATTCTTGAAATTAGAACCGGCGATCGTATTTTGAGTCCCAATATTTTTGTCTAAATATATCTTACCTTTATTCCGACTTATTTTCCTTATTAACAAATTATATATCAAATATATATGCCATAGAAGTGCTTAGTTACTTGTTCTATTTTGATTTTTGAATAGGTATTAATATAACTATTTAAGTTACGTATTTGAAAAAAATATTAATGAGATTGATTTATCAAATTTTTAATACTTTTTATTTTTTTTTATGACTAACATGATAGCACCAAAATGATTGATTCATCAAATTATGTCACTTCTTTTTGGATAAACCTTTTCTGATAGTAGTTTCAATTATTTATTTACTTTTATAAAAGAAGCACCAGTGGAAAAATGCTGTTTAACGTCACCCATTAAATGTTGGTTTGCGTGTAATCTGACGTAAAGGAGCGAATGATGGCATTATCGTAAATAGCTGGTAAAAGAGACGTCGGTTTTATCCGCAAGCCGACGTCTATTAATTTCAAGACGTCAGACCTGCAGTTCTCCGACATCTACTGAGCTGCATTTAATGCGTTTCCCTTAATTCTCAGGCGCTTCGACGTCGGGTAGACCAAATCCGACGTCTGTTAGGCGGGAAATGGCAAAAATCTTCAATGTTAACGTCGGCTTTTCGGGGGCCCGACGTCTATTATACATGTAATAATTATTTTTACAAATCTCGAGGGCCGCAGACGTCGGCTATTAAGGGCCCCGACGTGTATGTTATTATAGACGTCGGAGTCCCATACCAACTGTCGTGAACATCCCTGACAGGATATCAAACGTCAATCGGTTCACTTCTATAGACGTCGGTTCCCCCTGACAGAAACTGACATCTCATGGGAATTCAAAAAGTCAGTTTTAAGTGTTCACGTGGACGTCACATTAGTAGGGTAACCGACGTCTATAGACGTCGGCTACTTCAGAATAACCGACGCCCAATTCCATTTTAAATACACCGCAATTCTTCGCGGCATTCAGTTTCTGATATCGATCGTCTTCCTCTTCTCATTTTTCTCTTGCCACACCTCTTCTTTTCCTCTCTTTTTCGGCATTCTATTGTTGTTTCCCGTCTTCCTCCTCTCCTTTTCATCTCTTGCATCCCAGGTGCATGGTTTTTTTTTATGCTCACCGTTTAAACTTTGTTTCGTCTTTCATAGATTATCTTGTCGTTCAACTGATGAAAATTTGCTTTCTTTGTGTTATGTTTTAGTGCAGTTTTGATCCTCTCTTTGGGTAACATAGTACAACATTCTCCCTTTGCTAGTTTCCTCACAAGAAGAGTGGCGACTTTTGAGTTTTCTATGGCTTCTCGACCCAAAATGGAACTTGGGTCCTTGTCTAGTTCTCGTGTCACCGTAATTATTTTCTTTTGCGGTTGAATAATGGGAAGTAGTCATGGACCCAGGTTCGGTTTTGGGTTGAAATGTCATAGGAGATTCAAAAGACGCAAGCTTTTTTTGTGGGGAAACTAGCGAGAGGAAGATGTTGCACAATGCTACCGAAAGTCTGGATCAAAACTACACTAAAACACAACGCCTTTGTTAGATGTCGGTTAGTGCCACGTCCGACGTCTATAAGGAACATAGACGTAGGTCAGTGTCATTTAAAACATCTATATATTCATGTAAACGTCGGTTTTTTACGTAGGTGGACGTCTATATAGAGAAATTAGACGTCGGTGTGGGTATAAGTAGACGTCTATACGGACGTCGGTGGATATCGTGAACTGACGTTTATATTTACGTCGGTTGGGAGGATTTCCGACGTCCCATGGACGTCACCCTTATAGACATCGGTTGTTTAAGTGACGTTATAAGCCCAAATTAACCGACATTACAACGTTTTTCCACTAGTGGAGGAAAATGATTGTTGTTACTTTACACATCAACACTATTCGTGGCCTTTTTATGATTACATGAAACTTATTTTGTATTATTCACAAACTAGAATGTTGGAAATCTGTTATAGAGTGTCTAGTTTGAAATTAGAGTGATTTATATTGGTTTTAAGTCATTTTTAAGGAAGTAGTGAAAATGAAAGTTAGAGGTTAGATGTTCAATTGGTCTTTTGGAGCAGCTTTAGGAAGTCAAATGTGACTTGCTTAAGTCCTTAAATTGGTAAAAAATGTGTCAAAAGTGGTAGATTGAATTTTGCATTTATAAATTGTGATTTTAGAGGTTTTGAAGTAGGAATTGGTCCATAAACACTTTAGAATGGTGGTAGGAAGGTTTAGAAACGTTTGGTCTAGTATAATTAGGTATATAAAACAATTTAGGGAGTTAGAAGTTGGGAAAAATAATTAGAATTGGTAAATGTGGTTTGAGTTGCATAATTCTGCAAAATTCGTGCTGTAGAATTATGCAGACTCGTTGAGTGAATGAATTCGCACAATAAGTGGTCATGGCGAGTTGCTCTCTGTCTGAGAAATTCGCACAGCGAGAGGGTGCATTATGCGAATGGTTGTGGGGGTTGGCTCTTTGTCTGATGATTCACATAATGAATCAATGAGCTGAGCGCGTGGTTGTGATATGGGATCATCGCTAGATTTATTCGAATAACGAGGGTTCTTGGGGGAGTCTGGATCACAGTCTGAACTTTCGCATAATGAGTTGGGGCGTTATGCAAGGGGTTGAGGTCTTGTACCACTGGAAGTTTATTCTCACAATGATAACGATTGAAAAACCATTATTTTCATACTTAAATTTGACATTAAACACACCCTTTATGACTTAGAATAGCTTGAAATCATACAGAATTATGCTAGGTTTTCCCTTGATTTTGTAATTTTATTGGAATGATTTGAAAGAACGGTTGAAGTATCAAGTTGCACTGCAGAAAAGTCAACTAGAATGCAGAAAAGTCAATCAGTCAACCAAAAAAGTCAAGCAGTCAACCAGAATGCTGAAAAGTTGACCAGAGTGTCGCAGGTAGCGCCGGGCGGTGGCGCCGGGCGATGACCCAATGCCAAGCGGTGGCGCTGGGCAGTGGCTTTTCCAGTTTTTCACTATTTTTTGCTTGAGCGACACCGCTGGGCGCTATTTTGAGTACCGCACCCACCGTCGGGCGGTAAGCCACCGCCAGACGGTATACTTTTGGGCCTGAGCTGATTTTTCTGTTATTTTTCTAAGTTATAAATAGAATTGCACGACCTAAAAGGGGTATCTTTTGGCAGAAAGAGGCGTAGAAACACTTTCCTCACCCTTCAGAGGCGAATTTTGGATGCGAGAGCTGCAATCTATAAAATCTAGGGTTTATCTTTTCATTCTTTCCATTATTTTCATCTAGTTTCACCACGGTTATGGTGAACTAAACCTCCATTGTTGTTGGGGAATTGATGTAATCCTTTGAAACTCTCATATATTGAATTGATACTTTATTCATATGGTTTTATTCATTAATTATTAGGGTTTTTTCCTCAATTATATTTGCATGCTTTGTTTAAGACATTATTCAATAGCATAATCTTTGATTCTGTCTATATGGAAAAATGTGGATAGGTCTAGACATGAGGGAATTCTCTTGGTAGCAATATTACCTAGACATAGGAATAGGAGGACCGCTTGCCTTTAAGCTTCTGTGCGAATTATGTAATGCATGATCAATTGTTAGGGAGACAAGACATTGTAAATTATTAATTAGGAGTAGTCTCTTTTCACCAAGATATTGGGATTAGGGTAAATTAGAAAGTTGCATTAATATTAATGAAGGAGTAGAATTCTTATATATATGAGAGTAGATAGGATGAAATCATAAACCCCAACAACATAATTCATTCATACATCATTCACCTGCATTATCTTTTGGTCAATTGATCAAAACCTTTGCATGCATATTTAATTTTCGTTTTTGCATTATAAAACCCTAGTTTTTGTTATTCAAGTCTTAAATAATAAAGAAATCACATGAAAGTCTATGCCTAAGAGTGTCTAGGGAAACGATACTCGGACTTACCGTTTATTATTACTTTATACGGTTCGGTACACTTACTGGACTCTTAATAAGTTTTTGGCGTCGTTGCCGGGGACTCGTGGTTTAACTATTCTAGTAGTGTGATTATTGATTACCTTTGACTTGATTTTTTATGTTTTTTTTTGTTCTAATAATGTTTTTTAGGGGTTTGTGCCTAATATTTGTAGGATGCAGTTTGGACAAGAATTTAACTATATGGGCACTCAATTCTACCAAGATGATTTCAACCACTGGTGGGAACCTCACTCAAACATGGATCAAAGCCAATTTGGGCAAGCTGCCGAGCAACAAATCACTCCACCCAAGGAGAACACAAATTGTGACGAACATTTTCAGTGGGTTATGGATACTAGTTTATCTTATATCAAAAGCATGGAGGAGTTACAACAACATTGTCAATGGCAACAACAACCCTCTTTACCAACAGAAATGTTGGAGGACGCTCAAGAACAATGGCATAAACAACTCTCTCCATCAGAAAACCTTGAAGAGACATTCCACGAGTTATGCAAAGTTCCATCTCCTGTATAGAACGCATGGAAGCAAGTCATAAAAGGATGGAGATAGAATTGGGTTGCATAACTGAGCCTCTGGATGATTCTAGGGTTAATACTGAAGTTAACCCTGGGGAGGAATGTCAAGTCACTATCACTAAAAGTGAGGTGGTTGTTGATGAGGAAAAGATAGAGGAGGAAAAGATTGAGATAGAAGAGGAAAAGATAGAGAGAGATGAGGAAAAGATAGAGGAGGAAAAAGATTGAGAGGGATGAGGAAAAGATAGAGGAGATAGAGACAGAAAGGTTGAGTGACGAAGATAGAGATGAAGACAAGGAAAAAAAAGTGGTTGAGAGAAAAGAGAAAAAGATAAAAAGTGTGAAAATAAAGAAGAAAGTAAGAAAAAAGAAAAAGAGAAAGTTGAGGGAGAAGAAGAGTAAGAAAAAGAGGATGAGAGGAAGAAAGAAACGATCAAACAAAAAACCCCTTCCTCATTCAAAAAAATATCATAGGAATGAAAAGAAATTTAAATGCTTTATGGAGATCTTCAAGAAATTAGAGATTAAAGTTCTTATGATTGAGACATGGAAACAGGTGCTTGGTTTTATTAACTTTCTGAAGAAATTCAGTAGAAAAAAGAAAAAGAAAAGAATATCAACCAAGGAGAATATCAACACCTACTTATGGGTGTTTGAGCTTTACTGGGTAAAGCTAATGACGTTAAAAGAGCGCTTGTTGGGAGACAACCCAGTTTCTGATTTTCCTTTTTAATTGATTATTTGTGTGGTTTGGATTTGATTTTTCTTTGTATGTTTGAGTTTTTTTAGGTTATATGCTGCTTCTGATGGCAGTGATGATATCATCTACTGATGGATGCTAGGAGGACTCTAATAACGACATTTACTGATGGATGTTGTTATGAGGATGACGAATGAAAGCATCTACTGATTGATGCTGCCACAACATATACTGATGGATGTTGCCATGATAAGGATGAGGAATAATAGCATCTACTGAAGGATGCTATGTGATTAAGCATCTACTGAAGGATGTTATGTGATTAGGCATCTACTGATGGGTGTCATTGACAACATTTACTGATGAATGCTGATGAAGATGCATCCACTGATGGGTGCTAATGAGGAAGATGTGCATCTACTGAAGGATGCTGGAGGAGTCATTGGGTCAGGCTCGTGACGTTAAACAAGCGCTACCTGGGAGACAACCCAGTTTTCTAAACCTATCTTTTTAATTTATGCTTTTTTTGCTTCTGCTTTTAGAATAGGTGTTGATGTACTTGGTTTAAAACTTATATCTGATGCAATGGGTTGATGGTGGTTTGATGAGTGTGCTTGATGATGCTTTTATATTAATTGATCAGGTGGTGGTTCACAATATGTGTGAACAGATGCATGATGATATGATTGTGATTGTGATACTAGGCAGGATGTGAATCTATGTATTGGAACTTGAAATTAGCATATATGAGGTTTTGAACTCCAGAGTTTTTGTTGAATGAATTGCTATTACTTTGAAAAGCATGAATGACTTTGCCCAGGTTTCTCTGATTAAATTACTTGCTTGCATGTGTCATATGATCAAGGCCATTTTTGATTTAGCCCTTTCTTAGCCAATGCATAAATTTTCATCCCAATAAAGAAGAGCACAATATGTTCTACCCTTTTTGAACCTAAGCCTTAAACAGTATGCAAAAATCCTTTTTGAAAATCTTTACCTTGAGTTAAGTTGAGAATTATTGTGTGGTATTGATAAAGGTTCAAGTTTGGGGCTGTTGGGAAAGTTGAAAAAGAAAAGATAAGCATTGAGCTAATGTATTGAGCAAAACATGAAAAGATAGAAAAGATAGAAAAGATAGAATGAAAGAAAGAAAAGCTCAATACAAAAAGGGGAAAGTTGGGAATGAGTGAGATTGGTTATGAAAGAGAGTTTGTGCTTGAATTATAAATGTTTGAATGGCTCTCTTAACTCAAGGATTTTGTGATCTAGAAAAACCAATTTTTCTTGTTAACCCAGCCTCATTATAAGCCATGAAAAGTCCTTGTGATGATAACTTGCTTGTGAGTTTGATTGATTGTGGTTAAATGAAAGGCAAAATTAATTTTTGTGACATTATGATAGTAGAGATAATGAGTCACCTTAATATACACTTGTGTGCTTGAGTGAAACACTTTCCTTGGTGAAGAGTAATTCTAGTTATACATGATTGCATTTGTGCTTGTTTAATTGGTTATTCATGATAATAACATTTGTTGGAAAGACTGTGATTATGTGAACACCATATTGAGAGTGATTACTTGTCTTGGAAGAAAGAGTTTTGGAAAGTTTTAATCCATTGTATTGATTGTTTGAAAACTGAGTTACATCTTGTTTTGCTTGAGGACAAGCAAAATTCTAAGTTGGGGGCTGTGATAACGGTTGAAAAATCGTTATATTCATACTTAAATTTGACATTAAACACTTCCTTTATGATTTAAAATTAGCTTGAAATCATGCATTTTGCTGAAGTTAGAGAATAAGATAGTCAAAGTTGGTTTTCTTGGTTTTATCCTTAGTTTTCCCTTGATTTTGTAGGTTTATTGGAATGATTTGAAAGAAGGGTTGAAGTATTAAGGAGTTGTAGTACAAAAAAGTCAACCAGAATGCAAAAAAGTCAATCAGTGAACCAGAATGCTAAGAAGTTGACCAGAGTGCCATAGGTAGCGCCGGGCGGTGGCGCTGGGCGGTGGCGCTGGGCAGTGGCTTTTCTAGTTTTTCACTGTTTTTTGCCTGAGCGACACCGTTGGGCGCTATTTTGGGTAACGCACCCACCACCGGGCGGTGTACTTTTCGGCCTGGGCCAATTTTTCTATTATTTTTCTAAGTTATAAATAGAATTGCACGACCCAAAAGGGGTATCAAATCTAGGGTTTATCTTTTCATTCTTTCCATTATTTTCATCTAGTTTCACAATGGTTATATTGAACTAAACCTCTATTGTTGTGTAGGGAATTGATGTAATCCTTTGAAACTCTCATATATTGAATTGATACTTTATTCATATGGTTTTATTCATTAATTGTTAGGGTTTTTTCCTCCATTATATTTGCATGCTTTGTTTAAGACATTATTTAATAGCATAATCTTTGACTCTATCTATATGGATACGTGTCGGTAGGTCTACACATGAGGGAATTCTCTTGGTAGCAATATTAGCTAGACATAGGGATAGGAGGACCGATTTCCTTTAAGCTTATGTGCTAATTATGTAATGCATTATCAATTGCTAGGGAGACAAGACATTGTAAACTAGTATTTAGGAGTAGTCTTTTTTCACCAAGATATTAGGATTAGGGTAAATTAGAAATTGGCATTAACATTAATGAAGGAGTAGTATTCTTAGATATATGAGAGTAGATAGGATGAAATCATAAGACCCAACAACATAATTCATTTATACATCATTCACCTGCGTTATCTTTTGGTCAATTGATCAAAACCTTTGCATGCATATTTAATTTTCATTTTTGCATTATAAAACCCTAAATTTTTGTTATTCAAGTCTTAAATAATCAAGAAATCACATGAAAGTCTAGGCCTAAGAGTCTCTAAGGAAACGATACACGGACTTATCGTTTATTATTACTTGATACGATTCAGTACAGTTGTCGGACTCTTAACACACAATGAGATGAGTCGTTGTGCGAGAACCTCTGGATTCGCTCTACGAAGGGATGCGCTGAACGACTATTCCTGAATATGATGTGTTGAAAATAGTATGGCTTAGTTTCAACACCAAGAGGGGGGGGGGAGGGAATTGGTGTAGTTCAAAAATCAAAGTCTTTTCAAAATCTTTTTCGTTAAAATGAGAACTTTCAAAAGTTCTTGAAACTCAAGGAAAAGGATAAATCAAGTGCAGAGAAAAATAATTGACTGTGCAGAATTTAAAGTCGACTTGAAAATTAAAGAGTTAAGGGATAGAAGATTTAAACGTTGTTTTTATACTGGTTCGGCCAAACTGCCTACATCCAGTGTCCTTCCTGTACCTGGAAGCAAATACACTATAATGGTCATGGTTTTTACAACAAGGTTTCTATAGAGACCTCCACGTCAAAATATATAGCACTTCTCTAACCCTCTAATCAAAATATAAGCATACAACACCCAAAGAACAACAAGATATCCCCTCTCCTGCAGTCTTTGACAACTTTGAACAATCGTCAAAGTTTCCCAGAACGCAACACGTCCTCTTCCTGCAATCACAAAAGGGTAGCTATAATCTTCACAAGATTGAGAGAAGTATTTGATCACGTATGAAACACCTTCAGTGCAGAATGATCAAGCAGTCTATGCGCACACCAATACTTGCTCGTTAAGCAACTCTAAAGAATAATCACCACCGTCTTCTTGATGAGTTCTTGGAGTTTTTCACTTTCTAACAAAGATCAAGATCTGAAACAATTCAATGAAAATGTTAGAATTACCAAAAGTCTCTATAAAATACAGAATCACGTCTAAATATAGATTTTTGCTAAACAGACGCTCCCAAAGTTGACTATGCTACTAATATAGTCGACTATAACTAGACAATTATGACAGTTATAAAATTTAGTAGCATTCAGACCAACTAAATTGATTGCACATTTAATTCAATTGATTAACAATTAATGCTTGGTCAAAGAAACAAAATATAGCCGTTATACTTCACAAGCATCAACATAAATTCAAAATATAACTAACTAAGTCGAGTAGCTTGCGCATATAGTCGACTTTGATATTTCAATGTAGTTTTGAAAATCTTTCTTTGCAAAAATACTCACAACATTGTTTTAGAAAATCTGTACAAAGTCACGAGTTTTTATTGACTTGCTTCATAATGAAGTCCACTTAAAACTTGTAGTTTTGTCACACAATATAAGTTCAATCAAAGTGCATGTGGTTTTCTTTTCTAAATCATATGTTTTGCAATCACAGATGATATCTCATGTAGAACGCAGTGAATATGCACACATAGACAGAATTAACACAAACATGTTCTCAAGAAATCATTCACATTAAAGTAAAGAACATGTAACACATATGAATATGTAACAACACATGTTGTTATTAATAATGTGTTGTCATCATAAAAAACCAGAAGCTATATGAGATGTAAGGTTTAGCTAAACCAGTGCTTCCCTTATCAACAATCTTAACATCATGTTTTCTTTTCTTCTTTGTTTCTTGTTTGTGAAGTAATGAAATTGACTTGGTTGTGGTTGATGTATGATATTGAACGAGTGTTATGTAAGTATGAAACTAAGGTTTATGATTTCAAAATGGTGTGGAAGAGAATTCCAAGGAGGAATATCTCAATGATGTTTGTTAAAGTTTATAAGTATGAATATGGGAAGCCCAGTCCTAGAGTTCATCTTGGCATTCTAATGGTCACATATTCTCAAGTAAAGAGGGGTGAGGCATGTCGTGAGAATAGTAGGAGGTCCTAGCCTAGGGGCTTTTCCTTGGCCTAAGGTGAGTGATAACGTACTAACCTTGTATCATAGCTTGGGGTGGGCCAACTATTTCACTACAACAAGTGCATGAACTGTCATAGCTACATATTCATACTAATCCGGATGGTCAAGTCAACGGTCTGTCAAATAAAAAGTTTAGTTTGTCATGATATGTGTATATGCAACTTCTATGAATGTTCACTAATGGAAAAATGACTTGTTATGACGTACAAAAATGACCTATTATGACGTAGTTTCTAGGGAACATAGTTCTGGGCGTCATAGTAAGTCTGCGCATTTTATGACGTAGCAAAAATTTACGTCATAATAGCTTGAACATATTATGACGTAGTTTCTGAAATCAGTCATAATATGCGCGAAAAATATTATGACGTAGATTTGTTGATACGTTATAATATGTGGTTTTCAGAAACTAACATATTATGACGTACATTGTTTAGTACGTCATAATATATATTTTTTTTTTAAAAAAAATTGATTATTACAATTGACATCCAATGAAATTATAATTATATTCCTGTACTATCATCTAATCCAATCAATTTATAATTAATATAATTTCAAATGAACAAATGAATGGAACTAACAAAACAAATTTCATTTCAAACATTAAATTGTCTAATAATACTTAAAACAATATTTATACATATGAAACTATATATTAAATTCAAATATTACATTAATGTCAGACACTATTGAAGTGTAGCCAAGTTTCTACTAACACTTAAAATGAAAGAAGCCCAGTTCCTTCTAATGTCTTCAATGTTTGTAGCTTCCATGGGAGATGAATCATTAAAGATCTACAAATAAAAGAAAAGAGTTAAACAATATTGTAATGAATAGTTGGATAAGTATTTAGTCAGTTTTTTAATACCTGATTCCATGATTCAATAATGTTTGTAGAAATAATGGTATGCATGTGTTTCATTATATAATACCCACACTCATAGTTCACCAACTGACGTCGACACTGCAAATTAAATGCAAATAATCATGACTCATTGAAACCAAGGACACAAAATATCATATTATATTCTAGCTAGCATTTGCACCATGTAGCTTTGATCAATTTTGCATAACCAAATTTCACAAAACCAACAAAATAGCCAATTCCTCATTAAAATAGCAATCACAAAACACAAAACAAAGGTCAACTTCTCTTACATTAGGTGTGATTATTTGCATCTTCTTCCTAGAAACAGATGGAACACCCCGCAGCCTTGAATGAGCTTCCAAAGACCTATACAAGTTTGCCACCGCATTTCATATTATAACTGATATACAAAAGTACGTCATAATATATCTTACGTTTATTAGATTCTGCCACTAATGAACCTATTATGATGTATAATTTTTGTACGTCATAATAAGTCCGTCATAAAAACCCATTTTTCCACTAGTGGTTTAATTGAATTTATATATATCATTAATTGTGTTTACTTCTAGCTTACCATTCTATTGTGTTTTGTGTTGTATGTTTTCTCTGTCTTCTATCTTTTTGCTATGATCATCTTGTGGGTGTGAGCAGAGGGAGAAGAGGTGTCCCTAGAACAAGCACATGATAAAGGTGATGCTGCGGAGTAGTTACTTTCAGAGTTTTAGATTGTATATAGTTTTGGCGTAGGATCTTTTGTATATAAAATTTAAATTTTTATGGTTATTTAAATAATTGTAAAGTTAAAATTTTATAATCTAATTGGATAATTGTCCTATACTTATCATAACTGTGTGATTCTTTTATATATTATCTATACTATATTTTGAAATGTTACAATTTTGTAAGACAAATTTTCATTTTCCTCTCAAAGTCTTAGAAATTATGTCAGCTTTTTTTTTTAAGTTTCAATTGTGAGAGTCAACGTTAAACCAAATGAATAACCAACATCTCACCAAAACTAAATTAATTGCTACGAGGACTCTACCTTCAAGTTAAGAACATTACCAATCAATTTTAGGAATTAATGTGCAATGAAATTATGGGGATGAAAAGTAAAGTTTTTCTTTATTACCAATACACAACACAATAATATAATTGATATTATAAATTTTTTAATTATATTATAAATGTGAGTTATGTACCAAGTTCGTGATTAATTTTTAGTAGAGATTAGTTTATTATCTTCCGTGATTTTTAATTATATCTTTTATTAGAATTTAGAAATCAATTTATTCAGACAAAGGAATAGTAATTGCACTAACTTTGCAATACTAATCTAATCTTAAAATAAGATGAAGAAAATTTGAAAATACATAAATGTGGGCTGGGACAAGAAGTGGTCCAATAGGGAATAACAACCTAAGAAACTAAAAACCTTAAAAGCTAGAAATTAACAAGTAAATAACAAAAAAAAGCCAATAACATTGTAATATATAAACCAAGATACACGAAAGATGTAGTCAACTTTCGACCACAACCTCGTAATTAATCACTAAAATTTCTTCATCTCTAAAACACGTTACTTCTAACACCATGCTGATGGGTCCTCTAGTTATTATGGTAATCATCAGCTACACAAACTGGAACAAAACGGCATAAGCACGATGATAATGATGATCATTATTACTATTATTATTGTCATATGATGATCAATTCAGCAGCCTGCAGTTCCTTCTAATCTCTCCATTGGTCCCAGTGAGAGGACTAATGTTGCCCATCTTCACCATGGCAGCAGCAAAGTCCCTGAAAAAGGCAGCAGAATTGCCACTGTAGGTCCTCACAAGGGCATCTTGAGAGCCACCATTGAAAAGCACTTGGTCAGAGTGGAGAAGGCCACGTCGGTTCACAAGGTCAGTGTAGTAATTGTTGTCGAAACGGGTTGGTGTGACGGTGTCAAGAGGGGCCAGGTTGGTGTTCCCTCCAGAAACAGGACAATTGGCCCTTCTTGTGGCGGCAAAGTTAGGATCAATGTTGGTTTCGTTGTATATGCGAGTTCTGAAGAATTGGCACTGTGCTTGGCCAATTGTGTGGCCTCCTGAGAGCACTGTTAGGTCTCTTGCTGTCAGACCTTTGGCTGCAAACATGGTTATCAGTGTAGAGAGGTCTGAGGAAGGTCCAGGGATTTGGCTGTTGGCTGCACTCTGACTTGCTGTTCTTGCATCTCTTCTTCCTAGAGGCACTGTCCATGAGGGTCCTCCTAGCTGCAAATAATCATGGATTTTAAATTCTTTACTCAGTTGTGGAAAAAAAAAAAACATTTTCATCGTACTGCACTAAGAAAACATCTTCATCTAATATTTTATTTTGGTTATATGTGAGAGAGATGTTGATGATCGGTAGTTGGACACACTAAAAAGAGAAAGGAAATATTTGGTGGGATTGTAGAAACCTTAATTTTTATAGGGTACCATAAATTTCTTGATAAGGTAGGCATGAGACATGAACCTTGATTTTTTGTTTTAAATGATGATTTTGTTTACTGTGTGATGTTTTTAGGTGAAATCGAATGCCCCACTACTGCATGATGATAGGTTAAGATAGAAAAGTGAAAACGAAAGTGGGGGAACATGGTTTGAAAACAGGCTAATGCAGAAGAAAATGGAAATAAAGAGAGAAACCGACATCGAGTTAATCACTACTTGACTTATTGTGAGAATGACTTCACATCAGAATTTTAGTGACATCAGAACGCAGTCTGAATAGGAGAAGGAAATAGCCTGCATATAAGTATACTGTTCATATTTTACTTTTATTTTCTGTGCATAGTTGCAGTTCACTGATTTGCTAATTAAATAACATAAATTATTCTACTTGGTTATTTCCTACTTCATCCATCATGTTTTTTCTGTTAACTACTATAATTTTGTTAGCAGGGTTTGGTAATTATATAAATCATGGAGAATTAGACTCACCAGAACTACTCCATCTCTTGTGGCAAGTGCAAGAATATCAGCACAAGACACAGTGGCATTGCAAGCAGCTTCAACGTTGGTTTTAATGGTGTCAATAACTTCGAAGCCCCTCGCTGAATTTCTGTTAGGAAATGCGTTTTTCTCTCCTGTGAATGTTGCAGTGTCGTCCAGTAGAATTGATGCATCACAGCCCTGCAAACAAAGAAATAGTCAAAACTATAAAGAGAATAATAGGTTTGAACTTTGCACATGAAATCAGAAAGCTAGAAAGTTAAAGAAAATGCAGAAGATAAAAGTGTAAATTTGGACACAGATGATCCTAATATGGAACAAAATGTAAGCTTAGATGAAAGAGCAAAGAGGGGTAGCAAGGTTTACTTGTACAAAGCAATCATGAAAGAACAAGCGAAGAATAGAGGCACCAAGCCTAGCTTCTCTGGCAATGGCTTGTCTCATTGTACTGCGCACTATGGTTTGAAGGTTGGGGCAAGTTCTGGCATAAAAGGTGGGAGAAAGTTGTGCATTGCTTGAAAAAGCCAAAAGAGAAAGAATAGAAACTATAACAAAGAAAGAGTTGTAAATGGAAGTCATGTTGTCTATAACAAGTTTGAAATGCTAATAACTCTTTTGTGTGAGTTGTGAAGTTGGTTTTAGAAGAAGAAAACATGCATGATATTTATAGGCAAAAATATGTTATGCATGCAGAGAAGAAGAGAATAAAAAGAGTTAGATGTAAGTGAGAAATTAGAAAATGGAAAATTATGCCTTCAATTAATTGTATTTGGTTCAATTTTCAAACTTGTCTGCTCCTACTTTACATAGACGCGCTTTGCTTTTCCTTTTGGAAATGAAAGGAAGAAAAATTGTAAAATGAAGCCAAAAGATATACTTAAAGAGTGGTTGACTTGATCCCCAAAAGCATGTATGCAAGACAAAGGAAAAACTAAAAGTAGTAACGACATATTTTTAGTAGTATGAATGAAGAGTTTGAATTATTCTCTCACCAGTGTTATACAACTTTTAGAGATTACTGTGTATGGAATTTATCTTGTCTAAATGGATTAAAGTTATTTTATCTTTTTATACATATTATTGTGATTAAAGTTCAATTCATTTATTCTTTTAGCTTCTCTAAATGGATTAATGTTAAGTTAGTATTTATATTTATGGGTTAATTATTTAGATCGAGTAACACAATTTAATAAATAATAATGTTCTGATTTTTTTCATTGCAAAAGAAAATGTCTACTTATTTACATGGCTCAAACTATTTAAATTTAATGTGATTTTAGATATTGAAAGGGAAAAAACACTTTATATATTATAAAAAATGTAATTAATGGTAGATTTTAATGTAGTTATATAATAATAAGAAGTATATAGTACAGTAATTACTGTAATTTTTTAACTATGTAGTTCTTTCTATTACAAAAATAACTTTTGGTTTTAACTATTGTATTGGTAAAAATTAAATGTTAAATAATCTATGAGTAAAATACTTGAATAATATTATCGAGTAAACAAACGCTAATTCTTGAAATTAGAACCTGCGATCGTAATTTGAGTCCCATGTATTTTTATTACGAGTTATTTTCCTTATTAACAAATTATATATCAAATATATATTGAAAAAATGCCATAGAATTGCGAGTTACTTGTTGCTATTTTTAATTTTAAATATGTATTAATATAACTATTTAAGTTACGTATTTTAAAAGATATTAATGAGATTGATTTATCAATTTTTTAATACTTTTTATTTTATTTTAAGACTAATATGATAGCAACAAAATGATTGATTCATCAAATTATGTCACTTCTTTTTGGATAAACCTTTTCTGGTCGCAGTTTTAATTATTTATTTATTTTTATAAAGGAGGTAGATGATTGTTGTTACTTTACACATCAGCACTATTCGTAGCTTTTTTATGATTACATGAAACTTATATATTGTGAGGTAGGTACACAATAAAAAAATTAAAATATTTTATATTTTATATTATTAATTCACGAACAATTAGTAAAATTTATATATTAGTTTAAATTTACGAATTGAACTTAAAAGTAATAAAACCGTCACCAATCATTTTAGCTGCAAAAGTAGAAGTTGTTTCCCATTATCAAAAAGTGCTGACTTTTAATCATTAACGCGTTGTTCTTGTGGATAAGCCATGTGATGTTCAGTTTGACCTATTACTTTGTCTAATGTCTGTCCAAGGCTTTTTCTTTTCCTTAGATTTTAGTTTTTTTGTTTGTTTTATATTTTAAAAATTTATTATAATTTAGAAATGCCTAATAAATGGTGTAAAAGGAATCTCTACTATTGACCAAGTTATGTGTGCTCTAAGTTTGGATGTTGAAGACTTTCGAAAATAAACACACATATATGGTATATGTTTAATTAATTTGGTGAAAAGAAAATTATATATGTTTAATATGTTGATTAATTAAATTTTAAGTAATTGATAAATTTGAAAATTTTTAATTGAGTTTCTATTAAATTTTTTATTTGTTAAATTTTAAAAAATTTAAAATATTAACTGCGTTGTTTCTGTAACATTTTTTTATTAGGTAATATGGTTGTTAATTAGATGATGTAATTATTATTTTGTGTAAGGTACAAGTACATCGAATAATACATCAAATGTATATGACAATGATTATTTTAAACAATAGACAATTATTTTCGAATAGAGATATATTCACACAAGATAAAAAAAAATAGAGTTTTAGTCTCAGTTAAGAACTGAAACAAAAAGTTAAAGATTTTGTTTGGCTTTGGTTATAAGAAAATAGAAATAATAAACAAAAAAACAAATAGAAAATAATTTTAGGTTTTTGATAGTAATTTTAAAAGCAATAGTTGTTATAGACCCTATCGGATTTTAAATAATTATTTAATTTTAAAGATCTATGACAACAGTTCACGTAGAATTATTGTTATAAATCTTTAAAATTAAATAATTATTTAAAATATGGTAGGTTTTATGGTTTCAATTGCTTTTGGAACTATTGCAAAGAGCTTTTTATATTTTAGTTATTAAGACAATCGCTGTCATAAGGTCCAATTTTTTTTAAAATATTTTTTTAATATAAAGGTCTATGGTCTTGGTTAGGGCCAGAATCAAATCCATAAATCTTTTTATGCTTCGGTTCTTATCTCAACCACTGCATAAAGTATGCATTTTTCTTAAAGATGTTTATGCTTATGTGACATCTTACATCACAAAAACAGACTTACATATGAAATAAAGTATGTACAACACAAAAATACATCAAAATATATTTTTTAATAAAAAAGAGAATTATAAACATAAATCAATTTAATGTTTGATTTGCTAATGTACACATTATTATATCTTAACACTTACATACTATTGCACAAATATATTACATATTTTACAAGGGCTTTCAATATGTAATTAATGGACATGTTGGGAAGTGGAACAAGAGTCTTAAATATCTATCAAAACACAATGATTTCAATTAGTATATATGATTTTCAAATGATGGAGGAAAATAATTGATTAAATGCAAATATTATTGTTTCCAACCACTTGTAATATGGGCCCGAATAATGGTGGTCATCCAATGCATTACATAGTAATCATACTCATATGAGCCAGTTTGTCTATGATAATACAATATATCATTACAATTATAAATAATTAAGGAAGATCATTGGAATAAAACAATTATAAGAAAGTGTGGACCAAAATACCAAAGCTTACGGGCTAAACATCTAAGCTTTTTAGCATTAGCAGTTGATTTCCCTAACAACATCATATGTGTTACAATTGAACTATGAAAAAAAAAAAGAATGTTTTAGGATACACTTACCAATCTACTACTTGTCTGAGATGTTTGGGAGGAAACTTGTGCAATGAACAAAACCACACAACAATGTGTTTTGGTAAGGAAACCACAAGTAGTTACCAATTTTACCTAAAATAGATAATAACTTAATTGTTATGTCTTAAAAATCACATATGGAACTTTCAAGTTAACAAAATACACTTATGCAACAAAATAAGGGACAAAATATATCTCATTCCCCTATGCAAAGAAGCTGGTGACATATGTCTGGATGTCATCAAATTTATTGCCCTCATGAGTAAGTTGGGGGTCGATGAACCCATATTTTTACTGACACCAAACATATACCTAAAAATAAAATAGTTATTTCATTTAAGTAATTAGCTAAATCAATTTTATATAAAGAATGGTTCGTAAACTTACATCCTCCATAACTGAATGAGCGTAATATTCAACTCTTCTTTTCACGACGCAGGCTCCATGACATCTTGCCTATGCAAATACAATGGGATGTTAGAGTTGTTAACACCCTGGCAAGTGTACCAAATCGTATCAAGTAATAAATAAACAGTAAGACCGAGTATCGTCTCCCAAAGGACTCTTAGGCCTAAACGTTCATGTGATTAATGAAAATCATAAGACTTGAATAAATAATAACTTGAGTTTTAGATGCAAAACAAGAAATAAACATGTATGCAAATATTTTGATCAATTGGCAAGAAAAAGATATGGATGAATGATTTTGTTGGGGTTTACGATTTCATTCTAATCCAATCTCAAATATCTACTATTCTTATTAGATTCAACATTGTTATCAATGTTCATGCAACTTTCTATTTTACTCTAAACCCAATCTCTCGGCGAAAAGAGCCTAATCACAACTACTAGTTTACTATCTCTAGTTTCCCTAGCAATCACTCATGCAATATCCACATAAGCTTAAAGCAATTGACTTTCGTATTCCTATCTCTAGGTAATATGTCTTCATCAAGAGAAATTCTTCATGTCTAGACCTAACTATACGTCTCCACATAGAAAGAATCAAAGATGATGCATTTGAATAACGTCTTAAACAAAGAATTGGCAAGAACGGAAGAAAAACTCAAACTATTGAATAACACAAGTATATGAATAAAATAAGAAATTCGATATAAGAGAATTTCAAAGAATTACATCGTTCCCCAACAACAAAGGGCTTAGTTCACCATTCTCATGGTGAAACTAGATGAATTGAATGAAAAGAAGATAAAAAGATTTGCCTTCAAGGTGTGAAAACCGTGTTTCTGCGTCCTTTCTGCCAAAAGATACCCCTTCTGGTTCGTTTGGGGTCTATTTATAACTCAGAAAAATAACAGAATTTTGGCCCAGGCCCATAAGTACAACGCTCAGCGTTGGGTTCATCGCTTAGCGGTATGTGCAATACTCAACTGGGACGCTCAGCGTTGACGCCCAGGCGTCCTACTGTGTTGATTATGAAGATTCCAATGCTCAGTGCTGGATCTGGCGCTTAACAGTAGGCGCGACTTTATTTTCTCCCCTCAGCGTTGACGCTTAAGCGCGCCACCGAATCTCTTTCTGCTAGGATGGCGCTCAGCGCTCAATTCACCGCTCAGCGGTGATTACAATTCTTCATTTACACCTTTTTTCATCTCTTCTTGGGTCAAATTCCTTCTTACTTCATTATCCTTCATCCCATTCTTGTTAAATCCTACTAAAATAAGGAACAACCAAGCATAATACCCATAAAACCATCTTCGACTCTCTTCTAACCTAACTAAGACAAAATACATGATTTCAAGCTAGTTTCTAAGTCATAAAGGGTGTGTTTTATATCAAAATTAAATATGAAAATAATGGTTTTTAGACCATTATCAAGAGTCTCTCCCAAATATAGTAGGATCTCATGTAACTGTCATTGGCTCATATACTATGATGTCAGTAAGCTCGTGTAATGAACTAAGAGGGTATCGTCAAATAAATGAATCTTCTTGGGTATAAAACTTTCCTCTCCACGTGTCTCCTGTTACATGGATAAATATTTAAGTTTGAACATCAATAACATGTAAAGTTCAAAATTGTCCATACCCGCGGGGGGGGGGGGGGGGGGGGGGGGGGGAGGGGGGTCATAAATAGAACCAACCAATTTCTAGACCAAGTGAGAAAAGATTGAAATGCTTGTGCTACAAAAATATCTCATTGATTGGCACAAGAACTAGAGCATCTAGTATGATAATTCCTCTACCATGACCTTGACCTCATTGTCTGATATCTCTATACCATGAAGAATAGTGACTGGCTCAAACAATGTTTCATGGGCCATTAATATCTTCCTGATACCATTAAAAAAAGCATATAGCTAGGATAGTTAGAGTTAAACGACTAACCTTACCAATTCTACCTGTTAGAGCCAATGGTAGCTTATTGATAACGGTTCAAAACACCGTTATTTGTTATATGATTTTGATGCTAAAAACACCTTTTTTCACTTAGAAACTTGCTTGGACTCATGTGTTTTCAATAAATTGTGTGAATAAGAGAGTTGAGGTTGATTTCAATGGTTTTATAACAAATTCCCCTTCTTTTGACAGAGATTGAGGTAATAGTGGAAGAAGAGATGAAGAACCAAGAAGAAGAAGCTCAAAAGAGGCTAAAAAGGCATCAAAAGGAGGGGAAACGCGAAGCCTGAGCTTCCAGGAGCGTGAACCAAGCGTCCAGAATCGACGCTAGCCGCCCGGGCGGTGGAACCTCGTAGCTTGGGCGTCTAAATTTGACGCCTGGGCCTTACATGACCTCCTTACGACGCTTGAGCGTGATTTCACGTGGATCGGGCCCTGTTTCTGCTATCTTTTGATTCTTTTGGACCGGGCCGCACTCTGGGATGCCACTTACACTATTTAAAGGACCCTGGGGCTCTAGGTTTTACATCCCTAGCAGAGAAGAGCATAACAATACACTCTTAGACAATTCTTAGTCTCCCATTCTCTCTTTCTTTCTTCCATTGTTCATAGAGTTCCCCCATGACTATGGGGAACTAATTTCTATTTGTTGTTGGGGAATGATGTAACCTTGTATACTCTCATGTATTTGAATTGATTCTTAATTTCATATGCTTTTTCATTAATTGTTAGAGTGATTCATCTGTTTTATTCTTGCTTATACAATAGCATTATCTATGATTTGCATGAGTGCCGGGAGGTTCCTTTCAATTCAGGTTCTTGTTGAATTACTCCTAAGGGTTATATTTCTCAGGGATGAACGTATGAGTCTTAGTCGTCTTAACCTCTTGATCTTCACATCTTTTTACCATGAATGCTAGGAATTGTATGAATTGGTGATTAGGGACAGACTTATTTACCGAGGGATCAGGTTTAAGTGATTTAGTGAGGGACGTTGGCATTAATGCATAAAGAAGAATTCGTATATACATGAGAGGGAACTTGGTGAAATCTAACCTAACAACATACCCATCTCATATAAATCAACTTCCATTCATCTCTGTGCTCCTTTGCCATTGATCAATTGCATTTTATTTTATTTTATTATTTTTGCACTTTAAACCCATGATCTCTTTTATTTTAAGTCTTAATTAATCCTGTTTTCACACAACTGTTTAGCGCCGAGAGTCCTCTGGGATATGATACTTGGTCTTACCATTTTATATTACTTGTGCGACTCGGTACACTTGCTGATTTGCTCCAACACTTATATAAAGAAAAATCATTGAATTCATAAGTTAGCAAAAATTTATTATTAATTTTACCTATGTGAATCACAACATGTTTCCTTCGAGGAGATCCTTACAAACGGATGCCATAACACTAGTACAAAAACAGCCTATTACGTCGTTTACTTTTGGCCTTTAACGATGCATTTGTTAGCGACATTATAGCTAGTGACCTAAATTTACGTCGAATAATAACAGGTGACATTAATCGAACTCGTTTACGTCGAATACAAAGGCAATTGACGTAAAGTTAACGTCTATTATGTAGATTGACATTAAGCTACATTGTACAGAATAGAGTTTGACGTCCAATATTTGAATAAATATTTATTTTTAAAGAAAGATCTTTCGTCATATGGTCGGGGGAACTGACGTAATGTTGACGGCGGCATAGAAGATTTACAACGTAACATTCACGTCGAAGTTCAAATTTGACATCAATATTTGAATAAATATTTATTTATAAAGAAATCTTTTTCTTCATATGGTCGGGGGAACTGACGTAAAAAAGCTTTTTCGACGTAACATTCACGTCAAAGTGCAAATATGACGTCAATATTTGAATAAATATTTATTAAAGAAAGCTTTTTCGTCATATGGTCGGGGGAACCGACGTAATGTTGACAGCGGCGTAGAAGATTTACGACGTAACATTGACGTCGAAGTGCAAATTTGATGATACATATATTAACGTTGGACATTGTGTAAAAGGACGTTACATTTAGTGTTTTTTATTACATTCCGTTCGTTTTAGCTCATTTAACCAAACCTGAAATAAAGAAACCAATTTTCCAATTCCTAAATGCACAAAATTAATTAATTTAAAGCATGGTATCATCAATTCATCAATTGTAATTAAATAATCTTAGAAGAACCTACTTTTCCAAGACTATTCACAGTATTCATATATTCACAATATTCATCTATTCTAAATAATCTATTGACAGTATACATTTATTCACAGTTCTAAATAATCTATTGACAGTATGCTATCATCAAAACTTAGAAGAACCCACTTTTCCATTCAACTATTCACAGTATTTGATGGGCTGTTGCAACCCACACAAATTTGATTGCATATGAGAAATGCAGTATAACAAGGAAGTGACTCCTAGGTCGTCTCTCAAGGACCACTGCAGTTCAGAAATTAGGTCTAACACAAGGTAGGGGGGTTTGGTGAAAAGTTTTGTTTGTGAATGCAACTGACGAAATTAGAAATAAAAATTAAACACATCCGAACATCATTTAAAGCATTAAAGAGAGTGAAAATGCTAACCCCAATACTAGAGCAAACAAATATTTAAACACAGTTAAAGCTATTAAAAATGCAACACTATACTAAAAGAGATTAAAAACAATTCGACATATAATATAAATCATTCTAAAGTAGGAATTAGAAAGCATAAAACCTTGTCACCATTACCCGTGACATGTTCAACTCCCATGGGTTTCATTTTAAGAAAAATTAAATTGATCTATTTTAAAATTGGGAAACATTTCCCTCTTCCAATCCCTTCGAGAGTAGAAACCAAAGCTGTTACCAAACCTCTTTACGCTGCTACAACTCGTAAATAATTAATGAACACTTGCACGTTGACAGCTGCAACCAAAGACAAGCAACGAAATTGTGCTAGAACAATTCCCTAGGCTGTTACGCACTCCACCGTTTCTCTCTGCTGGATAATGTCATCGTATTTGACTCTTCAAAACAAATGAATTAGCACCCTCCATTGTCTTAAAGCAAAGCAAAGTCAATCAAATTTTAAAAGCACCATGACAGATCTTGCTTACTCCCATCATCATCAAGCCGTCACATCATTAGAATAAATAAAAGTGCTTCTACAATGTTTAAAATAAAGAAAGAAAAATGCTTCACATCTAATTAAAAATCTTCTCTGCTCCAAGCCGTCACTTCACCCATATTGAATCAATTCTCTTTTTTTTTTCTTCCAACATTAACCCCGTACATGTATGTATTCATCAAGGATAAAGCATAAAAGACATCTTAAGTTACTGAACATAACAGTGCATTTCATTTTCCAAGAAAGCAATTGATGAATCTTCCTCCATGTGTGCCGGAATTAAATAAAAAAAAAGAAACATCCAATGCCAAACAATGTTAGTCGTGACAGCGTTGGCAACAAGAGAATAAAAGAGTGGTCAATGCAAAAAATGTTGAAACAAAACCGTGTTTGTGTGCACCAAAAAGAAAGTCAACAAGCTTCAAAAATAATGAAAAGGTCCGTGAACTTCATAGCTGTTGGACGTGACCTCACCATAAGAAGGAAAAGGAAGTGCTTCTCCAATTGCTAGAGTTGATGTGACCATTCTTTGCTCGGAAAACGTTTTAAAAGCCAAGACAAAGTAAAGTGACAAAAGCTAGAAAACCTCAGCTCCAGAACCGTGCGCCCTCATTCCCGCAAAGACATGTTCCCCGTAATCCTCCATCCAAAGTGCGGCTTCCAATCCCTAGGGGCTATGAGGTGTCACTAAATGAGAGGGTGGGGTCCACCCAAAAACCCTAGTGCCATGTGTCCTACCCTACAATTGGGCCCATCATGTTTTTGCAAAAATTTGGCCCAATATTACAAAACTTGGTTTAAAAAGCTTAATCTACTAAATTAAAATTTGACTAATTCTAAAGTGTCTTTGAGGAGAGTCTTGAGTGAATTGATGTCTTCCCAAATGTCCAAAATTGTATCTCCAAAATTTTCCTGCAATAAATAATGTAATTAATTAGCTCAGAAAATTCAAATTAATTAAAATTAGAATTTTCGGTCAAATTAAGCACAATTCGCAAAAGTGGAAAAATATCGGACATTTAAACACACTTCCCTGATTAATTTTAGCAAAATAAACCAAATGAAGTCGAGAAAATATTGACTCATCAGTATTCACCTATTCTAAATAATCTATTCACAGTTAAAAAGCTGCACAAGTAAGCAAATGCTACTATCATGAAAGGAAAAACCTAAAACTATAGCTATTTAAAATGTTTATTCAACAAATATCCCGTCTATTCCTGTATTATCGTATTTATTACTTCAATGGACAATGAAGAGGTATTGTTGAATTGCTGGAAAATCAAGGAAGGAAACTTTACAATTATATTCATTTTAATGTCAAAAGTTTATTGATATTTGTAAGATTTTCAAATGTAAATTTCTATCTCCGTCCAATCTCCTCTGATTTCTGCTCGGATGATTGCCTTCATCCATGACATGATGTAGTAGGCACATGCCCAGGAATCATTCTGCTTATTACACTAAACATGTGAAAGAACTTAGTCAAATGTAATGTTTTAAAATTGACTACGACAATTAAAGGTTAAAGAACAACGAATTCCAACCTTAGGGTATATAATATCAATTTGTTGTCCTCTGGTCCTAGTCAGAACTCTAAACAAATTTGAAACATTTGAAACATCAGAAACAAAAGTTAATATATTAATATGATAATGAATTGATAAGAATGAATGTAATACTCACGTTTGTATCAAGGACTTCAACTCCGGTTTCATCTTCCTATGAAGAGAGCAAAACCATACAACTTGTGTTTTTTTTGGAATGATCACCATGAGTTGCCAATGGCCCCTATCATGTACCAACAACCAGTGAGTTTATTGATTAAAATTTGATAAAAGTTGACTATCTTGGGAAAACATACGCATCAATGTATGGCGCCATATATATCTCTCTCTTAGACTCGGTCATCCATGTTTGCATATATTTCTTTCTGGAATCTAATGTGTTTCTAGATGGTTGGATGGTCTGAGGTTCAAGAAAGCCATAAATTGACCCCTGACCTGATTCCACTGCGACGCATCCATGTACCTATAAGAATAAAGTTAAGTGTATTTATTAAAATGTCATAATACTAATAATATTTATAACAGTTGACAAATCGTTATTCTCATATTTTATTTTAGACCAAATTACTCCCTTTACTGCTTAGAATGAGCTTGGAATCAAATAAAACTTGATAAATGCGTCAGTCGAGAGTCAAAAGCTATTTTTAGCGATATTATGCTTATTTTGCATTGTTTTGTAGCAATTTTGATGGAAGTGAAGAATGGAGTTGAAGATGAAGGTCTTAGACTCAAGACATAACGCCCCGACAACTTATAGGGACTGTTGACTGCCCCCACACATCACCACGAGGCTTTCCAGTGTACTTTGTCATCACTCGCACACTTTCCGGGAAAACTTCCTGGAAGGTCACCCATCCCAGAATTACTCCAGACTAAGCACACTTAACCATGCAGTTCTTATGGGTTAGGCTACCGAAAAGCAAATGCATTTTGGTGATATGAGTAGCCAAATCAATTCCTTTAAACTATCCTTCAACTGTATAGTCCCATACCTATACAGTCTCCAGATCCCTCTCATTCCGATGTATGTTCGATTCATCCATGTGCCCCTTCCACTAGAAGCCTGCTAGGAGCCGCTCCTTGTCCGTGCCTCTTGCACCGGAGATCACTCCCCACCCTCTCAGTGCTCGGGCGTCACATGATGTACCCCTTTTTATCTTAAATACACTCCCCCTCATAAATCTACCAACCCAAGTGGATTCCACTAGTCTTTTTAATTTAAAATCAAACTTTATTTTTTTCTCTCTCCAAGTGGACCCCACTTGAATTACTCTTTTGTCACAAAACTCTCTTTCTCTCTCTTCCTTTTTCCTACTTTTACGTAACCTTACCTTCTTCCTATCTTTATCTCTTATTTTTTTTTATTATTAAACCAAAATCGACCTCACTCCTCTTTTGTCACAAAACCATGGATCCCACTTCCCACTTTATTTCACCTTACGTAGCACACTCCCATGCACAAACCTCTCCTACTCTTTTCTTTCCTTCTTCTCTCCTTCCTACATTAAATGCCACGGCCCCACACCATCTCACACACCACTCTTTTATTTTGTTTCTTCTATTCACTCTCTCCCACTACACTTACGTTGCAACACACTTCTACCTCACACACTCTTTTAATTTTATTTTGACTTTTCAAACACTCATCTCTCACTCATCTTTTCACGTTAACCACACGCACATGTTCTCTTACTTTTATTTTTCCCTTTTCCCTCTCCACATACATTCACGTAACCAACACACCCACACCATTCCATTCTTCCTTTTCTTCTTCTTGCATCACGTCACTCCTTTTTTCTTCAATCCTCTTTACGAAAAATCCATGCATCTCCACTCCAACTCCAAGTCCCCAACCTTTTCCTTTGCCTCTTTTAAGTGAGTTGTAATGTGCCCATCTCCACCTTCCGCTTCCATTCTTCTTTCTCCATGTTCTTCTTCCACCCAAAACACCAAAAACTCCATTCTTCTTCACTGTTTTTCATCAACCCCATGTATCCCAACTTACCAAATTCTCAAATTATCTCTTCTCAATCTCATGACTCACTCTTTTCTCTTCGAACAATAGAAGAGAACTCTCAAACTCTCAATACCATCCTACCCACACTCTTGGTCAAAGAGTGTAGATAAGCATCCCACAAAATATTATAATTCATACATGGTAATAAGGAAACAAGATGTACACAATATAACATGATTTTAAGTGTACCCATAAGACTTTTTCATACACATACATCACCCCAAAGTGTCCAAAACATGTATAACCATTTTAAGAACAACACTTTTTGAAAAACCAACATATAAAGTTCAAAGTATACCCATAACTACAAGAAAAACGAAAATCACTATATATATATATACAACCCAAAATATACCCCTTCACAACCCCATTTTGAAAATGCATGAAAATAATCATTCTCAATAGAACAACACATGAAACTAAACACAAAAAGAGAGAGCATGCATCAACATATTAACTTTAATCTCAACACAAAAGAAAGAAAGCATGCATCACCATTATCATGTTACCTTTACGTTTGTGCTTGTGGTTCCACCTACGATGATCGTACTTGTACGTGAGTAGCATGTGACGCCCGGGCACTGACGAGGGCGGGGACTGATCGCCAGTGCAAGAGGCATGGTGCAGGGGGCACATACAAGGAGCGACTCTTGGCAGGCTTCCAGTGGAAGGGGCACATGGACGAATCGAACATACACCGGAATGAGAGGGATCTGGAGACTGTATAGGTATGGGACTATACAGTTGAAGGATAGCTTAAAGGAATTGATTTGGCTACCTATATCACCAAAATGCATTTACTTTTCGGTAGCCTAACCCATAAGAACTCCATGGCTAAGCGTGCTTAGCCTGGAAAAATTTTGGGATAGGTGACTTTTCGGGAAGTTTTCCCGGAAACTGTGCGAGTGAGGACAAAGCACAATGGAAAGTCTCCTGGTGATGTGTGGGGGCAGTCAACAGTCCTTGTAAGTTGTCGGGGCGTTACAAAAAAAACTAATAAAAGAAGAGTCTAGGAACTGCCCAGCGGCAAAAGTCCACCGCTGGGCGGCCAGATGCGACGAGTGACACCCTGGCGTGGATGCCTGGCGGTTTTGCGATTAGAGGCAAACCATCGGGCGGTGGACCCCTGGCATCGGGCGGTTTCGCAATTAGAGGCAAACCGTCGGGTGGCATAAGTGTGAGGCCGGGCGGTTGCCTGCTGGGGTTGGGCCTGTTTTCTGTGACGCTCCTTAGCTATAAATAGCCCTATTGCGATTTCCTTCTTATTCTTTTGACAGAAGAGGGCGGCCAAACCTAATTTTCACTCTCTAGAGAAGATCTCTTGGATGCTTAGGCTCCTTTTCATCCTATCTAGGGTTTGCTCTTCCATTCTTCCATTAATTTCATCTTGGTTCACCATGACAACGGTGAACTAAACCCTTTTGTTGTTGGGGGAAACAATGTAATCTTTTGAAACTCTCTTTTATTGAAACTCTTGTTTAATTATATGATTGTCATATGCTTTGATTATCGATTGTTGGCTTCTCATCTGCGCTTAAGGCTTTTATCGTTTAACTCATTCGATAACTGTTGTTTGTCTCTATTGATACGGGAACGTACAGTAATGTCATGAACTGGTGAGAAATTCCTTGATTAATGAAATACCACCTAGGGATAGAGAGGTAGGACGATCAATTGTTTTCGCTTCTGTTCGGTAAGGCATTGCTACTTAGTAGGGGAGGCTAGGGATAGCAAGTCGGTAATTAGTAATAGGCTCTTTTCACCGAGGGATCGGGCTAAGGGTAGGTTGTTGACTCACTGGCAAGCGTACCAGATCGTTCCAAGTAATATAATCGGTAAAACCCGATATCATTCTTCCCAAGAGACTCGAAAGGCCTTATCGTTCGTGTGAATTAAAATCGTAAGACTTGAAGAGAGAAAAATTAATTGTGTGGAATGCAAAGAAAGAAAATAAACATGCAATGCGTTTGATTCAATTGACGAAAAAGACTTTGGATGAATGGAGTTGTTGGGGGTTTACAATTTCATCTTATCCGCCCTCTCTTATCAACTGCCTTGTTATCTAATTGTTATGCAAACTTTCTTGGCCTACCCTTAGCCCGATCCCTCGGCGAAAAGAGCCTATTACTAATTACCGGCTTGCTATCCCTAGCCTCCCCTAGCAACTAGCAATGCATTACTGAACAGAAGCAAAAACAATTGATCGTCCTACCTCCCTATCCCTAGGTGGTATTTCATTAATCAAGGAATTTCTCACTAGTTCATGACATTATTGTACGTTCCCGTATCAACAGAGACAAACAACAGTTATCGAATGAGTTAAACGATAAAAGCCTTAAGCGTAGATGAGAACCCAACAATCGATAATCAAAGCATATGACAATCATATAATTAAAGAAGAGTTTCAATAAAAAAGAGTTTCAAAAGATTACATTGTTTCCCCCAACAACAAAAGGGTTTAGTTCACCATTGTCATGGTGAACCAAGATGAAAATAATGGAAGAATGGAAGAGCAAACCCTAGATAGGGTGAAAAGGAGCCTAAGCATCCAAGAGATCTTCTCTAGAGAGTGAAAATTAGGTTTGACTACCCTCTTCTGTCAAAAGAATGAGAATGAAATCGCAACAGGGCTATTTATAGCTGATGAGCGTCACAGAAAACAGGCCCAAGCCCAGTAGAAAACCGCCCGGCGTCACACTTATGCCACCCAGCGGTTTGCCTCCTATCGCGAAACCGCTCGGCGCCAGGCGTCCACCGCCCGACGGTTTGCCTCTAATCGCAAAACCGCCAGGGTGCCACTCCTCGCATCTGGCCGCCCTGCGGTGTATTTTTGCCGCTGGGCGGTTCCTAGACTCTTCTTTTCTTGGTTTTCTTCCTCTGTCCTGAGTCTAAGACCTTCATATCTAACTCCATTCTTCACTTCCATCAAAATTGCTACAAAACAATGCAAAACAAGCATAATATCGCTAAAAACAACTTTCGACTCTCGACTGACGCATTTATTGAGTTTTGCTTGATTCCAAGCTCATTCTAAGCAGTAAAGGGAGTAATTTGGTCTGAAATAACACATGAAAATAACGGTTTTTCAACCATTATCACAACCCCAAACTTAGAATTTTGCTTGTCCTCAAGCAAACAAAACAAAACAAAACAATAAACAAAACAAAACTTGGCTTTCTACTATTTCATCCAATGGTTCAACATTCCTAACAGATGTTACATATTATGAATGACCAATCAACTAAGCAAAGATGCAATTATGAAATTTAGAAATTCTCACCAAGCAAGTGTTTCATTCAATCACTCAAGTGTTTAGGGTGGCACTCCAACTCTTCATTATTCACAAGTCACATGAAATAAAATTGTCGTTCATCTCAAACAATCAAAATCATTACACGTAAACGCCATCAAAAGGACTTTTCCAAGGCTTGTAATGAGGCTGGACTATCAAGAAAAATTGGTTTTTCTGGATCACGAAATCTTTGAATCAAGAGAGCTTATTTATCATTCAAGGTTCAAGTTCAACTCTCTTTCTTAACCAATCTCACTTGTCCCCAACTTCTTCCCTTTTTCTTTTATTTTTTTACATTGAGCTCATCTTTCATGATTTTTCTTTTTCTCATGTATTTTTCATTTTCAACACTTGAGCTCAATGCCTTTCTTTTCGCCATTCAAACTTTTCCCACAACCCCAAACTTGAACCTTGAATGTACTTACAATCATTAACCCAATTCAAAGTAAATAGATTCAGTACAAGGTTTTCATTCTGTTTAAGGCCAAGGTTCAAAAAGGGTATAAAATTTCAAGCACTTTGGGTAAAAATTTGGCTAAGTAAGGGCTTCCAAAAATGGCCTTGATCATATGACATATACATGCAATCCAATCAATCATCAAGACTTAGGAAATATCATTCATGCTTTCCTGTGAATAAATTCATATAACAATACAACTCTGGAGCTCAATACCTCACACAACAAGTTTCTCACACACATTCAATTATACACCTTGCTTAACATCATAACCACAATCATAATTCATCACACATCTGTTTCACAGGATATCAACATGCAACACAACTTGATAATCATCCACATCAAATCATCATCAAACAGGCTCATCATGCAAATTATTCAGTCAAACATCTTCAGAAAAGTGTTCAAGCCAAGCATACACACGGAAAATAAAATTCACCTTATTCTAGGAATTAAAATGCAAAAGTGAAAGAGAGAATCTAGGTTGCCTCCTAGTAGCGTTTGTTTAACGTCACGAGCCTGACCCAAACCTGTTTAGCACTTGTCAGTAAGTGTAAATCCTTCCAACACCCATCAGTAGGTGTGCCTTCCTGGTATCCTTCAGTGGATACAAAAATTAGCATCCCTCAGTAGATGCTACCCAAAAATTGTTCAAAAATTCAAAATTTACATGCCCAAAAAGAATGAAAAAAATAAAATTTTTTAAAATACAAAATGTGCTCTCCAGCAAATCAACTCTTCTTCCTCACATTAGGATCTTCATCGTCCCACCTACTCAACTTTCTTCTATCCACTCTTCGAATTGCTGCGGAGTATGGCCTTCTGATCTCCACCATTCCTTCTTCCTTAAGCTTCCTATTCACAATCCACTTTCTGTTTTTGAATCGCACTGACATGCCACGCAGAAATGGTGTGTCCTCTGAGTGGGGTGATTCCTCTTTGAATATCTTCTTTTCCTCAAGTATCTGTAAAACAATACAATTGTCAAGACAATCAATACCTGTGGTGTTTTCCTCTTTTGCAGCTTCTCTTCTAGCCCTTTTGTATTTGGCTCTTCTTCTTGCTCTTATTTTAGTTTCCTCAAAGCCATAAATTAGCATTTGGTCATGATCTCTTAACTTTATTCCTCCATCATGGACACGTATAACCATTTTAGAAGTCCTCATGAAAGGTCTTCCCAAGACTAATGGAATTCTTCCCTCATTAGCCATGTCCACAACTATAAAGTTGACCAAAAATTCTAACTCCTCAATTCGGACAATTGCATCTTCCACCATACCCACGGGCTTCTTAATAGATCCATCCGCAACTGTCAGGGTAGTGTTAACTGGTTTTAATTTTAACCCTCCAATCTTCTTGAAATCACTAAAGGGCATCAAATTAACACTTCTTAAATCAATCATGGCTCTCCCTATATTCACATCATTGATCACGCAAGGAAGAGTCAAATTCCCTGAATCCTTCATTTTCTGTTGATGATCCTTCTTTCTAGGCTTAACTGACCATTCCTGATCTTCTGCATCATCAAGATCAATTACCTCTCCAAGCTAGTATTTGATCCTCTTGTCATACTCAGGAAGTTGTGGAAATGCTCCAGGAATAACAGTTACCCGATTAAAAATTTCCCGGAATGGCTCTCGGTGACTCTCCTGTTCTCTTTCTTTTTCTTCTCTTTTATCTTCACACCACTTCTGTTTAATAAATTTATCATTACAACTCATCTCCTCATCTTCACTGCTCCCAATTTCAATTATTTCCTCTACTTGCTTCCTTTTACTTCTTGTCATAACAACTTTGCATTCATCTTTGGGGTTAACATCAGTGTTAGCCCAGAACTGATTCTTCTCGGTGGTTTCAACCCTTTTAAATAGCTGCCCAATCTATGTCTCTAATGATCTAAAGCTGGCTTGGTCACTAGCTTGTTGAGACTCATAGACTTTCAAAAATTTATCAAATCGGTCATTTAATTCTCTGACCGTCTCTGTTAAGCTATTAACCTGCTGCCATAATGGTGAGGGTTGTTGTTGTCGGAAGTTTCCTCCTTGCCCAGAAGAAGCATTCTGATTCTGTCCACTACTGGGGTGGTTCTTCCAACCTTGGCTAGAATTGCCTTGGTTAAAATTACCTTGCTTGTACTGGAATTGATTCCCCATGTCACTTCCTGTTGCATTTCTTAAGTAAAAGCACATTGACCATTAATGTGGTCACCACCACAGAGATTGCAAAGTTGTTGAGTCTGCGAAATATTCCTTAACCCCATTGGGAATGCAGATAGGACCTTTGTTAGCTTGTCCAATTTTTGGTTAAGGAGATGATTTTGTGCAGCCATGGCATCATTAGCGGGGAGATGAAAGAGTCCTCCTTTCTGTACTCCCCTCTCACTTTGAGATACTTCATTCAGAGCCATCTCTTCAATCAATTCGTAAGCCTCATCTTCAGTCTTTCTATTTATACTGCCTCCAGCTGAAGCATCCAACTTCATCTTAGACGGAGTATTTAGCCCTCAAAGGAAAGCAAGTAAATATGAGGTCTTATCAAATCCATGGACTGGAGTTTTCCTCAACAGGCCTTTAAATTTGTCCCAAGCTTGTCCGAGAGTTTCTTACATTCCTTGCTTAAATGACGAGATTTCCAGCTTCCCCTGATTGATCTTGGTCTGCGGAAAGAATTTGGTAACAAACTGTCTTGCCAAAGCATCCCAAGTTCGAAAAGTTCCTTCCGGGAATGAATGCAACAAATCTTTAGCGTTTCCTCCCAGAGAGAAAGGAAATAGGCTGAGTCTGACCCTATCATCTGAAACTCCAGTCATTCTGACAATATTGCAAATTTCACCGAAGATAGTCAAATGCTTATATGGATTCTCATTTAACAACCCGTGAAATTGGTTGTTTTGAACTAACTGGATGAGTGTAGGGCTCATCACCATGTTGGTTGAATTGTCAGCTGGTATAGCTATGCTGTTGAAGTTCAAAGGACCCACAGTGTTTGTTGAGTCCCCCAGTGTGCGTCTTGGAGGAGGTTGGTCCGCCATCTCCTCTATATCCTGTGCCTCAAGAGAAGAGTGCAAAAGTTCCTTAGGAGAAGGAAAGTTTTCCCTTGCAGGACGTCTGACTTTCCTCCTTCTCCTATTCGAGAGTCCTTCTAAAAGTGGTTGCTGGTCTTTTCTACTTCTAGTGTGTATTCCTTCCTGCATACACAAGAAACAACACCCCTAAAAGCGCTTTTACAGAAAACAAAACAAAACAAAATAAAAAAAACAAATAATTACAAACAAGTCAAATTAAGTCAATTCACACTACTTGAAAAAGCTCAACCTCGAGTCCCCGGAAACGACGCCAAAAACTTGTTGACTTACTAGCAAGCGTACAAGATCGTTCCAAGTAATATAATCGGTACAACCCGATATCGTTCTTCCCAATAGACTCAAAAGGCCTTATCGTTCGTGTGAACTAAAATCGTAAGACTTGTAGAGAGAAAAACTAATTGTGTGGAATGCAAAGACAGAAAATAAACATGCAATGCGTTTGATTCAATTGACGAAAAAGACTATGGATGAATGGAGTTGTTGGGGGTTTACAATTTCATCTTATTTGCCCTCTCTTATCTACTCCTCTTGTTTAAATTGCCTTGTTATCTAATTGTTATGCAAACTTTCTTCGCCTACCCTTAGCCCGATCCCTCGGCGAAAAGAGCCTATTACTAATTACCGGCTTGCTATCCCTAGCCTCCCCTAGCAACTAGCAATGCATTACTGAACAGAAGCAAAAAAAATTGATCGTCCTACCTCCCTATCCCACGGTGGTATTTCATTAATCAAGGAATTTCTCACCAGTTCATGACATTACTGTACATTCCCGTATCAATAGAGACAAACAACAGTTATCGAATGAGTTAAACGATAAAAGCCTTAAGCGCAGATGAGAACCCAACAATCGATAATCAAAGCATATGACAATCATATAATTAAACAACAGTTTCAATAAAAGAGAGTTTCAAAAGATTACATTGTTTCCCCCAACAACAAAAGGGTTTAGTTCACCATTGTCATGGTGAACCCAGATGAAAATAGTGGAAGAATGGAAGAGCAAACCCTGATAGGAAGAAAAAGAGCCTAAGCATCCAAGAGATCTTCTCCAGAGAGTGAAAATTAGGTCTGGCCGCCCTCTTCTGTCAAAAGAATGAGAATGAAATCGCAACAGGGCTATTTATAGCAGAGGAGTGTCACAGAAAACAGGCCCAAGCCAAGCAGACAACCGCCCGACATCACACTTATGTCACTTGACGGTTTGCCTCTTATTGCGAAATCGTCGGGCGCCAAGGGTCCACAGCCCGGCGGTTTGCCACTAATCGCAAAACCGCCAGGCGTCCACGCCAGGGGCCACTCCTCGCATCTGGCTGCCCAGCGTTGCATTTTTGCCGCTGGGCGGTTCCTAGACTTTTCTTTTCTTGGTTTTTTTCCTCTATCCTGAGTCTAAGACCTTCATCTCCAACTCCATTCTGCACTTCCATCAAAATTGCTACAAAACAATGCAAAACAAGCATAATATCGCTAAAAACAGCTTTTGACTCTCAACTGACTCATTTGTTGAGTTTTGCTTGATTCCAAGCTCATTCTAAGCAGTAAAGGGAGTAATTTGGTTTGAAATAACACATGAAAATAACGGTCATTCAACCGTTATCGTAGGCCAAGAAAGTTTGCATTACAATGATATAACAAGGCAATTTAAACAAGAGGAGTAGATAAGAGAGGGCAGATAAGATGAAATTGTAAACCCCCAACTACTCCATTCATTCATAGTTTTTTTCGTCAACTGAATCAACACATTGCATTTTTGTTTTCTGTCTTTGCATTCCACACAATTAATTTTTCTCTCTACAAGTCTTACGATTTTAGTTAACACGAACGATAAGACCTTTCGAGTCTCTTGGGAAGAACGATATCAGGTTTTACTAATTATATTACTTGGAACGATCTGGTACGCTTGCTAGTGAGTCAACAGGTTTTTGGCGCCGTTGTCGGGGACTCGAGGTTGAATTTTTTCAAGTAGTGTGAATTGATTGAATTTGACTTAATTTTATGTTTGTTTTTATTTTTGTTCTAATAAATGTTTTCTAGGGTTTTGTGCCTAATTTTTGGAAAATGCATTTTGGACAAGAATTTGATTATATGGGCACTCAATTCTACCAAGATGAATTCAACCACTAGTGGGAACGTCACTCAAACTTTGATCAAAGCCAGAATGGGCGAGATGTTAAGCAACAACTTTCTAGGCCAAAAGAAACGTTGGGGGAAGCTGAACAACTTTTACGGTAGGAACTATTCTATGTGCCAAAAGAAACGTTGGGGGAAGCTGAACAAGTTTTACGGTAGAAGTTATTCTCCTTGCCAAAAGAAATGTTAGGGGAAGCCCAACAATGTTTATGGCGGGAAGCTGAACAAAGCTTACAGAAGAAACAATTCTCTTTGCAGAAAGAAACGTTGGGGGAAGCCGAACAATGTTTACAACAAAAACAATCTTCTGTACGAAGAGAAACATTGGGGGAAGCAGAAGAACGTTTATGGCAGGAACAACTCTCTTACATTTTGAAGTCTCTAGGTATTAGGGTTAATACTGAAGTTAACCCTAAAGAGGAATGTCAAGCCACTATCTCTGAAAATGATAAGGTTGTTGAGGAGGAGAAGATAGAGGAAGAAGAGATAGAGATATATGAGGAAAAGATAGAGAGAGATGAGGAAAAGATAGAGGAGACAGAAACAGAAAGGTTGAGTGAGGAAGACCATGATGATGAGGGAGAAAAAGCAGTGGTTGCAAAAAAAAAAGATATGCAAAAATAAAGAAGAAAAGAAGAAAAAAGGAAAAGAGAAAGTTGAGGGAGGAAAATGAGAAGAAGAGGAAGAGAGAAAAGAAGAAAAGATCACATGAAAAACCATTTCCTCATTCAAAAAAATATCATAGGAAGGAAAAGAAAGTCAAGTGTTATATGGAGATCTTCAAGAAATTGGAGATTAAATTTCCTATGATTGAAACATAGAAACATGTGCTTGGTGTTCACAATTTTATGAAGAAATTTAGCAGGAAGAAGAAAAAGAAAAGAATATCAAGCAAAGAGAATTAACACTTACTGAGGGGTGTTTTTATTTTTCTGTTTTTACAAAAAAAAAAATTAAAAAAAAAACGAAAATTAAAGATAAAATAATATTTTTACTGTTTTTATTTTTTTGGGCTAATTCTGTGTTCTAGTGCAGTGTTCTTTAGTATGTGTAGGATAAATTTGTACTAGGAGCATAAGATCATCAGGAGGCGGATAAGGAAGGAGAATTGGTTCACCAACACCCTGATGTGAAAAGTGACAAACCCAAACCTGGCACACCAAGTGAAATTCAAGAATAGGTTATGGGTTGTCAAGACTATTAAAGCAGACAGAGCATTTAAAGTTGGTGATAAGGAGAAATTTAACACCTACTGATGGGTGTTTGAGCTTTACCAGGTCAAGCTCGTGACGTTAAACAAGCTCTACTAGGAGGCAACCTAGATTCCCTCTTTCACTTTTGCATTTTGAATTCTTAGAATAGGTTACATTTTATTTTCAGTATGTATGCTTGGCTTGAATACCTTTCTGAAGATGTTTGACTGAATAATTTGCATGATGAACTTATTTGATGATGATATGATGTGAATGATAATTGAGTTGCGTTGCATGTGAATATTTGGTGAAACAGATGTGTGATGAGTTATGATTGTGGTTATGATGCTAAGCAGGGTGTATGAATGAATGTGTGTGAGAAAACATGTTGTGTGAGGTATTGAGCTCCAGAGTTTTATTGTTATATGAATTTATTCACAGGAAAGCATGAATGATATTGCCTAAGTCTTGATGATCGATTGAATTGCATGTATATGTCATATGATCAACGCCATTTTTGGAAGCCCTTACTTAACCAAATTTTTACCCAAAGTGCTTGAAGTTTTATACCCTTTTTGAACCTTGGCCCTAAACAAAATGAAAACCCTTGTGCTGAAACTATTTACTTTGAATTGGGTTAATGATTGTAAGTACATTCAAGGTTCAAGTTTGGGGTTGTGGGGAAAGTTTGAATGGCAAAAAGAAAGGCATTGAGCTCAAGTGTTGAAAATGAAAAATACATGAGAAAAAGAAAATCATGAAAGATGAGCTCAATGTAAAAATAAAAGAAAAAGGGAAGAAGTTGGGGACAAGTGAGATTGGTTAAGAAAGAGAGTTGAACTTGAACCTTGAATGATAAATGAGCTCTCTTGATTCAAAGATTTTGTGATCCAGAAAAACCAATTTTTCTTGATAGCCCAGCCTCATTACAAGCCTTCGAAAAGTCCTTTTGATGGCATTTGCATGTAATGATTTTGATTGTTTAAGATAAATGAAAATTTTATTTCATGTGACTTGTGAATGATAAAGAGTTGGAGTGCCACCCTAAACACTTGAGTGATTGAGTGGAACACTTGTTTGGTGAGAATTTCTAAATTTCATGATTGCATCTTTGCTTAGTGGATTGGTCATTCATAATATGTAACATCTGTTGAGGAATGTGTGAGATAACTAAATTGAAAACATGCATGCATCTTGATTTGATTATCACTGACGATTTGAAATTGAGAAGTTCTCATCATGTACTTTAGGAATGTTGAACCATTGGATGAAATTCTAGAATGCCAAGTTTTGTTTTGTTTATAGTCTTGTTTTGTTTTGTTTGCTTGAGGACAAGCAAAATTGGGGTTGTGATAACGGTTGAAAAACCGTTATTTTCATATGTTATTTTAGACCAAATTACTCCCTTTACTGCTTAGAATGAGCTTGGAATCAAACAAAACTTAATAAATGAGTCAGTCGAGAGTCAAAAGCTGTTTTTAGCGATATTATGCTTGTTTTGCATTGTTTTGTAGCAATTTTGATGGAAGTGAAGAAAACTAAGAAAACTAAGAAAAGAAGAGTCTAGGAACCGCCCAACAGCAAAAATACACCGCTGGGCGACTAGATGCGAGGAGTGGCACCCTGGCGTGGACGCTCGGCGGTTTTTGTGATTAGAGGCAAACCGCCGGACGGTGCACCCCTGGCGCCGGGCAGTTTCATGATTAGAGGCAAACCGCCGAGTGACATAAGTGTGACGCCGAGCGGTTGCCTGCTGGGCTTGGACCTGTTTTCTGTGACGCTCCTCAGCTATAAATACCCCTATTGCGATTTCCTACTTATTCTTTTGACAGAAGAGGGCGGCCAAACCTAATTTTCACTCTTTGGAGAAGATCTCTTGGATGCTTAGGCTCTTTTTCATCCTATCTAGGGTTTGCTCTTCCATTCTTTCATTAATTTCATCTTGGTTCACCATGACAATGGTGAACTAAACCCTTTTGTTGTTGGGGGAACAATGTAATATTTTAAAACTCTCTTTTATTGAAACTCTTGTTTAATTATATGATTGTCATATGCTTTAATTATCGATTGTTGGGTTCTCATATGCACTTAAGGCTTTTATCGTTTAACTCATTCGATAACTTTTGTTTGTCTCTATTGATACAGGAACGTACAGTAATGTCATGAACTAGTGAGAAATTCCTTGATTAATGAAATACCACCTAGGGATAGGGAGGTAGGACGATTAATTGTTTTTGCTTCTGTTCGGTAATGCATTCCTAGTTACTAGGGGAGGCTAGGGATAACAAGCCGGTAATTAGTAATAGGCTCTTTTCACCGAGGGATCGGGCTAAGGGTAGGCCAAGAAAGTTTGCATAACAATTAGATAATAAGGCAATTTAAACAAGAGGAGTAGATAAGAGAGGGCGGATAAGATGAAATTGTAAAACCCCAACAACTCCATTCATTCATAGTCTTTTTCGTCAACTGAATCAACACATTGCATGTTTATTTTCTATCTTTGCATTCCACACAATTAATTTTTTTCTCTACAAGTCTTACGATTTTAGTTCACACGAATGATAAGGCCTTTCGAGTCTCTTGGGAAGAACGATATCGGGTTTTATCGATTATATTACTTGGAACGATCTGGTACGCTTGCCAGTGAGTCAACAAATATACAAATTGGAAAATAACAAATAACAAACTTACATGCACCACAGTTGTATGCATGAAATGTTCAACATTCTATCTCCACCAATCAGCTGATATACATCATGGAATTCAATATACAATGGAATATTGAACTGGACGCCAAACGTTCTTAATGCCCACGACACCGCTACTGATTGTTGTTTGAACTGAGGTAATCTTGACATCAATATGGATAGAGGATCATCATGTTTTGCTTGCACACGAGCCTCAGGTTGAGCCATTGTTTGTTTCTTTGGTCGGTAGACCTGCAAGTCACATTTACAGAAGTTAGGAATCATTTAATTATAACTTGAAGATTTAAGATAATAAAAATAAGAATACAATACCGCTGGTGGGCCAAAATATGGAACGATAAAGGCCTTAGGCCAAGTTATAAATGTGCCGAAGGCCTTCCTCATGAATTGGATTTCATCTATCGGCACTGGCACTCAAGCCTGGGGGTCTCTAACATCATCAATCCTTACCCGCATGTTAGTGGGCGATAAAGGAACACCATGAATGGTTTGGCCTCCTGCAAGCTGTACTACGATGGCCACTCCGCGCGGAGGATCCTCGTCAACCAAAACTCATACTTAATATTGTACTCAGTACGATCTGCATTAGAGCATGAAGCTTTGGTGCCCGCAGGAGGAGCGGTAGGATCAGCTGTAGGGACGTCCTCCTGGTGTGACTGTTGTTGTTGTTATAGTCTGATCGTCGCAAGTTCTTATTCGAGCATTCTTAAGTGTTCTTCCATTTGTTGCCATACTTGGACTTGCACTTGTTCCTGCACCTGTTCCGTGATGCTACTAACCAATTTCAGAGTCACGCCTTGTGTGCTTCTTGGTTTAGGGCCAAAGTAGTTCCTCAATCTAGTAGCTCCTCCAACAGCACGCACACGACCTCGACGGTCTGGCCGACCTGTGGCTTCTACCAGGATGTCCTTCCTATCTTCTGGCACAAATGTGCCTTGAGTATCTTGCTCAACCAACTCATCCTACATATCATAATAGACAAAGTTACATAATTTTTTATGAACTATGGTAATTAGTTAAAAGTTTCCACTTACGATATCGTTCTTCCCAAGAGACTCGAAAGGCCTTATCGTTCTTGTGAATTAAAATCGTAAGACTTGTAAAGAAAAATTAATTGTTGTGGATGCAAGAACACAAAATAAACATGCAATGCGTTTGATTCAGTTGACGAGAAAAAGACTACGGATGAATGGAGTTGTTGGTTTAGGGTTTACAATTTCATCTTATCCGCTTTCTCTTATCTACTCCTCTTGTTTAAATTGCTTTATTATCTAATTGTTATGCAAACTTTCTTGGCCTCCCCTTAACCCGATCCCTCGGCAAAAAGAGCCTATTACTAATTACTGGCTTGCTATCCCTAGCCTCCCCTAGTAACTAGCAACACATTAGTGTACAAAAGCAAAAACAACTGATCGTCCTACCCCCCTATCCCTAGGTGGTATTGCTTAACCAAGGAATTACTCACCAGTTCATGACAGTACTGTACGTTCTCGTATCAATAGAGACAAACAACAGTTATCGAATGAGTTAAACGATAAAAGCTTTAAGCGCAGTTGAGAACCCAACAATTGATAATCAAAGCATATGACAATCATATAAATAAACAAAAGTTTCAATAAAAGAGAGTTTCAATAGATTACATGGTTTCCCCCAACAACAAAAGGGTTTAGTTCACCATTGTCATGGTGAACCTAGATGAAAAATAATGGAAGAATGGAAAAGCAAACCCTAGATAGGATGAAGAGGAGCCTAAGCATCCAAGAGATCTTCTCTAGGGAGTGGAAAGTAGGTCTGGCCACCCTCTTCTGTCAAAAGAATACATCTAAACTCGTACTAGGGCTATTTATAACCAAGAAAAGTAACAGAATTTAGGCCTAGGCCCATCTAACAACTGCCCGACGCCTAATTTGACCGTCCAACGGTCTCCCCTTAATCGCGCCACCGCCTGGCGCTTTCTGGCCATCGCCCGACGCTCATTTTCACCGTTAGGCGCTGGTCAACTGCAATATGGTCAACTGGTTGACTTTTCTAGATGACTGGTTGACGTTTTTGGTTGACTGGTTGACTTTTCTGCATTCTGGTTGACTTTTCTGCACTGCAACCGTTTGATCTTTAACCTCTCTTTCCATTCATCTCTAATTCTCATCAAAACCCTGCAAAACAATGCAAAACAAGAATAATATATCTAAAAACAACTTTTCACTCTCAAATGACTCAACGTAAGTGTTTTACTTGATTCTAAGCTCATTCTAAGCTATAAAGGGTGTATTTTGATCTCAAATGAAGCATGAAAATAACTGTTTTTCAAAAGTTATCATGAATCATTAAGCCTCTGCCTGTCCAGGGCGGCTATCCTTTTCGCCTATGAAAAAATGAAAATTATTAAGCATATATTAGAAATTAACATCCTGTCTTGTGTGACTAGAGCAAAATATTATAAAACATACCTGCCATTCAGGAGTAAGTCTAGATTCTTTAAACTGCACCCACACTTCCTTATATATTTTATACCTTGTATAGGGAGTTTCATTATGTTTAGAGCCAAAGACTAATTTACGTGTCATTGTCATCTTGAAGTCCCTCCAGCATTTTGTAATTTGGGATAAAATCTTCTTCCTTATCCTCTCATCATCATGAATAACCCAATTTTCCTTTTTAAAAAGAAAATTAATGTTAAAGCATGTTCAACGAAAATAAGTCACCGATGGAAGTAAAACAGCTTAAACATACCAAAACATCCTGCCATAATAGATTTGTCTCAACCTCTGACACATCACCCCAACGGGTAGCGAGAATAGGGACATGAAATCTTGCCAGCGTGCCCAAGTAACTCTTAAACTTTGTTGCATGTTCCCCTATAGGCATAAATGTTTTAGGAACAAACTCCACCGGCTTTGGTTTATCATTAACCCGACTGGATGTGACACCAGGCATCTGAGTCATAGATCTAACACCTTCTCCGGTCTGACCTAATCCAGAGCTCATCATACTTGTTTACAAAGTTAGTAAATTATAGTTAGAACAGACAACGAAATGGTGACACTGGAGAAGATGACGAAGTTCGCTGACAACGAATGAACACAAATATCATACGTTGAAGGAAAAAATAAACAATTATACATATACCATACGTCCAGAATCGAAAAACACAACACAAACAAGATCAAATACATCATACGTATGAGATACTAAAGATAAAAAAAAACATACTTGAAATGGTGTTACTGGAGAAACACAGCCTAAAGATTAAACGAAAAACATTCGGCAAACCTTAGAAATGGGAACCAAATGACATTACAAAGACAGAAAAGATTGAAAATAAGCTTCTTTCCTTATCGCATTCATCCACGAAGAAGAAAGTTCAAGCACAAATGGTAGTGCGAACAAACAGTGAGACCGTGTTATGGTTTACATTCATATTCCACGCCAAATACAAGACACACATGACGTTATATTTAAAAACCACGTCGCATACCAAAATAATTCGACGTTTCCAGTAAAAAATAGGCGCCTTTTGTAATTTTTTTTCTTATAAATGGCAAAGTTTACGATGAAGTTGAAGGGGCTTAGACTTAGAATAGGACCCCTAAAGTTTTTCCCATTCCTTTCTTTTTACTTTTTTCTTTTAAACACGAGGGCATTAAATAGAACGTCGTATGGTCTGGGACTTTGACATTTTCTCTGAATTAGCCGCCAATATCAGAAAGTACCGTACTTTTCAATCTCTTTTCTTTTCACTGTGGAAGGCTGCGGGCTGGGACGTGAGGGAATTGAAGTATGTTGGGAGCATTAATGGTGTGCTTCATAGAACGTCGTATTCGGTAGGGCTTTGATGTTTTTTTTTCCGCCAATATCAAAATGTGGCGCTCTTTTTTGGTTTAAAATCAGACATGAAATCTTTTCTTTTTACGTCTTCCTTAATTAGGTTTTGATCAATATCATAATCGTTTCCAGTATAAAAACATTCCTCGGTTGTCTTCGTCACTTATCCATCCAGATGGGTTTTCGTTTCTTGTAACCCAGGCAACTTTCTCTTTTCTTCTTGATGATGATGATGGAGAAGCCATGTCTGAATAGAAATCTTGGAACGTCTTTCACAATGTAGAGTCTTTAACTCCTCAACTTAAAAACTATACATTGAATTGTACTGGCTTCGACGTATGAATTGAGAGTTTGATAAAACACATGTGATTAGACGTTTTCTTCTTCAGCCTCCCGCCCTATGTTTCCTTTTTTCCTTTAAACCTCCAATAACCTCCCGTTACCATTATATTTTAAGATATGATTTACATATTTTTTAAAAAATTTATTTTATAAAATATTAGTGTAAATTTATCGTAAAATATAATAATGATTTGTGGGTCAAATTTAAAGAGAATGAAACCTATTTTCTTTAAAATATTATTATAATTTCAGAAAGAAAATAATAACAATAATAATTAATGAGAATTAAGTTTGTACATCAAAATAATTAAAATCATAATAAATATTATTATATTAAGAAAAGTCATGTAAAATTAATGTTCTTTTAACATAGTGTACACCGTAAATGAATTTTTTGTTTTTTGGATTCAACGACATTCCCATACCTTATATTTCTTACCTCTCCTTTAAAAGTTTTATGAATAAGTTAGGTATTATAAAACATTAATCAAGTCTTCAATTTTTAAATTTTAGGATATAAATATGTATGGTTATACTAAAAGACCTTAATTGATTTTAAAAAAATAATACTTTAAATTTCAGACTGGTTAACCCAAACTGAATGTCAACCAAATGTTGTCGTTTTGTGATTGGTCCATTTTGGTGTTTATGATTATTATGATTGATTATGACAGTGATTTTGGACCAATACTTAAAAACTGTTTAAACTTGAAAAATATGTTAAACTTGAAAAACCGTTTAACATTTCTTTAAATTTTGATTTTAAATTAAAATTAATAAATAACTAATTTATTTTGTTATTTTAATATGATTTAATATTTTTTAATATTATATTAAATAACATTTCATATTCTGTTGACATTCTGTCCTCGTTCAATCAGATAGCATTCAACAGAAACACATCTTCTGTTAACATTCTGTCCTCGTTCAATCTTCCAGGCAACAGTAGCCAAGTCAGGACATAAGCAATAATTTTCTCCTCCTTCTTTAAGCCATCATGTAGGTACTGGTTATCCATCCTGTACCTTCTTGGATATCTTAAGCAGTTTACATATATAGCTTTCTTTGTTAGCCACATGTTTGACTCAGAATCACGGATATGAGAAGCCAAACCCTCAGGTTTGTGTAGAAAACCTCTACCAAATCTGGATAGCAATTTCCTTTCATCTGGACAAAATCAGTAAGCCAATGATATGCAATCCATTCTTGGAAAACGAAACCTTCTTACTTGAACAATTGCAGGTCGAGATAAATGTGAGGAACTACAGTTTTTAAATGTCTCTAGTTTAAAAACTTTACTCGGATCTCTTCATCACTTATCCATCCAGATGGGTTTGCGTTTCTTGTAACCCGGGCAACCTTCTCTTTTCTTCTTGGTGATGATGAAGAAGCCATGTTTGAATAGAATTCTTGGAACGTCTTTCTCAAATTCTCTGGTTTAAAAATACAAACGATGTTGAGATTGTTCACAACACAAGCTCTATATCAAACTTGTTTTTTATTATGACAACACAATGCTTAATAACAGTATATATGTTCCAGTATTACATGTTCGTGTTTTATTGTTTGACATATCTGCTGAACATGTTTTGGTGAATCGTAATGTTTGTTCCTATGCTTGATTATGTGATATTATTATGAAACATGCTTATTTTGAAATGTGAGATAAAATGTTTTTTATTACTGCACATTTTAGAACTAAAAAGATCACAAGCACTTTTATGAACTTATACATGTTGTGACAAAGTTCTAGTTCAGTCGAATACACTCATAATGGATTTGACTATACTAAAACCTTTGTACAGATTTTGTGAAACTGTGCTGTGTGAGATTTTGAGTTGAAAAGAATTTCAAAGTGTTTTCTCATGTGTCAGTCGACAGTGTGGATCACACATTCGACTGTATTACTGTCTGTTTGGAATTCTATTAAGCTTACAGGCTCCAACGGCTATATTTTTCATAAGTTAGTTAAGATTGACTGACTTGGTCAACTGTCTTAAATGGGTATTGATTTGGTTGACTGAGGAGCCTTTGTGTTGACTGTCTGTTATAACTGTCTAATACAGTCGACTGAATTAGTAGGCTATTTGACTTAGATGTAATATGAAATAACAGAAAACTATAAATAGTCAGAACACGAATTGTTCTGTGAGACTTTTGTGATCTTTCATTGTCATGTTTCAGATTGAATTCTCTATTTTAGAAGCTCTAAGAATTCTCCAAGAAGACTTTGGTGATCCTTCTTGTGAGAGATTCAAAGGGAGGAGTCTTTTGCGCATACTGTTTGATCAACATTTGCACAAAGAAGGTGCTTCTGGTTTGATCTTGATAGGCTTGGCATCCTGTGAAGACTGCTGCATTTGACTGAAGGCTTGGTAACTTGTGAAGTATGTTGTGTGATAACGGTCTAAACCGTTATTTTGATGCATAAATTTGGTATCAAAACACACCCTTTATGACTTAGAATGAGCTTATAATCAAGTAAAACACTTAAGTTGTGTCACATGAGAGTCAAAAGCTGTTTTTAGAGATATTATGCTTGTTTTGAATTGTTTTGCATGGTTTTTTATGAGAATTGAAGATGGAAGAAAAGTAGGAAGGTCATAGACTCAAGAAAGAGGAAGAAAAAGGAAGAAAAGAAGAGTCTATGGACCGCTCAGCGTCAAATTCCAACACTGAGCAGCCAACTCGAGGGAGAGCCACTGTCTGGCGCCCAGGCGGTGACGCTGAGCGTCCAGGACGATTAGAGGCAAACCGCTCAGCGGCAAAACTGACCGCTGAGCGGTGGCGCAGCTTGAAGGCAAAGCGCTGAGCGGTCAACTTAGGCGCCTGGATGGTTGTCTGTTTTTATATTGCGGATTCTAAGATCATTCTGTTATCTTTTTGGTCTATAAATAGACCCAGTGCGAATCAAAACATATTCTTTTGGCAGAGAGAAACGTCCACAGCAGCTGTGCACACCTTGGAGGAGATTTCTTGGATGCTTAGGCTCCACTTTATCAAACCTAGGGTTTTCTTTTCCATTCTTCCATTATATTTCATCTAGTTTCACCATGATTACGGTGAACTAAAACCTTTGTTGTTGGGGAACAATGTAATCTTTTGAAACTCTCATATATCCAAATTCTTATTTATTTTATATGCTTGCATATGCTTGATTTATCAATTGTTGGGTTCCTTACCTGTATTTAATGCTTTTATCGTTTAACTCATTCGGTAAATGTTGTTTGTCTTTATTGATACGGGGACGTACGATAATGTCATGAACTGGGGGGAATTCCTTGATTAAGCAATATCACCTAGGGATAGGGGTAGGACGATCAATTGTATTTTGCTTCCATTTATCATGCATTATTAATTACTAGGAGAGGATAGGGATAGCAAGCCGGTAATTAGTAATAGGCTCTTTTCACCAAGGGATTGGGTTAAGGGTAGACCAAGAAAGTTTGCATGACAATATGATAAATAAGAAAATTAAATAAGAAGAATAGATATATGTGGGTGGATAAGATGAAAGTGTAAACCCCAACAACCTCATTCATCCATATTTTCTTTTAGCCAATTCAATCACTGCATTTGCATGTTCACTTTTGCCTTGCATTCAAAAACTCAAATTAATTTCTTTTCTCAAGTCTTATGCGATCAGTTTACATGAAAGATTAGGCCTTTGAGTCCTTTGGGAGAATGATATTGGGTTTACTAATTATATTACTTGATAACAATCCGGTACACTTGCCAGGGTCTTAACACTGTGATAGGCTTGACAACCTGTGAAGTCTGCTGTGATAGGCTTGGCAACTTGTGAAGTGTGCTGTGATAGGCTTGGCATCCTGTGAAGAGTGCTGGTTACACGTTGAGGATTATTCGATGTGGGTGCAGATTGTAGAAGAGGGGATTCTTGCTGCAATTCTTGTTTTTGTGTGTGCAGCTATATTTTGGTTTAGGGTTAGAGAGGAGATTTATATTTTTGCGTGGTGCTTCTATAAAAATCATTATAGTGCAACCATTATAGTGCATTTGCTTCCTGGATTGGAAGCACACTGGATGTAGGCATTGTTGGCCGAACCAGTATAAAAATCAGTGTTTGATTTTGTCTGTCCCTGCGTTTTTCCGCTGCATTGAATTTTCATTACTTGCATTTCAAGGAAAGATCAAAAGCTTTGCATTTTCATCTCAAGATTGCGAATTTTTTTTTTTTGAACTAACACCAATTCACCCCCCTCTTGGTGTAAAATGAAGCCAACCTGTTTCCTAACAATTGGCATCAGAGCTGGTTTTCATAAGATATTTGAAAATTTAGTCAACTGTGTTTTTATTCTATTCGACTGTAAAACCTGGGAATGGCTTCAAATTTTTAAACTTTTGGTGAAGGTGCTTCAACAAATAGACTACCTCTGTTTGCTGGTGAAAATGATCCCTTTTGGGAAATTTGCATGCAGATCTTTCTTGAATCGCAAGATAAAGGAATTTTGGATGCCACTTTAAGTGGTCCATATGTGCCTTCAAAAACTATTGATAGTAAAACTGTTTTGAAACAGTTTACTGAGTGGACTGCTGATGAAAATAGAAAAGCTCAGTATGATGTTAAAGCTAGAAATATTATTGCCTCTGCATTAACAATTGATGAATTTTTCAGGATATCCCAATGCAAGTCTGCACAGGAAATGTGGGATGTTCTAGAGGTAACTCATGAAGGCACGGATGAAGTCAAGAGAGTCAGGAAGAATTCTTTGACACAAGAGTATGAATTGTTTAGAATGAAAGCTGGTCAAAGCGTCTATGATGTCCAAAATCGATTCACTCGTATTGTAAATCACCTAATGGCTCTTGGCAAAGTCTTTCACAAAGAAGAGATTAACATCAAGATTCTGAAAAGCCTGAACAGGAATTGGCAACCAAAAGTCACTGCAATCTCTGAATCCAAAGATCTTACAACTATGAATATGGTTACCTTGTTTGGCAAGTTACGTGAACATGAGTTAGAACTTGGTAGACTGAAGGATGAAAAGGAGATTGAAGAAAACAAGTCCATTGCTCTGAAGGCTACAAACAAGAACATCACAGAAACAGAGATGGACGACAAAGAGCTGATGACTCTGATGGTAAGAAAGTTTAGTCGACTTATGCAAAATGATAGTCAACTGTCTAACCATGCAAGTCAAAGCAAAAAGAAGAGCTTCAGCACGAATTTTGTCCAGCGTTATGAATGTGGAAAAGAAGGTCACATCAAGTTTGACTGTCCTGAATTACAGCCAAAGCAGAAAGGAAAGAAAAGATTCCCTCAAGGCAGAAACATGAGAAGAAAAGGAGCCTACATTGCTTGGGAGAACTCTGAATCTGAAAGCTCAAATGATGAGGATGCTGACCAAGAGGAAAAGTCCAACATATGTCATATGGCTGGAACTGCAAAGAGTGAGTGTGACAGTGATGATGAATTTGAGAAGCTGCCTATAGAAGAGAAATATCAGCAGCTAATTGAAACATTCAGGGAACTGCATGCTGAAGCAATGCGACTGGAATACAAGGTTAATCGACTGAACTCTGAGAAAAGAAAATGTGAATATAGGATTAACAACCTTGTTGCAGAAAAGGAAAGATTGGAAAAAGAATTGAATGAAGCTTTGTTATCTGCTAGGAACTGTGAAGTTAAAACTGTTACTATTGAAAAAGCCTATGAAAATTGTCCTACTCACATTGAAAAGATACATTACTTGACTACCATGCTATCTAAGTTTACTCAAGGTAGAGACAATTTAAATGCTGTATTAAAGTCATATAGCAGAATTAATAATAGACAAGGAATAGGATACAAAGCTCACTCTAACAGAACCAATGTCAAAAATTTTATTGAATTAAGAAAACCTGCTAGAAATGCATGTTTTTACTGCAGATGTGTTGGTCATACTGTTAGAAATTGTTATTATAGAAATGTTGTTGTTCCTCAAGGATTATGTGTATGGATACCAAAGGAACATGTAACAATAACTAACAATCAAGGACCCAAAGTCAAATCGGTACTAGCAACCAAAACTTAATTGTTTTGCAGGATATACAGCTGATGCAAAATTGTTCTCAAGGAAGAATCAGCTATGGAAAATATTAAAAACCTTGAGTGTCTACAACTGGTAAATCTGTATCTATCTGTTGTATCATGGATATTATGGTTGATTGTTGCTGTATGATTGTTTGTGTTATGTGTTGAATGGTCTGATTGATTGAATTTGGCTGAAATGATTTTTATGAGTCCCAGTCGACTCCAACATTAATTAAATCGACTAAGTCATTTGAATATATGAAAAACTCTGTTTTTTAAACGTTAGAACTTAAATGAACCATGAACTGTGGTCTTTAAATGGTAATCGTTGGGTTATGCGTCCTATTTTCTTATAAAACGCTACTATATTCAAAGAAAATAGTTCATTATCTTTGATTGAGGAAGAAAGTTTCGTGAACTCTCATGGCCTCCTCAAGTCGCCTCAAATCAGGAAACATAAGAAGGAATGTCTCTGAATCCAGAATGCCTGATCCAACTGGATGGATCAGTGATGAAGCAACTCGGGAAAGATTCCACAGCGAATCCACAAAGACTGTTGCCTCTCCCCTGAACATTAATCTTAATTTGTTTGAAAAAGAAGGATTCATGTTTCCTGGGTGGATAGAGAGATAAAGTTTGTCATTACTTGTGCAATTGAAGGGATGGTGGTATCCTAACCTTGTGAAAGTATTTTACCACAATTTGATAATGCCTAACAACAACATCTGCTTAAGAGTAAAAGGAGTGGTCATTGTAATTGACGACTCCATGTGGAATGTATCTGTAAATCTATCTTTAGAAGGAGGTTTGTCACACATATCCTCTGCTCAAACTGATTTCTTATTCAATAAAAGAAAGTTATACAAGGACTGGCTAATATTTCCTGAAAGATACTCAATTGAAAGATTCTATGCACATGAAGGTTTGAGAAAACAAGAAAAGCTGATAGTTGTCCTTTTGGCTCGAATCATATTGCCAGGAAGAATGAAAACTGACAGAATGACAAGTGAAGACATTTATCTTCTCCATTCTATCAAAAATGACATTCAAATCAACTGGTTAGAAGTTGCTAAGAACCATATGGATCTTGCTGCTTTAAGCAAATCACAGTGTCTTCCTTATGCAGTATTAGTAAGCAAGATATTGGAATTTCAAGGTGTACATGTTGAAAATGAGCAGAAGTGTCTATGGGGTGCAACAAATATATTTGACCTTAACTCTGTTGTTTCTCTAGGAATTGTAAAAACTTCAAATGGATGAAATTTCATGGGAGAAGAGGCTGAGTACAACACTGAAAGCAACTCTGCAAACATAAGGAATCATGGAACAAGTTATCAGAATGAAAATTGCCCTGATGAAAGCTTCACTAACTCTTTCTAATCTCAGTCAAAGAAGTGACAGAATAGTGTTCTGTTTATCTAAGTTGAATTTTGAGTCCTAGACTAGAGCTTTTAATTTTCAATATGGCATATAAAGCCATCTTTTGTTGTTTTCTTTGTTTTGTCTTTATTTCCTTGTTCTTGCACCAGCATTGTAACACTACAAGAAAAATGGTTTTTACCTACGGATATTTATATACGGATTCTGATCCGTATGTAACATAGATATTACATACGGATTTTGACTGTAGATAACAACGATTTTTCTTGTAGTGTAATATCTTTTAACCAAGGAAATAAAGTTAGTTCTTTGAATCAATCCATTTACTTAATCTATTGAGTAATATTTGATACTCTGTTTGATTGATTCGACTGTGCTCTATTTGAAGTCAACTATGCTTAAACTGTCATGCATTTTTACATATTGACTTCTGCTATGATATGATTAAATTCTTGCTTAACCACTATGCTTGATCTAGAAAAGGTTGTTGAAAGGTTTTGCAGGAAGGACATTGCTTTGGACATCAAAAATTGGAGTTCAACATTTGGAGAAGCAATGCATTCGACTGATGATTTAAAGCATTCGACTGCATCTAAATTGATTAACAATTCTAATTTTGGAATTTGATTCTATCCTTACTGTCTGCTTAAATCATAGCTAATCTTACATTATCTCTGTTCTTTACATTTTTAAATATCTTATTTGAGATAATATTGTGAGATTGTTGATATTTGTATCATTGCATTTACATGTGATTTGATAATTTGACTATGATACAAATTTGTGCTTAAACTGTTGCTTAGTCTGTGATATTTTGCATTGTGCACTCAAACTGTTTTTGAAATTCATGCATAATGACAAGGGGAGTCTCACTGCGTTACATACTGTTTCATCACACACCTATATTTCAGGGGGAGTTTAAACTGTTTTGTGATGAACTTGTCATCTGTGAGAGCCTCATTATGTTTACAAATTGCATATCTTTATGATGCATCTCCGTTTTCAAAAACTGCATAAATATCTGAAGCATTCCTTTTTTGTTAATGTACAAAGGGGGAGAGATATTCATGATTGTATGAGAGCAAGTCTATATGGGGAGAATTGTTGCATCATACTTTATCTGCTTGATGATATTTTTGTTGTATATACAGAGTAACTGATCTGTTATGATTGTTTTTAATATATGATTTTACTCTGTCATATGTGGAACTGTACAAACATGGTTGAGTTATTAATCAAGGTTGTGCATCATCGAAAAAGGGGGAGATTGCTGAGATTGTTGACAACACAAACTCTATATCAAACTTGTTTTTGATAATGACAACACAATGCTTAATAATAGTACATATGTTCCAGTATTACATGTTCGTGTTTTATTGTCTGGCATATCTGCTGAACATGTTTTGGTGAATTGTAATGTATGTTCCTATGCTTGATTATCTGATATTATTATGGAACATGCTTGTTTTGAAATGTGAGATAAAATGCATTTGATTACTGCACATTTCAAAACTAAAAAGATCACAAGCACTTTTATGAACTTATACTTGTTGTGACAAAGTTCTAATTCAGTCGAATACACTCATAATGGATTCGACTATGCTAAAACCTTTGTACAGATTTTGTGAAACTGTGCTATGTGAGATTTTGAGTTGAAAAGAATTTCAAAGTGTTTTCTCATGTGTCAGTCGACAGTGTGGATCACACATTCGACTATATTACTGTTCTGTTTGGAATTATGTTAAGCCTATACACTCCAACGGTTATATTTTGCAAAAGTTAGTTAAGATTGACTGACTTGGTCAACTGTCTTAAATGAGTATTGATTTGGTTGACTGAGGAGCCTTTGTGTTGACTGTCTGTTATAACTGTCTAATACAATCGATTGAATTAGTAGGCTATTCGACTGAGATGTAATCTGAAATAACAGAAAACTATAAATAGTCAGAACACGAATTGTTCTGTGAGACTTTTGTGATCTAACATTTTCATTGTCCTGTTTCAGTTTGAATTCTCTATTTTAGAACCTCCAAGAATTCTCCAAGAAGACAGTGGTGATCTTTCTTGAGAGAGATTCAAAGGGAGGAGTCTTTTGCGCATACTGTTTGATCAACATCTGCACAAAGAAGGTGCTTCTGGATCTTGATAGGCTTGGCATCCTGTGAAGACTGCTGCATTTGACTGAAGGCTTGGCAACCTGTGAAGTGTGCTGTGATTGGCTTGGCAACCTATGAAGTCAGCTGTGATAGGCTTGGCAACCTGTGAAGTGTGCTGTGATAGGCTTGGCATCCTGTGAAGGGTGCTGGTTACACGTTGAGGATTGTTCGACGTGGGTGCTGATTGTAGAAGAGGGGATTCTTGCTGCAATTCTGGTTTTTGTGTGTGCAGCTATATTTTGGTTTTGGGTTAGAGAGGAGATTTATATTTTTGTGTGGTGCTTATATAAATTCCGTGTTGTAAAAACCACAACCATTATAGTGCATTTGCTTCCTAGATTGGAAGGACACTGGATGTAGGCATTGTTGGCCGAACCAGTATAAAAATTAGTGTTTGATTTTCTCTATCCCTGCACTCTTTATTTTCAGTCGACTTTAATTGTTTAGCAGTCAACTGCGTTTTTCCGCTGCATTGAATTTTCATTACTTGCATTACAAGGAAAGATCAAAAGTTTTTCATTTTCATCTCAAGATTGTGAAAAGATTTTGTTTTTGAACTAACACAAATTCACCCCAACTCTTGGTGTAAAATGAAGCCAACCTGTGTCCTAACAAACGATACGTCAAATTATACTGGGCTTTGACCTGTAAATTGAAAATAAAAAACACATGTTATACGTCAAATATTTTTGACATTCGACGTTTTCATGTTCAGCCTCCCGCCCTTTTGTATCCTTTTTTTTTTTCATTTAAACCGCCGATGACCTCCCATTACCCCCGCCCTTTTGTTTCCTTTTTTCATTTAAACAGCCCATAACTTCATGTTACCATTATATTTTAAGATAACATAAACATATAATTTTTTTAAATTTTTATTTTATGAATTTGTGTAAATTTATCTTGTAATATTTACATATTATAAAATATAAGAAAGATTTGTGAGTGAAATTTAAAGAGAATAAAAATTTATTTCTTTAAAATTTTATTTTAATTTCATATTAATAATAATAATAACAATAATTTATGAGAATTCAGTTTTATAATTAATAATTAATATCATAATAAATATTATTATATGATTAAAAGTTATGTGAAATGAATGTTTTTTTTTAAATCCCAACTAAAAGATAGGTATGATTATATTAAAAGACTTTAATTGATTTTTAAAAAATAATACTTATTATTTAAATAACGATTAAGTTTAGTGATAAACTGAAGGTGAAGATAGATTATTGTTTACAAAAATTGAGTTAGTAGAAAAGATTGAGACAAGTTAACAACTGAGATGCATCAAACCAAAAGCCAAAGATCGAGAAGAGACAATGTGTATCTAGAATTGTCAGGTTTTATCGATGTACAAGACTCGTCCTGAGTCCAAGGTCAGGACAAACCTATCTCGGCAAAAAATTAAGACAAAATGAGTTGGGATGGGTGATTCGGACTAAAGGTCGAGACAGACTAACATAAGTATAAGTTGAAGGTCGACCGAATGTCATTGGACTTTTCTTTTAGGGTTTGTTAGGTGCCTTAAACATTTATACCTGTATGTAGGGCACCAAATACATATGTAGTCACTTTGGAAGTTATAATATGCATTTGCATTTTGGTTAGGTTTAGAATGATTCTTATAAAGATTAACATCTTTTTTTGCAATTCTTCTGGTACTTATCAACCTACTAGATTATGGAGTCTCCATCTCTTTCTTATCAACCTCCAATCGAAGCAAATAGTCCAAACGGTCAGGCCAGGTTATGATTGTAAACCTACAATTTTATTAATTAAGGATAGTGATACTTAGACAACATTTTTTTGACAACACCCTAAACCGAAATGTACATTTGAACATCATTTACGTGTCATTCTGTGATTGGTCCATGGTGGTATTTATGCTTATAATTATTGATTGTGAAGTAATTTTGGACCAATCACAGAATGACACGTAATGTTCAAATGTTGTCAAAAAAATGTTGTCTAAGTATCATTATCCTAATACTAATAATCGTATCAAAGCATTATAAATTAAGAAATGCAAATGAGTTTTTAATGATGATTTATGGTGACAACGTGGCTGGTTATTGATCACATGTTTCTTAAAATATTAAAAAGCATAGAAATAATGCATGACAAAGTTCAAATTTGTTTTTCTAATAATGTTAATCATAGTATTTTATTTATATTAATAACTTATTATAACTATTAAATATTTCAAAGTAATTTATTCGAATGTGACCAAAATTTTCAAATATACAGATAATAAAGTAGTGATACATTGTATATTGTCAAAAAGTTGTTAACATATCATGGTCCTTATTATTATTTAGAATCGATTATATTAACTTAGCAAAATGTAAAGTGGAATTATATAAATATAGAGGGGCACATCAAACTTTTTAACTTCCATTCCATCCCTCCAAATCTCACCTCGATAATTGAAAAGTACACAATTTCTTGAGGGCAGCAAATATATTAATTTTTCTATGACTGATGTATGCACGTCAAACTCGGCAGGGCTTCGACGTCCATACGAGATGGTGTTAGTTAGTTACTGAGCACAATTACACGATGTACGTCATTGGTTCATCTATAAATATAGCCATTAAGCATTATTACACGATGTACGTCATCTATAATTACAGTTAATGTCTTCCTCAACCAAAAGCCAAAGGTCGTCAATTATTTATTGTTTTTTTAATTTTATTGTTTAATCATCAAATTTAACGTCCCACGCCCTTGTCATTCGACGTTATCCGTCAATTTGTTCTTATCTGGAACAAAGGAGATTTATTATTAACTTTTTCACTGGATGATAACGTCGAATCCAACATTCTCTACGTTCGTCTATAAATATGGCTTGGATATCAAGTAATGACTTACTTCCTGTTTCCGTATTGAACATATTAGGATTCATGTTTTTTATCTCTAAGCCCTTTCACTTTCCTTCGATTTCATAACATGTCTGTTCTTTAAATTGCATTATGTCCGGTTGAATGTCAAAGTTCCTCATTCATGTCTCAGTTCATATGAAGGTGGCCCTTTGACATTCAACTGAACAAAATGCTTTTTATAGTACAGAAATGATTAAGTTATCTTACTGAAAGGAAACTGCTTAGGAAAAAGAAATATGATTCACAATATGTTTAATGCTGAAACAACTTTGAGAATTAAAATAATGATATAAAAAAGTTGTTCAACTTCATCCTTTAACAATGTATGGTTCGTGTTTTAAATGGCTTGGAGTTTTTTTCTACCTTTAGAATTCAGAGCTATCTGATTTCCCGTGGTGGAAACAACTTCCATTTATACAGTTGACGTCGAATATTGAGTACATTCGATGCAAGGGCCTGGAGATACTCGTCATTTTTCTAAGATAATCGACGTCCTGTATCTTAGAGGATTTCAAAATGAAATCCAATTTAAAAATGACAACATAAAAAATGAGGACCGAAGATGATGAAATACATTATAACCAAAAACAGGTGTAAAAAAATTAAAACAATCAAAATAATGAAGAATGTTTTTGAAATTCATAAATGTTAATATTTTCCTATGGTTTTCCACCATGCCTTCATGGATAACAAAAAAATGACTTCGTTTAGAGGAGGAATGGATGGAAAACCAAAGGAAAAAAGTTAACATGAATTTGGTTGCGGAAGTTATGTAGGATAGGTTTTCAAAGGGTTTACTTAAAATTCATAAATGTTAACATTTTCCTCTGTTTTTCCACCATGCCTTCATCGTTAAAAAAAGACATGTCTTCATTTAGTGAAGGAATGACGACAAGACAAAGGAAAAACGTTAATATGAATTTGGTTAGTGATGGTTTTTGAATGGTACAACTTGAGATGAAATCCAAATCTGTTAACCAATTCTTCGGTTACTCCCTTTTATTTAATTTTTCTTTGATGTTTTCTTCATCTAGAGAAGCCAAAGGTCGCTGTAATTTTTTTTATTTTTATTTTTTTTTCTTTTCAACCCGAACTTTAACGTCAAAACACCTATTTCGTCGGTGTTTTTTCGTCAGCAAGGTAATCATATCAGTAGCAGGAAGGTCATATCAGTATCCAAAGAGATTTTTTTACTTTTTCTCTGAATGATATTTGAACATCGAATTTTGAAAATATTTGACGTTCATACTAGATGTGGACTGTGAAAATTAATTATGTGCCTTTTCAAAAGCACCAATATTACGTGGAATTTGACTTTTTTTCTTTTTAACTCTCACTTTAACGTCAAGGATCATATATCTTCGACGTAATTTTCGCCTGCAAGGAGGTCGTATCAGTATTCAAAGAGATTTTTTACTTTGTCTCTAATGATGTTTGAACCTCGAACTTTGGTATAATTACTCGATGTACTGCTTTTTTAATGATGAAATGATAATACACGACGATTATGTGGAAGTTTGACGATATCGTTTCATTTATAAATATACATGTGTGCTTTTGTTATTATTCCATTCGTCCTGTTTACGTATTGAACATATTAGGATTCATGTTTTTTATCTCTTGGGTGCTTTTCTTTCTATAGATTTCGAAACATGTCTGTTCTTTAAATTGCAATTTTCTCGGTGGAATGTCAACATGCCTCATTCATGTCTCAGTTCATATGAAGGTGGCCCTTTGCATTCAACTGAACAAAATGTTTTTTATTGCTTCTTCTATTGCTTCTTCACTACACCAGTGAAAGAAGTTGCAGCCAGCAAAATCTTCGCCCCCACCCTGTTGAACGAATATAGGCACACTCCCTCGTCAAAACCCAAAAATATAAACAAACATTTATGCTTATATTAAACTGCCCTTGAAGTTAGGGCAACCCCAGAATTTTTTTCCCTTGTTTTCAGGGGTTCTCCCAATGCGTAAAACTGCAATGTGGCACAGAAGCAAGTGAGTTTTACACCCGACCTCCTAACACTGGCACTACTATGTTGGAAGTCTGAACCCAAACACTTGCAAGACGAAGATGAACGAGCATTTCCTCAGCTGCACAATGCTTCGAGAACCCCTTCCTCCCCAAGACGAACACAAACATAAAACACTGGCTACCAACAATATTATTATTCCACGTGGATCACATTGAATTTAATGAACAATGTCAACTAAGGGTTTATTAAACCAAACAAAAACATAAGAAAAGCTTAATAACACCATATATAGGAAAAATATGAAAATATAACCACTAAAAGTATATACTAAAATTTCAAACAGAGTTCAAACATAGAAAAAAAATAATAAAATATATTAAAATATTTCCTTAATTTAAGAAAAATAAACTAAATTGGACTCTTCTTCTTAATCTGCGTCAGATGTCTCCATAGACTCATCTTTTGTCATGTCGTCTTCATCATTAGATTCACTTGTTGTGGTTTTAATTAAACTGTCTTCATGTAATTTATTGTAAATCATGATTAAAGAATTTTCGACATTTGAAATTCTTGTTGAAAGCCTTCGAAATTGATCCCAACAAATCTTTCAAACTCAGTTTGTGGAGGGAAGGTAGGAGGAGTTTCGTCAACATCCTTGAACACCCAGCCATCTTTTGTTTTCTTTAGACCATTAAAGGTTAATGCCACTTTTCCTATTTCATTTGATTTGGTGCATCCAATTTTTTTTCACCTATAAAATCAACTTGATGATGCTTCAATACACTGCTGATAAAAACACCATATGGTAGATTATGTCCATAATTACTTCCAATTTCAATCATGTGCGTACTCAAAATAGCAACCCAGTTGGTTGGTATCCGTGTTTTAATGGCATGAACCAAAAATAAATCTTCAGTAGTTAGATGATCACGTATATATCTTCCAGGTAGTATTACCCAAGTAAGTACAAAAGCACACAATTTTTCTTCCATTTTCAAACCATCAAGTAGATACGGCTTGTATACCTTAACTCCTTTTGGATTTCTCAGAAATTCCTTATAAATCTTCTTCTTGTTGGTCCATTGGTTGAGTTCAAAATTTCTTTCATGAGACCTGAAGCCTTGTGCTTTGAGACCGGTAAAAGATAGCCATATTTCATCATCGATTTTAATATCGACACGTTTCACCCGAGAGCATATAACACCATTGACAACCTTCAGATTGTGGTAGAACACTTCTACCAAGTTTGGATAGCAATCACCGGTCATTTCTACAAATTTGGCAAGACCAAGATCTACAATCCAATCTTGAAAAAGAAACCCTTGCTTTCTGAATAATTCCAGATCCAAGTACTTGTGATGGACCACCTGGAAGAGTTTTGTATAATCCAAATTTGTATTGTGTTTCGTCATCACTTATCTGTTACCAATGAGGAGCATTGGTAAATCTTGAAGATAATTAGTTTTGATGATGATACATGAAGATTGACTTGAAGAAGATGTGATAACTTACTTTTAAAAGCACTTTGTAGAATATAAATGTATTAGGAAAGTATATTTTTCAAAAGTTAGTTAGGATTGACTAATTGGGTCAACTGTAATGAATGTGCATTGATTTGTTTGACCGAGAAGCCTTTTGTTGACTGTCTGTTATAACTGTTTTAATACAGTTGACTGTATTAGTAGGCTATTCGATTGAGAATGACAAGAAAACTATAAATAGAACAGAACACAAATTGTTCTGAGACTTCTGTGATCTAACATTTTCATTGTCCTGTTTTAGAGATAATTTTCAGTTTTGGAAGCTCCAAGAATTCTCCAAGAAGACGGTGGTGATCTTTCTTGAGAGAGATTCAGATTGAAGAGTCTTTTGCGCACACTGTTCGATCTGCACAAAGAAGGTGCTTCTGGTTTGATCTTGATAGGCTTGACATCCTGTGAAGACTGTTGTATTTGACTGAAGGCTTGGCAGCCTGTAAAGTCTGTTGTGATAGGCTTGGCATCCTGTGAAGACTGCTATATTTGGTTTTGGGTTAGAGAGGAGATTTATATTTTTGCGTGGTGCTTCTATAAATTCCTTGTTGTAAAAACTGCAACCATTATAGTGCATTTGCTTCCAAGGGTGGAAGGACACTGGATGTAGGCATTGTTGGCCGAACCAGTATAAAAATCAGTGTTTGATTTTCTCTATCCGTACACTCTTTATTTCAATCGACTTTACTTGTGTTACAGTCAACTACGTTTTTCCGCTGCATTACATTTTTCATTACTTGTATTTCAAGGAAAGATCAAATGCTTTGAATTTTTATACCAAGATTGCGAAAAGATTTTGTTTTTGAACTAACACCAATTCACCCCCCCTCTTGATGTAAAACGAAGCCAACCTGATTCCTAACAATTAGCACCAGAGCTGGTTTTCATAAAATATTTGAAAATTCAGTCGACTTTGTTTTTATTCTATTCGACTGTAAAACGTGGAGATGGCTTCAAATTTTCAAACTTTTGGTGAAGGTGCTTCAACAAACAGACCACCTCTGTTTGCTGGTGAAAACTATCCTTTTTGGAAAATTCGCATGCAGATCTTTCTTGAATCGCAAGATAAAGGAATTTTGGATGCCATGTTAAATGGTCCATATGTGCCTACAAAACTGTTGAAAATGAAACTGTTATGAAACCTTTTACTGAGTGGACTGCTGATGAAAATAGAAAGCTTAGTATGATGTTAAAGCTAGAAACATTATTGCCTCTGCACTAACAATTGATGAATTTTTCAGGATATTCCAATGCAAGTCTGCAAAGGAAATGTGGGATGTTCTAGAGGTAACACATGAAGGCACGAATGAAGTCAAGAAAGCCAGGAAGAATTCACTGATACAAGAGTATGAGTTGTTCTGAAAGAAGGCTGGTGAGAGCATCTTTGATGTCCAAAAACGATTCACTCATATTGTAAATCACCTGATGGCTCTTGGCAAAGTCTTTGACAAAAAGAGATCAACATCAAGATTCTGAAAAGTCTGAACAGGAATTGGCAACCAAAAGTCACTACAGTCTCTAAATCCAAAGATCTAACAACTATGAATATGGCTACCTTGTTTGGCAAGTTACGTGAACATGAGTTAGAACTTGGTAGACTGAAGGATGAAGAGGAGATTGAAGAAAAGAAGTCCATTGCTCTGAAAGCTAAAAACAAGAACATCACAGAAATAGAGATGGATGACAAAGAGCTGATGACTCTGATGGTAAGAAAGTTTAGTCGACTTATGCAAAATGATAGTCAACTGTCTAACCATGCAAGTCAAAGCAAGAAGAAAAGCTTTAGCACAAGCACTGTCCAGTGCTATGAATGTGGTAAAGAAGGTCACATCAAGCCTGACTGTCCTGAAATACAACCAAAGCAGAAAAGGAAGAAAAGATTTCCTCAAGGCAGAAATATAAAAAGAAAAGGAGCCTACATTGCTTGGGAGAATTCAGATTCTGAAAATTCAAGTGATGAGGATGCTGACCAAGAGGAGAAATCCAACATGTGTCACATGGCTGGAACTGCAAAGAGTGACAGTGACAGTGACAGTGATGAAGAATTTGAGAAGTTGCCTATAGAAGAAAAATATCAGCAATTGATTGATACATACAGAGAATTACATGCTGAAGCAATGCGATTGGAATACAAGGTTAATCGACTGAACTCTTAGAAAAGAGATTTTGAATATAGAATTGATAACCTTGTTGCTGAAAATGAAAGATTAGAAAAGGATTTAAAGGAAGCCTTATTGTCTGCTAAGAATAGTGAAATTAAAACTGTTACTGTTGAAAAAGCTTGTGAAAATTGTCCTATACATGTTGAAAAGATTGATTACTTGACTAGCAAGCTAGCCAAGTTTGCTCAAGCTACTGACAATTTAGATGTTGTATTAAATTCCTCTAGCAGAATTAATAATAGGGAAGGAATTGGATTTAAAGGTCAATCTAACAGAACCAATACTAGGAAGCTTAATGAATTAAGAAAACTTGCTAGAAATGCATGTTTTTACTGCAAATGTGTTGGTCATACTGTTAGACATTGTTATTATAGACATGTTGTTGTTCCTCAAGGATTATGTGTATGGATACCAAAGGAACAGGTGACAAGAACTAACAATCAAGGACCCAAATTCAAATGGGTATCAACAACCAAAACTTAATTGTTTTGCAGGTTGTGCAGCTGATACAGAACTACTTTCAAGGATGAAATTACAATGGATCATATCATACACCTTGAATGTCTACAACTGGTAAATCTGTATCTATCTGCTGCATCATGCATATACTAATTGATTATTGTTGTATGATTGTTTTCATTGTGTGCTTAACCTGTTTGAATGATTAAATCTTAGTGAAATAATTTTAGAAGTCACAGACGATTGTTATATTAATGTATTCGACTAAGTACTGAAAGTCTTGAATAGTCTGAAATTCAAATTTCTATTTTGGTACGAAGGCAAAATTTTTGGGGTTCCCTCCAATCTGATATTCAATAAAGATATATTAAAATGTTGGCAATCAGAAATCACTGCATTCAACCTCGCTGATATTGTACTCTTCCACTCTCATTTCTCCTGAAAGAGTGATCATTCGTCCTTGAATTACAATGCCTTCCAGCTCCACACTGAGAAGAAGGGTTAAGTTCGTGGCCCCTAGAAGCTCTAGAAGAGTGTATGATTTGAACGGGTGGATAAGCGACGATGATGCTCAATCAAAGTTTCTTGATTGCTGGAAAAGAAGAACCCTAGTAACACACAAATGTCTTAAGCTAAAGTTCTTTAGAAATGAAGGATTTCAGTTCCAAAGTTGGATTAAACATCAAGGACTAAAGCAATTTGTTGAAATGGCAAGCTCATGGTATTTTGACTTGGTGAAGGTTTTCTATTGTAATCTGAAAATTGTTGACGGTATCCTTTGTTCTCGAGTCAAGGGAATAGATGTCAAACTGACTCATGATGTCTGGAAATTTGTTGGTGGACTAAGAATTGGTGGTAACAAGTGTCATCTTGGTATTGAAGGGTTTAACAAGCTGGATGAATATAAAAAATGTCTGAGAAATGTTGATGACTATCAGATGAATGCAAATTACAAGATAGGCGGCATGAAGAAGGACAAAAGAATGGCTATCTATACTATAGCCTATATACTCATGCCCAGAGGAGGAAACTATGGTCAAGCTACCATTGAGGACTTAATGATGTTAAAAGCCCTGAAGGAAAATATTCAAGTGTACTGGGCTGCTGCCATATCTGATAATATGTTAGTCAAGTATGGAGTATACTGTGTCAGTGAGTCAAGTAAACCTTGCTCCAGGACTAGCATGATTGACAGGACTACATTGCATCTTATACAAATGACAAAGACCGATGAAGGATGGTCATATAAACTTGAGAGTTCTGGTGAAGAAAATGAATTAGAATCTATACTCAACTGCAACTACAGAGCAAAATCTGAATTTGAAAGAATCATGCTGAATGGAATGAAGGTGATAATAAAGACTCTGAAAGAGCTGAAAGAATCACATAGTCATGAGGAACATCCATATCACTTTGAAATGGCTGATGAAGATAATTCTGATGAATCAAGTGAGAGAAGTGAGGATGAAGATAGCAATTCTGATGACAGTGACATGATACTTCGAGACTTTTGTAGCAAAAAGAAAAAGGAAAACTAGTGTCCTGTCCTAGGTCATTTAATTTTGTATAATGGCATACAAAGCCATCTTTCGTTGTTCTTAATGTTTTGTTTGTATTTCCTTGTCTGCTCTATCAATGTAATATCTTTTCTTTCAAGGAAATAATATTAGTAGTTTGAATCAATCCATTCGCTTAATCTGTTGCACTAAATCTGATACTCTGTTAGATTCATTCGACTGTATTATGTTTGAAGTTAATTGTGCTTACACTGTCATGCATTTTATACATTGACTTCTGTTCTAATATGATAATATTCTTGCTTAACCACTATACTTGATCTGGGAAAGGTTTTTGAAAGTTTTGCAGGAAGAACATTGCTTTTAACATATACATTTGGGATTCAACACTTTGGAAAAGCAATGTAATTCGACTGATGATTTAAAGCATTCGACTGCGTCTGCACTGGGTTAACAATTCCAATTTTGGAATTTTATTCTATCCTTATGGACTGCTTGTTAGCGGATTGGCAAGTGTACCAAATTGTATCAAGTAATACAAATGGTAAAACCCATTATCGTTCTTCCCATGAGACTTGCGGAGAAAAATTAAATTGTGGTGGATGCAATGACAGAAAATAAATATGCAATGTGTGATTCAATTGACGAGATTTAGGCAATGGATGAATGAAGTTGTTGGGGGTTTACAATTTCATCTAATCCTCTCACTTTTATTTACTCCTCTTGTTTAAATTGCTTTATTATCTAATTGCATGCAAACTTTCTTGACCTCCCCTTAACCCGATCCCTCGGTGAAAAGGGCCCATTACTAATTATCGGCTTGCTATCCCTAGCCTCCCCTAGCAACTAGCAACGCATTACAAACAGAAGCAAATACAATTGGTCGTCCTACTCCCCTATCCCTAGGTGGTATTGCTTAACCAAGGAAAATCTCACCAGTTCGTGCCATTACTGTACGTCCCCGTATCAATAAAGTCAAAGATCAATTACCGAATGAGTTAAACGATAAAGGCATTAAGTACAGTATGAGAATCCAACAATTGATAATAAACGCATATGAAAAACACATAATTCAAACAAGAGTTTCAATAAACGAGAGTATCAAAAGATTACATTGTTCCCCCAACAACAAAAAGGGTTTAGTTCACCATAGTCATGGTGAACCAAGATGAAAATAATGGGAGATATGGAAAGTAAACCCTAGAAAAGACGAAAAGGAGCCTAAGCATCCAAGAGATCCTCTCCAAAGAGTGCAAAGTAGGTATGGCCGCCCTCCTTTGTCAAAAGAATGAGTTTGAATTCATAACAGGGCTATTTATAGGTGAGAAGCGCAGCAGAAAAATAGGCCCAAGCCTAGCTGACCACCGCCCGGCGTCACACTTTGTCGCTCGACGGTGGACCTTGAATCGCACCATCGCCCGGCGGTTTCCCTCGTGCCGCAAAACCGCCCGGCGCCCAATACTGGTGTCTTCTCCTCCCGTTTGATCGTCGGGCGGTGCCTAGACTCTTCTTTTCTTTGATGTTCTCGCTTTTCTTGAGTCTATGACCTTCATCTTTATTCCCAATCTTCACTTCTGTCAATTTTGCTGCAAAACAATGCAAAACAAGCATAAAATCGCTAAAAACAGCTTTTGACTCTCGACTGACTCATTTATTGAGTTTTGTTTGATTTCAAGCGCATTCTAAGCAATAAAGGGCATAATTTAGTCCAAATTAGCATATGAAAATAACGGTTTTTCAACCGTTATCACAACCCCAAACTTAGAAATTTGCTTTTCCTCAAGCAAAACAAAACAGAGCTTGACTTTCTACCCTTTCAACCAATGATTCAACATTTCCAAAGTACATGACAAAGCTTACTCAATTTCAGATAATCAGTGAACTTAAATCAAGATGCATGCTTGTTCTCAACTTAATTTAGCTCATGCATTCCTCAACAGATGCTACACAGTATGAATGATCAGTCCACTAAACAAAGAATGCAATCATGAACTTTAGAAGTTCTCACCAGGAAAGTGTTTCACTCAATCACTCAAGTGTTTAAGGTAGCACTCCACTCTTTATTGTTCACAAGTCACATGAAATAAAATTGCCATTCATCTCAAACAATCAACATCTTTCCATGCTGTCTTAGGCACAGTCATTCATACATCCTGCTTAGCATCATGACCACAATCATACTTCATCACACATCTGTTTTCCAGGATTTTAACATGCATACAACTCAATAATCATTCACATCATATCATCATCAAATAGACTCGTCATGCGAAGTAGTCAGTCAAACATCTTCAGAAAAAGTGTTCAAGTCAAGCATACACACTGAAAAATAAAATTCAAAAACAAAAGTGAAAGAAGAAATCCTAGGTTGCCTCCTAGTAGCGCTTGTTTAACGTCGCGGGCCTGACCCAAACCTGTTTAGCATTTGTCAGTAAATGCTAACCGTCCAACACCCTTCAGTAGGTGTACCTTCCGGGTATCCTTCAGTAGATACCAAAAGTTTAGCATCCCTCAGTAGATGCTACCCAAAAATTGTTCCAAATTTTACAAGTTCAAAAGAAAAATTAAAAACAAAAATAAAAATTGTCTTAAAGTACAAAAAGTTCTTCTCAGCAATCAACTCTTCTTCCTCACACTGGAATCTTCATCATCCCACCTTCTCAGCTTTTGTCTTTCTACTTGGCGAATAGCAGAGGATGATGGTCTTCTACTCTCCCCCATTCCTTTTTCTTTCAGCTCCTTTACTAACCATTCTTTTTTCTTAAATCTTACTTTGCTCCCTGGGTGGAGTGGATCTTCTTTTGATTTTTGGTGCATGGTTCTTCTCCCTTTTTCTTCAGGTATCTGCAAAACGTAACAGCTGTCAGAATAATCAGTACCTGCTATGCTCCCTTCTTATTCTTCGCTTATCTCTGGCTCTTCAATTCTGTCTCTTCTCACTTTTTTGATCTCATCTCCTTCACGGCCAGTATAGAGAAATAGATAATTCAAGTCCCTCATCATTATCCTTCCTTCATGAACATTAATAAGCATCTTTGATGTTGCCATGAAGGGTCGCCCCAAAATCATAGGGTACTCTTCCTCAGTTTTTACATCCATAACAATGAAATCTGCTAAGAACTCAAGCCGATCTGCTTGCACAACAACATCTTCTACCATTCCTACTTGTACTTTCGTAGAACTGTCTGCCATTGCTATAGTCAAGTCAGATGGTTTCAACACAAGCCCACTAATTTCCTTCAAAAGTTCCGTGGGTATTAAATTGATACTAGATCCCGAGTCTATCATGGCTTCCACATCTAAATCATTCAGAGTACATGACAATGTTAAGCATCCAGGATCTTTAACCTTGGGAGGATAATTACTCTTCTGTGGTTGAAAAACATGATCCTCCTCTTCATCAATCAGCTCAACTTTATCCTCAAAGTTTATTTTAATTCTTTCAGAATAGGGAGGAAGTTGCTGATTTCCTAAAGACACCATAGTCATTCGGTTGAAAATTTCTCTAAATCCCCCATTATGATTGCTTGTAGTCCCTATTTCCTCCTTTTCTCCATCATCTTTTTCTTCATTATACCCTTCACCTTCTTCATCTTCTCTGCTCACTGGTTCAAAGAATTTAGTCATTAGTATTTCTTCTTCATCACTATCTACCACATGGAATGGTTCGCAATCTGCTTCCCAACCATCCTGGCTCGTAATGACTTTGCATTCTCTCTTAGGATTCACCTCAGTGTTGGCCCTGAACTGGTTTTTCTCAGTAATTTCTATTCTTGTTGCCAGTTGTCCAATCTGTGACAACAGTGATTTAAAACTGGCCTGAGTGTTATTCAACTGCTGCTCATATTTTTTGAAGAAGTCATCAAATCGGTTACTTAAGGTCCTGACAGACTCAATCGAATTACTCACTTGCTGCCATAATCGTGAAGGTTGTTGCTGTCTGAAGCTTCCTACTTGCCCAGAAGTATTGTTCTGATTTTGTCCAATACAGGGGTGATTCTTCCAACCTTGGCCAAAATTACCTTGGTTGAATTGGAACTGGGCCCCCATGTAGTTAACATCCTACTGCATTTCCTCAGTGAAAACGCATTGACCATTGATGTGGTCACCACCGCATAACTCACAAAGTTGTTGTGTTTGAGAAATATTTCTTAACCCTGTTGGAAGTTCAGAGAGGACCTTTGTCAGCTTGTCCAAATTCTGGTTAAGAATATGATTCTGCGCAGTCATTGCATCATTAGCAAGAAGATGCAAAATTCCTCCTTTCTGTGCGCCCCTCTCACTTTGGGAAGCTTCATTCAGAGCCATGTCTTCAATCAAGTATAGGCTTCATCCTCAGTTTTTCTATTTATACTGCCTCCAACTGAGGCATCCAGCATCATTTTTGACTGAGTGTTAAGCCCTCCTAGGAAAGCAAGCAAATAAGTAGTCTTGTCAAATCCGTGGACTGGAGTTTTTCTCAACTAGCCTTTGAATCTGTCCCATGTTTATCCGAGAGTTTCCTCCATCCCTTGCTTAAATGAGGAGATTTCAAGCTTCCCTTGATGAATCTTGGTTTGTGGAAAAAATCTGGTGACAAACTGTTTGGCCAACGCATCCCAGTTTCTGAACGTCCCTTTAGCAAATGAGTGCAACCAATCCTTGGCGTTTCCTCCCAAAGAGAACGGGAATAAGCTGAGTCTGATCCTTTCATCTGAGACTCCGGCCATCTTAACAGTATTGCAAATTTCGCCGTAGATGGTCAAATGCTTGTAGGGATTCTCACTTGATAATCCGTGGAACTGGTTACTTTGGACCAACTGAATAAGTGCAGGGCTCATCACCAAATTCGTTGCATTGTCCGCAGGAATGACAATGCTGTTGAAATTCAAGGGACCCACAGTGTTGGCTGAGTCCTCCAGTGTACATCTCGGAGGAGGAGGTTGTTCCGCCATCTCCTCTAAGTCCTGTGCAAAAGGTTGCAAAAGTGGTTCAGGAGAAGGAATGTTTTCACGTTCAGAATGATTAACTCTCCTCCTCTCCTGTCTGGTAGCCCCTCGAGAAGAGGTTGCTGATCTTTTCTGCTCCTAGTGTGTACTCCTTCCTGCATACACAAGAGAAAATACCCCTAAAAGCACTTTTGCAGAAAAATAAAATAAAGCAAACAAAAGAAAAATATAAACAAATAATTACAAACAAGTCAAATTGAGTCAATTCACACTACTAAATAAGTCAAACCTCGAGTCCCCGGCAACGGTGCCAAAAACTTGTTAGCGGATTGGCAAGTGTACCAAATCGTATCAAGTAATAAAAATGGTAAAACCCATTATCGTTCTTCCCATGAGACTCGAAAGGCCTTATCGTTCGCGTGAATCAAAATCATAAGACTTGCGGAGAAAAATTCATTAATTGTGGTGGATGCAATGACAGAAAATAAATATGCAATGTGTGATTCAATTGACGAGATTTAGGCAATGGATGAATGGAGTTCTTGGGGGTTTACAATTTCATTTAATCCTTTCTCTTTTATTTACTCCTCTTGTTTAAATAGCTTTATTATCTAATTGCATGCAAACTTTCTTGACCTCCCCTTAACCCGATCCCTCGGTGAAAAGGGCCTATTACTAATTACTGGCTTGCTATCCCTAGCCTCCCCTAGCAACTAGCAACACATTACAAACAGAAGCAAATACAATTGGTCGTTCTACTCCCCTATCCCTAGGTGGTATTGCTTAACCAAGGAAAATCTCACCAGTTCGTGCCATTATTGTACGTCCCCGTATCAATAAAGGCAAATATCAGTTACCGAATGAGTTAAACGATAAAAGCTTTAAGCACAGTATGAGAATCCAACAATTGATAATAAACACATATGAAAATCATATAATTTAAAGAAGAGTTTCAAGAAAAGAGAGTATCAAAAGATTACATTGTTCCCCCAACAACAAAAGGGTTTAGTTCACCATTGTCATGGTGAACCAAGATTAAAATAATGGAAGATATGGAAAGCAAACCCTAGAAAAGATGAAAAGAAGCCTAAGCATCCAAGAGATCCTCTCTAGAGAGTGAAAAGTAGGTCTGGCCGCCCTTCTCTGTCAAAAGAATGAGAATGAAATCGCACTAGGGCTATTTCTAGCTGAAGAGGGCAACAGAAAACAGGCCCGAGCCCAACAGGCAACCGCCCGGCGTCACACTTATGCCGCCCGGCGGTTTTACTCTTATCGCGCTACCGCTTGGCGTTCAGGGTCCACCGCCCGGCGGTTTGCCTCTTATCGCAAAACAGCCAGGCGTCGCTGCCTTGGTGCCAACTCCTCGCATTTGGCTGCCCAGCGGTGCAATTCTGCCAGACTCTTCTTTTCTTGATTTTCTTCCTCTATCTTGAGTCTAAGGCCTTTATCTTCACCTCCATTCTTCACTTCCATCAAAATTGCTGCAAAACAAGCATAATATCGCTAAAAGCAGCTTTTGACTCTCGACTGACTCATTTATTGAGTTTTGTTTGATTTCAAGCTCATTCTAAGCAGTAAAGGGAGTAATTTGGTCTAAAATAGCACATGAAAATAACGGTTTTTCAACCGTTATCACAACCCCAAACTTAGAAATTTGCTTGTCCTCAAGCAAAACAAAACAAAACTTGGCTCTCTACACTTTCATCCAATGATTCAACATTCCTAAAGTACATGATGAGAACTATTCAATTTCAGATCTTCAGTGATGATCAAATCAAGATGCATGCTTTCAATTCAATTATCTGACACATTCCTCAACAGATGTTACATATTATGAATGATCAATCCACTAAGCAAAGATGCAATCATGAAACTTAGAAGTTCTCACCAAGCAAGTGTTTCACTCAATCACTCAAGTTTTTAGGGTAACACTCCAACTCTTAATCATTCACAAATCACATGAAATAAAATTTCCTTTCATCTCAAACAATCAAAATCATCACATGCAAATGCCATCAAAAGGACTTTTCCAAGGCTTGTACTGAGGCTAGGCTATCAAGAAAAATTGGTTTTTCTGGATCACAAAATCTTTGAATCAAGAGAGCTCATTCATCATTCAGGGTTCAAGTTTAACTCTCTTTTTCAACCAATCTCATTTGTCCCCAACTTCTTCCCTTTTTCTTTTATTTTTACATTGAGCTCATCTTTCATGATTTTTCCTCTTTCTCATGTATTTTTCTTTTTCAACACTTGAGCTCAATGCCTTTCTTTTTTCCATTCAAACTTTCCCCACAACCCCAAACTTAAACCTTGAATATACTTACAGTCATTAACCCAATTCAAAGTAAATAATTTCAGCACAAGGGTTTTCATTTTGTTTAGGCCAAGGTTCAAAAAGGGTACAAAACTTTTAAGCACGATTGGGTAAAATTTTGCTAAATAAGGGCTTCCAAAAATGGCCTTGATCATATGACATGTACATGCAATTCAATCAATCATCAAGATTTAGGCAATATCATGCATGCTTTCCTGTGAATAATTTCATACAACAATTAAAACTTTGGAGCTCAATACCTCACACAACATGCTTTCTCACACACATTCATTCATACACCCTACTTAGCATCATAACCACAATCATAATTCATCACACATCTGTTTCATAGGATATTAACATGCAACACAACTTGAGAATCATTCACATCAGATCATCATCAAACAGACTCCTCATGCAATTCATTCAGTCAAACATCTTCATAAAAGTATTCAAGCCAAGCCGACATACTAAAAATAAAATTCAACCTATTCTAAAATTTAAAGTGCAAGAGTAAAGAAGAAAATCTAGGTTGCCTCCTAGTAACGCTTGTTTAACGTCGGGAGCCTGACCCAAACCTGTTTAGCATTTGTCAGTAAATGCCAATCTTTCCAACACCCTTCAGTAGGTGTGCCTTCCTGGTATCCTTCAGTAGATACCTAAAAGTTAGCATCCCCCAGTAGATGCTACCCAGAAAAATTGTTCAAAAAATACACATATTTACAAGTTCAAAAATGAAATAAACCTAAACTAAAAAAAATAGAATAAGAAACTGTTTTACAACAGTTGGTATGCCCCCAATCAAACACCCATCAGTAGTTGTTGATATTTTTCTCCCTTGATATTCTTTTCTTCTTCTTCTTCCTACTGAATTTCTTCATAAAATTGAGAACATCAAGCACATGTTTCCATGTATCAATCATAGGAACTTTAATCTCCAATTTCTTGAAGATCTCCATAGAGCACATAAATTTCTTTTCTTTCCTATGATATTTCTTTTGAAGAGGAAGGAGTTTTACCTGTGATCTTTTCTTCTTTCCTCTCTTCTTCTTTTTCTCACTTTCCCCTCTCAACTTTCTCTTTTTCTCTTTTCTTCTTTTCTTTTTTATTTTTGCATATTTTTTGTTTTTTCTCAACTACTTCATTCCCTTCCTCACTCAACCTTTTCTTCTCTATCTTTTCCTCTGTTATCTCTTCATCTCTTTCTATCTTTTCCTCATCAACAACATTATCAACTTCAAAACTAGGGGCTTGACATTCCTTCCTAGGGTTAACCTCAGTGTTACCCTTAATAATACCCAGAGATATTAATACTTTTGTTATCTCATCTTCATTTACCTTATCATCCTCTCAACTTTCTCTTTTTCTCTTTTCTTTTTTTCTTTTTTATTTTTGCATATTTTTTCTTTTTTTCTTTTTTCTCAACTACTTCATTCCCTTCCTCACTCAACCTTTTCTTCTCTATCTTTTCCTCTGTTATCTCTTCATCTCTTTCTATCTTTTCCTCATCAACAACATTATCAACTTCAAAACTAGGGGCTTGACATTCCTTCATAGGGTTAACCTCAGTGTTACCCTTAATAATACCCAGAGATATTAATACTTTTGTTATCTCATCTTCATTTACCTTATCATCCTCAAAGATGGTAGATTGACATTTTTCTCCAGGATTAATGGCAGCATTACTTTTAATAATGCCCAGAGAAATCAATGCATTTGTTATCTCATCTTCATTTATCTTTTCTTCATCAATAACCTTATCATCTACAAAGATAGTAGATTGACATTCTTCTCTGGGGTCCACTTTAGTATTAACCCCAATAATACCCAGAGACCTTAATGCACAAGAGATTTGTTCATCCTGTAAACGTTGTTCAGCTTCCCACAACGTTTCTTTTCTCAAAGAGGATTGTTTCTCTTTTTTATTTTGATCCATGTATGAGTGAGGTTCCCACCAGTGATTGAAATTATTTTAGTAGGATTGAGTGCCCATATAATCAAATTCTTGTTCAAACTGCATTCTGCAAAAATTAGGCACAAAACCCTAGAAAACATTTATTAGAACAAAAACAAAAATAAACATAAAATCAAGTCAAATTCAATTAATTCACACTACTAAATAAGTCAAACCTCGAGTCCCCGGCAGCGGCGCCAAAAACTTGTTAACGGGATGGCAAGTGTACCATATCCTTTCAAGTAAAAAAAATGGTAAAACCCATTATCGTTCTTCCCATGAGACTCGAAAGGCCTTATCGTTTGTATGAATCAAAATCGTAAGACTTGTGAAAGAAAAATTAATTGTTGTGGTGAATGCAAAGACAGAAAATAAACATGCAATGAGTGATTCAATTGACGAGAAAAGAGTATGAATAAATGGAGTTGTTGGGGGTTTACAATTTCATCTAATCCTCTCTCTCTTATTTACTCCTCTTGTTTAAATTGTTTTATCATCTAATTGTTGTGCAAACTTTCTTGGCCTCCCCTTAACCCGATCCCTCAGCGAAAAGAGCCTATTACTAATTACCGGCTTGCTATCCCTAGCCTCCCTTAGCAACTAGCAACGCATTACAAACAGAAGCAAATACAATTGGTCGTCCTACCCCCTATCCCTAGGTGGTATTGCTTAACCAAGGAAATTCTCACCAGTTCGTGACATTACTGTACGTCCCCGTATCAGTAAAGGCAAATATCAATTACCGAATGAGTTAAACGATAAAAGCTTTAAGCACGGTATGAGAATCAACAATTGATAATAAACGCATATGAAAATCATATAATTTAAACAAGAGTTTCAAGAAAAGAGAGTATCAAAAGATTACATTGTTCCCCCAACAACAAAAGGGTTTAGTTCACCATTGTCATGGTGAACCAAGGTGAAAATAATGGAAGATATGGAAAGCAAACCCTAGAAAAGATGAAAAGGATCCTAAGCATCCAAGAGATCCTCTCCAGAGAGTGAAAAGTAGGTCTGGCTGCCGTTCTCTGTCAAAAGAATGAGAATGAAATCGCACTAGGGCTATTTATAGTTGAAGAGCGCAACAGAAAACAGGCCCGAGCCCAACAGGCAACCGCCCGGCGTCACACTTATGCCGCTTGGCGGTTTGCCTCTTATCGCCTACCGCGAGGCGTCGCTGCCTTGGTGCCAACTCCTCGCATTTGGCCGCCCAGCGATGCAATTCTGCTGCTGGGCAGTTTCTAGACTCTTCTTTTCTTGATTTTCTTCCTCTATCTTGAGTCTTAGGCCTTTATCTTCACCTCCATTCTTCACTTCCATCAAAATTGCTGCAAAACAATGCAAAACAAGCATAATATCGCTAAAAATAGCTTTTGACTCTCGACTGACTCATTTATTGAGTTTTGTTTGATTTCAAGCTCATTCTAAGCAGTAAAGGGAGTAATTTGGTCTAAAATAGCACATGAAAATAACGGTTTTTCAACGTTATCAATAGCTCAAAGAGCAAAGGTGACAAATCAACTCAGCGAGATTGGACAACAAATGCCAGTTAGTTGAGTTGTGGAGAAAATCTTAAGATCACTAACAATTGATTTCAAGAGCATCGTTTGTGTCATAGAAGAGTCAAAGGACTTGTTAGTTCTCTTGGTGGAAGAACTCTCTAGGTCATTGGAAGCCCACAAACAAAGGAGGAGAAAGATGTTGGAACCCTTAGATCAAGCACTAAAGGCACAAGTTGAATTGAATGTAACTCGGAATACTCTGGGCCAACGTTATGGAGGTAGAGGTCGTAACGGTCGAGGCCGAGGAGGTCGCTGTCGAGTGTTGTTGAAGTCGACACTATCATACTGGCCAACAGAATTGACATGGTCGTGGTCAAGGAAAGGGTCGCGGAGGACGATCTAAATCAGATGTAGAATGCTTAAAATGTGGCAAACATGGCCACTAAGCAAATGAATGCAGATCAGGGAGGTGTTACAATTGTGGTAAGGCTAGCCACATAGCAAAGTTTTTCCATGCTGAAAAGAAGAAAGAGAAAAACCTCCTTACAGAAGATGAAGAAGGAGAGGTGAAGCGCTATAAAGCCCGACTTATGGTGAAAGGCTACAAACAAAGAAAGGAATTGAATAAGATGAATTATTTGGTCCACGATGGAGACAATTTGGCTATTGCTTTCACTCGCAACTCAACAAGGATGGAAGATTCAACAGATGAACATGAAATCTGCATTTTTTAATAAGTTTATTGAAGAAGAAGTCTATATAGAGCAACCTCTCAGTTATATGAGAAGAGATGAAGAAAAGAAAGTGTTGAGATTGAGAAGGTGTTGTATGGTCTGAAGTAGACTCCCCATGCTTGGAATGAAAGAATTGACACATATTTCAAGAAAAATAGTTTTGAGCATTATCTTTATGAATACGCCCTATACCTAAGGAAGCACAAAACTAGTATATTATTCATTGCTCTATATGTAGATGACTTGATTTTTATGGGAAGTAAAGTCGAGCTAGTTGAAGAATTTAAAGAAGTGATGAAGAGGGAGTTTGAAATGACTGATTTGGGCATCATGAGATATTTTCTAGGTCTGGAGGTGAACCAAAGCTTAGAAGGGATTTTTGTGTCTCAAAAAAGGTATGATGAAGATATATTGAAAAAGGAAAAAAATTATGAATTGCAATCCATTTTCCACTCCAATGGAACCTGGCACGATGTTATTAAAAATGGAGAAGGCAATCCTGGTGATGCAAACAAGTATTAAAGTTTGATTGGGAGTCTCAAGTAGTTAACAAACACAAGGCCCGATCTTATGCTCAATATGGGAGTCACAAGCCGCTTTATGGAGGAGCCAAGGTATTCTCATTGAAAAGCATTGAAGTGGATACTAAGGTATGTAAAGGGAACTATGTCTTTCGAATTATAGTACACTAAGTCAGATAACTATCGGCTTGGTGGGTATTCAGACAACGACTAGTGTTGAGCACAACTGACTATGTCTTCTTTATGGGAGATACAACATTTACTTGGCTCTCAAAGAAACAACCTATTGTTGCACTATCCACGTGTGAGGCTGAATATGTGGCAGCATCTTGGAGTATCCGACATACAATTTGGCTGAGAAACTTGTTGAAGAATTTGTAGATAATGCAAGAAAGAAAATGTGTTGATCCGAGTAGATAATACATAGGCAATTGAGCTGGCAAAGAACCCAATCAATCAAGAGAAGAGCAAGCATGTTGATGTCTGTTTTCATTTCATCCGATAAAAGGTAAAGGAAGGAAATGTAGAACTTGAACACGTAGAAAGCAAAAAGCAAATATTTGATATATTCACAAAACCATTACTTATAACATCATTTCAGGAACTTAGGAAACTGATCGTGATGAAGGAAGAACGATTTTAAAGTTTGAGAGAATTTTGTTAGATAAACTTTAAAATTAAGGGGTATAATTGTAATTTTATTAGTTTTAATTATGTTGTGCTTTCATGATTTGATTTTTTTTTTTTTATTTTCATTTCTGTTATTATTCTACTAGTGCATAAGTTGGATTGTGATCTATCTTTTCTTCTTTATTCTATTTGTAGTTTTATTTAGTTAGATTTTATTTATTATGTAAACAGTTATTATTTGAGTCTATTTAAAGGGCATGTTCATGAAAGTACACATCGGTTTTACATAGAATATCATAGTATGCAGCAATGATTCTTCTTAAGAATTAAAATAGTGTGCATCCAATGGGCTGATAAGCTGATATTTCAACATAACAGTGATTGTACTAACCATGGAATTTCAGATGAAGAGAATTTGAAAATACGTGGCTTGGATAAGGAGTGGCCTAATAGTTAATAACAACAGAAAAAAAAAGACTTTAAAAGCTAGAAATTAACAAGTAAATCATAAAAAAAAACTACCATTATAATATATATATATAGATAATGATATTTTGACAACTCTTTTTTAACAACTTTTTTACAACAGGATATGTGTCATCATTTTATTGGTATGTTTCAATTTATGTCTAAAAAAATATTTGAAACGGACCAATCATAAAATCTCACATATGCGTTGTCAAAAAATTGTCAAAAATCAGAGTTGTTACATAGACTTTTTCATATATACATATATATATATATATATATATATATATATATATATATATATATATATATATATATATATATATATAGTCAACTTTCGACCACTTCTTCTTTCTTCATCTCTAAAACACGTTACTTCTAACACCATGCTGATGGGTCCATTATGGTGATTATTAGCTACACAAACATGAATAAAACGGCATAAGCACGATAATGATCATTATTACTATTATTATTGCCATAATATTATCAGTTCACTACCCTGCAGTTCCTTCTGATCTCCCCATTGGTCCCAGTGAGAGGACTAATGTTGCCCATCTTCACAATGGCAATAGCAAAGTGCTTGAAAAAGGTAAGAGTACTGCCAGCATAGGTACTCACAAGGGCATCTTGAGACCCACCATTGAAAAGCTCTTGGTCAGAGTGGAGAAGGCCACGTTGGTTCACAAGGTTAGCGTAGTACTCGTTGTCAAAACCGGTTGGTGTGACGGGGTCAAGAGGGGCCAGGTTGGAGTCCCCTCCAGTAATAGGACAATTGGCCCTTCTTGTGGCGGCAAAGTTAGGATCAATGTTGGTTTCGTTGTATATGCGAGTCCTGAAGAATTGGCACTGTGCTTTGCCAATTGTATGGGCTCCTGAAAGCGCTGTTAGGTCCCTTGGTGTCAGACCTTTGGCTGCAAACGCGGATATCACGATGGGGAGGTTTGAGAAAGGTGAAGGGATTTCGCTGTTGGCTGCACTCTGATTTGCTGTTCTTGAATCTCTTCTTCCTAGAGGCACTGTCCATGAGGGTCCTCCTAGCTGCAATCAATCATGGATTTTAAATTCTTGACTCAGTAATGGAAAGAACACATTTTCGTTGTACTACTAATGATGCTTTCATCTTTGGTGAGTTTCACTTTTGACTCTAGGGTTATGTGTTAGGGAGAGATGTTGATGACACACTAAAAAGAGAAAGGACATATTTAGTGGGATTGTAGAACCCATAATTTTTATAGGGTACCATACAATTTCTTCAGAAAGAGATAAGGTAAACATGAGAAATGAACCTTTACTTTTGTTTTATATAATGATGTTGTTTATGGAAATAAAGAAAGAAGCCAACATCAAGTTAATTGCTAGTTGACTTGTTTGGGAGAATGACTTCACATCAGTATATATGTATACTGTTTATATTTTACTTTCATTTTTTTGTCCTTAGTTCCGTTCATTTGGTAATTACTCATGTTAAAGAAATTATTCCAATTTGTAATTTCCTACTCCATGCATCATGTTAAACGTTTAGTTATCGTAAAATACACTTAGAAGATAGTGATATGCACCGTGTTTCTGTTAAGTATATAAATTATGGAGAATTGGACTCACAAGCACTACTCCATCTCTTGCGGCAAGTGCAAGAATATCAGCACAAGACACAGTGGCATTGCAAGCAGCTTCAACGTTGGTTTTAATGGTGTCAATAACTTCGAAGCCCCTCGCTGAATTTCTGTTAGGAAATGCGTTTTTCTCTCCTGTGAATGTTGCAGTGTCGTCCAGTAGAATTGATGCATCACAGCCCTGCAAACAAAGAAATAATCAAAACTATAAAGAGAATGATAGGTTTGAACCTTTTATAGGAGCTCATGTGCTAGTTTATAACATTACACAATAATCCAAATGAAACTCATTCTTTTTAATGCGGACAAAACTTTGAACACAGTTGATCCTAATTTATTTATTTTTTTTTATGGAAAAAAATGTGAGCTTTGATTGAAAGTGCAAAGAGGGGTAGCAAGGTTTACTTGTACAAAGCAATCATGAAAGAACAAGCGAAGAATAGAGGCACCAATCCTAGCTTCTGTGGCAATGGCTTGTCTCATTGTACTGAGCACTATGGTTTGAAGGTTGGGGCAAGTTCTGGCATAAAAGGTGGGAGAAAGGTTTGCATTGCTTGAAAAAGCCAAAAGAGAAAGAATAGAAACCATAACAAAGAAAGAGTTGTTAATGGAAGACATGTTGTCTATAACAAGTTGGAATTTAGCTTATGAGGCTTTTGTGTGAGTTGTGAAGTTGGTTTTAGAAGTGAGCATGCATGATATTTATAGGCAGAAGGGTGTTATGCATGCAGAGAAGAAGGGAAGAGAGATAAAAGAGTTAGATATGTGAGTGAGAAATTAGAATTAGAAAATGGAAAATTATGTCTCCAATTAATTTTGTTTGGTTCAATTTTCAAACTTTGCTGCTTCTACTTTACAAATACGTGCTTTCTTTTGTTTTGGGAAAGATGAATGGAAGAAAAATTGTAAAATGAAGATAAAAGATATAAAGAGTGGTTGACTTAATCTATTTTAACAACGCATGCATCGTGTAAAATAAATGTACTAAAATAGACTATTAAATCGGTGGTAGAAGAATTGATGCAATACAAAATTAGAGCTCTTAAAACACGTATAACTCGGTCCGATATGACCCGGTCCACCATGGGTTGGTCACTTAGTGAGTTAATCTAATTCGGTTCATTTATTAGTGAGCTAGAAAAATTCGAACCCGGCCCGACCCACCAGGAGTTGGCTCACAGGCTCATTTAATTACATTTTTTTAAAATAAAAAATTATAAATTTTGTATAATTCAAATCTAAACAAATTCCACTCCGTTGTTTAATTAATTTTGAAAATACGAAACTTAAATAATTTTTTCAAGCAAAAAATAAATAAATATTTTTTTATAAAATTAAAATTAAATTTTAATAAAATAAATTAGGTTGGTGGGTTGGTGGGTCAACCCGACCCACCACAGGTTCAATCCACATGAGCTCGGTTTAAATGAACCGGTTTAAATCTGACCAACATAAAAAGAATACAATTGTTTCAAACCCAACTTGACCCGAACCCGTGATGGACGAGATTGGCTCGCAGATTATGACTCATTTTGACAACTCTATACAAAATAAAATGACAATTTTATAAATATAAGTACGAAACTTTTTTTCTCACTTCTGACGAAGTTCCTTATTTTCTCAGCCCTCGCAACAATTCTCAGTTTTTTCTTACTCTTCAATTCTTTTTTTTCTCATTTTCAAAGTCCTAAAACCTTTCTCAACACTGCTGCCACTGTCAATCAATACACCTCACCATCGTGAACGTCGCCGGAGTTCCACACGTCACCACCAGCAACATTGAAAAATGGAGCTCGCAAACTAGATCTACAATGAACGACTACAACGCAATTCGAACACCATCTTGCCAACGAAGAACCTGGAACCACAACACAATAAACTGGCATCAGGCCACTGTTAGCCTTCATTAGAGCATACGTGAGTATCATTGTCAGCCACCACAAACTATTGTGTAATCCACAAACGATGTACTAAGTATGCAAAAACCACTTTCGAAAATGTTTTTTTTTTCTTTTTTATTTAAAGATATTAAATTGATTGTTTCATAACTTATCTAATATGTCTTTGACGTTATTACATTAACACGTATTAGATTCGTAATTCCAAAATTTATCTAATATATCTATTTTGCATTAGAACATACAGAACAAAATAGTAACACCATATTTTGAATAGTATGAATAAATGTAGGGTTTGAATTATTACTCTGATTAGTGTGATAAAAATTTAGAGACTATTATATGTGGATTTAATGAAGTTAGTTTTGTTATCATATCCTTTTATATATATTATTGTGATTAAAATTGGATTCCTTTTTATTTTATTTTTTTAGCTTGTCTAAATTGATTAATGTTAGGTTGGATTTAAATTTATAGGTTGACTTATTTTATAAAATACTAATTATAGTTAAGAAAAATTTAATAAATAATAATTATGTCCTTTCTTTTCATTACCAAGAAAAACATGACTTAAATAATTAAATTTATTGTGATTGCAGATTCTAAAAGGGAAAAAAAGGCACTTTATATAGGATAAAAACTTTAATTAACGGTAGATTTTAATACAGAGTTATATAATAAAAAAAGTATACAGAACAACAATTAGTGTATAATTTGTAAGTATGCAATATAGTTTTTTCCATTGTATAAATAATTCTTGGCTTTAGTTAATGTATTGGTAAAACAATTAAATGTTAAATAATTTATGTTTAATTAATAATTTAGTCTAAATATCCGTAGATTTTGTTTATTACGATTTATTTATTTAGTTAGTTCTTTTTCATTAGTGTTAATACAACGTGTTAATGTATTTTTGTTTTTTCTTGTTCTTACTTTTCTTCTCCAAACGCACAACTGCTTTCATCCCACTCATTGTAGGAGAAGTTCGAATTGCAGATAGACCTAATGAAAGCTTCCAAATTGATGTTTCGCCACTTCTTGTAATGTTGTTCTTCCATTGTCGTTAATTCAGCTAATTAATCTGTGAATTATAGAGGTTTATGTAGAGTGGGTTTCACTCTGGATTTTTATTTAATTGATTTTACAATAAATTTAGTTCTGCATCGAAAGGAGAGAGAAGGTGCGGTCAACGATGTTGTTTAGCATTTGGAGGAAGAACAACAGGCTACGTGTTATAGGGGAATAACACCCTTCTTAGGAGGTCATTAGTATTTTGTAAATCATCAATTAAAAGAAAATATAAATCTTATAGTGTCACACTGAAATTTAACAAAAATTTTATTAGTTCAACATAAATTAATGTTAAACTAAACCAAATCGTAATAGAATTACAAAAGAAATTTCATTACAATTCATTCTAATTCAAAACTTAGAAAGATTTTCAAATATTACAACTTAAAAAACTGTTTTGCAAATACTTTTTCATTACTTTCAAAAACTTTTCTAGTCTCTTTTATACGTCTCCAACATATGTTCATGTAAGTAATATAATTATCCTAACATACACAAATAAAATAAGGATGAACTACCTAGAAAATAACACATGATAATACATTAATCATATTATCCACTCACATCGTTAAAACCAAATAATTTCAATCCATAAACCAAGACTACATTCATGAAAATAACCAACTCATATTACTTCAATGTATTAATAATCATTCACTATGTTTTTCTCATCTAACTTACCATCACCCTTGTGACTGTTCAAAGCTTTACGAATAGAGTTCTTTCTCCTTTTTTCAAAATCTTGTGAATAAAAATTATGTTTTAACCAAAGTTTTACTATTAAAACACACTTACTCAAGCTCAAATCAAAGTCTTATGTATAAAAATGAAACAAAACTTTCCCTTTTTCCTAGGTCACCAAAGTTTTCTGGGCAAAAAGTAATTAACTTCGGTTTTTCTGTTACGGGAGAAGACATACACAACTACACCATCCGATATTCAACCATTAATACATCAAATAATATAACAACAAATATTTGTATCAAATACTATAATGACCAGAAAAATAATTTGTTGCACCCAGCAACACAAAAACGAAAACAAAAACCTACACCTATTAAACAACAAATAACGAAGAAAAACAACACCAATAATACAATAAATAATAAAACAACTACACCAATAATAAACAACAATCAAGAACTACAACAATAATACAATGGAAAATAAACAGGATTACACCAATAATACAGTACATAGCAACATAATAAAAATAGAAAAAATAGAATTCTTCACCAGTTAAAAATACAACATATCATGTAACCTATTATCAAACAGAATAACTTCGGAAAGAACCAAACATTTTATTTTATTTTAATATTTTCATACACAATTGCCTTATATTGATATCACATAGCTTATGTAATATTTAAAATACCTCACTATATAATATAAAATATTATATAATATAAGTTATTGGAAAACAAACGAAACCAAACTAACAACTTACCTATGTCTTCTACTGCAATGAAAAATAAAAATAAAACATTCCCATATCCATCAATGTCAAAAAAAACTTTTATATAATTTCACACATTCATACGATTTCCGAAACCTCGAATACATTTTGTGAAATAAACCACAAATGTCAAAATCCTGTATCATATAAATATTCTCTTTTTTATCTCATACATTTTACATAAATTCTATACTATACTAAGTATATCTAACTAATATATATCTTGAAACAAAAACATGACCACGTAATATATATATATACACTAGTGTAATAAGGAGAAATGATAATGGTTATTTTCGTCCATAGACAACGGTTCTTGAACCGAGGCATATAAAGGCGAGACAAAACATTTACACTTTTATGCCTCGGTTGTGAACCAAGGCAAAAAGATGTAGGATTTTGCCTTGGTTCAAAGGGAATCGAAGCAATAGGTTTTTCATTTTTTATTTTTTTAGGAGACTTTACACCTCGATTCCTTTTGAACCGATGCAATATATTGTTCTCTACTGCCTCGATTGGAACCAGAACCGAGGTAGTAGAGTGTTTTTTATTTTTTATTTTTTTCTTTTTCGCCAGACTTTATGCCTCGGTTGTGGCCTAAACCGATGTCGTAGAGGGTTTTCTGCCTCGGTTATGGTCACAACCGAGTCGTATTCCCTTATTTTTTTTAAGAACAGGTCTGTTTCTACAACATTCTCAATTACAGAAACAAACCTGCATATAATTTTACAATCCAGAACAATCCAAAAACATATATTTTAAATAAAAATTATATTAAAGCATAAATGCATTCAATGTAATCATAAATCAACTTCTTAGAAGCATAATGAATGCAATGTAATCATAAATCATATTTGAAGCATAAATCAATCTAATGTACAAAGTTAAACTAATAATTATGTACAAAAGCATAAAACAACTTAGAAGCATAAACTTAGAACTTATTATATATCCTAAGATCTACTACATAATATTATATAGTTGAATTACATATTTAGCCAGTGTTTTCCTCACGAGTTTAAGTGATTTCTCTAGAATTGGAGTAGTCATATTGAATCTCTGCATAAAACATACTGATTTCAATTAGTGTATATGAAATCTTAAACTATAGAGAAAATAAAATTCAAACCTCCAGTGCCAAATCAATTACCCAATGATGTCCGAATATAACCCTAGCTACGATAGTATTATATACGAATTTTTTCTTGTATGTAATCCGTATATAACCAAGTATAAAATATGGATTTTGGGTCTTATATACAGATTTTGGCTGTATGTAATTCAATTTTTTCTTGAAGTGATCCACTAGTGTAATGTGCACGATTAATGGTCATCATCCAATACATGACTTAATAACCACACTCATATGACCCGGTTTGTCTATTACACTACAATATATCATCATAATTTAAAATGTTAAGTAACACCATTCGAATGGTACAAAATGTAACAAAGTATGGACAAAAATACCAAACCTTAAGGTTCACTCATTCAAGCTTTCTAACTTAGCAGTAGATCTCCCAGACAACATCATATGTGTTGCAAGGGAACTATTAAAAAAAGTTTCTTTAGAATACATTTATATAATAGAGAAAGTTGAAACATTAAGGTTCTTACCAATCTACTACATGTCTAAGAGGGTTGGGAGGAGACTTGTACAATGAACAAAACTAGATAGCAGTGTTCTCCGGTATGGAGATCACAAGTAGCTGCCAGTGACGCCTAAAATTAGTAATAACTTAATTGTCATATACCAAAATTAATAAATGAAACTTTAAAGTTAACAAACTTCACTTACCCAAATATATAAGGGAGAAAATATATGTCCTTCCCCATAGCAAAGCAGGTGGTGATGTATGCTTGGATATCATCAAATTTATTTCTTTCGTGAGTCATATAAGGGTCAATGAACCCATATACATTATTGAACCCCTTCTTGTTACTGACATCAAACATATACCTGAAATGAAGAAATGATCTGATATAAGTAACTTGATACAAAAAATTTATATAAAAAAGTTCTCATAAACTTACATCATCCGTAGTTGAACGAGCATAGTATTAATTTCTTCTCTCCCAGATGCAAGCTCCCCAACATCTTGCTGATTCAAGTACAATGGGATATGAGCTTCTCTTCCAAATGTAGTATAATCCCATGGTACAATCATCGGCGTATCTGAAATGATGTTAACAAGCTCGTCTAACGCACCAAGAGGGTCATCCTCAGATAAACAAGTCTTCTTCGGTCTAGGACTTTCCTCTTGACCTGTCTACTGTTACATGAAAAAATGGTTATGTTATGACGTCAATAAGAAGTAAATATTAAAATTGAGAAGTATATAGTAGGAGTGTTTACCGGGGGATCAGATACATCGCCAACCAAATGTCTAGGCCAGGCAACGAAGGACTTAAATGCCTCTTGCATAGTGAAAAACTCATTTGTAGGCATATGAACAAGGGCTTCTAGCACAACAACTTCATCCACCATGACCTTGACCTCATCTTTTGCTAGCTATATGTACCAGATTGTATCAAGTAATAATAGAACAGGAAGTCTAGATATCGTTTCCCAAGGGACTCAGTGTCCTAGACGTTCATGTGAATTGATCGCATAAGACTTGAAAGAATAATAATATGTAATTGTGATACAAAACCGAAAGTTAAACATATGCAAACTTGATCAATTGGCAAATAAAGATATGAATGAATGGAGTTGTTGGGGTGTACAGTTTCATCCTAATCCACCCTCTTATATCTACTTTTCTTATTAAATTCCACTTTATTATCAATGTTCAGGCAACTTTCTAAATTACTTTAAACCCGATCCCTCAGCGAAAAGAGCCTATTACCATAATTACTAGTTTACTATCCCTAGTCTCCCTAGTAATTACTAATGCATTAATCACAGAAGCTTAAAGTAATTGACCGTCCTATTCCTATCCCTAGGTAATATTTCATAATCAAGAGAATTTTCCTCAGTTCTAGATTTCCCCATACGTCCCCGTATCGACAAAATCAAAGATCATGACACCGAATGAGTTAAACGATGCAAGCTTAATAGCACAGAAAAGAAAACCCAAACTATTGATAATAAAAGCATATGAATGAAATAAGAATTTGAATATAAGAGAGTTTCAAAAGGATTACATCGTTCCCCAACAAAGGGTTTAGTTCACCATTGACATGGTGAAACTATATGAATTTAATGGAAAGAATGAAAGAATAAACCCTAGAATTGGTGATTTGGAGCCTTAGCATCCAAAAGTCGCCTCCAAGGAGTGTAGAAGGTGTTCTGACGTCTTTCTCTGCCAAAAGATACATCTCTATTTTGCACTGGGTCTATTTATAATACAGAAAAATAAAAGAATTTTGGCTCAGGCCCATAAGTACAGCGTTCAGCGCTGGTTTTATCGCTTACCAGTGGACGACAGTAACGCAGGAAGCTAAGCGGTCTCGCCCAGGCGTCAGACAGTGGCTAATTCTGCAAAGGCCAGTGCTCAACGCTGTTTCTAGCACTCAACGGTTGGCGATTATTCTTTTCTCCCCTCAACGTCGCCGCTCAAGCGTTTGATAGTGGCATAATTCACGAAGCTGGCGCTCAGCGCTGGCATTGGCGCTGAGCGGTGGCTATGATTCTTCCTTTGCATCTTTTCTCACCCTTTCTTAAGTCCAAGTCCTTCCTTCTTCACTTTCCATCATTCAATTCTCATCAAATCCTGTCAAAACAATGTAAAACCAAGCATAATATCTCTAAAACCACCTTTGACTCTCTTGTATCCTAACTAAAGTGTTTTGCATGATTTCAAGCTCATTCTAAGTCATAAATGGTGTGTTTTGATATCAATTTCAAGTATAAAAATAATGGTTTTTAGACCGTTATCACAACCTCAAACTTAGAACTTTGCTTGTCCTCAAACAAACACAACAAAACTTAGCCTTCCACCTTATTATCAAAATGGTTCAACACATTCAAAACTCATTCTTTCACAACAAGTAATTACTCAATTTAGCTCTTCAATGGAATCTAATCAAGATGCATACATGCTTCAATTCATTCTAATTCACATATTGTTCACATAATCACACACTCTCCAACAGATGCTATCTTTATGAATGATCAGTCAACTAAGCACAAATGTAATCATGAAATTCATCAATCCTTTCCAAGCAAAGTGTTTCACTCAATCACTAAAGTGTTTTAAGAGGTCACTCTTATCTCTACTATCCACATGTCACATGAAACAAAATTCCCTTTCATCTACTACAATCAACATTCTCACACACAAATGCCATCACAAGGACTTTTTCAAGGCTTATAATGTGGCTGGGCTAACAAGAAATATTGGTTTTTCAGATCACAAAATCCTTGAGTTAAGGGAGTTATTCAACATTCATGGTTTAAGCACCAACTCTCTTTCAACCAATCTACTAATTCCCAGTTTTTCCCTTTTTCTTTCACTTTTGCACTGAGCTCATCTTTCATGCTTCTCTTTTCTTATCTTTTCTATTTTTTTATGCTTTTTCATTCAACACATTAACTTAATGCTTCCTTTGCTTTTCAATTCCCTCAGCAACCCCAAACTTGAACCTTTATCAATACCCTTCAATTATTCTCAACTCAACTCAAGGTAAAGATTTTTCTCAAAAGGTTTTTCAAAGTGTTTCAGGCTAAGTTTCAAAAAGGGTAGAACATATAGTTCTCTTCACTTTGGTTGAAAATTTGGCTAAATAAGGGCTTCCAAACACGGCCTTGATCATATGACATAAGCATGTAATTCAATCAATCATTAAGACTTAGGAAAAATCATTCATGATTTCAAATGAATAGCAAATATATCAATCAAGCACTCTAGAGCTCAAAGCCTCACACAACTATGCTCACTCAACATCTGAAATATCAATCATACATCCTGCTTAGCATCATAATCACAATCATAATTTCATCAGGCATCTGTTCACATAGCTTGTGAACAATTCACCTGTAAATAAGCATGTAAAGCAATCTCAATCATCATCCACATCAAACATCATCAAGCAAACTCATCATGCAATAAACAAGTCAAACCATCATCAGAAAAGGTGTTCAGGAAAGTACAAACACACCTATACTACTCAACATAATCCAACCTATTCTAAAAGTTCAAATTACAAAGGAAAAAGAAAATAAAACCTTGTTCTACTGCAATTGGCATCCATCAATAGATGCCATATCAGCCCATGAAGTCATCAGAGTCATGATCATCATCTCCAACCTCTGCATCCTCGAAATCTTCATCCTCGTTATCATCATCCATGATTGGAGCTTCAACTACTCCAGATCCACTCCCCTGTGCCTGCTCTTGGGGCCATGCCATAACACTATTGAACTCGTCCATAGTCCACCTTTGCAGCGGTGGTGTGTCGTATAGACCTACTATCATCTCAGCTATGGCCACCTGCCATCTGCGAATAGTCTCAAGTCTGGCCTCCATCATGGACATATACATGTCCCTTATCTGGAATGGCTCTGCATGTTGTGCAGGTGTGATGAGTCGTTATTTCTTGAACTATATTTAGTTTATTGCACTTAAATAAACCAGGGAATTGTGTTTAATTGTCTGTTATTTCCCCATTTTCCAAATTCTACTTAATTTGGTTAGAAATTCGTAATTGTGCTAATTTGGATTTTCTGAGCTGATTAAGTGCATTTCTGGTTGTATGAAAGTTGTGGAAACATCATCTGGAGCATTAGGATATGGCGTGACACATTCAAAGGCTCAACATTTAGTCATTTAGATTATAATTAAAGTTGTAATTTCGTTTTCTAGAAGTCCATAATTAGAATTAGGTGTTTTGGACCCTTTTAGGGGCAATTTTGTAAAAAACCCATGTGTAAGACAGGTGGCTTTTAGCTAGGGTTTCATTAGAAGGTGGTCCCCACCAATTTTAGAGTCTTGGACAGTCTTTAGAGGGGAGAATGCCGAGACACACTCTTGGGGCTCCCATAGCCACACTTCATACTTCATGTTTTTAAACTTTTCTCTCCTAGGGTTTCATGGATAACATGCCTTAAGGGAGCTTGCTTGGTATTTCGGTTTTGGGCCATTTGAATGAAAAAAGTTGCAGATTTTCTTTGTCTCTTAACTTACTCTTGGTTGTCTTAGCTCATTGAAGGTGAAAAACCATTCATTTCTACTTCTATTTGCTTGTTCTTGAAGCTTGAAGCTTGAGCTTTGGAGCTTGTCTTTGCATTTCCATGGTGGATGTTGGGTTTGAGTAACTTTATATTTCGTTTTCCTCTCCTTTTGCTACTGTTTCTCTCGGTTTTCATCTCATTTTAATTGGTTGGATGATAAAAATGGAGTTCTATGTGAGTTTTGGGTTGAAAAGAGCTTAAGTTGATGTGTGGGTGTTGTGGTTTGGACTCTTTCTTCTTGATTTTCGGTTTTGATGTTTGAAACAAGGATGAGACTAGATTTTGGTGTTGTTATTGTGGCTGGACAGAGCTGGAATTGATTGCTTGGTTATCATTTTCGTTTTTGCAAGGGAAATTGAAGAAATGGAAGATTTGGTTAGGTTGAAGTGGCATATGTTTGCGTTTATTGTTCATGACTTGTTTTGAATTGGATTCCTTGAGTTTTATGGTGTATGTTTCAGTAAAATGGAGGAAGAAAACATGAATGGTGTGTTCGTAGGGAAAGAAAAACGAAAATGGAGATAGGAAGGAGGAGAGAAGGTGCATTAAGTTTTTACCCGATTTGGACAAGCACAAAAGATGTTCACTTTCACTCTAGGAATGTTTCCACTTTTGAATTTTGTCTTTTCTTTGCTTGTTCCAGCCGTGAATCACCATGAGAATGGAGGATGTTTGAGGTTATTTTCTTTGCTTTTACTTTGCTTACATGGCACCTTGGGTGAAACACCTTAAGTATCTTTCATTTACACTTTGGTTTGAAGCATTTTTTTTGGCAATTCCACTTGTAGTTCACGTAAATTGTGTCTTGGTGTGTGGTTCCATTTTATTTTTTCTGCATGGGAAGAGTGAGAGGACGAATTTATGGTGTTTGGAAGGCACATGTTAATTTCCTTGAAAAATGGTGCACATGGGAGAAGAAGTCAACACATTTTGTGGCTTATAAAAGGTGAAATTGAAGTTTGACTTGGGTGCATGGTGACTCACGGCCATGTGTTTTTCCTTGGCCAATTGGACTTTTAATTTATTTGTTAATTGCACCTTGGTTCATATAAATTACTAGAAGTTAAATAGGCTAGTTAATTTCTCTTGTTTTCACTTAGTTCAATTAGTAGGTTGAGTTGTTTTTCATCCACTTAATTTAGTGTTTCATTTTAATGGCTTTAATTGTGTTTGGATATTTATCTATTGCAATGTTCAATTTACTTTTTCCGTTCACTACGTTATCTATTTTGTTTGGTTTCTTTACCTTCTTACATATCCATTTTCCTCACTTGGTTTAGAGATAGTTTGGTCTCAATGTAGAATCGTTCGGTCATCTGTAGGACCGTTCGATCTTCATGCTTTGTCCATTTATTTTAAAGTTTTCTAGTATGTTTGGTTGCTTTTAATTTTCAGTTTTAATTTAATTTTCCTTGTAAAAACCTTTCACAACCCACCCCCACTTCGTGTTAGACCTAAGACTCAAACCACATTTGGTTCTTGAGAGACGACCTAGGAGTTAATTCCTAGCTATATTGCATTTCTCATATGCAATCAAATTTGTGTGGGTTGCGACAGCCCATCAAGGTGCATCATCCTGAGCTGCCCCTCTCATAGGGCGTCTCTGAGGTACTGGTCTGACTGCCTCATCTCCTCCACAATATTGCGTATAATAAGCTGCATCAATGGCCTTCCTAGGCCTCTCAAATGCTGGAGTAGAGATACCTACCCCCGCCTGATGGCACAAGTGTGTAATAAGAGAAGGATGACCCAATGGTGTTCTTCTGCTTACAGTAGCAGCGCAACTCTCAATCTCATTAGCAGTGACCTCACCAATGTTCACATTCATTCTTCTCAGCATACAGTAGATGAACATGATCCTGTGAACAGTGATGTCAGAAACATGGGAACAAGGCTGGATGTTGGCATGACTAAATGCCATCCAATATTTAGCCAGGGGTGTCAAGTCAACTCTCTTGATGTTGATAGGCATACCATTCAGATTCCTATGGAAATGCCCTTCAGGTACACAGAGCACCCTCTCAATGTCTTCATAGTCTGAACACTCCCTCACATTCAGTGCATATTGACACTACTCACCAACCCACTCAGTACCCAAGAAGCTGTTAATAGTTTCAGGGTCATATATGATGATCTGCCCCCGAACATAACTGGTATACCTGTCCATGTTCACTCCCCTGAACAAAGCATTAGTATAAAACTCCTTTACCACTTCAATGTTGGCCGGTGCAGGGTACGTGGCCAGCTTCTCCCAGTTTCTGCTTTCCAACTCTGCACCAAACTGAGGAGCCAAATCTGGGGTCCATATGACTTTCCTCTCCATCAGCAAGCGCCTTTCTTGAACAATTAGGAAGTGTTGTTCATGCTTCCTAGAGAGGAATATATGAGAGTAAAATCTCTATGGCCTCTCTGGCTCCTTCCGCTTGTTTCCCATGGTCTTCACTCTCCTTGAAGATGAGGATGACATTCCTACATCAAATACAATTCAAAAGACCAAAGAATTCATCCTGAAGGGTTAACAAACCATCACAAATATGTCATTAAGGCACTGTCTAGCGCTGAGGGCAAAGCAAGGCCCCCCAGCGCCACCTGTATATCAAAAACCAAGCACACAAAAAATCTGCCGCCCACCGCTCAGCGGTAGCTCACCACTCAGCGGTGGCGACGGTAGTTTTTCAAAATCTCCTTTAAACCTATTCAATCTCCACCCAAACTCAAATTCTTCAGTTCCAGACCAAAATCACAAAAATTAATCGGTGCAAAACGTTTCTATTTCATCAAATTATGCATAGAAATCAAAAGCCCTAATTTTTCATGTTTCTACACATGTTCTTCCTCAAATCTCAATTCTAGAAACCCTAAGAATGAAATTGCATGACTTACTTGGGTGGAGATACTTTGAGTGCTTGCAAATGCTCTTTGAATGATGATGAATGCTTCCCAATGCAATGCTTTCACCCCAAAACCCCAAACTTTGACAAAGGAATGGTGCCACAGTGATGAACTATGAATTTTTAGTGAGTGGGTGATGGGAAAAGTGGAGAGAAACCCTTAGAATGCTTTTTAGAGTGAAAGCAAAGTGTGAAGATCTGCGAAGAACGCTTGGGCGTGCCTTAATGGGTGTTTAAATTGTGCAAATGGGCTTCCAACACTAAGCTGTTTAAAAAGGCCAAAATCACCTCTACGATGCCACCGCTCAGCGCTGGCTTACCACTTAGCGGTAGGCGTTTTAAACTTTTTAACCTTTTTGGCTTGCCTTGCGCATTTTATGACCTATAGCACTTGATTTCAACTCTCAATTTACAATTTTTACAATTCCCCTCTCTCATCCAACACTCAAATTCTAGAATGCAACTAAAACAGAGTTTAAAATGAAAATAACAATCAACTGGGTTGCCTCCCAGGTAGCGCTTGTTTAACGTCACGAGCCTGACCCAAACCTTTCTAGCACTTGTCAGTAAGTGCTTCCCAACACCCCTCAGTAGGTGTACTTACCTGTATCCTACAATAGATACATAAATAATTAGCTTCCCCTAATAGAAGCTACCCAATACACAAAAATTTAAAAATTGTTCATAATTACATCACCAAGATTTAAAAATTGAATTACAAAAATATTGTTCTTGGATCACTAGGGTGCCTCCCAGTTGTTGGAAAACAGGTTGACTTCATTTTTACACCAAGAGGGGGGTGAATTCGTGTTTTGTCAAAAACAAAATCTTTTCGCAGTTTTGCAATCAAAGTATTAAACTTTTTACACTTTCTTGAAATGCAAGTAATGAAAAATTATATGCAGTGGAAAAATGTAGTTGACTACGTGAAAAGTAAAGTTGACTGCAAAGTAAAAGTATAGGGACAGAGAAAATCAAACATTGATTTTTATACTGGTTCGGCCAACAATGCCTACATCCAGTGTCCTTCCAACCCAGGAAGCAAATCCTCAAAGTGAACAATCCCCTGTAACCAATAGGTCTAAATACTAGTAGTCTTTACGGATGCCAAGCTAGAAAAACAATGCAGCAGTCTTCAAGGATGCCAAGCCTGAACGTGATCAACCCAGAAGCACCTTCTTTGTGCAGATACTAATAGATCTTTGTGTGAACAGAAGAATCTCCCTTTGAATCTCTTTCAAGAAAGATCACCACCGTCTTCTTGGAGAATTCTTGGAGCTCTTACAACAGAGAATTCAATCTGAAACAGAAATGAAATTGTCAGTTCTTCAAAAGTCTTGTAACTGATTCATGATCAGTCTATTTATAGATTTTTGTTAATCAGACAGACTCTTGGTCGATTATGCTACTAATTCAGTCGATTGGATTATGACAATTATAGCATATAGTCAACCAGGTAGCATATAGTCAACCAAAAACAAAACACATTTAATACAGTTGACCAAGACATCAATGCTCAACTAACTTTTTAAAATATAGTCGTTAGAGTGCAAGAGCATAATAGAATTTCAAATCAAATAACTAATACAGTCGAATGTGTGGCGCACATAGTCGACTTCAATCATGTAAAACATTTTGAAATTCTTTTCTTCTAAAAAATTCACAGAGCACTGATTCTCAAAATCTGTACAAAGATTTTAGCATAGTCGTATCCAATAATAATGTAGTTGACTGCACTAGAACTTTGTCACACAGTTATAAGTTCATGAATGTGCTTGTGGTTTTCAGCTTTAAAACATGTGCAGAAAAACATATGTAATGATGCATTGCACATAGCACATAAAACATATATACATGTTCCACATATATATCAATCAATCAACATAGGAACATGTAACACAGTACATAAGTATGTTTACAGATATAATAATATCCCCTTTTTTTTATGATGCACAACCATGATTAATAACCAACCATGTTTGCACAATCAAATACAAAACAGAGTAACAACAAATATATCACAGTTCAAGTAACTTTGTATGTAACACAGTCAAACAACAAAATATCAAGCAAATATGAGATAGAATAAAAATTCTCCCCCTTTTATAAAGCTTTCATAAATTCTCTCCCCCTTTGTGCATTAACAAAAAAGGAATGCTCTAGATATTTTTGCTGATATTTCAAACCGAGATGCATCAAAAAGTGTATGCAATTTTCAAGATGCAATGATGCTCTCATTAGCATATTTAATCACATGTAAATAATAACTCCCCCTGAAATGCAGACATGTGAAAGAAAAATGTGTAATATGTGATACTTCCCCTGTCATTATGCATAGATATCAAAACCAGATCAGATGCATAATGCAGTATAACATAGAGTATACAAAGACGTATAGTACATATTTGTATCAAAGATAAGATATCAAACAACTTAGTCATGCAATGATACAATCATCAACAATCTCACAATATTATCTCAAATAAGATATTTAAAATCAATTTATATCAGAGATAATAGCAAATATTCAGAATAAGCAATCAATGAAAGAAAAAACCAAATTCCAGAATTGGAATTTATAATCCTGTTGAGAACAGTCGATTGCATTATTTCCTCAGTCGAATGCATTGCTTTCCAAGGTTGTTGAATTCCACTTGCAGTTCCAAAAGCAATGTTCTTCATGCAAAACCTTTCAAAGATCTTTTCTAGATCAAGCCTTTTAGTTAAGCAAGAAAGATAATCTATAGTAACAGAAGTCAATATGTAAAGATGTAAAACAGATTAAGCATATTCGACTTCACTCAAATCACAGTCGAATCAATTCATTCAGTATAACAGATATTAATGAACCAGATTAAAGCAACTGAAATTGATTCAAAATACTAATTTCATTTGCTTGATGAAAGATATTACAATGATTAGACTCATATAAAGGAAAACAAAAAGAAAGCAAAAGATGACATTATAAGCCATACAAAACGAAAAAACAAACAACAGACTGATGACTAACATAACTCAGATCACATCACTAAACCAACTAATCCCTTGTTACACATGAGAGTGCATAGTGTTGCCTTCAGTTGTTTCATCTTCTGTTTCTTTTCGTATTAACAAGTCAACTTTTTCTTCAAGCTGATCAAGCTTGTTTTCAATATTCTGAAGTTGATTGGTAGCAAATTGTATTTAACAGTTGTTGGAGTGCGTAATGTTTATTTGTTCAGGTGTGACAGAAGTATTTCCATACTGATATAAGATTTTCTTCACCTTTGAAGCACCATCCTCTCAGTGTTCTTGTCAGCCTAAACGAAATCAGAGTATTATGATTTATCATGTTTGTATAGTTACACCTGGACTTTCTTTCTCCTACCATGTTAACTCCTTGCTCTTCAAGAATCTTACTTATCAATAATGCATATGGTAAGTAAATTGATTTGTTCAATGCATTTTCAGTCATATGGTCTTTCAGTACTCTTACCCAATTGGTGGGAGCACATACAATAGAAAGATGTCGTTAGTTGTCATTCTTGAATTAGATATTCTTCCAGAAGAATTATAGAGGCCAAAATGTGAGCCATTACTCTTTCTTCTATTTTAAGCCCTTCATGATCAAAGTTCCTTATAACATAATGGTCATCAGGTGATCTTGGCCATTCTTTGTAAATGTCTTTCTTCCTCAGTAAACTATCTTCCTGAGATAATATTAGATGAGTGGACTCATTTTCAGCTGTTAGACCAATCGTATCAAACCACGTATTGTCGTCAATGACAATGTCAAGACCTTTAACTCTGGAGTGAATGTCACATTGACCATTAATATGGTCAGCACCACAAAAATCACAAAGTTGTTCAGCTTGAGAGACATTCCTTATCTCCTTCGGAAGTTTAGAAAGAATCTTTGACAAATTATCAATTTGCTAAGTGATGGGCTTATTTTGAGCCAACAATGCATCTTTATTAGGTAGATGGAGAACTCCCCTCTTTTGGATTGTTGTGCCCCTCTCACTATGAGTCTCCTGCTCATTTGCAACCATGCTTTCAATCAGATCATAGGCCTTGTCCTCAGTCTTTCTTTTAATATCGCCTCCAGCTGAAGCTTCTAGCATCATCTTACACTGTGTACTAAGGCCTCCAAGGAACGCAAGAACCAAAGTTGTTTTATCAAACCCATGAACAGGCATCTTTCTCATCAATCCTTTGAATCTTTCCCATACCTGCCCCAAGGTTTCCTTCATACCCTGTCTGAAGGAAGAAATCTCCAACTTTCCTTGGGTGACTTTTGACTGTGGAAAATATTTACTTAGGAATTTAGATGCCACAGTCTCCCACGTAGTAAATCTTCCTTCTGGGAAGGAATTCAACCATAACTTAGCATTGCCTCCCAGTGAAAAAGGAAACAAGCTAAGTTTGATCCTGTCGTCTGATACTCAATCATCCTCATTGTATTGCATAGCTCGTTAAACATTGTGAGATGATCATATGGATTCTTATTCAACAATCCATGAAATTGGTTGCTCTGCACCAGAAGGATTAACGCAGGATTCATCACCATATTTACTGTGTTGTCCCTTAGCATGACAATACTATTAAAGTGTAGCGGGCCAACAAAATTTGATGCGTTTGCAAGAGTTCGCATAGGAGGAGTTTCTTCTGCCATCTCTTCTGTATTTTGAGTAGATGCCTCCGGTGAGGGTTGTAATAGACTTTCAGGAGAAGGAAATAGATCTCTAGACGGGCGTCTAAATTTCTTCCCCTCCTGTCACTCAATCCTTCGAGAAGAGGTTGATTTTTCTTGCTTCTAGTGTGAATTCCTTCCTGCATACACAAGAAACAAAAAAACCTAAAAGCACTTTTATATAAAAATTAAAAACAAAATAAAACAAAGTTTTCTAAGGGTTTTTCCCCACTTTTCTCTTCATCCACTCACTTTAACTCCATAGTTCTTCAACTTTTTACCATTCCATTGCCAAAGTTTGGGGTTTCTGGTGAGAGCATTGCATTGGGAAGGCATTCATCATTATTCAAGAGGCAATTGAAAGCATCTAGAATATCTCCACCCAAGTAAGTCATGAAATTTCATTCTTAGGGTTTCTAGAATTGGAAATTTATGAAGAACATGTGTAGAAGTATGATAAATTAGGGCTTTTGATTTCTATGCATGATTTAATGAAATAGAAACGTTTTGCACCGATTAAATTGCATGAAATTGTTTTGGAACTGTAATATTTGTGATTGGGTGGAGATTAGAACAATTAGTAAGGGGTTTTTGTAAAATTCCTGACGCCACCGCTGAGCGTCAGTGGACGCTGGGCATCCTACGATGCCACCGCTGGGCGGTAGGGAACGCTGAGCAGTGGGCGTCAGATTTGGTTTTTGGCTTGAATTCTCTAATATAGATGGTGTTAATCGCTAATGAGATAGAGAGTTGCGATGCTACTGTGAGCAGCAGGACACCTTTGGGATATCCTTCTCACATTACATATTTGTGCCAATAGGCTGGGGTGGATACTTCCATTCCACCATTCGAGAGGCCTAGAAATGCCATAGATGCCTCGTACTACAGACAACATTATGGAGGTGATGAGGAGGCTGAACCTGTGCCTAGGAGACGTCTTAGGAGAGGAGCAGCTAGGCAGGATGAGCCAACCCACCATGTAGAGCCATTCCAGATGAGGGACATGTACATGTCCATGATGGAGGCTAGACTTGAGGCTCTTCACAGAGGGTAGGTGGCCACAACTGAGATGATAGTGGGCCTATATGACACACCACCAGTGCACAGGTGGACAACGGACGACTTCCATAGTGTTGTGGCATGGCAACAGGAGCAAGCACGGGGTAGTGGATCTAGAGCAGCTGAAGCTCCAGTGATGGATGACGATGAGGAGGATGACGCCTTTGAGGATGCAGAGGCTGGAGATGAGGATGATGATTCTGATGATAACATGAGCTGAGTTGACATCTACTTATGGATGTCGTATGCAGAAGAGAAGGGTTTAGTTTTCTTTTTCTTTTGTAATTTGAACTTGTAGTGTAGGTTTGCTTCAGTTGAGTAGTGTAGGTTTATGTGAACTTGTCTGAACATCTTATCCGATTGTGGTTTGACTTGTTTTAATGCATGATAAGTATGCTTGATAATGCTTGATGTGGATGATGATTGAGATTGCTATATGCTTCTATATAGGTGAATTGTTCACAAGCTTGTGAACAGGTGCATGATGAGTTATGATTGTGGTTATGTGCTAAGCAGGATGTATGACTGAATGATTAAGTAAGCACAGTTGAGAGAGGTTTTGAGCTTCAGAGTATTTGTTGATATATTTGCTATCCAATTGAATGCATGAATGATATTGCCTGAATCTGTATGATTGATTCAATTGCATGTTTATGTCATATGATCAAGGCCATTTTTGAAAGCCCTTAATTATCCAAATTTTCACCCAAAGTAAAGAGAACCATCTGTTCTACCCTTTTTAAACCTTAGCCTGAGAAACTTTGAAAACCTTGTTGATCAAAATCTTTACCTTGAGTTATGTTGAGAAATATTTTATGGTATTGATAAAGGTTCAAGTTTGGGGTTGTTGGGGAAATTGGGAGATAAAGGAGAAAGCATTGAGCAAAATGTGTAGAATGATGAAAAGCATGAGAAAAAAATAAAAGCATGAAAGATAAAGCTCAATGCAGAAGAAGAAGGGAAAAGTTGGGAATAAGTAGATTGATTGAAAGAGAGTTGTGCTTGAACTATGAATATTGAATAACTCTCTTAACTAAAGGATTTAGTGATTTGAAAAACCAATGTTTCTTGTTAGCCCAACCACGTTATAAACCTTGAAAAAGTCCTTGTGATGACATGTGTATGTGAGAATGTTGGTTGTATTAGATGAAAGTCAATTTTGTGCATGTGACAAGAGGATAGTAGAGAGAAGAGTGACCTCCCAAAACACTTGAGTGATGGAGAGAAACACTTTGCTTGGAAAGGATTGATGAATTTCATGATTATATCTGTGCTTAGTGGATTGGTCATTCATAAAAATTGCATTTGTTGGAGAGTATGTGATTATGTGAGCAATTTGTGAAATTTGAATGAATTGAAGCATGTCTGCATCTTGATTGGATTTCATTGAAGAGCTGAATTGAGTTATTACTTGTTGTGAAAAGATATGTTTTGAAAAGTGTTGAACCATTTTGATGATAGGTGGAATGTCAAGTTTTATTTTGTTTGCTTGAGGACAAGCAAAGTTCTAAGTTTGAGGTTGTGATAACGGTCTAAAAACCGTTATTTTTATACCTTAAAGCTCTTGACTCTCAATCGACTCAACAAAGGTGTTTTGCTTGATTCTAAGCTCATTCTATGCCTTAAAGGGTGTAATTTGGTCTAAAATGAAGCATGAAAATAACTGTTTTTCAACCGTTATCAACAGGATACAATTCAAACAAGGAGCAAGAAAAACAACCTCTACTCGAAGGATTATGCAACAGGAGGGGGAGGAAAGCAAGAAAACCATCACGTGAACTATTCCCCTCTCCTGAAAGGCTTTTGCAATCTTCACCAGAGGCTTTTAAACAAGATTCAGAGGAGATGGGAGAGGAAGCTCCTCCTCCCAGACGCACACTTGGTGATGCATCAAATGTTGTGGGTCCGTTTCACTTTAATAGTATAGCCATGCCAAGGAACAATACAACCAATATGGTGATGAACCCTGCGTTAATTCATCTGGTACAAAGCAACCAATTTCATGGGTTGTCAAATGAGAATCCTTATGATCATTTGACAACATTCAGTGAAATTTGCAACAATGTAAAGATAACTGAAGTATCTGATGATCGGGTAAAACTTAGCTTGTTTCCTTTTTCATTGGGAGGCAATGCTAAGTCATGGCTAAACTCCTTTCCAGAAGGAAGTTTCACTATGTGGTAGACTGTGGCATTCAAATTTGTGAGCAAATATTTTCCACAGTCAAAAGTCACACAAGGAAGGTTGGAGATTTCTTCATTTAAACAGGGTATGGAAGAAACTCTTAGTCAAGCAATGGATAGGTTTAAAGACCTACTGAGGAAGACGCATGTTCATGGGTTTGACAAGACAACTCTAGTTCTTGCATACCTTGGAGGCTTAAATTGTTGGGGAAAATCGACAAGTGTATCGAGTCGTACAAGTAATATAAAATGGTAAGACCAAGTATTGTATCCCAAAGGACTCTTGGTGCTGAATAGTTGTGTGAAAACAAGATTAATTAAGACTTAAAAAATAACGGAGATCATGGATTTGTGGTGCAAAAATAATAAAGAAAATAAATTGCAATTGATCAATGGAAAAAGAGCACATAGATGAACGGAGGTTGATTTATATGAGATGGGTATGTTGTTGGGGTTAGACTTCACCAAGTTCCCTCTCATGTATATAAGAATTCTTCTTTATTCATTAATGCTAACGTCCCTAACGAAAACACTTAAACCCGATCCCTCGGTCAATAAGCTCGTCCCTAATTACCACTTCATACACTTCATACAATTCCTAGCATTCCTAGTAAAAAGATGTGAAGATAAAGAGGTTAAGACGACTAAGACTCATACCCTCATCCCTGAGCAATATAACCCTTAGGAGTAATTCAACAAGGACCTGAATTGTAAGGAACCTCCCGACACTCATGCAACTCACAGATAATGCTATTGTATAAGCAAGAATGAAACAGATGAATTACTCTAACAAATAATGAAATAAAGCATATAGAATTAAGAATCAATTCAAATACATGAGAGTTCACAAGGTTACATCATTCCCCAACAACAAATAGAAATTAGTTCCCTAGAGAAATAGGGGAACTCTATGAATAATGGAAGAAAAGAAGAGAATGGAAGTTTAAGAATTGGCTAAGAGTGTATTTCTATGCTCTCTTCTACCAGGGATAAAAAAGCTAGAGCCCTAGGGTCCTTTAACTAGCGCCAAACGCGTCCTAAAGTGCGGCCCGGTCCAAAAGAATCAAATAAGAGCAGAATTAGGGCCCGATCCACGTGAAATCACGCTCAAGCGTCGCAGGGAGCTCCCCCAAGCATGAATCAAGGGTTTTGTAAGGCTTGGGAGCCAGTTTTGGACGCCTGAGCTTCGGGCGTCCGTTGCCCGGGCGTCGGGTCCGTCGCCCGGGCAACCAGCGGTGAATTCAGCTTCGCTGTTTTGTGTTCCTATCGCTTGGGCTTCGGGTTTTCTCCCTTCTTGGTGCCTGTTTGACCCCTTTTGAGCTCTATCTTCATGGCTTTTCACTTCTTCTTCCAATATTGCTTCAATCTCTGTCAAAACAAGGGGAATTCGTTAGAAAACTGTTAAAATCAACCTCAACTCTCTTATTCACACAATTTACTGAAAACTCATGAGTTCAAGCAAGTTTCTAAGTGAAAAAGGGTGCTTTTAGTATTAAAATCATATAGCAAATAACGGTATTTTAATCCGTTATCATAAATACACAGTCGAAGATGATGCTAGACGTTTCAGCTGGAGGAGACATAAAAAGAAAGACTGAGGATGAGGCCTATGACTTAATTGAGAGTATGGCTGCGAATGAACAGGAAACCCATAGTGATAGGGGCGCACCAATGCAAAAGAGGGGAATTTTACATCTTCCTGCTGATGATGCTATGTTGGCTCAGAATCACCTTCTCGCTCAAAATTTGGATAATTTGATGAAGATTTTGTCTCAACTTCCAAAGGAGATTAAGAATGTCTCCCAAGCTCAACAACTTTGTGATTTTTGTGATGGTGACCATATTAATGGTCAATGTGCTGTGCCGGAAGAAATGCAACAGGAGGCAAATTACATGGGTAATCAGTTACAAAATAGGAAAGGAAATTTCAACCAAAGTAATTTTAACTAAGGTTGGAAGAACCACCCTAGTATTGGACCTAGTCAAAATAACCCATCTGGGCAAATAGGAGGCTTTCCTAACAATAGACAGCAACTATCACCTTTGTGGCAGCAGGTAGCTAATTTGACAAAGAATGTCAAAGACCTTACTGATAGATTTGATAAATTTATAAAGGTCTATGATTCTCACTATGCAAGCCACTAGGCCAATTTCAGAACTCTGAAGATGCAGATTGGTTAATTGTCAAAAAGGTTGGAACGACAGAAAAGAACCAATTTAGGGCTAATACTGATGTTAACCCTAAGGAGGAATGCAAAGCTTTTGTGATTAGGAGCAAGAGAAAAGCAGAAAAGGAAGTTGTTGAGGTGGAAAGTAATGAGGAGGAAAATGAGGAGATGAGTGAAAATACGGAGATTGGGAGCAGTGAGGAAGAAGAATAAAAGGAGAGGATTGAAAAAAATTTTGAAAATGAGGAAGAGAAGAGAGAAAATCAGAGAAGAGGAGGTCACTATGGGCCATTCAGGGAAATTTTTAATCAGGTGACTGTTGTTCCTTCAATGGAAATTCTTCCCCAGATTCCTGTTTACTCCAAGAGAATAAAGTACTATCTTGGAGAAGTGATAAATCTAGATGAAGAAGAAAAACAGGAGTGCGTGCAAGGCTCAGGAGGAGAAACCATCCGCCAAAGATGAAGGACCCAGGAAGTCTTACTCTTCCATGCGTGATTGAAGATGTGGATGTAGGGAGAGTTATGCTAGACTTTGGGTCTAGTATTAACATGATGCCTTTATCCTATCTGAACAGAACTGGAGGGCTAACATTGAAACCATATAATCTTACTGTAATGGTGGCAGATGGGACATCTACAAGACCGATTGGTATGGTGGAAGATGTAGTTGTTCGGATTGAACATCTTGAACTCTTGGTTCTATAGTCATGGACATGAACACGAATGAAAGGATTCCAATAATTCTGGGAAGGCCTTTCATGAAAACTGCCAAATTAGTAATGAGTATCCATAACGGGAGAGTTATGTTAAAAGACCAAGAAAGTATCTTAATGTATAATGCAACTACGGTGAAGCTCTCGCGAGAACAAAAGAGAGCTAAATATAAAGCTTCAAAGGAAGATGACGCAGCTGAAGAAACTGAAGGTACTGACACTGATGATTGTAAAATTTTGCAAGTACCTAAAGATGAAGAGGTAGATAAAGGAGAAACAATCCACTCACAGGACACACCATTCCCGCCTGGTTAAAAAGTAAGATACATGAATAAGGAGTGGATTGTGAAAAAGCTTAAAGAGGAAGGAGTAGTGGAGATTACAAGACCATACTCCAAAGCAATCAAAAGGGTGGATAGAAGATAGTTGATGAGTTAGATTGATGAAGACACCAACTGGGATGAGAAGACATGATTTTATTTGAATGAATCCCAATTGTTGTAAGACATTTTTTTATTTATTTTTGGACATGTAATTTTTGGATTTTTGAACAATTTTGGGTAGCATCTATTGAGGGATGCTAATTAATTATTTATCTACTGAAGGATACAAGTAAGTACACCTATTGAAGGGTGTTGGGAAGCACTTACTGATGAGTGTTAGAAAAGGTTTGAGCCAAGCTCATGACGTTAAACAAGCACTACCTGGGAGGCAACCCAGTTGATTATTGTTTAAATACCCTGCTTAGTTGCATTTTAGGATTCAGTGTTGCATATGAGAGGGGGAGTGCATAAAACTTAGAAATTGGAAATTGAAATCAAGTGTTACAGGTCTGAAAACATGAAAGCAAACTAAAAAGGGAAGAATTTTTTTCTAACGCCCACCGCTGAGCGTTAGTGGCCACTCAGTGGTGGCAATGCAGACTGGTTTTCTTGGGCTTTTCAAAAGCTCAGCGTTGGAAGCCCATTTGCACACTTTTTAAACTCCCTAGGATGCGCCCAAGCGTTCTCTACAGACCACAACACTTTCCTTTCACTTCCAAGAACTTTCTAAGGGTTTTTCCCCACTTTTCTCTTCACCCACTCACTTTAACTCCATAGTTCTTCAACGTTTTACCATTCCATTGTCAAAGGTTGGGGTTTTTGGTGAGAGCATTGCATTAGGAAGGCATTCATCATCATTCAAGAGGCAATTGCAAGAATCTAGAGTATCTCCACCCAAGTAAGTCATGCAATTTCATTCTTAGGGTTTCTAGAATTAGAAATTTATGAAGAACATGTGTAGAAGTATGATAAATTAGGGCTTTTGATTTCTATGCATGGTTTGATGATATAGAAACATTTTACACCGATTAAATTGCATGAAATTGTTTTGGAACTGTAATATTTGTGATTGGGTGCAGATTAGAACAGTCAGTGAACACTAGGCGTTCTGCGATGCCACCATTGGGCGGTAGGGAACTGATAACGGTTGAAAAACCGTTATTTTCATATGCTATTTTAGACTAAATTACTCCCTTTACTGCTTAGAATGAGCTTAGAATCAAGTAAAACTCAATAAATGAGTTAGTTCAAAGTCAAAAACTGTTTTTAGCTTTATTATGCTTGTTTTGCATTGTTTTGCAGCAAATCTGATGAAAGGGAAGATTGTAGTTGAGAATGAAGGTCTTAAACTCAAGGAAGAGTAAGGAAATTGAAGAAAATAAGAGTCTAGGAACCGCCCGGCGAAAAGGATTCACCGCCGGGCGGCCAGGTGCGAGGAGGAGACACCCAGCAGTGGACGCCAGGCGGTAGACCCCCGACGCCGGGCGGTTTTGCGATATAGGGGAAACCGCCGGGCGGTAGACCCCTGCCGCCGGGTGGTGGCACGAGTTAGGGAAACCGCCGAGCGGCAAAAGTGCGATGCCAGACGATTGTCAGATGGGCATGGACCTATTTTTTGTGGCGCTCCTCAGCTATAAATAGCCCTGTTACGAATTCATTCTCATTCTTTTGACAGAAGAGGGCGGCCAGACCTAATTTTCACTCTCTGGAGAGGATCTCTTGGATGCTTAGGCTCCTTTTCATCTTATCTAGGGTTTGTTTTCCATATCTTCCATTATTTTCATCTTGGTTCACCATGACAATGGTCAACTAAACCCTTTTGTTGTTGGGGAAAACAATGTAATCTTTTGAAACTCTCTTTTATTGAAACTCTTGTTTATTTATATGATTTTCATATGTGTTTATTATTAATTGTTGGGATCTCATCTATGCTTAAAGCTTTTATCGTTTAACTCATTCAATAACTGTTATTTGTCTTTATTGATAGGGGGACGTACAGTAATGCCATGAACTGGTGAGTAATTCCTTGGTTAAGCAATACCACCTAGGGATAGGGGGGGTAGGACGATCAATTGTTTTTGCTTCTGTTCGGTAATGCGTTGCTAGTTACTAGGTGAGGCTAGGGATAGCAAGCCAGTAATTAGTAATAGGCTCTTTTCGCCGAGGGATCGGGTTAAGGGTAGGCCAAGAAAGTTTGCATAACAATTAGATAATAAAGCAATTTAAACAAGAGGAGTAAATAAGAGAGAGCGGATTAGATGAAATTGTAAACCCCCAACAACTCCATTCATCCATCGTCTTAATCTCGTCAACTGAATCACACATTGCATGTTTATTTTGTGTCTTTGTATTCACCACCATTAATTTTTAATCACAAGTCTTACGATTTTAATTCACACGAACGATAAGGCCTTTCGAGTCTCATGGGAAGAACGATATTGGGTTTTACCAATTATATTACTTAAAACGATATTGTACGCTTGCCATTCCGTTAACAAGTTTTTGGCGCCGCTGCCGGGGACTCGAGGTTTAACTTTTTCAAGTAGTGTGGATTGATTGAATTTGACTTGATTTTATGTTTGTTTTTATTTATTTTTGTTCTAATAAATGTTCTCTAGGGTTTTGTGTCTAACATTTGCAGGATGCAGTTTGGACAAGAATTTGATTATATGGGCACTCAATTCTACCAAAATAATTTCAATCACTAGTGGGAACCTCACTCATACATGGATCAAAATAAAAAAGGGCACCAATCCTCTTTAAGAAAAGAAACATTGTGGGAAGCTGAAAAACATTTACAGGATGAACAAATCTCTTGTGCATTGAGGTCTTTGGGCATTATTAGGGTTAATACTGAAATTAATCCTAGAGAAGAATGTCAAGCCACTATATTTGAGGATGATAAGGTTATTGATGAAGAGAAGATAAAGGAAGATGAGATAACAAATGTATTGAAGTCTCTGGGTATTATTGGGAGTAATACTGAAGTTGACCTTAAAGAGGAATATCAAGTAACTATCTTTGGAAATGATAGGTTGAGTGAGGAAGACCAAGACGAGGAGAAAGAAAAAGAAGTGGTTGAAAGAAAATAAAAAAAATATAAAATGTGTGAAAATAAAAAAAAAAAAAAATCATGGAAAAATTAAAAGAGAAAGTTGAAGGAGAAGATTAATAAAAAAAAAAGAGGGGAAAGAAGAAAAGATTATATGCAAAACTTCTTCCTCATCAAAAGAAAAAGAGGAAGAAAGGAAAGAAGAAAATATCAGATGCAAAACCCCTCCCTCATGAAAAGAAATATCATTGGAAGAAAAATAAATTTATGTGCTTCATAAAAATCTTCAAGAAATTGAAGATTAAAGTTCCTATGATTGAAACATGGAAACATGTCCTTGGTGTTCTCAATTTTAGGAAAGAATTCAGTAGAAAGAACAAAAAGAAAAAGAATATCAAGCGTGAAGAAGTTTCAACACCTATTGATGGGTGTTTGTTGGGGCCATCCCGATTGTTGTAAAGCTTTTTTTTTTATTATTTTTTATATATATTTAGTTTAGGTCTATTTCATTTATTGTAAATAGTTGTTTATTTGAAAAATCTTTGGGTAGCATCTACTGAGGGATGCTAACTTTTAGGTATCCACTGAAGGATACCAGGAAGGTACATCTGCTGATGGGTATGGGTAAGGTTTGCACTCACTGATGAGTGTTGAACAGGTTTGGGTCAGGCTCGTGACATTAAACGAGCGCTACTAGGAGGCAACCTAGATTCTCTCTCTTTCACTTTTGCATTTTAAATTCGTAGAATAGGTTGAATTTTATTTTTAGTCTGTATGCTTGGCTTAAATACTTTCCTGAAGATGTTTGACTAAATAGATTGCATGATGAACTTATTTGATGATGATTTGATGTGAATGATTATGGAGTTGTGTTGCATGTTGATATCCTATGAAACAGATGTGTGATGAATTATGATTGTGGTTATGATACTAAGTAGGGTGTATGAATAAATGTTGTGTGAGAAAGCATGTTGTGTGAGGTATTGAGCTCCAGAGTTTTTATTGTTGTATGTATTGTTCACAGTAAAGCATGAATGATATTGTCTTAATCTTAATGATAGATTGATTTGCATGTGAATGTCATATGATCAAGGCCATGTTTGAAAACCCTTCTCTAGCCAAATTTTCGCCCAAAATGCTTAAAATTTTATACCCTTTTTGAACCTTAGCCTTAGACAGGATGAGAACCTTTGATTTGAAATTTTTACCTTGAGTTGGGTTGAGCTTAAGTGTATGTTTTGACAAGGTTCAAGTTTGGGGTTGTATTGGGGAAATTGAAAAGTAGTTGAAAAGCATTGAGCTCAATGAAAAAGAAAAATGCATGAGAGAAAGAAAAGAAAAGAAAAAAGGCATGAAAATGAGCTCAATGGAAAAAGAAAAGGGAAGAAGTTGGGAAATAAGTGAGATTGGTGAGGAAGAGAGTTGTGCTTAAATGTTGAAGATTATGGTAGCTCTCTTAACTCAAGGATTTTGTTTTCCAGAAAAACCAATTTTTCTTGTTAGCCCAGCCTCATTACAAGCCTTGGAAAAGTCCTTTTGATGGCATTTGCATGTGAAGATGTCGATTGTTTAAGATGAATGGCAATTTTATTTCATGTGACTTGTGAATAATAAAGAGTGGAGTGCCACCCTAAACACTTGAGTGATTGAGTGAAACACTTGCTTAGTGAGAACTTCTAAATTTTATGATTGCATCTTTGCTTAGTGGATTGATCATTCATAATATTAAACATCTGTTGAGGAACATGTGAGATAACTGAATTGAGAGCATGCATGTATCTTGATTTGATTTCACTGAAGGTCTGAAATTAAGTAGTTCTTGTCATGTACTTTAGTAGTGTTGAATCATTGGATGAAATAGTAGAAAGATTTGTTTTCCATATCTTCCATTATTTTCATCTTGGTTCACCATGACAATGGTGAACTAAAACCTTTTGTTGTTGGGGGAACAATGTAATCTTCTGATACTCTCTTTTATTGAAACTCTTGTTTATTTATATGATTTTCATATGCGTTTATTATTAATTGTTGGGTTCTCATCTATGCTTAAAGCTTTTATCGTTTAACTCATTCGATAAATGTTATTTGTCTTTATTGATACGGGGACGTACAGTAATGCCATGAACTGGTGAGTAATTCCTTGGTTAAGCAATACCACCTAGGGATAGGGGGGTAGGACAATCAATTGTTTTTGCTTCTGTTCGGTAATGCATTGCTAGTTACTAGGGGAGGCTAGGGATAGGAAGCCGGTAATTAGTAATAGGCTCTTTTCGCCGAGGGATCGGGTTAAGGGTAGGCCAAGAAAGTTTGCATAACAATTAGATAATAAAGCAATTTAAACAAGAGGAGTAAATAAGAGAGAATGGATTAGATGAAATTGTAAACCCCCAACAACTCCATTCATTCATACTCTTTTCTAGTCAATTGAATCAACACATTGCATGTTTATTTTCTGTCTTTGCATTCACCACAATTATTGAATTTTTCTCCGCAAGTCTTACGATTTTGGTTCACACAAACGATAAGGTCTTTCGAGTCTCATGGGAAGAACGATAATGGGTTATACCATTTATATTACTTGATACGATATGGTACACTTGTCATTCCATTAACAACCTTCCTTTCCACATTCATGGCACTAGACAACATTTGTACTGAAGCTCTTCTTTTTGCTTTGACCTGCATGGTTAGACAGTTGACTATCATTTTGCATAAGTCGACTAAACTTTCTTACCATCAAGGTCATCAATTCTTTTTCATCCATGTTTGTTTCTGTGTTGTTCTTGCTTGAAGCTTTCAGAGCAATGGACTTCTTTTCTTCAATCTCCTCTTCATCCTTTAATCTACCAAGTTCCAACTCATGTTCTCGTAACTTGCCAAACAAGGTAGCCATGTTCATAGTTGTAAGATCTTTGGATTCAGAGATTGTTGTAACTTTTGGTTGCCAATTCCTGTTCAGACTTTTCAAAATCTTGATGTTGATCTCCTCCTTATCAAACACCTTACCGAGAGCCATTAGATGATTTACAATGTGAGTGAATCGTTTCTACACATCATACATGTTTTCTCCAGCCTTCATTCTGAACAATTCATACTCCTATATCAATGAGTTCTTTCTAGCTCTCTTGACTTCATATGTGCCTTCATGAGTTACCTCTAAGACATCCCACATTTCCTTTGCAAATTTGCATTGAGATATCCTGAAAAGTTCATCAATTGTCAGTGTAGAGGTAATTATATTTCTAGCTTTAACATCATACTGAGCTTTTCTATTTTCATCAGCAGTCCACTCAGTAAAAGGTTTTAAAACAGTTTCACTATCAACAGTTTTTGTAGGCACATATGGACCATTCTAAGTGGCATCTAAAATTCACTTATCTTGCAATTCAAGAAAGATTTTCATTCGAATTTTCCAAAAAGGATAATTTTCACCAGCAAACAGAAGTGGTCTGTTTGTTGAAGCACCTTCACCAAAAGTTTGAAAACAATAAGCCATCCCCAGGTTTTATAGTCGAATAAGATAAAAGCAGAGTCGACTAAATTTTCAAATATTTTATGAAAACCAGCTTTGGTGCCAATTGTTGGGAAACAGGTAGGCTTCGATTTTACACCAAGAGGGGGGGAGGGTGAATTGGTGTTGTTTCTAAACCAAAATCTTTTCGTAATCTTTAATCAAAAGTATGAAGCTTTGTTATCTTTCTTGAAATGCAAGTAATGAAAATTTCTATGCAGCGGAAAAACGTAGTTAACTGCGTAACATATATAGTCGACTGAAATAAAGAGTGCAGGGATAGAGAAAAGCAAACACTAGTTTTTATAGTAGTTCGGCCAACAATGCCTACATCCAGTGTCCTTCCAACCAAGGAAGCAAATGCACTATATAAGTTGCGGTTTTTACAACAAGGAATTTATAAAAGACCTCATGTCAAAAATATAAATCTCCTATCTAACCCAAAACCAAAATATAGTTGAAATAACCAAAACCAGACTTGCAGCAAGAATTCCCTCTTCTGCAATCTGAACCCACGTCAAACAATCCTCAATGTGTAACCCATGTATCACAACAGGTCAATTCTAGCACTCTTCATAGGATGCCAAGCCTTCAAACAACACAGCCGTCTTCACAGGATAACAAGCCCTCAATGATCAATCAAGAAGCACATTCTTTATGCAGCTGATCACACAATCAGCGCATAAGCCTTCTCCCTTTGAATCTCTCCCAAGATAGATCACCATCGTCCTCTTGGAGAATTCTTGGAGCTGTTAACACAAAAAATTCAATATGAAACAAGAAATGAAAATGTTAGAGCATCAAAAGTCTTTGAACAAATCGTGTTCAGCCAATTTATAGATTTCTGTCAGTCAGATTGTTTCTCAATCGAATTCACTACTAATACAGTCGACTGTATTAATACAGTTATAACAGATAGTCAACTTAGTAGTTCTCAACGAAAATTAACACACATTTAATACAGCTGACCAAGTCATCAATGTTTAACTAACTTTTAAAAAATATAGCCGTTGGAGCGTGTAAGCATAACTGAATTCCAAAACGGATCAATAATACAGTCGAATGTACTTTGGACAAAGTTGACTAAAACATGGAAAAACATTTTGAAATTCTTTTCAATTCAAAACATCACAGAGCACTGATTCTCAAAATTTGTACAAAGGTTCTAGAATAGTCGAATCCATTACATATGTATTCGACTGGACTAGAACTTTGTCACACAATTATAAGTTTATAAACGTGGTTGTGATTTTTCACTTTCCAAAATGTGCAGTAAAATATTTTTGATACAACAGTTTACATTGCACATAATCATACAATCATGTTCCACAAATATATCACACAATTAACATTGGAACATACATCAAAGTACATCAAAACATGTTCAACAGATATAACAATCAGTTCAAAATAAGAACATATAATACAACAACATATGTACTGTTATTAAGCATAGTGTTGTCATCATCAAAAACTAGATTGATATAGTATTTGTGTTGTCAACAATCTCAACATTTACTACATGCTGAGGCAGTTGAATGTGAACATTGGCGAGGTCATCGCTAATCAGATAGAGAGTTGCGCTACTAATAACGGTTGAAAAATAGTTATTTTCATGCTTCATTTGAGACCAAATTACACCCTTTAAGGCTTAGAATGAGCTTAGAATCAAGCAAAACACGTTTGTTGAGTCGATTGAGAGTCAAGAGCTATTTTTAGAGATATTATGCTTGTTTTGCAGCAATTTTGATAAAAGTGAAGGATGGGATTGAAGATGAAGGTCTTAGACTCAAGAAGAAGGAAGAAACATGAAGAAAATAAGAGTCTAGGAACAGCCCAGAGCCAAAATCCAACGTTGGGCTGCCAAACACAAGGAGAAAGCACTGTCTGCACCCAGGGGTGGACGCCAGGCGGTTTTGCGATTAGAGGTAAACCGCCGGGCGGTGGCGCGATTATGGGGAAACCGCCGGGCGCCAAAAGTGTGACGCCGGGCGGTTGTCTGCTTGGCTTGGACCTGTTTTTTGTGATTTTTATGATCTGTTTGGGCTTGGGCTTGTTTTATGTTATTTTTATGCCCTATTTAAAGGCCAGAACGCCTTAGGGTTTGTATCTTTTGATGCCTTACGCACAGAAACACACTTTTTACCCCTTTGGGATAGATTTGGGGATGGTGACAACTCTCCTTTTCTCCTTTTTAGGGTTTGTATCTCTTTCATTCCATTATTCACCTAGTTTTTCCATGACGATGGAGAACTAATCTTATTTGTTGCTGGGGAAAGATGTAACCTCTAAACTCTCATATATCGAATTTCTTGTTTATTTATATGATTTTCATATGCTTTGATTATCAATTGTTGGGTTCTCATATGCTCTTAAGGCTTTTATCATTTAACTCATTCGATAACTGTTGTTTGCCTTTATTGATATGGGAACGTACAATAGTGTCATGAACTAGTGAGTAATTCCTTGATTAAGCAATACCACCTAGGGATAGGGGGGTAGGACGATCAATTGTTTTTGCTTCTGTTCAGTAATGCGTTGCTAGTTACTAGGGGAGGCTAGGGATAGCAAGCCAATAATTAGTAATAGGCTCTTTTCGCCGAGGGATCGGGTTAAGGGTAGACCAAGAAAGTTTGCATAACAATTAGATAACAAAGCAATCTAATAAGAATAGTAGAATTATGAGAGTGATTGGGTGAAATCTGAATCCTAGCAACAAATCCATCTCATATTATCAACATCATCCATCCACTTTTGTGTTTAACCTCAATTGGTCAAATTGCATTCATGTTTATTTTTCTGTATTCAAAAACCTTAAAAATATTTTGTTTTTATAGTCTTGATTGGTTAAGCAAAAGCGCAACAGTTTAGTGCAGTGAGTCTCTTGGGAAAACGATACTTGGACTTACCATTTTATTATTACTTGATACGATCTGATACACTTGCCAGTTTTGTTAACAAGTTTTTAGCGTCGTTACCGGGGACTCATGGTAGAATTATTCTATGTGTGTGATTCTTGACTGATTAGACTTTCTATCTTTCTTTCTTTCTATCTCTCTTTCTGTTTTTTATCTTTATGTTTTTATTTTTCTGTTTTAATAAAAAAAAATATCTTTTTCTGCTTTTATTTTTCTGTTTTTATCTTTCTGTTTTTTAAAAAAAAAACGAAAAAATATATATCTTTTTCTGTTTTCATTTTTCTGTGTTTATTTTTCTGTTTAAAAAAACGAAAATAAAATAAAATAATATCTTTTCCTTATTCTTCTCCTTATCTTTCTATCTTTCTATCTTTCTGCTTATTCTTCTCCTCATTCTTCTCCTCATCTTTCCATCTTTCTATCTTTCTATTTATTTTTCTTTTTATCTTTTTATTTTTTTTTATCATTCTATCTCTATCTTTTAAAAAAAAAGAAAATTAAAATAAAAAAAAAATATCTTTTACTGTTTTTAATTTTTGGGCTAATTCTGTGCTCTAGTGCAGTGTTCTTTAGTGTGTGCAGGATAAAAAAAATTGTATTAGGAACACAAGATCATCAGGAGGGAGAATTGGTTCACCAACACCCTGATGTGAAAAGTAACAAACCCAAACCTGATACACCAGTGAAATTTAAGAATAGGTTATGGGTTGTCAAGACTATCAAAGCAAACAGAGCGCTCTTGAGATTGAGAATCCTTAGAGTTGGTGACAAGAAAATTGTTGGTGTCATGAAGGAAGGAAGAACACCAACATAAAATAGCAACACCTACTGATGGGTGTTTGGGATTTACCGGGTCAAGCTAATGACGTTAAAGAAGCGCTTGTTGGGAGGCAACCCAGTTTCTAACCCCGTTTTTGAATTCTTTTTGTTTCTTTTCTTTTATTTGATTTTTTTTTTTTTTAGGTTAAATGTTGCTTCTGATGGCAGTGATGAAAGCATCTACTGATGGATGCTTCTACAACATCTACTAATGGATGTTAGGTGATTTGGCATCTCCTGATGGAAGCCAATGTAGATAAGAAAGATTAACATCTACTAATGGATGCTATATGGTTAGACATCTACTTATGGATGTCACTGACAACATTTACTGATGAATGCTACTGGGATAGCATCTATTGAGGGATGCTAGAAGATTTAGGTATCTACTGAAGGATACAGGAAGGTACACCTACTGATGGGTGATGGTAAGTTTTGCACATACTGATGAGTGCTAGAAAGGTTTGGGTCAGGCTCGTGACGTTAAACAAGCGCTACCTGGGAGGCAACCCAGTTTTCTAAACTTATTTTTTAAAATTATGTTCTATTTGCTTCTGTTTTTAGAATAGGTATTGATGTACTTGGTTGGACACTACATCTTATGCAGTGGTTTGATATTGATATTTTTTCATGATGGGTATTACTTGATGATGCTTTGAGATTGATGAAGTTGAGATTGCACAAAATGCTGAAATACAGGTGGTGGTTCACAAGCTGTGTGAACAAATGCATTGTGGTTTTGTGATTGTGATTATGAGGCTAAGCAGGGTATTTGATTAAATGATTGGAATAAGCTTATGAGTGAGGTTTGAGCTCCAGAGTTCTTAATTGATATATTTTCTATCTATTGGAAGCATAAATGATTTTGCCTGAGTTTCTGTGATTGATTGAATTACGTGTATGTGTCATATGATCAAGGCCATTTTTTATAAGTCCTTTTTCTAGCCAAAAATTTTGTCCCAGTTGAAAAAGGAACATCATATGTTCTACCCTTTTTTGAACCTAAGCCTTAAACAGGATAAAAAACCCTTGCTTTGAAAGTCTTTGCCTTGAGTTAGGTTGAGAAATATTTTTGTGGTATTGTTAAAGGTTCAAGTTTGGGGTTGTTGGGAGAAGTTGAAAAAGAAAAAGCTAGGCATTGAGCTAATGTGTTGAAAAGAAAATGCATGAGAAAAGATGAAAAAGATAGAAAAAGAAAAGCATGAAAAGAAAAACTCAATGTGAAGAAAAGGGAAAGTTGGGAATAAGTGAGATTGGTAAAAAGAGAGTTTGTGCTTGAACCATGATTATGTGAATAACTCTCTTAACTCAAGGATTTAGTGATGTAGAAAAACCAATTTTCCTTGTTAGCCCAACCACGTTATAAGCCTTGAAAAGTCCTTGTGATGACATGTATATGTGATGATGTTTGATTGTGGTAAATGAAAGGCAATTTTGTTTTATGTGACATGTGGATAGTAGAGAAAACGAGTGACCTCTTGAAACACCTGTGTGATTGATTGAAACACTTTATCTGGTGAGGAATGATTTCATGAATTCATGATCATATCTATGCTTAGCTAATTGATCATTCATGAGAATAACAACTGTTGGAATATTATGTGATTATGTGAACATCATGATGAGTAATTTGAATCAAAGCATGTGCACATCTTGACTAAATTCTATTGATGAGTGATTACCTATCTTGAAAGAAAGAGCTTTTGAATGTGATTGAACCATTGTGTTGATTTGTGGAAGACTAAGTTTCATTTTGTTTGCTTGAGCACAAGCAAAGTTCTAAGTTTGGGGTTGTGATAACGGTTGAAAAACAATTATTTTCATGCTTCATTTGAGACCAAATTATACCCTTTAAGGCTTAGAATGAGCTTAGAATCAAGCAAAACACGTTTGTTGAGTCGATTGAGAGTCAAGAGCTGTTTTTAGAGATATTATGCTTGTTTTGCATTGTTTTGCAGCAATTTTGATAAAAGTGAAGAATGGGATTGAAGATGAAGGTCTTAAACACAAGAAGAAGGAAGAAAAATGAAGAAAAGAAGAGTCTAGGAACAGCCAAGAGCCAAAATCCAACGCTGGCCAGCCAAACACGAGGAGAAACACTGGTAAAAAAAAAGCATTATACAGCGCACATTATGCCACGGTTCATCCGAAACCGCAACATAATGTTGCGCGGTGGCAGTTTTGTAAATAAAACGAACTTATATGCCGCGGTTCCCCACTTAACCGCGGCATATACCCCAGTCAACCAACCCCTTTGACGCCACGTCAGAAAAAAAAATTAAAGCAAGGGGAATAGGTCGCGGTTGGTCAGAGAACCGCGGCCTATTCCCCGTTCAATTTAATGCAAGGGCTGACTGATGGGGAATGTCAGCAGGTGGCAGGGGGAATACGCCGCGGTTGGTCAGAGAACCGCGGCCTATTCCCCTTTCAATTTAATGCAGGGGCTGACTGATGGGGAATGTTAGCAGGTTGCAGGGGGAATACGCCGCGGTTGGTTAGAGAACCGCGACGTATTCCCCCTGCCACCTGCTGACATTCCCCAAATGGCAGTTGGGAGCAGTTGGAGGGATTCTGAACGTTAGGGAATATGTCGCGGATGGGCAGAGAACTGCGGCCTATTCCTTTATCAGAGTAAATTTTATAAATTTCAAGGCATATGCCGCGGTTGGGCGCTAAACCGCGGCATATAAGTTAAAAAAAATTTCAAAAATGCCATTTTGGATAAGTTTTTTTAAATGAATAGGCCGCGGTTCAATGTAGAACCGCGGCATAAAGGGGGGATATGTCGCGGTCAAGTTTAGAACCGCGGCAGATTCCCTTCTGAATGTTAAAAAACAAAAGCTCTGAACAGTTTTCTTCTTCACGCGAACCTGAAAACCTTCGTCTTCGCCTCATCTCCGCCGCAATCGAGTTGCGATTTTCTGTCGTCATTGTGCTTGCATTGCTCGGACCGCCATTCTTCTCCGACCGCCATTCTTTTCTGCTCCGACCGCCATTCTTCTCCACCGGCCTTGCTTCTCTGCCGCACCGTTGCTTCTCTGTTGCACCGTTCATCTCCTGCGAGCCAACCTGGTTTGACTTCTCGCCCTTCTTATGCTTTTATGCGATTCCTTTTAAATTTTATTGTGCTTTTGTTGTTTTATATGCTTGTGATCCTCAAATTAAGGTCGGTGATATATATACTTTTGTTGTTTTATGCAATTCCTTGATTTCTCGCATTGTCTAGGAAGTTTTGTTTTTGGGGCTTGTGGAAAGGAATTGAGCGAAAACCATTGGGATCACTGATTACATTTGCATGAATGAGATGTCAGAAGCCAAATACAATTGAGAAACTAAAATCAATAATTATCCCATTACCAGAAACTGTAGCATGATGTAGTTCTAACTCATAATGTGATATCTAATTCCAATTTTAAAAAAATTGAAAAATGTAATTACGTGGCAATGTGAAAGTTATTTAAGATCATGTAATTTCTCTATGCTTACGGAAGAAGCTAGTTTCTCTCGATTGTTGCCAAATATTTTAAATAATAAAGGTTGGGTTTGATCACGACATCAAATCACATAAAAAACCTTACACATATTTAACTAAAAATAACAATAGAAACCACATGATGATAAAGAAAAATAGAGAATACATAATTTGCTAAAAATAACAATAGAAACCAGTTTCTGACCCCTCGGTATGAAATTCTTCTTTACACTTCTCAATTTTAAAGGTTTTTAATGCTCTATATTACTTATCTTATCTTTTCATGTAACAACAGACGCAGGCACAGGAGAAGATTCCTCTATCTGAGGAAGATCCTCTTGCTTCATTGCATCCACTTGCTGACATCCTTGATGAGAAGCCTTTGGAGGTTGAGTATGATGCTAATGTATTTGGGAGAGGCTCTGAGGTCCCAATATACCTTCATAGCCAAGATGTCCGTGAGCTTGCGTCGGGAACACAAGAGTTGAATATTTCAATTATTCAGCTATGGCTCATGTAAGTCTATGAGCAATTATTTATATATAAAATTGATTTATATATCAAGTATCCTTATATCAAAGTTAATTTTTGATTTCAGGTATATGTCTGGGGTCAGTAACAAGTTGGGGCGTTTAGATGATTATGGATTCGTTGATCCCCAATTAATTCATGAATCAAATGATTTTGAGCAGATCAACATGAATCTGATAAGAAGTTTTGCAAGCTGCAAGAAAATATACTTGTTGCCTTATATATCCGGGTAAGTGAACTTTGTTAACATAATAATGTTCCATATGTGATTTTAATATTTAATAGTTACGTTATTATGAATTTCAGGCGCCATTGGCAACTTCTTGTTATGTTTACGCAAGACAACACTGCTTTGTGGTTCTGTTCATTGCACAGGCCTCCTCCCCCACAACTCAAACAAGCAATTGATTGGTAAGAACATCAATGTTTGGACTTTCTTTGTTATATAAATGAATGCTAAAACCTTTTTTTATAAACAGTTCTATTCCAGGAACTATGATGATGGGTGGGAGATTAATTGCTAACAGTAGAAAGATTACTTGGATTTCTCTCAAGGTTTGACATATGCTAAAGCCATACTTTGTTATACTTGTTTTATTTTAATGTTATTCACTAACTATTATCAATTGTGATGATATATTGTAGTGTAACAGACAAAATGGGTCATATGAGTGCGGATACTATGTAATGTATTGGATGACCCATATTGTTCGTTCTCACATCACAAGGAGCTGGGAAACGGTAATATTTAACTTTAACAAATTTTGATTTTTTTCCCAAATGTTGAATTCATATACACTAATTAATATGAATTGTCTTTTGCAGAGATTCAAGACTACTACACCAGTTCCTGAGAAGCCACTACTATTCATTAGGAAGGCTGCTGCGAAGTCTATAATTAGATTATACAATAGCTCTTAGATTTAAACATTGCATTTGATTAGATTGTATTTTCTTAGACTCTGTACTTTATTTGATGTTGAAATACATTTGAACATGTCTTTGTTATGTTGAAATTGAATTTCTGTACATGTTTTTATATGCAGGTCTGTTTTTGTGGTAGTGGATATCACAAAAACAGACCTGCAATTTTAAAAAACTGCAGGGGAATATGCCGCGGTTGTAACCTTAACCGCGACATATACTTTTTCGTTTTAATTTTTTTTTTTAAAAAAGACATATGGCCGCGGTTCTTGCACTAACTGCGGCCTATAGTGGACACTTTCTGCTGCGGTTGAACCGCGACATATAGTGGACAATTTTTTTTTTTTTAAAAAAGGACTTAGGTAGCGGTTCTTTGGAAAACCGCAGCATATTACAGAACTTATATATCGCAGTTGTAACCGCGGCCTAAAGTCTCTGACTTACTACCGCGGCTAAATATGCCGCGGTTCGTAAACCGCGACATATAGTGAAAAATAACCGCAGAAAAAGCCCCCCGCTGCACTAGTGAAAGCACTGTCTGACACCCAAGGATGGACCAAGAAAGTTTGCATAACGATTAGATAACAAAGTAATCTAATAAGAATAGTAGAATTATGAGAGTGATTGGGTGAAATCTGAATCCTAGCAACAAATCCATCTCATATTATCAACATCATCCATCCACTTTTGTTTTTAACCTCAATTAATCAAATTCCATTCATGTTTATTTTTCCGTATTCAAAAACCCTAAAAATATTTTGTTTTTATAGTCTTGATTGGTTAAGCAAAAGCACAACAGTTTAGTGTCGTGAGTCTCTTTGGAAAACGATACTTGGACTTACCATTTTATTATTACTTGATACGATCTGGTACACTTGCCAGTTTTGTTAACAGCTACTATTGTGAGTAGTAGGACACCACTGGGACATCCTTCCCTCATTACATATCTATGCCAACAGGCTGGGGTGGATACTTTCATTCCACTGTTTGAGATGCCTAGAAAGGTCATAGATGCCTCATACTAGAGACAACATTGTGAAGGAGATAAGGTAGTTGAACCAGTGCCTAGGAGACGTCCTAGGAGAGGAGCAGCTAGGTAGGATGAGCCAACACACCACGTAGAGCCATTCCAGATGAGGGACATGTACATGTCCATGATGAAGGCAAGACTTGAGGCCATTCGCAGAGGACATGTGGCCACAACTGAGATGATAGTGGGCCTATACGACACCATCGGTGCACAGGTGGACTATGGACGAGTTCCATAGTGCTATGGCATGGTCACAGGAGCAGGCACAGGGTAGTGGATCTGGAGTAGCTGAAGCTCCAGTGATGGATGACGATGAGGAGGATGACGCCTTTTAGGATGCAGAGGCTGGAGATGAGGATGATGATTCTGATGACAGCATGAGCTGAGTTGACATTTACTGATGGATGTCGTATGCAGAAGAGCAGGGTTTATTTTTCTTTTTCTCTTGTAATTTGAACTTGTAGAGTAGGTTTTCTTCGGTTGAGTAGTGTAGGTTTGTGTGAACTTGTCTGAACATCTTATCTGATTGTGGTTTGACTTGTTTTAATGCATGATGAGTATGCTGGATAATGCTTGATGTTGATGATGATTGAGATTGTTATATGCTTCTATACAGGTGAATTGTTCACAAGCTTGGAATAGGTGCATGATGAGTTATGATTGTGGTTATGATGCTAAGCAGGATGTATGACTGAATGATTAAGTAAGCATAGTTGAAGTGAGGTTTTAAGCTTCAGAGTATTTGTTGATATATTTGCTATCCAATTGAAAGCATGAATGATATTGCCTGAATCTGTATGATTGATTGAATTGCATGCTTATGTCATATGCTTAAGGCCATTTTTGAAAGCCCTTACTTAACCAAATTTTCACCCAAAGTAAAGAGAACCATGTGTTCTACCCTTTTTGAACCTTAGCCTGAGACACTTTGAAAACATTGTTGATAAAAATCTTTACCTTGAGTTATGTTGACAAATATTTTATGGTATTGATAAAGGTTCAAGTTTGGGGTTGTTGGGGAAATTGGAAGATAAAAGAGAAAGCATTGAGCAAAATGTGTTGAATGATAAAAGCATGAGAAAAAAAATAAAAGTGTGAAAGATAAAACGTATGTCTGCATCTTGATTATATTTCATTGAAGAGCTTAATTGAGTTATTACTTGTTGTGGAAACGTATGTTTTGAAAAGTGTTGAACCATTTTGATGATAGGTGGAATGTCAAGTTTTATTTTGTTTGCTTGAGGACAAACAAAGTTCTAAGTTTAGGGTTGTGATAACGGTCTAAAAACTGTTATTTTTATACATTAATTTGATATCAAAATACAACCTTTATGACGTAGAATTAGCTTGAAATCATGCATTTTGTTTAAGTTAGTGAACAAGAGAGCCAAAAGTGGTTTTGGATATATTATGCTTGGTTTTACATTGTTTTGGTAGGATTTTATGAGAATTGAATGATGAAGATGAAGAGGGAAGGACTTGGAATTGAATTGTTTTGGTAGGATTTTACGACCACCGCCTAGCGCTAACCCACCACTGAGCGTCAGTAAGCGCTGAGCGTCCAGCATTGCCATCTCTGAGCGTTAGCTAGCGCTAAGCGCCTAAATGAATGGGCCTGGGCCAAATTTTTGTTACTTTTTTGCCTTATAAATAGACCCAATGCGATTTCAGAAGTAATCTTTGGGCAATCAGAGACGTCCAGAGCTCTTCTTCACTCCTTGGAGGCGGTTTTTGGATGTGGGAGCTCCGAATCACATATTCTAGGATTTATCTTTTCATTCTTTTCATTTTTTTCATCTAGTTTCACCATGTCCATGGTGAACTAAAGTCTTTGTTGTTGGGGAACAATGTAATCTTTTGAAACTCTCTTATATTGAAATTCTTGTTTTATTCATATGCTTGCATATTCTTGTATTATCAATAGTTAAGTTTTCTTATCCGATTATCATGCTTGCATTGTTTAACTCATTCGGTGTATTGATCCTTGATTTTGTCGATATGGAACAGAAGGGATAGAATTTGCTTAAAATGTTGGGAAGCTAAGAACCGAGAAGGGATCATAATGCTTTTGGAGGAGATAAGAAAACTAAAAAATAAAAGTTAATACATTAATACGTGATTACTTTTAAAACTAACAAAAAAATCACATTAAATTATTTTAAATAAAATAGAAATTAAATTAAAGTAATATATATGAAATAAACTCCAAAAATAATAAAATCAAATTACTAATTAAATAAATAGTTTATAAACGAAATATTTAAATAATATTATTGAGTAAACAATCATTTTATTTTCAAAAAATATAAAATTATAAAACTATAAAATTATATAATAAATTATAAAATTACATAAACTAACAAGATGGATAAGATAACCCTTATATCACTGACTAATAATCACATCACTAAGAGAAAAATGTAATATTAAAAATTAGAAAGTTAAAAATTTTTTAGAACTTAATAGAATAAAAGAAAATTTAATAGATACTCAATTAAAAAAATTTAAATTTATTAAAGACTTGAAACTTAATTAAATCGTTAAATTAAAAATAAGGCTTAATTATTAGAAAATTTCAATGTAATAATTTTTATATTTATTTTCTGTTACTTAATTAACCGTATCATCAGTCGTTTTCATTTAGTCTAAATAGATTGCTTTAAGTAGAAAGTGTAGAGTGTGTGAGAAATGGGAATCCAAATTTAATAGATTAATTGAATTGGTTTAGTCAAACACAAAGTTGTTTTAATCACTTAGTTTTGGAAAAACACTTCATCACCAATCTCTTAACCTAGTTAGTTAAAAAAAAAAAAGTCTCAAAAGAAGTTTATATTTTTAATATTAATATAAATTACAGCTTCAAATGTTGATATAAGTGTTTTACAGATTGTGTGCTTTTTTTTATATTACATAATAGTATCAGCATATCTGAATAATTCAACGAGAGAAAAATAAGATTTTTTTCTTAAAGTCTATGTAATTAATAGGAAGGTTGTTTTAAAATAGACTAAATGTGAATTGGTTTTAAAATAAATCTTTTTTCTTTTTTAAGATTTCAAAAACTATTATACAAATAAGCAATTTATTACAAGTTTGCAATAAATAACTATTTATTATTGGTTTTACACAGACTTTTAAAACACACACAAAGCCTATGCTAGTATATCTAAGAAAAATACTTCTAAAACCATGGATATCATAAATTACGTCAGTTCCCTTTTTTTAAGGTATGTTACCCTGTATTTAAGAAATACTTCTACTAAAACCTGGGTATCATAAATTACATCAATTCCCTTCTTTTAAGGTATGGTAACATTGTGGACAGACTTTTCAATCTAGATCATCTATCTTACCAAAACATATTTATATTAATAAATTATTTCTTTATGAACTTAAATAAAAAACTTTGAATAAAAAAGTTGAAGCCTTAATATCTCTAATGGTCCCTTATTTTTGTCAACTGTGTTTGATTTGGTTCTAGTTTTTTTTTTTCTGTTCAATGTTGTCCCAAATAATGTATTTTTTGTTCAAATTTGGTCCTTTTTGCAAAAGGTGTTTAAATCGCTAACGACAGATAGTCTAGCTACGCAATAAGTGACACATCGCCCTTGACACGTCGTCACCATCTCCTACCTCCAGAAACCCTAATTTCCCCCTAACCCTAACCGCCGCCGCCACGCTCACGGCCAGCCACCATCTTCGATCCATCTTCAAACATTTGAAACCCTAACCAGATGGTTGTGCCGCCACCACCGTTGTTCATCTTCTCCATCCAACAACCACCCAGAAACACCACCATGACCATTTTCCCCTTCCTCCACGTGAATCGCCATCAACATTTTGTCGTGACAACCATGACTGCCGCAACGAGAAAGCGAACCATGTGCAAGCTCATCTTCTCCGTCAAGTCTTCAACCTGCAAAGGAAAATACAGAGAACGAAAAAGTCAATTGGAGCAGAATCGCTGTCGCAAAAGCACCAGTCTCCATCAATCTTCATCTTCTCCAATCATCGCGAAGCTACTCTTCAAACCTGGAAGTAGAAAGAAACCAAAGAAACCAAATCGCAAACAAGCAACCATGAGCTAGATTCACATCGCCACGCTCATGAATTTCGAAACCCATTCAATTTTCCTCTCGCGGCGGAGTAGGCCTAAGGAAGTTTTCCCTCTTACATTCAGAAACCCTAATTTTTTGGGTGGGGAAGGGATTTCCATGTGGCAGTCTTTCATTAGCTACGTCATGTTTCAGTTAAGGCAGATCAGCACTGATATACACAGCCGGACTGTCTGCAGTTAATGATTTAAACCCCGTTTGCAAAAAAGATCAAATTGAACAAAAATTACATTCTTTAGGACAATATTAAAAAGCAAAAAAAAAAAAAAAAACTGGAACCATATCAAACGTACTAACGGAAATAGGGACCATTAGGTATTAAGCCAAAATTGAATTGAATAATTGAATTATATATGAAATGTTTAGAGACTTTATTAACATAATTAAATACCAAATTACTGACTTTAAAAACATGGTTTTGATGACAAAGTTGGAAAGCTTTTGCACAAATCTTAGCATATTAAGATTATTATATTAAACCCATAGATATGATTAAGATATATTTAAACTTTTACACTAATTACGGATGAAGCATGCAAAATATTTGAGTCAGCTCTTTTAAAACAAGTTTTTGTATTCTTTTTTAAAAAAACAACAAAACAGTCTTATTTAAGTTCATAATATTTTTATGGAGGACAGAGCTTTCTTCCTTTTTATATTATATATATATATATATATATATATATATATATATATATATATATATATATATATATATATTATAGAAATCCACTTATTTTAAGAATCGATGAAATAACCTATTTTTAATCCTTATATTCTATTTTATTTTAAATTGACGATTGAGATTAATTAAAAAATAGATGCATTTAAGTATTTAATGAGATATCTTATTAAAAACATCATTATCATTCTTTCTACAATTCTTTTTTAAGTATTGCAATATTCTCTCTAATTACTATTAAGTATTCAATAATTACGAAAGAAATATTATAGAAACCTTTCATATTTACAAATTTATACTTAAATAAAAATTAATTTTTAAAAGATCTTACTTTATGTTATAAAATACGTATATTTTAATTAAATATAATCACATTGTAATTATTTAAAAATTTAATTTTTATTTTATTACTGGCTAAAATTTAATTATAATAATATTATAATTAAATAATATCATTTACAATAATAAAATATAAAAGTTTAACATAATGTTATCAATTTATTATAATTATTAACGTTTGTAATACTATTTATATTTTAAAATATTCAGTACTTTTTTATATTTATGAATTATTAAAAATATTAATAAACATAATATTACCTTATATTTTCAATTAAAATAAATAAATAATTAAATATATTTCTATTATATATCTATCGTGTCCTATAAAATAGTACTTGTTTTAATTAGAGTTACATTTAAAATAAATCTTTAAAAATAGTTATATGGTTTAGAATGCATGGTGAATAGAAATTAAAGTTATGCATTTAAAAAGTAATGGTGTGTGTGTGTGTGTGTGTGTGTGTGTGTGTGTGTGTGTGTGTGTGTGTGTGTGTGTGTGTGTGTGTGTGTGTGTGTGTGTGTGTGTGTGTGTGTGTGTGTGTGTGTGTGTGTGTGTGTGTGTGTGTGTGTGTGTGTGTGTGTGTGTGTGTGTGTGTGTGTGTGTGTGTGTGTGTGTGTGTGTGTGTGTGTGTGTGTGTGTGTGTGTGTGTGTGTGTGTGTGTGTGTGTGTGTGTGTGTGTGTGTGTGTGTGTGTGTGTGTGTGTGTGTGTGTGTGTGTGTGTGTGTGTGTGTGTGTGTGTGTGTGTGTGTGTGTGTGTGTGTGTGTGTGTGTGTGTGTGTGTGTGTGTGTGTGTGTGTGTGTGTGTGTGTGTGTGTGTGTGTGTGTGTGTGTGTGTGTGTGTGTGTGTGTGTGTGTGTGTGTGTGTGTGTGTGTGTGTGTGTGTGTGTGTGTGTGTGTGTGTGTGTGTGTGTGTGTGTGTGTGTGTGTGTGTGTGTGTGTGTGTGTGTGTGTGTGTGTGTGTGTGTGTGTGTGTGTGTGTGTGTGTGTGTGTGTGTGTGTGTGTGTGTGTGTGTGTGTGTGTGTGTGTGTGTGTGTGTGTGTGTGTGTGTGTGTGTTAAATTCAACTATTAATTTAGAATAAAATGGAAAGCTAAGATGAAGACTAAAGTATTTATTTTTAGCCATATATGTACTTCGTTATATTTAACCTGCACCACAAATTTTATTTTAGACGAGCAAGTGAAATTAATTAGATAATATAATGTTATTCTATCTCACAAATTATATTAAAAAAAATAAAAATTATTATAAAAAATATAATATTATCAAATATTTATCAAGTTACTGAAAAAGCTTATGAAGCCTATTTTAATATCAACTAAGTATCAACCGTTATCTCTCAAAGTAAGATATATAAAAAAATCAACGAAAGAAAAAATTGTTGAAAAATGTAGAAGAGAGATTAGGGTGAAAAAGGAAGAGTGAAAAGTAAAAAGAGAGTATGTTCAAGGATGATCATTAAACATCAATTCTACTTTATCTCAGTGTATATATTGATTGATGCTCTTCAACCTAAGAAATATGGCGAGGATATGAAAGAATGAATGAAAGCATGCCTTAGCATAAGAGAATGAGAAAAGTGATGAGCAAGAATGAAGAAAAGAACTATCATCACATATTTATCTTGTTACTTCATCTCGAAGCCTACAACGTCTGAAGCTTTCAAAGAAGAGAAGAAAAGTAAGTGGTGTTGAATATCTACTCCAGAGTTTATCTTCGTGCTCATAGCGTCTAAGCAAATGCTCAAAGAAGAGAATAGAGAAAACTAGAGAGTCAATAGAAATCAAGTGTTTGCTTTGAGCTTGTATCGTTTGATGTCTTCAACCAAAAAAAGAGAGAGCAATTTACAAGAATCCAAGAATATTTTGTTTTGAATAAATATCTCAATGAGAGTTATTATCATTCTTGTATAATCAAACACTTGCAAATCAGGAGTGGTGTAAGAAGACTCAGACTAGTCATGTTGACTAGGTGATCCAAGAGTGGGTAAACTTGAACTAACTGTGTTGATTAAAACTAGAATTGGTTTATAATATTCAGACTAATCGTGCTGACTAGGGGAATCAAGAGCGATTTATCATACTTGGACTAGTTAGGATTAACTAAGGGACTAGGAATGGTAATAATACTTGTAATCAGGAGTGAGTTATATTCGTAATTTTTTATAAGATCGATGAAACCCATTAAGAGTTCTTAAGGGAGAAGTGAATGTAGCTTACGATGAGTAAAAAAGTATAAAATTTTTGTTATATTGTTTTCCTTCTTTAAAACCTTTTATTAATTTTTTCCATGTCATCATTTGAAAGAATATCTTTATTTAGTAATCCTTTGAAAATTCATCACACAATCTTTACGAAAAATTTTAAAAAACACTATTCATCCCCTTAATATTTTTCAATGTATTTCACAAGTTAATATTTAAAAAAAAAGTAATATTTTCATTAAAAAAAGTTATGTGAATTTTTCGTCTCTTATTAAGCAAGATTTTTCGTAATACTCTTATTCATAAGAAACTTATTATTAAATAGGTAGAAAAAATTAAAAATTATAAAATATATTAATGATTTATTGAAAATAATTAAGTGCACTTATTACTAATAAGTATTAATTTTTATGTTTTAAAATATATTAAAAATATTTTCAAAGTATCAACATAAATGTATTTTTAATGATAAAAAAAAGTTAATATATATATATATATATATATATATATATATATATATATATATATATATATATATATATATATATATATATATATATATATAAAGACAATATAATAAAAAGACAATTGAATTATATGATAATAGTAATTAGTTATAGTTAACATATTTAGAGTTACTAATGTAATTCTTTTTCATAAAGCTAATGGTTAAATATACCTTTAGTATATAAACTTTGATTTAAAATTGAAATTCTTTCGTCTTTGAAATTTTTATATATTTTGATCCTTAACATGAATAAATTTAATTATTTCAAGCTAATTACGTTAAAAAAATTTCATGTGTCAAACGTTTTTTTATGATAGAATTTGAATTGTTTATATTGTTTGACACGTTCAATTGAGAAATGCATTTGACACGTCAACAAAATTTAGTGTAATTGGGTTAAAAGAACTATATCCATTATTTTTAAAGTTTGAGAACCCAAATATATCAAAGTTTTAAACAAGAACGAATTCTAATTCTATTGATGGAAGCGACTCCACAATTCACAGCAAAGTGCTCCACGATCCAGAGAGATGCAGCGGACTGAAGGAGAAGATGGAGGTTCTGGTGCGCTCAAGGTGTTTGCGAAAATGTCTGGTGGTGTTTGGATGAGTGTATAGGTAGAATTCTAACTCAGTAGGCTTTCAAAGGGTAAATGAGCTAGAGGAAGTGTAAGATAACAAAACACAAGGTTGAACTCGAGAGCAATGACTAAAATTCAGCAGCATTTCATTACTAAACTCAAGTTACATTTATAAGTGATGAAGCTCTCTATTTATAGGAGAAGAAGAGCTCTCAAGGGTGTAGTAGAAGCTATCCTAATGTACATGTGATGGAAAACCATAGGTAACTTGCGGAGGAAGCTTCTCTAGCTGGCCATGTGCCAAATGAAGCACGTGCTCAAGGAAGAAGATAACATGTCCGTGACCGCTGGGCGGTAGAATGCTCACCGCTGAGCACCGGCAGATACTTCTTCAATCCTAAGCTCCTTTGTTATTTCTTTGCTTGGTTATTCATCTAAGAGTTTGCCAAGCTTTATTAATGACCTACAAAACATAGTAAAGGTAATTAGTTTTTAGAAGAAGGTTTTTAATATGTAATACTCCATAAGAGTAAAGTTGTGAGTACTCCCTCTTCTTGTATTTTCTTTAACATGGCTATTGTTATGGGTCCCTCTTGAAAAAGATCTGTCCTCAAATCTGGGCAATCCTGTTGGGCATCTCTTTTGAAAGGAATTAAGTCACAAATGTTAAAAGTAGGACTGGCGCCATAACTTTCAGGAAGGTCTAATTGATTTGCATTATCATTTATTTTCTTGACCACTTTGAAAGGACCATCACCTCTTAGGCTGAGTTTGGATTTACGTTGAGAAGGAAATCTATCCTTTCTCAAGTGAAGCCAAACCAAGTCTCCTTCTTTAAGAATTACTTGTTTTCTCCCTTTGTTGTTATATTCGGAATATTTTTTAGTTTGTTTTTCAATACGTGTTTTAACCTTTTCATGCAACTTTTTGAGAAACTCCGCTTTAGAAATACCTTTTTTATGAAGAAAAGAAGATGATTCTGGAAGAGGAAGTAGATCAAGAGCTATGAGAGGGTTAAAACCATAAACAACCTCGAAAGGAGAAAGTTTAGTAGTCTTGTGAACTACTCTATTATAAGCAAATTCTATGTGAGGTAGATGATCATCCCAATTTTCAATATGACCTCTTAACATGACACTTAATAGAGTGGATAGAGACATATTTACTACTTCTGTTTGCCCATAAGTTCGTGGGTGACAGGTAGTAGAAAATAGTAGTTTAGTTCCTAGCTTTGCCCAAAGTGTTTTCCAAAAATAGTTAAGGAACTTAACATCTCTATCAGAAACTATAGTTTTGGATAAGCCATGTGTTAACAAAATGGCAAGCGTACCATATGGTATCAAGTAATATAATTGGTAAAACCTAATATCGTTCTTCCCAAGAGACTTGAAGGCCTTATCGTTCGTGCAAATTGAAATCGTAAGACTTGTAAAAGAAAAAGTGATTGGTTTGAATGCAAGAAACAACAAGTAAACATGCAAATGCGAATGATTCAATTGACGAGAGAAAGACTATGGATGAATGGAGTTGTTGGGGTTTACAATTTCATCTTATCCACTCTCTCTTATCTACTCCTCTTATTTAATTTGCTTTGTTATCTAATTGTCATGCAAACTTTCTTAGTCTACCCTTAACCCGATCCCTCGGCGAAAAGAGCCTATTACTAATTACTGGCTTGCTATCCCTAGTCTCCCCAAGTAATTAATAATGCATTATAAATAGAAGCAAAAACAATTGATCTTCCTACCCCCCTATCCCTAGGTGGTATTGCTTAATCAAGGAATTTCCCCCAGTTCATGACAGTACCGTACGTTCTCGTCAATAAAGACAAACAACGATTATCGAATGAGTTAAACGATAAAAGCTTTAAGCACAGAAGAGAAACCCAACAATTGATAATCAAAGCATACGACAAGCATATAAATGAATAAGAGTTTCAATAAAAGAGAGTTTCAAAAGATTACATTGTTCCCCAACAACAACAGGGTTTAGTTCACCAATGTCATGGTGAAACTAGATGAATAATAATGCAAGAATGGAAAAAAAAACCCTAGATTGGATAAAAAGAAGCCTAAGCATCCAAGAGATCTTCTCCAAGGAGTGAAAATTAGGTCTAACTGCCCTTCTCTGTCAAAAAAATGATTCTGAAATCGCAATAGAGCTATTTATAGCTGAGGAACGTCACAGAAATCAGGCCCAAGCCCAGCAGACAACCGCCCGGCGTCACACTTTTGTCGCCCGGCAGTTTGCCCCTAATCGTGCCACCGCTCGGCGGTGAATTACGCCGCCCGACGGTTTGCCTCTAATCGCAAAACCACCTGGCTGCACCGCCTGGGCGCTAGACAGTGGTTGCCCCTCGCATTTGGCCGTCCAACGTTGGATTTTGGGCGTTGGGCGGTTCCTAGACTCTTCTTTCTTCATGTTTCTTCATTTTTCTTGATCTAAGACCTTCTATCTTCAATCCCATTCTTCATCTTTATCCAAAATGCTGCAAAACAAGTATAATATCGCTAAAAATAGCTTCTGACTCTCAACTGACTCAAATAACGTGTTTTGCTTGTTTCTAAGCTCATTCTAAGCCTTAGAGTGTGTATTTTTCTCTCAAATGAAGCATGAAAATAACTGTTTTTCAACAGTTATCACCATGTAATTTGACTACTTCTTTGAAGAAGAGTCTTGCTATATAGCTAGCATCATCTACTTTGTGGCAAGGTATGAAATGAGCCATTTTACTAAATCTATCAACCACCACAAAGATTGAATCAAACCCCGTTTGAGTTCTTGGTATTCCTAGGACAAAGTCCATACTAATGTCCTCCCAAGGGGTGCTAACTATGGGAAGAGGAAGGTAGAGTCCATGAGCCATGACTTTAGATTTAGCTTGTAAATAAGCTATGCAACTAGAACAATGATTTTGGACGTCTACTCTCATGTGTGGCCAATAAATTTGCTTTGTAAAATGTGTAGAGTTTTATCAACTCCATGATGGCCCATGAGTACCCCTCCATGACTTTCTTTGATAAGAAGCTTTCGAATGGATCCTTGGGGTATACATAGTTTTCCTTTGTTATAAAGATACCCCTCAAAAATATAGAATCCTTCGAATGACTTCTTAAGACAAGATGCAGAAGTGGATGCAAATGTAGGGTCAGTTTCATAACCTAATATTTGTGACCCTAAAGTAACTAATAATGCATGACGTCTAGATAAAGCATCAGCAACAACATTAGTACTCCCCTTTTTATGTTTGATGACATATGGAAACTGCTCGAGGAATTCTATCCACTTTGCATGTCTCTTATTCAACTTTCCTTGCCCTTTAAGATATTTGAGAGACTCATGGTCAGTATTGATAATAAATTCTCCAGACACCAAGTAATGCTCCCAAGTTTTCAATGCACGAACGAAGGCATATAATTCCTTGTCATAGGTGTTGAGATTGTTGACAACACAAACTCTATATCAAACTGGTTTTTGATTATAACAACAAACTGCTTAATAACAGTACATCAGTTCCAGTATTACATGTTCAGCTGATATGCCAAACTAGATTGAACATTATTTTTGTTGAACATGTTTTGTTGATTTGCAATGTTTGTTCCTATGATTGATTATGTGTTACATGTATGAAACATGCTTGTATTGAAAGGTGTGATAAAATGATTTTGATTACTTCTGCACATTTCTGAAGAAAAAGATCAGAAGCACCTTTATGAACTTATACTTGTTGTGACAAAGTTCTAGTTCAGTCGAATACACTCATAATGGATTCGACTATGCTAAAACCTTTGCACAGACTTTGTGAAACTGTGTTGTGTGAGATTTTGAGTTGAAAAGAATTTCAAAGTGTTTTCACATGAGTCAATCGACAGTGTGCATCACTCATTCGACTGTATTACTGTTGTATTTGGAGTTCTGTTAAGCCTACATGCTTTAACGGCTATATGTTTCAAAAGTTAGTTAAGATTGACTGACTGGGTCAACTGCCTTAAATATGCATTGATTTGGTTGACTGAGGAGCCTTTGTGTTGACTGTCTGTTATAACTGTCTTGATACAGTCGACTGTATTAGTAGGCTATTCGACTTAGAATAACAGAAAACTATAAATAGGACAGAACACGAATTGTTCTAAGACTTTTGTGATCTAACATTTTCATTTTCCTGTTTTAGAGTGAATTCTCAGTTTTGGAAGCTCCAAGAATTCTCCAAGAAGACGGTGGTGATCTTTCTTGAGAGAGATTCAGATTGAGGAGTCTTTTGTGCACACTGTTTGATCAACATCTGCACAGAGAAAGTGCTTCTGGTTTGATCTTGATAGGCTTAGCAACCTGTGAAGTCTGTTGTGATAGGCTTGGCATCCTGTGAAGACTATTGTATTCAACTGAAGGCTTGGCAACCTGTGAAGTCTGCTGTGAATGGCTTGGCAACCTGTGAAGCGTGCTGTGATAGGCTTGGCATCCTGTGAAGAGTGCTGGTTACACGTTGAGGATTGTTCAACATGGGTGCAGATTGCAGAAGAGGGGATTCTTGCTGCAAGTCTGGTTTTGTGTGTGCACCTATATTTGGTTTTGGGTTAGAGAGGAGATTTATATTTTTGCGTGGTGCTTCTATAAATTCCTTATTGTAAAAATCGCAACCATTACAGTGCATTTGCTTCCAAGATTGGAAGGACACTAGATGTAGACATTGTTGGCCGAACCAGTATAAAAACCAGTGTGTGGTTTTCTCTATCCCTGCACTCTTTATGTTCAGTCGACTTTAATTGTTTAGCAGTCAACTACGTTTTTTCGCTGCATTGAATTTTCATTACCTGCATTTCAAGGAAAGATCAAAAGCTTTGAATTTTTCATACCAAGATTGCGAAAAGATTTTGTTTTTGAACTAACACCAATACACCCCCACCCCCCTCTTGGTGTAAAACGAAGCCAACTTGTTTCCTAACAATTCGCACCAGAGCTGGTTTTCATAAAATATTTGAAAATTCAGTCGACTGCGTTTTTATTCTATTCGACTGTAAAACCTGGGGATGGCTTCAAATTTTCAAACTTTTGGTGAAGGTGCTTCAACAAACAAACCACCTCTGTTTGTTGGTGAAAATTATCCTTTTTGGAAAATTCGCATGCAGATCTTTCTGGAATCGCAAGATAAAAGAATTTTGGATGCCACTTTAAATGGTCCATTTGTGCCTACAAAAACTGTTGATAGTAAAACTGTTTTTAAACCTTTTACTGAGTGGATTGTTGATGAAAACAGAAAAGCTCAGTAAGATGTTAAAGCTAGAAACATTATTGCCTTTGCACTAACAATTGATGAATTTTTAAGGATATCCCAATGCAAGTCTGCAAAGGAAATGTGGGATGTTCTAGAGGTAACACATGAAGACACGGATGAAGTCAAGAGAGCCAGGAAGAATTCTTTGATACAAGAGTATGAATTCTTGAGAATGAAAGTTGGTGAAAGCATCTATGATGTCGAGAAACGATTCACTCACATTGTAAATCACTTGATGGCTCTTGGCAAAATCTTTAACAAAAAAGAGATCAATATCAAGATACTGAAAAGCCTGAACAGGAATTGGCAACCAAAAGTCACTGCAATCTCTGAATCCAAAGATCTTACAACTATGAATATGGCTACCTTGTTTGGCAAGCTATGTGAACATGAATTAGAACTTGGTAGACTGAAGGATGAAGAGGAGATTGAAGAAAAGAAGTCCATTGCTCTAAAAGCTACAAACAAGAACATCACAAAGACAAAGATGGATGACAAAGAGCTGATGACTCTGATGGTAAGAAAGTTTAGTCGACTTATACAAAAATGATAGTCAACTGTCTAACCATGCAGGTCAAAGCAAGAAGAAAAGCTTCAGCACAAACATTGTCCAATGCTATGAATGTGGTAAAGAAGGTCACATCAAGCCTGAATGTCCTGAATTACAGCAAAAGCGTAAAGGAAAGAAAAGATTCCCTAAAGGCAGAAATATGAAAAGAAAAGGAGCCCACATTGCTTGGGAGAATTCAAATTCTGAAAAATCAAGTGATGAGGATTCTGATCAAGAAGAGGAATCAAATTTGTGCTACATGACAGGTGTAACATGGGACGATTATGACAGTGATGCAGACATATCAAATGAGCCTGTAGAAGTCAAATATGATATGCTTCAAGATGCTTTCAAAGAGTTACATGTTAAAGCCATGCGACTACAGTACAAGGTAAATCGACTGAGCTCTGAGAGAAGAGATTTTGAAAATAGAATTAAAGACCTTGTTACTGAAAATGAAAGATTAGAAAAAGAATTGAATGAGGCTTTTCTATCTGCTAGGAATATTGAAGTTAAAACTGTTACTGTTTAAAAAGCTTGTGAAAATTGTCCTAAACACATTGAAAAGATAGATTACTTGAATGACAAGCTAGCTAAGTTTGCTCAAGCTAGTGACAATTTAGATGTTGTATTGAATTCATCTAGCAGAAATAATAATAGACAGGAAATTGGATACAAAGTTTACTCTAACAAAATCAATACCAAAAATCTTATTGAATCAATAAAACCTGCTAGAAATGCATGTTTTTACTGTAGATGTGTTGGTCATACTGTTAGAAATTGCTATTATAGACATGTTGTTCCTCAAGGATTATGTGTATGGATACCAAAGGAACATGTAACAAGAACTAACAATCAAGGACCCAAAGTAAAATGGGTACCAGCAACCAAAACTTAATTGTTTTGCAGGTTGTGCAGCTGATACAGAACTGTTCTCAAGGATGAAATTACAATGGATCATATCATACACCTTGAATGTCTACAACTGGTAAACCTGTATCTATCTATTGCATCATGCATATACTGATTGTTTGTTGCTGTATGATTGTTTGTGTATGTGCTAAATTGTTTGAAATTGATTGAATTTGTTTGCAAATGTGTTTATGTGTCTCAGTCAACTGCCCTATTAATACATTCGACTATGTTTTTGTTGGTATCCAAATTTTTTATTATTCCATTCACACATACGATTAGGCGCGGATGTTTCCCTCCTTATGAAAGTCTCAACCTTATTCTGAACCATTCTGTCTTATCATCTTCTAACTTCTCTCAAAATTCTTCAAGAAAGTTTCAAAGAATCCTCTGACTATGAGTTCTTCAAGAAAGTCAGTGAATGAAGATTGTAGGTCAACAATCAACATGGGTGAATCTAATACTTTAAAATGGTTCAAAGATGAAGAAGAGAGATTGAGGTTCACAAATGGGTCTATAAAAGCGGTAGTTTCTTCGATGAACATCAACCTGGAAATGTTCAAAGACGAAGGGTTCACTTTTCCTTTTTGGCTCGAAGCACAAGGGTTATCTGATTTTCTTCAAATGAGAGGAACGTGGTATCCCGACCTAGTTAAAGTGTTCTACCACAACCTATGGGTAAAAGGTGTGGACATTCACATTGATGATACCCTATGGAACATTATTACAAACTTACCATCTGAGGGAGTATTCTCACATTTACCCATTTCAGAAGTAAATGCCTTGCTGAGCAAGAAACAAACATATCAAGAATGGCTACGTTTTCCAGGCGTATACACCATTGAGAAAGTATTTGCACATGAAGGGTTACAAAAAGAGGAGAAGATTCTTGCTCACATTCTAGCAAAAATCATTTTACCCAGAAGAATAAAAACGGACTGAATGACCACAGAGGATATCTTCCTACTCCATGCTATCAAGAACAACATCTCCACAAATTGGCTACAGGTGATTAAAGATCACATGGAGTATTGTGCAGTAAAAAGATCTTTATATCTGCCTTATGCATGCCTAATAAGCAAAATACTTGTACTCCTCGAGGTTGATGTTTGCACTGAACGCAAATGCATATGGGGGTCTTCAAATGTGTTTGACAAAGACTCACTCATGTATGTCTCTTGGACTTGTAAAAACAATAAAAGGTTGGAAATTTATGGGTGAACATCTGATGGAAGACGTCGAAGAGAAGAAAGAGAGGGTGACTGCTGGTGGAACATAATTCTTCCTAGAAACAAACATTGACAAATATGTCGTCAATCAAATTAGAATTCTTCATGATAAATGTGACAAATTGGAAAGCATGCACAGTGCAAGTCTGCAACTGCTGACTGAAGAATCAAATGATGAAGATGTTAAGACCCTGGCAAGTGTACCAGATCGTTATCAAGTAATATAATTCGTAAACCCAATATCGTTCTCTGATAATGGTTGAAAAACCGTTATTTTCATATGCTATTTTAGACTAAATCACTGTCTTTACTGCTTAAAATCAAGTAAAACTCAATAAATGAGTCAGTTGAGAGTCAAAAGTTGTTTTTAGCGATATTATGCTTGTTTTGCATTGTTTTGCAGCAAATCTGATGAAAGTGAAGATTGGAGTTGAGAATGAAGGTCTTAGACTCAAGGAAAAGGAAGAAAATTGAAGAAAAGAAGAGTCTAGGGACCGCCCGACGGCAAGGATTCACCGCCGGGCGGTCAGATTTGAGGAGGAGACACCCAGTGTTGGATGTCGGGCGGTAGACCCCTGTCGCCGGGCGGTGGCGAATTTAGGGTAAACCGCCGGGCGGCAAAACTGCGATGTTGGGCGGTTGTCAGATGGGCCTGGGCCTATTTTCTGTACCGCTCCTTAGCTATAAATAGCCTTGTTACGAATTCATTCTCATTCTTTTGACAGAAGAGGGTGGCCAGACTTAATTTTCACTCTCTAGAGAGGATCTCTTGGATGCTTAGGCTCCGTTTCATCTTTTCTAGGGTTTGTTTTCCATATCTTCCATTATTTTCATCTTGGTTCACCATGACAATGGTGAACTAAACCCTTTTGTTGTTGGGGGAACAATGTAATCTTTTGATACTCTCTTTTATTGAAACTCTTGTTTAATTATATGATTGTCATATGCGTTTATTATCAATTGTTGGGTTCTCATTTGTACTTAAAGCTTTTATCGTTTAACTCATTCGATAACTGTTGTTTGCCTTTATTGATACGGGGACGTACAGTAATGTCATAAACTGGTGAGTAATTCCTTGGTTAAGCAATACCACCTAGGGATAGGGGGGTAGGACGACCAATTGTTTTTGCTTCTGTTCGGTAATGCGCTACTAGGTACTAAGGGAGGCTAGGGATAGCAAGCTGGTAATTAGTAATAGGCTATTTCCATTGAGGGATCGAGTTAAGGGTAGGCCAAGAAAGTTTGCATAACAATTAGATAATAAAGTAATTTAAACAAGAGGAGTAAATAAGAGAGAGCGGATTAGATGAAATTGTAAACCCCTAACAACTCCATTCATTCATACTCTTTTCTTGTCAACTGAATCAACACATTGCATGTTTATTTTCTGTTTTTGCATTCCCCACGATTAATTTTTATTTTACAAGTCTTACGATTTTAATTCACACGAACGATAAGGCCTTTCGAGTCTCATGGGAAGAACGATAATGGGTTATACCATTTATATTACTTGAAACGATATGCTACACTTGTCATTCCGTTAACATTCTCCCAAAGGACTCTAAGGCCTAATCTTTCACGTAAAATAATTGCATAAGACTTGAGAAAAGAAATTAATTTAAGTTTTTGTATGCAAGACAAAAGTAAACATGCAAATACAGTTATTCAATTGGCTAAAGAAAAATATGGATGAATGAAGTTGTTGGGGTTCACAATTTCATCTTATCCACCCTCATATATCTACTCTTCGTATTTACTTTGCTTATTTATCATATTGCCATGCAAACTTTCTTGGTCTACCCTTAACCCAATCTCTTGGTGGAAAGAGCCTATTACTAATTACCGAGTTGCTATCCCTAGCCTCCCCTAGTGATTAATAATGCATGATAAACGGAAGTAAAATACAATTGATCATCCTACCCCTATCCCTAGGCGATATTAGCATAATCAAGGAATTCTTCTCAGTTCATGACATTATTGTACGTCCCTGTATCAATAAAGACAACAACATTTACTGAATGAGTTAAACGGTAAAAGCATTAAATATAGGTAAAGAACCAAACAATTGATAAATCAAGCATATGCAAGCATATAAAATAAATAAGAATTTGGATATATGAGAGTTTCAAAATATTACATTGTTCCCCAACAACCTAGGGTTTAGTTCACCATAATCATGGTGAAACTAGATGAGAATAATGAAAGAATGGAAAACCAAACCCTAGATTTGATAAAGTGGAGCCTAAGCATCCAAGAAATGTCCTCCAAGGTGTGTAGAGCTATTGTGGGCGTTTCTCTCTGCCAAAAGAATATACTTTGATTCGCACTGGGTCTCTTTAGAGACCAGAAAGATAACAGAAAGACCTCAGAATCCAAAATATAAAAACAGACAACCGCCAGGAGCCAAAGTTGATCGCTCAGTGGTTTGCCTCCAAGCCGCGTCACCGCCCAAGCGCCAAAATGGACCGCTGAGCGGTTTGCCTCTTGTCGTTCTGGACGCTCAGCGTCACTGCCTGGGCGCCAGACAGTAGCTCCCCCTCGAATAGACCGCTCAAGCGTTGGAATTTGGTGCTTGAGCGGTCCATAGTCTCTTCTTTTCTTCCTTTTTCTTCTTTTTTTCTTGAGTCTATCACCTTCCTACTTCACTTCCATCTTCCATTCTCATCAAAAACCCTGCAAAACAATGCAAAACAAGCATAATATCTCTAAAAACAGCTTTTGACTCTCATGCGACACAACTTAAGAGTTTTACTTGATTCTAAGCTCATTCTAAGCCAAAAGGGTGTGTTTTTATATCAAATTTATGCATGAAAATAACGGTTTTCAAACCATTATTACAACCCCAAACTTGAAACTTTGCTTGTCCTCAAGCAAACAAGATGAAACTTAGTCTTCCACAAATCAACATAATGGTTCAATCACATTCAAAAGCTCTTTCTTTCAAGATAGGTAATCACTCAAATAAACTCATCAATAGAATTCAGTCAAGATGTGCACGTACTTTGATTCAAATTACTCATCATGGTGTTCACAGAATCACATAATCTTCCAACAAATGCTATTCTTATGAATGATCAATTAGCTAAGCATAGATATAATCATGAAGTCATGGAATCATTCCTCACCAGATACTCAAGCACTCAAAAGTGTTTCACTCAAAGGTGTATATAGGCCACTCCTTCCCTCTACTATCTACATGTCACATAGAACAAAGTTGCCTTTCATTTGTCACAATCAAACATCATCACATACACATGTCATCACAAGGACTTTTCGAGGCTTATAATGTGGTTGGGCTAACAAGGAAAATTGGTTTTTCTAGATCACAAAACCCTTGAGTTAAGAGAGTTATCTATACATTCATAGTTCAAGCACAAACTCTATTTTTACCAATCTCACTCATTCCCAACTTTCCCTTTTCTTCACATTGAGCTTTTCTTTTCTTGCTTTGCTTTTTCTATCTTTTTCATTTTTTTTTCTCATGCATTTTCTTTTCAACACATAAGCTCAATGTCTAACTTTTGTTTTCTTTTTCAATTCTCCCAACAACCCCAAACTTGAACCTTTAACAATACCAAAAAATATTTCTCAACCTAACTCAAGGCAAAGACTTTCAAAGCAAGGGTTTTTATCCTGTTTCATGCTTAGGTTCAAAAGGGGTAGAACATAAGATGTTCTTTTTCATATGGGACGAAACTTTTGGCTAGAAAAGTGCTTGTCAAAAACGGCCTTGATCATATGACACATACATGTAATTCAATTAATCACAGAAATTCAGGCAAAATCATTCATGCTTCTAGTAGATAGCAAATATATCAATAAGAACTCTGAAGCTCTAAAACCTCACATAAGCTTATTCCAATCATTCAATCAAATACCCTGCTTAGCCTCATAATCACAATCACAAAATCACAATGCATTTGTTCACACAGCTTGTGAACCACCACCTGTATATCAGCATTTGTGCACATTCTCAACATCATCAATGTCAAAGCATCATCAAGCAATACCATCATGCAAAAATATCAATATCAAACCACTACATTAGATAAAGTGTCCAACCAAGTTCATCAATCCTACACTACTAAACAGAAACAAATAAATATAAAAACAAAAGATAGAAAATCATGTTCCAGTATAGATAGCATTCATCAGTAAGTGCTATCTCATCTCCTTTTTCAAAATCGTCATCCTTAACATCTTCCTTCATAGATGGATCTTCAGCTGCTCCAACTCTGATTCCTTCCTCTTGTTTCCCACAGTCTTGATCCTTTTTCCTGATGAGGAGGTCATCCCTGCATCAAGTACAATTCATAATACCACAAGAAATCTCATTAAGAGTTAGTAAAACACAAAACTTCTTCCAATGAATGTCGAGGAATCAACCCCAAATAACTGTGCTCTCACAAAACTGCAAACTTGGATGGAAAAATTAATAAAAATCGGGTTTTCAAGAGAGAGGATGATAGGAGAAGTGATGGGAAAACTTTGGAAGCGTGTTTGAAAGTGAAAGAGATGTTGGGGATCTTAAAGTAAACGTTTGGGCGAGCCCTAACGGGTATAAAATTAATGCAATGGGCCAAGAAATAAAATACCATCTTTAAAAACACTTTGACCCCTCAGCATCGCCACCGCCCAGCAGTAAGCGATTTGGTTTCTTCCCCCTTTTTCTTTGCTTCAAACGTCTTTGACCTTGTAACCCTCAATTTCAACTTTCAAATTTCAAGTTTCATTCAATTCCCAATAACTTATGCAACAATTAAACCCTGAATGCAACTAGAACATAATTTGAAGATGCAAAGGAAACAAATTAATCAACTGGGTTGTCTCCCAGGTAGCGCTTGTTTAACGTCACGAGCCTGACCCAAACCTTTCTAGCACCCATCAGTAGGTGCAAACCTTACCATCACCCATCAGTAGGTGTACCTTCCCGTATCTTTCAATAAAAGATTATTTTATTTTAATTTTTGTTTTTTTTTAATTTTTTTTAATATAAAAACAGAAAAATAAAAACACCCCTCAGTAGGTGTTAATTCTCTTTGCTTGATATTCTTCTCTTTTTCTTCTTCCTGCTAAATTTCTTCATAAAATTGAGAACACCAAGCACGTGTTTCCATATATTAATCATAGGAACTTTAATCTCCAATTTCTTGAAGATCTCCATAAAACACTTAAACTTTTTTTCCTTCCTATGATTTTTCTTCTGACGAGGAAGGGACTTTTCACATGATCTTTTCTTTTTTCCTCTCTTCCTCTTTTTCTCAATCTTCCCCCTCAACTTTCTCTTTTTCTCTTTTCTTTTTTTCTTCTTTATTTTCGCATATTTTTTCTTTTTTTTTCTCAACCACTACTTTTCCTCCGTCATCATCTTTATCTTCCTCAACCAACTTTTCTGTTTCTTCTTCCTTAAAATCTCTCTCTATCTTTTCTTCCTCAATCTTCTCCTCCTTTTTCTCCAATTTTTTCTCCTCTATCTTTTCCTCCCTTCTCTCCATTTTTTTCTCCTCTATCTTTTCCTCATCAACAACCTTATCAATTTGTGTCTCCAAATTCCTGAAGGTAACTTCATAGCTCTTGGAATCGTACTTCTCCAAAAATTTGTCAAACTTTTCATTAAGGCTTTTGACTTGGCCCATCAAATCAACTATCTGATGATAAAGTTGTTGATCATCCTCCCACGTTTCTGTTTATAAGGAAAATTGTTGTTGCCATAAACGTTGTTCAGCTTCCCCTAACGTTTCTTTTCGCAAAGAGGATTGTTGCCCAAATTGGCTTAGGTACATATTTGAATGAGGTTCCTACCAGTGGTTGAAATCATTTTGGTAGAATTGAGTGCCCATATAATCAAATTCTTGTCCAAACTGCATCTTGCAAACATTAGGCATAAAACCCTAGAAGACATTTATTAGAACAAAAATAAAGATAAACATAAAATCAAGTCAAATTTAATCAGTTTACACTACTAGATAAGTTAAACCAAGAGTCCCCGACAACGGCGCCAAAAACTTGTTAAGACACTGGCAAGTGTACCAGATCGTTATCAAGTAATATAATTGGTAACCCAATATCGTTCGCCCAAAGTACTCTAAGGCCTAATCTTTCATGTAAACTAATTGCTTAAGACTTGAGAAAAGAAATTAATTTAAGTTTTTGTATGCAAGACAAAAGTAAACATGCAAATTCAGTTATTCAATTGGCTAAAGAAAAATATGGATGAATGGAGTTGTTGGGGTTCATAATTTCATCTTATCCACCCTCATATATCTACTCTTCTTATTTACTTTGCTTATTTATCATATTTCCATGCAAGCTTTCTTGGTCTACCCTTAACCGAATCCCTTGGTGAAAAGAGAGTATTACTAATTACCCGCTTACTATCCCTAGCCTCCCCTAGTAATTAATAACGCATGATAAACGGAAGCAGAATACAATTGATCGTCCTACCCCTATCCCTAGGCGGTATTAGCATAATCAAGGGATTCTTCCCAATTCATGACATTAATGTACGTCCCCGTATCAATAAAGACAAACAACATTTACCGAATGAGTTAAACGGTAAAAGCATTAAATACAGGTAAAGAACCCAACAATTGATAAATAAAGCATATGCAAACATATAATATAAATACGAATTTGGATATATGAGAGTTTCAAAATATTACATTGTTCCCCAATAACCTAGGGTTTAGTTCACCATAATCATGGTGAAACTAGATGAGAATAATGAAAGAATGGAAAAACAAACCCTAGATTTGATAAAGTGGAGCCTAAGCATCCAATAAATCTCCTCCAAGGTGTGTAGAGCTGCTGTGAACATTTCTCTCTGCCAAAAGAATATGTTTTGATTTGCACTGGGTCTATTTATAGACCAGAAAGATAACAGAAAGATCTCAGAATCCAAAATATAAAAACAGACAACCGCCCAGGCGCCAAAGTTGACCGCTCAACGGTTTGCCTCCAAGCAGTGCCACCGCCCAAGCGTCAAAATGGACCGCTGAGCGGTTTGCCTCTTGTCGTTCTGGATGCTCAGCGTCACCGCCTGGGCACCAGACAGTAGCTCCCCCTCGAATAGACCGCTCAAGCGTTGGAATTTGGCGCTTGAGCGGTCCATAGAATCTTCTTTTCTTCCTTTTCTTCTTCTTTCTTGAGTCTATGACCTTCCTACTTCACTTCCATATTCCATTCTCACCAAAAACCCTGCAAAACAAGCATAATATCTCTAAAAACAGCTTTTGACTGTCATGTGACACAACTTAAGAGTTTTACTTGATTCTAAGCTCATTCTAAGCCAAAAGGGTGTGTTTTGATATCAAATTTATGCATGAAAATAACGGTTTTCAGACCGTTATCAGAAGACTCTTTTGAAACTTTCTGATCTTTCTATCCTCTTGGTTGTCTGTATCGTCACTCCTATGTCATGATTGTGTTTCCTATAGCTTCATTCGAGCATAGTGGCAACCGTTTCTTTTGTATAATGGCATATAAGGCCATCTTTTGTGTGTTTCCATGTTTTGTCTTTATTTCCTTGTCTTTGCTTAATCAATGTAACATCTTTTATTCAAGGAAATAAAATTTGTTTGGTTGAATCAATCCATTTTCTTAACCAGTTGCATTAAATTTGATACTCTGTTTGATTGATTCAGTTGTGCTCTGTTTGAAGTCAATTGTGCTTACACTATCATGTATTTTATACATTGACTTCTGTTCTAGTATGATAATATTCTTGCTTAACCACTTTACTTGATATAGAAAAGGTTGTTGAAAGGTTTTGTAGGAAGATCATTGCTTTGGACATCTACAATTGAGATTCAACATTTGGAAAAGCAATGCATTCAACTGATGATTTAAAGAGTCGACTATGTCTAAACTGGTTAGCAATTCCAATTTTGGAATTCAATTCTATACTTACTAATTGCTTGAGTCATTGTTGATTTTATATTATCTCTGCTCTTTACATGCTTCTATATCTACATTGAGATAATATTGTGAGATTATTGATACTTGTATCATTGTATCTAAGTGTGGATTGTGAATTTGACTATGATACAAATCTGTGCTTAAACTATTCGCTTAATCTGTGATATTCTGCATTGTGCACTCAAACTGTTTCTGAAAATCATGCATAATGACAGGGAGAGTATCACCGCATTACACACATGTTTCATCACACACCTATATTTCAGGGGGAGTTTAAAATGTTTTGTGATGAACTTGTGACTTTGAGAGCATCATTGTAATTTTGAAACTGCATATCTTTATGATGCATCTCTGTTTTTTTTACTGCATAAATATCTATAGCATTCCTTTTTTGTTAATGCACAAAGGGGGAGAGTATTCATGAGTGTATGAGAGCAAGTCTATATGGGGAGAATTGTTATATCATACTTTATCTGCTTGATGATATTTTTGCTTGATGATATTTGTGAAACTATACAAACATGGTTGAGTTATTAATCATGGTTGTGCATCATCAAAAAAGAAGTATTCATGAGTGTATGAAAGCAAGTCTATATGGGGAGAATTGTTGTATCATACTTTATCTGCTTAATGATATTTTTGCTTGATGATATTTTTGGAACTGTACAAACATGGTTGAGTTATTAATCATGGTTGTGCATCATCAAAAAAGGTGGAGATCATTGAGATTGTTGAAAACACAAACTCTATATCAAACTGGTTTTTGGAGATGAAAACACACTGCTTAATAACAGTACATCAGTTCCAGTATTACATGTTCAACTAATATGTCAAACTATATTGAACATTGTTTTTGTTGAACATGTTTTGTTGATTTGCAATGTGTGTTCCTATGATTGATTATGTGTTACATGTATGGAACATGCTTGTATTGAAATGTGTGATAAAATTATTTTCATTACTTATGCACATTTCTGAAGAAAAAGATCACAAACACCTTTATAAACTTATACTTGTTGTGACAAAGTTCTAGTTTAGTCGAATACACTCATAATGGATTAAACTATGCTAAAACCTTTGCACAAACTTTGTGAAACTTTGTTGTGTGAGATTTTGAGTTGAAAAGAATTTCAAAGTGTTTTCACATGAGTCAGTCGACAATGTACATCACTCGTTCGACTGTATTACTGTTGTATTTGGAATTCTGTTAAGCTTACATGCTCCAACGGCTATATTTTTCAAAAGTTAGTTAAGATTGATTGACTGGGTCAACTGTCTTAAATATGCATTGATTTGGTTGACTGAGGAGCCTTTGTGTTGACTGTTTGTTATAACTGTCTTGATACAGTCGACTGTATTAGTAGGCTATTCGACTGAGAATAACAGAAAACTATAAATAGGACAGAACACGAATTGTTCTAAGACTTTTGTGATTTAACATTTTCATTGTGCTGTTTCAAAGTGAATTCTCAGTTTTGGAAGCTCCAAGAATTCTCCAAGAAGATGGTGGTGATCTTTCTTGAGAGAGATTCAGATTGAGGAGTCTTTTGTGCACACTGTTTGATCAACATCTACACAGAGAAGGTGCTTCTGGTTTGATCTTGATAGGCTTAGCACCCTTTGAAGTTTGTTGTGATAGGCTTGGCATCCTGTGAAGACTACTATATTCGACTGAAGGCTTGGCAACCTGTGAAGTCTGCTGTGATAGGCTTGGCAACCTGTGAAGCGTGCTGTGATAGGCTTGGCATCCTGTGAAGAGTGCTGGTTACACGTTGAGGATTGTTCAACATGGGTGCAGATTGCAGAAGAGGGGATTCTTGTTGCAAGTATGGTTTTGTGTGTGCAACTATATTTGGTTTTGGGTAAGAGAGGAGATTTATATTTTTGCGTGGTGCTTCTATAAGTTCCTTGTTGTAAAACCCACAACCATCATAGTGCATTTGCTTCCAAGATTGGAAGGACACTGAATGTACGCATTGTTGGCCGAACCAGTATAAAAACCAGTGTTTGATTTTCTCTATCCTTACACTCTTTATGTTCAGTCGACTTTAATTGTTTAGCAGACAACTACGTTTTTCCGCAGCATTGAATTTTCAGTACTTGCATTTCAAGGAAAGATCAAAAGCTTTGAATTTTTCATACCAAGATTGCGAAAAGATTTTGTTTTTCAACTAACACTAATTCACCCCCCCTCTTGGTGTAAAACGAAGCCAACCTGTTTCCTAACAATAGGTAGGATAGTTCAATGTAAGTCCCTTAAGTTTTTCACTAAAATAGGCTATGGGGTGACCTTCTTGTATAAGAACAGCTCCTATTCCTACCCCTGATGAATCACATTCTACTTGAAAAGCTTTGGAAAAATCTGGTAAATGTAGAACGGGTGCATGTGTTAACTTATGTTTTAATGGCACATCTTTCTTTATAAGGTCATTTAGAGGAGCAACAATAGTAGAGAAGTTCTCTACAAATCATCTATAGAAACCTGCTAGACCTAGAAAACTTCTTACTTCCACTACTGTTTTCAAGACAGACCACTCTGGGATAGCTTTGATTTTACTAGGATCAACATGTACACCTTCTTTCCCAGAAAAATGACACTCTCTTGACAAAAGGTACATTTTTCAAAGTTGGCAAATAAGTGGTGTTGTCTAAGAAAAGCAAAACTTTCCTCACATGGTGAAGATGTTCTTTAAGACCTTTGCTATATAATAGGATGTCATCAAAGTAGACTATGTTGACAACACAATTTCTATATCAATCTAGTTTTTGATTATGACAACACATTGCTTAATAACAAGTACATGTTGTTTCTGCATTACATGTTCTTATGTTAATCAAATTGTAATATATTCTGAACATGTATATATGTGTGTACTATGTTACATGTTCCTGTGTTGATTGATTGATATATTTCTGGAACATGTGTATATGCTTTAATGTGATGTGTGTTATGCATCATTTCATATGTTTTATTGCACATCTTTTAAAGCAAGAAATCACAAGTACTTTTATGAACTTATTCTTGTGCTACAAAGTTCTAGTACAGTCGACTACATTGCTAATGGATTCGACTATGCTAAAATCTTTGTACAGATTTTGAAGATCAGTGTTATGTGCTATTTTGAGAAGAAAATAATTTCAAAGTGTTTGTCAGTGTGATAGTCGACATTGTGCTTTACATATTCGACTGTATCTGTTGTTTGATTTGAAATTTTGTTATGCTCATGCACTCAAACGAATATATTTTTGAAAGTTAGTTGGGCATTGATTAGTTGGTCAACTGTGTTAAATGTGGTTTGTTGTTAGTTGACTGAAAGCTGCTAATTTGACTATTCTGTTATAACTGTCATTATACAATCGACTAAATCAGTAGCGTATTCGACTGAGAAATCAACTGATTAATAGAAATCTATAACTAGGTTGAACACTAGTCTGTTCAGAGACTTTTGATGATCTAACCATTTCATTTCTGTTTCAGATTTCTCATAGCTCCAAGAAGACGGTGGTGATCTTTCTTGAAAGAGATTCAAAGAGGAGATTCAATTGCGCGTTCATTAGCTGATCAACATCTGCACAAGAAGGTGCTTCTATGGTTGATCATATAGGCTTGGCATCCTGTGAAGACTAATGAAATTGTCTGGAAGGCTTGACATCCTATAAAGATTGCTGGAATTGGACCTGTTGTGATACAAGGGGATAATTCACTTTGAGGATTGTTCAAAGTGGTGTTGCAGATTGCGGAAGAGGGGATTCTTGCTGCAAGTCTGGTTTGGTTTCTACAGCTATATTTTGGTTTTGGGTTAGAGAGGAGATTGATATTTTTGACGTGGAGGTCTTCTATAAATTCCCTGTTGTAAAAACCGCAACCATTATAGTGCATTTGCTTCCTGGGTTGGAAGGACATTGGATGTAGGCATTGTTGGCTGAACTAGTATAAAAATTTGTGTTTGCATTTCTCTATCCCTTATCTTTTACATTACAGTCGACTTTATTCTTTACGCAGTCAACTACGTAATTTCCGCTTGCATTTCAAGAAAGTTCAAAAAGCTTTATACTTTGACTACAAGATTTCGAAAAGAAAGCGTTTTTGAAACAACACCAATTCACCCCCCCCCCCCCCCTCTTGGTGAAATAAAGAAGTCAACCTGTTTTCCAACGATTGGCACCAGAGCTGGTTTTCATAAGATATTTGAAAAACTAGTCGACTCTATTTTTTTCTTGGATGGTCCCTCTTAAAAAAGATCTGCCCTCAGATCTGGGCAATCCTGTTGGCCATCTCTTGTGAAAGGAATTAAGTCACAAATGTTAAAAGTAGGACTGACGCCATAACTTTCAGGAAGGTCTAATTGATATGCATTATCATTTATTTTCTTGCATTATAATTTATCTTCTTGGGTGTGATTTCACTTGGATCGGGCCTTGTTTCTGCTCTGATTTGATTCTTTTGGACCAGGCCGCACTCTGGGACGCATCTGACACTATTTAAAGGACCCTGGGGCTCTAGGTTTTGCATCCCTAGCAGAGAAGAGCATAGCAATACACTCTTACCCAATTCTTAGTCTTCCATTCTCTCTTTCTTTCTTCCATTATTCATAGAGTTCCCCCATGTCTATAGGGAACTAACTTCTATTTATTGTTGGGGAATGATGTAACCTTGTAAACTCTCATGTATTTGAATTGATTCTTAATTCTATATGTTTTTTCATTAATTGTTAGAGTAATTCATCTGTTTTATTCTTGCTTATACAATAGCATTATCTATGAGTTACATTAGTGTCGGGAGGTTCCTCGCAATTCAGGTCCTTGTTGAATTACTCCTAAGGGTTATATTGCTCAGGGATGAGGGTATGAGTCATAGTCGTCTTAACCTCTTGATCTTCACATCTTTTTACCACGAATGCTAGGAATTGTATGAACTGGTAATTAGGGACATGCTTATTTACCAAGGGATCGGGTTTAAGTGATTTAGTGAGGGACGTTGGCATTAATGAATAAAGAAGAATTCTTATATACATGAGAATCTAACCCCAACAACATACCCATCTCATATAAATCAACCTCCGTTCATCTTTATGCTCTTTTGCCATTAATCAATTGCATTTTATATTCTTTATTATTTTTGCACTACAAATCCATGATCTCTTTTATTTTCAAGTCTTAATTAATCATGTTTTCACACAGCTGTTCAGCGCCGAGAGTCCTCTGGGATACAATACTTGGTCTTACCATTTTATATTACTTGTGCGACTCGGTACACTTGCCAATTTGCCCTAACAAGTTTTTGGCGCCATTGTCGGGGACTCACGGTTTAAGCTATTCTATTTGTGTGATTCTTGATTAATTTTGACTTTATTTTCTTATTTTTATTTTTGATTTCTATTTTTCAATCCCTAATTTTTATTTTTCTTAATTTTATTTTTGTACTAACAATCTCTCTCTAGAATTTTTGTGCAGGATGCAGGGTGTTATAGACAATTTCAACCATGGTGGGGATCTCACTCAAGCATAAATCAAAATCAAGGTGAGCAAATAGGTGGGCTATTCATTAGACCACCGTAAGCTAACAGTACTACAAAGCTTGAGGAGACTCTCCAACAATTCATGCGGGAATCTCTCTCAATTTAGAAAAGCACTCAAGCAGCATCCGAAAGAATGGAGGCACATTGTAAATTCATGATTCAGACGTTGGGTGATCTCGAAAACAATATGAGAGTCAACCCTGGTAAGGAATGCAAAGATGTTGTCATTGAAAGTAGCAAGGTGTCAGATGAAGAGAGAGAAAAAGAAGAGAGTCTGAGTGAAAAAAAAAAGAGGTAGAAAAAGAAGAGGATAAAAGCAAAGAGAAAGAAACAGAAAAAGAAAAAGAAAAAAGGATGAGAGAAAAATAGAGAGTGAAGAAAAATGCTGGAGTAAAAAAAAGATAGACCCAGAGGAAGAAAAAGAAGAAGAGAATGAGTATGAAAAACCTATGTATTACTCGAAGAAGCATCACAGGAAGAAAAAACGAAAAGAAAAAAGGAAAAACAATCTAAGAAACTAAGAATCATCAAGAAATTGAAGATTAAACTTCATGTAAAAAGAACACTGGAGCCAGCTCCTAAGTATATTGAATTCTTGAAAAAATTCAACAAAAAGAAGAAGTTGTCCAACAAAATGGGACATATAACAGCTAATGTGAACAAGCATCTACTAAAGGATGCAACTGACTCGGTTAAGCTAGTGACGTTAAAGACGCGCTTGCTGGGAGGCAACCCAGTGTTTTACTTTACTTTTCATCTGTTAAGCTAAATGTTTAAGGGGTAAGAGATAGCTTGTTTTATCTGACCATCTTGAGAGCTAAGGACAGGAAATTCGAAATTTTGGACTAAATCAAGAAACCTCTGATCAAGAAAACAATGGAAAAGCAAAATTTGAAAAAAAGGGAACCCGACTCCCGGGCAACGGCGGTACTGTTTGAAAAGTAAACCCGTAGCTCAAGCGGGCCCGGCCCATTTTCACTCCTTTTAGCCTCAAGGGTTTCACCCAAGCCTTCACTTTCTGATTTCCTTCAACCTACTTCACCTACTACTGTGCAACTGGGGATCAAGACCCAACCATGATACCACAACAGGTGCCAAAGGCACAAGGGGAACACCACCACCAGCACAGCCACCAACCCATTGAGAAAAATGTGTTGAATGATAAAAGCATGAGAAAAATAGAAAAGAAAAGAAAAGAAAAGCATGAAGGATAAAACTCAATGCAGAAGAAAAAGGGAAAAGCTGGGAATGAGTAGATTGGTTGAAAGAGAGTTTGTGCTTGAACTATGAATATTGAATAACTCTCTTAACTCAAGGATTTTGTGATCTGAAAAAACAATGTTTCTTGTTACCCCAGCCACGTTATAAGCCTTGAAAAAGTCCTTGTGATGACATCTGTATGTGAGAATGTTGGTTGTATTAGATGAAAGTCAATTTTGTTGCATGTGACAAGAGAATAGAAGAGAAAAGAGTGACCTCCCAAAACACTTGAGTGATTGAGTGAAACACTTTGCTTGGAAAGTATTGATGAATTTCATGATTACATTTGTGCTTAGTAGAATGGTCATTCATAATAATAGCATCTGTTGGAGGATATGTGATTATGTGAGCAATCTGTGAAGTTGAATGAATTGAAGCATGTTTACATCTTGATTGGATTTCATTGAAAAGCTTAATTGAGTTATTACTTGTTATGAAAAGATAGGTTTTGAAAAGTGTTGAACCATTTTGATGATGGGTGGAAGGTCAAGTTTTGTTTTGTTTGCTTGAGGACAAGCAAAGTTCTAAGTTTGGGGTTGTGATAACGGTCTAAAAACCGTTATTTTCATACATTAATTTGATATCAAAACACAACCTTTATGACCAAGAATTGGCTTGAAATCATGCATTTTGTCTAAGTTAGTGAACAAGAGAGTCAAAAGTGGTTTTAGAGATATTATGCTTGGTTTTACATTGTTTTGACAAGACTTCACGAGAATTGAATGATGGAGATGAAGAAGGAAGGACTTGGAACAAGAAAAGGGCAAGAAAAGATCAAAAAGAGGTGTCGCGACCACTGCCCAGTGCTAACCCAACGCTGAGCGTCCAAGACGCAGACCGTTGAGCGTCAGGAAGTGCTAAGCGTCCAGCGTCACTAACGTTGAGCGTTAACTAGCGCTGAGCGCCTAAATGAATGGGCTTGGGCCGAATTTCTATTACTTTTTTGTCGTATAAATAGACCCAGTGCGATTTCAGAAGTAATCTTTTGGCAATCAGAGACGTCCAGAGCTTTTCTTCATTCCTTGGAGGTGGTTTTTGGATGCCGGAGCTCCGAATCACCAATTCTAGGGTTTATTCTTTTCATTTATTTCATCTAGTTTCACCATGTCCAAGGTGAACTAAACCCTTTATTGTTGGGGAACAATGTAATCTTTTGAAACTCTCTTATATTGAAATTATTGTTTTATACATATGCTTGCATATGATTATATTATCAATAGCTTGAGTTTTCTTATCCGATTATAATGCTTGCATCGTTTAACTCATTCGGTGTATTGAACCTTGATTTTGTCGATATTGGAACGTTCGGGAAAGTCTCAAACTGATATGAATTCTCTTGGTTAAGCAATACTACCTAGGAATAGGAGTAGGACGGCCAATTGCTTTAAACTTCTACTTTTAATGCGTTATTGGTTACTTAGGGAGACTAGGAATGGTAAACTAGAAATTGATAATAGGCTCTCTTCGTTGAGGAATCGAGTTTTGAGTAGATTAGATAGCTGCATGACATTGATAATAAAGCGAATTTAACAAGAAGTGTAGATATAGGAGAGTGGAAAAAGGTGAAATTGTAAACCCCAACAACTCCATTCATTCATAGTCTTTTCTTTGCAAACTGATTCAAACTTTGCGTGTGCATGTTTAAATTTTGTTTTTGCATCAACTTTACAAATTATTTTCTTTTAAGTCTTATTAAATCAAATCACACGAACGTTTAGGCCAGTGAGTCCTTTGGGAGAACGATACTCGGTCTTACTGTTTATATTACTTGATAACGATCTGGTACACTTGCCAGGGGTTTAACAACTACAAAACGACTCACAAAAGTTCAAGACAGAGTGCAACTCATAAAGCATACATAGTCGATTGAGTTCATAATACATTCGACTAAAAGTCGTGAAAATAGTTTTTCAGTCCAAATCAATCATATAAAAACACATTCAATCATACACGCAGTCAAGCATCAACAATCAATCAATTTATGCATGATGCAATAGAATGATACAAATTAACCGTTGTAGACACTCAAGAAGATTGATATATCAAGTGTAGTTCATGCTTGAGTTCCTATTGCACCAGTTTGTAAACCTGCAAAACAGTTTAAGTTTTGGATGCAGGTACCCATTTGAACTTGGGTCCTTGATTGTCAGTTCTCTTCACTTGTTCCTTTGGTCTCCATACATATAAACCTTTAGGAACACCAATAGTTCTATAAAAATAGTTTCTAACAATGTGACCAACATAATTGCAATAAAAGCAAGCATTTCTAGCAGGTTTACTTATATCAATAAATTTCTTTCCATTAGTTCTGTTAGATTGAGCTTTATAACCAATTCCTTGTCTATATATAGCTCTGCCAGAGGATTTTAATACAAAATTCAAATTGTCTCTACCTTGAGTAAATTTGGCTAGCGTACTAGTCAAGTAATCTATTTGCCCTAATTGTTGCTTGGTAGCAACCCACTTCTCTGGGCAGTGAGCAATTGAAAAACAAAAGCAAGTGAAAGGCAAAATAAAAGAAAAATGAAAAGAAAAGAAAAAGCTCAGTGCAAGGGAAAGCTGGGAAAAAGAAATAGAGTTTGTGCTTAAATGAAAAATTCATAAATGTCTCTCTTAACTCAAGGAATTTTGCTGACCAGAAAAATCAATTTCCTTCTTAGCCTAGCCAAGTTACAAGCCATGAAAAAGCCCTTCTTATGAAAACTTGCTTGTGAGTATGTTTGATTGTGGTTAAATGAAAGGCAAAGTTAATTTGTGTGACACTGTGATAGCAGAGTGAAAAAGATACCAACACCTTACTATACACCTTTGAGCTGAGTGATACACTTTTGAGTGCTTGAGTGATACACTTTTAAGTGCTTGAGTGAAACAATTTCCCTGGTGAGGAGTAGTTCCTTGAATTTCTGATTGCATCTTTGCTTGGTTGATTGATCATTCTTAAGGACAGCATCTGTTGAAAGTGTATGAGCATCACATGGATTTTGATTAAATTAAGGCATCTGTGCATCTTGACTGAGATTTTTATGCTGAATTGGTAAAAGTAATTTCTTGTATTGGAAGGAAAAGATTTTGAAAAATGTTGAGTCATTGTAGTGATTGTTTTGAAAAGCTGAGTTACATTCTGCTTTGCTTGAGTACAAGCAAAGTTCTAAGTTTGGGGTTGTGATAACGGTTTAAAACACCGTTATTTGTGATGTAATTTTGATACTAAAAGCTCCCTTTTTCACTTAGAAACTTGCTTGGACTCATGCTTTTTCATTAATTTGTGTGAATAAGAGAGTTAAGGTTGATTTCAATGATTTTATGACTAATTCCCCTTGTTTTGACAAAGATTGAAGTTATACCGGAAGCAGAGTTCTAAGTTTGGAGTTGTGATAACGGTTTAAAACACCGTTATTTGTGATGTAATTTTGATACTAAAAGCTCCCTTTTTCACTTAGAAACTTCCTTGGACTCATGTTTTTTCATTAAATTGTGTGAATAAGAGAGTTAAGGTTGATTTCAATGATTTTATGATTAACTCCCCTTGTTTTGACATAGATTGAAGTTATACTGGAAGCAGAGATGAAGAGCCAAGAAGATGGAGCTCAGAAGGGCCTAATAAGGCACCAGAAGAAGGGACAGCACGAAGACCGGCGCCCTAAAGGGAAGCTTGAGCGAGGAAAATCGACGTCCATCGCCCGAGCGCCCTCCCTAGCCGCTTGGGCAGTGGGGTCTCGAAGCTTGGGCGTCCAACTCGAAGCCCGGGCCTTACAAGAGGTGTTCTCACCACCAGGGCGCCTGAGCATCGACTTTTCGTGGATTAGGCCCTGTTTCGACTCTATTGGATCGGGCCCTGGTTTTGCTCGTTTTCGACTCTATTTAAAGGACCCTAGGGCTCTAGGTTTTATATCTCTGGCAGAGAAGAGCATAGCAATACACTTTTTTACCAATTCTTAGGCTTTCTCTTTCTCATTCTCTTCCATTGTTCACAAAGTTCCCCCATGTCTATGGGGAACTAATTTCTATTTGTTGTTGGGGGATGATGTAGCCTTGTAAACTCTCATGTATTTGAATTGATTCTTAATTCCATATGTTTTTCCATTAATTGTTAAAGTAATTCATTTGTTTCAATGCTTGTTGTCTTTAACTCATTTATTAGCATGATTTATGAATTGCATGAGTGTTGGGAGGTTCCTTACAATTCAGGTTCTTGTTGAATTACTCCCAAAAGTAATATTGCTCAGGGATGATGATATGAGTCTTGGTCGTCTTAATCTCTTGATCTTCACATCTTATTACTAGGAATGTTAGGAATTGCATGAACTGGTAATTTAGGACAGACTTATTCGTCGATGGATCGGGTTTAGGGGATTTAGTGAGTGACGTTGGCATTAATGCATAAAGAAGAATTCTTATATACATGAGAGGGAACTTGGTGAAATCTAACCCCAACAACATTCCCATCTCATATTAATCAACATTTATTCATCTATGTGCTCCTTTGCTATTGATCAATTGCATTCATATTTAATTTTATGTTTTTGCATTCAAAACCAATTATCTCTTTTCATTTAAGTCTTAATTAATCTTGTTATCACACGACTATCTAGTGTCGAGAGTCATCTGGGATACGATACATGGTCTTACCATTTTATATTACTTGCGCGACTCAGTACACTTGCCGAAATAGTACAATAGTATTCAATGGCATAATCCATTGAACCTATTAAGTATCTTAAAGGCCTAGCAAGTGCATCCCAATGTTATTGATTTGGACATTGAGTGTACTTACTCAGTCTACCTACTGCGTAAGCCATATCACGTCTAGAAAAGCTCATCAAGTGCAGTAAGCTCCCAATTATCTGGGCATACTGAGTCTGAGATAATGATTCTCCTCTACTTTTCATTAATTTAGAATTAGCATCATAAGGGGTACTCACTGTTTTAAGTCATAAAACCCAAACTTCTTAAGAAGTTTCTCAATGTATTGTTCTTGAGATAATAATATATTGTCTCCCTTCCTTACGATTCTAATACCTAAAATTATATTGGCTTCAGTCATGTCTTTCATTTCAAATTTTGATCCTAGAAACAATTTTGTTCTACCGACAATCTTATTGCATGTACCAAAGATTAATATGTTATCCACATACAAGCATATAATGACACAATCACCATTTTCAGATTCAGAGTACACACATTTATCATCATCATTAGGTGAAAAACCATCACAAAGAAACACATTATCAAGTTTTTCATGTCATTGTTTTGGTGCTTGTTTTAACCCATACAAGGATTTTAAGAGTTTGCATACTTTATCTTCTTGACCATGTACAACACATCCTTCAGGTTGAGTCATATAAATTTCTTCCTCTAAATCACCATTCAAAAAGATTATTTTAACATCCATCTGATGTATCACTAGTTTATGGATAGTTGCTAGAGCTAATAACACTCGAGTAGAGGAAATCCTAGTCACATGAGCAAAAGTATCAAAGTAATCTATGTTGAGTTTTTGAGTAAAACCTTTTGCTACTAATCTTGCCTTATACTTCTCTATGGATCCATCAGGATGATAATTTTTCTTAAAGATCCACTTACAACCAATGTATTTTGCTTCTTTAGGCAAATCTATTAAAGTTCAAGTATTGTTTTTCTGAATTGATTCAATTTCAGTCCTAATGGCATTATCCCACTGTTTTGCATCAGGAGCACTAGTAGCTTCTACAAAGCTTGTTGGATCATTATCAACAAGATAAGTTTAAAAGTCATCTCCAAAGGAAGTTTCCTTTCTCTGTCTTTTACTTCTTCTCAAATCCCTATTCATGGTATCACTATTATTATTATTATCATCAACAGGTTGAGACATCTCACTAACCTTTAAGGGAAACACATGTTCAAAAAATTCAGCATTTTTTGTCTCCATCATAGAATTTCTCTCAAGTATGTTACTTTTAACAACTAGAAACCTATAGGTAGCACTATCTTCAACATAACCTAAGAACATACAATCAGAGGTTTTAAAGCCTATTTTCCTTTTCTTAGGATCAGGTAACATCACCTTAGCTAAGCACCCCCACACTCTTAGATATTTAAGGTTAGGTTGGTAACCTTTCCAAAGCTCTTAAGGAGTTTTTCCAGTTTTCTTATGGGGGTATCGTATTTTGTAAAAAACATGCAATAAGCAAGGCTTCTCCCCAAAGGTTATCAGGTGCACCATAACTAACAAGCATAGCATTCATCATTTCCTTAAGGGTTCTATTTTTAATCTCAGCTACTCCATTAGACTCGGGTGAATATGATGGGGTCACTTCATGGATAATCCCTTCTTTAACACAAAATTCATTAAACAGTACATACTCACCACCTCTATCTGATCTAATCCTTTTAGTTTTCTTATTCAATTGACTTTCTACTTCTGCTTTATAGGTTAAAAACACATCAAAGGTTTCATCTTTGTGTTAGATTAAGTAAACTTTGGTATATCTAGAATAATCATCTATAAAGGTCACAAAATAATTGTTACCTCCTCTAGACATGGTTTATCATCTAGATCGTATGAATTAACCCTAACAGTTCAGTTTGGTATTCTACAGAAAAAACATGTTTTCTTTGTTATTTTAGATTCTAAGCATATATCATACTTACTACTTTGTTTATCCTGCATATTAATCAATCCTAGTCGTTGTAATTTCAAAACATATGAGGAATTCACATGTCCTAATCTAGCATGTCATATATCATACAGTCAACAATATAAGTAGAAGAACTTGATTCATTAATATTTTCAAAAACATTTAGAATGAAGAGTCCTTGATCACAATATCGTTTTCCCACGAAAACATTATTTTTTGTCATAATGATCTTGTTAGACTTAAATGACATTTTAACCCCCACCTTTCCCAATAGTGCTACAGAGATTAAATTAGCTCTGATTGATGGCACGTGTAGCACATCACTCAAGGACGGAGTCTTTCCAAATGTGAGTTTGAGAAAAACTTTTCGTTTTCCCAGAATAGTAGTGTCTTGGAGTCACCGAGGTAGACGTGTTCTTCTCCATCTCCTACATTAGTGTAAGAGGTAAAGGCACTTCTTTTTGCACAGGTATGCCTAGTAGCAGCCATTTGCTCACATTGGTCATCAGATTTACTTGAGAAACGACCGTAGCAATAATGTCATCTCCTTTGACTATATTTACCCTAGGAGGATTATCGTTTCTTACTCTACGCTAGGTGGGTTTAGATTCATTAGGACGGGATTTAAGAAAATAATTTTCCTTTTTGTGATCAGGTTTGTGTACATACCTTTTGAGAGTAACAGACTCCATACATATCTAAAAGGGTGGACACGCATTCTTGCTAGCACCAGAAGTTCTGTCCAGAGAAAACCTCGACTTTTGACACGTCCAGAAGTGATTTTGTGAAGACCGTCTAGGTTTCGAGAACAATGGTTTAGCTATTCGAAGGCATGTTGTTGACGTCAGCGATAAATCCTTAAGATTGTTGTAATAAGCTGACAAAATAGTATTTCATGAGGCGTGTAGTGTCATTGTCCTTAAGGACTTATCTGCGGTGTATTGCGCAAGTCTCCCAGGATACAACAGGAACTTCTCATAATTTTTGAGGATCTTAGAACTAGCAAGGATCTTTAAAAAGAGTATAAAATAACTCAGAATATTTTTAGAAGAGGAAAAAAGGATGAAACTAAGAAGAGAGGAGAATGAGAAAGACTGATTTTTTTTGTTTTGGAATAGGGAAGAGCTCTCTATTTATTAAGCTAGGAAAGGATAAATAAAAGACAATAAAAGAAAAAAATATTAACGTTGGAGCACTTAAAAATTTTCTGTCGTTGCTCAAAACTTTTACCGTTGGCAATTAAAAATATTAACTTTGCCAAATACTAACGTTGCAATGCAATGTCTTTTGCAATCAATGTTTTACAACAATGTATGTATTTGGATCTGTTTACGACGGTAAGTGAGGCCTAAATGCATGTATGATGTGTTAAGTATGTTTCCTCGTGGTTTGAGGATGATGGTTATATGTTTTGAATACTTGATATTTCTCAAGAATTAGTTTGTGTTCGACAATAATCGATTATTTACGTGTAGTTTTTTAGTTACGTCACTAAAATAATCGATTATCTGAGATGACAATCAATTATCCTTTTATACATTGTATAGCTGGAAAATTGGGTGTTATAAGTCTCTGGAATAATAAATTATCATTAGGTGATAATCGATTATCTTTGTGTATTTTTGCTAGAAAAGTGCGTTTTGAAGAAGAATGAAGGAGGTACAAGCTTCAAAGGCTGGAAAACGTGATGTTGAGCAAGGAATGGAGTTAGTTCTTATGTTTAGGGTTAGTTGGAGTCTTGATTGATGATGGAGCATGAATATATAATGTGAGGTACTAAGGTGTTTGGTTGATCAATGAGCATGAAAGATGGATGACGTGTGTCTACTTGATGTACCTAGTAAATCCTGATACTATATGTGTGCTACAGGTGTGGTAAGGTAGGGTACAAGAGTGTAACTGATTCTTTCATGATGGAGATCATGGTGTGGAGATGCTCATGGTGATGATCATGATGGGGATATTCATGATGGTGTATTCATGATGGGGATATTCATGGTGATGGTACTTATGATGGTGATTATGCTTTTGATAAGTTTAGGTGATTGTGATGGTTACTATGATTGTGGAGTAGTTAATATAGGTATTGATGAATGGATAGACTCTTGGTTTATTTGTGTGAATGTCGTGATGAAATCAAGGATCGGGGATCATTGTTGATTTACATTAACGATGAAATCACTTATTCAATATATTTATTAGTGAATAAGATAAGGTTGCTTCTTGATGTTATGTATTATTATTTGTTAATCATATATTCTATTGTTATAGTTTTTTTATCGATAGTTTATCCCATAGTTGTTTGTGTTTGTGTGCTTGGAAATAAAATTATCGGCGATGATTGTATAATGTATTATACATGAGAAAATGATGTTATAGATGTTCCAGAATCATGATAGGTTCGACAGATGACGGGAAATATTTTTTATTTCTTTTAAAGTTGTTGTGTTTAGACTTTTGAGACAATGTAATTGTGATTATTTTATTTTCTTAGTTATTTTAATTGTTTTTCAATAATGTAATTGGACAAAGCCTTTGTTTTGAATTAATTATGCACATTTAAATATTGAGGTTTTTGAAAAATATGTTTCTACACTATGAGAAAACTTTGAAATTATTGGTTAATGCGACAACTCGTGACACCCTAAATTTTGGGGCGTTACACAAAGGAGAAAAATAGAGGAAATGGTGAAGTAAAGATGTAAGCCTTTAGAACTCTCTTGCATTAGTATTGTTTTCTATATCAAAAGTATGCCTTTAATTACCTGTTTGTGAATTAGTTTATGCTTGGGATTAAGTGGGAACTGGTTCTAAGTTGTGGTCCAACTAATTCTCCTCCAACTTTTAGATCCAAGGAATAAATCTAAGGCTCTAGCTAGTTATAGTTAAGATAAATAGTTTAGAGAGACTAGGTCACCTATTAACCTAAGTTTTGAAGTTTAAAAATAAGCACTAAACAAAATATCTTTTTAAAAAAGAAGTGTCTACCTGACTTGAAACATCTAAACGTTTACTCAAATAAAATAAACACCTAAAAGAAAAAAATACCTTAAAATTATGAATAAAATTTATAAATATAAGGCAAGTCAAACAATTTAAAAAAAAGAATGAAAAAATAAAAATAATATGAAAATATGCATACACACAAACATATATATATATATATATGTATACATACATATACATATGTATATGTATACATATATATATATATATATGTATATGCATATATATATATATATATATATATATATACATATCTATGTATACATGTATATACATATATGTATACATATATTTACATATATGTACATATGTATACATATATGTATACATATGTATATATATATTTACATATATGTATACATATGTATACATATATGTACATATGTATACATATGTGTACATATATGTACATATGTATACATATATGTATATATTTTACATATATGAGAGTATTTTATGTACATATATGTATATACATATATATGTACATATATATGTATATGTATATATATATATATATATATATATATATATATATATATATATATATATATATATATATATATATATATATATATATATATACATATATATGTATATACATATACACATATATATGTACATACATATACATATACATATATATATATATACATATATATGTACATATATATGTATATGTATATGTATGTACATATATATGTGTATATGTATATACATATATATGTATATATATATATATATATATGTATATATATATATATATACACATATGTACATATGTATCCATATATGTACATATATATACATTTATTCACATATGTATACATATATGCATATATATACGTACATATGTATACATATATACATATATGTATACATATATGTACATATGTATATGCACATATGTATACATATATGCACATATGTATACATATATGTACATATACATTATACATATATGAGAGTATTTTATTCTATTAAAATTCGGTATATTTTATTAAAATATTCGGAAAAAAAGTGCCTACAATGTGTGTGTGGATTCTTTTTTTCTTCTCTACTCTTTTTTTTACTTTTAATCTTCGAGTTACCATTTTATTTAATTTTAACTAATATTTTAAATTTAATCGTTTTCCTTTAAATTTAACTACTTTTTTAATTAAATAAAAAAAGTAATCTACTAAATAAATAAAAATCATTTATAAAATAAATAGAAACTATCTATTATTAAATTGTAAAAATTATTTATAATGGGAAGAGAGGATAAATGAGAGAAAATATAAATATTATTCTGGATCACATTTAAAATTAATATTACAATTATTTCTATGAAAGAGATTACATTACACTTAGAACTTAAGTAATCTCAATAGTTCATTAAAAATAAAATTTAAAGTTCACATAAAATACAAGTATTCAATTACCAACTCTATATCTGGTTTAGGTTTGTTATCTTTTCGATAACTTAGCCTGTGGTTAAAAGATCAAAGAGCATTGATCCCACAAGTATTCATTCAATTATTGAATCTCCTTTTTATTTTCATCAGGAACTCGGTGGTCAATTCTTGAAAATTAAACTCAGCTTTCCAATAATATTTTTTCCATTTTAAGAGTCACCCAAATAACAGAAGTTAGCAATATTTTTTCCATTTTAAGAGTCACCCAAATAACAGAAGTTAGCATATGTATTTTTCTCAGGAAATAAATATGAATTTGGCAGCTGCCTAATGCGATAAAGTAACGGTTGAAATTTGAAACATGCATGGATTCTCAATGACTTTAGATTAGAAATAGGGTTAAACATTTAAGATTCTCATCAGACATTTTAATGAAATATATTTTTGCGTATAAATCAAACAATCCAATTAAATGATCATGCCTATGCTTAGAGGTTGGAATATATAAAAGTCACTTCCACTGTAATGTAATAGTCACGTTGACTATTATAATGAAACTCAGAAAAATATGCGCTGACAAAAAATTGGAGGCAAATGTCAATGTCAATGTGAAATCATATGCCGAAATGGAACAAAGTGGCCTTCCCTTGCCTTGAGGGATACAAGAACTGAATTTTGGGAATCCTAATTGCTGCACGAGGCATGGCCTTGATGTTTGACATGTTTTGTTAAAAACTAAACAAGCATTTAAAAAACCAATTGCATTAACCACTGCAAAATATAACCACATAGCACTCTTTAACACATCAACCACAAAAAGTCTATTGTCATAAAAAATCAATTTGCATATGATCAGTAAATTTAGTTTAAAGAGAAACAAACAAACCATTAAATCAAAGGGTTAGGTGGTTATGCTTTAAATGAATTAATTTGGTAAGCTATGATTTTCGGTGGTGCAATGAGGAAAACGATACATAACCAGAAAATTCAACAAGCTCGTACATTGTCAAAATTTTCGCTTATTGTCACATACATCACTAAACAGCTTATAAAATCAAAGGTAATGAACAAAAACACTACGATATATGTTCATCTAAAGTTGGATTCATGTTGAATGCCTAGATTTGACATATCCACGTGATTCATACCACATGCGTTTTCTTGTAGTTATCTGCAGCTTTGGATAATGATTGTATTGATACAGGAAATCCTGGGCCCATCTGCATCCATAGGATAGCACAAAATAATTTAAACGCCCCAAGAATGAGACAAAATGCATAATCACTGCAACGGATGACACTAGCAAATTTACATCTTCATTGATCCCGTTTTACATAACTCCCTCTTTTGTTTCACTTTTCATTGCTGATTCTTCACAGCACAAGTTGAATCTCATAACTTAATCACTAATGGTCACTTCTATCTCCCCACATTAACCAGTGCAATCATGAAATTTCACGAATCTGTATGTTAGGGGAATATACCTTTTTGCTTTAAGAAAATTATGAGATCTAATTGAGCGTAAGTTTGATATCAGAGATACGGAACTCCCTCTTATCTTTCACCCCACCCCCTTTTTAACATTTCCATCATTAATTCTGAGGTCTCCAGTTCAATTTTTCACCCAATTTTAACTTCAAAGGTAATCTGATTGCATTGCTGCTCTAAATCGATTGAACTTCCTCAAGGCAACCTTACAACAAATAATAACATAGAAATTTTCATTATTATGTCCCCCTTAATCCTATACCACGGTTTTACTGATTGACTATCCGAGGCTAAATCAGAGCACATAAATGCATCCTATATACATTGGAGTCGACAATGAGATGAGATGAGACAGGGGACTTGTGAGAAACAGCGAGCAAATCAAAATCCCTGATGTTATATTTTGCATAAAACAATAACAGACAAGCCTTTCCCCACTAGGTGGAGACGGTTTGCATACTGAACACTAAAAAAATTGCCAATATTAGTTTACTTTCTATTTTCAGAAGGAAACAGGGGAGGACACACCCAATGTTTCCTTGAGTACCATTAATGTGAAATGCAATAAGGAAATGGTAGCTTTCAATCTTACATACACAAAAAACTAAAACAAAAATGAGATATAGAAACTTACCGTGCTGCTTATATGGACAGACAGCACATACCCAGCATATTTGGAAGCTGTATAACAAAGAGAATTATAAGATAATGGAAGTAACCTTAGAATATAAAATTTGTGATCATGTGTATACCAACTTAAAGTGCTATGGAATTTGTTGTAATTAAGTTTGTGGGAAGGGGAGATAGGTTATCAGTTGTGATCTGACTTGTTATTTTTCCAAAATACAGAGAAGGGAAGCATAAGGACGTATGTGCAACTTACTCTTCTTTAAGCCAGCAGGCTTCGCAAGTAATACAGCGTTCATAAATGCACTAATATTCTCCCGTAGGGCGTCTTCTTTGTAGCTTACCTGTGGATATTATTGGAAGCATAAAGCACCTTACACAACACACCTATTGCACGTAACCAAGTCTATAAGGAGTTGGAAGAACACCACAGTACCTTTCCAAGTCCCACATGCAAAATTGATTTACTTTCCATTTTAAACTCCACACGACCCTGTCTTAACTCTTTCAACTGCCCTGCAATATCACTGGTGAGAGTACCTAGCTGTAGATCATATAAAAACAACCGAACAAGAGTTACATACAACCCACATATTCCTATACTTAAAAAGAATGCCAAAAGATCTCGATAAACTAACCTTCTTATCTGGCATTAGTCTGCGCTTTCTAAGGTATTGTGCTATCTGCATAGTTCATAAAAGCTTTAGAAGAAAAAAAACTTTTAATTCAGATGATTTTTACAAGTATAAGACCATTTAAATTGAAGAAAAAACCTTTCCAAGATGAGGTGCCATTCCAGGAGACGAGAAGCATTTGTCAACTTTGAGCTTATTTTTACCACCTATAAGTGAGTATAAGCTATTATTAGATGGGATAGAGTTTAGAAATTTCATATTCTTGCAATGAAAAGGAAAATTTATAGTTGCTAAGGTCCCAAGGACATAGGATATTCCATTTCATGCACAGTTGAGTTACAGTTAAAGTGTCTGTTAAGCACATGACAAACAAAATTAATGTTACAAGTTTACCTAAATTAAAACATTAGGTTTAGGTGTGTGCACAGATAGATCAAAGGAGAAAAATAATTGCAGATAAACAAGCATATACTAGAAGTGAGTATGCACATACAGAAGGTGATACAGCTAAACAACAAGAAAAGCAAGAAGGGAACCATCAAGGCAGGGGACAATATGCATCTGCATATTTGCTTTTCACAAATATAGTATGGGAAAAATCTATCAAAATGATGTACAAAATTACTTGTAGAAAGAGATCAGTTCATTACTAGCAATCTCCTCAATAAGCTCTTTACCACCAACTATATCAGCTCCTGCAGCTTTAGCTTCCTCTGCCTCAGCCCCTTCTGCAAAAACAGCCACACTGACGGCCTGGAAGGTATGGATAATTAGACGACAAACCTACCATTATATCAATTTCTTAACATTCATAAGTTACCTTGGGAGCACCATGAGGCAGAATCACAGTACCACGAACTGCCTGCCAGAGTTGAAATCATTATCTTCTAAAGCAAAGGATTGATGGAACAGCATATATAGTTTTATCCAGAAATGGGGAAAATAACAGTGATTTGGGATGTATAAGCACAAAAAAGAGTTTTACCAATAACAATATTTAAAAAAATTTGTAAAGGCTATGTTTGATAGTCTTTGAAGAGATTTTCCAAGATAATTCACTCAACATATAATAATAATAATAATTTCACAGGACTCGATGCTTAGGGAACATGAAAAGGCTATGTTTTTGAAGAGATTACTTCATTCGGTCCTTGATACTAGAAACAAATGTGTACACTTTTTTGTCCTAATTATAAGAAACCTGGACTCCCTTCAAATGAATTAATTGCTAACTTCGTTTCAAATCCTTAATCTATTGTGGATGTATTTTAGCGTATTAACGATGCAATTTGTTGAACATGACAAACCTATGGAACCTCAGGTTTACATGTCAAATTCAAAATTTATATGTTGTTGAAAGAATCACTCAAGCAAACCAACACATTCAAAATGAGGAAAAGGGCGGAAACAATGCATACCAGTTCTGTTCGCTTTGAATCAACACCCAATCTTACATGCGCTTCAACAGTTTCATCAAACTTTGCCTTGGCATTGGCCTGAACAATATGTAAATTATATTAAATGATAGCAACTGATGGAATATTCAAGATAAATTGTGAAGATCATCACTAAGGATGAGCTAATCCAAGCAATGACCCAAAAGGATGGATGTAGACCATTTAGCTATACTAACAATTCATTAGTTTAGCATCCAGATTATCAAACTCAAGAATTAGCAAAAATTTGGTAAAGATTTAATAGACTCAACTAGTAAACTCAAGAGGCAAAAGAAATATTCAGGACATTTACAGATGACATGATACTTGAAAACAACAACAATTCAACATTTCAACTCAACAATAAAGTAAAGCAACAAACCAAACAAAAATATATACATTTCACAGTACATTATTATTAAATAAGAGTAAAATATATAAATTATCAAAGCATACAAATTTCAAAAACACAAGTGCTTACGGTGAAAACATTTCGCAAAGTTCATTTCTTCCAATCAACTATGGGCTCCGTGGGGGGCAATAATTACATCTGATTTCAAACTCACCAACTCACTTCTTAACTTGGGAGCTTACACGAAATTATAAAATTAACTCATTCTCTCTGCCTAAAACAGTAAACTTGTAAAAGTTTACCAGTTAAATAGAGAGTTTGACAACATTGTTTAGTACTATTTATTATTAAGAAAATGGCACAGATTGGTGAGAGGGTACGTTCCAATAGAGTTTGTAATAACTCACAAAATAATGGATATCTGACATTAAAAACTCGGCAGGGGGATGGTGCTATACAGAATACTTCTATAACACACACCTTCGTATTGCATGCAATGTTGCAAACATATCACAGCTATGAGCAAACATACAGTATCAAACAAAAAAATACAGTTGCTATAACTTGTAACAATTTTATACTTTCCAAATTGGAATTCCTAACAAGGAAAAAAGTGCCATTAGTAAACAACATAGTTTTTTATCTATGTATTAAATATTTGCAGCAGTAGATTTTATAAATTTATTGCAATAAGTACACGTTTCTTACATACCTGATTGCAAACCTGAAAATTGCTGTTTCAGTCTCCTAAAATGTATAATCTAAGCGTAGTTTACTGTATGATAATCTGCCACACTTACGGACAGCAAAAATGACCAACCAGGACTAGTATACATGTCACTTTAACGGCCTCGATAAAGGCATTTACCATAAAATTCTGAAAAAGAAACAACTTACAAGCTCTTTCACAAAAGGCAACAGCTTAGAAATTCCGTAGAGGTTACTATGCCACCCTCAAATATCCCAGCAATTTTTATAAAATTTGTGCATCAATCTCTCATTGGAGGATCCAAGACTCCTTGTTTCATATGTAATTTCTAATACAGCAACTTGTTCTTAATAACCAACAATCCAACTACGGCATTACCCAAAGCTCCAACAAAAGTCCACATACAACAACAAAGTCCTATTCCACTAGGTGAGGCCAACTACTCAAATCACATAATGCAATTTGGCTCAGTTAAAGAACAAAAGTTTAGCCATGTTATTCATAAATCATGTTACGCAGTGCCTAATTACTACACAAATTCCTCAAACTAGTATCTGAACATTAAGAAAATAATAATGGATATTCAACAATACTTCAGTGACTACTTGTACAATTTCATTGCTTCAAGGGCCACTCTAACAGCAAAAGTAATACTCCCGGAGCCAAACTTTCGGTTAGTCACTCGAAACTATTTATAATTTGAACTAACGGCTTTTGTTTTCACCTTAACTTGGCGAATGGCTTCTGCCAAATCAAGCGGAGGTGGCTTCTCGTTCTTTTTGGGCTTAATCAGAAGCGGAAACGGCACCATCATCCGCTCCTCTTCTTTGGCCTTCGCCATTCTCATCCTCAGCTCATTCTCCGCCTCGATCTTCTTCCTTTCAATCTCCGCCCCCTCGTCCGCCACATTGTCATCGGGGAGAGGCGCCACGCGCGGGGCGTACGACACCACTCCAAAAGACGGGGCGTCTTTCACGTATCGGATGTCCTCGCGCGTCCATGCGCGCTGCGAGTCCGACGGCGGGCGGAGGGATTGCGGTTCGGCAGGTGGTGGTGAGAATTCCGGCGAGGGTTCTGGCGGCGGGGATTTGGGCTTTACAGGGTAGGAAACTGGTTGGATGATGATGGGTTGGGAGGGTCTGGCGGGAGGGTTTGAGTTTGAATCGGAGGAAGAGCAGAGAGATCGGTGAGAGGTAAGAGAGAAAGGAGAGTGTGATAAATAAGCGCGATTGGCGAGGGAATGGCGGCGAGCTTGGGAGAGGAGAAGCTTGAGTGCCGCCATGGCTGAAGAGTGTGAGAAGGAGTGAGAGGTTTTAGGAAATGGGGTTAGCGTGGTGGGGAAAGAGCAGTGTAAGTTGGTTCGGGTTCTGAAAAACCCGAAATTCTAATACGGACCTTTTCTGAGTTAATCGTGAAAATGGGTATGGACCGGGTCAATAATCAAATCGTTTGATTTCCGATGGGTCACAAGACTAAAGAAACAGATTTATTAACTAATAACGACTCATCTAATTTTATAATTTTTAACATTTTTTAACAGCAATATAACATATTTTAATATATGACAAAAATGTATAAATTTTTATATTTTTTTAAAAAACTATACAAAATAAGAAATGATAGTATCAAATAAATAAATATAAAAAATTTATGTGTGTCATGTAATTATTTTTCTTTCTCATGTTAGGTGCTTTTTCAGGGTGAGTGTTGATGCTGAAACATTTTGTGACTATCATCTCACCAAAAACCCCCCTTTTGAGAAGTTCCCCACCATTTTTGCAACTAGCCTCGACTAAACCAAAGCCAGAGCATCGTTGAAGGATTATCAAAACTGATGTGCATTTTCCATATCATCCAGAGAATATTGATGCATGCGACTTTTTTTTGGTATTTTTAATCATAATTAAAAAAAATACTTATAAAAAAATAAATTTAATTATTCAAATTATTTATAAAGTTTACTATTTCTTTAAACTAATGTGAAAAATTAAAATATATAATAAAAAAATACCAATTGAATTGTAATAAAAAGTAAATTTTAAACATAACTTAATCTTATAAAAACGATTTTTATCTATTTATATATTTTAAATTAATTTTATTTTAAATCAATGAAAAAATTTTAATCAATTGTTTAAAATTTTACATTTTTTCTGATTTTATTATATAAGTATACATAATCAAACAATATAAATATAAGATTATATGTCAAATATTTTTTCAAACTCAAACTTAACTTTCTTTCTTTTTTTAGTTAGATAAACATTAACATACAACATAAAATATTAAGTAAAGAAAAGTTATATTTTTATATTAGTTCATCTCATATATATACTATTTCCAATTCTTGATTAATGAGTTAAATTTCATTACACACAAACATTGTCAAAGTATAATCAAGTATTTTTTTCTTTCAACTTTCAACCATTATTTTAGTTCATCTCCTTCTAATATTCTTACAACAAGTTACTCTCGACCCAACTATGTACTTTAAATGGAGAAAAGACCCAAGAATGATACAAAATGGGTCGAAGATACGTACAATAGAAAAGCATAAGAGAAATTTGTACCAATATGTAATAAGTTATATATTGAACAAATTTACATTGTTTACTATTTACAATAATGATATTTTAACATAATTTTTACATTCATTTGATATTATCCTTGGTTACTTTTTAGTCTTTTTTTTCTTGAAAAAAATATAAAAACTCACTTCTTTATGATCATTTTACTATTATACTATGTGTCAAATGAGTTAAAAGCACACGTGCAAAAACACTGTTTAAAATCGGTTATTTTGAACTTTTAACGTCTATTAATAAACCGACGTCTAAACCGGTGACGTCAATGGGACGTCGGACATCCTAACCACAAACGTCTATAATGACGTCAGTTCGTGTCAGAGGCCGACGTCCATAAACGTCGGTTCTCGTTTAACTGGACGTCTAAAGGCACTATATAGACGTCGGACAAAGCAGTAACCGACGTCTAAGAGGCACTAAAGACTTCAAACATCACACTGACTGATGTCTAGGAGGTACTATAGACGTCGGTGTGCACATTAACCGACGTCTAATACAGTTGTTGTGTTTTAGTGCAGTTTTATTCCCATCTTTGGATAGCCCAGTACCGTAGACTCCTTTTGCTAGTTTCCCCAAAAAAACAGCTTGCGTCTTTTGAATTTCTTATGGTCCCTTCAACCCAAAACCAAACCTGGGTGGTTGCTTAGTTCCATTTTTGATCCGCAAGAGGGAAAAATCACGGTGAAACGAAAACTAGACAACGACCCAGGGTCGTTTTTGGGTTGAAACGATCAAAAGAAAGGAGGAGGAAGACGATAAAGATATCAGAAACAACAATAGAATGCCGCAACGAAAAGAAGACGTGAGGAAAGGGAGGAAAGGGAGAAAAAGAAGAGTGCCGCAAGAGAAAAAAGAGAAAAGGAAGAGGAAGATATCAGAAACTGAATGCCGCGAAGAATTTGCGGTTTATTTAAAATGACTATAGACGTCAGTTTCTCCAGACAGCCGACGTCTATGTGACTATAGACGTTCATTCTGTTACTAATTTGACGTCCAAGTTAAACTTTTCAACTGACCTTTTTAATCCCACTAGACGTCGGTGACAATGGAAACCGACGTCTAGGAAGCTGAAACGATTGACATTTGATTTCCTGTCAGGGATGTTGACGACAGTTGTGATGGGGCGCTGACGTCTATAATGATGCACATCATTACTTACAGGTACATAGACGTCGCTTGCACAGATCGCCGACATCTAAATTGAAGATTTTTTTATCTTCCTGCCTTCCATTCAGGCCATAGACGTCGCTTGCAGTGAACACCGACGTCACGGGACTGTTTTTTGACCTACCTCAGGCCATTAAATGTCTGTTTGCAGCAGTGTGGACGTCTAAGCGCCTGGGAATTAGGTGAGAGCATTAATTTCCGCCCTATAGACGTCAGGCCCCCGTGAACACACTAGTGCAAAAACGTTGATTAACGTCAGTTAATTTGGCTTTTGACGTTTGTTTCATATCCAACGTCTATTCCAGTGACGTAACTTTGCATCAGTCACTTCATGACAGACGTCTATAGACGTCGACTTTGTGAAACAGACGTGTGTTGACGTCGGGCGAGATAACAATAGACGTTAACATAGACGTTAGTGGTCAAAAAAATAGACGTATGAATGCGTTGGATCGTTTTGTGCACTGTTACTTATTGGACGTCGCGTTTTGCCTTAACCGACGTCTACTAGGCAACTTTTTTTTAAAAAAAAAATTATTTTTCGAATATAACCACACCTGAAAATCAGAAAAATTTCCCAGAACAATTGTTTATAATAAATTATTGTTTGTTTGAGCTATAAATAAAATATAATTCAATCCAAACAATAATTATAAACTTAAACTAAACCTAAGTAACTCAAAACAACAAAAAAGAAGTCTTGCTCTAGTTCCACTTTTGGATAACATAACTTGCCCACTCTTCCCTTATCTGCCTTATCATGCCTTCGGTTAGAGCAGATGAATTGTTGAAGTTCTGCACAATTAAAAAATATTGATTATGGTTTGATATATGTTGAAAAGAACGAATTGATTTTTTGATGTTTTCAAAGTAAGGCTGATTATTACCTCATTCCACTTATCTGTAATGTCAGCTCGAATGATGGTCTTAATCCAAGACATCACATAGTACCCACATTCCCGTGAATCAAGTTGTTTGTTACACTAAAATGACAAAGTAAATATAGTCAAGAATTAAGATCATTGAAAAATAAAGTAAATGGATTAAAACTATAAATGCAGCAAACCTTGGGATACAACACTTTATTTAGTTGACCTCGACATTTACCCATTACTCTATTTACATTAAAACAGAAAGTAATATTAATTTAAGTATGAAATCATTAAAAATTAAGGCCGACATGAAATTAAAAGTCATTTTTAGTGAAACACTTACCTTTGAAGTAGGAATTTCAAGTCATCTTTAATCTTCCTATGCAGCGAACATAATAAGACAACTGTATTTTTTTTGGGAATGAGGACTACTAGTTGCCAATGAGCCCTGTTTGGAACATAAAAAAATGTTAGTAAAATAATAAAGTAAACTTTATTTACCTCTTACATAAAACAAGGCATACCCGTCAACGTATGGCACAAGGTATACGTCTCTGTTTGACTCAGCCATCCATGTTTCCAAATAATTTTGTTTCACTTCATATGTGTTACCACAACGTTGGACGGTCTGAGGTTCAACAAATCCGTAAGACCGACCTGAGTCTACAATGATTGAGTCCATGTACCTATAACAACAAAGTTAACTTATTACAAAGTATGTATCTTAATTAAAATAATATGGTACAAAACACCAACTGTCTTACATGCACCAGCGTTGAATAATGGAAATATTCAACATCCTGTCTCCCGCAATTATCTCCGATACATCATTGAATGTGATATATACTGGTAAGTGGGGAGGGAGACCAAATACTGTTAAATCCCAGTACATTTCCACTGATCCTTTGGTAAACCTGGGACATCTGGCGATTAGTTTTGATATGGGATCATCGTTCGCTTCAGCCATGTGTTCACCATCATCACCGTCATCACCATCATCATGTTTAGGTATTGGTACCTCATTCATCGGCTGCTTTTGAGGACGTGTGAACTGAAGATAACATTTTCATCGTTATTAACAATTATTTTCAAATTATAAAAGAAAATAGCCGATGATACAAATATTATACCTGTTGTGTCCTAATGTGTGTGACAATCAATGCTCTAGGCCAAGCTAAAAAAGTTCCTACGGCCTCTCTCACAAATTGAACTTCTAGAGTGGGTACAGGCACCTGAGCCTGGGGATCCCGAACCTCGTCAATCATGACACGCACGTCCTGGGGTGCTATGGGAACACCATGAATAGTTCCTCCCTCAACTACTCGTCCAACAGCCACAATGCGTGCGAGATCCCCTTCAACCAACATGTCATACTGACCACTGTAGTCAGTAGGTTCAGCAGCAGACATGATCCTTTGGTGCTGGCAGGAGGGGGTGTGGGAGTTTCAGTTGGCACACCCAGGGTGCCCTGCATCATGCATTGTAGCTTCTCCTCAAGCGCTCTTTGTATTTGTTTTTGTTCTTGTAGCTACTCATTGAATCGCTCCTCCATTTGACGAAATCTTTCTTCCCACTGACGATCCATCTGCCTCAATGCCTCCTGATTCGTTGCTTGTGGTGTTTGCGTTGTTTTTTGTAGAGGGCCAAAGTACTAACGAAGACCAATGGACCTAGGAACTGCACATACACGTCTTGGGTGCTCCGGTTTTCCAATGGTCGTTGTTAATATGTCCTCTCTACCTTGGGGAGTAAATGTTCCCTGCGTCTGCTGCTCAACCAACTCATCCTGCACATTAAAAATGTTACGTTACTTAAATTGCAAGATATGAATAAAATACAATAAAGTAATGTTTAAAATTTGTACTTACAATTCTCTGTGAGATCGCTACGGCTGAGGCAGATGTTATGTTCCCATCAGATTTGGTACGAGCAGCCTTCCACATCTCGTACCTTGTAGGTGGTAGTGCTAGGTCCGAGGACTCAAGCCCCAACTCATCCGCTCGACTCTTCTTAAGTTTCTCCTCGAGTTTCGCATAACCACCTCGTGATAACACGTGCGGTGCATCATTTAGCCTTTGCCTTCCTTGGACGGCTAACCTTATACCCTGTAAAAAAAAATTTATGCATAACTATATAGTAATAAAAACGAAGATTGAAGACGTTGTTGGTTAAGAGAAATACCTTCCATTCCTCAGTCTCTCTACTTTTACGAAACTGAATCCATTCTTCTTCTGTGAATGAATATTCCGTACATGGATTCTCATGTTGTCTGTCTCCAAATACATACAGACGTGTTAGCCTTGTCTTGAAATCTCTCCACATCTTACATATATGTGTTAAGATTTTCCTCCTCATTTGAACTGTGTCTGGAATATCATATTTTAGCTGTTTAAAACAAGAAAAATGTTAATAGCACATAATAAGATCGAAGAAATACATCAAATTTCTTTGAAGTAAGTATATATACCTGAACATCTTGCCATAACAGGTTCTTCTCCACCTCTGGGACGTGATCCCAAGTTGGATGAAGGATAGAAACATAGGTTTTTGCTATCTTACCCAAATGACTTTTAAATCTATCAGCATTTGGCCTTGTAGCCACACCGGTTTTTGGGTCAAAATCAACATGTATCCTCGACCCAAGAACCTGTCCGGATGCCGCTTCTGGCAAACATGTCGCTCCTCGTGTACGTCTGCTGTGAGCTAATGCTGAGTCTGAGGTCGACATACCTAAAAATATATACAAGGTTAATATGAATTGAAATTGTAATATTCATCAAAATAAAAATTCATATAAAATCTAAACAAAAATAAACACGTTACTTATTAAGATATTGTTTTCTCCCAGAAACCTTCATTATGATCAGTACGAATTGCATGTATGTCATCGGCAACGTCATCAATAGAGTCTTCATTGGGTCTTGATGTGGTACATGTTGTCTCAAGAATATCAAGACATTCTTCATCATCAAAACCGTGCATGTTTTTCCCTTCCAAAACCACTTACCTTTTTTCATTCGCTGGATCGCTAACGTAGAATATTTGACTTGCTTGACTTGCCATAATAAATGGTTCATCTTTGTCAGATCTACCAATGTGAAACCAGAGTCATCTGTAATGATACCAGAATTTATATCAACCCATTTACACTTGAAAACAGGGACTCTAAACTTGACATAATCCACCTCCCATATTTCTTGTATTACTCCAAAATAACTAATTGATGCAGTGATGGGATTTTTGTCTTTAGAACTACAGAAGTGCACTGACTTAGCTTTTAGTGTAACCCCACTATTTCGAACTCTATTTTTATCATCTTCTTCCTTTGTCTGAAAAGAGATATTGTTAATATAGTACCCACCATATTTAATGACATCTGTGTTCGGCCCCCGAGATAGCCTCAGTAGAGTTTCAGAAACATTTGGAGTCGCATAAATCTTTTTCTTAAACCATGGTAAGAAGGTTTTGACATGTTCATTAAGATGTCATTTTTCATTCATTCTTGGGTGTCGTACCTTTATTTCATGAACATGTTCAGAAATGTAAGGAATAACATCATCAGTGTTGTTTAAGATGTACAAATGAGCTTGATCAACTTCTTGTCTACTTACACGTTCAATCCTCACACCACGACCCTTACCTTCACATCTTCCTTCATTTATGGTATTAGGTAGACCCACTGGTTCACAACTTGGCATGTAACTTAAACAAAATTCAATGGCTTCTTCTGCAATGTATCATTGTATGATTGAAGCTTCTGGTCTATACTGATTCTTGACATATCCCTTTAAGATTTTCATGTATCTTTCAACAGGATACATCCACCTTAGGTAAACCGGCCCACATATTCGAATTTCTCGCACTAGATGAACAATCAAATGAACCATGATATCAAAAAAAGAAGGTGGAAAATACATTTCCAATTCACATAGTAGTCTTATTCCTTCATTTTCCAATTCATCTAAACATCGAGGGTTAACAACTTTCTTGCAAATGGCATTAAAAAACAAACACAGACGTGTCAGAGTACCCCTAACAGAACGAGGTAATATGCCTCGAATAACAACCGGTAACAATTGTTGCATCAATATATGACAATCATGAGACTTTAATCCAACTAACTTAAGGTCTTGCATAGAAACAAGGTTACTAATATTAGAAGAATAACCTTGTGGAACCTTCACACTTCGTAAAGACTTACAAAAACTTTGTTTTTCTTTTTTAGACAGAGTATGACAGGCTGGGGACAAATAAGTGCGTCTACCTATTGTCTGTGGATGTAACTCTGTTCGAATTCCCATGTTAGCCAAATCTTGTCTTGATTTTATCCCATCTTTGGTCTTCCCTTTGACGTTTAATAAAGTTCCGATGACACTGTCACAAACACTTTTTTCTACGTGCATCACATCAATACAATGTCGAACATTAAGTATAGACCAATATGGAAGATTAAAAAATATTGATCATTTCTTCCAAACTTGTTTTGCAGATGTACTTTTACGATGTTTTCCGAATACAATGTCAATGTTTTTGACTTCGTTGTACACCTCTTCACCATTCCGGGGTCTGCACACAACCTCATCCTTGGCACTTCCATTGAATGCTTTTTTCAATCTACGATAAGGGTGATTGCGAGGAAGGAATTTTCGATGTCTTGTATAAACCGTCTTCTGACCATGCTTCAATTGAACGTAACTAGTGTTTTCTTCACAAATCAGACATGCAAAATGTCCTTTAACTCTATAACCGCTCAAGTTTCCATAGGCTGGGAAATCATTTATAGTGCAAAACAACATTGCACGCAAACGAAAATTGTCTTCAACATCTGAATCAAACACTTCGACACCTTCTTCCCACAACAATTTCAAATCATCAATTAAAGGTTTCAAGTAAACATTAATGTCATTGCCAGGTTGTTTAGGACCAGATATCATCATTGACAACATGACATATTTTCTCTTCATGCACAACAATGGAGAAAGATTGTATATCATCAACATAACTGGCCATGAACTGTGTTTGCTACTCAAATTCCCGTACGGATTCATACCATCAGTTGCAAGTGCAAGTCTTAAGTTTCTTGGATCTGCACCAAATTCGGGAAATTTTTCATCGATCTGCTTCCACTGTGGTGAGTTTGCAGGGTGTCTAAGAAGATTATCGCACTTTCTTCCTAAAACGTGCCATTTAAGGTTCTTTGCATCCTCCTTAATAGAGAACATACGTTTGAACCTAGGTATTATAGGCAAATACCACATGACCTTACCAGGTGCACCATCATTACCCTCTTCAGTGTTTTTGTCACGTTTCTTCTTAAAACGGCTTAAACCACATGTTGGACAATCTTTAGTGAAGCAAATTCCTTAATGTACAAAACACAATCATTGGGGCAAGCATGTATCTTTTGATATTCAAGACTCATTGGACATAAAACTTTTTTGGCCTCGTAGTTACGAATAGGAAGAGTATTATTTTTTGGAAGCATCTCCTTCAACAACTCCAACAACTCCGTGAAACTTTTATCTGTCCATCCGTTCCTTGCTTTTAAACTGAACAACTTCAAAGTTGCAGACAAACGTGTAAAGTTCATGCAGCCTGGGTACAACGGTTGCTCAGAATCATTGATAACAGAATCGTACAAATTAGCTCTTCTAAAGTTATTTTCACCAACATCACGTATCATGTCCTCTAAATCATCAGTCATCCATTCTTCCACATAATTTGTTCCTCGTGACGTCATAGGCTGGTCCAGTACTTCTCCATGCCAAGTCCAAACGGTATACGATTTCGTTATGCCGAACATGAATAGATGATCATGCAAATTGCCCAAGTCTTGTCGTATTTGATTAGCACAACGAACACAAGGACAAAAATATGTCCCGTTCACAGACTTTGCATTTTCTTTAACATATTGCAAGAACACCAAAACACCCTTCTCATATTCTTCAGAAATGCGACGTGCATTCATCCAGCTTCGATCCATACTATATATTAATCGTTTGTGTTAAATTTCAAAAGGGAACTAAGTTTCGCTTAGTGATTTCATACTTATAATCTAACATGCCAATTATAATAACATAGCTAAAATTTATCACATACATATTCAAAAGCCGATAACACAAGCATACGTAAAAGCCAAAAACATGCAAACACAAAAGCCAAAAACATGCAAACGCAAAAGCCAATAACATGCATACACAAGACAATAACACACATAAAATAAAAGTTTTAAACATTGAAGCTAACCTTCTTAGCAGATTCAAATAACAATGGAGGGAACTGGAGGACTGGGCCCAAAAATATAGGCCAAAATCGGTCAAAAACGTAACCCAAGAACATGTCACAAACTGCATCAAAATGCAACGAAGACGAAATTTAATCGGTTGAAATGGAACATATCTCAGCAAAGAGTAACTTAATCGGAGTAAAACTGAATTTAAACGGTGCAAACGCGAGAAAATGAACCTGAAAGCTATGTCGCAACAGAAAGCGCGAGGAAGAAGACGATGCATAGGGTGGTAACTGCTCTCGGGTTCGCGTTCTGAAGTTTATGTTACTACAGACGTCGGTTAGCTATCGCGACCGACGTCTGTCAGGTCATAGACGTCGGGCCTGTCACTAATATGACGTCTATATGATTTAAATATATTAATAAACGCGGATTATAGACGTCCGGTGTCTGAGCAACGAACGTCTAGTTGGACCTAAACGTCAGGTACCACGCAACCGATGTCTAGGTAGTAGAAAAATCATGACACTTTCACTTAACTGTCAGGACATAGTCGTCGGTTACCACGAGGCACTAACGTCTATGTCTAATACCATTAATGACACTCAACCACTTGTCAGCCTGTAGACATCGGTGTGTCTCCACCGACGTCTATGTCGCGACTGTTCACCACCTCTGAGACCTTTAGACGTCGGTGTTTTGCATGCTGACGTCTATAGCTCGACTCTACACCCTATTTGGCAGACCTTTAGACGTCACCATTGCAGGGCCCCGACGTCTATAGTTATTCAGACTTCGGTTGTAGTCATGCCCGACGTCTCGTTGCCCTACTTAATTATGAAGTTGCCACCGGTCATCGTTTAACGTCAATTGACGGAACAACCGACGTCTATGGGGTGACGTTAAACAACGTTTTTAGTGACACCGACGTCACGGGACTGTCTTCTAACCTACCTCAGGCCATTAGACGTCTGTTTGCAGCAGTGTGGACGTCTACAACATCATAGACGTCGCGTGCTATGGAAACCGACGTCTAGGTTAAGAATCTATTTACGATAATGCCACCGTTCACTCATATACGTCAGATTATCAACAAACTGACATCTATTGGGTGACATTAAATAGCGCTTTTGCACTAGTGAAATTATCTCATTATGTCATCCCTTTGTATGTTTATATGTTTCAATTTTATTGATGTAGTAATGATACACAACAAATATAGTTTTTCTTCTTTGGTTTTCTCTCTTTTAAGTCTTTTAAGTTTACTCCCTTTTACGGCATCAAAGCTCCTCGGAGCTTTGCCTCTTTTTTTCAATCATGTCAAACACAAATTCCAATACCAGCAATCCAGAAATTATTTCTCCAAATCCTAGCTTGAATCCATTCAATTCTTTTTACATTCATCCTAGTGATGAATGACCTAACTTTGTTTCTGTCACGCCTGTCTTTACTAGAAGCAATTACAATTCATGATCTCGTTCCTTTGGAATGCCTTTGATTCCTAAAAAAAATGGGTTTTTTGTTAGGTTCTATACCCATTCCTTATCCCTCATACTTTTTGTATCCTTATTGGGAAAATTGCAATAATTTGATCATGTCCTAACTCATTCATTCTTTATCTCCTTCCATTGCTCAAAGCATCACCTTCTTTGATCATGCTATTATATCTGGAATGACCTTCAAGAGCGTTTTCTCAATGTGATTTGCTTCACATTACAAAGCTTCAGAAAGATCTTTATAACCTTCAACAAGGTCCCCAATATGTCTTTGACTATTACACTGCTCTCAAATCCCTTTATGGAGAAGTTGGACAATTTTCGCCCCTTCCTTATATGCACATGCTCTTAAAGAACCTATCATCAACTAGATTTCCTCGTATGCTTCTTGAATGGGTCTCTAGGATCGTTTCTTAGTGGTATGGTCCCAAAACTTGCTTATGGATCCTCTTCCTTCCATCAATTGCATTTTCTCTATGGTGGTCCAATAAGAACGCAAACATCTTCCTTCTTCATCAACAACCACTAAGGAGGGCCAATACTTTCATTAGTGTTGTTAGTTTTTCTTTCTTTGGAAAAGGTTGAGGTGACGATCCTCTTCAAATGGAGGTTCCAAACAAAACTCCAATAAATATTGTTCCTACTACAAGCGCATTGGTCATACCATTGATGTATGCTATAGAAAATATGGCTACCCTCCATGTCATCCTCATTTTCCACACAAACCTCGCTTTGATGAGAATAATGATCACAATATCAGTGGCACTTCTGCTATTAATAGTGTTTCACAACAAGCATCTTTTGAGGCTTCACAGGTAGCAAATAGAGGCCAAATATCAGCATATAATGGACCTCCTCCAGCAACTAAGTTCTTCTAAAAATATGAGCTTAGCTAACAAAGTCCAACCCATCTTTCTCAAAGCAATCAAAAGGACCTATGTCTGACTTTGAAACTTTTAGTATTTCTTTTCTTTTGTGCATCATTATACACGTTTTTAACTCTAATAAACACACAGTCTCACCATCATCACATGTTACTCCCCGAGTCACTAGTTACGGGGAAACGATCGCCACCTCATTTACATCTTTTTCAAAAATATTCAAAATAAAATATGTCAATATACATATACTTATGGGTGACAAAATAGGTCAGACTCAGCTATTTAGCCTTTCAATTAGACATCATATTCGTGGTGCGAGCCAAAGATTTGAACATGCCAACCCACCTTAATTCCATACCATGTCATGGCTTACACACTACTTAGAACCATGCACGACACAAAGGCGTTCATCTTCCTTCTTCACAAATTTTTTGGACTTCCATATTGTTACTCTCTCTCACATTACTCTCGTGTAAACACATTTCTTCTTGAAAAGCAATTCAATTAGGAAAATTAGGTTTACATCTGTTAAACTCGCTTTTAGTCGCATCAAAGCCAACAAACTTAGTTTCCCCACTAATGTAGTAGAGGGATAACCAAGGATCAATCCAAGGACTCAACTATGATTAAATTTCAGAAATGTTTGATTAAAGTCTTGTGTTATTTATTTACTAATGCAATGCGAGGAATAGAAATGAAAATAAAAAAAAATAAAAAAAAAATAAGAAAGTTAAACTATAATATGTATAAAAGAAATTAATGAAAAAGATAAAGAAATAAAACCTGAACCTAAGCTAAAATATAAATCTATGTAAAACAGGACAGAATCTAAACTAAAATGAGAAGTGAATGCAATATAAACTAACATGCTAAAAATTAACAAAGCAATGAAACTAAAATTAAAACTGAATATAGAAACTATTGATGCATGAAAACAATGAAAATAATTGAGTGATAAAACAATAAGGAACTGACATTTAACACTCACAAACATTACAGTCAGATCAAATACTTTGATTCATTCAGTGTTTTGAATTGCACCCTGACTCAAGGAGACACCTTGGAAAGAAAAGCTCACTGTGGAGTCAACACAGTTTCTCTAATTAGAGAAAATAAAGTACAGTTTCACAATTCAAAGCCTAAATAAAACCAAAATTTTTGATTCTGAAGAGAAAACAATAACAGAAATGAATTCACAATATTTTTTCTCTCATTGAAATCACTGTCTCGAGAAGACATCTCGAAAATCAATGCTCACTGTGGAGTCATTTGATTCCAAAGGAATCATAAAATTGCAGAGCTACGAGTTCAACTCAATTTCACACAATAATGACTCTCGCATCATCGATCAAGAACACAGATTTAACGAAACAGAGTAAAAATAATAGAATCACCAAACAAACTACACATAACATCAAGAACTGTATTATTATTAACGAAAAAACAAGAATTACAAGAAAAGATACCGAACAAAAGGGGAACGAGACCGCAGGAAACTCGGATCTACCACAGGCGCGTAAACCCTAAGCTCTCACGTTCGCTCTATCTACTCTAAGACGAAGAATGTAAAAAATGAAAAGTGTTTCTGTGTCTAGTCTGTATATTTACATTACAGAACCCTTTATATAGGGTTGAACAAGAGAAAGAAAAAAAAATGGGAAGGGAAAGGGAACCTTTTTCACTTGGAAGCTTCGCGCGCTTTTTTATCGGACGCTTCTCCTCTCTTCTCAAACTACAGCGCTTCGATCCTCTCCACAGGCAGCTCCGGTCAAGGTCGCATCAGTGGAGCTCATCTTCCTCTCTTGTTCTTTCTCGTGCATCAAGCCCTAACTCCCCCTCTACCTCTTCATTCTCGCCAAACTTAGTTAAAGAGAGTGCTTCTGCCTAATGAGGCATATCTTTGAGCTTTACTCCAAAAGCAACAACAACGAAACTCATCGTTTCACTTGGAATTCAGCTCAATGCTACGGCATCAACACCAAATCAAAACGTGGTAGCAACGGCCGATGTGCAGCAGCAGTGCCAGCTCAATATCTCAATGATTCCAGCAGCGGTGCAAACCGAATCTAATTCCAATGGTGGCCCAATTTTCTAATAATCAGCAGCAGCAGCCCATTATACTTTGCTCCAATTGAATAACTCAAACTATGACCTCTTGAGGCATCTGCTGTTAAGACTCAAAATGATGTCATTGCACTAAAACTGCCAGCCTAAAACACATCAACCCAATTCCAGCACGTGGCAGCAGCAGCCCAAAACACGGTCCAATCTGAAATTTAAAATCCAATTATGAAAAAGGAACCAATCAACAATTGAAACAATAGAAAGGTAAATTTTACAATTAAAGAAACAATAAACCTAATTAAGAAAAACAAAACTTTTATTAGAAGATTTTCTTAAAAAAAATATTTTCCAACTAATTAACTAAAACTAAAAAAAAATACACCTAAAAACCTATTTTTAACTAAAAATTTACAAATCTAAAGATTTAAGGAAAATTTCTAAAACTAACCTAATTCTAGACAATTAAAAAGAAAAATACACTAACAAGGACTTCTAGACACAAAGAAAGATGTAAATTTCGAGAGTTATCAACATCCCTTCTTTCTTTTCTAATCTTCTCTTCTCAGAGACATTTGATTTGGGGAAAAACTATTAGGGTTGCACCCCTTCGTTATTCTTCTCTAATTTGGTCATTTGATTTAAGGAAAAAATTAGGATTCCATTAGTGTTATTAATACTTGAATCATGTTGATTTATTTGGTTATTTTGAGTAACATGTTCTATTTTGTGGATTCACTTGGATTAATCACATGAAAAGAATAAGGTGGTGTTCGCACAATAAGTTTTGAGGTTTTCAATTCCTTTCTCAGTGCTACATTTGATTTGGCACAATTGATTTCAATTGAATAGATATTTCGGTTAGTTCTAGTAAGCATCTCAATATGTGTTATGGCAAGAGCAATTATTGATGATAATATCAATTACTGCAAGCAAAGTTAATCCAAGTGGTGTTGCATTCTCATGAGATTGATTTATTTGCTAGCAAATAGAAACATAAATCTGCAAAGCAGCTCGTTGGAAAGTGGTGGGCTCACCTGCCAGTTCGCCATATGGCGGGGCAGGTTGTAAAGTTTAATGGCAACCATTTGTCTTCTCCTTTCTCTTTCCTTTATTACTCATTGGCAACTTCAAAAATTAAATGTCAATAATTATTTTTTTCATAGGGATCTCATTAAAGATGTGTCCATGACCATTCTCTCAGGATTGGATTCATATAATTCATTTAAACGTTACAAATTGAGGAAACCTCTTTATGGCCTTAAGTAAGCTAACCTCTTTAAATGACCATTTCCTTTTGCTTCTTTCTTAAGGTTACAAACAAGCTCAAACATATCATAGCCTTCTCATTAAAGTCACTAGTTCTGATTTTACTACCCTGATTATATATGTTGATGACATAGTGCTAACTAGATATTCATGCACTAAAATTTCTCACATTAAATATGTTATTTACTCTCATTTTCGTATTAAAGATCTTGGACTCTTAAAATACTTCTTAGACTTAGAAGTGGCTCGCATTAAAGATCTTGGACTCTTAAAATACTTCTTAGAATTAGAAGTGGCTCATTCAAAAATTGGGATTTCCTTAGATCAATGCAATTTTTTTATAGAGATTCTTCTCTATAAATTTTAGTTTCAATGATACCGATTAGGAAACTTGTATTGATTCTTATTACTCACTTACTGGTTATGTTTCTTTCTCAAAAACTCTTTAATCTTGTAGAAAACCAATAAATAAAGCATTGATTCTCATTCTTCTTCTGAGGCTAAGTAACACACTTTGGCATCCACCACTTATGAACTCCAGTGGTCATCTTATTTTCTTCATGGCCTTCAAGTCACTTGCTAAGTCTTTATTTTCACATTGTAGTATCATCATCAAGCCCACATAAGGGTAGTGTGCTAGTCTTTATGATTAGTATCTACAGTAGTACATAGGTTTGGACCTAGGTGTATAGGGCAGACCCATAATCTTCCAAGTACTTTTGTATCAGAACTTTAATATAAATATATGAAAGTGAGAGGGATCAATTAAGACCCCTAGAAATATATTTTACATTTTCAATCTCAAGTGTATATTTAAAAGTGAATTAAAACACTTAATTCAGTGGAGTTCAATGGTCTAGTCAGTTAGACTAGTGAGATACCAGGAGTGGTGAAACTTGTCTAACCAATGGGTTAGTTGAAAAACCAGGAGTGATTAAATTCGCTGTAATATTTTGAAAGATCAGTGGAACCCCTTAAGAGTGTTTAAGGGGGAACTGAAAGTAGCTTAGTTTAGAGCGAACCAACATAAAAACAAGTTTGCCTTATTGCTTTTGTTTTTAAAAGTTTTCCTGAGCGCTCTTAGAAATACATAAGTGTTTAACAATTATTGCATACCGTCTAGCCCCTGCAAAAGCACTTAAATACTTATTTGCGTAAAGTTTTAAAATCTCTATTCAAACTTCTCATTTCTAGAGTTTTTCCTGTGTTCCAAAGTGTTATCAATGATTCAACACCTAAATTTAATTTTGACATTTTTTTTGTTAAAGCTAGATTGGAATCTGACTTTGATGATAAATATAGATCATTCACTGATATCAAAACTGAAAAAAAGCATATTGAAAAGGTTAATAAAGTTGTTAATCATGTTTTAGTGTTGTAGTATTTCAAGACGGATTTGATATTTATTTGTGTGATCTTGAATCTATTTTTTATGGTTTTGAGCATGTGCATGTTAAACCTATAGAGAATAATGATTTGGCACATAGCTTTGCTTCTAACACCACTATTTCACCATGTATCATTAAGCATACACATACTTTAGTAGTAAATAACATGGTTGATGTTTATTCATGATATGAAGTAATTTTTTTTATAAGGAATTGGATTTAATTTTTGTTTGAAATAGAATGGCTTGGTTTCAACACCAAGAGGGGGGTGAATTGGTGAAATTCAAAAATCAGAGTCTTTTCAAAATCTTTTTCACAAACTATAAAACTTTCAAAAGTTCCTTGAATCTCAATGAAAAAGGTAAATCAAGTGCAGCGGAAAATAGTTAACTGCGCAGAATATCAAGTCAACTTGAAATTTAAAGAGTTAAGGGATAGAAGATTCAAACGCAGCTTTTATACTGGTTCGGCCAAACTGCCTACATCCAGTGTCTTTCCTGTACCCGAAAGCAAATGCACTATAATGGTCAAGGTTTTTAATACAAGGTTTCTATAGAGACCTCCATGTCAAAATATAAAACGCCTCTCTAACCCTCTAACCAAAATATAGGCATACAACATCCAAAGAACAACAACAAGATATCCCCTCTCCTGCAGTCTTTGTCAACTTTGAACAATCCTAAAAGTTCCCATAACGCAGCACGTCATCTTCCTGTAACCACAACAGGGCAGTCACAATCTTCACAAGATTGAGAGAAGTATTTGATCACATATGAACACCTTTAGTGCAGAATGATCAAGCAGTCTTATGTGCACACCAATACTTGCTTGTCAAGCAACTCTTCAAAGAATGATCACCACGGTCTTCTTGATGAGTTCTTGGAGCTTCTCACTTTCCAGTAGAGATCAAGATCTGAAACAATTCAATGAAAATGTTAGAATTACCAAAAGTCTTTGAAGAATATAGAATCATGTCTATTTATAGATTTTTGTTAAACAGACACTTCCAAAGTTGACTACGCTACTAATACAGTCGACTGTAGTCAAACAGTTATGAAAATTATAACAATCAGTAGCATTCAGACAAACTAAATTGATTACACATTTAATTCAGTTGACTAACAATTAATGTTTGGTCAAACAAACAAAATAAATTCGTTATAGTTCATAAGCATTAACAAAAATTCAAAACATAACTAAATGAGTCGAGTAGCTTGCGCATACAATCGACTTTGACATTTCAATGCAGTTTTGAAAATCTTTCTTTGCAAAAATACTCACAACACTGTTTTTGAAAATTTGTGCAAAGTCACGACTTTTAATCGACTTGCTTCATAATAAAGTCGACTTAAAACTTGAAATTTTTCCACACAATAAAAGTTCAACCAAAGTACATGTGGTTTTCTTTTCCAAAACATACGTTATGCAATCACAAATGATATCTCATGTAGAAAGCAATAAATTGCACACATAGACAGAGTTAACACAAACATGTTCTTCAAGGATTCATACAAATGAAAGTAATGAACATGTAACACATATAAGTACATGTGTTATTATTAATGTGTTGTCATCATCAAAAACCAAAAGCATTGTGAGATTGCAAGGTTTAGTTAAACCAGTGCTCCCCTTATCAACAATCTCAACAATCTCCCCCTTTTTTGATGATGCACAACCATGATTAATAAACAACCATGTTTGTACACAACAACTCATATAATCATTCATATAATCAAACTGTATCAAAGCAAGAACAAATGATTTTAACAAACTATCAAAGCAAACAAATGAAGTCTTTCTCATATTCAAATTGAATATATCAGAATCACAAAGACAACATATATACTTTGTACCAACCAATATCAAACAATCAATATCAAGCAATAAGTAATCAAAACATTCAAATTTCTCCCCCTTTGTGCATTAGAAAAAAGGTATGCTTTATGATAATGATATGCTGATAAATGATTTGTCAGAGATGCATCAGTGTAAACATATTAATCAATCAATGATGTTGCCCCTATCACAGATAATCACATGATAAAGAAATAATCTCCCCCTTAAGTGAGGCATGTGAAATATTTAAACTATTATGCAATGCTCCCTCTGCCATTATGCATGTTTTATAATCAAAACCCAAATGCACACTGCAGTTATCACAAATTTTAGAGCATATAAAAGCATGTGACAAAATTGTATCAAAAGATTTGCAAACAACTCAATTAAGCATAGATACAATCAATCAACAATCTCACAATATAATCTCACAAATATATCAATCAATCATAAAGCAGATATATATTGAAAGAAAAACAGTATATGAAGAATAATCAGAATAACCAAATTCCAGTAAATGAAATGTATAACCCAGTTAAACCAGTCGTCGATTGTTCTTCATTGGCAATCAATTTCATTGCTTTCCAATGACTAGTAACTCCAGTAGTATGTCTAGAAGCAACGTTCCTACAAAACCTTTCACGATCTTTTGTAGATTAAGCAATTCAGAATCATAGTAATGCAAGAAATTATACAGATATGAATTGAATATGCATAAGTATTAATGTAACAGTAAACACACGCATAATTAACTTCATTCAACATAGAGTCGACTTTAATCAGATTTAAACAGATTCTATTATCAAATTAGCACTGATTAAATTTAAAACCAAACATCTTATTTCATTGATATTTCAAAATGATATTATAATTTGATTAGACCACTAAACAGACAAAATGGCAAGCTAAGCCATTTTCAAAACATTATAGAAACACACAAAATACTTTTTGACAAACTACAATATTATTCTTTCTTTTTATTTTTGTTTAAGAAGTCTCCTAGAATCATATCACTACTGCTATCATCAGTGTTTTCTTCTTCAGCACTCTCATTTACACTCATCCTGGTGGATTCATCTGGAGTGCTTGCTTCTTCTTCAGAATCTTCTTCGTTTTCAGCATTCATCTCTTGATTTTGTGACAGTGATCTTTCTTTCATCTCCAGAACAATGTTTCTGGTTTCCAAGCACATCATTTTGGTAGCCCTTACTTCCCTTAGCGTAGTTCTTTCAAACTCAAATTTATCTATATAAGGAATAACATTAGATGGTTCTACCTCATCCTCGGCATCAGCTACCTCATTTTTTAACACCCATCCTTCAGGTGTCTTCTACATTTGCATCATATGCAGAGCTGATTTGCTTATCAGGTTGTTCTGTTATAGGATTCATTGGACTCTCCAATGTAATCCACACCAAAATGAATCAGAATATTTGAAATTAAGACGTAGTATGGCAACTTGGCAGACTCCAACCTTCTAACCTTCAACATATTGTCAGATATTGTTGTAGGCTAGTCCATTTGTATGTTTTCCTTCAATGCTTTTAACAGATACAAGTCTTCAGTGGTGGCTTGAGCATGATTGCTTCCTCTTGGCATTAATATCCATGAAATAACAAAAATCGCAAGCCTATCATCCTTTTTCATACCTCCAGTCTTGTAACTAGAGTAATCCTGACAATCATCGGGGTTTCTTGGGCTATCCTGAAAAACCAAAAACTTGTGAAAACCTTCAATGCCTAAATGGCATCTCTCACCTTCCAGTTTGAGTCTAGTTATCTTAGTTCATACCTCATTTGACGGTTCAATGTCAATGCCTTTTACTCTTGAACAAAGAGTATCATTTTCAATCCTTAAGTTGCAGTAGAACATCCTTACCAAATTAGGGTACCGAGGACTCGCCATTTCCACAAATTTCTTCAAGCCTTGACGCTTTAGCCATCCTTAAAACTCGAAACCTTCATCTCTGAAGAACCTTAGTTTCAAAAACTTGTGAGTTATCAAGCTTCTCATTCTCCAATAGTTAAGATACTTTTACTGTATTTCATCGTCAATAATCCATCCGTTCAAGTCTGAAGCATGTCTGGAGTTCTTCTGGCCGATTGATTTTACCCTTTTTTTGCTGAGTAGAATTGGAGGCCATGGCGCAAAAAATCAAAGTGTTGATTACAGAGTGAGTGAGTAAGTGAGAATGATAATTCAGAAAATGCTGAGAAGCCTTAGTGAATGATTCCAGCTAATTAGGTTTTAATCTAAATATAAAATAATTTTGGAGGGAATATTTTCGCACCAAAATAAGCTAATTGATTTGAATGAAAGTTAAAAAGAATTCAATAGCATAGTAGAGAATCGATTTCCAGAATAGAAAAATCAAATTTTTTATGTTAGAGGATTTTCAAAAACAAAAACATACATATAGCAACATACAATCGATTGTGCACATAATTCAGTCGACTAAAAGTCGTAAAAATTAATTTTCACATCAACACAAACACAATCAATCATACAATCATACAAACAATCAAGCAATCATATATATAAAATATTATGCAAACATAAGATGATTATTACCACTTGTAGATCCTTAAGAAATTTGATATAACCATGTTAGTTCATCCTTGAGTTCTCACATCATATCACAACATTTGTTGTTATCCTGCAAAACAATTCAATTTTTTTTATGCAGGTACCCATTTGAATTTGGGTCCTTGATTGCTAGTTGCAACTAGATGTTCCTTAGGAATCCATCTGTATAAGCCTTTGGGAACACCAACCTTTCTGTAAAAACAATTTTTAACAGTATGACCAATGTTATTGCAGTAAAAGCAAGCATGTTTAACAGGTTTACTCAAATCAGCAAACTTCTTTGTACTGGTCTTATTTGATTGAGCTTTATATCCAATACCTTACTATATATAACTCTACTTGAAGACTTAACATCTAAATTATCTCTACCTTGAGTGAACTTTGCTAGCGTGCTAGTCAAGTAATCTACTTGTTCAACATGAGTAGGACATTTTTCACAAATCTTTTCAACTATTACAGTCTCAATTATTACAGTTTTAACAGATAATAAAGTTGCATCTAACTCTTTCTGCAGTTTCTCATTATCATTGACCAGATTATTTATTCTATATTCATAATCCTTTCTTTCAGAGTTAAGTTGATTCACCTTGTATTGTAGTTGCATGGCCTTAGCATGTATCTCTTGAAATGCATCCAGCAACAGGTCGTACTTCACTTCAATAGGTTCTTTCTCGAACTCTATATCACTATCATAATCTGCCAGTGATGTTTCAACCATGAAGCATATGTTTGATTCCTCCTCTCGATCAAGATCTTCATCACTTGAGGATTTTGAATCATTGTTCTCCCAGGCAATATAAGCATTCTTCTACTTTTTGATTTTGTCCTTGGGGAACTTTCTATTTGCTTTCTACTTCAACTTCAGATCTGGACAATCAGGCTTGATGTGTCCTTCTTTGCCACATTCATAACATTGAATAGCATTTGATCTCGTAGCTCTTTTTCATCTGCCATTTTCTGCATGGTCAGTAAGTTGACTAGTATTTTTCATAAACCGATTAAATTTTCTTACCACCATAGACATCAGTTCGTTGTTGTCCACTTCTGCATCAGAATCATCATCAGATAAAATGATCTTTGAGGCTTTCTTGCTGGTAGCTTTCTGCGCTATGGACTTCTTTTCTTCAATCTCTTCCTCTTCTTTCAATCTTCCAAGTTCAAGTTCATGTTCTTTTAACTTCCCGAACAAGGTAGCCATGTTCATGCTAGTAAGATCCTTGGATTCAGAGATTACAGTGACTTTTGGTTGCCAGCTTCTGTTCAGGCTTTTAAGAATCTTGATGTTGATCTCCTCTTTATCAAACACTTTTCCAAGAGCCATTAGACGATTGACAATGTGAGTGAACCTCTTCTGAACCTCATATATTGTTTCACCAGTCCTCATTCTGAAAAGTTCATACTCTTGTATCAAAGAATTCTTTCTGGCTCTCTTGACCTCATCTGTGCCTTCATGTGTGACTTCCAAGACGTCCCACATTTCTTTAGTAGTTTTGCATTGAGAGATCCTGAAAAATTCATCAACTCTTAGTGTAGAGGCAATAATATTTTGTGCTTTAACATCATACTGTGCTCTACGATTTTCATTTTGAGACCACTCAGAAAAGTTTTTCAAAACAATTTTTCCATTGATAACATGAGTTGGCTCAAAAGGAAAACTTATTGTTGCATCCCAAATACCTTTATCCACGAATTCAAGAAAAATTTTCATTCAAATTTTCCAAAAAGGATAGTTTTCACCCGCAAACAGTGGTGGTCTGTTTGTAGATGCACCTTCACCAAAGGTTTGAAAACTAGAAGCCATTTACCAAGAATATAGTCAATTTAAAGAAAAATGTAGTCGACTAGTTTTTCAAATATCTTATGAAAACCAACTATGGTGCCAATTGTTGGAAATAGAAAGAGGAGGGGGTGAATTGGTGAAATTAAAAAATCAGAGTCTTTTCAAAATCTTTTTCGCAAAGTATATAACTTTCAAAAGATTCTTGAATCTCAATGAAAAGGATAAATCAAGTGCGGAGGAAAATAGTTGACTGTGCAGAATATAAAGTCGACTTGAAATTTAAAGAGTTAAGGATAGAAGATTCAAACGCAATTTTTATACTGGTTCGGTCAAACTGCCTACATCTAGTGTCCTTCTTGTACCTAGAAGCAAATGCACTATAATGGTCAAGGTTTTTACAACAAGGTTTCTATAGAGACATCCACGTCAAAATATAAAACACCTCTCTAACCCTCTAACCAAAATATAGGCATACAACACCCACAGAACAACAGCAAGATATCCCCTCTCCTGCAGTCTTTGTCAACTTTGAACAATCCTCAATGTCCCTGGAACGCCAAACGTCCTCTACTTGTAATCACAACAAGGAAGCCACAATCTTCACAAGATTGAGAGAAGTATTTGATCACATATGAACACCTTCAGTGCAGAATGATCAAGCAGTCTTATGTGCATATCAATACTTGCTCGTCAAGCAACTCTTCAAAGAATGATCACCACGGTCTTCTTAATGAGTTCTTGGAGCTTCTCACTTTCTAGCAGAGATCAAGATGTGAAACAATTCAATGAAAATGTTATAATTACCAAAAGTCTCTATAGAATACAGAATCACGTCTATTTATAGATTTTTGTTAAACAAACACTCCCAAAGTTGACTAAGCTACTAATACAGTCGACTGTAGTCAAACTAAACAATTAATTACAATGAGTAGCATTCAGACCAACTAAATTGATTACACATTTAATTTAGTTGACTAACAATTAATGTTTGGTGAAAGAAACAAAATATAGCCGTTATGGTTCACAAGCATCAACAGAAATTCAAAACATAACTAACTAAGTCGAGTAGCTTGCGCATACAGTCAACTTTCACATTTCAATGCAGTTTGGAAATCTTTCTTCGCAAAAATACTCACAGCACTGTTTTTGAAAATTTGTGCAAAGTCACAAGTTTTAATCAACTTGCTTCATAATGAAGTCGACTTAAAATTTGCAGTTTTGCCACACAATAAAAGTTAAACCAAAGTGCATGTGGTTTTCTTTTCCAAAACATATGTTATGCAATCACAAATGATATCTCATGTAGAAAGTAGTAAATTGCACACATAGACAGAATTAACACAAACATGTTCTTCAAGAATTCATACACATGAAACTAATGAACTTGTAACACATATCAGTGCATGTGTTATTAATAATGTGTTGTCATCATTAAAATCCAGAAGCACTGTGAGATTGCAAGGTTTAGCTAAACCAATGCTCCCCTTATCAATAATCTCAACAATTTTAAAAGTAACAACCTTGTACTGTTTGAGGATTCTAAGGTAGATATGGCTGAATTTGAGGGAATAAATGAAGAGAACGATTTTAAAAATGTAGGCTTACCAATTGAAAATGAATTTGTTGAGTTTCTAGAGCCTTTAAAGTTGAATAATGAGAAAGGCATGGGAGGTACTTGCATTTGTCGTCCTTATGCGATTTCTATTGAGACCTTGCATTAACAGCTAGTTCTAATTGTTTTCAAGGAATAAAGTTATCCAAAAGTGATATACAAGATGCTAATTTGAATGATGAATTGAAAGCTAACACAACTGCAACTAATTCTAATTATGCAACTATTTTGGATATTTATGTAGGACTTGACAACATTGTTCAGGTTTGGTTGGTGATTTTGTACAACTACAGCAGATGCTGATTTAACTTATGTTCTTGTTAATAATTTTTCTAATCGTGACACTTATCCTTTTGTTTTTAATTCCACTACTTCTAAATTGATACCACTTATTTATGATGAGGAATCAATTACTAAATTGGATATTTAGCAAGAAGAACACACATGTGAGTGAAACATTAATTCAAATATAAAGATGACAAAAATATACATGCTTGTGAGTATCCGTGGATAAATTTTATACCCACGAATATCCACTACCTACAAAAATAAAATAAATTTAATTTATATTTTATTAAATTAAATTTAATTAAAATTAAAATTATTTTTTACTTAGATTAAATTTAATTAAAATTAAATTTTAATTTAGATTTAATTTATATTATATTCTATATTTTTTTGTAATTTTATTAAAATTTTAGTTAAAAAATTATAAAATATAATTTTTCAATATCTACGTCCAAATATTTTAAAATACTCATAAATATTTTTTTAAATAAATATCCGCACAAATAAAAATGAATCCGACCTAACTTTTTATCATCTTTAGTTGGAATATCAACCAACTTTTTAAGCAATTTAAACATATTGTTAAAGAAAAAGGATACAATGAGTTACTCCATTAGTGTTTAGTTTAGAAATTACACGAGACATTTCTTAGTTTAAAATAGAAGAAATTCGTAATATTTTATAAATATGGACTTTTGGGTATATTTCTCAATCTAAAAGTCCATACACACGTGTACTGTCTATTCAGCTGTTTTACTGAATCAACCCACGTAGCAAACCGTGTCCACGTCATGTCTTATGCTGTAACAATGAGATAAAGATAGCAACTAATCGAAACTGTCAAGACACTCAATTTTTGTTCGAAGGGTAATAGTACTGAAAATACATTGAAAACTGATAATATGCTGGTCTTTCTGCAACATGATTTCATGCTTCCTTGAGAGGCAACTTGTATATTAAAAGCCAATTTTGACTCAATTTATTAATTTCTCTTTGCTTTTGATTTGGAAAGAAAGAAAATACAATTAGAACTGCCTATACAAATTTAAAAGTTACAACATACAGGATTTAAGAAAACCAATTCAATTTAATTTCTATCTCCTATATCTTAACAGATGAACGAATTAAAAGTAACTTGAATTCCCTAGCAGTAAATCGAGCATGTCATTAGAAGTGAGAAGAGTTGTTCCACCAACTAGCAACTCAATGTCAGGTCTTCCACTTTCAGCCAATGCCTCATGAGCCTCACACACCTATGACAATGACAAAAGTGAAAAAAATGTCAGGTTACTGTTCGGCATACTAATCAAGGATCAGGTTTTAAATTAAACAGAGTTATGTGTAAAAAAAAGACAACAAATGTCTCATCATTTAAAAATAAAATAATATATATATATATATATATATATATATATATATATATATATATATAATAGTTTTAAAAACTTCAATTCTTTAGCACTGACAACATAAAAGGTTTTACAATGTCAACTTATAAAAATTCATTGTTATCATGACTCTTAAAAGTAATTATTGTAAAAATCAACAAATTACAATTCAATATCAGATTAAAATACCTTTACATAAAACGCCAATGTGTAGATTATTTACTCAAACTTTAATTCGCAATACAATGCCCATATTGTTATTCACAGACATAGAGGAATGGTAAGAGAGAGAGGAGACAAAGGTATTCAAGAATTTCACCTCGAGCCCATTAATGCCGCCAATAACGAACACCAAAATGACATTTTGATCAGCAAGGCTTGGTTTGGCCTGCAGTATTCGTATTGACAAGAATAGAGAAAAGGTTAAAAAAAATTATTAGCATATTTGAACTGGACTACTAAAGCAACCTCCTCATAACATAAATTAAGAAACCATAATTACCTGACCAAGGCCAAATCTTCCAAACCCACTCTTAAAGAGGCGCCCCACAGTGGAAGAATGATATTCTAACCCAGGCACGTCGTACTTGCCCAACACCCTTGTTAGTAGCTTATAAAGCAATCCTTTTCTATCCTCATCAAAATTAGTTTCCATGGTCATTGATCCATCCCTCAATGGTATATTCTTTCTTTTCAGATCAGATAGCTTGTGAAGAAATTTGAAAAGATTGTCCACCCTATCACGCAACTCCAACTTCAGTTGCACATCACCATATACTTGTTCAATTTTATTGTCATCATCACCATCTTCGTCACCCCATTTGCCCCATTGATCATCATCAAAATCATCAATATCTAGTTCCGAAGATTCTTCAGCAGTTCCCTGAGATTTTAACTTACTATCAACATTAGTTTCAAGCTCTTCTCTTAGTCCATCTAGAAATTTGAGATTTGCTACTGAAGGATTTTCTAAAAGCGCATCTACAACAGCATCTTTTAACAAATGCTCCTCTTGCCAAGAAAATGGCCCATCAGCACCAGATGTTGGAAAATTCTCACCAGCCAATATATATCCAATGATCATCAACAGCAAAGCATCTTGCAAAGAAAGTAACCCCTTTGAGATCTCCCTTTTCCCCTTATTTACATGTGATCCCAACAGAGCACTCTTGTTGATAAGGTCACCAATTTGAATGGCAAGACTTTGACTTGTTTCTCCAGAACTTACACTTAGAATTTTCTCTGCGCTGCTAAATGCATCCCATAGGGTATAATTTGATTCTTCAAGGGCAAATAACGTGGCTGCGGCTAATTGAATAATTCCCTTGTTCCTTAGCAAAGATGATTGGTTCCTGGACAAAGCTTTGATCATAGCTTGTATCTCCGGTTTTGTAGCAACACCAGGACGAGACTTCACATTCACGGCAACATTTTCCCTGTGCAGAGTTTCTTGTAGCCATTTCTTTACCAGTAAGGCTCCATCTTTCGTTCTTCTATCTAGAATAGCTTCCAAAAGTGGCATCCCAAGGAAATTTTCAGAAGAGACAAAGGACCCAGTAAGTATCTCTGCATCAGTGTGACTAGGCTTATCATGAATTTTCTGGCCAAGGTTAATCAAGCCAGTTAACTGAGAATCAGAATTACCAGAATTCCACCCACACAAAAAAGCCTCAACACTTTCTAAAAGACGATAACTGTCTATTTTCCAATCTTCTTCATTGAGGATCTTTGCAAGTGGTATCTGAACATCTAAAGGGGCACGTTGCAGGTATAAAGAACGAAGTTTGAGTTGGCTCCCAGAACCTTTACCAGAAATTGTTCTATTTCTACGAGGCAAAGAAGAAAATATGCGGTCAACAAGTGAGTCCCCATGGCAGCAAGGAGTGAGAAGATCAAGTGTACGATCAATGAGTAACAGTCCTGCCGATCGTTTACGGCGGCCTACGTCATAAAGACTTGACATTCCTGTCAAAATTTTTCCCACAGTTTTTGATATATCGCCAAGGGAGAAAATTTCCACTTTCAAGTCCATCTATATCATAACCAAGACAATTAATGGTCAAGATAAAAAACTTAAAGGAGAAACAAGAAACGAAACAAAACAAAAGGTATTGCAGCTAGAGGTAAATCAGATATACTCTCAATAAAAAGCAAATCCTTTTTCACCCTTAAATGGGATTGGGTACATGAACCAAACAATAAAATTGTGTGCTATTAAATACCCAAGGTTTTGAAAAAGATTCAGAGCAAGATCTATTTAAATGAGTAACACTCTTACGAGAAAATTTTTATTCCAGTAATCTTTTTCAGAATGGAAGTATGAGCCCCCTAGTAAAATAGAACAATATGGCATGGAGCAGCTCTATCACAGACCTACTAATATTATAATGTTCAAGATAGTCCCCAGCATTTAAGTATATCACACAACACAAGAATCCTAAAATATATATATATATATATAAAAAAAAAAAAAAAAAAAAAAAAAAAAAAAAAAAAAAAAACTTTAAATAAAGTCAAGAGAAATGTGCACACATTTCAGTTAAAATATGTATATAACTTGTTACCTTGGCAGCCAAATGGTAGAGAAAGTGTGCCGTAAGAGTAGCCCCTGGAGGCACATCATCAGCTTCAGAGAGAATACCAGTACTTAATGGAGGCAAACCAGGACTAATGGAATCTTCATGCCCAGATGATAAGTGTGCTTCAGCTACCAACCCTTCTGAAGGTAGAACAAATACTCGTGGTGAAATAGGACATAAAATCATGGGAAAATGATAAACAGAAACAACCAATTTCACCACTGATTCTTCAACGTAGTCTAATGAATTGTTCTCATAAAAATCTCTTCCACTTGGACTAGCTTCAAGATTAAGAACATCCTCTCCAATGGAAGGAAACTCTGAACGTCCTCCATCTTCAATATTAAGCTTTCCCTGTCCCGGTTTTGTCCGTGATTTCTTAACTAGTTCTTCATAATCTTGAACCAGTAAGGATTCATATTCAGGATATGCATCTGGTCCCAGAGGTGAATCAGGAAATGCTGAGTGTGCTGTCTGCATTTTTTATTAGTATTTGAAAATTAAAAAACAAAAGGAAACAATGAAGGAAGGAAATAGGTATTGGAACGAAATAACAATAAACTAGCTACCAAAATATCATTAATGGATAAAGTAACATCATCCTTATGTTGATCATTGGTGATAAATAACGAGTTCATCCCTTTACTCCAGCATATATAACCAGCCATCCATATTGACAAAATTCTAGGAGAACTGATGACACTATTGCTAATTAAATAAATTACCTCATCTGCTTTTGACTTTTTGATTTATTCCCAAAACATTTTATATGTCTAAATTAAATAGAGACCAACTATTTCCGAAAGATGATAATTTCTGTTTCTGTTTCTACTCTAACAACATTACTTTTTTAACATACTGGAAACCAACATTAATTAAGGGTTTTTTGTTGCACAAACTTCTCCATAAGGACTTCTAGGAGAAAAAAATTAAATAAACTTTCTCACAAGTTAAAATCAATCCATGCATAAACTAATTTGTAGAGGTTAACTCATAATTTTCATAAATTTTCATTTCTTAACTTATGCATAAGCTAATTTTAACCTATGGAGAAATTCAGTTAACTCCTTCTTACTTTTCTCTCCTAGAAATTCTAGTGGAGAAGTTTGTCCAAACAAGCCCTAAGACCACCACTAATACTATCAGTCTTTCATTGGGATAGCAACTTGCCAACTGCTCATGTAATACTAGGGTTTCCATGCTAATGAAAAATAAAAGGATTAAGGTGCAACCAAACTCATTCTTCAAAAACTGGTAGCTTATTTTACTATTGCAAAAGACAGGAAAAAGAGGAGTAATTACAGTACAGACCAAGGGAATAATGTTATTGTTTAAAACTGTAACCAAAATGCCATCCTTAATTCCTAATACAAAAAAAGATAATAAGAAAAATAATAATAATAATGATAATAATAAATGTTAAACAGTGGATGTTAAGTCTAACTCAACCTCACAAAACCGGTTTGTAAGGTGACGTTTACACCCTCGTATATACTCTAAATTGACCTTATCTCTAGTCGATGTGGGACTTCCAATACATCCCTCACGTTAAGGTATATATATCTCGTGTGGGACTAGACATTAATGGATGGTCTGATAGCGGCCTAACAGTAGGTAAAATGATATACCCAACAAACACAAATCTTGCTAGAATAGACTCTTACCCATGGCTCTGATACCATGTTAAGAAGTGGACTTTAAGCCTAACCCAACCCCACAAAATCGGTTTATAAGTTGTGGTTTGCACCCACATATATATTCTAAATTGGCTTTATCTGTAGTCGATGTGGGACTTAGACCAATAAAGATGATCAAGCTCCATTTCTAAATCGCTTATAAAACAAACCTCTTTTTGAGAAAACGCCATGTTTCCATCAGGGTCAAATTACAATAGAAATGTGTAATAAGGCTTTTAAGTAGATAGCAACTAAATCATTATTTTCAGGCATGTAAAAGAATAAATATTGAATCATCATTCAAATCCATCAGTAAAAAGCCATATTTTTTAATGGATAGGTAAGCCAACAACAGCGCTGTCATTTCAGCTAAGGTGGAAACCGGTAGTGGTTTCCCAACCTGCCATCACAACAAGGCGGTAGTGAAGCAGGTTGTTTGTGGCCACCCTGGCGCCACTTTTTGCATGGCAGCTAGCAGTGTCGGAAAAAGTGGGGTGGAGAAAGAAGAAGACAAAAGCTTGGAGAAAAAAGAGAAGCAAAGTGGGAGAAGAGATAGGGCAGCAATGGTGCACACAAGACAATAAAACCCTAATTGCATCCTTATGTGTTTTCTGAGTGTTTAAAACATAAGATTAAAAATTGGGCCAGACCATTAAAACATTATTTAACCTAACCTAACACACATAACACCTCCTCTCTTATTCTTTTGCCTTTGTCCTAAGTTACTACCACCAACCGCAGGCACAATAAAACATTATTAAATAACATAATACACACAACCCCTCCTCTCTTATTGAATGACTTCATTATTGTTTCCTTGGCTTTCTCCATTGCTTCATATATATAGCCCATAGCTGCTTTTCTTTCCCCATCCACTAGACGAAGCATATGAACAAGAGGAGCCATGACTTTGAGAGTAAATATGACCTGATTCCAAAATGAAGGCATAAGAACAATTTCCCTCCCCTTAGCTTCCTTAGATAGCTTGTATTGCCCCATTCATCAGAAGTGAACATCTTTCTCAAATTTCCCTTCTCTTCATGCAACCTTTGTAATAATAAATAAGTGGTAGCAAATCGTGTAAGAGCATGTCTTACTAATTCCCTCTTATTTGCAAATTGTCTTAAAAAACTCAAGGTACTAGAATGACTATAGATAAAGCCAACAAGATTAACTCCTCTTTGAATTGTCTTCTTTATCAAAGGAAGCTTTCTAATGTCTTCAAGCATCAAATCTATACAATGGGCAGCACAAGGAGTCCAATAGAGATGGGGCCTTTTCTCTTCCAACAACTTACCAGGCAACACATAATTGCTCCCATTATCTGTTATAACTTAAACAATATTTTCTTCTCAAATTTCCTCCACAAAGGAATCAAGCATCTCGAATAGTTTTTCTCCTGTCTACATAAATTTAGAACCATCAATAGACTTGACAAACATTGTCCCTACAGGGGAGCTCAAGAAAAAGTTAATCAAGCATTGTTACTTTCAGTCAATCCATGCATCTAACATAATAGAACAACCATGTTTTCTCCACTGCAATTTATGATCCAGCAACTTCTCAGTGTAGTCAACTTCCTTGCTGAGAAGTGGAACTCTGATTTCATGACAAGTAGGAGTCGGTAAATTACGTCCATAAGCACCTATGGCATCAATCATATCTAGAAAATTTTTTAACCTCACAAGGTTGAATGACAAGCCTGCTTGGTACAAAAACAAAGCAATATATCGATGAACCGGGGACTTTAAATTTTTGTCCCACGCTCCTTTGATGTTAGCTTGCCTCAATTTTTCCTTTTTTTTCTCTTCTCTACTGCAACAGCTCGATTTCTACAAAACATATCCATTGGTCCTTTTCTTCCACCGCAATTTCTGCCTTTATCATTACTAGTAGTGGAAACTTCAACTTCATCTTCACTCTCATGGTTATCATTGGCTACACTATATCCAGGATTGAGGAAGGAGCTGTCTATTTCTTTTCTATATACTTTCCAAAATTCTTCTCTCACATTTTTCGGACTCTTGGTGCAAGCAGCAACGTTGCCCTTCTTTACCGTTAGATGTTCTTTTGCTCTAGTAGCTCCTCGTTTCATAACTTTCCCACAATAATTACAAAAAGTTATATTTATAATTGACTCATCCATCGGGTGACAATGCTTCCAATCCGAGTCACTTCGATGAGATGTTCTTGAACGGTCTTGGTCATTGGTCATCATTGTTGTTAGAAAACAGGTATATCTTTTGAAAATTAATTATAGTGAAAGTAGAGAAGTAGAAAATAAACAAAAATAAAAAACTGAAAAAAAAAAAAAAAACAGACTTAGCAGCGGTGGCGGCAACAATAGGTTATGGCAGCAGTGCCTGTTAGTGGCAGTAAATAAGGGCAAAAGCAAAAGAATAAGAGAGGATCGGTTATGTGTATTAGGTTACGTTAAATAATGTTTTATTGGGCCTTACCCAATTTTTAACCTTATATTTTAAACATTCAAAAAAGCACATATAAGGATGCAATTAGGCTTTAGTTTCTTGTGTGCACCAATGCTGCCCTATCTCTTCTCCCACGCTGTTGCTGCCCTATCTCTTCTCCCACTTTTGCTACTCTTTTTTCTCCAAGGCGTAATTGCCCCTATCTCTTCTCTTAGTTTCTTTTGTTCAAGTTGCTGTCTTCTTCTTTCTCCACCTCACTTTTTCCACAACTACCATTATGCCACCGCCAAACACCATGCAAAAAGTGGCCACCATGGAAAACCCACTTCACCACCGCCTTGTTGTGCTGCCATGGCAGAAATTTAATAACACTGGATAATAGATGGACATGTCAACTTCATCACCCCTTGCATGCAACTGGTCACTTTTTTGAACCCAGAGTTCTATTATTCCAACCCATAAATGGAATATGATTTGGAAGTTACAAATGGACTGTATGCTTGCATCAGAAGGTTGGTGCCAAGTAAAGATGTGCAACCAAAAAATTTAACTGAGTTGCCTCTTTATAAGAGTGCAAGTGAACTCTTTGGTGATGATTTTGCCATAGAATCAAGGAAGACCATAGCGCTAGGAGAGTAAATTGAGCTAAGATATAATGGTTACATTCTTCTAAGTTATTTTCTTTGCTTTTCTAGCTCAATGGTGGAAGAATTATGGACATGCAGCTCCCAACTTATAAAAGCTAGCAATCAAGATTTTAAGTTTGACATGTAGTTCATCAGGATGTGAGCACAATTGGAGTGTTTTTGAGCAAGTAATAAGACATGACTCATTTCATTATTATCTTATTTGTAGAGTATAGAAAGAGATTAATTCACATTTTACTTATTCATAATTCAGATTCATTCAAAGAAAACGAATAGGCTGGACCAGAAAAGGCTGCATGATTTGGTTTACATAAAATATAATCAACAATTTGCTCAAAGATACAATATTACGGATGCAATAGACCCTATTGTATTGAATGACATTGATGAATGTAATGAGTTGTGGGAGAAGTTGGGGATAATGATAATGAAGAGGGAGAAATGAGTTGGTTTCTGATGATGATCCCACTCTCAATTGGGCAACTGTTTATGAAGCTTCAGGTATTGGAGAACCAATAGTTTATACAAGGAGACAAGCAACCAATAAAAGAAAGCAATCATCAAGTGGTGGTATTTTTATTGGATCTTCTGATGCTTCTAAGAAAGGTCCAGGTGCAACTCTAACACCAACAGGGAAGGGTAAAGAGAAAACTCAAATTGGGGTTCAGAATGAATTGCATGATAGCTCTCATTTTGAGTTTGAAAGACTACTTAACTTTGACAAGAGTCTCTCAGAAGGGGAAGAGGAAGAGGGATATGCCCCATTGGATGATTATATTGCAGACAATTATGTTGGAGAACCAATAGTTTATGAAACTTCAGGTATTGGAGAACCAATAGTTTATACAAGGAGACAAGCAACAAATAAAAGAAAGCAACCACCAAGTGGTGGTATTGTTATTGGATCTCCCATGCTTCTAAGAAAGGTCCAGGTGCAACTCCAACTCCAACACCAACAGGGAAGGGTAAAGGGAAGGCTCAAATTGGGGTTCAGAATGAATTGCATAATACTCTGATTTTGAGTTTGAAAGATTACTTAACTTTGACAAGAGTCTCTTAGAAGGGGAAAAGAAGGAGGGATATTCCCCACTGGATGATAATATTGAAGACAATTTGAAACTTAATACATTTATTTTAAGATTTGTTGTTATTTTATGTTTTGAACTTCAAATTGTGATGTTTTGCTATGATGTTATTATTATTTGAATTTTTAGACAATATCATTACTTTTGCATTAGAATTATATGTGGTGGTATTATGTTTCTTTTGACTCCAACGTTTCCGCCATAACCTGTTATGGTTTCTGTTATAACTTTATAAAGGATTTTTGGGTCGCCAATATTTTCTGTTATCCGATATTGATAACACTGGTCAACAACATTAAATGTATAAAACATGGAAAGATAATATATGTATAAATAAAAGGAGAGCCAAGGAGAGAAATAGAAAAAAGGAAAAAGAGATGTAATTGCAGATAAGCACCTCTGAGATAGATGTAAATATAATACAATGACGAACAACTTGATGTGTGCTCAGGCAGCGTAAAATATACCGGTGAGCATCACTTAGTAGACTTGATGTGATAACCACAAGTTTCCTCGCAGGATCAGAATTTGAGTTCCAATCAACCACCTAAACAAGGAAACATCAATAAAAGTAGATCATGATACTCGTGGCCAGACGAAAAGTAGTCATAGAATATTATAGTACAAACAATTCAGGAGCATGCAAAAATCTGAACCAACAGATGGCAGAATATCTACACATGGTTCCATACAGCATCAACTATAAATTTACTAAGAAAAAGGATAGAATCATGGAATGGATAAAGAACAAACTCTATAAGGGAATTCTATATCCTACAAATGCTCTTACTCTCTTTTACAGAAAGTATTTATACTTCCAAGATATTAAATACATTTACTTTTCATCCAATACTTGAAATAAAAGGTAGGAGGAGGATTAAGAATTATTCAATTCTATAACATCATTATCCATGAACATTAAAAAACACAATTCTTTTATGTTCAAACACAATTTGTCTGAATTTCAAGAAGAAAAGATTTGTCTCAAGTGCGGTCAAAAACAAAAAAACACTACTAAAAGAATATTTAAATTTTCACATCATAACATATGCAAGGATTTAACATATAAATAATATTTTTATTATGAATAAAACAGATAAATATATTTACTATAGAGTATAAAAACAGTATAATACAAGAAACAGATTAGATAAATGGTGTGTTGGGGGGTGATCACAAAATAATCTTTATAATCATTTAAATTGTTAGAATTATTGGTTAGTGTGTGTGAGCAGTGTGTATCTTAATGTTAGAATAATCATTAAGTCTACCTATGATTAGTATAGTTAGTAGAGCCTAAAGTAGGGAGTTGTGTGTTGGTTTATCTATAATGATTGTTCCTAGTAGTCTAGGACAATCCTTTCATCTTCCATCTCTCTTTGTATCAAATCTTTATCTATATAAATGATAGAACATGAGGAGGGTCCATTAAGCTCTTCACAAATATATTTCTCTGTTTTAAATCTTAACATGGTATCAGAGCGGGTTCTCTGATCTTCTATCCATTGCCTTTCCTTTTTGCCGCCGGTTGGCCACCATGGCCGCCGGCGGCCCCTCCTAAAGGTTTTGTCTTTCAGCCTTTATGTCTTTCTCAGCCACAAGATCAGGCTTCTACTTCTAACTTAGCCTTTCTCCAATATCACCAATACTTTCTTTCCTCAGATAACAGCAAAAGAAGTTTTTCTTCCAGACTTGGCCCACAAAATTAGAACGGGTCCTTCTCTAATGCCCAAACATTGGCATTCTGATTGGCTTCCACCCAAAATCAAAAGACCTAAAGTCTTTCGGGAACCCTAGAAAGGCAACTGTCTCCACTGAATCTCCACTGAACTAGCTGTCGTCAGCTCCGCTGTCAACCATCGCCGGCCACCGTCCGCCGCTGTCCACCGCCGGCCACCGTCGCAGTTTCGACCGATGACCAGCAGATCTGGATCGCCTCCTCAAGCAACCGCCAACCCAGCCGGAGTCGGGACCAGAATCCTTCACACGCGCCTCCACGAGCAGCTTCTTTCCGGCCAGTCGCCGCCGCTGTCGAACGTCGTTTTCTTCGGCGAAGTCAAGGGTTAGGTGCGCCTTGAGAAGCGCAACCCAACCCTAGTGGTCTCGTCCTCCGGAGCCTTCGCACCAGCCGTCACGCGCCGCTTCTTTCCGGCCAGTCTCGGCCGCGTGTTCTGCACGCGCCGCCTTCCCGTGGTCGGAGCTTCACCGCGTCGCCACAGAACGTCTCGCCGGACCTTCCTCTCTCTGTTCAGACCTCCATAGCAGCCGTTGTTGTCGTCTTCATTGTCTTCAGCTCCTCTTTGCGATTTCCTCACTGTCCGCCATCTCCGGTGTTCACTTCCAGGACAGGAACCGCGCCGCTTTGGGAGCTAATCTCTCAAGCACCTTTACTCTTCCATCAATGGTCCACCAATGTCCTCCAGCACTGTCACTGTTGTTTCGCACCTGTCTGGTGCCGTTCGCTGTTGTCCACGGTTGTCTCGCCACTATATTCAGCAAATCCCTTATGACGCCACTGCGTCACCTCTTGCTTGGATTGCTGACTTTTGGACTCAAGTTTAGTCCGTCCTTCTTTTGTGATACAAAGCTAAGTATTTTGGTATTTTGGGAGTTGTCCAGCAAAGCATTTTTTGTCTTTGGCCTTTTGATGCCACAAGTCCAATTCTCCTCTTCTATATTTCTGGTCTTTCTGGTATGCTAAGGTGGAGGTTGCAAATAACACTGTCGATGGTAGCGAATGTTTAGGAAGTGGTACAAAATACAGTCCCTTTAAAAGTCAAGCATCAGGTGTGCAACTGCTTAGAGCACATCAAGGATTTAAAGAAAAATTAAGAACAGTATGGTCATCTTGGGTTCGTGGCATAATTAATGACCAATCTGTAGCTCTAATATGTTCCGCTGCACTGTTTGAGGAGCTGACCACTAGATGGGATGCGGGTATTGAAGTTTTGAATCAAGCTTTTTCAATGGTGCTTCCAGAAAGAAGTCAAGTCAACAACTTCACTGTTTCCACCGTTCACAGTGAGGGGGAGTTTGGTTCCAAGACACTGCAAGCCAATATGGCAGTTCAAGCCACACAAGTATGGATTGTCCCTATAGCTGTGCAGCTTTCAGCGCCACTACAGGCCCCATACACTGCAAGTCAAGTATGGCAGTTCAAGCCACACAAGTATGGATTGTCCCTGTAGCTGTGCAGCTTTCAGCACCACTACAGGCCCTGCAAGTCAAGTATGGCAGTTCAAGCCACACAAGTATGGATTGTCCCTGTAGCTGTGCAGCTTTCAGCGCCACTACAGGCCCTGCAAGTCAAGTATGGCAGTTCAAGCCACACAAGTATGGATTGTCCCTGTAGCTTTGCAGCAGCTCTCAGCGCCACTACAGGCCCCATACATTGCAAGTCAAGTATGGCAGTTCAAGCCACACAAGTATGGATTGTCCCTGTAGCTGTGCAGCTTTCAGCGCCACTACAGGCCCCATCCTTACTTGATGAGGGATTTCGTCCTTACAGTTTGTCATTGTCCACCGCTGCTCTCCATCATTGTCCACCGCTGCTCTCCATCATTGTCCACCGCTGCTCTCCATCATTGTCCACCACTGCTCTCCGTCATCCACCTTTGAAGTTGAAGTTTCACAAGCTACTGATAGTTGTTCGTTGACATGTGATAACACACTACCTCACACTTTTGAAGACAAATCGTCTAGTTCAAAAACTGAGTTCATCTATTCCAAGCTTGGTTCATACAGTTTGTATGCTCCAGCTTGAGGGGGAGTGTTAGAATTATTGGTTAGTGTGTGTGAGCAGTGTGTATCTTAATGTTAGAATAATCATTAAGTCTACCTATGATTAGTATAGTTAGTAGAGCCTAAAGTAGGGAGTTGTGTGTTGGTTTATCTATAATGATTGTTCCTAGTAGTCTAGGACAATCCTTTCATCTTCCATCTCTCTTTGTATCAAATCTTTATCTATATAAATGATAGAACATGAGGAGAGTCCATTAAGCCCTTCACAAATATATTTCTCTGTTTTAAATCTTAACATAAATAAAAATAAATAAATGAAGGTGACCATGACCCCACCAGGTCACCCCCTCCATCTACCTCTGAATCATAGCTCAAAGCCTTAAACATGCAAAAGAGCAATTCAATTTCATTGTATATCATTATCCTCAAAGCAACCGTGAAATAAGCACCCAAGTGGCCACAAATACAATTTCACCCATTATAGTTTTATGGTATGGGTACAAAGGCACCACTGAACATACAGGCATTCGTCTCAACACAAATACACCATAGCAAATGAGCTGACAAAGCCATGCTTCTGCATAGTAGATTATCAAGACAAAACTCAATACACCATTCAATCTGAGGTTTGCAATAAACCTTCAAATGATGAATTGCCTCTGCTACTTTGCTTGGCTACGCAAGACCAGATGAAAAACTTCAAAAAGTTTCTCCACCCTTTGTGACACTTTCATAAGTATCAAGAACGGGAAAGGAAATAAAAGGGAATACTGGATAGGCATGCCTGAGTGAGAATCCAACCACGAAAAGCAGTATAAAATCAATTCCTATTATTCAAGCACATGACGCATTCAGATCATTCCATCTCAAAAGGACTTGACCCATGAAAAGAAGGAATACAATATTTACAAATGACAATGGGTATTAACATGTTCCCTACAACAAGGAGAAAAGGCAAGAATGGTGTTAAAATTGAAAAATAGAAAGCCTTGGACGATTGTATTGACAATTCAGTAAGTAACCTTTATCTTAATATTTAAATCAAGGAATTCAGAATTATTAATAGAAAAATATTTTCAGTTCATAACATCATGCATATTGGTAATTATTACTAGGTGAATTATAGATATTCATCACTTAACTACACCCAAACTTGTCTAAAGCTGATACAAACCCTACCTACATTCACTGACATAACATAGGAATTAATGGGCTCGAAACTTTGGCCAGAGGGAAGAATTCATTAAGTAATCAAACATCACCAAAAATTGTTGATTCCATTTCATAGCCTCTGATGTAATATTTTTCAAAACAGAAAAATAGTAATATCTTTAAATTTTATAGTAATTAAATCAATCATTGAGATGATAATCAAATCTTAGTAGTTACCGAAAGAATAGAAAGACAACTAGGGCAACAATCTAACATGAAACCAGCACTTACAACATCAAGTGCACACATGTTTTCCAAACTGCAAATAGCCCGTGCTCCAAGTTCAAGAAGTATGGGATAGGCCCCCAAAAATTGGAAACTTTCTGTAGATCCAGCATCTAAATAAACAGTAGCATCTTGAATATGCTCTGCTACCTGATAAAATGGGCACAACTAATATTAATGAAAAAAATAAAAGGAAAAGGATCACATGGTTACAGTTGTAACATGTGCAATTGAGTAATATTTTCAGAAGAAAATTCAAATTCACAAGTGCAGTATAAGATGCTTTGCGGCAACTATATTGGGCTCAAATCTACAAGTGAATAACTTTAATTAATGTTAAAGAGAAGAAAACAATGAGCTACTCCATCATAAGCACAAAATTAAGAAAATAAATATAGATTTTGGATGAAACACAACAGCAAAGCATTCTAAAAGCTATCTTCCCTGGAGCTATATAAACATACCCAAGATCATTTCTTCCAATCTCAATATTAGAATTAGTTCTGTGACAACTTATTGCCTTTTGGGATAAATGTTCTTGCTAATGGAGGATCCACTGATACAGCTCCCAAAAAAGGGTTTTAAAAAATAGTGAATTACTCTTATAATCCCTAATATTTTTTTTAAAAGTGCATACAGCACCCCTAATTTTAACATTTACAACAACCATGATGTAATGCTTTTCAAACAAACAAGAAAAGTCAGTGTAATGTACAAGGGATATAACTGTAATGTTTATCAAACACTTAAGAGCCTTTGTGTAGAGAGAAGAAAGGAGGGGTATTATGTATAATCTGAAAAACTCTTAAACCACAATAGTGTCTACAATTTCAAATAATATCGAATATAACAACAAAAGCACATAGGCAGTTTAAAACCTTGCTCCCAAATCCATACCATAACTCTTAAAGGTCAAAATAACTTCTTAAATCGCATTAAACTAAACCTGGTTCCTAGCTCTTCTTCTAAAAATGGCTGCTCAAGTTTAATCTAGTATCCAAGGGCACTAATAAAGTAAAGAAAACTTCACCAGAAGAAAGCTACATGCATTTCAATATTCCTTACATACAAGTTACATCCAATTGGTCCTTAATTTTGCGAAATTAAGAAAAATTAAAATCATGATCATTGCAGAGCCCTACTGAATTATTCCGCAAAATCATAAACAGGCATAAAACTGAAGGTATTCTACTTCGGAAGGCTTGTGCTACCTGTCTAATAGAATCGAGGCAAGATTTGATAACATCAACTGTGGCCATTTCTTATTCTCTCCTCCAGCGGAACGTTATTTTCTTCGAAATCGCAAAATCCCAAACCACCCAGCGTTCAATGGAGTTAAAACTTCATTCGCCTCGAACAAATCACGCTTGGGGTGTTTGAGAAAACGCGGTTTTGTAATCAGAATTTGGAATTAGAGGCGGATCTTACTGCTCCTTCATTCTTTAGTGATTTCTTCCCTCTCCTTTCCCTCTGTTCACCAACTCTGTTTTTTTTTTTTCTTCTTTTTTTTCATTTTAATAATTTTATAGGAAAAGGTATTGAAAAGATTGCATTTTACAACACATAAAATTAATTTTAATCCCGAAAATAATATAAATGTCTGATATTATTATTTTTTAATATTTTTAAAAGAATACCCTCTCAAATATAGTTAAAGTTTATATAATCTATAAAAACTATATTTATTATATATATAAAATAATAAGACTTTCCTTTTTTATTTTATTTTTATTTTTACCCTTCAAGTTATCATTTTATTTAAATTTAACTCACTCTTCAAATTAACTATTTTTTTAAATTAACTGTTTTTTATTTGATTTGTTAAAATTAGATAAGTAAAAATCACCTATTAAATAAATAAAAATCATCTACAAAATAGATAAAAACTATCTAGTAAAAATTATTTATATTTATTTTTATAATTTTGATTTCATTTTTTTTATATTTAAAAAAAAATACACATGTTTTTTACTAGTATATATTAAGTTAGTATTATCCAAATTTTTATTAATATTTTTTCAAAATTTTATTTATATTAATATATATATATATATATATATATATATATAATATATTAAATTATATAAATATTTTGATTTTTTTTAATGATTGATTGATATATTTAATTAAATAAACTAAAATAGTTATTATATTTATACTTAAATACATACATTACGTATTCATTTTTCTTTTATTACAGAAAAAGTTTTATTAAATTATAAAATAATGTTAATTGAAATAAAAAGTACTAGAAAATTATAAAATAATTTTTATTGTATAAATGACTTTTTATTATGATTAATTATTTAAATTTTGAAAACTTAGCTATTAAAAACATAAAATTGACAAAAAAGAAATGTGTATATAAAAAAGTGAATTATCTTTATTAACAGTAATAGTATAGACGTTTACATGTTTCTGTAGAAACATATAGATGTAATGTGTGTCTTCTTCTTTTATTGTAACTAATTAATGTAGTTTAGAAAAAAAAAAGTTAATATTACATAAATAATCACTCAAAAGTAAAAGAATAAAATAATTATTTTGATTTAAAAAATAGTTATATTTAAATAAATAATTATATAAAGAGTAAAGTAATAAGATAATTATTTTAGTGTAATCAAACAGTTTTTTAAATGGATAAAATTGAAAAAAAATGTGTATATTATCATTTTAAAAATAAATTATTAACAGAATTCCTGAAGTTTAGAGTACTAAGCAAATTTTGTCATATGCAAGTGTCACACATATGACAAAAAAATTTGCATTTGCAATGAATGTGAATAAAATTCGAAAGGATAGTTATTATTTGTAGATATTTATTATTTGTGGGTAACGGATAATAGATATGTTAATATCTACTTCTAAAAAGGTCGGGTGCGAATATTATACTATTCGGTTCGCGAATATCCGTTATCCGAAAAAATAATAATAATAATTTAATTTATATTTTTTAAAATTATTTTTTTTACTATTTTTTAAAGAAAAAAGGGAAAGCTTTTTAATTAAAAATTACCTAACACTAATTAAAAATCTCAATTGCCCAATTATTGGTTTCTTTCAAAAATTTTATTCAGAGTTTTTTTCCCACTTTATTCTTTTTAACATTTCTCGTGAGCAAACCTAGAAGTTTCAAGCTTCTTCTCTATATTTGTTCTCGCACAGACAACTCACCTTGGGGAAAATTATTTGTGACTCGCGCAAAGGAGGTGGTCCCGTGGTGGTGAAGATGGCGGTGTAGCGATGGCGTGACTCCGGCGACGTTATCGTCTTCCCTGGTGCCTTGTGAGAGCATATGGCCCTTCTTGTTATTCACCTTTCCTTCGTGCTGGTTTGCTACGCAAGGAGGGAGGTTTCCTCTCCCCTCACTTTTTCTAGTTCATCTTGCAAAAGGAGGGGGCTCCTATGTTTTGCGGCAACTTCGCAACACAAGGGTTTGATTCTCAGGTTTGGCTCGCGATTTTAGGATTGAGTTTTCTTTGTTTTTCCTTTACAGAGGTGGTGGGCAAAATATTGGAGGTTCTTATTCAGGAATGCGAGTTTTGAAATTGGGAATTTAGGCTTGTTGTTTCTCGCGATTTAGAGTTAGGGTTCCTGCAATTGGGGTTTTCCTTGACCTTGTAGCAAGTTTGGAGTTTATTATCTTCTTTTATGATTTAGGAATTTTTGAGACTCTTGGTCTTGTAGTGGGATTGAGTGCATATTTATGCCCACATTTATGTTTTAAAATTCAAATTTTTTATGAGATTCTTGTGTTTAAATGGTTGATTTAAAGTGAATATGTGACAATTGGATTTATCGGGTTTGAGGATTAAAGATGCTTAAAATGTGATTTTTAGTTGCATAAATTATGTTGGATATTTTAATGTTTATTTGTGCAGCTGAAGTTAGAATTTTATTCATTTAAAGTGCAATTAGAGGAAATTTTAGGATCTTTTCTACAATTTTGGAAAATTAAGAAGGATATAAATGGAATTCCAGAGACAACTCAGTTGATATTTAAATATAATTAATTTAATTTGAAAATATCAACAGGAAATATCTATCAAATATTCTTAAAAACTGATTAAATTTGTTGAATATTTGAAAGATATAAAATATAAGATAAAATATCTTATCAACAGAATATCCAGACTCTAAGCCCAATCAAGCTTATATAAAGAGACCTAGAGGAGGCAGAAATCATAATTCATTCATTCACTCAGACTCCTCCATTGGAAGCAATCATCCACTACTTCTCTCACTTTTATTTTACCATGTATTTCACTCCATTCATGGAGGACTAAGCTTCTAGGGCTATTCCACTGTAATTTCATTATAGATTCTAAGGTTAAGTTGAATAAATGAATTTGATTCTTTTTATTATTGATTTGAATTATTCTTCTTCTATGTCTTTCATCTCTCAATCATATTAAAAGCAATGTTTTTTGTATCATAAGGTGTTTGAATCTACATACATATTAATCATATGAGTTCAAAGGTTTCTTGCATTTCATTCAGAATTTACTTTGATGAAATTTAGGAACTTTCATATGATTAAACGTGTTCTTGTTACTAATTGAGAATGTACTTTGATTGGTCTTAAGAATTTCAACTATAACTAATTGAGAATTTACTTTGATTAGTTAGCTTTTAATTTGCTTAGGAGATTCAACGATAGACATGTTAAAGACAATAAGATTTGATTGAGAATGTAATTTGTTTGAATTCATTTTGAATAATCTAGAAAGGTCTTGCATTTGATTGAGAATCTACTTTGGTTAATTGTATGATCGCCCTCAAAATTAATTAAGAATATACTGTAATTAATTTGAAACTCGAACAATAATCAATTGAACAATGATATGTGAATAGTCGATGATTAATCTATCTTGAAAACGTAATGGAATTAGCCTATTTCATTATTAATTGTTTCAAAGTTTATTATTTGTTCTTCAATTAAACTCATGACATTCTTCAACATCAAATTCATTAGGATAGATCTCCATTCTTATTTTTAAGCATTGCATAACATTCACTAACCTTTTCAGGGTCTACATAAGAGTCAAGTATTAAAAAACAATTCTGTATTCGTTGGGAAACAACTCAGGGTTACTTTAACCTTATCCACTTTCTTGACTACTAACTTGACAATACTGAAGTTGTCTTGTAAAGAAGTATTAATTTCATAGTTTCAACGATAGCGTATCATAGTGTTTTGGGGTTTTCTCTACGTTTCTGATCTTGGGGCTCTATGCTTGCAATTTTGTTCTTGCAAATTAGGGATTAGGTTAAATTTAATTAAAAAATTAAATTTTAATTTATATTTAATTTAATTTATATCATATTATATTATATTATATATATATATATATATATATATATATATATATATATATTGTAATTTTATTTAAAATTTAGGTTTTAAAATATATGTGGGTACCCGCACAAGTAGCAGGCAGGTTTTGGGTTGGGTTTTCGTTTTGCGGGTCGGGTTGCGAGTAGACACTACCCGTTCCCGACCCGACCTGTTGTCATCCCTAGTCACACATAAATAAATTCATAATGTGTAGTCTCATCTCACATTCAAATTTTATAAAGAGAGAGTGTAATCTTATCTCACATTCAACTTTTATAGAAAGAGAGAGTTTTTTTTTTATCTAGTGCTAATATGAATGGACATGACTATCTGTAACATCCTAATTACGATGTCATTAACATTTAACCAAATTGTTTAAATCATAATAAAAACTTAATTATGAACGTAAGTATCAAAACTTTTATTTAATCTCAAAATCAAACACAAAATTTAAATTATAATTCATCAAATAAATCAAATTCAAATCTTCCCAATACATTATTCTAACAAGATTGTTCAAAATATAAAAATTTTTCCTCTAAAACTCTAGCATGTGTCATGTCGTTGTGCATCTCCATCTACATTTGTTTTATAATTTACTTATGTATAAAATATGTTTAATACTTATTTTGGTCCTCTTATTTTTTAGTTTTGTTAGAAGTGATCTTCCTATTTTTGAGTTGTTCAAAGTGGTCCCATCTTTTGTAAAAATAGTTCAAATTGGTCCTTTTTGCTTACGGCGTTTAAAATGCTAACGACATAATGTCTACCTAAGACAATATTGAATGACCTGTCCAATATTGCGATATGTGGCAACATCAATCCAATTGACGTGGCAATTTCACTGCTTATAGGTTATTCGATTTAAGCAATTTAGGTTTCGAACATTGGGATTTTTTGTGTTTTATGGTTTCATGCAGGTTAAATCGCGAATAGGAGGCACGATAGTGGTTAGGGTTCCTCTGTGTTAAATTTGCAGGTTTATTTGTAGTTGCAGATAACTCGATGATAGTGACGACACAATTTGAAGGTTTGTCGTCGTGCGATTTCATGGTTGAAGAGGGTGGTTGCATGAGAACGGTGATTTTCAAAAGTTGAAGGAGGTTCTTGTGAGCGCGATTTGGTTTCTGATGGAGGAGAAAGTCGCGAGATTGATTCGCGAATTTAGGGGTTCTCATGGTTGATGATGAAGGTTTCTAGAAATTGGGGATTTCGGGTTTGCTGCAGGTAATGGAAGATTTGTGGTTGATGGAAGAACGAAGGAGCTCTCACACCAAATTGAAGACCAATTTCACCATATTCTTCAACCCCAATTTAACCATAATCGTGAATTCCTTCCAATCTAATTGTAATTTCCTTTTACATAATAATTTAAACTTTTAACATTGTCATGCCAATAGGGTTGATGTTGCCACATATTGTAAAAATGGACAAGTCATTCAAAATTGGCTAAGGTGGACATTACGCCATTAGCATTTTAAATGTCGTCAACAAAAAGGATCAATTTGAACTCTTTTTACAAAAGATGGGACCACTTTGAACAACTCAAAAATAGGAGGACCACTTTGAAATAAACTAACAAATAAGAGGACCAAAATACGTATTAAACCTATAAACTACTATCATCACAATCAGAGACAAAGAAATAAGGATGAGCTAACATTTAAACAACAAACTTTACATTCTAACCTGACCGATGGGCCAAAGGGTTTTGTGTGTGTGTGTGTATATATATATATATATATATATAATAATAATAACTAAATATGAAATAATAACTACCAACAAATAATATTCACTAAAAAAAATAGATACTAAGTTGTTATCAGAAACTAAAAAAGAAAAAATAAAGACAATTGTGACAAGCTTTAAATGAAACACACAACAACAATTAAATGAACCATAGTGAAATTCCAATTTAAACCCCTCTTAATTTTAAGTTTATCTAACACAATTAGTTTTTGTTTGTAGGTTGGTTTGTGTTATGCTTCCATGGTTGATGCGCAAGGGTTTCTTCATTTTGTGGAGCTATTTCACGATTTTACGATTTAGGAGAATTGGTTTCATGCTTTGGGTTTCTTTCTTTTGGATGGTGTTTTTTGTTTGTGGTGGTTTGTGGTTGATACGTTGAGGGTGATAATGCTTCTTGGCTGACAATTTTCTAAGTTTGAGGTGCTGAGGAGTCACAATGGGTTTGGGTGGCGAGATGAAAAAATATTAGTGAACTCTGGTTTTGATTTGGGTATGTTTTTGGATTTATTACAGGTTAGATGTGTGAGGAAGATGATGGTGGACAACATGAATTTATGGTGGCTGTTGCATGATTTTAGGTTTCTTTTATTGTGAAGGGTTTTGTTGGTGGTTGTTATGGTGGTTTGCGGTGGTTACGCATTTGGTTTGGGTGATGCGATTTGCGGTGGTGAAGATGTTAGGTTTCTTTTATAGGTTCATCATAGTTCTATGGTTGATGCATGATAAAGGTGGTTATTGGTGGCAACCATGGTGATCCATAGTGGTTTTGTGGTGCTCTGGTTGGCGAGGTTGATGAGATGAGCTTCATCAACACTGTTTTGGCGTGGTTGATGATGGCTGGTGATGGAGGAGATGAGCTAAAGTTTATGTGATGGTGAGAGGTTGAAGATGATGATGTGGTCACATTTGGTTGCCCAATTTTTTTAGTTGAGGACTATGCCACATGTCAACTTCTGATTGATTTGATTCATAAGTGGAGGATTGCCATAGGGTAACATCTTAACAGATCTTACTTATTAGTGGTGGGAGGGGTGTGAATAGGAAAATCGGGAGTGCAGATCATATTTTGTATTAGAAAAGGAAAGTGTATAAGTTAAAATTTCCTTTTCAAAATAAACTAATTTTGGTCTTATTTTATAAATCGAACTATTTGATTTTACGCTTCGAATGAATCAAAATTTAGCAGCTGCACAAAAAAACATTAAAATATCCAAAATTAATTCGTACAACTAAAAATCACCTTTTAAGGTTTTTTAATTCCCAAACTCGATAAGTCCACTTGTCACAATTCATATTCAAATCAATCATTTAAACACAAGAATTTCATCAAAATTTTGAAATTAAACCTAAAGTTTGAGCATAAATATGCACTCATCACTATATTTTTTTAAATATTATTGTATATGATTAACAAAACACGAGTTAATAATGTACAATAATATAATATGCTAAAATGTCATTTTTAATAAAAAAAATTAAGTATAATATTTATACAAATAATAAATTTGGTCTCAATTTAGAAAGAGACAACATTGTTCTATTTTGAAAAAATTTGGAACTAAATTGAATCAAAGAGATATATAGAAAGACTAAATTGAAATCAAGATAATAACACTTGACATCGACACTAACATTAACATGTGACATTATCCTGCTATATGTAACTAATAGTGTAACGTGTCATACTAGGGACATGACACGTGGATAACAAAAATTTTTGCATTTTTTTATAAGTTAAAAAAGTCATATATTAACATGTGACATATCATTAATTTCATTAGTATTTTCTTTTTAAAAATGACTTAATTAAAGTCTTTTTTTCAAAAGTTGGGATGCAATTAAAATACAAAATATTCATGGCTATCATGGATATCCTCATGTATAAAAGAAATATATAAGTATTTTTTCTTAAATACTCGACAAGTAACAAAATAGGTAACATGGCAAACTTTTAAAAAGAGTTAGTAGTTAATAAACACTAGTTGTACCTAATCAACCTGATGTTATCTGTATTGGTAATTGCTCTAATTAAAATATAGTGTATATTGAGTATTGGAAGCATTAATAAAACGAGGTATTCAAATTTGATTAAATTTCAAATGACTTAGATGATTATTTTATCTTTGAGAAGTCAATTGTAGTTTCATATGATTGTTCCTTGAGTACATGTAATGGAACTATCCTCATTGGTTGGGAAATATCCTTTAATTAGATAAATTTAAATTATGATTCAAATATTGGTCTTTTAATGAATATGATAAGTATCTTTCGAAAGATATAAAGTTATAATTTAATTAAAAATTCTTCAAATTCCTTATACTTAATTAATTCTTGTTAGAAATATTAATAGTGGACACTTTTATAATAATATTTTATACTGATAAAGGAAAAACTATGAGTGTGTGTGTGTTTTTTTTTATTTATAAAAAATTAGTTATTTAAATGTCCTTACATCATAATATCATGATATAGTATACATGAATAAGGATATTTGTTATTTTATAAATGTGAATTATAAATAAGTGTTTTTTTAAGGATTTTGATTCAGTGTGGTCTATAGTACTAATGAATTAACCAAATAAACTCAATCTGAATTCTTTTGGAATGGGTTAACAAAATCATGTATTTCAATCTGAATTTGTGTGATTTAATGTTTAAGAATCCACCATTAACACAACTTTGAGGAATAATTACTTATGTTATGAATTAATGTGACAAATTATTGAATTCTCTCCTAATATATATTTCAATAAAAAAAACTTATGCATTTCTTTCCAAAAACTATATTTTAGTATTTTTTTTATTTAGAGATAGAATAGTAGACAAAGATAAAAAAAAAAACTTATGTTATGAATTAATGTGACAAATTATTGAATTCTCTCCTAATATATATTTCAATAAAAAAAAAACTTATGCATTTCTTTCCAAAAACTATATTTTAGTATTTTTTTATTTAGAGATGGAATAGTAGACAAAGATAAAAAAATATATAAAATCCAAGAAGAAAGTAGACGAAGAAAAGAATGAAGGTGAAAGTTTTCAAGGATGTAAATTGTAATTAAGTAAATTATGAAGGATAAAACAAGAATTAGTAAAGGAAATCAATGAAATTGGTGACCTATATTGTTACAACCAACACTAAATTTGTCATTTTTTTAGAATATTTGAAATTGCATTCACAATTTGTAATCTCTATTTTACATTTAAATTCTTTATTTATATTTCTACTCCTTTTCTGGTAGTTAAATAACAAAAGATAAATAAAAAAATTCCATAATTGAAGTGTCTGCAATGTACTCATTCTTTTCACATCTATTGCGGTAGTTTCTATAAATAAATTATCTCTTCACTTAGTTTTAGTTTCTTCTCTGTTTCGATCAACTCCTTCATGATCTCAATAATGTTTGCTTATGATTACCCTCCTAGATCTTATGTGTCTCGATATATCTCTCTCTTTTACTTCATCATTTTACTTCCTTCAATCCCCTTATATCAATATATTTTTCATTTCTTCAATGAATTGTTTCTCAATGCTCTTGACATATGCCCCCAAGAGATCGTTGTTTAATGATTTTCATGAAAAATTATCTTGATACTTAATCCAATTCTTCATATCCATGACTTTTCATATTCTTTTGTCTTGCACATCTTTGTATAATTGATTGCTAAAAATGTCACATATTCTACGCATTTATTGCTTACTTGATCATAATTGTCATACTATAACAAAACAATATCATATTCCTTTCTTAATGGGCTTAAGTCCATCAGCATTTCAATTGTAGATGGTTACTCTCTACATCACCCCACATTGCTCCCTGCACCACCACATTTTTCAAAAAATTCTAAAACTATCCTTTATATTTTTCAAGCCTTCAACAGATTTCGAATTTCGTTGAAGTTTTTGAAAAATCCTTCAACGGATGTCAAAATCCGTTGAAGAAATTTTCTTTCAACGAATGTTGAAATCTGTTAAGGAATTTTTCGAAAACAGATTTCAAAATCCGTTTATGGAATTTTCGAAAATTTTAACGGATCTTGAAATCCATTGAAGAAGGGCATTTTTGGTATGTGATGATGCAGGGAGCAATATGGGGTGGTGTAGAGAGTAACCCTCTCAATTGTAATGTATATCAAAGTACATCGTAGAACTTAACCAACAATTTTATTAATCTTCTCTATTATATACATGTTCAAACCAACATGGTCGTCAAGGAAGTCATCAACATAGTTGCCTTCGAAGCTATTGAAACCTTCGAATATGGTAAGTTGTGGAAGAAGTAAGAAACGTCGAACCCAACATCAAGACCTCAACAAGCACCCACGCCACTATTCTCAACGCAACTCTCTACAAGGATCCTTTCAACATCCTCGAGCTAATGGCTTCCCCACAACAACTTCTTCCAACTTCAACAAGCTCATCCTCGACCTCGCAGTCCTCTAAGCCTGATGCAACTCAAATCATTAATGAATTTAGAGAATTCATCTATACTTGATCGCTTAAGGAGTTGCTTAATCAAAGATAGAAGCTTCAAGCTCTTTCGGATTGTATTGTGGAGTTGGAGAATAAAAAATTTATGCTTGCAAACTTCATAAATGAAGTTACCTTGAGAATTGCGGAAGCAAAAATGGCTCTTGAATGAATGCTTATCTGAATCAAATGCCTCGAAGGAGGTATAGGGCAACTCACTCAATGCCAACAAGTTAAGACTCGAAGCTATTAAATAAGAGGGAACCTCTCACTTATCTTTTAAGGTTGATTATGTTACTCCAAAAATGAAGAGTTGGCCAAACATATCGCCAGGCTTCAAAGAAAACTTAAAGAGGTTAAAGCCAAAATCGATCTTTCTGACAAGGCACATGCTTCACTCATAAGGAGGCATCACAAATTATGGAAACATCGAGAGAGCTTGGTCGATTTTTGAAGGATGTCGTCCTCATATTTATGGGACTTGACCAACAACACGCAATAATGCAAATTTATTGGGTGGGATTATTGAGAAGTTTAACAAATTTTGCTCAAAAAAGTAATTATGATTTATCTTTGTAAAATCTTATTCTATTTTACTTTATGTTTCTCTATCTTTTTTATGTAAATGACAATCAATGGCAATATTATTCTCGATATATCTTGCCTTTATTTAATTTAAATTCTTATTTAACTTTGTCACATAGTAGTCATATGAGGCCTATATTCCTTGGATTATTTCTCATTTATGGACATTTGCGATTGTCTGTTAAAATAATTCATAATTATTACACATTATTCAATCCAACCTTCATAACCTAAAAATGACCATCCCAGCTCGAGGAACACTTTCCATAATCCTCGATTTCTTTTCCAAAGGCAAAATCACTTTCTGTCCATATGTACCAAGTAGCCTTCTCTAATGTAAAATTAATGCTTGCCTACAGTTTGGTTCTTATGGAGACCAAGATGATGATGTCGTGTTATCATATGACTGGTTAAATATTGAGTGTTGTTAGGATAGGAAACACATGTCAAGCTCTTATTGGTCAATTTGGGTGTACAAGATTATGTAATATGGTAGTTTATGGGTAGCCATCTCTAAAAGTGGTAGATCATGACACATGACATTATCTTATTTGATTGGATCTTATTTTCTAAGTTATAAAAGAGTTGAAAATAGACAAATAAAGAGGTATAATAGTAAAAATTGATCGTGTAACCCATTGTTGAAAAAGAGTATGAGTTCCTTGTATATTTTTTATAATTATGAATTTTGATCTTATTTTGTAACTCAAAAAAATATTAATTTTACACTTTGAGTGAATCTAATTTAACTTCAAGTACATTAACAAACATTAGAATATTTAAAACTAATTTATGTAACTAAAAATCATTATTTAAAACATTTTTATTTCACGAGCTCAATAAGTCCAATCATTATTTAAACACAAAAACTCAATTATAAATTTAAATTTAAAGCTTAAGTGAGGGCATAAATATGCTCTCGTCTCACCCTACACTTATATTTTTTTTACTCCTATTCAAAATTGAGTAATTTCAAAACTTGTTCGAGATTATTTTATTTTATATTTACAGTTGGATCAAAGGAATGAATATGATTCGATAAAGACCAATAATCTAAAAACCAAATTATCATGCATATGCAAATGAAAAAAAAATATATATTTTTCTTACATGAGTTTATCTTTTGAATTTACAAGAAAATCAAATATGAAAAATATCAATCAAGTTATAAAATGTATTTATTTCACCAAAATTCACTCAAGTGTTTTAGCTTGTGTTTTCACTCAAAATACATATGTAAGTAAAGACTCCTAATATTTAATAAGACTTTAATATTTGTCTACTTTCATAAAAACATGTAATTAATGATCATAATGACATTTTAAAGGTTGTAATGAGATAGAAAAAGGTAAGAAAATTTTTGAGATTTGTGAGTTTTTGAAATAAATATAAAAAAAATAACAAAGCCTGATTTAAATAAAAAATTCTTATTATTATTTTTTGTTGCTCTTTTGATAAAGCAATTCTTTTTTGTACACATTTTTTGTTCAGATGTGTGTTATGAAACTTAGAGCTGTCAAAACGGGTAACCCGGCTCGACCCGGCCCGGCCCACCACGGGTTGGTTATTTAGTGAGCTAACCCAACTCGGCTCATTTATTAGCGAGCCAGAAAAACTTGAACCCGGCCCGACCCACCACGGGTTGGTGGGTAAACAGGTTGGCTCACTAGCCCATTTAATTATTTTTTTTAAATAAAAAATATAAACTTTCTGTAATTTAAATTTAAACAAATTTCACTCTCAAAAAATTATGTTAAAGACAATTCAAAATAATAATAAAAAGTACAATATAATCCAAATGTCATCAAAAAACAAACACAAATTCACAATATTAGAATACAAATAAGTTTCTTATATTCATCATTTTTTGTTCCTTATTTACGATATTAGAATCTTGAATAGATAAATCCACAATATTATGCTCTCTTGAATCATCCGAAATGTCAAACCTACCTGAATGTAATCTATCATATCAATTCTTGTAACCCTTGACTCTTGTTCTTGTTGTCTCTAAATTCACTAATAAAGATTTTCCTAATATCAGAACAATTCTGACAATCAATAAAAAAATATTAGTCAAAAAAAAGAGAACCAATACTCAATAACATCAACAAAAAATTAATAGTTTAATTTGTAACATAATTTCCCAAATTCAAAGATATCAAAAAGAGCTTGTTCAAATAATATATACTCAAATTGTTTAAATAAAATGAACAAAATCTGATACAAGCATGTCAGAACATGAAAAAAATCATTCCATGTCTTCAAATCCCCAAAACAAAAAACAAATTCACAAACCCCTATTTTGTCATTATAGGGTTTTTGTAAGAAAGAGAAGTGAGAAAACAAAAATGTGGAGAAAAGAGAAGAAAAAAGGAAGGTGTTTTATCTGCTCCTTGAAGAATTTTAGTGAAGTGAGGGTGAGAGCACCGTCAAATATGAGAGCAAGTACCATGAGAGTGATTTGTGAGAACAGATGTTACTTTTTTGTATAAATACTAAGTGAAGAAAGTATTTTATTTTTTAGAGTTTCATAAATAAAATAATAAATTAAAAAAATAAAATTTGGTAGGTGGGTTGGTGGGTTAACCCGGCTCACCACGGGTTCAACCCGCATGAGCCGGGTTGAAATCTGACCCGCATATAAATGGGTTGTATTTTTCAAACCCAACCCGGCCCGAACCCGTGACGGGCCGGGTTGGCTCGCGGGTTGTGACCCATTTTGACGGCTCTAATGAAACTTAAACCAATTTATTTTCATCCCTTCATGAGCTCAACTTATATGCAACTAAAAAACTATTTTTATTATGTTTTTGTATCTCACGCTCAATAAACCCAATTATAACAAATCTTAATTAAAATATTCTTTTAAAGTAAAACAAAAACAATTAAGAATTCAATATTAAAAGCTAAATGAAAACATAAATATGCATTTATCAAGTTTCTAAGAAAACCACAATGATATAGCCTTTTAAAAATTTAACTTCATGGTATTTACAATCATGCCACCACATTTTGGTTTCACTATATTAGCCTAGAAACATAAAAATTTCACATAAAGGACTTTTTGCACTAGTGGCATTAAAGACACATTTTGACCAACTAGTTAACTATTAGTAATTCTTATAGTTTTATCCCGGTCTAACCAACATTAGTGAAAGGAGGGACCATAGACCATTTTTTTGTCGAAATTGTTGTACTTTGTGTATTTCAAGACAATATGATTTTTCAAACTCCTTACTCTCATACATTATTTAACACTTTTCTCTTAGAACTAACCCTTTGTGAATGAAAATCTAATACAAATGTGTCCCACCATGCATGCCAATTTGTTTCTCAAGGATTTTGGTTTAATGTAGTCCATAATGCTTATGAATTAACTAAATAAACTCGATGTGGATTCTTTTGCAATTAGTTAGCAAAATCACATTTCTTTAAAAAAAATGAATTAGAGTGTTTTAGTGTTTATGAATCCACGATTAACACAAATTTGATGAACAATTGACTTATATTATGAACTAATGTCACAAATATCTTCAAATCACTGAATTCTCTCTTAATATATATTTCAATAACGAATTCTCTCCAACAACCATATTTTTTGTATTTAGAGAAATGGTGGACAAAGGTAAAAAAAGATAAAACTGAAAAAGAAAGTAAATGAAAAAGAGAATGAAGATCAAGGTTTTACAAGAATGTAAATTATAGTAAAGTAAATTATTAAGGATAAAATAAAAACTAGTAAAGGAAATCAATGAAACAATGACCTAAATTGCTACAACCAATACTAGATTTGTCATTTCTTCTTGTTCATGGCGTTCTTAGAATGTTTAAAATTGAATCCACAATTTGTCACCTTTATTTTACATTTGAATTCTATATTTATATTTTTTTTCTCCTTTTATGAGGTAAACAATAACAATAAAAGAGGAAATTACATAAATGAAGGAACTACCTTAATTATCCACTTTATTTTAGGTGCTTCCATTATTTCCATGTTTTTTTCTAGTAGTTCTTTTAAATAATTTCTCTCTTGGCTTACTTTAGTCATTGTCTTGATCACATTCCTTTTAATGTCTTCTCTATTTTGATCACACCATTTTTGATCTTAGTAATGTTTTTTTTTTCAATTCCTCTCCTTAATGTTATGTGCTTCGATATATATACCTTACTTCATCATTTTACTTCCATTGTTGACTCGTTTTTCATTCCTTTAATAATTTATTTCTTGATGTCCTCTATAATAAGATAGTTTTTAAAGTCCTTCACTTTTTTTTGTCTCAATTGGATCCCTATTTTTGAAAAGTTTAAGCAATTGGGTCCCTATTTTTTGAATATTTTTTTAATTATTTTTATTTTTATTTTTTAAAAAAATTGCCACATATAAAACTGATAGTGTGTTACGTGGCAATAACAATGTGACGTGGTACTAACAGTGTCACATGTCATTTAATTGTCTCAATTTAATCCTTGTATTTTTATTTTGTCCAAATTTAGTATTCGTATTTTTATTTTCTCTCAATTTAGTCCTAATTTTTTAAAACTAAATAATTTTATTCCTCTCCAAGTTTAAACAAAATTTAATTTGTATATAAATCTCTATAAATTTTTTTATACAAATTAATAATTTTTATTACAAAAATAAAAAAAAATTTGAACTAACATATGACACATTTTTATTTATGTAGTACTATCAAAATAACTTAATTGCATTAAAGTTTTCAAAACAAAAACTAAATTGAGACAAATAAAAATAAAGAAACTCATTAAAAATTTTCTACAAAATTAAACAATAAATTTGATCTAAATAATATGAATAAGCAAACTATAAAAGTTAACATTTCAATAATCCTTAATAAAGTAAACTATGTCACATTTATGACCATTTTATCATAAAAGACAATAATATCAATTATTTCGTTAGTTATTTTTTTACAAATTTCACATTAATTAGGATTTTCACATAAGTTTTTTTTCAATTTGTTAAAAATATTTGTATATATTTATATTCAAATTAAATTTTGTCTGAATTTGGGGAGGAACAAAATTGTTTAATTTTTTAAAAAATTAGGACTAAATTGAGACAAAATAGAAATATAAAAACCAAATTGAAACAAAATAAAAATACAGGAACTAAATTGAAACAAATGCAATGTGACACCTGACTTGACAATGACACGTGGTACCATCAATGTCATGTCATACTATCATTACCACATGACTTAATTTAGCTTGACATGTGACAATTATTTTTAAAAAAAAAATTGAAAAAAAAATAAAAATAATTTAAAAAATATTTAAAAAATATTTAAAAAAATATTTAAAAAATTAAAAAAAAAACATGAGCTAACATATGACACATCTTTAACCGTGTTAGTACAAAACTAACGATAATGATCTAACTGTTTCAATTTTTCAAAAATAAAATCCAATTTAGACAAAATTTAAGTGAGAGATCTATTTGAAAAAGTCATTTAAAATAGAGACTATCTGAATTATTAATATATTTCCACAAACTAATATATTTTCTTTTAAATAATCATTTAAAAAAACTTTAAACTTATCCTCTTATAAATCTTCTTAAGATTTAATATAAATAAAGGCAGTTAATTTTCATCTATTATCAACAAAAGCCATCATTATATAAAAAAATAGCAAGTAACATGATACTATATTATTAACTATTTTTTGTAAATATATATATATATATATATATATATATATATATATATATATATATATTACGAATTTTATGCATTGATCAAATTTGTGAACACTAAAAAAATGTGATATTTTGGAATTTTTTGATAATAATAATATTAATATAATAAAATAGTGAAAGGATAAAATACGTGATTAAAAATATATTTGTATTTAGAGAAAGATAAACTAAAAATAGATAAATGAAGTTAATTATACATGTGAAATTAAGGAAAAAGGATGCGCATAGAGAAATGACACACGTGAAAAAGGAAATAGAGAACAACCATTGAGACACTAGAGGATATGAAAGGAGGGTAAGCGACATCCATTCATATATATCCATGATAACACTCTCGCAAAACACACTCACACTTCATCACCCCACATCTCAATCTCTCTATCTCTCTCAACACCACGCACACTTTCTCCCTATCATGGCCTCCCAACCCACCTGGGCTGAACTTCTAGGCCACAACAACTGGGCCGGCCTTCTCGACCCCCTCCACCCCTCCCTCCGCAACCTCATCCTCCGTTGCGGCGACTTCATCCAGGTCACCTACGACGCCTTCAACAACGACAAGAACTCACCGTTCTGCGGCTCCAGCCGCTACGGCAAGACCTCCTTGTTCCGAAAGGTTATGCTCGACGACGCCGACCACTACAACATTACAGCGTTCCTCTACGGCACCGCCAGAGTCTCCGTTCCCGAGGCCTTCCTCCTCCACTCGCTCTCGCGCGAGGCCTGGGACCGCGAGTCCAACTGGATCGGGTATGTCGCCGTCACGTCGGACAGCCGCTCGAAGGAGCTCGGGCGGAGAGAGATCTACGTGGTGTGGCGAGGCACCACGAGAGACATGGAGTGGGTCAACGTCTTCGGCGCCAGCCAAGAGTCCGCTTCCGCACTGCTCAACGCGGAAAGCGTCAAACAATTGAAGGCAAGAAACAAGGACGGTAATATATTTAAATTTTTGTTTAATAGTATTTTAAGATAAAATTTTAGTCTACAAACTTAACCATAATTAAATTTGACATTGGATTTGTAATACAGGAAACAGCAGTAGTGACGATGAAGATGATTCAAAAATACCAAAGGTGATGTTAGGCTGGCTCACAATCTATACCTCAGACGATCCAAAATCTCCTTTCACGAAAACCAGCGCGAGAACACAAGTTCTTTCTCACGTGAAATCCCTGGTAGAACGATACAAATCTGAGAATCCGAGTGTGTTGATCATGGGACACAGTCTAGGCGCATCCCTATCGATAGTGAATGGGTTTGACTTGGTGGAGAACGGGGTAACGGATGTCCCGGTCACCGCAGTGGTGTTTGGGTCTCCCCAGGTTGGAAACAAGGCGTTCAATAACCGGTTCAAGAAGAAGGGAAACCTGAAGGTTCTGCACGTGGTGAACGTGATCGATTTGATCCCGCACTACCCGGGGAGATTGTTGGGGTACGAGCACACGGGAGTTGAGTTGGTGATCGACACGCGGAAGTCGCCGAGCTTGAAGGATTCGAAGAACCCAGGCGACTGGCACAACTTGCAAGCGATCCTGCACGTGGTGGCAGGGTGGAACGGAGCGCGTGGGGAATTTGAGTTGAAAGTGAAGAGGAGTTTGGCTCTGGTGAATAAATCGTGTTCGTTTCTGAAGGATGAGATTGGCGTGCCTGGGTCCTGGTGGGTGGAGAAGAACAAGGGAATGGTGAAGAGGGAGGATGGCGAATGGGTTTCAAATTCACCAGATGAGGAGGACGTGCCTGTGCCTGAACAAATCTAAGCCTATTATGGTAGCTTTCATTTTCTCATCTTCCTTTCCCCTTTCTATTTCTATTTCAAATAGGATTACTCTAATTTCATCTTCTTTTTATTATATTCTTTTTTAACAGATAATTATTATTACCATTAAAATTAAAACTGAATTTAGGTGCACCTGAACTTAACTCGAACCACGTCTAATTATCATTCAATCACAAATCATCGTAAATTTTATAGTTAATTATTTAAAAACTATAGATAAAATCTGGTCATTCTCTTTTCTCCATGATTTTCTTTCTCAATAATAATAGAGTGTATACAGTTTAAAAGGAAAGTCAAACCATCCTCTTTAAAAAAAAAAAAATATCATAGTTGAGACATGGAAATGGAATTACAATGATTGGAGTGAATGTAATTCGATCTACCACTCAAGCAGGACAAAATGGAGCAATTTTCTCATCTTTTTGACGCCAAAAGTTTAATTAATTAATTTTTAGGGATTCCTTGTTAAAAAGTTAGCGCAAAAGTTAGAAAAGTAAAAAGTGGTTCCATTACATGCTTTAATTTAGAGAATATATACTTCCTCTTCAACTCTGTCGTTAAGATAACATGCAGTGCGCTGTATTCTCTTATCCGGCTAGGTGTGGTTAATCACGAGTTGAACAACTTAATACATGTTATTTTGTAGGGTCTCATAAGATAATAAATTAATAAAATAAAATTAGGTGGATTGGTAAGTCAACTCGACTCATCATAGTTCAACTTGATGAGTCGGATTAAAAATTAATTTGCATAAAAAAAATGTATTTTTTTTCAAAAATATATAAATAAAAATAACTTATTTTAATTTTAGTATATTTTATTTATTTAACACTCTCAAAATGTTTGTATATCTATTTTGATATGTCTAAGCACACAAAACCTCGCAATCTCAAGTCAATAGGTAATGAAAATTGAGTATATGATCCGATCAATCGACAAACGAGCTAGCAAAATATTAAGTTAAAAAACAAAACAATATTTTAAAATCATTTGTCCTGGTGAAAAGGCACAACATATTATATATATTCCACAATACTTAGTATAAAAACAAACTTTTACATCTATTTAACACATAATATAAAAATAAAATAGTCATAAAAAAAATAAATTTTTATATATTTAACACATAATATAATAATAAAATAATCATAAAACAATAAATTTTTATATTTTTCAAATAAAAAATAAAAAAATGATATCAAATAAATATAAAAAAATTGTGTGAAAGGGCTTGAGCATACCATTGCGGCATAACACCTCACTATTAACGTCTAAAAAAATAAAAAAATCCTTATTGCGCCCTTTGCAAAATGCGATTAAAGTTCTTGTAAATAAGCCAACTTAACCAATAAATTTTTTACCTTACTTTCTTCATACCCAAATAACATTAACAACGTTGACGATCGACATGCCCAATAACCTTAGACACTTATAAATAGTAATGTTCTTATATAGAATTACTACATGAATTACATGAGCTTTTACTTCTTCAAAAAGTAAATACCACATCATTATATCATCTCATAAATTAAAAAGAAAAAAAAGTGTATGTCATCTTTGTAAATTCTTCTCTTTATGAATTTATTAAAGGAATGTTTATATTTATTAAAGGGAAAAAAGTCCAAATTAAGTCAACACACATTCACTTAATTTTGACACCCATAACATCTCACAATCACGGGTAAAACTATGTTTTATGATAAAAATGCAACTTTATTTATTCGAACAGGTGAAAGCCTCAGGTCTTCACAACCTTTTATCTGTCTTAAATATACATAATTAGTGAGCAAACACAACACTCCCATAGCGAGACATGCAAGCCATAATATATGCAGAACCATGAATTTAGTTTCCTTATTTCTTGCCACGCAGTTTAGTTCCAAGGGCTCTTTCCAACTTGCCAATTATCTGCTGGTTTGGAATGGCTTTCCCTGATTCGTATTCCTGGATCACTTGAGGTTTCTCGTTGATCACCTTCAAATAACAATGCAAATGCAAATCATTGATAATGCCTAACTATTATTGAAAAGGAAAATCAAGAGACCGATAATTTATTCAATTTTTTGTTCTGCAGAGAAGAGAATAATACTTGAGCAAGCTGAGCCTGAGTAAGTTTCTTCTCCATCCTAGCTTGCATTATAGCCTTCTTAAGTTCAGTTGGTACTTTCTCATCTGTACACAAAACTCCAATCAGAGGCTTTAATTTTTTTTTTTAAGAAATCTAAAACTTGAACAACAGTGCCACTGCTCACCATAATTCTCTGGTCCATTAAACAGACTATGAAATCATATGAATCCATAATATGCACAATCAGAGAAAAATAAAAATGTAGAGAGCAACAACTTCAACCTTGTTTTATGCTCCTCAAGAAGGATTTAATATCAAAACCTAGAATTAATGATCCAGTGACCCCGAGAAGTTCCACTTCTCATCAAGAAGTAGCCAAAATACAGACGGGTATGTGAAACAAATTGAGTGCACGAAAGACTCAAGTTTACAATGCAAGATTTGAAAACATAGTATCATTCAACTTAGAAATCGCACCCAGGTCAATTCTTGAAGAAAAATCTTTAATTTCGTTGGGGAAGAGGGTTACTATCATGAAGTTTTTCCTCGTGTCTGAATCTATGCCATCATTTCTACCATGTTAGCCATACATTTTCTTATTTTGTGCTTAGGACAAAGAACTAACATTGATTTCTATCATCTATCATTTATATCACATCTTTAACACACCCCAAATCTATTTAGTTTTAAGCATGATTAATGCTCAGGCTCCCTTACCGTAGAACAGATTAAACTTTTTATCAGAAGAATGAGGACCGCAGGAATCAAACTCTAGATCTCTTGCTCACGGAGACTCTGATACCATGACATTAACCAGTTACCCAAAGATCTTGAGTCGTTTGGGAAGATGCATGAATGATTCTACATGGCATCTCTAACAATTACACCAACAAACACTTTGCCTTGACATCTCAAAAAAGTTAGTAGCAAACACATTTCTAGCTATTGTGAAATTATAACAGTGCCACGGTGGAACCTTCAACCTACCTACCACATAATCACTATTCATTGAAAAAAACAGAACCTCCATAACCTAGAAAGAGTCAAAAAACAATAAAATAAAACTACTAAAAAGAACATGCTTCAAGAAAATTTGTGTAGTTGACAATACTAAAAAGCAGGACAAGGAAACCACTGCAGGGAATATCCCCTCAATGCAAACACCCCATATGGACCACAATATTGTATACATAATTCACCTCTTTATTCCTCCCATATAACCGTATATTCACAGGTAGATGCGCCCATGTTTTTCATTGGTATAAAAAAAATAAGAAAAAGAAAAACCTAAGGGCCGTTTGATTTCCTTATAAAAATTTAACACTACTCAGTAATCAAGTTTGTCATCTAACAAAACAAGTGTTTTGAAATCCAAAATACAGACAGTTGGTGATATTTTCTCATCTTATTTGTCCACGCTCTGCTTTGTTCCTTACACCACCCTCCACCAATTATCCAAGCAACTTTGTTTGGTTAAATTTTGAAAACTAAAAGCAGTTTTCAGAAGATAAATCAAACACAACCTAATTCTCTGTCTATATATGTTGTAATACTCACGAGCTAGATTCTCTGTATCCTCATCCAGCCGCTTGGTGTTCAATGAAGTGCTGCTAGAGGCTGCTTTGTTTGTCCCAGCATTATCTGTAAGAGCAACATTTGAACAATCATATTTCAGACCATCCAAACAATAAAGGTCACCAACAAAAGAAAAATAAAAAGCACATACAAACAAACACACGCACAAAAGACACATCGATAAGCATTATATGCAAATCATTTAGCTCTTGCTTTTTAAGTACCCCCTTTTCCAAACTAAACAATTATCAAATTCAATTTTTTCCTAACCATTTAAAAGATTTAATTTGCAAATTAAATCTGCTGCCTCAACACCAAATCATCTGCAATAGTCACAAGAAAACAAGTTCAGATCCGAGATTTCATAAACAAAATATCGACGATAAACTGATGAAATCGTAAAAAGAAATTCAGATTTGCAAAACAATTAACACGCGAGGAACAATATTTCGAAGATTTGTTTACTCTTTTCATTGAGGGTATTGGAAACGAACATTTTTTTTGGGTTTCGATATCGGCGCCGGCGCGGCGAGCAGCGTTGACGGCTTTCTCGTCCTTCTTGGCCGCGGCGGTGGGAGCTTTCTTGCGGAGGACGACGGGTTCCCAGTCCTGGGAAATAGGGCCCACACCGGACATGTTTGTTTGTGTGTTTGTCTGGTTATGGAATGGATGTGTATTGGGTTCGTTGTGTTCGTTGGCGAAGCTTCAACGATAGAAGGGATGAAGGAAGAAGTGGATATGGAAGACGAGATAACTTCTGGTAATTATGTTTCTTTTTTTCGAAACTAACTTCTTTTTTTAATAATGGTACGCTGATACATTTTTAGAAAAAAAGGTAAAAAGTATAAGAAAGTAACGTTAAATAAATGTAAAAATGTTATATTTGTTAAAGTATTTTTTTTAATTTTATATATTTTTTATATCTTATATATTTAATTAAATATTTTCTCAACTAAATTTTTAAAAGATAAATAGATAAGGTATAACAAGTACCATATACTAGAATAAGAAAAAAAACCTATAATTTTAGAATAATAAATTTAATTATGTTTATTTTATTTTAGTTTATTGTTAAACGTTATATTAATGATAAATATGTTAATGTAATTAATATTAAAAAAATTAAATTTAGCAAAAATAATAAATGATAAAATATTTTTATTAAGTTAATTGTGGTTAATTTTTTTAATAAATATAAATATATATTTATTTAGTTTACACATGAATGTAGTTTAAATGAGATTTTTTTTATTAAAATTGTTCTTACAGATAAAAATTTCAACAACACTTCAAATGTTCAAAGTTTTTAATTTTGGGTTACGCGCCCTCTTCAAGAATATGTATCCTCTTTTAGTTAGGTAAGAGTTTTATTTGTAGAAGACACTCCAAGTATGTCAGTAAAATGATGAATCTATTTAGATAAACATTGAAATTAGTCTATTTCATTATAATTATTTCACAGTATTTTGTTTGTTACTTCATCTTCAATATCAATTTTATTAGGATAGATTTTTACTTTAATGTTTTAGCATTGTATTGTGTGTTATTAACCTTTCATAGTCTTTCGCAAGAGTCAAATATTGAAAAACAATTTAATATTTGTTGGAAAACGATTTAGGGTTACAACTTAAGATTACTTTAACCATATCTAGTTTATTAACTACTAACTTAGAAATACTAAAGTTGTCTTATAAAATAGTATTAATTTGATAGTGTCAATGTATCACACTTATTCTCTCAAGTGTGTATTTACTCTCAACAAATTATGAAAAAAACAACAACATTGCAATAGGCTTAAAGAACTAATAAGAAAGAAGAAAGAAACAATAGGGAATAAACTGGAACAATAATTGCATGTTTCTTTTTTAATGAAAATTTAATAGTCATACTAGCATTTGACTATTTTCTTTCAACATTTTGTTTCCAATTTTTCTCTATTTCTTTTTATTTCCTTTTAAGAATAGAATACATATTATTATATTGTTTACATTTCATAACTTGATTAGATTCTGACTTTGGGAGTCAGTTATAGATAGGGAAGATATTAACTCCCTACCAACTGCACAAAGGAAGTAGTTTTAATTAAATGTGTGAAGTTAGTGTGATTTAAAAAAAAATGTTTAATTTCTTCGAAAATAACTCTCTAAAAAAACAAAATAGTTTTTTTTTTTGTTTTTTGGACCTTACAAGGATTGATCTTACTTTTAGTATTCTCGTTCAAAATGAAAAATGATGGTTATGTAGTTATTTAAGAAAAAAAATGATTTTGGAAAGTAATTTATTTTTTGGAAGTGAATTCGACAAGGGTTGACATTACTCCTACGTATCTCCGTTCGTAGTGAAAAATTAAGAATCACATAGTTCTTAAAAAGATTGTTTGTTTGAAAATGTTGATATTTTTTAACTTTTAAAGATTTTGTATATTTGAGTATTTTTGGCATGATTGAGAAAGATAAAGGTAATAAGTACTAAGATGACGCCAACGATCACATGAGTATAAATATATTTTAAACACTTGAAAAAAAAAATATATGAAATATTAGGACGATGCAGATAATCACATAAGTTTTCATATTCTAATTTTGAAATTTTAAACAAACTTACATCAAAAGAAAGAAAGCAAATATATTTTTTATTTTCATTTATATATATATATATATATATATATATATATAGATATATATTCATAATTACATTTTTTTCATTTTTTCAAAGTTTTATATCATAAAATATTATTATTTTTAGTATTCGTTTTTTATTTATCTTTATTAGTTTTATGAAAACCATTTTTTTAATTTTTTTTTATAGAATTATTAATGAAATAAGTTAATAAACTAAAATTGGAAGCTTAAAATATAGTTAGTATGTGTAGTGAACATGTAGGTGTAATGAGAAAAAAAAAAAAAAACCCAACATCAAAATAAACTAATGGGTGTGTGCAGTGTAGATGTGGAATGCATGAAATAATATCACAATCCAAACAATAAGCAGTGAGATGTGTAGTGGTAAAGTGGAGGTAATGATAAATGAATGTGTATGATGGGTGGAAGTGAAAAAGGATATACGGCTTGGATTTGATGGACATTACAAAAAAAAAAATGAAAACATATATACACATTGAATAGGAAAACAAGAGTGAAAGAAAATACCAAGAAACTAACTTTCTTGTATGTGTTGTGGTAATAGAAAAGGAAAGGAAAAGTATAGGCACTTTTTTTCACCGTCCCTTTTTGTGTTTTTTCATGGGTTGTGTTTTTATATAATATGTAACTGTAATTCTAGTTTTAATTATAAATAATTAATATAATGAAGGAATTGATCTTAATGGAAACACATTATAAAAATCAAATTATAATATAATATCTGATATATTAATTCTAATTATTATAAGATATATTGTTTCAAATTATTACAATTATATATTTTTTAACTAAAAAACAGCAAATCATAATATAATATCAAAATATTGGTTCTAATTAGTATTATGAATATTATTTCTAATTATTAAAACATATCTGTCTCTAAAGTAGAGAATTCAAAATATTTTCTCATGACACTTGTGAAAGGTATAAAAAATAAAAACTAATAATGAGGATATATATATATATATATATATATATATATATATATATATATATATATATATATATATATATATATATATATAAAATTTTTGTGATAAAGTTAAAGTTTGAAAATCTAAAAAAAAACTATTTTTATGTAATTTTTTTTTAAACAAATTTATTTACATTGACATCTTTAAACTGAGATATTTCAAAATATTTTTTTGACATGTTTTGTGAAAGATGTAAAAAAGCAAAAACTGGGATGAAAATAGGTATAGTTAGGCTCATGAAAAGAATGTGATGATTAAAAAGTAATTGGATTATCTTTTAATTTTATTATGTTTTTTTTGTTTTTTTTTTCTAAAAATAAAGTTTGAAAATATAAAGAAAATATAATACAGTTAGGCTCATGAAAAGAATGTGATGATTAAAAAGTAATTGGATTATCTTCTCTTTTTTCTTTTAAATTTTATTTTATTAGTATTTTATTATTTTATTTTATTATGTTTTTCTTTTTCTTTTTTTCTAAAAATAAAGTTTGAAAATATAAAGAAAATGTATTTCATTTTTTTGTTTTTGTTACGATTAATTGAAAACATTTTTTTTATCTTTTATTTTATTTTTTAAATAAATTTATTTATCTGAACGAAATTAATTGTTAACACAGTTCAAATAAGTTGTTTTGCTAAGTAGCTTCAAATAAAAAATGGCCTAAATAATCTCATAGTACATATAAAAATAAGTAATGCCAAAGAGAGTCCATGCAACTAGTATATCAAGTAATTATAAGTGAATCACACATGAAAGAAATAAGCTCAAATCTCATATGGTGTAATTATATCAAATCTTACATGAAAGAAATAAGCCCTTTTTTTCACCGTCCCTTTTTGTGTTTTTTAAAATCAAAGATAGTAAAAATGAAATTAAAAACTAGTTTAAATAGAAAAATGAAATGTTAGTCAAAACAACTATTAAAACTAGAAAACAACAATCAACTTTTAGAAAACAAAAACAATAAAAACAAATACAAAAGTAGAATTCAAAATCGTAAAAAAGTAAACAATCTAAACAGTGGATGAAAATGAAAGAAAAATTACAATTAAATTGAGTAATTTTAGTATATCTTTTAGGATTGTAAGTAGTATTAGTCTTAGGAACCTAGCTTAGTATTCATTTTTAACATTTATCACTCTGGTTTGGTAAACTAGTATTGATAGGTAGTAAATTAGAATCCTAGATATTAAATAAGCATGGCGTAGAATAGATAGAAATTAGTTAAAATTGTCCAAGCTTTTTCGTTAAGTATAGTTTAGAAACTAGTGCATTAGCTTAGTTTAGGTGTTTTTCATATAGTTGGTAGCGCTAACTTGTGTGGCATGTTTTGATGCAGCAAAAGTGAACCAAAAGCAATCAAGGAGGGTTTATGTAAGCTTAATCAAGAGCAAACCAGTGCAGTGAAAAAAAAAAAAAAAACAGCAGCTGCACTATATGAGAGTGCTTAAGCTAATTGTTACAAAGTTGACTTCATAGTTGATGTTTTGGAAATCAACTTATATCGTTCTGCCAACTGTTGGAGACCTTTAATGATAGCTAAATACATTTGCACATGGTTAAATGAAGGAAAATTAAAAGGAAACTATAGCAGAAATGTAAGTCAGTGCATAAAGGAACAATCATAGAAGCATAGTCGACCCAAAGCTTGACTTTTCAAGTTAAAGCTTCAATTGCAGTTCTAATTATTGGAGATGGAAATTGTCAGTTATTCACGTGTGTTAGGAACTATTGAAAAACTAAGGAAAGTGGTGCTGCACTTTGTGAAGGCTAACTTCATCATGTTTAGACTAGGCTAGTTAGTTAAGTTGGTTTTGTTAGTTTTAAGTAATAGAAGAGTTAACTAAATTTGGGAGTTGAGTTTGGAGAGGAGAATCACTTTGAAAAGAGATTTTAGAAGCAGAAACTTCGAGGACACACTTCCATGAACCACATTAAAAAACACTCTCTCTCATTTTATCTCTACTTTTCTCATTTTCTTGGCTTGCAGATCAAGAGCATTGGAGAGAGGAAGGCTCAAGAACTCCAAGATTTGTATACTTCATTTGGTATCATGCTTCAATATATCTGTCTTTTATATTTTCACAGTTCAATTTCTCTTTTACATGTTCAATTTCAATAATGTATCATTATCTATAATCTAGGTTAGGGTTATGGATATTCATACCTATAATCTAATGTGTTCAAAAGATCAAAATATAACATTGTTTCACTTGCAAACATGGTTATTCGAAGCAATTTTGTGATAATAAAAAATTCAAGATTTCTTGACTTTGCGCCACTCAGATTTTCATATATTAGTTGGACTTTTTGTTGTTGTGAGTTGTAAGTGTAAAAGATTGGTAAGATGATTCATTCTGGACATTCTCAGGCTATTAGTTTTGCGTTTTACATGAAAAACCAAAAATCAAACGCCTGTAGGTAATTTTCATTTTCGAATTCTTAAGCTTCGTTTGAGTTCGTGTTAGCTTCCTGGTCAATTTTTAGGTAGATTCGAGTTATTTTGTAGTATTATTTCATCATCAAATGTATTAAATCATTATTTGCGAACTTGCCCTTCACCTTCATTATGAACATTTACTATTGCTGCACAAATTCTGTGTTTTCTGATTTTAACTATGAATTTAATTCCTATAGGTTTAATGCAGATTTAGATGCATATTCTAATTAGATATTAGGTAATAATTCATGTTCCATCTAATTGCATTACAAATAGAGCATCTCAACTTTAGTCATGCATTTCATCAAACACCTAGTATAAACTAGGGTTTGATGAACATTTCATCAAACAAATTATAAAATGTTCATTCTAGTGAGTTTGGATTGAAATTAAGACTCATCTTTCGTACTGTAGTTATTAATTGCACATGTTACACAATCATTTCATCATTCCATTTATCACACAAAGTAATTCATCTAGGTTTAGTTAATTTTAGAAGTAGTTCATGTTCTAGCTCATGCATTGCATAATAGCTTACTTTTTAATTAATCTAGTAGTTAAGTTTTGTCCATTATAGTTGATCTACAAGCATTTGCATCTCTATTTTTTTTATGTGCATGGATTGATTCCAATGTTGAATATATATTGCATTTCTAGGAGAAAATTGGTTTTGACTAGAGTCTTATGCGAATAAAAGGCTTTATCACACGAGCAAGCGGCACCATAATGGTTAGGTCACAAATAACAACAATGGTCACCTACGGTGGTTGGCAACACAACTTCATTCATGTTCTTCGATTTTGATTCTTTTCTTGGATTCACATTGCCCTAATTTTTGGTGGTTGATAAGGTTCTTCTTTCACTTGTGAGACTTAACAACAATGAAGCTAACCTCGGTGGCGATAGTTACCCATGATGGCAGTGGTCACCAATTACAACAATGACATAAATTTGTTCCTAATTTATGCTATGGGATCTTATGGTTCTGGTGATGAAAACACCCTTGATTTATTCCCGATTTTAAAACATTTGATTGCAAACAAGAGGTGGAAGAATATTGTTCCCAATTTTAAAAATTTGATTGCAAAATGCTACAAAATGCTTAAAAACGCCCCTAAGTTACTCTTGTTGTTCCAAGACTGGTTTTTGTCTTTAGAATTCAATGTACGACAACTAAATTGTAATCAACATTGCTAAACATTATTTTGCTTCATAATCAACATTGTAATCATAAAATCTTAGCATTAGAGATATATTAAACTACCTTCTACCTATATACTAGCATGACTTCAAAGATAAAAGTCAAATTTTGTTGGATGACAAATCTTAAAATCCACTATAGTCTTGAAAATAAAGGAAAAAAATAATTTAATTATACAATCATTTAAACAAAAATTAATGACTATTTTTTATTTGCATGGGCAATTCAATTTAGGTATATTCATAATACTAAATAATATAATTCCATTTATATATGTAATGTTGATATCTTTAGTTGTATGCAAAGTAACTAAGTATGGTACTTTTTTTTATAAAAGTTAGAGGATGTTGATAGTTTGGTTCTAAAGAAGTACATGTTTGTAAGTACATACATACATATACATATATACATATACATACATATACATATATATATATACATACATACATATACATATATACATATACATACATACATATACATACATACATATACATATATACATATACATATATATATATATATATATATATATATATATATATATATATATATATATATATATATATATATATATATATATGATCATATATGTTTATTCTAGGGTAGGATGCTAACAACCATAGACATGTGGTTGTTTATATTATTTTTCGTATAGAGAACATGGGCAGTTAGAAGTGGTTTTTAACATTGTTTTAAGAAGATTGGAACGATCATATGAACACAAATTTGAAAAGTGACATGCAAAAAGGTCTTTGGAGGGTCAAAGATGGTTTTGGTTTTGTTTGTTTTTTTCATTTAAGGGCCTTACTATCTTTATATCATAAATATTCAACAACTTGATGATTACTTGCTTGTTTAGGGACTTAAATGCATGACAGTGAATTATGTACATTTTATGTACAAGGGCTAGTAAAATATTAAGGAAGCTATATAAGATGCACCTCACATGGTTTTTGCAATCCCAAACTTGGATAAGCAACTTGACCAAACCACAAACAGCCCAGCCAAAACCTCAAACAATTCGGCTAACATCACCATAAGGTAAGCCAACATCAAAACCCCCCAAACGACTCTAAAAAGGTCCAAATATTAGACCTAGAACCCCAAAATTGAGGTCCCAAACAACTCGAACAGACAGCTTGGCCAAACCATAAATAACTTGACCAACACCTCAAACAACTCGACCAACACCTCAAACAACTCGACCAACATCACCAGGAGGTCAGTCATCATCAAAACCCCAAAACAACTATAAAAATGTGCAAATCTAAGCTCTAGAACCCCAAAATTGAGGTACCAAATAGATCGAATAGACAACTCACCCAAACCATAAACAACTCGACCAACATATCAAACAACTTGACCAACATCACCAAGAGGATGACCAACATCAAAGACCCCCAAAAGAACCCTAAAAAAAAAATCCAAATTAGAGCTTCAAAACTTTGAAACCAAGGTCCAAAACGTCCCGATCCTAGACAAGTCGGCTAGCTCAACTAGACACCACAGACAACTCGGCCAGATCTCGGTCAGCCTGGAAAAATGCACCCTAAACACCCAAAACATCCCATAATATATAAAATATCATTTACACGTCAATCTAGTCATAAAACATCGTTATAACAACATAGGATGCATGAAAATCAACTATATTAAGGCATCTAATTCAACCATCCCGTAAAGAACATAACCTTATCTAAATCAACCCTAAAGAACTCATCATAATCTATTAATAGTATGGTCTAGGCATATATCAACATGGCATTACACATATACAATCCGACAACCCCATAACACATGATATACTAACCCTAACCTTTCATAATAATTTACAAATACAAGGATGACATAACTCAACAAAACATATACAATACAATGGCATTTGATTAAAACAATTAACATGACTCACATGATACATACCATCACCTTCACGGTACACACCAAACAAAAAGGGACATGCGCTTACACATAATTAATCAAAAATAAACATTGAAGGCTAGCTCATCTTACCTCTATTCCAAGCAAACCTTTATCCATATTCAACCTCTAACCCTTTCAATTTGTAAACCTTGACATGAAAAACCCGAAAGCCCCATCTTTTTCTTTGAAAATTCCCTCAAAGTGGCTAGGTTTTAGTTATGAGGCTAAACTTCATTAATTTAGTATTTATACACCTAAGCTAAGCCTAAATATGTCATCTTCTGTCCCATGAGCCATGGACCAAACAAGCCTAGCAACATAGAAAATAAGAAATAAATTTCGAAGTTCTGCAGGTAGGGTTCTAATAAGGGGTTTCCATGCATAAAGTCTTGGACCAACGCTCCCACCACTGGGCTAGGACGCCCCAACTAAAATATAGCACAAAAACTAATATATAATCCCTTTTTAATTCTTTTGGTAGCTCTCCCACATCATAAAAATTAACAATCACTTATACAATTATTACATGCATTCACTGGACCCATTTAAATTAGGATAAATTCATAAAATTATTATTTTTAAATATTCCTCAATTTTCTCGGGGTCTTCCATATATTATCTCATGGTTCTAAATATTTTCTTTTCTTCCAAAAAAATTCTAATTTTCTTTAAAGAAATAAAAAAAAATCTTAGTAGTATTTAAAGTAGGTTGGATATTTAAATTGATGCATAATGTTATCTGTTAGAATTGATAGATTTTGTTTCTCAACACCAAGAGGAGGGTGAATTGGTGTTTTATAAAAACTTGCACTTTTTAAATCTTTTTCGCAAATGATAATGTTCTTGAAATCTTTCTTGTGTTGTAAACAATTATGTGTGCAATGTAAAACAATATGCATAAATGACAGTAAAATATAAGCGCAAATGTAAAGAGATAGGGAGAAGAAAAACAAACTTAATTTTTTTACTAGCTAGTTCGGCCTCAATGCCTACATCCAGTCACTATCCCAATCAACCTTAGATTGGAGAGTAATTCACTATAATGATCAGAATATTACAGCTAAGGGTTCACATAACAACTGATGGAAGACGCTCTAAGGAGGATGTCGGATACGTGAAGCTGATAACGGTTGAAAAACCGTTATTTTCATATGCTAATTTGGACTAAATTACGTCCTTTATTGCATAGAATGAGCTTGAAATCAAACAAAACTCAATAAATGAGTCAGCCGAGGGTCAAAAGCTGTTTTTAGCGATTTTATGCTTGTTTTGCAGCAAAATTGACAGAAGTGAAGATTGGGAATAAAGATGAAGGTCATAGACTCAAGAAAAGAGAGAAAGTCAGAGAAAAGAAGAGTCTAGGCACCGCCCGACGATAAACCCCTGGCGTCGGGCGGTCAAACGGGAGGAGAAGACACCAGTTTTGGGCGCCGGGCGGCAGACCCCTGCCGCCGGGCGGTTTTGCGGCACGAGGGAAACCGCCAGGCGGTAGACCCCTACCGTCGGGCGGTGGTGCGATTCAAGGCCCACCGCCGGGCGGCAAAGTGTGACGTCGGGCGGTGGTCAGCTGGGCTTGGGCCTATTTTTCTGCTGCGCTTCTCATCTATAAATAGTCTTGTTACGAATTTCAATTCATTCTTTTGACAGAGGAGGGCGGCCAAACCAACTTTGCACTCTTTGGAGAGGATCTCTTGGATTCAAATCTCGTCAATTGAATCACGCATTGCATATTTATTTTCTGTCATTGCATCCACCACAAATATTGATTTTTCTCCGCAAGTCTTACTATTTTAATTCACGCGAACAATAAGGCCTATCGAGTCTCATGGGAAGAATGATAATGGGATTTACCATTTCGAGTCTCACGCGAAAAACCCTAAATACCAAGGTTGAAGAAGGAACCCTAAAATGAATCGATTAATCAGTTCAAAATGACGATTGAACGGTGGAAAAGCTAATTTGTTCGGTGGAAAGTGGATTAAACGGTAGAAATTGAAAAACAATCGGTGAAAATGGTGGAAAATTACCTAGATGAGGAAGAAACCCTAGGACGAAGAAGATGTGATGAATCTGAGAAGAAATGGACAAATATGTGGAGAAAATGATGACCTACGGTGAAGACCAGAGACTGGCGATGAGGAGCTTGAGAGAGAAATTTAAGCTCTGATGCGTGACGCGAAGGATGAGAATGTGAAGTGAAGATGAAATGTGGCTGAGGTGCAAAATGATGAAGGCTGACGCTAATGTGAGGGACGACGTGTGGCTAAGAAACACTGACTGATCTGAAGTGGTGTCAGCGAAGGAGTGGACCACGGTGGATGAGTGAGAGAGCACGGTGGAGAATTGGAAAAGTAGAAAATGAAAATAGGAAGTGTACTGGAAGGTGGCTAGAGGAGGTCCCTTTGACTCTCTAGCCTGACTTTCAAGAGAGAATCATTTTCTGGTTCAGAAAAGCTAATTCTCATTATTCTCAAAAGTACCAAATACAAATGAGGAGCTGGGTATTTATAGTGACCCAAGCTCCTTACAAGCTAAACTACAGATGCAAAGAAATACAATAAAAGAGGACTGTCAGGAAGGATTCCATCATACCCTCCCTCTTAAAAAAAAGATTTGTCCTCAAGTCTGGCAATTGCCTTATGTAGAGGCTCCTCATAGTCTTGAGAGCATGGCCATCTTGAAGTGGCCTTATTCTTTTAGATCCACTCTTCTTCCTCCTTGATCAAAGACGAATCTGCAATATCCATCAAATATGTCTTCAATTAATATCAGTCCAAAGAGGAAAGTTTCTACAAACATAAGAGAATAAGGACTTCTAGTATTTTGATTTGTCATTTTTAAAAATGTTAGAAGTCCAAATTCATTTTTGTCTTGAGTTACTAGTTTCCCTGAAGATAACAATAACTCAAGATTTGGATTGCCATATTTTGTAAAGGTTTGCATAAAATATGGGATGGCAATTGGTTGGAAAGAGAAATCAAAATTAAAAGAGTGAATAATGATGGGAAAAGATTGAAAACCTTCCCTTTTAAGATGGGATTCTATGATTGGAGCTATCAGTAGCACTTCCTCATTTTATTTCTTTTCCCTTTCTTGTCTTTCTCTCCTCTTATCCTCTTCTATTCTCTCTTTTTCTATTCTCTCTTCTTCTTTTCTTCTCTCTTCTTCTCTACTTCTCCCTTTTTTTTCTCTTCTCTTTTTTTTTCTCTTTCTCTCTTCTCTTTTTCGCTTCTTTCTTCTTCTCTTCTTAATTCCTCTCTTCTTTCTTCTTCTTCTCTCTTTCTCTTTTCTTCTTCTTTCCTTTCTTCCTTTTCTTTTCTCTCAATCTCTCTTTCTCTTTTCTTGTCCTTGATCTCTTTAAGTCTTGCCCCAAATTCTAATTCTCTCCTAAGAAACCCATGATCATTTAGACTCTCAGGAAATATCTTTCCATCTTCAATGCAATCCTTAATTAATTCTAGGTTTCTTTTAATGTTTGAAGGCACAAACTTTCTTCTCATGCAAGCTTTTAAATCATACCAATCCCTAATGGTGGACTTTCTACCTTTTCTAACATGGTATTGTCTTTCATCCCACCACTCTCTTGCATGTTCTTCTAACTTAGAGAGATAAATGCTAAGCACATAAGACTCACTCTCTCTATGAAACCAAGGATTTATTTTATCTATCTCTTGTTCCCAAGCTAGGTATGTTAATGCACCTATGTCTTTTCTAAAGAGTGAAAGATTCCTAGCTTGATTAAACTTTTCATCAACTTTATCTAACCTAGAAGACCTATATGAACTATAACAAGACATCTTTGCTTTTAAAAGTTTTCTTAATCTAAAGGACTAAAAGCTTCCACTTTAGACAAATCCCAGGTAAGAGAGGTAAACCACTAGGGTTGCTTAAATACCAAGTCTTGCCTTAGCCAGATTTGCCTTAAGCCATTAACTAATTATCCTTTAAACAAAAATTACTTTTAAAATCAAAGACTCAACTCACAAACAATTAACAGACTCTAAGACCCTCAAAACATGAGACAAACACAACGGACTCTAATGTGACAAAAGTCACACCTAAACGTGAATACAAGATCAAATACAATCAAACACAGTCAAATTCTACTCCTATGCACCTATCTAGCTATAATAAAAGTAAAATAAAGAAATCAAGAAAGGTTGCCAAGAATGGAAAGAGCACCAAGGACTCTTCCAAACTTGGACTTTATAAGAGGCCTTTTACAAACACAAACTAAAGCTGCTATTAGTGACAGTTGGGCTGCAAGCCCATGAAATACAAAGAAAAATAAAAACAATACATGAATTTCCTACGCTACGGTCTTGCAGAAAATCACGTGCCCAGATCTTGCTTCAGTCCTTTCTCGTTCTTGTTCCAACTCACGGCCCAAATCTTATGTGCCCAAAAATATTCACGTGCCCACAAAGCTGCTACGACCCAATGCTAATATAGCCCGCTGCTGGTACACTGTTGTACAGTCCCTTTGATCAAAGTTCGTGTTCAACACAACAAAAACAGTCACGAAGTCCATCCTGCAACGTATAAAACTGCTGTCACTTACAACCTTAAAGGCAAACATATTTCATAAAAAAAGATCTAGGGTAGTAAAAACTTCCCTGTCTCTTGGCTGCACAAATTATCCAAGCTTTCCAGTGAGATTCAGCTGCTGCTCAATTAAGCTCCTTAATCAAATGATTGCCTCTAGTTGCTGGTGCTTTGAACCAATTCAGAAACTTCCATGCATTCTACACTACCCTGTTGCAACTATTTAATAGAATTCCCAAAGAGGTCAGTTCAGAGTATAATGCAGTAGTCAACTAAATTGGAGTGATTGCAGCAGCAGCTTGCTTTGCCAAATAGATTAATTGATGCTGCACAAGTAAACGGTTAACACAAAATTCAAGTTAAAACTTATAGCAACACTCAAAGTTACAACACACTCTCAAGAAGAAACTTGGCTTTTAGATGCAGCCTTGCAAAACTCACAAAAACAAGTTTAACTCTGGAAGCTCAAAGCACTCAAAATAGAAAGGTTTGGAAGGGAGATTCTCCCTTGACAGTTTAAGGTTGGAGAGTCTTTTAGACCACCACCACCTAAGATGCTACCAAGCACACAAACCTCTCTCAAATTCCAGAAATCCAGAGTGAAAGTGCTTCTTATACCAGATTGGCTAGGCTAAGCAAAGGCAGGCAAAACAGATTAGGACAGGACACATCTAAGCATCGACAGAACAGAACAAAACAATTGGCAGCATAGCAGATCAAACTAGCTCAAGACAAGCTCTAGATCAGATCATAAAAACAAGAAAAACTCAAATTAAGAATGGCAGAACAAAGTTTACACGTGATGAGACAAAACTAAGATAACCAACAAGACAAGCAATAGAAAGGCAGTTTAGAAAAGCTGGCACACAAATAGAATCCTAACAGAGCTCTAGAATAGATGAACAAAGCAAATAAAAGAACACAAGTTAAAACTTGACTCAAATTAGATGCGTAATGTAAAATTTACAAACTGTTTGTATAAATGCCTCAAAGAACATTCATTTTTGGTGCAGAATATGGACTTTGAAATTGCAGATTTCAACAAATTGGTGCACTGGTCCGATTAGCTTCTTAATGTCATTTTCAACTCTTTTAGAATGTTTTCAATTATTTTCTATGGACTTAAGCTTTTGCTACACCTCGCAAGTAATATTAAGACACCAAATTCAGTTTGAAACAAATGAATTATGCTGCAGCAATTAAATTTTGAGCCAGAAAAAGTGCCGAAAAATGGATGAATTGAATATGGAAAATGCACAGAACAGTGTATAGTCGAATTATCCTTGCACAAACATGTTTAATTGATGAAAACAAACTTGTTTGACTGGTTTTTCTTGGTAGATTCAACTTACAACATAATTTGACATATTCAGTTCATGAGCCTATCCAAATAAACAACTCCAATATCCAAAATTTGAGGCAGAGTGTCAAACAACTTTAAAACAATGCAAATGACTCCAAAAAAGCACTAGTAAGTTGCTCAAGGCAGCAGAAATACGTATTGGATGGTTTGCAAATAGTTAGATGTCAAACCAGATTTGACACAACACAAATGACTCACAAATCAAAGAAAAATCAGTCTCGGTGAAACTGCATTAAACAGAATTTTGCTGTTGTTTGTCATAAGCACTCAAGCTTTGCTAGGCAATTCATTGCTGATATGATGTGCTTAGACTTATACGAGCAGTAACACACAAGAAAAGATGCAGACACAGTGTAATCATAAACACTCAATCAGAAAACACTGACAAGAAAGTAATGAAACTGTGAGTGTTTGAGGTGGACTGTCATCAAGCTCAATTAATCATTTCATAGCTTATCATTGATTGATAGTACTTAATCCACATAACACTGCCTTATGAACACAAAATGACACTGAAAACAGTTTAAACACAGGATTTTAGAGACAAATTAAAACTACACCAAGATTGAGGTGCACATGACTTGACAAAATAAAAATAGATTTAGAAAGTTAAAAGACTCAAACAAAAAGATTCACCGATTAAAATTATCAACACAAGACTCAAATACAACAAACTCAAACTCAAACAGAAAACATATAATACCTAAGTACTTTGAATGAAGAAGTTCATGTATGAACAAGAAATTGTGAACCTCAGATCAGAGAAAACAAATCAAGACATCAAAGGAACGTAATAAACAACACGAAAGTGAATAAAACTCAGAATAGCGAAACAAGACATACTGAATCAAGACAAAACAGAATCGAAACATAAAACGAACATAAACAAGTAAATCAGAGACGCGAAACAAACTCAACTCAGAATAAAAAATCGAAACAGAGACAAAATCAGAGATCGAGATACTTGTCTCTTGTAGCGTGGACGCAACCTGATGCTCTGATGACCACTTGATGGAAGACGCTCCAAGTAGGATGTCAGATACGCGAAGCGAGCTTGAACAAGATCTTCTCGAAGCTTCTCCAACGAAGTAAAACGCAGCGGAATTGAGACGAACACTCTAGATTGAGAGAGAAGAGAACTCGAGAAACCCTAAGAGTCACAGAAGACTCTAAAAACAAAGAAGATTTGACGCGAAAAACCCTAAATACCAAGGTTGAAGAAGGAACCCTAAAATGAACCGATTAATCGGTTCAAAATGACGATTGAACGGTGGAAAAGCTAATTTGTTCGGTGGAAAGTGGATTAAACGGTAGAAATTGGAAAACAATCGGTGAAAATGGTGGAAAATTACCTAGATGAGGAAGAAACCCTAGGACGAAGAAGATGTGATGAATCTGAGAAGAAATGGACAAATATGTGGAGAAAATGATGACCTACGGTGAAGACTAGAGACTGACGATGAGGAGCTTGAGAGAGAAATCTAAGCTCTGATGCGTGACGCGAAGGATGAGAATGTGAAGTGAAGATGAAATGTGGCTGAGGTGCAAAATGATGAAGGCTGACGCTGATGTGAGGGACAACGCGTGGCTAAGAAACACTGACTGATCTGAAGTGGTGTGAGCGAAGGAGTGGAGCACGGTGGATGAGTGAGAGAGCATGGTGGAGAATTGGAAAAGTGGAAAATGAAAATTGGAAGTGTGCTGGAAGGTGGCTAGAGGAGGTCCCTTTGACTCTCTAGCCTGACTTTCAAGAGAGAATCATTTTCTGGTTCAGAAAAGCTAATTCTCATTATTCTCAAAAGTACCAAATACAAATAAGGAGCTGGGTATTTATAGTGACCCAAGCTCCTTACAAGCTAAACTATAGATGCAAAGAAATACAATAAAAGAGGACTGTCAGGAAGGATTCCATCAACAACTCTCAAATGTAAACACCTCACAAACTCCCAATCAAATGTAGCACAACAAAACCTGCCAACACAGAACAACCCCATCCATGTCGCAACAAACCCTTTGAGATATCCCCTCTCAAAGTCGAGAGCACACCACTCTTCTTCCTGACTCTACACGTACAGGAAAACAGAAATCCAAGATTGCAAGTGTTCTCTCCTGATCAAACAAGATGCACCTTCAGTTATGCAGAAATGATAAGTCATTGCAGTCTAGTCAAATTGCTTCTCAAGAATGCTTCAAGATTTGTTAAAATCTTCTCGTTCTTGATTCTTGGAGCTTTTGATTAATTTGTAAAACCTCTCAGATGATATCAATCAGATTATAAAAATGTATGTATGATCAATTGTTACAAAAAATCAAAGAATGCGTCAATATATAGTTTATATCAGTCCTGACGCAAAGCAATCGACTAATATATTAATGTAATAGGTTACTTTAAACACATGTAACAAAATTACAACAGTCAAAGCATATAATTGAATGTTCAATTAATGTAATCGTTTCTCATTAAATGTTGGGTCAAACACATTTAAAAATATGACCTTTATAGCAATTATGTTAATCATAAGTCAATTTTCAAATTATAACAGACTTAATTGAATACACTAAGCATGTAATCGATTAAGCTTTACACTTAAAAGAATTTTGAAAACTCTTCTTTCCAAAAACTCATCACAACACATTTGAAAAAGATATGTGCAAACACACGAGTTTTAATCGATTTACCAACTAATGTAATCGATTCAAAACTAGTTGTTTTGCCTCAGTTCAAAACTCAAGTTATCTGATGACCTTAATTGATTATCAAAACATTGTAATCGATTAAGTCACGTAGATATGCTTTTGTGCATGTGGTTTTCATATCACCAAAACATACATTGTGCATACACAGATATAATCACTTCACAAACACAATAGTATGCATCAATCAACACAACATGTCATCAAATGTGACAAACACAATATATGGATATTTCATGGTAAACATGTACACATTCAACACATAGCACAATACACATTCATGTGTTTTTATTATCAATGTGTTGTCATCATCAAAAACCAACATTACAGGAATTGGGTTCAACTAACACAGTGCTCCCCCTATCAACAATCTCCCCATTTTTTGATGATGCACAACCATGATTAATAAAACCATGTTGTACAGTACACAATCAAATTTGTTTCACACAGTTTCAACCAAATTCAATTATCTCAATCAATGTTCAACTATTTCTCCCCCTTTGGGCATTAGCAAAAAATGATATGTAGCATAAAGTAATTGAAACAAAGATATTGAATCATATAGAGATGCATCAAACAAGTTATGAGAAGTATAATGATGCTCCCCCTATCAACAATATTCACATGATTTTAAATTTTCTCCCCTTTTTAACATGTGAACTAGCATATAACAACATACAATAATCCCCCCATCAGTATGCATATCACATTTCAATATCAAAGATTCATAACAGAGATATGACAAAGTATGTATCATCCAAATATGTTCAAGCAATGTACCAGAAGATATTACATATATGGTATCAGAGCAAATTAGATATTGCTTGAAATAACGAAATCAGTTTAATCATTCATAACCTTATGCCAAATTCATAGCGAATTATACACAACGAGATTTATGATGAAGAAACACACAACAAATCAAAAGTCATGTGGTTTAAAGTATAAGAATCAGAAGTTTAGAAACTTAAAACCAATTGACGAAACACAATCGATTATAGCTCTCTCTTAATAAATTTCTTTCTACAGTGCAATGTGAAATTCTCATTTCTGCTCAGTCTTTAATCAACATTCCTACATAACCTTTCAATCTCATCTTGATCAAGCATTAGTTCTTATGCGGTAATATTATGCAATAACCATTATCATAGTTTAAGTATGATTATACAATGAAATGTTCAATTTGCATTCATACAAGTGATTTAATTGATTATTAATCAGCTCATCATTGAGACTATCATAATTCACAATTAACACAGATTGATTAAACAAAATCATGATTTAATTCATATTTCAACAGGAGATTACAATTAGAACCGAGATCAAGAAGACTAATCAACTACTAATCTCAAAACGAGACAAAACAAAACATAAGGTTAACACATTTAAATCCTTCAAAGCTATGATTCTAATACCCCTATTATGAGTCATATGTCTCTATAAATTCTTCATCTATTTTATCCTTTTCACTTCAAGAATCATCCTCAAAAGTACCACCAAAAGCGTTGGTCATCAGTGTATAGTCCATTTTTCTATGTAATTTAGAAAGAGACTTTTGTAGCTTGGACATCTTATCATCTTGTCTCCCAAATTGGTCAACCAATTTTACCCTGGTGTTGACTCCCTAGCAAGCGTACCAGATTGTTCGAAGTAATATAATCGGTAAAACCCGATATCGTTCTTCCCAAAAGACTGGAAAGACCTTATCATTCGTGTGAATTAAAATCGTAAGACTTGTAGAGAAAATTAATTGTTGTGGATGCAAGAACACAAAATAAACATGCAATGCGTTGATTCAGTTGACGAAAAAGACTATGGATGAATGACGTTGTTGGGGGTTTACAATTTCATCTTATCCGCTCTCTCTTATCTACTCCTCTTGTTTAAATTGCTTTGTTATCTAATTGTTATGCAAACTTTCTTGGCCTACCCTTAGCCCGATCCCTCGGCGAAAAGAGCCTATTACTAATTACTGGCTTGCTATCCCTAGCCTCCCCTAGTAACTAGCAATGCATTACCGAACAGAAGCAAAAACAATTGATCGTCCTACCTCCCTATCCCTAGGTGGTATTACTTAACCAAGGAATTACTCACCAGTTCATGACATTACTGTACGTTCCCGTATCAATAGAGACAAACAACAGCTATCGAATGAGTTAAACGATAAAAGCTTTAAGCGCAAATGAGAAACCAAAAATTGATAATCAAAGCATATGAAAATCATATAAATAAACAAGAGTTTCAATAAAAGAGAGTTTCAAAAGATTACATTGTTTCCCCCAACAACAAAAGGGTTTAGTTCACCATTGTCATGGTGAACTTAGATGAAAATAATGGAAGAATGGAAGAGCAAACCCTAGATAGGATGAAAAGGAGCCTAAGCATCCAAGAGATCTTCTCCAGAGAGTGAAAATTAGGTCTGGCCGCCCTCTTTTGTCAAAAGAATGAGAAGGAAATCGCACTAGGGCTATTTATAGCAGAGGAGCGTCAGAAAAAACAGGCCCAAGCCCAGCAGGCAACCGCCCGACGTCACACTTATGGCGCCCGGCGGTTTGCCTCTTATCGCGCTGCCACCCGGCGTCAGGGGTCTACCGCCCAGCGGTTTGCCTCTTATCGCAAAACCGCCAGGCGTCCCTGCCAGGGTGCCATTTCCTCGCATTTGGTCGCCCAACGGTGTATTTCTGCCGTTGGGCGGTTCCTAGACTCTTCTTTTCTTGATTTTCTTCTTTTGTCTTGAGTGTAAGGCCTTCATCTTCAACTCCATTCTTTAGTTCCATCAAAATTGCTACAAAACAATGCAAAACAAGCATAATATCTTTAAAAACAGCTTTTGACTATCAACTGACTCATTTATTGAGTTTTACTTGATTCTAAGCTCATTCTAAGCAGTAAAGGGAGTAATTTGGTCTAAAATAACATATGAAAATAACGGTTTTTCAACCGTTATCACCTGGAACAAAGTGTTACATCACTGATCTTTAAGTTTGAGTAGAAAACCCTCACCAATTCTGGATACCACGGGTCAACCATTTCCATAAATGTTTTCAGACCTTGTTTGCTGAGCCAACCTAGAAAGATAAATCCCTCTCTTCTAAAAAAAAACTCTTCAGATATTTGTGAGAGATGAGCTTCCTCATTTTCCAACTATCTAAAAAGTTGGATTGCGCACTGTCATCACTAATCCACCCATCAATATGTTTGCTCCATGCTGCATATTTTTGTTTCCGATAGTCTTAATCCTCTTTCTTTGAGATCATGAAGACACCATAATTATAGTGTGTAGCAGAGTAATTCCAAGAATCCCAAGAGAGTAAGATTACAGAGTTTGCAGAGAATGTGTGAGTGACAAATTGCTTGGTTTAGAGTTTATAGGTTAAATTTGCAATTTGAAGGGAACCCAGAAATTAAGTTTTCGCGCCTTAGGAATACAATCGATTTCACAAGACTTGAATTGAATTAAATTTAAACACATCAGCAGGGGGTATGTTAATGTCAATCGATTATATTAGTTCAGAAATCGATTGCGATTTAAAATATTTTCAGGTAAAACAGAGAAACACACAGAAAATCTAATCTATTACATTTATAGCATAATCGATTAGTAGTCGGGAAAATCATTTTTCATCCAAAAGTGCCAAATAGACAAGCAAACAACAATTGTGCATACAACATACATTCACATACAGAGACCAATGATGTATGAATGCAAGAATTTGACAATAGATGTTACCACATAGTGTTACTCAAGAAATTTGATGTATTCCAATTGCAGTTCATCCTTGAGCACTTGTCTACTTCTGTAGCAGCTCACTTCCCTGAAAAACATTCAAATGGTTTTGTTGCAGGTACCCAAATGAACTTGGGGCCTTTCTTGTTAGTCACAGGAGGTTGTTCTTTAGGAATCCATTTAGATTTTCCTCTTTGAACACCAACCTTCCTATAATAACAATTTCTCACTGTATGGCTAATAGTATTGCAGTAAAAACAAGCATTGGTTACAGGTTTGCTTAGATCAATAAATTTCTTAGAATTTATTTTGTTACTCTTTGCCTTGTAACCTATCCCTTGCATATTAATAGCTCTACCCTGTGACCTCAAAATAACATCTAAATTATCTCTACTAAGAGTAAACTTAGATAGCGTGCCAGTCAAGTATTATATTTTTTCTATATGAGCACTGAAATTTTCACATTCTTTCTTCATAATCTGAATTTCAATTTTAACATTGTTAGGAGATTGCAAAGCAGTTTCCAGTTCATTTTTAAGTTTCTCATTTTCATCTACAAGGTTGTTAATTCAATATTCAAAATCTTTCCTTTCAGAGTGTAATCAATTCACCTTGTATTGTAGCTTCATTGATTTAACATGCAGTTCTTGAAATGCATCTAGCAACATATCATACTTCACTTTGATAGGCTCACTCTCGAAGTCGCTGTCATTGCTTTCAGAATGTACTGAACCAGCCATGAAGGAAAGGTTTGACTCCTCCTCCACTCTTTGATCATCCTTACTTGATGAATAACCATCACTATTCTCCCAAACAATGTAAGCCTTTCTTTGCTTACTTTTTCTCATGTCTTGAGGATACTTTGTATCAGCTTTTTGTCTGTTCTTCAGTTTTGAACACTTTGGTTTGGTGTGACCATCTTTTCCACACTCATAACAAGTAACATTGCTGATCTTTGAGTTCCTTCTGCCTCCTTTGGAGTTACCTGCAAAGTCAGTTACAACATTTCTATTTTTCATAAATTTGGTAAACTTCTTTACCATCATGTTCATAACCTCTTTTTCTAAGAAATCTGCATCTGAGTCTACATCAGATTCAACCTTTCTGAAGGACTTCTTTTTGGTAGCTTTGAGTGCAATCAATTTTTTTGTTCAATCTCCTCTTCTTCTTTCAATTTACCAAGCTTCAACTCGTGTTTCATGATGATGAGTCAATTATTTATACTATTCACTTAGTTTTCTGCACTGAATTATGTTTAACTCTCCATTATTGTCTTATTTTCACTATTTTGGCTTAATTGGACTATTAATTCTTATTTTAATTAATTTGAATTATTTGGGACTAATTATTCCAATTATTATTTGTAGAACAATTTTGGAATCATATTTTGGAACAAAAAGAGTGTGACCACGTCAACAATATAGTCCAATTTCATTTTAAATTCGTTTATAATGTAATTGGGTCAAACTTTATGACTTTGGGCCCATTTTTGGTCAACATTTAGGTCAAGTCCATAGTAAGGGCATTTTTGTAATTTTCGGGTTTTTAAACCCCAAATCAGATTTCATTTCATCTCTCTTCCCTCATTTTTACGTTTTCTCTCTAAGGTTTTGAGCTTGGGATGTCTTCTCCCCCCTAGGGGGTTTAGGTTCTTTCTTTCTTTCATCCACTTTTATTGTATTGAATTCGTTTCTAATTGCAATTCATTTCTATTTTTGTGTTCTTCATTCATTCTCGTATTCAATTAATGGTCTTCTCTGCAGTTTTAGTTTTTCCTCTTTAGTTGCTACCCATTTATGTTTTCAAAGTGCATTTACATTTTCTAGTTCAATTTACGTTTTGTAGTTGTATTTAGTTTCCCATTCGATTCCAGAATTGGATTTTGTGCTTGCTGTTTCGCTGCAGTTTTATTTATGCATTTAATCCAATGATTTCAGTGTTGTGTGGTTGTTTTAATCTAGCTTTAATGGTAGCTTAGGTGTGCTTGATCGGGCATTAGTGAAATTGCATTATTTCCATGAGATTTCTAAGTTGGAAGTGTGTTTTTGCTGCTTCGATTTGGCTAATATTCAATCTGTTTTGCGCTTACGATTGGGTATACGCTTAGTTGCCTAATTGGTGTCTAACCTTCACTTATTTGATTAGGTTGTATGGTGCATGAATGATTGGACTTGTGCGTTTCATTCGCTTAGTTTGTAATTTTAAAGACCAATTTAGCCTTCGCTTAGTTGGGTGATTCGTGTTGGATTTGGATCAGAGTAGTGCGTAATTGTCGTTAATTGTTGTTGGAAGCATGTAATTGAGTTAATGAACAACCATTTTAATTTTGTGTTTACATTTGTGTTTATATTCATGTTTTAATTTAGTTCATTTGCATTCACAAACTCTTCACCAACCCCCCCACTACGTGTTTGACCTAATTAGTGAACCACATTTGGTCCTTGAGAGACGACCTAGAAGTCACTTCCTAATATTATACTGCACTTAATTGAACATTAAATTTGATTCGGGTACGACCCCGATCAAATTTTGGCGTCGTTGCCGGAGACCAACGGTTTGGTCTTAGGTTCTTTGTTGTGTTTGTGTGTGCGTTTTGTTTGTGCTGTCGTGGTTTGTGTGTGCGCGTTGTGTGTTTAATTGTGTTGTGTTATGTTTGTTTGAGTCACAATTAGGAGAAATTGGATTCCAATTGGCTTGTTGAGGCATTGGAATGCAATGAAAGAGTTGCACACAGTGAATAATGCGTGAATAATGCCCCAGTTTTTCCTAATTAATTGTCGTTTTTCGTTTTGATAGCTAGGGGTCTTGTTTCTGGCTGAAATTTGGTGTGGTAATTTCTTTTGGCTCATATTTTCATTGAAAAATCTCAGAAGAACATGTGGTTGTCCAGATTAAGTTTTGAGTGCTCTTGAGCCAATGTATGAATAGTATATGAATAATGTTTTGATTCCGGAGTCGGAAATGGAAAAACTCCTATGTGCTTTTTGGGTGAAAAACCACGAGTAGAGCAACCCCGCCCCACCCTCTCCTCTCAGCTCGAAAAAACATCGTTTACTATTTCTTTTTGCTTTTTTAAGTTTTATTTTTGCCTTTTTTCACAATTTTCTGTGTTGGTTGACATAGTTATACTATGAATTTTGCTTTAGAATTTTTTGTGCTATCTCTTCATTATTTTAGGGGGTTCCTCAAGAAATTTCAGCTCGTTCTGATAAGGTTTGCAATTATCGTTGTTTTAACCCCCCCTATGTTTGCTTGTGTTGACTTTTGCAGACAGAGTTGACTCAGTGTATGACTAGGGGCAATCTTGGGCATTGACCACTCCTTGATCCTGAATTTGATAGGACTTTTCATATATTAGTTAGGCATTCTAGGAATTCTTAGTCTTTGCATTTAGATAACTTTAGTTGCATAATTCATTACATTCTTTTGCCACATGTCTACCTATTTTGGTTATGTGAATAATGCTTATTCTGCCAGTGCCTCTGATTATGATTCTTCCTTTGCATGTGCCTTTAATTCTGATTCTCATTCTGTGTCTACTGCTCCATATCTCATGCATATTGCATCTGTTGCACCAAATTCTATTTCTGATTCTCATGTGCATTCTACTGATTTCTATGCTGAGAACAATATGGCTCATTCTCCATCTCATGAGAGTGTTCTTTGGGAGCCAGTTTCACTTAATGAGGATGATTTTCATTGTGTTCTCAATACTGGACTGATACATTTGCTGCCTAAGTTTCATGATTTTGCAAGTGAATGCCCACATAAACATTTGGAGGAGTTCCGTATCATTTGTTCTACAATGAAACTTCCACATGTCCTAGATGATCACGTGTTCCTAAGGGCATTTCCGCACTCATTACAAGGAGCAACAAGGGATTAGTTGTATGGTCTTCCTCCAGGGTCCATGACCTCTTGGGAAGATCTTAAGCAACTGTTCTTGGATGAATTCTTCCCTGCTTAGTATGGTTACAACAACGATCCTGGATGGAATGATCCTAACCTGGGATGGTATGGTACTTCACAACAACATCAATATCAAGAAGCACCATTTTAGAATACTTGTATGCGTTCACGAGTCTAGCAACAACAACAACTGCTTTCTCATGAGCCTACTCAATTAACTCCTCGACCTTCTACTTCTGAGCCTACATTGCAGGAGTTATTGAAGCAGATGACCATACAGAACATTCAGTTCCAGCAAGACACCAGAGCGTCCATTCAATGTTTGACTCATCAGATGGGGCAGATGGCCACTTAGCTCATTGAGGAACATTCTCAAGATTTAGAGTAATCCCCATTTTAGACTTTTTAGATTCCCAAAAATTATGCCAGTGCCATCTACCTAGGGGATGGGAAGCAGAGTCATGTGTTTACTACTGTGCCACCTACTTTCCCACCTTCCTATGTCTTGTTAGCAAAATGATGAAGATGAAGTTTTGATGATGTCCAAATCAAGCCAAGATATATCAAGGTTCATGAAGATCCTTTGAAGACTTGTTTTTGTTATAAAAAGCTTTTGTAATAATTGTAGTTTGATGTTTAGCACTTAGATTTGTAGTAGGTTTTTATTCTTGTACCTTCATACTTTATATTCACTGTTTAGAATAAAAAATGCACGGTTTTAATCAATTAAATCACATATTAATCAATTAAAACGTTGCAGGTGCTGAAAACTGAACTGGTATGGAAATAATAGATTAATACATATTTTAATCGATTAGTTGATCGATTAATCCTTAAACTAATTGATTAAAGATAGCCATTGGAGTTTTCTAGTTTTTGAAAACTAGCCGTTGTACTCATTTTAATTCATTAAAACTTGTATTAATCGATTAAAAGCGTTCAATGGCCAGTTACGAAGAATGGAAGAGTATTTGCTTGAGTCTATAAATAGGCTCTCCTTGTCCATCAACAACAACTCTTCCCTTGTGCTCAAATACTCAAAACTCTTTGAGAATTGTGTACTTTTGCTTAGTTGAGGAAACTCTTATCTATGGAGCTGGTGAATTGCTGCTACGGTGACAGAGGAATAACTGGTTTATCCTTGGTGCGTCTGAGGAGGTGTGTGGAAGAGGATTATCCTTCGTGAAGTATTCGGAGGAGGTGTTTCATCCTTTGTAAAGATTCAAAGGAGATGCAGATTCATCTCTTGTGGTATCAAAAGAGGTCGTTTCTAAACTTTTGCAAATTGATTCTTTGTGATTGTAATTTGTAATTGTTTTGTGATTAGTGGAGTGTTTATCTTGGTTTGAGATAAGCAACTGGACGTAGGATTGGTAAGATCTGAACCAATATAAAATTCATCTATGCAAATTTCTTTCAACCTTATTCTTTTATTTATATTTATTATTTGCGTGGTAAGTTTAATTGAGTAGAAATTAAAAGGCACACGTTTATATTAAAACCCCTCTTGGTTTGTTATTCCACGCTAACCATTCCGCTGCAACCACTCTAACATGTCCTTACTCTTGCACCTGAGGAGGTTGATACTAATAAAGATCATGAGGACCAAACAATTATGAGCCGAAATTTTGAGCCAGGTAGACTCTTTTCGTTTTCCACCACTTGTTATGATTTGCCACAGTCTCCTATTCAAAGCAGGAACATGGAAGAACTAGATAAGGAGACTCCAACAACCTTCAGGGAAGTGGAGGTAAACATACCTCAGATTGATTATGCTATTGATGGGTATGATGTTGATGATTATATAGTTGATGAACATGTTTTTAATATTCCCTCTTTGCATTATGAGAAACAATTTTTGCATCCTATCTAAATAATTCTCTTCCATTTACTGAACATGAATCTGAGTCTGTTATTATTGATATTGCTTCTAAATTCGAACCTCATTCATGTTCTGAGAGTATATCTCATGTTCAGTTTGATACATTGGGATTGGGTGTTATACCTCATGTCAATTCTTTGGAGCCACATTACATTAACCCTTTTGCAGGAGGAACACATAAATCTGACCAACAAACACCCATAATGGAAAAAAAAGGTGCAACCATACACAAAAGTTTAAAGATCAATAGGCACCGGCTGAACCCACCCATCAACAATCCTTGCTTCTTAGATCCAGCTGTGGAAGACATTTCCCTGCTCGATCAAATTTGGCGGATGAAACAGTGCCTCCTCAAAACTTCCTTGCTAGATCTAGTGGTGGAAAACATCTCCCTACTAGTCCAAGTTTGGCAACTGCCACCATGACTCAGGGGAGTTTTGTTTTCCCTTCTCATCCTTTCCCCCACTTTTATTGCACTTGTACATGATCTGTTCACTATTCTGATTTCTAATCTTATGCTTATGACACACTGAAGACATTGTGTAGTTTAAGTGTGGTCTATTGGGGGAGATTGTGATTTTTCTTTGTTCGTTTTTATTTTCTTTGTTAAACTTTTTCTTTCTAGGTTGTTTTTGTTGTGTCTTATGTATAGTTTTGCATGTATCTCTTGATTTCTGGACTTTGTTTAGGTTGTATACTCGTCCGTCACTTCACTTGATTGGTACTTATTGGTTTGAATTCCTTACTTTTCATGCTTGGAAAGATGATTATGATGTTTGAGAGGTTGACTCATTGTGACAGAAATACCCTATGTGAGATTTGAGCCACTTTATGTTCTTTCTTGTGTGATATGTCTCTTGATTGCTTGCACATATGCCTTGGCTTGACTCTTTTTGATAATTTTTGATTGATATGCATGTTTGGAAGTGATAAAGGCAGTTTTGTTCGTTAGCCTCTCTATCCAAATAAGCCTACCTTGTTTTGATCCTTTGATAACCCCTTTGAGCCTATGCTTTCGCTTTTCTTTCTTTTGAAGCTTATACACTAGCTCTAAGTGAAAAACCCATGATCACCTTAACCTTAGGAAATTTTGGAGCTTTGGAAGTGTTTTGGAAACAAGTGTGGTCTTCTTGGGGATTTTAATCAATTGGTTAGTTGGTTCCTCTTCTTAGTTGTTTTGTAAATATGTGTGCATCTTGTCTCTTACAATTGTGTTCTAAAAAGAGAGAAAATAAAAGAGACAAGATGAGAAAAGAAAGAAAAAAAATAGAGAAAAATGAGAAAAGTAAAAAAATAATTGAATAATGGAGTCAAGAAGAGGATTGAATTAGAGGTTTTGGGTGTGTTAGTCAAGAAGAGGATTGAATTAGAGGTTTTGGGTGTGTTAGTCAAGAAGAGGATTGAATTAGTAGCTTAAGACATTTCTGGCAAGGTAAGACTTGGTATTTAAGCAACCCTTGTGGTTCACCTCTCTTACTTGGGACTTGTCTAAAGTGGAAGCTTTTAATCCTTTAGCTTAAGTGCACTTCTTCTAACCATGAATGAATGCATATCATCAATTTCCCTTTCCCAAGCTAGGTATGTTAGTGCACCAATATCCTCACCAAAGAATGGAATATTTTCCCTAGCTTGTTTATACAAATCATCCTCAATCCTATCAAATTCATGGAATGAACAAGTCCTTTGATGAGTGTCGCACCCCATACAAATTTGATTGCATATGAGAAATGCAGTATAGCTAGGAAGTGACTCCTAGGTCGTCTCTCAAGGACCAAACAATGGTTCAGGAATTAAGTTGAACACACACAGTGGGGGGTTTTGAAAGTGGTTATGTGAATGCAACTGACGAAATTAGAAATAAAAATTAAACACATTCGAACATTATAGAAAGCATTAAAGAGAATGAAAATGCTAAGCCCAAAACTAGAGCGAACAAATATCCAAACACAGTTAAAACTACTAAAATGCACATTAAATTAAGAAAATGAAAAACAACTCAAAATACAATGTAAAATATTTTAAAGCAAAAGAAATAAACAACATAATTTTATTCTACCATTCATGTGACCAAGTGCCTTTACCAAAAGGAAATTGAATTTGCAAAGCTTCTAAAAAAAAAATAACTCTTGCCCGTGACCTCCCATTTCTTGGGCTTCCATGTGTTGACTTCAAAGAAAATAAAATTGGGAAAGGTTTCCCTCATCCAGCCGTGACTTTATCTTCAATTGGATATAGAAATTCATCACTCCAAATGCTATCACGTCTTTGCATCCTCTTCTTCAAGGCTAATTTAAATTGTTTCCTATTAAAGCAATGAATTAACTTTGATGGACAATGCTTCACGCCCACTGCACACCACTTCATTCTCATGTAATCAAAATTTGCTATTAGAATAAATGGACCTATAGACATGACAACACCCACAAACTCTCATTCAACCTCAAAATTAAATTTTTAGCATTGAATGCCTTGTCTAAAGAAACTTAAAACCATTTCTCTCTCCTTCAAGCAAGTGCAGCCGGCGCTTCCCAAGACAAAAGCTAAGGGAGTGTTCACTTGGGGGTGATGGAGGGAGAGTGATTGGGGAAGAGTGATTGAGTGGATTTGAGGGGATTTGAGGGTGATTTTTTTTGTGTTTAGTTGAGTGGATTTGAAGGTAATTGGGAGTGGATTTGGGGGTGAATTTTGTGAAAATTAGTGTAGGATTTGATTGATGTGATAGTTTTAAAAAAATTGTTTAATTGATAGAATTTGAAGATTACCAATATGCCCCTAGGTATTAAAGTAATATAAAATGATATTTGTTAATGTTATATTTAATTGTAAAAATGTTTATTAAGAGTTAAAAATTTAGAATAATTATTAAAAATAATTTAAAAACCGACGTAATATGCATTAAAAAACATGAAAATTTGTGGTTCTACATTTGGGTGTACTCTAAAAAATACTTGTTATTTTTTAAGTCAACTAGATAAATTTAAAAAACCTTATACAAGAAATTGTAAACCCTCTTTCGCATCTTGGGGTGGTTCATTTTCTTCAAGCTTAGTCTCTCATCAAGCTAATACATAACTTATTATAAATGTGTATCTCGAATTTTCACCAGTGTTCACTTAAAAGATTTTAGTTCTTTTCATTGATAATGAAAATGCAAAATCTGTCAATTGCCACCAAACTAATATAATTTAGGATTCGAGGAATATAGAAATTAGAACATGAAATGTTCAAATGGCATAAGTAAAAACTATTGGTTTCTGTAATTACTTGGATTAAATATAATATATAAATTATGAATATAAATTGATGAATGATGTATTATTTGAAGTTTTTCCAAGAAACGTTGGCTTTAGAATGAAGGAAAGATGGTTTTTTTTTTTGTTGGTTGATAAGAGGTAAAAGTAAGAAGGAGAATAAGCGGTGTAGCTTTATCTTTGTTTGTGAGGCAAGAACTTAGCAATCTACAGTTCCCATTGCTAAGAATAGTAGTGGTTTCAAAATCCCAACGCATAATAATAAAGGCTTATGGGTTCTTTTTCTCTCGCAACAATCAACTCAACCACTTGTTTTCATTTCTCTATAACCTCTTACAAACACCTCACTCTCTTCTTTTTCCCCATTCAAGCGTGTCAATGGGTAACAGACAAGTATATTTGGCCATGATTATAGCATGACTTACTTTGTTTGAAGGAAACATGATGCTTGTTAGTGGCGATTTCAATTACAAGGAGGCTCTCACCAAGTCCCTTATCTTCCTTGAGGCACAACGATAAGGGAAACTTCCCTCAAGTAATAAGGTGCCCTGGAGAGGAGACTCAGCACTCGATGATGGAAAACTCGCCAACGTCTCTTTCTATCTTTTTTTCTTACACCAGAACATAACAAATTATCATATATATACCGTTTCAATCATACAATATATAGTTTCTCTGTAAACTCACCACTTGCAGCTCATGCTACGGCCTCGTGCAAACAGCAGCGCCCACCACCTCCACCACCTGCAGCTCATGCTACGGCCCGTGCGCAAACAGCAGCGTCCACCACCTGCAGCTCATGCGCTACGGAGCAGCTTCCAGCACTTCCCGATCATGCGCTACGCCCCACGCGAAGAAGAAGAAGAAGAAATGATGATGACTATAACCGGATACAACATGGGTGAAGAACAATGCGTATCCGGATACGTGTTTTTTTGTGAACAAGAACAACCGTATCCGGATACAAGTCTGTGGGTAACCGGATACAAGTTGCTGGGCTTTTTCATTGGTTCTCCGTAATCGGATACAAATTTCTTCTTTCGTCTTCTTCGTCACCGACGACGGAGCTTGCAGCTGACCACCTCTTTTCTTCATCTTCCAACAAAGCTTCCTCATCTACAGCCTGCAAATATTACAACAACAACCCATATAGAAACAACAAAATGCTCCTATGATCCTCACCTCAGCTCAGATTCCAGGTTTCTCTTCATTCTTGTCTACGGCACTCAACGAATGATGTTCTCCTTCTTCTCGGTGAAACAAGACAGCAACCACATACCACATATTTATCGGTCAAAAAGTTTGGCTATGTATTGTCAATGGTGGTGCAGGAACGAATCTTGGAAGGCTGCAATCTTCACTATTCCATGCCTGAATGAAGCAGAACAATGAAGCAGAACGTCCTTAGGCTGCTGGAATCTTCACTGTTCCATGGCATGGTTGAAGAACGTCATGAATCTCCACTGTTCAATGGTGTAGGTAGGCTCTTGAGTACACAGTGAAAGCTGGTGCAAGTGGGTGAGGGCAATGGAGAGAAATATTTAAAATGAAGAGGGCATTTTAGACAATGGCTGGTTGATCCCTCCAAATCTTCGCAGATGACCGGGTGAATGAACAGTGTCGAAATCTCGCAAACACCTCTGAATCATCGTTTGCAAATCAGCAGAAGTGAACGCGTTTCTTTTATAATTACTCGCTCGATAACCAGCGTGAACAAGGAATTACCCCGAAGTGAACACGCCCTAAAGAAAATGCTTCTACACTACTCAATCAAGACGTGACAATTGGCTGGATAAAAGAAAAGCAATGAGAAAAAAAAAAACGTGGCTGTTGCACCTCCGTTTCATCAATGCTGGATAACACCACTACTCTTCTACCTCTAATCTACTATTTTTGTATAACATGAAAGCAAAGAAATGCTTAATTCCTCCCAGCAGCCGTGCCATCAATGCAAAATTCCTTTTCTCCAAACCACCACCGTGGGCCCCATACTCTACCTAATCACCTACTTCTATCTAACCAAGCTAGCTTCTTCTATTTCAAAGGATAATGGAAAAGTTGTTATTTCTCTGGCTGCCAACGTCCCATCATCTCAACCAATTCATCTACTATTCAATTCATAAAATGAAATGCAAAAGAAACTAGCAAATGCCCTACTGCAGAAATGAAATGGCCAACTAAAATTGAAATGGAGTGTGCTTCCCGAAAACCATAGCTGACACCACGTGAACCCTTCTCTCAATCACCGTGCATCACTTCTAAAAAGCCATCAAATGTGTTAAAATAAAACTCCTGTAACAGTGAGCAAATTCAAAGCAAATTGAACATGACCGTGGTGCACTCAAAGGAAAAGCAAGATGATTTAAGAAAATTAGATGGTGAGTCAGTGTAAGTAAAAATAAAAATCAATGCTCTCATTCATCCAACCTCAATCTCCGTGAACAACACTTTTTCTCCTCACCACACTGTTCCAACCGAGAAGCCCCTTCAAAAAAAATGTTTCTGCTGCAGCCAAAGATGTCCTAGAGACTGATGGCTGCACATTAAAACAAGGCCATGTGTTGTCTCCAAAATGAGAGGGTGGGGTCCACCCTAAAACCCTAGTGCCAAGTCATCATTTTTTTTTACAATTGGGCTTTAGTCTATTCTACAAAAATTAGCCCAAATTACAAACATTTGTCTACAAATTCTAAAACTACTAAACTATGCTTGATTAATTCTAAACTACTAAATTAAAATATAACTAATTTTAAGAGAGTCTTGAATTATTTTGTCTCCTCCCAATGCTCCAAAATATATCTCCAAAATTTTCCCTGCAATTAAAAATGCAATTAATTAGCTCAGAATATTCAAATTAATTAAAATTAGAATTTCCGGTCAAATTAAGCACTATTTGTGAAAACGGAAAAATACCGGATATTTAAGCACAATTCCCTGATTAATTCTAGCACAATAAACTAAGTGAAATCAATAAAATATTGACTCATCATCCTTCTTCTAGCTTCATCAAGTTTTCTTTTAATTTCTTTGAAACTAATGGACTCATCAAAATTAGAAATCCTAGATGACTTATATGAACTAGATGACCTATACGAATAAGAAGACATCTTTGTTCTTAAAAGTTTTCTTAATCTAAAGGATTAAAAGCTTCCACTTTAGACAAGTCCCAAGTAAGAGAGGTGAACCACAAGGGTTGCTTAAATACCAAGTGTTACCTGCCAGAAATGTCTTAAGCTACTAACTAATTACCCCTTAAAAATCACCTTTAAAAACAAAGTACATGACTAAAAAACAAATACAAGACACCAACGGACTCTAATGACCCCTACGTGAAACACAAATCAAATCAATATTAAAGTCTACTCCTATGGTGAGGATTGTAGCTTTGGCTAACAAGACACACTCATCTGTCTAGCTATGCTAAATTTAAAGAAAGCAATCAAGAAAAGTTGCCAGAGTTTAAAAGAGCACCAAGGACTCTTCCAAATACTTGGACGTTTTAAAAGGCCTTTTTACAAAACAAAGCTAAAGCTAACAATGGCTAACACAAGCCCATTACAAATAAGATGAACCAAAGAAATACAAAAGAAAATAAAGTTATGCTACGGCTCACTACTGCTACAGTCAATTGCTGCTACGGTCCAGGTCATGAAGAATCATGTGCCCAAAGATGTTCTATCCTTCAGGTATCTCATGCTCAACTTGTTGCTTCTGGGATCAATTCTCTTGGATTCTCCAGACCAGTTCAATCCTACAAAAGTAAATGCACAGAGCTGCAATGAAAATTTCCTTAGCTAGAACAAATTGCACAATGAAAACACATAACAGTAAGAACTTCCCTTTTATTCTCTGGCCTTCACGTGTAGATGATGCTGGGAAAAGTTGTTATTCCTCAACTAATTGTCCCAAAGTGATACTGCACATTTAAAACAAATAGCAATCAACAGGATATCCAATCAGTTATAAGCTAAGGCAAAATAGAGGTGAATGTGCCAAACAACTCCCTTATGCAAATGCTATTTCCAGTTGTGGTTTATACAGTGTTCAGCTCACAAAATTCTACAAATTATCTCTCAGCAGTACTTCCAAGACAGTTTAAGTAATCAACTCCCTTAATTTCAAATCTCCCCTGTGAGGTGTTTCTGGTACTCTTTGTTCAGTAATTTTCTGCTCAAACTAAACTTCAAACAGATAAGTTCTACACTCACAAAATCACACCAATTCCAGCAAAATACACATAGACATGGATATTAAACTAGATGCAAATGGATATAATTCTAAGCTGAAACTAAACTGATTAAACAACCAACCCAAACTAATCAAAGTCAGATCAATCTAATGCAATTCAGAAATGGTTCTATTCAAGAATCAATATAGATTTCAACAATTTCAATCAAACCATGAAATCAGCAATCACGTTCAATAAATGAATTCAGCAAACAGTTTGTAAGCTAAAATAAATGCAATGTTAGTTTAAGCAAATCACAATGAACAATCACAAAACAATGAGCAACACAGTTAGGCAAAGAAAAATTTTCGCTCATAAATTTGCCAAGGAATTAGGCCAAGTCAGCCTCACAAAACTCACAACACTCAAGGCTTCGCTTTAAAAACTTAAAGCACAAAAATGAATGGTTTGGAAGGAAGATTCTCCCTTGGCAGTACAAAATTGGAGAATCTTTCAGACCACCGCCACCTAAGATGCTACCAAGCACACAACCTTTCTTTCAAATTCCAAAAATCTAGAGTGATATCAGCTTCACAATCAAGAATGGCTAGGCTAAGGCAAACTCATTGACCATAACAGAACAAGACAGGACAACAATGTAAGCACCAGATAATGGAAACTGAAAGCATAACAGATCTACTACTTAAGACAACTCTAGATCAGATGAATAAGGCAATTAAAAGCTTCAAATTAAGATCAACAAAATATATTGCACATATGATAGAAACAACCAAGACAACCAACAATTGACAAACAAGAAACAAAGTTATTTTAGAAGAAGGCACACAAACTGAACCTACTAAAGGATCTAGAACAGATTAAAAACACAAGAAAACCCAAGCAAGTTGAATTAGAATATTAAATCAATCTTCCAGTATTGACTTTCTAAACTGTTTGAGGAAAGTTCTCAATGAAATTAGTTCAAATTGCAACATTTTTTACTTCTAATTTTGGCACCTCTATATTGAACTGCATAGGTCCAATTGCATTTTACTTGTATATTACAATTTTCACAACTTGTTTTTTTTTTAAAAAACAAATTCACAGACTTTAATCTCTTTTCACAATTTAATATGATGTATAAAACTGAAACAGATACAAATTTCAGTTATACTAATTCAACTTTGCTCAAAAGAAACAAAACTTGGTGGTTTTGAAAATGGGAAATTCGTTCTAGCTACAATTACTCAAATTTGACCCTTATAACACCTTGAATATGTCAAATGAACTTGGTTTATACCAGAATAGGGCACACAAAAATAGTAGCTATCATAGAAATTGGAATTTCACTCTTAAACAACAAATTGTGCATTAGAAAGCTCAAGTATACCGCTAACTCTGTGTATTCAGAATTACAATGATTGAAAGCAATAATAAAGATGACTCTAGAATTTTAAAGATACTAGAAACTTAGTAGTGATCTAATACTAAGTAGAAAAGACACACAAGACTCTCAAAGGAAATTTAGTATCGGTGAAACTGATTAAACATGATTTTCCTGTTGTTTGTCATAAGCACCCAAGCTTTTCTAGGCAATTCATTGCTTATATGGTGCGCTTATACTTATACAATCAGAACACACACGAAAAGATGTAGAAACAGTGGTAAGCATAAACACTAAACCAGGAAACACTAAAAAAAAGAGAAAGTAATGAAACTATGAGTGTGTTAGGTGGACTAGCTCAATTAATCATTTCATAGCTTCTCATTGATTGACAGTCCTTAAACCACATAACACTGCTTGATGAACACAACATACACAGAAAACAACTTAAACACAGGATTTTAGAGACAAATTAAAAACTACACCAAAATTGAGGTGCACATGACTTGACAAAGCAGAAATAGATTTAGAAAATTAAAAGAATCAATCAAAATGAAATCATCGAATAAAATGAGAAATTATAATGACTCAAAACACAGAACAAACAAAGCTTAAGACAAAAAAGTTTATGGAAACCTAAACGCAGATATGAAGAAATTCAAAACAACAAAACACAAAACGCAAACAAGATTCACAACAACTCAAATCAGAAAACAAATCCAGACAACAGAGTAATGTAATGAACAACACGAAAGTCAAGAAAACTTAGAATAGCGAAACAACACATACCAAATCAGAATCAAGACAAAACAGAATCGAAAAAAAAAAACAAAACTCAAAGTAAGAAATGAAGAAATCTCGAGACAGAGACAGAGGTACTTATCTTTGAAGTGTGGTCGAACCTGAGCTCTGATACCAACTGATGGAAGAGGCTCCAAGGAGATGACGAATGCGCGTGTCACAAGCTCCTTCGAAGCTTCCTCCAGAGATGAACACAGCGAAATATGAAGACGAAGCTCTAAATCGAGAGTTGACTCGGAAGAAAACTACTAAACTATGAACAAACTCCAGAAAACCTTAAGATCTAAGGTTTAATCGGTGGAAAACCCTAGAAACACGAAGGAAACCCTAAATTGACCGATTAAACGGTGAGAAATGAAGTTTAATCGGTGGGAAAAGGTTTCAATCGGCTCAAAATGAAAGGAAAATGAAAAAGAAGGAAGAAACCTAAGAATATGGAGGTTAATCGGTTTATAAGTGAAAGAGAAGGTGAGATGCGAAGAATAATGGCAAATTTGTGGAGAAGAATGGTAGATCTGTGAAGAGAAATGCGACTTATAATGAGGAAAATTGGTTGGCGACGAGAGTCAATATTTTATTGATTTCACTTAGTTTATTGTGCTAGAATTAATCAGGGATTTGTGCTTAATTGTCCGGTATTTTCTCGTTTATGCTAATTGTGCTTAATTTGACCGGAAATTCTAATTTTAATTAATTTGAATTTTCTGAGCTAATTAATTGCATTATTATTTGCAGGGAAAATTTTGGAAATATAATTTTGGACATTTGAAGGGTCGTCACATAATTCAAAACTCTCTACAAAACAAATGTGCTCAAGAAAGAGGGCACTATGGTCATTTTATCCTTTTGGATTTATGAAGAGGGTGCAACATGTTGAATTTGGGGGTGCACACGGAAGGGGGGCAACCACCACCCACTTGGCACATTGGTGACTGATGGGCTGTCGCAACCCACACAAATTTAATGTGCAATTAAGAAATGCAGTATAGCTAGGAAATGACTCCTAGGTCGTCTCTCAAGGACCAATTTTGCGGTTCAGGAATTAAGTCAAACACGAAGAGGGGGGTTTGTGAAAAGTTTGTGATGAATACGGAGGAATAAAATTAAAACACTGACGCAAACAGAAATGCAAACACAGATCTAAGAAAACGGTTTCAAACATAGAATGAAAAACAGTCGGTCATTAACTTAATTACAATGTTTCCAATCACAGATCAGCAAAACAAAGTTGTGACTCAACCCTCTAATCCAACAAAGTTGACCAACTAAGCGAAGGTTAACCCTGTTTTCATAAAAGCGAACTAAGCGGACGTAGTGTTAATATTAAATCTAATTTACACCATGCAGTTACATCAACTAAGCGAAGATGTAACACCAACTGGGCAACTAAGCTGATGGGTGTCGCGGCCCATGCAAATTTGATTGCATAATAGAAATGCAGTATAGTACTAGGGAATGACCCCTAGGTCGTCTCTCAAGGACCAACTGCGGTTCAGGAATCGAGTCTAACACAGTGGGGGGGTTTTGGAATGTTGTTTGTGGATGCAGAAAAATTAAAATGAAATTAAAACAGTAAAAACGAAATTTCACGCTGGAACTAGGTAGCTCTGACCTTTGCTCAATGTTTTAACCATAAATTTTTCTACAGAGCTCTAAATGAGATGAGGTTTTTTTTTCTGGAAAGTAGACTCAATTATCTTTCATTTGATATATAAAACGTAGAATTTGGAGCTCTGGTCTGGTTGCAGTTATTTTTTTAAAATCGAGTCCAGAAGGTGAAAATGTTAAACCAAATACTAGAACAAACAATTATCTAAACACAGTTAAATTAAATGCAAAACTAAATTAAAGAAATTAAAAACAACTAATCCTACAATGCAAACTAATTTAAAGCTAAGAAATAACAACATTATTTTTCCTATCACTCATGTGACCAAATGATATTTACTCAAGAAAACTTGAAATTGGAATACTCTTGAAATACCACTCATTGCCGTGATCCTGCTTGCCTTGAATTTATTGAATTTTTGCTTCCAGCTGCAACGTGCCAGCCCTTCAAATAACTCTGCATCCAATCTCCCTTTCACTTATGCATCAATTTGAGATTGACTTGTCCCCTTCCAAGACGTGGCAGCAAGCCAGCCATGAACCTCTTCCTCCAAGCAGTAATTAAAATTTCTTCTCTCAACACCACCACCCTACAAGCATATCTACTGCCACCTACCACATCTACCGTCACATCACTTAATTAGAAGAGATAAAAGAAAAACCTTCTAAATAGAAAAAACGAAACAGCACTTGCAGCTCCAAGGTTGTGACACCCTCCCGAGACATCACATGTGCCTTCCTTCAAACAGTAAAGCACCTCCTCCAAAGAAATAAATCAGCCTTCCATTCCAAATGCAATTCAGCGTGTATTGGCCCAAGAAAGAAAATGAATCAGCTACCAAAATCCATGTGCATTCTTTTGCTTCCAGCCGTCAGCCCTTCAACTAATCTCCTTTTCACTCATTCAAAGCAAAATAAATATGGTTGATGCAGCAGATGTAACACCGAGTTAAAGATTCTATAAAACACCAACTCTCCCATTTGAAACCATCATTCCTATCCTCATGGCGCAACGTGTAGAACCCATAAGCGTTCAAAGAAGACTCTTTTAAAATGAGGTGTGGTTGCTTCCCATCCTAAATAGAATCACGCATTCTTCCAAGAAGAGAAAAATTTCTTAAAGCTATCATGAATCAGCATCCATTTAGTGTCAGCAATTGTGCAAAATAAAAAAAATGATAAAATCTCTTTTCATTCATCCACAAAACCAGCGTTCCTCCTTTTCAAAAAAAAACATGAACCACCTCTCTCACACAAGAACGTGTACAGCCAAAAATCAAGTGTCCGCTCCCTCTACCTAATTGGTCCGAGAATGTGGTGTCCAAAAAAACCTAGGGTGGGGTCCACCCAAACCCTAAAGCCATGTCACAAACTCTACAATTGGGCTTTTGTTCATTCTACCAAATTAATTGGCCCAAAGTTACAAAAATTCATGAACAAAATCTAAATTACTAAGCTAAGCTATATTAATTCTAATTTGCCTTGTGGAAATTCTTCAATTGTTGAGTGCCCTTCCAAAAGTCCCAAAGTATAATTCCAAAATTGCCCTGAAAATAGAAATAGGAAAAATTAAGCTCAAATAATTCAAATTAATTAAAATATGAATTATTGGTCTAATTAAGCCCAAATAGTGAAAATGACACAATAACTAAGAATTAAGCGCAAATCATCAACACAATTCAGTGCGAAAAACTAAGTTAATGGTATAAAATATCGACTCATCAAAATAGACCACACTTAGTCTTTTGCACTCCTGGGCAAAATCAAGACGTAAAACAGGGAACAGTACTGAGGACATCAGGAGGTGACACAGACTCAACAAATAGACGACAAAGACTCACAATGACAAACACAGAATTGCATAGTTCTCACAAAATCTGGACAGTGAAAGGCATAGGCAGAGTTCCACATAGAGTCAATGAAAGCAGATACTCATAGAGTCATCCAAACAGTTCAGTACATGGAAAACAATCAATCCGTTCAAGAGATGAATCAAAAGCAACAAAGCCTCACAGATGCACACAATCAGTGTTTCTCTCAGGTGTTTAAGGTAAATCAATGTCACTCAATGCACTCAAGAAAGCAAACACAAATAGACTTGGCAAGCCTCTAATATCAACACTCAAACACATATGCATGTTCAAATCAAAATGTCTTTTCATGGATGTAATGGGGCCAAGGACAAGGGAGGATACATCTGGATAAGAAGCTACAAACCAAAAGGAATAGAGGAGCAATGGGGAACAAGTGTAAACACAGTCAAATCACACCTAAAACCTCTAATTCAATCCTCTTCTTGACTCTATTATTCACACAATTTTTTTTTTTAATTTTCCTCATTTTTCTGCATTTTTTTTTTCTCTTTTTTTTTTCATCTTGTCTCTTTTCTTTTCTCTCTTTTCAGAACACAATTCTAAGAGACAAGATACATGATATTTACAATGCAACCGCAAGAAGAGGGCTCACTAGCCAATTCATCTGCAACTCCTAAGAGACCACACTTATTTCCAAAACAATTCCAAAGCTCCAAAATTCCCTAAGGTTCAGGTAATCATGGTTTTTCACTTAGGTTATTGTATGAGCTTCAAAACAAAGAAATGGGAGAAGTATAGGCTCAAGGGGCTAACAAAGAGATCATAACAGGGTAGGCTATCTGGCTAGAGAGGCTCAATCAACAAAATGCCTTTATCATTTTCAAACATGCTCATGAATCAAGAATTAACAACAGAGTCAAGCCAAGGCAAATGTGCAAGCAATCTAGAGACATATCACACGCAAGAAAGATCATCAAATGGCTCAAATCTCACACAGGTAATCGGTCACAATCAATCCAACTCTCGAACATCATGATCATCTTCCAAGCAAAGAAGAGCAAGGAGTCCAACAAAACAGAGTATCAATGCAGTGAAGGGAAACTAGCAACCTAATCACAATCCAGAATTCACAAAAAGCATGCAAAACTGTACACAAGACTCACAGAATTCACTAGAAAACGAAAATTGAACAAAGAACAACCTCCCCTAATAGACCACACTTAAACAACACAATGTCCTCAGTGTGTCACAATCAACAGATCAACAATCAGAACAATCGTCAGATACAGACAAAGTGCAATAAAAGTGAGGAGGGAAGGAGAAAAGAAACTCCCTGAGTCAGTTGGGAGGGTAGGTGGGGTAGACCAAAGACGTCTCCTCCACCACTGCATCCAACAAAGAAGGATTGCTGAGGAAAGGCTTCAGTCTATGCCCGTTCACCTTGAAGCTTGTAGCTGCAGATGGATCCTGGATCTCTACTGTACCATAAGGATAAACATTAGTCACAACAAAAGGTCCAGTCCACTTTGATCTCAACTTACCACCCATGAGGCCGAGCCTAGAGTTATACAACAAAACCTGTTGGCCAACCTCGAAGTTCTTTCTAACAATGGAACTATCATGGAACCTCTTGGTCCTCTCTTTGTAGAACATCGAATTCTCATAGGCCTCCAATCGAATCTCATCCAATTCATTCAGTTGCAACTTCCTTTCCTCTCCAGCTTGGTCAATGGAGAAGTTGCAAATCTTCACAGCCCAATATGCCCGATGCTCAATCTCAACTGGTAAATGACATGCCTTTCCAAAGACAACCCGATAGGGAGACATCCCAATAGGTGCTTTGTAGGCAGTCCTGTGGGCCCAAAGAGCATCGTCCAACCTATTGCTCCAATCCTTTCTGTTGGGCTGGACAATCTTCTCCAAAATCCTCTTAATCTCCCTATTGAAGATCTCAGCCTGCCCATTTGTCTGGGGGTGATAAGGTGTAGAAACTCTATGCGTCACCCCATATTTCTTGAGCAAGGCTTGCATGGATCTGTTGCAAAAATGGGTTCCCTGATCACTAACAATCGCTCTAGGCACTCCAAACCTGCAAAAGAGGTGAGATCTAACAAAATCTACAACAACCCGAGCATCATTAGTCCTGGTGGCTCTAGCTTCCACCCATTTTGAAACATAATCCACAGCAAGGAGAATATAAGAGAAACCAAAAGAAACAGGAAAAGGACCCATGAAATCTATACCCCAGACATCAAACACCTCACAGAACAGCATAGGTTGTTGAGGCATCTCTTGTCTATGTGAAATAGGTCCTCCTGCTCTCTGACAAGGCTCACAGGTGCTACAAGTCCTCTCCGCATCCTTGAAGATGGAAGGCCAGTAGAAACCGCAATCAAGCACCCTGCGAGCTGTTCTTTGAATCCCCAAATGACCACCAGGTGAGGAGGCATGACAAAACTGGAGAACCGAGTCAATCTCATGGTCCGGAATGCATCTCCTAGTAACCTGGTCACTGCACAACTTCCACAGATATGGGTCATCCCAAACATAATACTTAGCATCACTCTTAATTTTGGCAATCTGAGCACGTGATGCTAAGGGAGGAAAAACAGAAGCAACCAAATAATTCACAATGTGTGCAAACCAAGGAGTAGGGTGAGAAGAAGAAATCAGTAACAAACTCTCATCAGGAAAGTCATCCTGGATGGGCAACACATCAGCTTCATCCCCAGCTCTCTCAATGCGGCTGAGGTGGTCTGCAACCAAATTCTGTGCTCCACTCCGGTCTTTAATCTGCAAGTCAAACTCCTGGAGTAGTAGCATCCACCTGATCAATCTAGGCTTTGACTCAGCCTTTTTCAACAGAAACTTCAGAGCTGCATGGTCAGTATACACAATAACAGGAGATCCAAGCAAATACGACCTAAACTTATCAAGGGCAAAAACAATTGCCAACAACTCTTTCTCAGTCGTGGTGTAGTTTGCTTGGGCAGCATCCAAAGTGCGGGAAGCATAGTAGATCACCCTAGGCAGCTTGCCAATCTTCTGTGTCAGGACAGCTCCCAAGGCATGATTTGATGCGTCACACATGAGCTCAAATGGGGCTGTCCAATCTGGTGCCTGAATGATCGGAGTGGTGGTCAGAGCTTCCTTCAGGCAATCAAACGCCTGCTTGCACCGGTCATCAAACTCAAAGTCGATGTCCTTCTGCAGTAGTCTAGACAAGGGAAGCGCCTTCTTGCTGAAATCCTTGATGAAGCGCCTGTAGAAACCTGCATGTCCTAGAAAAGATCTAACCTCTCGCACGCAAGAGGGGTAAGGCAACTGCGAAATCACAGATATCTTGGCAGGATCTACCTCTATTCCCTTTTCAGAAATGATGTGCCCTAGAACCAAACCTTGTTCAACCATGAAGTGACATTTCTCAAAATTGAGAACAAGGTTTGTTTCTATGCATCTTTTCAAAACTTTTTCCAAACTATCTAAACATGCATCAAAAGAGGATCCATACACAGTAAAATCATCCATAAACACCTCTATGCAACTCTCAAGAAAGTCACTAAAAATGCTAAGCATGCACCGCTGGAAGGTACCAGGGGCGTTGCATAGGCCAAAGGGCATCCTCCTATAGGCAAAAGTGCCAAAGGGGCAGGTGAATGTGGTTTTCTCTTGGTCCTCAGGAGCAATATTGATTTGAAAATAACCAAAAAAACCATCAAGAGAGCAATAATGAGATTTACCTGCCAGGCGCTCCAGCATCTGATCAATGAATGGCAGGGGGAAGTGATCTTTCCTGGTTGCTTGATTGAGCCTCCTATAATCAATGCAGACTCTCCAGCTGTTCTGCACTCTTGTGGGAATCAGCTCATCCCTCTCATTTTTCACAACAGTGAGACCGGTCTTCTTGGGCACAACATGGATGGGGCTCACCCACTGACTGTCTGAAATAGGGTAGATGATCCCAGCTTGCAAAAGCTTCATCACCTCCTTCTTAATCACGTCCAAGATCACAGGGTTTTGCCTCCTCTGCGGCTGTCTCACTGGTTTGGCCCCATCTTCCAACAGAATCCTATGCATGCATGTGGATGGGCTAATACCAGGGATGTCCGCCAAACTCCAACCTATGGCTTTCTTATGCGCCCTCAACACTCCAAGCAACCTCTCCTCTTGAACAGAATCAAGGGAGGTGGAAATTATGACCGGTTTCCTTTCATCATCCTCCAAGTACACGTACTTGAGGTTTTCTGGGAGCTGTTTCAGCTCAAGAGTGGGTTCCTGCAAGTCAGATTCAAGTGTACTTCCTGCAACGTGGTTAATGCATTCTGACTCTAAAGAATGAACAGGTAAAAGTAGAAAACCCATCTCATCACAATCCAGATCAATATCCATCACAGGTATATCAACAACATCATCAATATCATCCAAATCATCATAAACACGCATATCATCAATAACCTGGACATCATCAATACCCTGGACATCACAGTTCTCATCCCAATCAACATCATATTCAAATCCTGTCTCAATTCCAGATTCAATGCATGGATGTAAAGAAGATAGAAAAGAATGCTTCTTCTTATGCAAAGAGTGAAAGTCATGAACAACAAATTCATCAATAATGTCATCCAATGCATCAATCCTAAACACAGAATGGTCCTCAGCTGGAAATTTCATTGCATCAAGGATATTAAAATGAACAACAATATCAGCAATTTCCATAGACAAAGTTCCAGCATACACATCAATCTTAGTTCGGGCAGTTTTCAAAAATGGCCTGCCTAAGATAATGGGAGCGGATCCATGAGAGAATCCCTCCTCCATCTCCAAAACATAAAAGTCAGCAGGAAAAATCAATTCACCAACCCTAACCAAGACATCCTCTATGAAACCTGTTGGGTGGGTAACACTCCTATTGGCCAACTGAATGACCACACCCGTGGTTTGCAAAGGACCAAGAGACAAAGAGGAATATATAGACAAAGGCATGACATTAACAGAAGCACCCAAATCAAGCATGACATTCTCAAATTTACTGTTTCCAATCACACAAGGAATGCAAAATATACCTGGGTCCTTGCACTTCTCAGGAATGTGCGGGACCGACTTACCAATAAGCGCAGATACATTCCTTCCCATGCTAATCCTTTCATCGCCCTTCATCTTCCTCTTGTGTGTGCACAACTCCTTCAAGAATTTGGCATATCTTGGAATCTGTTTAATGGCATCAAGTAGAGGTATGTTCACCTCTACTTTCCTGAAGGTCTCCAGAATTTCCCTATCCACCTCTTCAGTCTTTTTGCTAGGAAGTGCCCGTGAAGGGAATGGAAGAGGGATAGGTCGGTCAACAAATGGAGAAGGCGCAACAGCGGTGGTGGTGGAAGAGGAAGAAGATCCACCTGAAGAAGAACCACCGGCTGAAGAAGAAGATCCACCCACCTCAAATCCCTGCGTGGACCGTCATGGTCGTCCTCTCTAGGACAAGTGGCAGGCACGGGTGTAGGTGTAGAAGCGGGCTCTGAAGGCACAACAGTCTGCTTCCCTGATCTGAGGGTAATGGCACTCACATTCTTCGGATTCTGCACAGTCTGGGATGGTAACTTATCAGAATTTTGAGACTGCGCCTGGTTCATCTGAGTAGCCATCTGACCCATCTGGTTAGTGAGACTCTGTATGGAAGCTCTAGTCTCCTGCTGAAACTGCAGGTTTTGCATAGTCATCTGTCTCACTAACTCTTCCAATGAAGGCTCAGAAGAAGTGGAAGGTTGGGCAGCTGGTTGGGCAGGTGCCTCTTGCTGTTGTTGTTGCTGTTGCCTCTAGTGTTGTTGCATAGGTGGAGGCACATATCTGTTAGGTGCTCCAGCATTCTGGAAAGGTGGTGCCTGCTGCTGAAACTGCGGCGCATTGTTCCATCTAAGATTGGGGTGATTCCTCCACCCTGGGTTGTACCTGTTGCTGGACAAGTCATGACTTTGTTGTTGTGGCTGCCTGTTGTTATATATGTTGGTAGCATAAGCCTGAGGCGCATCAGAGGCAGCTGAGGACTGCAAAGTAGGACAAGCATCTGTATAGTGGTCACTGGAAGGACAAATAGCACATAGTCGTGCAACAGATGCAGATGGAGCTGCAGATCTCTGGTTGGTAGTCAACTGTGTCACCAACTTTGTAAGAGATTCAATCTTGCCTTCCAACTTGCTTTCAATGGCTGATAAAGACTGGGCAACCACATCATGTACGCCCCTCACTACAATGGCATCATTCCTGGCGCTAAACTGTTGGGAGTTGGAAGCCATCTTCTCAATCAAATGCCTGGCCTCAGCAGGTGTGGTGTCTCCAAGAGCTCCACCACTGGCAGCATCAATCATACCCCTATCCATGTTGTTCAAACCCTCATAGAAATACTGGATAAGGAGTTGTTCAGGTATCTGATGGTGGGGGCAACTTGCACAAAGTGTCTTGAATCTCTCCCAATACTCATACAAGCTCTCTCCACCAAGCTGCCTAATCCCAGTGATGTCCTTCCTGATAGCTGTGGTCCGGGATGCTGGAAAAAATTTCTCCAAGAACAACCTCTTCAGATCATCCCAGCTAGTGATGGATCTAGGCGCCAAAGCATACAACCAATCCTTAGCAACACCTTCCAATGAGTGAGGAAATGCTTTCAAAAAGATGTGCTCTTCAGGAACATCATGAGGTTTCATAGTGGAGCAGACAATGTGGAATTCCTTCAAATGCTTGTGTGGACTCTCACCTGCAAGACCATGAAACTTGGGCAACAAATGGATCAGTCCAGTCTTGAGAACAAATGGGACGTCCTCATCAGGATATTGGATGCACAAGCTTTCAATATCGAAATCAGGTGCAGCCATCTCCCTAAAAGTCCTCTCACGAGGTGGAGGTTGTGCCATATTGTTCTCAGTGTGAAAAACAACAGAATCAAAATCAGAATCAAGTGCAGATGCAACAGATGCAGCGGATGCAGTATGCACAAAATACTCAACAGTTGGATGAACAATATCTAATGGGACAGACTCAAAAACAGACTCTAAAGACAAATTCCTAGAATGCCTAACTAACCTATGAAAGGTCCTATCAATTTCAGGGTCAAAAAGTGGTATGAATCCAGGATTTCCTCTAGTCATGCACTAAATCACAACACCCTCTAATCATGAAACAATAGCACAAAAATCTCAAATCACAGAAAACAATCACAAGACACAACAAAGACTATCACAACACATAAAAAAAACAGTCACAAGACACACAAACACAAACAAAAGACTCAATACTGAACCGTTGGTCCCCGGCAACGGCGCCAAAATTTGATGGGTGTCGCGGCCCATGCAAATTTGATTGCATAATAGAAATGCAGTATAGTACTAGGGAATGACCCCTAGGTCGTCTCTCAAGGACCAACTGCGGTTCAGGAATCGAGTCTAACATAGTGGGGGGGTTTTGGAATGTTGTTTGTGGATGCAGAAAAATTAAAATGAAATTAAAACAGTAAAAACGAAATTTCACGCTGGAACTAGGCAGCTCTGACCTTTGCTCAATGTTTTAACCATAACTTTTTCTACAGAGCTCTAAATGAGATGAGGTTTTTTTTCTGGAAAGTAGACTCAATTATCTTTCATTTGATATATAAAACGTAGAATTTGGAGCTCTGGTCTGGTTGCAGTTATTTTTTTAAAATCGAGTCCAGAAGGTGAAAATGTTAAACCAAATACTAGAACAAACAATTATCTAAACACAGTTAAATTAAATGCAAAACTAAATTAAAGAAATTAAAAACAACTAATCCTACAATGCAAACTAATTTAAAGCTAAGAAATAACAACATTATTTTTCCTATCACTCATGTGACCAAATGATATTTACTCAAGAAAACTTGAAATTGGAATACTCTTGAAATACCACTCATTGCCGTGATCCTGCTTGCCTTGAATTTATTGAATTTTTGCTTCCAGCTACAACGTGCCAGCCCTTCAAATAACTCTGCATCCAATCTCCCTTTCACTTATGCATCAATTTGAGATTGACTTGTCCCCTTCCAAGACGTGGCAGCAAGCCAGCCATGAACCTCTTCCTCCAAGCAGTAATTAAAATTTCTTCTCTCAACACCACCACCCTACAAGCATATCTACTGCCACCTACCACATCTACCGTCACATCACTTAATTAGAAGAGATAAAAGAAAAACCTTCTAAATAGAAAAAACGAAACAGCACTTGCAGCTCCAAGGTTGTGACACCCTCCCGAGACATCACATGTGCCTTCCTTCAAACAGTAAAGCACCTCCTCCAAAGAAATAAATCAGCCTTCCATTCCAAATGCAATTCAGCGTGTATTGGCCCAAGAAAGAAAATGAATCAGCTACCAAAATCCATGTGCATTCTTTTGCTTCCAGCCGTCAGCCCTTCAACTAATCTCCTTTTCACTCATTCAAAGCAAAATAAATATGGTTGATGCAGCAGATGTAACACCGAGTTAAAGATTCTATAAAACATCAACTCTCCCATTTGAAACCATCATTCCTATCCTCATGGCGCAACGTGTAGAACCCATAAGCGTTCAAAGAAGACTCTTTTAAAATGAGGTGTGGTTGCTTCCCATCCTAAATAGAATCACGCATTCTTCCAAGAAGAGAAAAATTTCTTAAAGCTATCATGAATCAGCATCCATTTAGCGTCAACAATTGTGCAAAATAAAAAAAATGATAAAATCTCTTTTCATTCATCCACAAAACCAGCGTTCCTCTTTTTCAAAAAAAAACATGAACCACCTCTCTCACACAAGAACGTGTACAGCCAAAAATCAAGTGTCCGCTCCCTCTACCTAATTGGTCCGAGAATGTGGTGTCCAAAAAAACCTAGGGTGGGGTCCACCCAAACCCTAAAGCCATGTCACAAACTCTACAATTGGGCTTTTGTTCATTCTACCAAATTAATTGGCCCAAAGTTACAAAAATTCATGAACAAAATCTAAATTACTAAGCTAAGCTATATTAATTCTAATTTGCCTTGTGGAAATTCTTCAATTGTTGAGTGCCCTTCCAAAAGTCCCAAAGTATAATTCCAAAATTGCCCTGAAAATAGAAATAGGAAAAATTAAGCTCAAATAATTCAAATTAATTAAAATATGAATTATTGGTCTAATTAAGCCCAAATAGTGAAAATGACACAATAACTAAGAATTAAGCGCAAATCATCAACACAATTCAGTGCGAAAAACTAAGTTAATGGTATAAAATATCGACTCATCATAAGCGTATACCCAATTGCAAGTGCAAATACAGAATTGATATTAACCAGGTCAGAGTGCAAATACAGTTATAGTTCATAAATCTCAAGGAAACATCACAATATAGCTAATGACCAACTGAATTAATTTAAGTTACCATGGCAATTGAATTAACACGACCAAACATATTAGACAACATTAAAATAAATTAAAATAAAAAAACTAGACACCAACACGGTTACAAATAACTATCTAACACAGTTAAATTAGTTTAATTGCGAAACTAAATTAAAGAAATCAAAAGCAACTAATCCTACTATGCAAACTAATTTAAAATAAAAGAAACAATCACATATGCTCTTTCCTACACATTCACGTGACCCAATGTGCACCAAATAAAGAAATCTAAAATGAAAATGGCCTAAGATCACCTCTTTGGCCGTGAGCTATGTAGTCCCCCAAAGTCAAACTTCAATTCAACCTTCAATAAACTATAAAATATGTTGGCCTCTTGTCCCATGTGCTCCAATCTTCAAGACAATAAACATGTGCCTTCCACACACTATAAAACTGTGCCATCACTCTTTCCATGCAGCAAAATTTGGACTCCCAAAACCAAGGCACAAAATACCGTGAGCTACAAAGTGGATGTTGCAAAAAGTGCTTCAAACCAAAGGCTAAATGAAAGATCCTTTGAGTGCTTCAACCAAGTTGCCATGTAAGCAAAGTAAAATGAAATAGACCACACCAAACATTCTCATTCTCGGTAGAATTACAAGGAAAAGACAAAGACCAAAATGGAAATCTTCTTTCTATGAAAATGAACCTCTCATGTGCTTGCTCAAATAAGGTAAAAAACTAAATGCACCATTCTCTCTCCTTTCCAACCTCATTTTCGGTTTTCTCACCAACACAAACCTTCAATTTCTTTCCTCCACTTTAAGAAACCAAAGTTGAAATTGCAAATTAACACAAGAACAATAAACCCAAACTTCTACTCATTTGACCCAACCAAACCTTCCCATTTCTTCAAGCTTTTGGTAAAAACGAAAGTCAAACTCCTAGCTCAAGGTCTAGCACCGTCCAGCCATGAGGAAACAGCACAAAGTTCAGCTCATAAAATGCTTCCAATCAACAAAAACGAAACACAAGAAGAAAGGGTCCAAACCTCAAACACCCATACACCAACTCAAGCTTCCTTCACTCCAAAACCCATCAAGAACTTCATTTTCATGATTCAACCAAGAAAACTAAATGGAAAACTGTGAGTATTGCAGCAAAGGAGAAGGAAAACATAAATAGCTCTTCATTGAAACCAAAGAAACCACCATGAAAATGCAAAGAACCACCTCCAAGCTCAAGCTTTCAACATGCAAATGGAAAATGCAAGAAGAGGAGTGATAAATCTCCCTTCCATTAAGCAAAAATAAGTGAAGTTGCAAGCAAAAGAAGAAGAAAAATGTATCCTTGGTCATTCCATAGCTCAAAACCGAAAACCCTACAAGCTCCCAAGAGAGAGTTCATGAAAAACCATGCAAAATGAAAAGTTGGAGCCTCTCCAGTGTGTGTTCGGTCTTCTCTCCTTTCATGACCAAGAATCCCAATAAAATGGTGGGGTCCACCTCTAAAGAAACCCTAGGGTTTTTGCCAAGTGTCCCACACATTGGGCTTCTACAAAATTGCCACTAAAAAGGGCCCAATACAGAAAATCCTAATTAAAGTTTCTAGAAAACTAAGTTGCAACTTAATTAAAATTGAAATGACTAAATGAAGATTCTTTAATGACCACGCCACCTCCTAATGCTCCAAAAGATGTCTCCAAAATTTCCCTGCAACTAAAAATGCAATTAATCAGCTCAGAAAATCCAAATTAGCGAAAATACGAATTTCCGAACAAATTAAGCAGAATTAGGAAAAACGGGAAATAATGGACAATTAAACACAATTCCCTGATTTATTTAAGTGCAATAAACTAAATACAATCAACAAAATATCAACTCATCAGTGACGTCCAACAAAGATTTTTTAAATGAAGAAGGCTGGATGCAAAAAAAGAACTAATGGGCTGAAATGAGAAGAAGCACGCGCTGATGGAGCTTTGCTGCTGCCAGCTGTCGCACGCACATTAGAAGAAGCACACACCTTCACAGCCCATACATCTTCTTCACAAAACGCTGTAGCCTTCAAGAAGTGCTTAGAGAAAATAAAAGAAGCCCACGATCCACCATTGGAGAAGGGTGTGACGCGCAACAACTTGGGAAATGGCCACGGCAGGTCCAGCACGTTCCACACATGGTCCAGTAGGTTGAAAGAGGGGGCTACACTTTAAGTCATTCATCTTCATTGATGCTGGGGGAGCCACCACAGACGCATGGAATAAGGGGGCGATGTTACTTTGCTGCAGGGCCGTTATTCCAAGAGGAGGAGGTTTTTTAAGTTTTTCATTGCTGGAGGAATGTGGGAGTCAGTAACCACCGAGAGAAAAAATGTAGCGCCTTAAGGGAAAAAGCGTTGTTACTTTGCTGGCAGAGCCGTCACTTGCTTAAGTTTTTCTTTTTACTTTGGAACGTTGTTTTCTTTTTAGAGTTTGGAGGCTTAAACATATTCACACTATTTTCAATTTTCAAGGAGATCTTTTATCACAATATATTCTCATTTAGACTCAAGCAACATGCTAATTTCAATTGAATGAATGAAGAAGCTCTTTTTCCATTTATTGTTTATTTTATGCAAGCGTTGCAACGAGGGTTGGTTTATTTCAATTTTAGAAAAGTGCACACAAGGTTACGATGCTTCTTGATGTAGGAATTTTATATTTGCTTTGAGAATAAAGGGTGCAGCCGCTATCCACTTAGGAAGGCATTTTATTTTGTTGTTTTTTAGACAAAAGCATTTCATTTTCCTTGAGAAACAGCTTACTCACTTACTCACTTGGTTTATTTTACTCACACATTTTATTTTAATGCTTGTCCCATGATGAATGTGTTTTCCTTTACCAATTTATTTCGCTGTTCCAATTGCTTTGCTTGAATGCGTGCAAAATTAATTGTAGTATGATTTTCTATTTTAGTGACCTACCTTTTATGTTTAGTATCTATTTTAATTCCACTGTTCACTTTAATGATTTTAATTATGCTTGGTACGTTTAATTTCCATTTTAATTTAGTCATTAACATTCACAAAACCTTTCATTAACCCCCCCCCCCCCACTTTGTGTTTGACCTGATTCTCGAACCACAGTTTGGTCCTTGAGAGACGACCTAGGAGTCACTTCCTAGTCTATCGTTTGCATGGGGTGCGACACTGTTAACTAGATGGCAAGTGTACCATATCGTTTCAAGTAATAAAAATGGTATAACCCATTATTGTTCTTCCCATGAGACTCGAAAGGCCTTATCGTTCGTGTGAATCAAAATCATAAGACTTCTGAAAGAAAAATTAATAATTGTCGTGGATGCAAGAGCAGAAAATAAACATGCAATGAGTGATTCAGTTGACGAGCAAAAAGTATGAATGAATGGAGTTGTTGGGGGTTTACAATTTCATCTAATCCGCTCTCTCTTATTTACTCCTCTTGTTTAAATTGCTTTATTATCTAATTGTTATGCAAACTTTCTTGGCCTCCCCTTAACCCAATCCCTCGGCGAAAAGGGCCTATTACTAATTACCAGCTCGCTATCCTTAGCCTCCCCTAGCAACTAGCAACACATTACAAACAGAAGCAGAAACAATTGATCGTCCTACCCCCCTATCCCTAGGTGGTATTGCTTAACCAAGGAATTACTCACCAGTTCGTGACATTACTGTACGTCCCCGTATCAATAAAGGCAAATAACAGTTACCGAATGAGTTAAACGATAAAAGCTTTAAGCACAGATGAGAACCCAACAATTGATAATAAATGCATATGAAAATCATATAATTAAACAAGAGTTTCAATAAAAGAGAGTATCAAAAGATTACATTGTTCCCCCAACAACAGAAGGGTTTAGTTCACCATTATCATGGTGAACCAAGATGAAAATAATGGAAGAAATGGAATACAAACCCTAGAAAAGATGAACAAGAGCCTAAGCATCCAAAAGATCCTCTCTAGAGAGTGAAAAATAGGTCTGGCCGCCCTCTTCTGTCAAAAGAATGAATCTAAACTCGCACTAGGGCTATTTATAACCAAGAAAAGTAACAAAATTCAAGCCCAGCCCCATCAGAGAACCGCCCGGCGACAGGGGTCTACCGCCCGGCGATTTGCCTGAAGCCACAGGACCGCCCGGCGGTTTGGTCAACCGCCCGGCGCTGGTCAACTGCACTCTGGTCAACTGGTTGACTGGTTGACTTTTCTGCATTCTGGTTGACTTTTCTGCACTGCAACCGTTTGACCTTCAACCTTTCTTTCCAGTCATCTCCAATTCTCATCAAAACCCTGCAAAACAATGCAAAACAAGAATAATATCGCTAAAGAGAACTTTTGACTCTCAAATGACTCAACTTAAGAGTTTTACTTGATTCTAAGCTCATTCTAAGCCAAAAGAGTGTGTTTTGATATCAAATTTATGCATGAAAATAACGGTTTTTCAACCGTTATCACAACCCCAAACTTAGAACTTTGCTTGTCCTCAAGCAAACAAAACAAAACTTGGCCTTCCACTTTTTCATCAAATAGTTCAACACTTTTCAAAATCCTTTTCTTCACAACAAGTTATTATTATTCAGATTTCAGTGAATCCTACCAAAACGCATGCATGCTTTCAATCCAATCATACTCACATAATCAAATATCTCCTAACAGATGTTTCATTCATGAATGATCAATCCACTAAGCATAGATGTAAACATGGATTTCAACAATTCTCACCAAGCAAGTGTTTCACTCAATTACTCAAGTGTTTAAGGAATCACTCCACTTTTTACTATTCACATGTCACATAGAACAATATTACCATTCATCTTAAAACAATTAGAATCCTTACATGCAGATGCCATCACAAGGACTTTTCCAAGGCTTGTAATGAGGCTGTGTTATCAAGAAAAATTGGTTTTTCTAGATCAAAAAATTCTTGAGTTAAAAGAACTATTTCATCATTGAAAAGGTTCAAGTTTAAGCTCATCTTTCATGCTTTTTTCTTTTTTATTTTTTCTTTTTCTTTACTTATGCATTTTTCTTTTCAACACTTGAGCTTAATGCTTTTCTTTTGCCTTTCCATTTTCCCCATGCAACCCCAAACTTGAACCTTTTCATTCCATACAATTATTCTCAACCCAACTCAAGACAAATAATTTCAAATCAAGGGTTTTCATCCTGTTTAAGGCCAAGGTTCAAAAAGGGTATAAGATTAAACTTTTTCGGGTGAAAATTTGGCTAAATAAGGGCTTCCAAACATGGCCTTGATCATATAACATAAACATGCAAATCAATCAATTATCAAGACTAAGGCAATATCATTCATGATTCCCTGTGAATAGTACATACATCAGTAAAGACTCTGGAGCTCAATACCTCACACAACATGCTTTCTCACACATCATTCATGAATCCTGCTTAGCATCATAATCACAATCATAAACCACTATACATTTGTTCATATAGTTAGTGAACCATTCACCTGGATATCAGCACACACACATTCTCAGTCATCAACCACATTCAATCATCATTGAATAACTCGTCATGCATCTTATAAAATGAAACCACCATCAGAATCAGTGTACAAGCCAAACACAGACACAAAAATAAAATGTTCCTATACTAAAAATCAAAAGTACAAAGGAAAAGGAAAGATAAAACCTGGGTTGCCTCCCAATAGCGCTTGTTTAACGTCACGAGCCTGACCCAATAAAGCTCAAACACCCATCAGTAGGTGTTAATATTCTCCTTATCACCAACTTTAAAATTTTATAAAAATAGAAAAATAAAAACAGAAAACAGAAAAATAAAATCAGAAAAAAGAAGAAAAAAAAATAAAAACAAAAAAATAAAAACAAAAAAATAAAAACAAAAAAATAAAAACAAAAAAATAAAACAAAAAAAATAACAACACCCCTCAGTAGGTGTTTATACTCCCCTTGCTTGATATTCTTTTCTTTTTCTTCTTCCTGCTGAATTTCTTCAGAAAATTAAGAACACCAAACACTTGTTTCCATGTTTTAATCATAGGAACTTTGATCTCCAATTTCTTGAAGATCTCCATGGAGCACATAAATTTCTTTTCTTTCCTATGATATTTCTTTTGAAGAGAAAGGGGTTTTGCATGTGATATTTTCTTCTTTCCTCTCTTCCTCTTTTTCTCACTCTCTCCCCTCAACTTTCTCTTTTTCTTTCTTTTTATTTTCTTCTTTATTTTTGCACATTTTTTATTTTTCTTTTTTCTTTCAACCACTTGAATGATAAAGCTCCCTGGATCTTGAAATTTAGGAGGTAATGTCCTCTGTATGAGTGCACTGCAATTTCCTTGCACCTCAATAGTTTCCTTCTCAATATACTTCCTTGTTTTTATGAGAAGTTCTTTCAAAAATTTCGCATCTGATGGTATTTGGTGAAGTGCCTCAGAGAATGGTATGGTTATTTCCAATTTCTTGTGAATCTCCATAAAGCGCTCCAACTGCTTTTCTCTCTCCTTTCTAGAATATATCTTTGGATAGGGCAAGGGTTTTTCATACTCCCTCTCTTTCAATTTTACAACCTTTTCTTTTATCTTTTCCTCATCAACAACCTTATCACTTTCAGAGCTAGTGGCTCGAATATCCTCCCTAGAGTTAACCTCAGTATTAACCCTAGAATTCAATATTTCATTGGACTGACACATTTGTATCTCCAACCTTTTATTTCTTGCTTCACTCTCTTCTGTAGAGGAGAGAGTAATTTGGATCAGTCGTTCCAATGTCTTGTTCAATCTGTTGATTTGCTCATTCAAAGAAGATACATGTTGCCCTAATAGTAATTGTTGATGTGGTTCTCCTGCTTGTCCACTCCAACCTTGATCCGTGCTTGAGTGAGGTCCCCACCAGTAGTTGAAATTATTTTGATAGAATTGAGTGCCCATATAATCAAATTCTTGTTCAAACTGCATTCTGCAAAAATTAGGCACAAAACCCTAGAAAACATTTATTAGAACAAAAATAAAAACAAACATAAAATCAAGTCAAACTCAACCAATTCACACTACTTGAAAAAGTTAAACCTCGAGTCCCCGGCAACGGCGCCAAAAACTTGTTAACTGGATGGCAAGTGTACCATATCGTTTCAAGTAATAAAAATGGTATAACCCATTATCGTTCTTCCCATGAGACTTGAAAGGCCTTATCGTTCGTGTGAATCAAAATCGTAAGACTTCTGAAAGAAAAATTAATAATTGTCGTGGATGCAAGAGCAGAAAATAAACATCCAATGAGTAATTCAGTTGACGAGAAAAGAGTATGAATGAATGGAATTGTTGGGGGTTTACAATTTCATCTAATCCGCTCTCTCTTATTTACTCCTCTTGTTTAAATTGCTTTATTATCTAATTGTTATGCAAACTTTCTTGGCCTTCCCTTAACCCAATCCCTCGGCGAAAAGGGCCTATTACTAATTACCGGCTTGTTATCCCTAGCCTCCCCTAGCAACTAGCAACGCATTACAAATAGAAGCAGAAACAATTGGTCGTCCTACCCCCCTATCCCTAGGTGGTATTGGTTAACTAAGGAATTACTCACCAGTTCGTGACATTACTGTACGTCCCCGTATCAATAAAGGCAAATAACAGTTACCGAATGAGTTAAACGATAAAAGCTTTAAGCACAGATGAGAACCCAACAATTGATAATAAACACATATGAAAATCATATAATTAAACAAGAGTTTCAATAAAAGAGAGTATCAAAAGATTATATTGTTCCCCCAACAACAAAAGGGTTTAGTTTACCATTGTCATGGTGAACCAAGATGAAAATAATGGAAGAAATGGAAACCAAACCCTAGAAAAGATGAAAAAGAGCCTAAGCATCCAAAAGATCCTCTCCAGAGAGTGAAAAATAGGTTCGGTCGCCCTCTTCTGTCAAAAGAATGAATCTAAACTCGCACTAGGGCTATTTATAACCAAGAAAAGTAACAAAATTCAAGCCCAGGCCCATCAGAGAACCGCCCAGCGGCAGGGGTCAACCGCCTGACGGTTTGGTCAACCGCCCCGCATTGGTCAACTGCACTCTGGTCAACTGGTTGACTTTTCTGGTGGACTGGTTGAGTTTTCTGCATTCTGGTTGACTTTTCTGCACTGCAACCGTTTGACTTTCAACCTTTCTTTCCAGTCATCTCCAATTCTCATCAAAACCCTGCAAAACAATGCAAAACAAGCATAATATCGCTAAATACAACTTTTGACTCTCAAATGACTCAACTAAAGAGTTTTACTTGATTCTAAGCTCATTCTAAGCCAAAAGGGTGTGTTTTGATATCAAAGTTATGCATGAAAATAACGGTTTTTCAATCATTATCAGACACCCATCAAATTTTGGCGCCGCTGCCGGGGACCAACGGTTCGTTTTTAGGTCTTTGTTGTGTTAGTCTGTGTTGTGTTTTGTCTTGTGTTGTGAGTGTGTCGTTATGTTTTGTGTGTGGTGTCATGTGTTATTACATTTAGATAGCTTAGGTTGCATATGTCATGTGTGTGGTGTCATGTCTACCTACTTTGACTTTGTGGATATTGCTTCTTCTACCTGTGTCTATGATTATGATTCTCCTTCCGGATCTAACTCTGATATTACTTCTCATGCATATTCTGCTGACTTTTATGTTGAAAACAATATGACTCATCCTCCCATTCTTGAGAGTGCTTCTAGGGAGCCAGCTTCACTTAATGAGGATGATGTTCATTGCGTTCTCACCTTTGGACTGATACATTTCCTGCCTAAGTTTCATGGTTTTGCACGTGAATGCCAACATAAACATTTGGAGGAGTTCCACACCATTTGCTCTTCAATGAAGCCTCCACATGTCTTTGATGATCACATGTTCTTAAGGGCATTCCCACACTCATTACAAGAAGCAGCAAGTGATTGGTTGTATTGTCTTCCTCTAGGATGCATCACTTCTTGGGAAGATCTTAAGCATATGTTCTTGGATGAATTCTTCCATGTTCCGTATGGTTCTGAGCCTACACTAGAGGAGTTACTGAAGCAGATGGTCATGCAGAATATTCAGCTCCAGCAAGAGATCAGAGCTTTCACTTAGAGTTTGACTGATCAGATAGGGCAGATGGCCACTCAGCTTACTGAGGAACAATCTTATGTTTCAGAGGAATCACCATTTCAGGTTGTTCAGCTTCCAGATGATGTTGGTGCCATCCACATAGGAGATGGGGAGCACAGTCATGAGCTTACTATTGCGCCATCTACTTTCCCTCCCTCCTATGTCCCTACTCTTACACCTGAGGAGACTGATGAAGAATTTGAGGACCAGACATATATGAGCAACACTTTTGAGATAGGTAAACTAACTTTACCTTCCACCACTCTACCAATCTTCAGGGAAGTGGAGGTAAACATACCTATGGTTGATTTTGTAGTCGATGATTATGATGTTGAGGGGTCTGTTGATGATTATGATGTTGATGAGCATGCTTTTCATTTCCACTCTTTGCATGATGAGAAACAACCTTTGCCATATTGTCTGAATGTTTCTTCTCCATGCACTGAACATGAACCTGATCCTGTTATTGATATTGTTTCTACATTTGAAATTGATTCATGTTCTGAAGGTTTATCTGATGTTTAGCATGTTACACTGGGATTGGGTGTTATACCCCTGCATGTTATTTCTGTGGAACCACATGGCACTAACCATGTTGCAGGAAGTACGTATGGATTTGATCAACAGTACCCCGCGGTGGAAAACAAGGGTGTCAGTACACACAACAGTTTGAAGATCAATAGGCCCCAGATGAACCCGCTCATCAACAATCACTTCTTCTTAGATCCAGTTGTGGAAGACATATCTCTTCTGGATCAGATTTGGAGGATGAAGCAATTCTTCCTCAAGACTTCTTCGCTGAATCCTGTTGTGGAAGACATCTCCCTGCAAGTCCAAAATTGGCAACTGCCACCATGATCAGGACAGTTTTCTTTTTCCTTCTCCTCCCTTTCCCGCTTTTATTGCCCTTGTCCTTGTCCTGTTCACTGTTATGATTGCGATCTTATGCTTGTGACACATTGAGGACACTGTGTAGTTTAAGTGTGGTCTATTGGGGGAGATTCTAATTTTTCTTTGATTAGTTTCTGTTTTCTGCGTTAAATTTTTCTTTTCTAGGTAGTTTTTGTTGTGTCTTATGTACAGTTTTGCATGTTTCTCTTGATTTCTGGACTTTGTTTAGGTTGTAGATGCATCTTTCACTTCATTGATACTCTGATTGGTTGGAAATTCATGCTTTTCTTTGCTTGGAAAGATGATTATGATGTTTTAGAGGTTGATTTGATTGTGACAGAATTACCCTGTGTGAGATTTGGGCCACTTGATATTCTTTCTTGTGTGTGAAATGTCTCTTGATTGCTTGCCCATATGTCTTGTCTTGGCTTGACTCTGTTGATAATTCTTGGTCAATAATATAGTCCAATTTCATTTTAAATTCGTTTATAATGTAATTGGGTCAAACTTTATGACTTTGGGCCCATTTTTGGTCAACATTTAGATCAAGCCCATAGTAAGGCATTTTTGTAATTTGGGGGTTTCAAAACCCCAAATCATATTTTATTTCTTCCATCCTCCCTCATTTTTACGTTTTCTCTCTAGGGTTTTAAGCTTGGGACGTCTTTTTTCCCCTCCCCCTGAGTGGTTTAGGTTCTTTCTTTCTTTCATCCTATTTTATTGTATTCAATCTATTTCTAATTGCAATTTCATTTCCGTTTTTGTGTTCTTCATTCATTCTCGTTTTCAATTAATGGCATTCTCTATAGTTTTAGTTTTTCCTCTTTCGTTGTTGTCCATTTACGTTTTCTAGTTCAATTTATGTTTTGTAGTTGTATTTAGTTTCCCATTCAATTCTAGAATTGCATTTTGTTGCAGTTTTATTTCCGCATTTAATCCAATGATTTCAGTGTTGTTTGGTTGTTTTAATCTCACTTTAATGGTAGGTTAGGTGTGCTTGATTGGGCATTAATGAAATTGCATCATTTCCATGAGATTTCTGAGTTGGAAGTGTGTTTTTGCTGCTCCGATTTGGCTAATATTCAATCTATTTTGCGCTTGCGATTGGTGTCTAACCTTCGTTTAGTTGATTAGGCTGTATGGTGCATGACTGATTGGACTTGTGCATTGCATTCGCTTAGTTTGTAATTTTGAAGACCAGATTAGCCTTCACTTAGTTGAGTGATTTGTGTTGGATTTGGATCAGAGTAATGCGTAATTATCGTTAATTTGTGATTGGAAGCATGTAATTAAGTTAATGACCAACCATTTTAATTTTTTTGTTTACATTTGTGTTTATATTCATGTTTTAATTTAGTTCATTTGCATTCACAAACTCTTCACCAACCCCCACTAAGTATTTGACCGAATTATTGAACCACATTTGGTCCTTGAGAGGCGACCTAACAGTCACTTCCTAGTCTATACTTCATTCTTATTGCACATTAAATTTGACTCGGGTGTGTCCCCGATCACCTGAGCTTGCCAAACAAAGTAGCCATATTCATGTTTGTTAAATCTTTGGATTCGGATATGGCTGTTACCTTTGGTTGCCAACTCCTATTTAGACTCTTTAGGATCTTGATGTTGATTTCTTCCTTTTCAAAAGCTTTGTTGAGAACCATCAAGTGGTTGACAATATGAGTAACCTTTTCTATACATCATATATGGTCTCTCCAGCTTTCATCCTAAACACTCATATTCCTGCACCAGGGAATTCTTTCTAGCTCTTTTGACTTCATCTCTGCCTTCGTGAGTAACTTCAAGTACTTACCACATTTCTTTGGCAGTCTTGCATTAAGAAACCCTGAAAAACTCATCCATAGTAAGAGCAGAGGCAATAAAATTTCTTGCTTTAACATCATATTGTGCTCTTCTATTTTCCTCTTGAGTCTACTCAGCAAAATTTTTCAAAACAGTTTTTCCATTAATCAATTGAGTGGGTTCAAAGGGACCATTAAGAGTAGCATCCCATACACTTTTGTCTATTGACTCAAGAAAGATTTGCATTTTGATTTTCCAAAAAACATAATTTTCGACAACAAATAGAGGTGATCCATTTGTGGATACACCTTCACCGAAGGTTTGAGAAAAAAAATCCATCTTCAAGATTGAAAAATCGATTATACAAAAAGGTTAATCGATTTATTTTTCAAATAATTTTTGAAAATAAGCTCCGGTGCCAACTGTTAGCATTGATGGACTTTGTTTCTCAACACCAAGAGGGGGGAGGGGTGAATTGGTGTTTTATAAAAACTTGCACTTTTTAAATCTTTTTCGAAAATGATAGTGTTCTTGAAATCTTTCTTGTGCCGTAAGCAATTATATGTGCAATGTAAAATAGTATGCGTATATGACAGTAAAATATAAGCGCAAATGTAAAGAGATAGGGAGAAGAAAAACAAACTCAGTTTTTATACTGGTTCAGCCTCAACGCCTACATCCAGTCATTATCCTTATCAACCTTAGATTGGAGAGTAATTCACTATAATGATCAGAGTATTATAGCTAAGGCTTTATAGAGCAACTCTCAAATGTAAACACCTCACAAACTCTCAATCAAATATAGAATAACAAAACCTGCCACCACAGAACAACCTCGTCCTTGTCGCAACAAACCCTTTGAGATATCCCCTCTCAAAGTCAAGAGCACACCGCTCTTCTTTCTGACGCCACATGTACAGGGAGACAACAAATCCAAGATAGCAAGTCTTCTCTCCTGATCAAAAAAGATGCAACTTCAGTTGTGCGAAAAACAATCAGTAATTGCAGTCTATTCAAATTGTTTCTTAAGAATGCTTCAAGATTTGTCAAACTCTTTTCATTCTTGATTCTTGGAGCTTTTGACTAATCTATAAAACCTATTAGATGATATCAATCAGAATATGAAAATGTAAGTATGATCAATCGTTACAGAAAATCAAACAATGCGTCAATATATAGTTGATATCATTCCTGACGCAAAATAATCGATTAACATATTAATGCAATCGATTACATTAAAAACATGTAACAAAATCACAACAGTCAAAGCACTTAATTGAATGTTAAACTAATGTAATCATTTCTCATTAAATGCTTGGTTAAACACATTTAAAAATATGACCGTTATAGTAGTTATGTCAAGCATAAGCCAGTTTTCAAATTATAACAGACTTAATTGAATACACTAAGCATGTAATTGATTAAGCTTTAACACTTAGAAGAATTCTGAACAATTTTCTTTCCAAAACTCATCACAGCACATTTGAAAAATATATGTGCAAAAACATGAGTTTTAATCGATTCAAAATTAGTTGTTTTGTCTAATTTAAAAAGTCAAGTTGTCTGATGACCTTAATTGATTATCACAACACCGTAATCGATCAAGTCATGCATATATGCTTTTGTGCATGTGGTTTTCATATCACTAAAACATATTGTTGAGATTGTTGATAGAGGGAGTACTGATTTAGCTGAAACTATAATCTCAGAGTTTCTGGTTTTTGATGATGACAACACATAACTAATAACACATGTGTATTTTGTGTTACATGTTTATTGCTTTCATGATTATGATTATATGAGAACATGTTTGTGTTGTTTCTGTGTTGATAATTGCATTTCACTATGTTATATATGAGATTTTATTTGTGAATGCATGACAAATATTTTGGAAAAAGAAAAACCACATGCACTTTTGTTGAACTTTAATTGTGTGGTAAAACAACAGTTTTAATTCGACTTCATTTTGAAGTAAGTCGATTAAAACTCCTGTCTTTGCACAAAATTTTTCAAAGTATGCTGTGAGATTTTTTTTAAGAGAAAGTTTTTCAAAACTATGCATTATATTGTTACAAAGTCGACTTTCTTCTACATTAAATCGACTATATTCCGCTGCACTTAAAAATCTTTTTCCTTGTGTATCAAGAAATTTTTTAAAGGCATCAACTTTGAGAAAAAGATTTGAAAAAGACTCTGATTTTGAGTTTCACCAATTCACCCCCCCCCCTCTTAGTGTGAGAAATTAAGCCATACTATTTTAACAATTGGCACTAGTGCTGGTTTTCATAAGATATTTGAAAAACAAGTTGATTACTTTTTTCGTTAAATAGACTGATCCTGAAAAATGGCTTTTAGTTCTTAATAGACCACCACTATTTGCTGGTGAAAACTATGCATTTTGGAAAATTAGGATGCAAATCTTTCTTGAATTTGTGGACAAAGGTGTTTGGGATGCAACCTTGAATGGTCCATAAGAGCCTACTCATGTTTTAAATGGAAAACTTGTTTTAAAAAATATTTCTTAGTGGACTCAGGATGAAAACCGTAGAGCACAGTATGATGTTAAAGCCAGAAATGTAATTTCTTATGCACTAACTATGGATGAATTTTTCAGGATTTCACAGTGCAAAAAAGCCAAAGAAATGTTGGAAGTCCTGGAGGTTACTCATGAAGGAACAGACGATGTCAAGAGAGCTAGAAAGAATTCACTCATTCAGGAATATGAATTATTCATAATGAAGACAAGGGAGACTATTTACGAGCTACATAAAAGATTCACACATATAGCAACCATCTTATGGACCTTGGGAAAGTATTCAACAAGGAAGAGAGCAACATTAAAATCTTGAAAAGCTTGAATAGAAGCTGGCAGCCGAAGGTCTCGGCTATATCTAAGTCGAGAGATCTCACAAGTATGAATATGGCAACCTTGTTTGGTAAACTTCGAGAACACGAGTTAGAACTTGGAAGGCTGAAAGAAAAGGAACAAATTGAACAGAAGAAGTATATTGCCTTAAAACCCACAAGCAGAAAAGCTTCAAAGAATGTGGAATATGAAGCTGAATCAGAGACAAAACTAGACAACAAAGAAATGATGAGCATGGTGGTAAGAAAATTTAATCGTTTTATGAAAAACAAAAGTTCATTCACTGACCATGCAGGTACTGGAAAAGGAAAGAAAGTTGCAAGAATCACTACTGTCCAGTGCTATGAATATGCAAAAGAAGGACATATTAAACTAGAATGTCCAGACCTGAAAGTCAAGCAAAAAGCAAGCAGAAGATTTCCTCAAGACAAAGGCAGGAAGCAGAACAGTGTTGGAAAACAGGTAGGCTTTGTTTCAACACCAAGAGGGGGGGTGAATTGGGGAGGTTTCAAAATCAAAGTCTTTTTAAAATCTTTTTCAAAAAGCAGAAACCTTTGCACAATTTCTTGAATCACAAGTAATAAAAAATTTAAGTGCAATAAAATATCAAAGTAGACTACGTTAATCATAGAGTCGACTGAATGTAAAAGAGTAGGGATAGAAAATTCAAAAGCAGGTTTTTATACTGGTTCGGCCTCAATGCCTACATCCAGTGTCCTTCCAATCCCAGGAAGCAAATGCACTATAATGGTCAAGGTTTTTGCAACAAGGCTTTTATAGAGACCTCCACGTCAAAAATATAAAACACCTCTCTAACCCTCTAACCAAAATATAGGCAATACAAACAACAAGATTTGCAGCAAGATATCCCCTCTTCTATAATCTGCAACCCACTTTGAACAATCCTCAAAGTGTCCAGACTCCACGAGTCACCCCTTGTAATCACAACAAGTACAACAGCCACAATCTTTACAAAGATTGAGTGAAATCCTGATCAGCAAGTCAGCACTGCAATGTGCATAGTATGATCAACCAGTAAGCACAGAAAAATCTTCCTTCAGAACTTCTTCAAAGAATGATCACCACGGTCTTCTTGATGAGTTCTTGGAGCACTAAATCACAAAGAATCAATCTAAAACAGAATATGAAAATGTCATTTCTTCCAAAAGTTCTCTGAATAACTCAGGTCTCGTCTATTTATAGATTTCTATGAATGAGACGCTCATGTAGTCAACTAAGCTACTAGTTGAGTCGACTGTCCTCTGACAGTTATAACAGATAAGTCAAAGTAGTAGCTGTCAAGTCACACAAATTAATTCCACATTCAATACAGTTGACTCTCATTCATTGCTTAACTAACTTTTGAAAATATAGTCGTTACTGTTAACAAGTATAACAGAATTTCAAATCAAACAACTAAATGAGTCGAATGCACATTGCACATAGTCGACTTAGACACTTCAGCATATATTGAAATTTTTTTCAATGTAAAATCTCACACAACACTGTATTTGAAAATTTGTGCAAAGTCTTTAGTCTTAATGATTCAATTAATAATGAAGTCGACTTAGGACTTGCATATTTTCCACACAATATAAGTTCATCAAATTGCATGTGGTTTTCCATTTCCAAAATATATGTAATGCAATCACAACAGATGTAACATATATCATAACAGTGAATATGCATTCATATATCAAGATCAACACAAAACATGTTCAATAAGATATCAACCAATAAGTGACAAAACATGTAACACATAACAAGACATGTGTTATTAATAATGTGTTGTCATCATCAAAAACCAGAGTGATTAAAGCACTCTGAGATTAAGGTTAGCTAAACCAGTGCTTCCCTTATCAACAATCTCCCTTTTTTTATGATGCACAACCATGATTAATAAACAACCATGTTTGCACACAAACAACTCATAAAATCACTATTATATCAAACAAATAGAATTAACTGATTTTATCCAGTATCAAAGTATCAGAGCAAATGTATCAGAGCAAGTTCAAAGTATATTTCACCCTAATTACTCTGAATAAAGCACTATCAAGCAAACATTCACATAATAAGCAAAATAATCAGATTAACTAATCTTTCACAATATTTCTCCCCCTTTGTTCATTAGCAAAAAAGGTTTGCTTTTAGATATGTATATGTTGATAACCAGAAAAATATAGAGATGCATCAGTTAAGAAATAAGCAGTTTAAATATGCAATGATGCTCCCCCTATCACAGATATTCACATGAGATATATAAGCTCCCCCTAGAATGTAGGCATGTGAAACATCTATACAGAGACCTTTTCAGTGTCGCGTTCTTCATGTGATCTTTTACTACTGGTAGCCAGTTTGTAGGAGTATTATTCCTTATGGCATGAAGAAGATGGACATCTTCTGTAGTCATTCTATCTTTTCTTATTCTTGCGGGCAGAATATTCTTTTCCACTAGATGTGCCATAATATTTTCTTCTTCCAGTAGTCCCTCATGTGCAAAAACATTTTTTGTGTTGTACATACCAGGAAATCTCAGTCATGCCCTGTATATCCGTTTCATTTTTAACAAGGTATTGATCTCAGTAGTGGGAAGATGAGATAAAACCCCCTCAGATGGCAAGTTTGTGATAATGTTCCAGATGAAATCATTAATATGGATATCAATGCCTTTTACCTTGGAGTATATGACATTGTTTTCCACCTTCAGGTTGTGGTAGAAGACCTTGACGAGATCGGGATACCAGTATCCTTTCATTTCTACAAAGATTGATAGCCATTGTCTCTCAAGCCAGTAACGAAACATGAAGCCTTCATTCTTGAACAGATTCAGATTAATGCTCATAGGATCAACAACAGTTTTAGGGGTGGCATTGAAGAACTGTTAGAATGGCTGCAGCGGAATGGTTAGCGTGGAATAACAAACCAAGAGGGATTTTAATATAAATGTGTATCTTTTAATTTCTTCTCAATTTATCTTACTATGCAAATAATAAATATAAATAAAAGAGTAAGTTGAGAGAAATTTGCACGGATGATTTTTATATTGGTTCGGATCTTACCAATCCTACGTCCAGTCGCTTATCTCAAATCAAGATAAACAGTTCACTAATCACAAAACAATTACAAACTACATTCACAAAGAAACAATTTGTAAAAGTTTAGAAACCACCTCTCTTGATACCACAAGAGATGAACCTGCACCTCCTTTGAATCTTCACAAAGGATGAAACACCTCCTCCGAATACTTCACGAAGGATGATCCTCTTCCAAACACCTCCTTAAACGCACCAAGGATGAACCGGTTATTTCCTCTGTCACCGTAGTAGCACTTCAACAACTCCATAGACAAGAGTTTCACAAGGGAAGAGTTGTTGTTGAAGGATAAAGGGAGCCTATATATAGACTCAAGCAAATACTCTTCCATTCTTCGAAATTGGCCATTTAACGCTTTTAATCGATTAATACAAGTGTTAATCGATGAAAATGAGTACAACGGCTAGTTTTCAAAAGTAGAAAACTCCAACGGTCAGTTTTAATCGATTAAAATGAATTTTAATCAATTAAAATGAATTTTAATCGATTAAAACAGAAAAAGTTGAGTTTTTAGCTTTTACTTGTTTTAATCGATTAATACTAGTTTTAATCGATTAAAACAGTGCGATTTTGACTCTTAACATCAATTACAAAGTATGAAAGTACATGGAATCAAAACCTACTACAAATCTAAGATCTAAACATTTAAACTACAATTATTACAAAAGCTTTTCATAACAAAAATAAGTCTTCAAAGGTTCTTCATGAATCTTGATATATCTTGACTTGATTTGGACATCATCAAAACTTCATCTTCATCATTTTGCTAACATTCTTCCCCTTTTTGATGATGATAAAAAACTCCTTTGATTTAAAGCTTTTGATAATAATCTGGATAAAACACAACTTATGGAGGAAAAGAACATTAGTTAATAATAATAAGCTTTAAGATATTTTCTCCCCCTTTTTGATCATAATTAAAAAGTTGTGTTTCATGCCCCCTTAATAAAAGCATGTATGCATATGAGCTAAAATATATTTCAAATTTAAAGATTCATTTAAACATACACAATAGGAGATTTAAAGCATATAATTTTGGGATAAAAAACTTAAAAAATCATTTTTTTAAACATACATTGAATCATACCAGATAGGAATTTAAAAAAAGAATATGGTTGATTTCCAAAATGCACAAAATGAAATAAATGTAATCGTAAGAGATTTTTAAATATTCCTAGATCTCTTCTAATGTTACCCCTTTAGAAATGTCTCCATAATGATAATTTGTTGAGATCTTCGTCTTGAGGATTGTCATCACTCTTCTCTTCATTTCTTGTCTTTGTCAAATCTTCAAAACTGTCTGCATCAGATTCATCTTACTCAAGAGGTTTTGCCTCAAGGTCCACAATTTTATCAACATGCTTGGAATAAAAATTTTCTAAAATTTTGTTGTTTTTTTTAAAAAAAAAATAAAAATTTAAACATTGTCCTTTGGGTTATATTAAAAAAAAGGGTTAAATATGTTTTTAATCCCTATACTTTGGGGCGATTTTGGTTTTAGTCTATTTTCAAACTAAGGTACAATTTAGTCCTTCAACTTTAGAAAACTCTGGTTTTAGTCCTTTTTACCAAATTTTTTTAACTTTATTTGTTGTTTCAAGCACATTTCATTATAGCATTTGGATTGTTTACACTGTTTGACACATTTTTGCTTCAATGTTAACTGAGAAACGCGTTTGAAACAGCAAATAAAGTTAAAAAATATTTGGTAAAAATGACTAAAACCAGAGTTTTCTAAAGTTGAAGGACTAAATTGTACCTTATTTTGAAAATGGACTAAAACCAAAATCGTCCCAAAGTATAAGGACTAAAAACATATTTAACCCTAAAAAAATTGAGATCATTTTACAACCCAAATATATCTACCACTTGGAACACCAAAATGCTTAATTTTACATTTATTTGAGGTATGACCCTTTTCAATACAATAAAAGCATGATACAAAGTTTGTGTTCCTATAAGTTGTTCCTTTTTCTATCCATGTTCTACGGGTTCTATTATTATGTTTATTATTAATTTTAGGAACATACTTATTTTTCACAACCTTATTTTTATTATTTTTACTACATTCTCCTAAGGTTGTGTTGTTTAGTAGTTTCTTAAAATTTTCACAAGAAGCACATTCATCACTACTAATATATTTACCTTTTTCAAAAAATATAATTTTATTTTTCAAATTTTTATTCTCTTCGAGAATATTTTCAAAATTTGATTTTAAATTTTCATTTTCTTCAAAAATATTTTCAACATTTAATTTTAACTCCTTATTTTCTTTAGAAATGTTCTCAAAATTTAATTTTAAATTTTTAAAATCTTTTTCAATTTCTTATGAGCTTTATCTAATTTTTCTGATTCAACTATTAAAGTAGCATAAGTTTCATGCAATTCACTTTCACTAAATTGACTATAATTATCATAATCGCTAGATGTACTTACTTGGCTTCCAGCGTCGTCGTCTGCAACTAAACAGACGTTTGGTTCTTCATCAGATTCGCTCAAATCAGAAATTGTTTCATTGTCTTCGTCCCATGCGATGTAGGCTTTCTTTTTCTTGAAGAATTTCTTTTCTTTTATTTCTTCCCTCTTCTTTTGATTTGGGCAGTCCGCTTTTAAGTGCCCCCTTTCTCTGCAACCATAACATTTATAGTATGAGGAAGATCTTTGATTTTCTTTCTTTTTAAATTTTAATCTTCCTTTGTCTTTTGATTTCATGAACCTGTTAAGCCTTTTTATCATAAGTCTCAAATTAATTAACAGATAAGTCAAAGTAGTAGTTGTCAAGTCAAACAAATTAATTCCACATTCAATACAGTTGACTCTCATTCATTGCTTAACTAACTTTTGAAAATATAGTCGTTACTGTTCACAAGCATACAGAATTTCAAATCAAACAACTAAATAAGTTGAATGCACATTGCACATAGTCGACTTAGACACTTCAACACATATTGAAATTTTTTTCAATGTAAAATCTCACATAGCACTGTATTTGAAAATATGTGCAAAGTCTTTAGTCTTAATCGATTCAATTAATAATGAAGTCGACTTAGGACTTGCAGATTTGCCACACAATATAAGTTCATCAAATTGCATGTGGTTTTCCATTTCCAAAACATATGTAATGCAATCAGAACAGATGTAACATATATCAGAACAGTGAATATGCATTCATATATCAAGATCAACACAAAACATGTTCAATAATATATCAACCAATAAGTGACAGAACATGTAACACATAACAAGACATGTGTTATTAATAATGTGTTGTCATCATTAAAAACCAGTGTTTCCCTTATCAACAATCTCAACAAAGAGCGCATATATAGCTTGGGAAAACAGTGGTACAGATTCTTTTAGTGATGAACATTGTGATCGTGAAGAAGAATCCAACATTTGCTTCATGGCAGGCTCAACAAGATATGATTATGATAGTGATGAAAAGTTTGAAAACGAGCCAATTGAAGTCAAGTATGACATGTTGCTCGATGCTTTTCAGGAAATCCATGTTGAGGCAATGCGACTTCAATATAAGGTTAATCGACTCAACTCTGATAGAAGAGATTATGAACATATAATTAATAATTTGTTGGAGGATAATCAAAAACTGAAAAAGGAATTAGATATTGTCTTAGAATCTGAAAAAACTGTTATAATTGAGACTAAAACAATGGAAAAGGAATGTAAAAAATGCCCTGCTCATATTGAAAACATTGATTACTTGACTTGCACGTTAGCTAAGTTTACTCAGGGTAAAAACAATTTAGATGTTGTTTTAAGGTCCTCTGGCAGAGTTGTTTATAGACAAGGAATAGGATACAAATCTCAAAGTAATAGGTCAAATGCAAAGAAATTTGTTGATATTAGCAAACTTGTTACTCATGCATGCTTTTACTGCAATAACATTGGTCACACTGTTAGAAATTGTTATTATAGAAAGGTTGGAGTTCCAAAGGGAAAATACAGATGGATTCGAAAGGAACAACCTTCTGGAACTAACAAGTCATCACCCAAATTCAAATGGGTACCAGCGTCGCAACATTTTGATTGTTTTGCAGGGAAGTAGCTGCAGTGAAAGGCAATGCTCAACTCAAGAATGAATTACATGGTGATTTCAAAAATCTTGAGTTTCTGCAAATGGTAACTGCTGTAATTCCATTACATCATGCATAATAATTGTTGATATGATTGATTGTTGATGCATGATTGCTTGTATGACTGTTTGAGATTGTTTTGTGAGAAAATGCTTTTTCCCGAATTTTAACCGATTGGATTAAGTATGGAGTCAATTATATTTTGAAGTATGACTGTTTCTGTCTTTGAAATTGCTTTCATACATAAGTCGACTTTAAACTTAATAAACTCGATTAAATATTCATATTTTGTGGATTCTGTGTTATTGAAATTTAAAATCTTGAATCAAATTGATTGATTGAATTTTTGGTACGAAAATTAAAATGTTAATCTTTCCTTCCAAAACTAATTCTGCTTTGTCTTATATCTAAAACACCGGATTCGATTCACTCATCTTTATCAGCGATATCTGAATCTTTACTCTCCTCCACTCTATGACCAATACTCCTCTCTGTGTAAGAAATAACTTTTAGTTCTGCTCAATGCAAAAGAGTGAAGACACTCGGTCAGAAGAACATGAGACGTCCTTCAGAACTTGAAGGATGGATTAGTGATGACGATGTGCAATCAAAATTCCTTGACTGCTGGAAGATGCGGACTCTGACAACGCACAAGTTTATAAAGCTAAGCTTTTTCAGAAGTGAAGGCTTCCAATTCCAAAACTGGCTAAAACGCCAGGAGATAAAGAAATTCGTGGAGATGGCGGATCCATGGTATCCAGAGCTTGTGAAAGTGTTTTATTGCAATCTAAAGATCAGTAAAGGAACACTTTGCTCAAAGGTCAAAGGAGTAAATATTAAGCTTACTGATGAAGTTTGGACTGATATTACTGATAAGTGTGAAAAATAGTTATTTTTACACTTATAAATGATCTTAATCTTGTAATTATTTATGTTATTACTTAGTGAAATGTTAATAGGAAGTAGATTGTTACGTAAATTATTGTTTAGGAAAAGATGTATAAATGGGAATATGTCAGCCAATTCTCGCAGAGCACAAGCCAAATTCGTAGAGCCAAAAAAAAAAGATTCGCACAGCGCACCAGGGCCTGTGCGCTGAGCGAATAAGAGCAGTTGAAGAAAAACAAATTTTGAAATTTGCTTAGCGCACACATACTTGTGCGCTCAGCGAATAACAGTGCAACAATTAAAATAAATTCGCACAGCGCACACACTCTTGTGCGCTGAACGAATTAAGGAAGTTAAGTGGCTCTTAAAAGACGTGACAGAAAAGGTAGAAACGATCTCCTAACACGAAAAATAGAAAAATGCTCTAGAGAACTAGAGAAGACCATCAGGAGACCCTTCAAGACATAAAGACTTCACTTTCTGCAAGGAATTGCTGTAAAGAGTACGTTTTAAATGTCTAGGAGAGGCTAGTTTTTCTGTTTATTGGAATTGGTTGTATGACGATACATTAATGTAAATTTCCTGTGCAATATATGTCTCTGTTCTTGTTCTTTTCTTGACTTGCATTATATTATACGGAAGTATAATTCTTTTTAAAGGTTCTTTTGTACTGGGAAGTATTTTTAGAACCAGAAACGTAAGAAAAGAAACTAAAAGTGACTACGCTAGGAATAGCTTCTGTACTTTTGGTCATTCTAAACATCTTATTTTAATGCAAAATTATCTGTTGAATTAATTAAGGAATTAATAATTTAATGGATAATTTTAGAACTTGCTTTAAGGAATTAAATCAAGATACGCTTTTGTGAATGCTTGAACAGAGAACGTATTTTATCCAGGATGTTACTGTGATGTTAGTCAAAGACCAATTCCTGGCACACCAACTGTTTTATAAAATACCAAAAATAGTTTCTTGTATCGTTTTGTGTATTTGATATCTAATTGAGTTATAAAAGGAAGAATTGTCATGTGTTGCACAAGTCCCTTGGGAGAACGATACTTTACTTATCCACTGTATTACTTGTAACGATTTGGTATACTTGCCAAAAAGTTATCAATTTCTGGCTTAAAATTAGGAGGAGAAAGATGCCACTTAGGCATGGATGGCTTCCATAAGTTCTCGATTTATCAAGACAGTTTGAGGAATTTGGATGACATTCAAGACTATTCATAGTACAAGACTCGTGGTATGAGGAAGGATGATAGACTAGCTGTCTTCGTCATCTCATGGATACTCATGCCTAGAGGGAGTAATCACGCTCAGGCAACCAGTGAAGACTTATACATGTTAAAGGCATTAGAAAGAACTTTTTTAAGAGAAGTAAGAGCTGTCAAAATCATTTGTCTAAAGACCAAGAATTATGTTCTGGAAATGAAAGAAAAAATGTCACTTCAGAATCAGAATGAGGAAATTAAAAATGAAGATGGGTCGGATGAGGAAGAAAGTACACCTATCGAATTTGCTAACATGGATGAGGATGAAAGTGAAGAGGAGAATGTTGCTGAAGAAAGTAATAATGATATGCTCCTTAAAACATATCAGAGAAGAACAAGAAAAAAGTTTAAGAAATTAACTTGTTTTAGTTGTTGTTTGCTTTGTTTGCTTTTGTTTTTCCTCTATAGATGGCATTTTATGCCATTATGTTTTGATCAATATCTGATTGTAATCACATATCAATATTAATGAAATCAGATGTTTTGTTCTCATCAATCAGTACTATAAATGAGACTTAATCTAATTGTGTTTGGTTGAAATCGGTTGTGTTATGTATGGAGTTGAATGTATTACTTATTATTGTTACATTCACACATTTGCATATGCATATTATACCTGTGACAAATCTTATATTACTTTGGTTCTAAAATGCTTGATCTGGAAAGATCTTGAAAGGTTTTTGCAGGAACATTGCTTTTGGGGAGAATAAAACTAGAGATTCAACTCACAGGAAAAGCAAGCAATAAAGTCGATTACGACTTGGGGAAAATCGATTGTGTTTAACAGGGGTTAAAAATTCCATTATGTGGATTTTTGTTATCTTTAACTACTGTTATATGGGTTTTTAACTGTTTGATATTCAATATATCTCTTTGCTTTACATGTTTTGAAATGTTTAAGAGATTATATTGTTGTTGATGATTGATATTGTATCATTGTTCCATAGATATGTTTGCACTTTTGGATATGATACAATACTATCATATGCTCTGATATATTTTGTGGATATTGCATTGTGCATTTGGGTTTTTGAGATTAAAACATGCATAATGTTAGGGGGCATTGCATATGAGTTGAGAAATTTCACATGCCTTCATTTGAGGGGGAAAGATTTGTTTAATTCATGTGAATTTCTTTGACAAGGGGAGCATCATTATTTGTTTATCTGCATATCTAATATCTGATGCATCTCTGTAATGATTGATTATCTGCATATCGATACCATTGTGCATACCTTTTTTGCTAATTCCCAAAGGGGGAGAATGATATAGATTGGTATTTGGTTGATAATCTGCATTGATTTGTATAACATGGTTGTTTATTAATCATTGTTGTGCATCATCAAAAAAGGGAGAGATTGTTGAGATTATTGATAAGGGGAGCATTGGTTTAGTTGAACCTACAATCTCAAAGTTTCTGGTTTTTAATGATGACAACACACAATTAATAACGCATGTGTATTTTGTGTTACATGTTCATTGCTTTCATGATTATGATTATATGAAAACATGTTTGTTGTTTCTGTGTTGATCATTGCATTTCACTATGTTATATATGAGATTTTATCTATGAATGCATGACAAATGTTTTGGAAAAAGAAAAACCACATGCACTTTTGTTGAACTTTAATTGTGTGGCAAAACAACAGTTTTAAGTCAACTTCATTATGAAGTAAGTCGATTAAAACTCGTGTCTTTGCACAAACTTTTTCAAAGTGTGCTATGAGATTTTTTGAAGAGAAATTTTTTGAAAACTATGCATTATATTGTTACAAAGTCGACTATGTGCGCAAGCCATTCGACTATGTCTGTTATGTTTTGAAATTTTGTTCATGCTTGACATAACTGTCTAACGATCATATTTTTAATTTGGTTGACCAAGCATTAAATGAGAATCAACTGCATTAATTGCGTAATTAATTATTTGCTTTGACTGTTACTAACTGATATAATTGTTTTGTTCATTCGACTACATTAGTAGCTAAGTCGACTTAAGAGCGTTAGAATTGTGAAAAACTATAAATTGACTCGAATTTGAATCTTGTAAGAAGCTTAGTGATTCTAACAATTTTTGTGATATCTTTCAGATTAGTGCTCTCTTACAGAACATGGAAAAGCTCCAAAAATCAAAGAAGACCATGGTGTTCATCTTTTGTGGTTTCTTGAAGAGCAGGATTGTTGTGCTTTGAAAGTCTGATCCATTTGCACTTTGAGGTGCCTGTTGCGTGTTCAGGATTCTCAATATTTTGAAGATTAGCTTGTTTCCCTGTTGTGATTACAGGAAGAAGGACGTGTTGCGTTCTTGACTTTAAGGGGTTACTCAAAGGGTGAAGACAACAGGAGAGGGGATTCTTGTTGCTGGTCTTTTTGTTATATGCCTATATTTTTATTAGAGGGTTAGAAAGGTGTTTTATATTTTTGACGTGTGGTCGCTATAAAATCCTTGTTGTAAAAACCTTGATCATTATAGTGCATTTCCTTCCTGTGATTGGAAGGACACTGGTTGTAGGCAGGTTGACTGAACCAGTATAAAAACCAATGTTTGATTTCTCTAATCCCTACACTTTTACTTTCAAGTCGACTTTCTTTTGCATTAAATCGACTGTATTCTGTTGCGCTTAAAAATCTTTTTTCTTGCGTTTCAAGAAAGTTTTTAAAGGCATCAACTTTGCGAAAAATATTTGAAAAAGACTATGATTTTGAGTTTCACTAATTCACCCCCCCCCCCTCTCTTGGTTTGAGAAACTAAGTCATACTATTTTAACACAATACATTGTGATACACATATATAATCACTTCACAAACACAATAGTATGGATCAGTCAACACAGCATGTCAACAAATGTGACAAACATAATATATGCATATTTCAAAGTAAGCATGTACACATTCAACATATAACACGGTACACATTCATGTGTTTTTATTATCAATGTGATGTCATCATCAAAAACCAACATCATAGGGATTAGGTTCACCTAACATAGTGCTCCTCCTATCAAAAATCATCAATGACTCACTTCTTGGTTGCTTGTTTAATTCCATGCACCATATAACAATTATGTTGAGAAATAATCTTGTTTTGAAAAGAAGTATTTATATCATTCCTAGCATGATAAACCAATCATGGATAATTAGGTGACTTTCATTTTTCCTTAAGTGTATATTTTGAACCACACCAGTAGGTGATGTATTGTATAAACTTTCATTGTTTCATCATGTAATGAGCAAGAAAAATAAAGGAACAATTTTTAAATGTTATCACTCACATACAACCATAAAAAAATAAATCATACAACAAACCTTTGTCCATAAATATAAACACAAAGCAAACATATGTATGAGTTTTATCAACACATGTCAACATGCCCTAAAAGCACAAAAATGTATACAATAAATTAAAACATGGTTACACTTACCTTCACAAATGCAAATACATATTATTTGTAGTTCCAAGTCTTTGCCAATAATATTGTCTAATATTACCTTTCATGGGAACTACCTTTCAAGCATTAATATTGTCTAATAAAAACAAATCTTTAGCTTTTTAATTTAAAATAGACATAATTAAGTGTTTTCAATTAAGTTCCTATTAAATTGGATTGTCTATTGACTACTAAAAAATTTTATATTTTTCGATTGAGACCTTATTATTTACTTTTTTCATTAATTGGGTGATATAGTTACTATCTTTCTTTTGACATCGTACTTACTTGTCTTCACATGTTAATAAATATGAGATTTTATGATTAATATAAAACTATATTGCTATTATCACTAGTACAAAAACAGCGTACAACGTCGAATATTTTTTGCTTTTCACGTCAAATTCGAGAACGACGTTATATCGAGAGATGTTAAATTGACGTCGAATTTAAAAAATTTGACGTTAATTTAACATTGAATTTTGTCAATAGATAACGTTACTTTAACGTTGAATTTTATCAATATACAACGTTAGTAAATTTTTTTATTTATTTTTAATTAATTGTGATCCTTTTTTACAACTCTACGAGACCTGAAAAGCAGAAAAACAAAAAATTTCAGTTTTTGGTATTTTATAAAGCATGAACTATGAACAGTAATATAAGATCAATAACAAAGAACAATAACAAACAACAAACATGTTCAATCAAACAACAATAATAAACAAGTTCAACCAAACAACAACAACAACAACAACAAACAAGTTCAACAAATAAGTTCTTCAAAACGAAAACTAACCTTCAAAAGGTGGGTTCATGTTAAGACTTCTGCAAGTGTACCAAATCGTATCAAGTAATATAATTGGTAAGATCAAGTATTGTTTTCCCTAGAGATTCACGACCTAAATAATCATGTGATTTCTTGATTATTTATGACTCGAGAACAAAAAATTTGGTTTATAATGCGGAAAATAAACATGAATGCAAGTGTTTATCAATTGACAATAAGAATGCACAGATGAATGGTTGTAAATTGTGAGATGAGTATGTTGTTGGGGGTTTCGACTTCTCTTATCCACTCTCATGTATTTATGAATTCGTCTTCTTCATTAATGTTAATGTCACTTTCTAATTTATCATAAACCCGATGTCTCGGTGAAGAGATCCTATTCTTAACTATTAGTTTACAATGTCTTGTCTCCCTAGCAATTAATTGTGCATTACATACGCACAAAAGCTTAAAGGCAACCAACCCTTATATCCCTATGTCTAGGCAATACTGCTTTTGGGAGAGATTTCCCAGATCTAGATTTCCCCGTATGTGTCCATATCGACAAAATCAATTATCATGCTATGAATGAATTAAACAAAGCAAGCATGGAGTATAGAGGAAAAACCCTAACAATTAATGAACGAAGCATATATAATATAAATCAATTCAATACATGAGAGTTTCAAAGGATTACATCGATTCCCCAAAAACAATTGAAGTTTAATTCACCATAGACATGGTGAAACTAGATGAATAATGGAAAAGAATGAAAGATAAAACCCTAAAAGTTGAAGATAGGAGCTTTCACATCCAAATCCGCCTCCAAGGGGTGAAAAGGAGTGTTTCTACGCCTTTTTTTGTCAAAAGATGTCTCCTCTAGGTTTTCCAAATCATTAAATAGCTCGTAAAAATAACAGAAAACATAGCCCAAGCCCAGTTGATGGACGAATGGCTCCGAGAAGTTGACGCTGAACGCGCAATGCGAGCTTTGGCACCTCGAAGCTTCACCCGACAAAGTATTACGCAGCGGAAAATGAAATCGGAAGAAAACAAATGTGATCGGTTGAAAGTCCTAATCGAGAAGAGAGAATACGAGTTCGAGTGTGAACTCACCGAGATCGAGATCTGACTCAAAGAAACCCTAAGTTTAATCGGTGGAAAACCTAGAGAAGGGAGGAAAACCCGATTCGGACCGATTAATCAGTGTAAAACAGAGTTTAATCGGTGGAAAAGGTTTCAATCGGCTAAAAATGGAGGACAATGGAAGAAACCCTAATCTGAAGAAGATGTTCGGTGAAAATGATCAAATAAGGTTAGATCTAAACGGCTATGGCGAGAAAAATGAAGAAGAAAGTGGAGTCTGTGTTTGGCGGACGGATGGAGACGAAGACGAGCTCGAGAGAGAAAACGGAGCCCTCGATGAATGACGCTGGGAATGAAACTGAGAAATGAAATGGCCTCTGGAATATGCGAGATGGAAAATTGAAGAGTGATGTGCTGACGAAGCCAAGTTGCTTACGCGTGGCTGAGGTGAGAGGGACGCCACTCGTCTGAGATAGACTGGGGCAATGGTGATGGAGTGTGATGAGAGAGAAAGCACAATGAATAATTGGAAAATGAAAATGGAGGAAATTGTGCTGGAAAGTGGCTAGAGGGAGTCTTTGGACTCTCTAGCCTATGACTTTCAAGAGAGAATATTTTTCTGATTTAGAAAAGTCTATTTTCATTAATCTCAAAAGTCCAAATACAAGTGAGGAGCTGGGTATTTATAGTGACTCAAGCTCCTTACAACCTAAGCTACAAATACAATGAAAATGTAAAAATACAATAAAAGAGGATTGTGTTAGGAAGGATTCCATCACCAGTCGCCTGCGCTCAGCGTCCCACTTAGGGCACCCAGGCATGAAATAGCGAATAGTGGCGCTGAGCGCCCCTAGCAGGGCGCCCAGGCGAGAATTGCGGCTTAAAGTTGCGCTTAGCGTCCCCTGGAATGACGCTCAGGCATGAAACAACAAGTATCTGCGCTGAGGGCCTCTAAAAGGACACCCAAGTGTGGATTGCGACTTCTCTTCTTGATGTTTTTCCAGTTCTTCTGAGTTCCAACTCCTTGCTACTTCAACTCTTCTTCCAAATCATCTCAATTCTTGTTAAAACAAGGAAATCTAAGCATAAAATCAATTAATTCACCTTCAACTCTCTTATTCTCCTAACTTAAGCAAATTCATGATTTCAAGCTAGTTTCTAAGTTAAAAAGGGTGTGATTAGTATCAAAATTAAGTATCAAATAACGGTGTTTTCACCCGTTATCAGTTCATCGGAAAAAAGTGTTGCCACCAATGAGAGAGAAAGTAGAATGCGTCTATGAAGGAAAAGAACACGAAAATAATCGGTGAAAACAAACGAAAATCATACCTAAAGTAGTTAATTAACATGCATTTGTATCAATTGAAAGAAAGATTACTTGTGATGGTCGTCAATCTTCGTTTGAGAAAAGTTTGAGCAGAGAAGAGGGTATCGTGCGTTAAGATAAAGTGAATGAATTTTCAATCTCCCGCTTAAATATTTATTGAATTAACTAACCTTTTGACGTCTAACATTGGGGCATTCGATGTTTTATATTCTTTTACGACGAATTACAATTCTAAACAACGTTTAATAATTGCATTTATTTACAAAAATTCCACCGGTCATTTTTAACATTGGCTATTGAGTGGTTAGACGTTGAACACGTAACGTTATACGTTGTTTTTGCACTAGTGTATTTTGAAATGACAAACAACTTTTATTGTTTTCACTTAAAATGTATTGGGTAACAAAAGATGTAATACCCGATCTAAGATGTCATTAAACTCTTATCAAATCGCTTAATCATAGTCAAAATTTAACTATACATAGAAATTCAATTTCTTTTATTAAATCTCAAAATCAAACTCAAAGCCCAAAAATATGATTCATCAAATAAACGATAGAAAAAAAAATTAAATATCCTTAATACATTATTCTGCAAAACTACCAAAATAAAACTTTTTCTACTAAAACCCCAACACGTGTCCTAACAACAATGCATCTCCAACTACATTTATGTTATCATTGTTTCTATATAAAAATATGATTATTATAGTCACACCAAACAAAATAAGGATGAGCTAACATACAACCAACCAACCTTACAATCACCATTCACAAATGAGCAATATAAAAATCACATTAAATCCCTTAACCAACATTTTAACCACACCCATAATCATATCCTATAGTTCATAACACTTGTCTTACACAACATCTCAAATCATATTATAAAAACAACAATGCAACCACTCGTGATCTCACACACTAGTTCAACACACAAATGATATTATACACAATTTCAAAACAAAACACAAGTTACCTGAGCATAACGCATTGTCTCACACAAAACCACCTAATAAATTGCTTTCGCAATTTGCATGATCATAGAGTTTCCAGACTTTCACTCTTTAAGAACTAAAAAAATATCAGGTTCTCAACCACAACTCACGCACATAACTTGCTAGCCATTTGCTTACTAGTAAAGCTAAAATCCTTACTACTCTCAGTCTTACAAACGAAGTTCATTTCCATTAATGGATGGAATCATTAAAGTGAGTATTTTGATCTCTTGGTCATTCTAAGTGATAACATGGAAGAGTATGATAATCTTATTATCTAACATATTCTTAATTAAAAGAATAAAAGTCACTTAATATTTTTCATTAATCACAATATAATTTTATAATAACTATAAAATCTTACGCTTCTTAATATGTGAAGACAACTAAGCAATATGAGAAATCAATACAATAGTAACATCACAATTAATAAAAAATATTAAACAAAAATTAAAAAAAAAAACATAAAAATTTAAAATATTCAATAGATAATTTTTTTAATAAAAACTTATTTAAGAATAATGAAATTTATAAATAACTTAAAAATTAATTAAACCTTTAAAATAATTTAAAAAAATCATCATTATGTGACTCGATTAAAATTAGACACTATATTTGTTACGAGATAAGCCAAAGGAAACCAAAATAATAATCAAGAGTCCATAAATATATTAAAATTATTTAGATATATAAACTTAATTCTATAATACAACTGTTTTAAAATAAAAACCATTAAAAAATATATTCAATTAATTCAGATATTTACAAAAGGAAAGCATGTCTCTTGGCCAACGGAATTAACCAGCAACATATAAAATTAAAGTTTGCCTTTCAAGATTAAATATCCTATGCTTATCCTAAAAGTTATTTCGCCAAAAAAATCTATTATATTGTTCATGAAAGATCGGCATTCCAAATTCTAAAATAAAATAATCTTGATATTACACTACATAATTTTACAGTAATTTTGTTTTTATCTTGAAGTAAGAACACCGTTACCTTGTTCTAAAATGTTATTTACTTCTTCTTTTTTAAGTAAATAGTGATTTCCTGTAGCATATAATTACTTTGTCATAAATCACAATTTTTTTTAAATCTATAATATAGAGCTGTCAAAATGGATAATTCGACTTGACCCGGCCCGGCTCATCACGGGTTGGTCACTTAGTAAGTCAATCCAACCTGGTTCATTTATTAGCGAGCCAGAAAAATTCGAACCGGCTCGACCCGTAAACGGATTGGCTCACTGGTTCATTTAATTACAATTTTTTAAATAAAAAATTACAAACTTTCTATAATTCAAATCTAAACAAATTTCACTCCCAACATGGATTTTATTTAATTTTGAAAATATGAACTTAAATAATTTTTTCAAGCAAAAAAATAATAAATATTTTTTTATAAAATTAAAATTAAATTTTAATAAAATAAAATTAGGTAAGTGGGTTGGTGGGTCAACCCGACCCACCACGGGTTCAACCTGCATGAGTCGGGTTTAAATGAGCCGGGTTGAAATCTGGTCCGTATAAAAAAAATACAATTTTTTCAAACCTAACCCGGGCCGAGTTGGCCCGCGAGTTATGACCCATTTTAACAGCTCTAATCTATATCATGATTATTCTCTTCTCTTTTTCTTTTCTTTGCTTCTAACGAATATAAACTATTTGTAATAAAATGGTCAAGAAGAATTAAAAACTAGAGATGGTAAAATGAATGAAATCCTCAGTGGAATGACTAAGTAAACTCAAAAAACAATGAAAGTTTTATTTAACTAAAATTTTGATTAAATAGAGTAAAATTTGAGACATATTCTATTTGATGTTGATACGAAAATATTTCGTTAAACTTATTGTTCATGGAAAACATTTGAATACGGATAAAGTAATTAAAAGTTTTCTTTAACTAAAATGATTTAATATTTATTATTCAACTTCTAAGGACAGGTGTCACATAATAAATAAAAGTGTGATTACGTAAGAAATAAAACCTTACGAAAGTTTATCTGACTTTTGGATAAAAGATTTAAATACATTATGAAAGAATGACTCAGGATAATATGATATGGTTCTACCTAAAGTTAGACCTACTAACACGAAATCTATGAGTATTTTATTTTGCACACATCCCTAAAAGTATTCCATATTTTTTTGGAAACTAATATATGAATGACAAATGGGTAAGCCCTTTGATATAGTACGAAAATTGTTAATTTTCATTTTAAGTTTCTTTATATGTTGTCGTATTTCATAAACACAACTTACTCATTCTCGTAGATTTTTCGAATTTGTTTATTTAAATGATTTTTTGTGAAATTGTCCTAAAATGATAACAAACCTCAAATTCGCACTCTCTCCAAGTTTTATGTCTTAAGAAAATAATCTTCACACTTATATTATTCAAATTACACCTACATTAAAATAGTATATAAATGTAATAATTGATTAATAATTTATTCATATATTTTATAATTAATTATTTAAATTTGCATCAAAGTAATATTATCATATATATTTATATTATATTTTAAAATCAGATAATATTATATTTTTTAATATTTTAATACATAAATATTAAGTTATTCCTTATTTTTCACATATAAATCATCTTCGAAAATTTATATTTTAAAATTTCAGTTTTTAATCTTCATGATATTTTATGTTTTTGATAAGTTTTAGAGCAAGAAAACTCATTCTCCTTTATTCCTCGAGTCACCAATATAAATATATATTAGAAATGTCAATCACATAATATACATAAATATGATCATAATTATGTCTATAAATAAGTTAACATATCTCTTAATTAATAATAAAATAAACAATCATAATTATAATATCTCAATATTTCACTTGAAATGAAACATAAATATCTTTAATGTCTAACTTATGTAAAAGATGCTCAAATTGTGTTTTTCTCCATGCCTTTGTAAAAATTATTGCTAGTTATACCTTAATAAGAACTTAGGAGGGACAAATGGTGCCATATTTTACTTTATTATGAACAAAATGACAATCAACTTCAATATGTTTTGTTCTTTCATGAAAAATCAAATTTTGAGCTATATCTAAGGCTGATAGACTATTGCAGTATAATCACATCCCTTTAGAATTAGTAATTTTCAAATTACTAAGTAATTGTTTGAGCCATTTTAACTAGCATATAATTGTTGTCATAGATTAATATTCAACCCCTCTAGAAGAGCAAAAGACTATTGATTGTTTCTTAGTTTTCCAAAGCCATCAGGTAGTCGTCCGAACGGACCACCCCCAGACGAGCCCAGAAGAAGTTCCTCCTCGTTGCCATAGACTATTTCACCAAATGGGTGGAGGCCGACGTACTAGCAACCATTACAGCCCAGAAGGTACAAAAGTTTATATGGAAGTTGATTTGTCGGTTCAGGCTTCCATGAACGATTGTCACAGATAACAGCTGACAATTCATTGATAAGAAGCTGAGTGAATTTTACAAAGGACTAGGGATAAAACACGTGACTAACTCGGTGGAGCACCCCCAGAGGAATGACCAGGTGGAAGCAATGAACAAAAAAGTCATCATTGAACTGAAGAAAAGGCTTGGAGAGAAAAAGGGAGCTTGGGTGGACCAGCTCCCAAAAGTCTTGTGGATGTACAAATGCACTCCTCACGAGACGACCAGTGAGACACCTTCAACCTGACGTATGGTACTAAGGAACCTTCCTTGCAGTGACAGTTGGAAGACATCCACCTAAACGAAGACGAACTAAGAGTGGAGTTGGAGACCTTTAACGAACACAAAGACCAGACAACATTAAGAGTGGAAGCGTGCAAGCGAATGGTGGAAAAAAGATACAACACCAAAATGCGACCCAGAAGCTTCCAAGAAGGAGACTTGGTGTAGAGAAAAACGGGTGAAGCGCGCTGAACAACCTCCCATAGGAAGCTAGTAGTCAAGTGGGAAGGACCTTTTAAGGTCATAGAAGTCCTTAGGAATGATACCTACCGTCTCGCAAATCCTGACGGACGATCGTTTCCTAATGCGTGAATGCTTCAAGTTTTATTTTAGTTAAAAGTCTTATTCATTGTACTTTTTTTTTTGTAAAATATTAATGCAATGACGAATTGTTTCTCTCTTTTAGTTAAAGCCATTATTCATTATATATATTCTTATTTTTCCATTAATAAAAAGTATAAATGAGTATAAGTAGTGCCATTTAAATATTTATCCTAGTAAATCATCACTTTTTTTTTAACCGCCACCATAAATACGACATAAAAAATCATGTTGATTTATTTTAACTAAAATGAAAACTACATTAAAAATTTTGAAAATATTAAAACTACATTAAAAAAAGCAACCAAATATTAAAAAAATGCTAATTACCTTTATTCTTTCATTAAAGGATTAAAGACAACTCTTTAATTAATAATTACTCAAACATTGATAAGTGATTTTGAATATAAAATAAGTCATGTGGTAAGATAGATTTCTTCCGATAAGATTTTTTTACACACAAAAAAACAAAAAAATTGAATCTTTATGTAAAACTATGGTACCATGCTGGTTCGTTACACCTTGTAGACAGGAAATGAGAGGCACGTTTGTCATTTTCCTTTTAACAGCTGTGAAAAACATACGAAAGAAAAAAAGGTGGTCGGGGAACAGCTGGACTTCAAAAACGGCTCAAAAAATCTCACAAAAGGCAAACCTGCAATTCCTTTTCTCAATTTTTTTTTCATTTCAACCAAACAGAAAAAAAAAAAACACACACACAGTGATGACGTGTCCAAGATCTTCCTTGGGCCTTTTTCTTTTCACCTCCAACCCTTTCTGTTTCTCACATACTCACAGCAACGATCCCTCTCTTCATCCTTCTATGCCCGTCCATTCATCTTCTTCCTTCAACAGCTCCTTCATCTTCTTCTTCTCATTCCTCTGCTAATCCACCATGTTCCTCACCCTTCTCTCTCTCTAATCATGTCTCTCTCAGGTACCTTCTTCTTCTGCATCTCCCACCCTTCCCCTTCTTCTGTCGGAATCTCATTTGCCCCATTTCAGATTTTGATCCAAAATCCCTTTTTGATCACTTTGCTCGCCCTTTCACCTCGCTACTTCTGTTGGGTCACTCTCTATTTTTCGTTTTGGAAATCTTCCTTGCTTTAATTAATTAACTAGCGGTGTTCGTGTTGTTTATGACGCAAATAAATAAAAAATAAATAAAATGTGTGTTTTGTTCTTGGAATATCACATTGGGTTCTTGGAGGTGTGCTTTATGGAGTTGAAGTTATGGGGAGTCTCACGTTGTTTTTATCTGTGCTGAGTTTTGCTTAATTTTGATTTAAAAGTGAGTTCCTTTTTGATGAATGCATATAATAATAGTGGAGTAAAGAGTGGATGCACTAACTGATCCAATCATAAATCATCATGTATGGTGTGGTTTGTTAATTTTACCATAAATACCTTAAAAGTAATGAGTTGACAGTGTGAGCTTTTTTATACTGATAATGTAACTTTTACAATGATTACCTGAAAATGCAATTGGTTGTTAATGATTTTGAATGAATTGACGGGGATTCTATTGGCTATATTGGTATTACTTCGTGATTTGTGGTTGCACTTGCTGTGATATGTCTATATTTGAAGTAGAGGTCATTGATTTTTGGCTCGCTATTGCTTTTTCCTTGTTCAATAGATCCATTAGTTTGAATTGTTGCGAAGGATACATTACGACCATGCAGATTCATTACCGATGGTTTGATTCTGAGGCTAAAATACGGTTGTTATCTAATTGTATATCCAGTCCCTATTGCAATCAGTAAGCCACTTACAAGGTGTTATCAGCTTGCTGACCCTGGGGATTTTGGTCCGAGTGAATAGATAACTTGGTCTCAAGTTTGCAAGATGCCATATTATATACAGAGACTTTATAGGCTATGCAATGCATCCTTTTCACCTGATGGACCTGTGTCGGAAGAGGTCATTGAGAAAGTTCGTGAGAAGTTAGGTATATTTCCTTTTTGACTTGTTTATCTTGCTTTTATATTCATTTTTATGGTCAACTTTTAGAATGCTTGATGATGTACAAAAAGTGTTAGTTCTGGATTATTGATTGTTTTATACTTTGTCAATAACTTCAAGCTTTCTTTGTTTCCCTCCCTTTTTCCTCTGGATCACTTGTCTCTATGCTTTCGTCAAAACCAGTTTAAGTTATTTGTCTTTTTGAAGGAGTTATAACCTCAAGGTTGAATTTTGAGGGGGACCGCACTGTTAGCCTGCTTGCAGTCCTTTTTCATTCCTTCTCCTTTTAAGGGTAGGATTTGGGTCACATTTATATGTTTAAAGCTAGGATGAATTAAACTTGAAGCTTTGTGGTAATTAGAATTTTTATTTGTCACTACAAATTTACTTGCTTATTATCTATTAATAGATGACGGAACAGATTATCCTTTTGAAATATATTCTTCTGCTGATGAACTGTTACCATCAATTTTTGTGGCGTAAAATTTGTTTCACTTGTCAATTTAGATAATGGATTTTAGTTAATACAGTTTTGCACCTATGTTTTTGAGGTGAGGAAAAGAAGGATTTGTCATAAGTTGTATGCTCAAAGTGTGTATCTTCAATTATTTTCCTCTATCTTGAGACGTGCCTGCATGGTTTATAGTGCAGACAGAATTAACCCATTACTACCAATACCTTTATGGTTTCTTATCTTAGTTCTTAGATTAGATGACTTTGATCCTGCAGCCCAATAATTTTTATGTCTAACAGATATTTTATTGATAACCTTACATAATGTTTCTACAGAGAGAATCAAGCCGTCAGATGTAGGTCTTGAACAAGAAGCACAACTAGTTCGGAATTGGCCTGGGCCAGCACTTGAACGTAATGGGAGCCATCAATCTTTGCCACCTATAAAATATTTGCATTTGCATGAATGTGACTCCTTCTCTGTAAGTAAAGTCTCATAACTTCAGATCATGTTTACTCTGTTAGAAATTTTTATGAATTTGCGCCTTATATTAGCAATAATAACAGAAGTTTTATTTGCTTTCTCTTTTGCAGATAGGAATTTTTTGCATGCCCCCTTCATCTATCATTCCTCTCCATAATCATCCTGGAATGACAGTGTTGAGCAAGTTGTTGTATGGCTCAATGCATGTTAAATCCTATGATTGGATGGATGCATCTGGCTCTACTGATCAATCTGAAGGTCTATTTTCTAGAACTTCATATATTTTAATGTTGCTCTGTTTATGTTTTAGTCTTCTGTATTTATATGAGAGTGTCATTGATTTTCCTCCTTACATTTACCTTCTTAAAGAACTCTAACTCCAGCCTCGTTGAGGTAGAAGAGATGGTAGTACTGTACTAGGCATCACCAAAATATTCCGATTGGACAGCTTAGATAAAAACTGGAGTAATATTAGTTCAGAAATCAATACATGGCATATGTCCTTTCTTGATTTTATCTGGTATCGTTTGGAGCTTAGTGAAGAATATGTTATGAAAAGGCTAAAGTTGTCGTGACACTGTAAAGTAAACGTGAATAAGGATAGATTGTTGTTCTTAGTTACTCATCTACTTCCTGATCTATTACTCTCTGCTATAAATGGAATGGGATTGGAAAATAAATATTCACCTAGAATTTTTCCAATCCTTGTTATATATTAAGGTTACTTAAATTCCATCATAATTCCTTAAATTTCCTAAACTAGTCTGGCTAAACCCCTAAAAGTTTTATCCAAAGACCATGTTAAAATTATCTTATATCATTATCCAATTAAAACTGAAATCGCTCATTCCATTTAAAATTCTGCAAGAATATTGAGAATATTTGGAAGGGTGTACTTTAATGTGAATATTTGGAAGTTTGTACTTTAATGTGAATATATGTATTCCCCATACATTTGTAACTGCCCCTGGACCTCTAATTTTATTGAATGCAATTTAGATGGAACAAACCTAGCCACTAAAATTTGGTACTTCACAAAATTGAGTTGTTGGATTTGAGGATTTACAGTTTCCTTTTGAAGGAAATCACCTAGCTTGTCTTCTTATTCTTAAGCTCATACATGGGAGTAATCTTTTCCTGAGGTCTTTACCAAGGAACCTTCCTTGGAATAGGAACAAAGTTTGAGTTTCTTTTTAGAAACTTGAAAAGTTTAAAGAATTTTCATTATCTTCCCTTGTGTGAAGCTGGAGGTGCTTTCCATCAGAAATCTTTTTGAATTTGAATGGCTTCTGATCCTTTGTTTTGCATGTCATCTTCTTCATGTTGGATAATTTTTGATGGATTGACTGATTATTTATAAATTCTTAAAGCTCTATTTTTATTTATTTTTCTCGTGTTCTATTAATTGAGCTCGATTGGCTTCTTGAATACCATAGTGAACATAATTGATTGGAGGAGAATTTCGATCTACATGAGTTTCATCTTCTAAACTACTTTTGTCACTTCTAAACATTTATTCCTTTTGACAAATCATAAAGTATCAACAATAATTTATCGTGTTCTTAATGCCTTATTCTGAACAATTTAGATTATTAGTTAACTTATCAATTGACTTAGAACACTAGTGTCAAAGGAATGAAAAACGAGGGCTAAGAATTTTCTTAGAAGTTGACAAGTCGTCAAGTCCTGGAAGTAGTCTCTCCACTTGCCGGGTAAGGCTGTGTACAATACTACAAATTTCTTTGAAGAAATTCTGGAATTTACTAATTTACCATAAAACATGAAAGTTGTTGGTTGTGATGTGGAAATGTAGCTGTTTCTTGTTTTACTACCAGGCATTTTTCCAAGCATGTTAGAACTTTAATGGTTTGGAAACAATCTTCTGATATTTTTTAATCCAAATAGTATGTTAATACAACGTTTGTTTCTTTCACAGTTTACTTTAAAATTAGACAATCTCCCAATAAACTAAACTAAAATACCCCTGAGGTCCTTCCTTCACGAATTTACGGAGGAGGGTAAATTATACACAGCCTTTCCCTTGCATATGTAGAGAGTCTTTCCTGATTTCAGCCCATGATGACCTTTTGGTCACCGAGGCACAACTTTACCCACCCATTGAATCCCCCAAAATGTTTACTACTAAATTTACATCAGGGTTATCTAAAACCAATGTTATTATTATTATTACCTAAACCATTTCTGCTATGAAATCATACTTTTGGTTTACATGTAAATCGATGATTCTCGGTACATATAATGACTTGATATATCAGTTTTATAAATTTGTTGAAAGTAACTTATGTTATGTTTCTTATGCTATTGCACTGAAACTGTCTCAAAAAGTAAAAGAAAACAAAAGTTCATGCCTGCATCTAATTCAGGGTTTTAAACAGCAAAGTGCAGGGGTGGGTGTAGGGACCATAGTAGTTCAGCAGCTACATGTTTGTGGTGCTAGTTTTGAAGTAATTTATTGGGCTTAAAAAGTATCTACATGTCCGTATGAATAAACCTACACCCTTGTGGCAATGAAGATTTTAACTAATTGGGTTTAATTTAGTAGAAGGAGCCAGCTCCACATTAGCAAAGCATGGTTTGAAAATTTGAAACACCTTGGATAGAGTCACCCACAATTGCAGAGTACTATCCTTTTGTTTTGTGATCAATTTTCCTTCATTGTATTACCTGTGTCATTTTCCCTCATTTGGTAAGTATTAATAGTTTTTTTTTTTTTTTATGCTGATGACACCAAAAGTTGTTAATCTGTGATTCACAGTTCGACCTGCAAAGCTTGTGAAAGATACTGATATGACAGCACCAAGCCCCACAACAGTTCTTTACCCCAGCAGTGGAGGAAACATCCATTGTTTTAGAGCTATAACTCCTTGTGCTATCTTTGACATATTATCTCCTCCTTACTCTTCAGAGCATGGAAGACACTGCACCTACTTCCGGCGATCCCAACGGAGAGATCTCCCAGGTAATCTCATTTATCTTCATCACCAACCTCTGGAAATTATGTTCTGTTAATCATATTGCACCATTGCTAACCTTCATTTCCATTGCAGTTAATGTTGAGTTGGATGGAGTGACGTTTTCTGAAGTGACTTGGTTAGAAGAGTTTCAACCTCCTGATGACTTTGTGATCCGGAGAGGACTGTACAGGGGTCCAGTTATTAGAACTTGAAAAATTTTCTTCTTTGATGTGTCTTACACAAAAAGGAAATTGGCTTATCTTTAGAATACAACAAAGGGAACAGTGGAATGTGCAATAATTATTATATTCTTTGTCTATGTCTGTGAGTCACTGAAGTGTGTACATAATGATGCACTAGTGTAATCTATTTACAGACCTCAAAAGTAATCCAGTAGAATAGTTACGTAATGTTGAAATAGTTCTTGTTAGTGGCCATATCAAAATCTGTTTTCATGGAGAACAAAAGGGTGTTGTGATTTGGTCACTGATTATAGTAACATTCTGTCATGTTCAGGCTTCAAATAGTTGTCGCCTCTAGTATTTAGGCCTTATGCTCAGTCCAAAAGAAAAGCAAGTCCATAACAACTAAGCTACTAAGCCTACTTTGTAAGAGTTTGTTTGAATTTATTTTATAGTTTTTAATAATATTATTTACTTTTATACTGCTATTGCCAAGTTATTCTATAAAGTTATATGGCATAAATTTATAATATACATAATTATATGTGGAATTTTACATCAGCCTCCACTTACATATTATCATACATGATATCAGTAAATTTTTATAACATTTTTATTAAAAATCACATCGGTGATAACTTTTTTATCAGATAACAAATTACCATTTTTTAACATGGTTAACACAACCATTAAACTCTGAAGTTTATTGAAAATAAAAAAAAAAACCAAGAGAATTGTGTTGAAAAGTACTAAGCTGAACCATCAGAAAGGGAAAGTCGAAGCCAGATAACTTAGTACCATGCGCGTTGACCATAAGTCTTTATGTTATGACACTATCGCACATGCGTGTTGGCTAAATCATACTTTATAAAACATCTATGGAAGTCAACGGATACGAAATTTTAGAACACACTTGCCTTATCTTTTTGTTGAAGTTCACTTTCTGAAAATGACACTAATATATTGAAATGGACAATTAAAAACTGGTTGCTAAACATTGTTTATCATGTAAAAATAATTAGCATTTTTAAATTTTAAGATCAAAATAAATTAAAATTTTGAATAAAAATAAATTATAATTTTGTATTTGTAACATCCCAAAAATATACTAAAGTACTATATTGAAGAGTCTTCACAACTATGATATGATAGAACAATTATTCAATTATAACATAAAGTAAAATCTTAAAGTCATACCAAAATAGCTATAGAATTAATTTGAACTTTATATACAAACGATCTATTTCAAAACTATTTACAGTATTAAACTAAAACTATCTAAAGAGCTGGATCCTCTCCCTCAAGTGCCTGCTCCACAGAGATCTCATCTCCCTCTGCTCACACCTATAGGATGATCATTGCAAAGGAAAAAACACCATCACATACAAAACAAAACACAAACAGCAGGGTGAGTTAGATATAAAAGAATTCAAGCAATTATACAACATATCACATTCACTTAATTATTCAAGAAAGGTAGAATAGTACATACATCCTAACATGTTATGACCTAGACTTTACCGTCCAGACTTAGAATGAATACCGACCTATGGCGGGTTGTGCACTTGTGGTAGCCTTTATTGCTTTGCAAAACCATTGCCATGGGTTTCACCCTACCACACACACAAGGTTAGTCTGTTAACGCGCAATAGGCCTCCAAGTAGCGCCTACACTAGGACCTCCCAAAGTTACTCTAAATACCTACACAATTTGCTCTCCAAAGTCGTCTGGTCTTACTCTCTTGGGTCATGCTCACTCTTCCGCTCAGAGGTGTACCTGCCAAAGGTTCTCCGATATCAAAGTCAGTAGTTGAACCGGTCGGTAACTCAATATCACAGTAATAAATGCACAGTAAATGCGATCACCTACCTCTTACCTTTGACCTGTATTTATAGATTTTGCATGGGCCCAAGATTATCGATATCTTAATCTCGATCCAATCACAGCCCATTATCATTAATCATGATTTACCTTAATCTTCGTTGGATTAAGTTGTCCTAAACTGATCGTCTTCTCTGGGCGCCCTTCTTTCTAGTTGACGTGTCGCCTGGTCATATCTGGAACGTCTTCTAGTAGAGGATTTTGACTGAGCTACCTTGGTAGACCAATACCTTGCTCACACCATACCTGGCTATCTCAACCTTGATAACCATGGGGTCGTCCTGTTCCGGATCAGGGGCGTGGAAATCTTCGTCAGTGAAGGTGATGGATGGCATGGTTCTTTTGGGCCTATCTACAGCATTGACCGATCAGAGGGCTGGGACGTGACGTTTTTTAGCCGATGAGGATGACCCTCCTCCAGCGAACCCCCCTGAAATGGTATTGATATGACCGCATAACGGGAGGTCATTGCTTCTGCTGCGACTTCGGCTGCGTCACCTTTTTTATCTGAGGCGATCGTTTCTACCATTCCGCCCGCGACCCCGATGTCCTAACTCACAAGACTCTTCCTTCGCGAGCTGCACGACCGTACCGATGATTCACCATGACGATCTGTTTTGATATACTTCTTCAATTGACCTGCTCATATCAGCTCTTCGATTCGGTCCTTGAGGGTCACACATTCCTCCATGATGTGACCCAAATTCTCCCGGTACAGGAAATGCTTATTGCCGTCAGCACCGGGCGGCGTGGGACGCCTCTTAGGTGCTTGTATCAATTCGACGCTCAACGCCTCCTGCAATATTTTAGCGCGAGGGCGTTCAGCGGGGTGTATTGCTGAAAATGTGGCCCCTTGGGAGGCTCTTTCTGCCTAAACCCCCCGGTCTTTCCTGGCACTTCCTCGTGTTTTTTCCCCTCTGATTTCTCTTTTGCCTCGTACACCTCCTTTCGGTCGGATTGCTTCATTTCCTCCACCCTTACCTCATCAGCCGCTCGTTCACGTAATTCTTCCATTGTCTTCGGCGAGCGTCGGCAAACACTGTCTTTAAAGGGTCCCGACTTAAGGGCGGGTTGGATGTATTGAAGGGCTAGCTTGGGATTGAGACCTTTCACGCGCCGGACCATTTTCTAGTATCGATCCATGAACGTGTTTAACGTCTCCTCCTTCCCCTGCTTGAGGTTTGACAATTCAAAAATGGTTAAAGTCTTGTGAATGACTACTGGCGAACTGGCGTCCGAACATAGCCTTCAATCCCTCGAAGCTTTCAATGGAGTTTGGAGGCAGGGAGTTGAACCATTCCAGAGCCTCCCCCTCCAGCGATAAAGAGAACGCTTGACACCATATCGCTCGACTCCCCGTACGGAATGTCATCCGATTGGTAAACGCCTTGATATGGTCATCAGGATCGGTCGTCCCATCATAGATACTGAGCTGAGGTGGGACGAAGTGATCGGATATATGAACAACCATGATGGCTTAAACGAAAGGTAGATGGTCGGAGGTATCTTCGGTCTTCACTACCAACTGCTTGCTTACTGTAGTGCTTCCTTGAGGGACTATCTTAGCCCCACTATCTCCAACCGCGGACTCAGTCGGCTTCCACGTGTTGTCAGCTATAGTATCTTCCATCCATGTTTCAATCCTTTCCTCCTGAGCGGCTTTACCGCGCTCCCCTCAAGTCTTCTCCTTCGCAGGATTTGTTTCTAAAGCGATCCGAGTCGAGCACTCGGTCCGCATGGCTGCCATTTCCTCCTCATGTCGTTGTTGTATCTCTTCCATCTTCTATTGTAGCATTCTCAACATCTCGGTAGGGTCCTCGCTGCTCATGTTTCTTGTGGTCACCGTTGGATTTAGTCACCCGATCCCACGGTGGGTGCCAAAAATGTTTCGATTATGAGGTTGAATTACTCCAAATAACCACACAATTTTCTCTCCAAAGTCGTCTGGTCTTACTCTCTTAGGTCTTGCTCGATCTTCTACCCGGAGGTGTACCTGCCAAAGGTCCTCGAATGCCAAAGTCAGTAGATGATCCGGTCGGTAACTCAATATAACAATAATAAATGTGATCACCTACCTCTTACCTTTGACCTGTATTTATAGTTTTTGGCATGGGCCCAAGATTATCGATATCTTAATCTTGGCCCAATCACAGCCCATTATCATTAATCATGATTTACCTTAATCTTCGTGGGATTGAGTTGTCCTAAACTGGCCGTCTTCTCTGGGCGCCCTTCTTTCTCGTTGACGTGCCGCCTGGTCATACGATACAGTTAACAAAATGTTCACTGTATATGCAGTGTGTTAATTGTCAACTCTGTTGACATGAAGAGCTAAACAACTTTGATGATGATCTAAATTTAGTTAATTTGTTTTCTATGATGTTTAGATGATGTTCAATTATTTCTGTTATGGTTAACTAATTGATAAATTATTTTAAAATGCATATTGTGTACAACCATATTATTAACCGAATGCTAAATATGTTAAAAATGCACATCAGGAAGCTTGCTCTATGTTTTTGCTATATAAATGGGTTCGATTTCTTTTCCATACACTAAATTAACACTATAATAACATTCATCTGTGGAGAAAGAAGAACCTTCAAGCATTCTTGGAGAGCTAGAGCATCAATTTGGTGAAATCAAGATTTCAAGCATACTAGCATGAGGGGAAATGGCTAAAGAGTAACTGTTTCTAATTTCTTCTATAATATATGCACTAGAGGTATTAATTTCTTTTACTTTTCTTGTAAATTCTGATTATTACTGTATACTTGTTGTGTAGGAAAGATTCTTTGTGTTAGTGTGTGTAGCTTCACTATAAGAAGTTATTCTTGTTTTGATTAGAGATTTAGATTAAATAAGAGATCTTTTAAGTTTATAATCTCAACATTTTAATAGTGGATTCCCTTTCAACTTAGGTTGTTTGGAAGAAGACTGGATGTGAACTCCTTAGAGTTGACCTAGTATAAAATGTTGTGTCTTGTTCTACTTTCTTTATTTGTCATCTGTTAAATCTTTAAAAGGTTGAAAAGTTCATTTTAAAAAGTTTAATACACCAAAGATTCTCAAGAAAGGTAAAACCAGTTTTAAACCAATTCATCTCCCTCTTGATTGAGATATATTGATCCTATAATTCTAACAATTGATATCAAAGCTGGTTAATTGAATCTTAATTGATTATTGTGAAGTAATCATTGTGGTTAGGTCTTTAAGTTTATCTGATTAGTTATTGAAAAAGAGTAAGTTAATTTATTCTCTTTTCTCTAGTTTCCACGTTTTCCAATTCATGTGAGGAGTTTTCCACTACATGTGTCATCTTCGTCTTCCTTTAGGATCTTTGTTGACCAGTGGTTCTAATGGCATACCCTGTCATGATTCCGCGGTTTACAGGTGCAGATAGAGTTCTTTGAGCTAAGGGAGTAGTTTTAGGTTCTTTAGAGTTGTTCGGTCGTTTAACTAGTAAGGGAAGCTAACTACAATTTTTGATGTTGTTGATGCTTTAATAAACTATTATGAATGTTGAATTTGATCCAAGATTGGTTGTCTGGTATGGGAGATTCTTGTGTGATTGCTTGTTGTATGAGTTCTTGTTTTAATGGTTTGTGAATGATTTAAAATTTGTGTTAATGATTCAATCAATATTGAAACCTATCCTAGTTATTATGGTGGTCTTTTGTTGAATTGATTGATTTGTTGAAATTCATGTCAAATTGTGATTTAGTGATAAGTTAGAATGCTGGTTAGAAATTGGTCTAAAATTGGTGGTTTGATAAGTGAAATTCTATAAGAATTGTTCTTTAAGTAAGTTTGATGTTAGAAGTCTATGTTTGTATTATTCAAGACTTGGTTAACTTTTTTTTTTACTGAAATATGGTATTTTGATATGCTAAGTTTGTTGTTTGGGATATGATGGTTGTTGGTTTGATATAATGTACTAAGTTGTTGGCTAATTGAGCAAATTAGTATTCAATATGATGTTTAAACATGTTTTCAAATCAATCACAATGTCAAAAATACCAATTTAGTCATTTGGATAGGTCTCTAGTGCAATCAAATCAAGATTTGAAGTTTTTGGTTTTTGATACGGCAACGATGACCACTAATATAGAGTTGAGCATTGGCCTTCCAGTGGCATGGGTTTTGGTCTCTGGACGTGTGGTGTTGAGCAGTGATTTTGTACCGCTGAGCACTTGCTTTGGTGTGGTCTTTGGACGCAGGGCGTTGAGTAGTGGTCTTGTACCGCTGAGCGTGCCTTGCTGTGAGTTATGTTTTTGTTTTTTTTTTTGTGTTTTCCATATGTCGCAACCGAAAAATCGCGATGAGACGACGACGATCCAAAAAAGGAAACTCGTTTTGAAAAAGAGATTTTGGAGTCGCCACCATAGTTTATTCTGGAAAACTATGGAAAAAACCATAAAGAAAAGACATGGTCTACGAAAACCGAAATTCGGGTTCGGGAGTCGGTTACGTGTGGGGAAGGTATTAGCACCCCACAACGCCTGCCCTAAGGCAGTACCTTTAATTAAATACGCGAATAAAGATGTGGTTTTCAAAATGTTTAATTTCTCCAAACAGTAAAAATCAAGAGAGACAAAATATATTTTTTTAATTTTTGTGCCCGACAAGGATTGACCTTGCTCCTACATATTCTCATTCAGAATGAGAAATCAGGGTTACGTAGTTCTTTCAAACTATTTGGAACATTTGTTTGAGGAATTTGTTTGGAAAAGTTGATTGGAAGTTTGTTCGGTATTTTCGGTATCTTTTTTTTTTATGTGAGAAAAAAGAAAAGTCTCAGCACGAGGACGATGCGAATGATCACACACGTGCCTAAACCTTAAAAATGCTTTTGATATTTTTATAAAAGGGGAAAAGGATCTTAGCGCGAGGCTGATGCGAATGATCGCACACATGCTTCAACCTTTAAAATACTTTGTTATTTTAAAATGGAGAAAAGGTTTTAGCGCGAGGCTGATGCGAATGATCGCACACACGCTTAAACCTTTAAAATATTTTGTTATTTTAAAATGGAGAAAAGGTTTTAGCGCGAGGCTGATGTGAATGATCGCACACACGCTTAAACCTTTAAAATATTTTGTTATTTTAAAATGGAGAAAAGGTCTTAGCGCGAGGTTGATGCGAATGATCGCACACACGCTTAAACCTTTAAAATATTTTGTTATTTTAAAATGGAGAAAAGGTTTTAGCGCGAGGCTGATGCGAATGATCGCACACACGCTTAAACCTTTAAAATGTTTTTGTTATTATTATAAAAAGGAAATGTTTTTGTTATTTATTTATTTATGATTTTTATATTTTTTTATTATTTTTTTTTATTAACAAATGAGTATAACAAACAAATAATAATAATACAAATGTCAAACAAAAATAATAATAAAAGCAAAGATAATAAAAATAAAACAGTCTTACAAGCCCAATAAGAGTGAGGTGCAGAAATTAAAACCAGGGGTGCACAGCAAGGTTGAGACTGCCAGGGGTGTAATGATCAAATTGGCGGTGCAACGCGAAATAGCCTGTCCAGGCCCAATCTTGGTTTTGTTTGCAGAAAGGGAAAAGTGGTGCGAATAGAGAAACGGAGGTGGCGGCAGGCAAAGAGAAAGGCCCAATATCCAGGCCCAATAACATAGGGGTGTATGGCCGAAAATGGGGGTGTAGCCTGAGATAACATGCTCCAGTCCAATCATCCTTTCCTGGTTTGCAGACATGGAGTGTAGGTGTGAATAGGATTGCAGGTGATGGCAAAGAGAACGCGGCCCAATAGCCAGGCCCAAATCTTCTTAACCTAATTTGAAAAATTAGGGTTCTATCAGATTGCCCCATTTTGCAAATCGTGCTCCACAGACCCAAAGTCTCTTCCTCTGTGCGAAAGACTCCATGGCACACACCATCGCTCACGGCCACGATTCAGCTTCCGGCCACCGCGAACAGAGGTCCACGGTGTCGCCGACAGCGATTCTCCTTCCCCTTTTCTGCAGCGGCCAACGGTTGAGGCTTTCCTCCTTTGGACCCCGTCGATCACCTCTTCGAACCCAACCACCATGTCACCATTTCCTCCCTTCTCGGCATCGCCGGCGATACCAAGCCCACCAGAGTCACTGCCGGCCGCGATGGCGTCGCGTTCCCTTCTCCCTGTGGGGCTATCTCTTCTTTTCCCCCGTAGGTCACGATGTCGCCGTCGACCTCAGATCCGGTGTTGTTCGAGAGTTTTCCCCTTCCTCTTCTTCTTCTATTTGAATTCGAAAACCACGTCACCAGCGAAACCAACATCGCCGCCGCGAATCGTGATTCTTCGCCGATGCTATTGCCCACTGCCATGTATCAGCCACACCATATCACCGTGATTGAAACACTTCCACTGTATCATATTTTCTGTTTGATTTGCAGGTGAATGTTAGACAGTACTGGAGGCGAATGGCTTCTTCCCCAGTTTGGCTTGATTGGGTTTGGTTTTTTTTGGATTTTTTTGGTTCTTTGTTTTCTTCTTTCGGCAATTGTAGACTCGGACGCTTCCTGTATTGCTTTTGGATAAAAGTAGTGGCTGCAATAGGAGATAGATGGTGTTGGAGGTGTGTGATGTTTGCTCAGGTGGTGATGGATGATCGTTGTTAACCGAAAATGAAAGGACCGGAAGAGATGAAGCTATCTCTCGCTTCTGCTTGTTAGAACGATGACGGATAGTTGGGATTTTCGGAGAAGAATTGGCGTCAGAAAGGTAGATGCGTGGTATGAGTGATGATGGTGGTTATTCTGTTGTGTTGTGTGTGAAATCTGGATACTATTGGAAGCGAGTAATGGGAGTGAAAGGCGCTGTGTGAGGGATGGAGATTTTATGAGGATCAAGGTAGTGGACGGGTGCTGATAAGATCTGTTAGTGGCCAGATGATTCGAGTGATGAGGCCTCGTGTATGTGGTTGTATCTGATGATTGAAAGAGAGGTCGTTACGGATGTATGAGAGGGAGGTTTTTGTTTTTTTTTTGGTGAGGTGAAATTCGGCTATTGTCAATGGGGGTGACTCTCGGAATTGAAGGTAATGTAAGAGCTGAATGATGGATTTTTGTTGCAGAGGTGGTTACGGGTGATGGGGAAAAACGGGTTGAAGGTGGTAGAAGGATGGTGAGCAAAACGGGTGTGTATGGTGAATCAGGGATTCCCCTGATGTCTGTTATCTAATCTCCATCTTATGCTGTAATCTCCTCAAAAACATTGGCTGCCAAAACCGTTTTTTTGCCCATTTTGCAACGCGTATATGCCAATTCAATCCAATGCTGAAACCAACTCTTTCCTTTGTCACGTTTCAATTTCTTTCTTTTTATTCTTTCTTCTTTTTTTCTTTTTTCCTTTTTTCTTCTTCTTTTTTTTCTTTTTCCTTTTTTTTTCTCTTTTTTTCTCTTTTCTTTCCAAAAAGAAAATAGAAAATAAAATCAAATCTAATAATAATAAAAAAAAAACTAAATCAAATATCAAAGTAAACTAAAAATTAAAAAATAATAAATGAAAATAAAATAAAATAAGACAAACACAAAAACTAAGTCCTATTATTCAATCACCCGGACGAAATTGGGTGTTGACACCACATAATGAACTGAGTTTTTAGTAATAATGATTCTATATGTTTAATTAAAGGGTATTGTTGATGCTTTGTTAATTTTAAATATGAATGTGAGTATTGTTAAAGTATAATTGTAAACATGTATAGTGCTCGTTCATATATGATATTATGATGATGAGAAGTTGTTATTGATTATATGAATGATATATATGTGTGACATATGTTGTTGGCGTAATTCCATGGATCTCGTAGAGAGATTTATGGTGGCATTTTCAGTAGCGTGAGTATTGCTGTGGGAGTCTAGACGTCATAGGTTATCTTGATACTCTAATAATCATCATTTCTCAAGTAGAGAATAATGGTTATGTGGTGAAAGGAACAAGAGGTCCTGTCATAAGGACGACCCTAGGGTTCTTGTAACCTTGACAAGGACTAATCTTGTGAGTGGTAGCTCGACAAAACGCCTGGGTGGATTGGGTATTACCACTACAAGTACACGACCCCCCCGAGATTTCACATCAATACTGGTCCAGACAGTCAAGTTTAGAATGCATGGTTGTATGCTTATTAATGGATTGATATAACTTATATATCTATTAATTGTTGTATTTCAATTGTATGAATGTTTCTTTGGTAAATTAGCTTATATATGCTTCTATCTTTGTCTATTTGTGTGTTCGTCTGTTTTTTTTCAATGATTACCTTAATGGTGTGAGTAGAGGAGAATGTTTCTGTTGAGCAGGTGCTAGCTATTGATGGAGATGAGGCTTAGAGTATGACATTTTATCGGTCTCTTTTATTTTGAAAGGAATCTATTATATTTATTTTTGGTTCAGTGGAGTATATATCATAGTAATGTAGAACCTTTTATATATATATATATATATATATATATATATATATATATATATATATATATATATATATATATATATATATAATTTGATATTATATGCTATATCTGGATAACTATAATAACAACTTATACGTTTTTCTCGAATTAACTGTTTTGTATTATTGAAAGTGTGATGAATCCTATGGTAATTGAATACTATGAAGTTGGGATGTTACAATTACCCTCTTTTTTAAGTTATATATAAATTTAATTCAATATATATGAATATAGTGCAAGTAAGATATGTCACTTATATATATGCTTAAAGGAAAATGATATATTATAAAGTTGTAAATAGCTCTAATCTTGACTTAGCATTCATGTAACAACTTTACATTTCGTTATTTTTAGTTTCAAACAAGACTTTTGATCAAGATAAATGATGAATATAACACATAAATTTGTACATATCAAATGTATCTTTTAGGATGTAATGTGACACCTTTAAACAACACTTTTGATCAAGATAAATGATGAATATAACACATAAATTTGTAAATATCAAATGTATCTTTTAGGATGTAATGTGACACCTTTAAGAAGATAGTCCATAATAGACTATAAATATTAATTGATTCATTTGTCCGTATAGTTAGTTTCCATTGAATTTTCATATTCCTTTCCTAACCTTCTTTGGCCATTGCCATAGTTAAAAGTGAATTTAATAGACATTTTAATGAAATTGAGAACAATTGAGATTAAATAATTATATTTAGTAATTTTAATAATTTTAAATTTAAAAATTTTATTCTTTTAAAATAATTATAAATGCTTTATTTAAAATGTAAGAATATTAAATACTCTTAAATGTTAAATGAGTTTGGAAAATATAATAATGTTTTGTGTAACATCCTATTTAATAATGTAAAAGTACTAAATAAAAGTTATATAAATAGTAATCACTAAGCATGTGAGATAGAAATATAATTGCTATATAAAATCATGCATAAAGAAAACCATGAAACTAGAATATTCAAAAGAAAAAAGTTTATATACAATAGAACAAATTCTAACTATGTTGTTGCCTCTCCCTCCTCTTGAACCAAATCATCTAGAACATCTTCATTTGCTTAGACTATTAAGGTGATTATTGTAAAAAAATTAAAAATAAACAAATAGACAAATTGAGAAGAAAGGGTAAACTAATGTACCAAAAAGAGTTTTCATAAATAAACATAAATATCATACAACACTCATTTATAAAACAACATTATCACATGTAATGACTTATTCTAGACTCAAAAAATCTAGATAAAACATTGATGTGAAATCTTGGGAGATCGTGCACTTGTGGTGACCTCTACTGCTCTATAGAGTCATTGCCAATGGATTTCACCCTACCACACATAATGTTAGTCTGCTAACGCCTTAGGCGAAGGTAAAGCCTTTAAACTAGGACCTTTTGCTCCTTTCACCACATACCTCACCCTTCTCTACTTAAGATTGAATGGTTATTAGAACATCAGGATAACCTCAAACGTTTGGACTCCCACATCAATACTTACACTACTAAAATGCCACCGTAGACTCTCTCCATAAGATCCATGGAATTACGACAAACACACGTCATGCACATAACCAATAACAAACTCATTATAATCATCATATCATACATGAATAAGTTCCACACACACTCACAATCATGCTACCAGCCCATGAAGATCACCATTTCTATAATAAACATACATATAACTCATGGCAAACTACTTCAAACAATCAAAGGATTAGAAATTCACCAAAAACATACATTGGCGCTTAAAGTGACGCTTAGCACAAGACTTCTCACAGAAGATGATGCTCAATGGCATAGTCCTGACACTCACTGCTAAATATTTCACAAAGGGTGACACTCAACGACAGTCCTATTGAAGTTACGAGAAAACACTAGAAGGGGGGTTGAATAGTGTTTTCCTAACCTTTTTCACGGCTAGAAGACTAAGCATGATGTATGCAACACTTATGAGTTAGTTGTACTTTATCTATAAACGTAATTCCGTGAAGATCATTTACAGAACTAACTAAATATTCTTCAAAATGTATTTAAGCAGTAACACGTTGATGATGTAAACACTAGTTGAAAACTTGATGCTAACTTGAGCGCCTAGAACGATTGCATTTATCAAGAGTCAGTCGTTTGCTGAAAAGATTACAACACAGAAACAATTTTTATACAAGTTCACCTGTTAGAGCTACATCCAGTTCTCCTCTAAGTTAACATAGATAGTTTCACTAAATATTCAATGAAGTATAGTTAAGTGTTTTAAACCACTCTTGGTGTTCCTAGTTGTATTAAGTAATCATTGTCACTTTTGACAAGTTGAGTCTGACTCACTCTTGATTGCGTAATGTTATTCACGACTCTTGGTATCCCTAAACGCTTCTAGTATCATTGTGATACGTCGTCTAGTTGAGTATCACCCACTCTTGTTGTGAAGTATTCTTCACCACTCTTGGTATCCCCAATCAACGAATAACCAACAATTACCCTAGACTAGTTGAGTATTCTCATCATTCCTGGTTTCTCAGTCAGTAAGTAGTTGTTAGTTACCCTTGACTTGATGAGCATTCCCACCATTCCTAGTATCCTCAATCAGCGAATAACCTTCTGTTACCCTAGACTGAATGAGTATTCGCACCATTCTTGGTATCCTCATTTAGCGAATAACCTCCCGTTACCCTAGACTGAATGAGTATTCTCACCACTCCTGGTATCCCTAGGCACTCTTGGCATGCATTGATACCGCCTAGTTGAGTTTCACCCACTCCTGGTTGTGTAGTATTCTTCACCAGTCCTAGTATCCCTAGTCAGCAAATAACCTTTAATTACCCTAGACTAGTTGAGTATTCACACCACTCTTAGTACTAGACAATTCTGGTATCTTCTGATACACTACTTAGATTTCGTTAACTCTCCAAAGCTAAGTTGCAAGTGTTTTGATTCTCTCCATAATTGCAACTAATGATGCTTACAAGTCATTTAGACTATTACTTTCATAGAGAGGATGTGATTACAATACAATGTAGTTTAAAAACTCGTAGGTGTTTCTCTCTTCACTCTTTTCTGATGGAAGCAACTTCGATCTTCAAGAAGAAACAACTTTTCGATCGAGAGGTGGCAGTGGAATTGGATTTGCGGATGAAAGTGGCTGATGCACACCAGGTGTTTGTGGAAATGTTTGGGCGTGATTTGATATGGTGTGAGAAGGAATTCTAGCTCAGACAGCTTTCCTAAGGGGAAAGAAGCTAGAGGAGGCAAAACTAAAGCAATGCAAAGTATTTGAACTTGAGAGAAGTGGCTGAATTTTGACAGCATTTCATTTCTACAATCAAGTTAAAATTTACAAGAGATCAAGCTTCTATTTTATAGGTGGAGAAGAGCCATGATCCGTGCAAGCTACATAATGTGCTAGAAACTAATAAAAGTATGCAGAGGAAGCTACAAGAATGTGCATGTGCTGAAGATGCATAACCCACGTGGGTTTCAAACTCCATGCCAAACCCATTTATCATGTGTTCAACATGAAACAACTACTGCAAAATGTTGGCCAGCGTGGGATGTATTTAACATGTTTAAAATGTATGTGGGCTGATGCAGAAAACGCTGGGCTGCCTAGGTTCTTAGCTGGGCGCATGCTGGTGCTGATTTCCAATTCTTCATGCATCTTTTCCATTCAACAATTGCACCTTTCTTGGCTTCCTTTGTGTGGCACACGTGGCATAGTTTTCCCCTCCTTATTAATGTCCTACAAAACAAGTTAAGAGTATTTAGTTTAAGGAGAATCTATCAAAGACTTAGATAAGGAAAGAGTTTTGGAAATCTTTACTCTACTTCCCTTTCTTTAGTCTTAGTTGTAGTTGATGCTTCTTTGGATGGAAAGTCCCTACAGGGGTTGCCATTATTTTCTCATCTTACAAAAGCAAGTAAATATTACATTGAAGCGCAAGAGAATTGCTTAACTTTCCTTTTTCTCTCTTCTCTCTCATTATAAAGGTGAATACATATTACAATAAAGCTTGATAGAATTTTTCAGTGTCTCACTCGATTACTCTTCCTTCTTTCTTCAAGTTGATGTTCTGATGAAGCTTGAGATTATCCTTCTTTTCTTGAGCTCTTTTCTTTTTCTTTTTCCTTGGTTAGAGGAATTTAGCTTTGATAGCTCAAGAGATTTCCTTGCTCAATTGATGATGATATATCTTCATTTTCGTCTCTCCTTCATCATCATCTCCTTTTTATCTTCTATTTATACACATTGATGATATAGTCATTTTGACGATGTTTGTCTTGAAATTTGATAATATCACCATTTGACAAAGCTTGTCTCGAGATTTGTTCTCTTCTTGTTATTGTTGTAGATGTCTGTCAAAGGGTGGAGTCTTTTGTCAGAGCATACATGCTTTTTAGAGCTTTATGAAAAGCATATATGACTTCTCAATTGGCACGACTTTCGATGAATTAATCAGTCTTCTTTTACCTTCTTCTTTTCAATGTTCATTTCGATTCTTATGAGATGAGGTAGATGGGCGTTTGTAACAATCATCCTGCACAAGATAGAACAAAAGTTTGTACAACATGTATATCATATTTCCTGTTTGCTTTGATGTTTTCAAATGCTTTCAGCGTTTGTTTAGGATTCTGTGTTTTCTAATGTTTTGTTTGTGAGTATAATTGATATCGTTTAGCCTGTAAGAGACTCCTTCTCGGTTGATGTTTTACTTGTTATTTTCATGATTTGTTTTAGACGTAGGTACTGTGTCATGATTTCTTATGATAAGAACATTTCTCGAATGTCTTTCTTGTTACTGACACCTACAACTGATCTATTTAGGGTTTTGATGTATAGTCCATTCATAAGATATCACTTTGTTGTTTTTGAATGTTGAACATCTAATGTCATTTAATACTTGCCTAGATTCAGTTTTCTACCATTGAGGTAGCGTTTAACAATTTTTCTTCTAAGGATACCAAGAGTTTAGTAGAGACTTCATCGTTGGTTGAACTATTAGTCTAACTCATGCTATCATTTAGACTGATGTAAACGCTTTTTGTGATTTTTCCTTTTCAGAGCAATGACGTTTAGCATTGTTTGTATTTTCTTTGATGTTTTAAGTTTTAGTCTTTTAAAATGTTTTTGTTAATGACATTGTCTTGACATTGTTTCATTTTTCTCGAGAATTAGACTTAATACCCCTTGGTATAGTAAGCTTACACGTTTTGCTTAAACCTTTTTAGACGTTTTGACTTAACAGTCGTTTAACATAGTGTCTGAGTGTTTTGACTTAATTATTTTTCTATTTTCTAAAATCCCAATTGTTTTTCTACAATCTTATTGTTTTCTAAGAGTTTTCTTTAGTGTTTCTTTATCTAGTCTAATCCTGTTTCTCTCGTGTTTTTTCTAGTTGGGGTTTAGGGTGTTTATCTAAAATACTATTTTTTTTCTAAGCGTTTTCTTTAGTCTTTCTTTAGCTAGTCTAATCATGTTTCTCTTGTGTTGTATCTAGCTAATGTTTAGGTTTTTGTTTGTCCTATTTTCCTAATGTTATAACCTATTTTGACCTTTCTGTGATTTTCTGTTTGTTAGACTTCTTTCTTAGAGGATCATCCACATATTTTCCTATTGTGTGGATATTTGTTATTTCTAACTTAGTGTTTTTGTCGTAGGGTTTAATGTTTGTTTTCTATTATATTCTGTGAAACTTCCTCTTGTGGTTATTTGTTCTTTCTAACTTAGAGTTAATATCCTAATATTTAATCTTTGTTTTCTATTCTTCTATTATATGAGACTTCTCTGTTTCATGTTATTTAGTTAAACTTCAAAACCAAGGTTTCTATAGATGACCTTGTCTTGTCTTAACACTGGCGCTCAACGTCATTCTTCTTGCAAAATGCCTCATCCAATGACGCAATTGAGTCTCTCAACGATCTTGAATTAAAGTTCTAGACCTGTAGTAGTAACTAGCACTCAACGGTACCCTATCACCGCCTAACGCCAGACCATTCACACTTTTGACAAATTTTCGATGATTCGAAATTTGTCTGTAATAATACAGTTAGTAACATTTTATAGATGAAACTTTATATTCATTGATAATTACTGAAGGAACATTTTTTCGGTAATTAAAAAAAAATTCATCAATAATTATCGAAGGAAAACTCTACTTGTATATTCTGTCAACATCCTTCTTCTTCTTTCCTTTAGCTTTCACAATCTACAAAAATCAACACATTACAAATGAAAGGGATAACTCATCTTAAAACTAACTAAATCATTCATTAGAAACTCTGATTAAATTTTAAGGAAAAACTTGTTAGGGTTCATGCCAATCTAGTCATCGACGATGGCAGTGGAGATTTCTTCTTCCCAAGCAACATGTGCGTGACAATGGAGCTCTGCAGCAATGATGCCCTTGTCGCAGTAGCTGGCCAATCTAGAGCTCACAGTAGTCACTCCATGGAGGTGAGACAACTCTTCGTCACAGTGGGTTCCTCTTCCAAAGTCGTAGTGGGTGTGGCTTGTGACGTATGTCTCTATATTGATGGTTCTAAGAGTTGTGCACGACAGGTTCTGCTACATCTCGTTAAATGTGAGTATGTACTGGTTTCTATAGTGGCTCGCAGAAGGGGGAAGGGGGGAGTTCAATTTTCTAGTGGGTGGCTTGCAAAGAGAGAGATAGTGGGCGAGAAATTTGCCACTCCTTTTATCGATGAATTTTACTAATGGAATAATTCATCAGTAAGTTAAATTTCATTTATTGGTAGATTTTACTAACAAAAAAAACTTTTAGTGAATGAACTATATATTACCAATGAATTTTACTGACAAAATAAATCCATTAGTAAAATCCGTCAATAATTCAAATATACTAACGAATTTATTTCCATTGGTAATTGCATGAATTTTTGTAGTGATGTATTGTACATGTTCAGGTAACCTTATGGCTTAATACATATTGGCCTACTAGGTCGACATGTATTTGGTCAATGAACGTATCAAAATCATCAAGATCAAGTAGAAATAATAATCCTTCACTAAGATGGTGAAGAAAGGATTACTCCAAGGTTAACAGGTGATTAGGTCACATGGTCTAGACCCATCCAGGTAAAGGCCAATAAACAATAATATAAATAGTATGTCCTACGAGATACATTAATTATGTTCATTAATTACTACATTTATTGTTTGTTGACATGTTTGACCGACTTGAATATCAAAGTGTTTTTTACAAATACAACCGCTACCCAACTCAAGGGGAACGAATACCAAAAGAAAGACGAGTACAAGATTGAAAATTTGAAGTCTTTAAAAAATTTAGCTCTTTAAAAACAATCGAGATTATAAGATTCATACAATACAATAAAAGAAGGAACAATGTAGAAAATAAATTAAATGGATGCATATTTATCAACTTAGGATATATACGATAGAAAAGGTTTAGTCCAATTCGGTGCGAGATAATAAATTTCTTAAAACTGAAAAAAGTTACTATGATGTAATTTTAAGAAATTTATATTTATAGAATTTATATTGAAATATTTTTAGAATATTTCAATAGACGATGCTCTTAAAGAGTTGTTTCTAAGATTTGTTTTTTCATTTTTCAAAATGTATACACACCAAGTGATTGCATATCTGGATATACACTTAGTCAAATAAATTGAATGAAAATAGACTAATGCTATAGGAAAATGGAAAAGAAATAAAATAAGACAAGCTTCTCTTCAAAATAGATATATAAAGAAATAAATATAAATAAAATAAAATAAAGATTTCATTATATTAATTAATAAAAATGTCCACATTAATTAAAGATAATATGATTTTAATATATATATATATATGTGTGTGTGTGAGAGAGAGAGAGAGAGAGAGAGAGTGAAAATCTTAAGTGAAGCTTAAAGTCTAACTGATATCATAATCATGTAGTAAGATGTGTTATTTATCTCACATATCCTTCTATTATTAGAATGTTTATAGGATGTTTATATAGAAAACAAATAGAAAAAACAAGTGAAAAGTTTGTAATTAATTTTATTAATGAAAGAAATAATTAGTTAGTTGATGTAATGAATGAATATGAATTGAAATTGAAAGATGAAATAAAAATAATTTGATGTAAAAAATCATTTTAAATGTTTAAATTAATTTCAAATAAATTTCAGTAAAATTTAAAATATTATAATAAATTTTAATAAATAAAAAAGTATATTTTAGGATAAAAATATTAAAACAGTTATTATATAATCGTACTAAATAAAAGTTTATATTTAAAACCAAAATTTAAATTATTTAATTTAATTTAATACACATAAATTTGTTAGTCAATAACCAAATTTGGTATATATATGATTTTCAAGTAGTTAGCTAGTAATTTTCCATGAAGACAAAATCAAAGGCAATTAAAAGCTATACCTTTTGGCTTTCCATTTCAATAATTAGCACTGTCCATATCAATATATACGCGTTATTTCTCAGAATGTGACCTTGAAGAAAAAGATAAGGTATATGTATGATCGAAAGTTCTTGGTATTTTCATGGTTCTAAAGTCTCATACCATAGACTTGTCAAAGATGGTATAATTCCAAATTTATAAAGCATTATATAGCAAAGACGCATGTAAGATAATGTCATGATATATATATAGAGATTTATAGTGAAAAGATAGATGGCTAGACACTTTTCAAATGGAGGTGAAGAAGGTTTGGTGCTTCATTCTGCACCTATATTTTTGTTTCTCATGATTTTTGCTTCTCTTTCCATCATTTCAATCATCATATTTGCTTGTGGAGACGACAACAAAAGTACCAAGGGTAGTAACACTCAGCCCGCTGGATGTGGTGCTGGATGTGGTGCTGGATGCGGCGGTTAAGAGTAAAGAATAATATACAAAGTGCATGAAGTTTGGCTTGGAGTTTCTCTTTGTTGAGGTATAGAAGTAATTATATTAGTTAAGATATAAAACAAGTTTGTGTTTGAATAATAATACTTTTCAATTTTAGTATTTTTCTACGAATTTAGTGTACCTTTGTATCACTATCTTTAAGGAAGCCACATCTTTTTTTATAATCTAAATTATTCCTTAACCTATCATTCCATATGAATTTTTCTAGCACTTTGAGTTTAAAGAAAAATTATGCCTTCTTTATCAATTTAATTGGGAAGAAAATTTGAAAGTGTTGCAAGCTTTTTATTAAGGTGAACTTCTTTCAAGTTGGGAAGATAGTCGTGATCGGCCTATATAACCCACTTTGTGATTATGAAGCTAAGGATTTTTTTCTCTTCTAATACAGAAAACAAGTTGTCCATATGTAGGCGCGTATTATGTTGCCTAATCCTGAGAAGAAAAAAACAATAAACATTTTCCAAAGTGGTGAGGAAGGTCTTCAACCTTAACCTCTCCTTCGCATGAGCTACACATATCATCGCTTAAGATTTTGATAGATATCGCTTGGACAATATTCATTGTAACGCCCCGGCAACTTACAGGGACTATTGACTGCCCCCACACATCAACACGAGGCTTTTCAGTGTGCTTTGTCATCACTCGCACACTTTCCGGGAAAACTTCTCAGAAGGTCACCCATCCCTAAATTACTCCAGGCTAAGCACGCTTAACCATGGAGTTCTTATGGGTTAGGCTACCGAAAAGTAAATGCATTTGTTGATATGAGTAGCCAAATCAATTCCTTTAAGATATCCTTCAACTGTATAGTCCCATACCTATATAGTCTCCAGATCCCTCTCATTCCGGTGTATGTCCGATTCGTCCATGTGCCCCTTCCACTAGAAGCCTGCCAGGAGCCGTTCATTGTCCGTGCCTCTTGCACCGGCGATCACTCCCCGCCCTCTCAGTGCCCGGGCGTCACATTCATCCCCAGAGCACCATTTATCAAAAAAAAAAAAAAAAAATTAAATAATTTTGAATACATAAAAACTTCCATTCTAATGATTCAGTTATCGTTTTTACATTGACTTTCCACTCCTCAAATGACTAATAACAACACATATTTTTCCATCCATACATGCATAAAACCTTTTGGCGTGCACATATTTATCCAACTTAATCAAAACTTGTTTCAAATATCTAAACAACCAAACTCAACCTGACATGATTTATTTCAAAATCATCTTGAGTTAATCTATATCTTGTTGGACTCGACTTTATTTGAGTTTCATCTAACTTAATTTTAATTGGTGTCAATGTTATCTAGGCCTAACACAAATCGATTAAACATGGAGCAAGGTTAACTCGACTCAACCTAACATGGTCCCAACTTAATGTGGTAACAATGTCTCAGTCTAACATAGGCAAACTTGACTTGGCCTAATCCATCTTGATTGCACCAAAGCCTTACATAACCTAGACTTGGTTAGACTAGGTTCAACCTAGGTTCGTCCTGACTAGACTCACCCAAACTTAAGACTAGCCTAATTAACTTGATTGAATGTTGGTCTGCCTCAACTTTGATCAGCCTAGACCTTGGTTATATTGGTTTAACCTAGGCTTGGGTCATCTTGGCTCAATCTTGACCAAAGACGAGTCCAACTTGACTTGGCCTAACCTAATCCAGTTTGTCTTGATCTCACTTGAGCCTGATTCAATATGTACCTGGTCGAACTCATCTTAATTTGGACTTGGCCTAACCTAATATATATTGGTATTAGCCACATTTAAGCATGAGACAACTCAACCAAAGATGGAGCCAAGTCAACTAGGCTAGACTTGAGGCCCTGGCTGAATCAACTTGACTTGGGCCATGCCCAACTCAACACGATCTAAGATGCCCCCCATTGGATGTGGTAACAATCTCTTAACCTACCATAGGGTCAACTTGGCCCAAGCTACCTCGACGATCCCACCTAAGCCTGATTGGACCTAGATCTGGCTAGAGCTCAACATAGGCATGCCTTAACTAGACTCATTAAAACCCATATCTAATCTAACTTAATTGAATGTAGGCCTACCTTGAGTCAAGTCAACCTAGACATAGTCGATTCAGTTCGACCTAGATTGAGTCGACTTAACTTGACTATTCCAGGTGGCTTCTGGTTGACCTGACATAAGATCAGTCCAACTTAGTTGGGTATGGCCTTAACCTAATGTAGGCCTAATGTCTCAACCGAACATAAGCTCAACTCAGCATACTTGACCCAATTTATATCTTGGTCCTAGTTAAGCTAACCCAAACTATACCTAGCCAAAATTAACTCGACATAGGCCTTGTTTGACTCGATTGAATGTTCTTTTGTCTCAACTTGGTTCCACTTGAGGCTAAGCTAATATGTATCGACATGAGCCCAGATTCACTAAGCTCAACCTTTGTTTGTAAACTCGGCTTGATCTAAATCCACATGACTCATTTAAACTTGGACTTTATTTCTTCACTTTGATTAATCAGTGTAATTCTTCAATGTTAGTCTTTGAGTCTTCAATTTTTTCTTGTTGATGCTCTTCATAATATCTTTTTTCCTTTCTGAATGGGTACAAGCTTGATTTGAATTTAATTCTTTCTTCAACATTCAACTTTTATCATGTTTAAGGAAACTTTGTGCAACATTATTCTGTAGTTGTATCATTAAAGTAGTGATATTTTCTAACCTTATGTCTCATTTAAATAAATCTTGGTTTCAAATGGTCAGATAAAAATATTAATTCAAATAATTCATTAGTGATTAAAGAAATGAAATGATCGAAGGGGCCTGCCCATAGTATGACTAGGGAGGTTCTAGTTAATGCATTGATGAAAGGGGATGAATTGAACCTGCCAAAGATTCCAAGTTATAACTGAGTTTCCCATGAGGGTCGTGAGTACAACACTCGATTTCGATGGGGGAAATGATCTAGAGGATTTAGCCAAGCGAGTGTATATACTCGTTGATAATAATAATAAGGATTACATTGTGAATGTCCAACTTTGCAAAGGGAATGAACGAGTGTGCCACGGTTAGGAAGATTTTAAGCTAGACTTCTTTTTCGTGTATGCTTGTTTCTTCACTGACTTGTTCATGCGAATCTCGTTTGATAACTTTCAAACGGGGGTTTTGTGGGTGCTAAACATCGTACCCACCCAACTTCACTTGAACGCTTAGGCGGTCATTCAAGCGTTTCAAATTTTATGTAAAGTTTTTTGTTTGACTCCTACACCTTCTCTATTTCATTATCACTTTCACACTTGACCGAACCAAAAGATAGGGTAATTGTCTTTAATAAGTGAATCTGACAAGTGGCTCTTCCACCTGTTTGTTGCTTCATATAAGGGCTTCAAGTCTAGGTACTCTAAAGTTGTTATTAAGACTACATATCCTAAATATTGTTTCAATGAGAATGATCAGCCAAAATTCCCAATGAGAATAATTTTTTTTCCATTAACACTATTCAACCCTCCCTTCTAGTATTTTTCAGGTACTTCACTACAACCAACTTAACCATTCTTTTCCAAAACTCCAGTCAAAATATCATCACTAGCTTCTTAACCACAAGAAATTCAACATGTTAATTCCAAATAGATTCATCACATTAGAACATTCAACCAGATTCGTACAACTAAATTTACTCAATCAAACATGCATACTACAACGAAAGACATTCAGCTCGAATACTATTAAATAGCAAAGCATACATTATAGCTCAAATTAAAAGAAAACACGAGCTTTCCTTACCTCAAAGAGAACTACACAACTCTAAGAATGCTCAAAAGTTGTTTGAAACATAAGGAACTCTAGAAATGCCTACAAACTGCGGAATTGCAAATCAAAGTGAGTCTTTAAGTCCACTAATCAACAAGAAACAAGAAAAGAGAGGTGAACAACACATTCGTCACCTAAACTAGAGATTTTATGAACAAAACAACGAAAGGAAAAATTAGCAAAAATTGACTTGCCTTATAGAAGAAATTGATCGGTTGAAAATATAAACCTCACTATTGTGGTCATTTAGGCACCTCCTGATTGTCAAAGAGATGAATCAGGAGTTAGAAAAAGTGGAGAGAAGATAGAGAACTCAAAAGAAGATTTTTTAGAAAAATGATTTATGTTTTAAGTAATGAGATGAGTTTAAAAAATTTTATTTATGTTATTGAATTATTTTAAAATTAAAATCCTCAGTTTCATTATTTTAAAACATCTATCTATTCTAATACTCAAATTTCTAGATTCTTAAAAAGGAAATAAATTTTAATAAATTAAAATTACATTATATTAAATATTTATTTTTTATTTTAGATTTAAAATATAAACCCTCTTCAAAAATATTATAAAAGCCTCTTTCCTACATAATTCAAGTATGAATTATATCATATTAGATTCTAAACAAATTAATCTAATGTCTATCTCATATAAATTGTACAGCATCGAATCATTTGCTCTTAAATTATATTGCTTAATCCACTCACTCATTTATTTTTAAATTATTAATATAATTTTAAATGAATGAAGTACAAAAAATAGTTTTAATTTGTGAGTATTTATGCAATATATATATATATTATTTTCCTTTAATTAGTCTGACGATTAAAAATTTACGTATTAAAGTCATTAAATAAAAATAAAACTAGAAAATAAGTTAATTCCTCGTAAAATCAAAAAGAACTATTTACATCATTAAATGGAAGAGGAAATATAGAGAAACTTAATGGATATGCTCAATATGCTGGTACCGGAAAACTTAATTGTCAATTTGATTTTTCTGAAGGCAGTTGAAAAGACTTGGTCATTACAAATCTAGATGAAAGTTTCGCTTAATTGAATTGAATTACTTATCCAATCTTAATGATCTTGGGGGCTCTTCTATAGCATAACAAAATTTGCTTATGAGGAACAATCTTTGTTTCTTATTTCTTAATTCTAATCAAACATAAATGCGTAAGAAACTTACTTTTCATTATACAACATCATAAACCTTCATAAATAGTGGTACAAAGTACAACAATTCCTACAACATTGTCCGATGTACAAAGACATGTTTAAGGTCTCTAATGGATATATATCACAAACCTGCACTTCACAATGATATAGTTTTCTTTTTCTTCCTAAGACTGTATAAAACAATAGACTGTGACAAGAATACGTTCAACGTGCATTCTGCTATACACTTTGCTAATAGATAGCTTCTAAATCACTTCCTCCTCTCCCACCTCAGCATCCGCCACCACCTCCGCATCCCCCACCTCCTCCACCACCTCCGCATCCGGCACCACCACCTCCACCGCACCCTCCGCCATCTCCACCGTCACCTCCGCCATCACCTCCACCACCGTCGCCATGCCTACGCTTGGTACCTTTGCCGTCGTCTCCACAAGCAAATATGATGATTGAAATGATGGAAAGAGAAGCAATAATCATGAGAAACAAAAATATAGGTGCAGAATGAAGCACCAAACCTTCTTCACCTCCATTTGAAAAGTATCTAGCCATCTATCTTTTCACTATAAATCTCTATATATCATGACATTATCTTACATGCGTCTTTGCTATATAATGCTTTATAAATTTGGAATTATTCATATTTGACAAGTCAATGGTATGAGACTTTAGAACCACAAAAATATCAAGAACTTATATACCTTATCTTTTTAATTGCCTTTGTTCATGGAAAATAGCTAACTACTTCGAAATATTCAAATTTTAATACCCTATTAATATTCAAATTTTTATTATAAAAAATAATTAGAATACAAATATTAAAATATTAATTAAATTACATAAAATATTTTAAATTTTGGTTTTAAATATAATTTTTTATATATTAAGACTATATGATAACTGTCTTGATATTTTTATCCTAAAATATACTTTTTATATATTAAAATTTATGATAATATTTTAAATTTAACTGAAATTTATTTGAAATTCATTTATTTTAAAATTATTTTTTTACGTCAAATTGCTTTTATTTCATCTTTCGAATTTCAATTCATACCCATTCATTACATTAACTAACTAATTATTTTTTTCATCAATAAAATTAATAACAAAATTTTCACTTTTTTTCTTTTTTTCTTCTCTAAATAAACATCCTATATTTTCACTCTCTTTTGCTTTCCTTTCTCTTATTTTCTCTCTCTACAATTCCAAAAAGCTTTATTATATAAAACTAACTATTTATCTTCTTTTATATTAATTTATGCATTACTTAATATTTTTTATTTACTTTTTTGATGTAAAACAAAATTTTAAAAAATAAATCATGAATTCTACTTCTGAAAAGTTATTCCTTAAATGTGTTTTGGGGAGAATTTGATGGAATCAAAGTTTATATTTAGAAATTTTGTTAAAGGGATTATTGTAGAACGTTGTACCTTGAATTGAATGTCGTATAATTATAAGGAAGGGGAATAAAACGAAGAGAATATTAATTCTTACATTTCTTTATGCAATTAATTTGTTTTCATGTTGTATTATATATAAGGACGACCGACCAACACGGTCTGCGAGAGGACACTAAACATTCAATAGCATTAATGACAATTATGGTGAGTAATTATTGTATCATATATATATATATATATATATATATATATATATATTATTTATGGTAGATTGAGGAGGAATATCAGTCAAATTATATTGAATGTAATTAGCAAATCGGAGGGGATAAAATATACTGCATTAAACGATATTTAATGAGTTGGACAATTACAAAGTCTATTAACACAAGGTGAATAATCAGGTATGATCATCTAATTCCAGAATCACATTGAGACCTTAAGACACGTATCTGACTTGAGTGTCAGAGTGTTTTCTGCAGGTCCACCCCCGTCGGACGACAGATATTAACTGATTGGAAAAGAACAGCGCTGGGAAGAATGAAGTGTGTGATTCGCATAAGAGAATAAAGAGCATTTAGGAGAAGTGTTGACTTCGAATCCCGTTCAACCGAAACAGATGTCTTATTTGAATTAGGATAAATTTCTAATGTAATATGTGATGGACCAATGACTTATTAGAGAAGAAAAGGAGTGACAGATGAATTGTAGGCCTAACAATAACGATGCCCTGCAGGCATAGGCAGGTTGAAAAAGGATTGATAGGAAAGTGATTAGTGAAAGGAGCAATGGAGTGGAGGAATTAATAGGAATATATAGGGAAGAAAATAATAGCATGAATTAATAGGAATATCCTATTAAGGACTTTCTTCCTATCTCAGGTTCTCGAGCAGCCTTTGTTAGATAAATAATACTCTGAATTTTTGTTTCTATTAGTATAATGTATGGTTTTGTTCTAAAATACAAGAGTTCTATAATACAACAGTACAACTAGCTTTAGATGCATTTACAGACATTTTACCCAATGCTTGAAAATTTTAAATCTTAATTTCTATTATCGGATGGAATAAGGGAACTTGCTGAACTATTTCCTTATTTTAATTGTGTGCTTTGATTAGTTCGTTTATTTTAAATGTGTGTTGAATAATAGATTGGTTTTGTCGAAGTCACGTGAAAACTTTGTATAAATAAAATCAAAAGTTCAAGGCTATATATCCACTACCTTTGATCAAAGAACAAACATAGTAAGAGAAAACTCCGTACTTTTGCTCTTGTTTTTATTGTTTTTATTAAGAACTGGAGTTGCACCCACTATATATTATAAATTGATCTTATTTTTAGTTGATGTTTCGATGTGGGACTTTCAACCATTTTCATACGCTTTGCAAACGGTATTCTAGCATACATTTTTCGTTTGTCACTAATTATCTATTTTTCTGCATGAATATTTACTTAATGTCATAACCACTCTATTAATTTTGAATATAAGAGAAAAAACAATGTTGAAATTTTAACTAATTATATATGTTATTTATTTAAAGGCTTAAATGTTTGCTTCATCCCTGGATTAAGAGGTAATTTTCAGTTTAGTATCCGATTTTAAAATTGAAGACATTGAGTCCCTATGTTATAAAAATGGTATGAATAAGGTCCTCTCCGTTAAGTTGACAATAACGGTGTTAAGTTCGCACTGACATGGCTACACTTTTTTCTCTCTCCTCTACGTTTCCTGTCGCCTGTCTCCTATGGCAGAACTACATCTGAAGCTATCAATCCAACAAACCCAATTTCTCACAAAGTTATCCCCTCATCGTCTCCGACGGATAATTATCCACTAATCAACAAAAAAAAACCACAAAATTATTTATCAGTACCGTAACAAAAAAATTAAAAAAAAAAACACCAAACTCCCAATTAAAAAATTACTGCAACAAATAGAACAAAACAAAAACACAAGAAAATTGAAAATTGCAAAATTCAAGAAACAAAAGGAGGGCATGGAATGAACCAGCATAAGCCTTCTCGAGGGTTTCAAGTTGAAAAGGGGTTTTGATCTGGCGCTTGGGCTTGCTTTGCCCTTCATTAGAATTCACAATCTTGCTACTAATTTCGTGATGGTTGTTGTTGTTGTTCTCATTGCTATCATCGTCTGTGTCACCCCTTTTTTGATTATTCTCTCCCTCGGAACAAGGCTCTCCCTCCATCAACGAAAACCAATCAAAGGTCAAGACTTTCCAATCCTCGCTTCACAAAACCCCATAAATTGCAGAACCCCTAAAGTACAAGAAGCAGGAACAAAAATTAGGGTTTCCAGGAGAATGAACTTCTGTTGTTCCTCCAATTCTTTATGTCTTTCTCTCTCTTGCGATCAAATCTCAATTTCGATGAATGGAAGAGCAGAAGGGACGAAAACAAAAACATGGATAAATAAAGAGGAAAATATACAGTTGTCTACAATGTGAGGAGTTGATAATAAGATAATATGATATGCACCTTGGTTGTAATTGACTCTGATTTGAGATCCCTCCATGGAAGCACTACCGACGGCAAACCTTGGAATGATTATGATAAATGAATGTGTGTGGAGGTGGCGGAGACAGTTGTGCCAGAGCAAGAATGTTTTACAAAAGAATCGGGGAAATGAAACCTTGTTGTTGATCTAACAAGCTCATAATCGCATTTGAAATGAGTCCCTATAGTAGAATTGGGATCGTGAATGAGGAAAGAGAAATCAAAGCCGAAGGAGGAAGAAGGGATAGATAGAGAGGGAGGCGAGTTTGGTGGTTGTCGTTTCATTGAGAATGAAGTGTGGAAAAGTTGTAGCATGACAGGAAAAGCATAAGAGAGAGAAGTAAAAATGCAGAGTTTTTTGCCACGTCAGCTTGAAGTTAACTCTGTTACTGCCAATTTAACAGAAGGGATTCTATCACTAGTGCAAAAACGTTGTTTAACATCACCTAGAAGACGTTGGTTTGCGGGTAACCCGACGTATATGAGTGGACGGTGGCATTATCGTAAATAGCTTGGTAAACTAGACGTCGGTTTTAAGTTAAGGCGACGTCTATGATATTGTAGACGTCCCTATTGCCGCAAACCGACGCCTAATGGCCTGAGGTAGGTGAGAAGACAGTCCAGTGACGTCGGTGTTAATGGGGGCCGACGTCTACTAGGCTACAATTAATGCTCTTCACTTAATTCCCAGACGCTTAGACGTCACGTAGTCAAAAGGTGACGTCTAAGGCCTATCTGGAAAGCGGGAAGACAACAAATTCTTCAATTTCGACGTCGGTGTTGAGGGGAAACGATGTCTATGTGCCTGTAATTAATTATGTTCACCAAACTCGAGGGCCTTAGACGTCAGCTAGAAGGGCACCGACGTCTACGTTATTATAGACGTCGGCTCCCCTCGAAACTGACGTCTAATGGGTATTCAAAAAGTCAGTTTAAATGTTAACTTGGACGTCATATTAGTGAGATAACTGACGTCTTGGTGATTGTAGACGTTGGTTTCTGGAAAAACCGACGCCCAATTTCATTTTAAATAAACCGCAAACTCTTCGCGGCATTCAGTTTCTGATATCGTCTTCCTTTTCTCCTTTTTCTCTTGCGGCACCTCTTCTTTTTCTCGCTTGCGGCACCTCTTCTTTTTCTCTCATGCGACATTCTATTGTTGTTTCTGATATCTTTATCGTCTTCCTTCTCTCCTTTTTCTCTCTCGTGACATTGCATCCCAGGTGCGTGGTTTTTTTTCATGCTTACCGTTTAAACTTTGTTTAGTCTTTTATCAATTATCTTCTGGTTCAACTGATTAAAATTTGCTTTCTTTGTGTTGTGTTTTAGTGCAGTTTTGTTCCTTTCTTGGGGTAACGTATTAACACATTCTCCATTTGCTAGCTGCCTCCCAGAAAAAGCAGCGTCTTGTGAATTTATTTTGGTCGTTTCAACCCAAAAACGACCCTGGGTTGCCTAGTTATCGTTTCACCGTGATTTTTCCCTCTTGCGGATGAAAATGGAACTAAGCAACAACCCAGGTTCGATTTTGGTTGAAACGACCCATAAGAAATTCAAAAGATGCAAGCTTTTTTTTAGGGGGAAACTAGCAAAAGGAGATTGTGCTACTAGGCTATTCAAAGACGGGAACAAAACTGCACTAAAACACAACCACTAGATTAGACGTCGGTTAATGTATACACTGACGTCTATATAATGTCTTTAGACGTCCAGTTAGTCCTACTCTGACGTTTTGGTGACGTCGGACATGGTACTGACTGACGTCACTATAGATGTCGGTTATATTCATGTCCGACGTCCCATTGACGTCACCGAAAATGACGTCGGTTGTTTTGTAGACGTTAAAAGCCCAAAATAACCGACGTTAATAGCATTTTTCCACTAGTGTATTGATACAATTTTTACAACTTTAGGACTCAATGTCTTCAATTTTAAAACTGGATGCTAAACTAAAAATTACCTCTACGGGACGATGTAAGCATTTAAGCTTTATTTAAACTATATTCTTAAATGTTCTTATAATTATCTTAAGTTTATTATTAATAACCATATTTTACTTTTAAATAAATTCTAAGAAAAGATGGATTAGACATTAAAATAATAAAATTGTATTAATTACCTTCCTTTTTCATCTTAAGTTTATTATTAATGTTAAAGCTAGAAATTTTATACTTAGGGCACAATTTGCCCATAGAATTGACTTTTTTCTATAAATGACCATTATTTTGTACTTTCGTAACTCCCAATTGTTATGGACTTCAATTCTTCCAAAAAATTTTCGGACTTGTAGCACTGACTATTTTTTCTAAAAGCATATGTTTTGTGGACTTGTATCAATAATTTGCATTCTTTGTGTAATATTTTCCCATTTTATAAATGATCATTTCTTTCCATGCAGCCAAGCATCTATGTTGGAAGAGGAATGCATGAAAGTTAATTTACTCTTCTAAAGGATGATTTACATAACAGTGTTAAAAATATGTCTTTTATTTCCTTCATTTATTGTTTGAATATACTTCCATTATCTAAATTTTTTTCTTGACTTTCAGTTACACTATATTCTGGTTGTTGCTTTTGACATGCACATTTTTATTCAGTTTTTTTGTCCAGGTAAAATATCTTGTAACTAGAGTAAGTTACAAGTTTGTACCTAATAAGTTAGCTTTGTAACTTTATTGAGCATCTTTGTAACTGTTGTATCTATCTTTAGATTAAAACTTTAGTCAGGTTGGTTGGTGCACAACCCTTTGAGCACATAGTATATAGCTGAAGAAACTGTTCAATTTTTCCCAGTTTCCTAAGCTACTTTAACCTTGTTTGCTTTGCATAAACCTTCCACCAAAGCCCTATATATAAGACCATTCCATGTCACCTTGCATTCTGGCATAGATGTGGCAAGTTTTATCAATATGTCTAGGCAGACCATCAATTAAAGCTATATAAGTAACAACATTAAGAAAAATAAATCAAATGATTGGACTATCAAACACAAAGGTATAACAGAAAGTGAATTTCTTGTCTTTAGATGGTAAGACTACTCAAATAATTTAAATTTTAAACACAATTATCATGGTCGATTGATTTCATATTTTTTCATTTTCCAATCATAATTGATAATAATTGTTAAGTTCATCCAATATTTTTTTTTCTAATATATTATTGACTAACTATTATTTTATATTATAGGTATTTGATCAAGAAAATGTATTACATGATAAAGATAACAAAAACTACAAAATTAATTATTTTTATTGAGAATATGTTTTTTTTTATTTAATTTTTTTGTATTGAAGAATGTTTACACTTATCCATGGATTTTTTTCTAGAATAGGATGCTTGATTGTTTTATTTTGGCTTGTTGATTATTATGTTTCTATGTTCCCCATTCTACTGTACTCTCAACTTCCTCACTTAATAAAATCCTTTTCTTGTTCTAATATAATGCATATATTGTTTTACTGATGAGGGAGATAACATTTTGAGGGGAGTGATGGGTGTCGCACCCCATACAAATTTGATGTGCATTGAAAATGCAGTATAGTGTTAGGAAGTGACTCCTAGGTCGTCTCTCAAGGACTAAAGTTGGTTCAAGACTTAGGTCAAACACGTAGTGGGGGGGTTTGGAAGTGTTTTTTTGTGATTAGAAATGAACTAAATTAAAACTAGAAATTAAATACAACAAAACATAATTAAAAACATTAAAATAAATGAACAAAGCATGAAGACCGAACGGTCCTGCAGATGACTGAACGGTTCTACATTGAGATTAAACGGTCTCTAAAGCAAGTAAGAAATTGGAAATGCAAAAAAATAAAGAAGTCAAACCGAATAGAGAACATAATAAAATGAAACAATAAACCAAACATAATAAACATCATGAAAACAATAAATTAAAAGATACTAAAACAAAATTGAAATGTAAGAAATAAATAACAAAACAAATGCTCTTAAACCGTAAAGTTGAGCTAACAAATTAAACGCATATTGAAATCAAACTTTAAGCAGAAAGTGCATGAATCAACTTAAAATGCAATGCAAAACGTACTAGCTATAATAGTGTGTTCGCCTCTCCAAGTTGAAAACAAACATCTTTCTCTAAAAGAAATTTAATATCCGCGTGTGCATCTCATTCTTCAAAGCCAAAATCAGCACATGTTTTTCCCAACAAAAAAAAACATCACCGTTCCTCATCATTAAAAAAAAAGCTACCCAATGATTTAGCCGTCACTTTCTCTTCCAATTTGAAATGGAAATTCATCACCGTACACCTACTCCTATTGAAATTAAAAACATCACTTCAACATAATAAAGCATGTGTGATTCACAATGTTCCACGTAAATAAGGTTCTTCTCTTAAAACCATAATCAGGCCGTGACTTCACCTAAAGAAAGAAAAGAAAGTGCTTCTACAATTTTTATTCACCTACCATATACTAACTTCTAAAAAAAAAAAAATGCTATAAAGATGATTGGACCTATGGACGTGACCCCTTTGCCTTGTCACCGTGCTGCCCATTTTTCACATTCAACGTTGAAGAAAACGTTGCTTTCATTCTCAAAGAAAAGGAAGAGTGCTTCTCCAATCTGTATGAATCCGCGTTTCTAGACGTCACTTGGCTGGAATCAAATACATTAAATGCGAAAAGTGCTGGAATAAAACCTCAATAAAAAAATGCATGAAACCAAAAATCACTAGTGCAAAAATGCTGATTAACGTCATATTTTAGACGTCGGTTAAGAGGTGTCTCGACGTCTATAATCTTTTATACGTCGAGGCTGTCCTAACTTACGTCTATATGTTTGACAGGTGGATGAAAAATCATTTCTTTCAGACATATAGACGTCAGTTGGACGGGCCTCGACATCTATATGACAGAAATTAATGGTTATTCACCTACTCGTCAGACATATAGACATCAGTTAAGACAGCCCGACGTCTATATGTCTGCCAGGTTGGTGAATAGTCACTCTTTTCTGCCTTATAGACGTCGGATCCCGCCACACTGACGTCTATATGGCGGGCATTAATGGCTATTCACCTACCTGTAAGACCTATAGACGTCGCTTAGGAGATACCCGACACCTATATGTCTGCCAAGTAGGTGAAAAGTCATTCATTTCCGTCATATAGACGTCGGATGTCTCCACACTGACGTCTATAATCGTATATAGACGTCAGCGGCCTTAGTAGTCGTTGTCTATAAGCCCCGTGAATATTAATTTTTAAATCGGAAAGATGTCGAATTAGTGAGGTCACCGACGTCTTTTCCATTATAGACGTCGGGCTCGTGTGCAACAGACGTCTGATTTATTGTTAAAATAGTGATTGTGAACCAGCAGTTTCGCGCACTTCATCGTTTCCTTGGCTTTTCTCTCCGCTCCATTGAATTTACAGGTGCATTTAATCTCTTTTGATATGGTTAAACTTACTTTTAATTCGATTAAAGTAATCTTTGATGCTCATGGCATTCCAACCCGAAGTCAAACCTGGGTCATTGCATAGAGCCATTCCCACCGCCAATGAAAATGAAAATGGTGAGAATACGTGTCACCGTATTCTCACCGTATTCTTTTTCATTAGCGGTCGGAGTGGACCTAGGCAACGACCCAGGTTCGTCTTTGGGTTGAAATGCCATGAGAAATCCAAAAGACACAATTTTTTCTTACAAGGAAACTAGCCAGGAAAGGAGGTGCTACTACGTTACCCAAAGACACAAGAAAAACTGCATTGAGACACAACACTTCATAGACGTCGGTGAATGTAATGACCGACGTCTACAGTACTCATAGACGTCGGTCAATGTAATGACCGACTTCTATAGTGCCCATAGACGTCGGTCAATGCAATGTTTGACGGCTTTAGAGACGTCGGACGTGTCACTGAACCGACGTCTGGGGTGCCCTTAGACGTCGGTTAGTGTAATGTCTGATGTCTTTATAGACGTCGAGCTTTGGACTAAACCGACGTCTATAGCGATGTCGCACCTGCAGAAATCTGACGTCCCATTAACGTCACCCATAAAGACGTCAGTTCGTGAGGTGATGTTAAAAGCCCAAAATAACTGACGTCTAAAGCCCATTCTGCACTAGTGAATGAAAAAGGGCAACATCCACTTCTGTAACAGCGTAAACAAAAAGAAAAGAGTGCTTTCATTCAACACAATGCAAATGGCGTAAAAATAAAATTCCAAAGCTTATCCTTCCAAACGTTCAAAAGCGAGAGAGAGAGCGCCCAAAAACAAGTGGCGGCTGGCTCCTCCCAGCACCGTATGTCTTTTTGGTTTCTAAAGGAAAATAATAATAAAAAAAAGCTAAACCTAAATCACTTTTGGGCCCAACATCATTTGTCAAAATTGGCACAAAGTGCACAAGTTGGTTTAAAAAGCCTAAACTACTAAATTACAATATCATTAAATTTAAAATGCCTATGTGGAGAGTCTTGAATTATGTGGTAGCCCTTCTAATGTCCCAGAATATTGTCCAAAAATTTCCCTACAATTAATAATGCAAATAATTAGTCTAAGATAATTCAAATTAATTAAAATAAGAATTTCTAGTCAAATTAAGCACAATTAGCAAAAACGGAGAAATAATGGACAATCAAGCACAATTCCCTAATTAAATATAGCATAATAAGCTAAGTGAAGTCGAGAAAATATTAACTCATCAGGGAGTATGTTTGATCTTTTTGCTTATGATAAAAAAAGGGGAGAAAAGACAAACTTCTAGTGTAGTTACTAATAACTTGTTTCTATGTTTGTAAGATTGTATTCTATGCAGGTACACAAAGATGCTTTTAAACAAGGGATTTTTTATCATAATAAAAAAGGGGGAAATTGTCACCAATAAGGAGCATTGGTGTCTTGAAGATAATGATTTTGATGATGCTACAAAGTGAAGAACTTGAAGACTTTAAAGATGTATTAGGAATAACTTTAAAGATGTAAACAATTAGAAGTGTTCCTATCTTTAGGAAGTTTGCGCATCTATTTATAGATTTTCTCAACTCTGACGCATTTTAATCGATTACGAAATAATGTAATCGGTTACGCAATTCCTTCAGCATTAATAGATTTACATTTTACAGCATTTAACATATTAACAAGAGCATGTAATCGATTAATCAAAAAATACTAGCCACAACATTTAAAAATATGATTGTTATGACAGTTATAGCTATTCATGAAAAATGTTTTCATACAAAACGCATTTTAACCGATTAGGAAATTAACGTAATCGGTTAAGTTCCATACTTAAGCATTTTGATAACTTTTTCATTCAAGAACACCTCAATGCACTCAGTAAACATGTGTAGGCATAACCACGATTTTAATCGATTATACCCATAATCTAATCGGTTAAAACTTGGTGTTTTGCCACAATTGAGAAAATATTGATATTTGATGAATCTAACAAATTATGCAAACATTGTAATCGATTAATTCATACAGATATGAAATGTGTAAAGAGTTACAATCAATTATTCATTTGTAAACAATGAACACACATCACAGATAGTTCAAGCACATACACATATATAAACAAGTAACATTTTTGCTATATTGTTATGTAAGAAACTATTAAACATCTTTGTTGTCATCATCAAAAACTCATACGTGAGATATGGGTTTAGCTACATGGCTCCCCCTATCAACAAGGATTTGTTCGGGAACCAAAATTGTTTCTTGCAATAGAAGATGTCTCCTTGTAAGAAGTTAACATCTTCCCTTTTTTAGTTAAGTTCAGTTCATATATGTTGAAATGTGATGAATTTTTTTGTTAGAGCTAGGTTTCATTTAAATTAGAATACATGGAGTTAAGGTTTATTTTTTATATACATATTTTAACTTGAATTAAAAACACTTGCATAATTTACTTTATTTAATCACTCTAAAATAGATGGGGATACAAGGTACATCTTACATATTTCACACATTACAAAATCTACAAAAATTGTCCACAATAAAGTAGTAACCATTTAAACCGAACAATTCCATGTAGTAAAACCATGCTTTCCTCCAGTAAGGATTGATGTATAGAGCTCCAATGGTTGCTAACAATGCTAATGTGTATGATACAACAAAGCTCACACAAAAGACATAAATGTCCACAAAACTGCCATTGTCTTTGTTAGTATTTAAGTCATTTGAAATATTTGTAGGAGATGGATTGCAACTCTTTGGTAGTGGAGGTCCACAAAGGAATGGGTTACCTTCATAGATGTTTTCATCAAATGTGGCAAATTGATTTTTCCATTCAGGTAATGGGCCCGATAAATTGTTGTATGCCACACTTAATACTTCAAGTGAGGTTAGGATATTGAGGTTGGGAGGAATTTGACCATTCAACTTGTTAAAAGAAAGATCTAAACTCTCTGTTTGCATCAAATTTGAGAATGAATCTGGAATTTGCCCAATTAAATCATTATGAGACAAGTTCAATGCTCTTATTTTTGTCAAGTTTCCAAGCTCAAACGGGATATTCCCCTTTAGTTTGTTTAGGGATAAATCAATTCCAGACATGTATCCAAGGATGCTTCCGATGTAAGTATAGGTATTTCTCTTCGAAGTGAAACTTGCTTTCTCTTTCTTAGGCTCTGATAATGGTGATGTTTCTGGTGGTGGTGCTGGTGGTGCTACTGGTGATGGTGATGGTGATGATGTTTCATTTGGTGCTTTTAATAATGGATCAAGGTTCTTATTATGAAAAGGCATTGTCCCTAGGCAATGGGGAATTTCTCCAGAAAATTCATTGTCTGAAAGATCCAATATGGTTAAATCTATCAACTGACATAATTGTTTAGGTATATCACCATTAATTTGATTACCTTTTAAAAGGAGAAAATTCAACTTTGAATAACTAAGGTCTTGTATCATATCTTGAATGTTGCCAGATATTTCATTGTAGCTAAGGTCTAACATCGCTAAAGGAGAGTTTCCATTGAACATCTTTTTGGACAATCCATTTAAACGATTATTTCTCAAATGGATAAATTTCACAGAAGAATTTAGAAATGATGGTACAAGACCAATCAAATTATTTTGGGAGAGATCTAAATAACTTAGATCTTCAAGTTGTGCTAATTTTGATGGAATGAACCCTTCAAAGTGGTTATTGGACATACGAAGTTCCGATAATCTTGAAGAATTTGTCAAAAGGCTTGGAATGTTTCCTACCAAATCATTATTACTTAAGTCCAATGAAATGATGGATGTGTTAAAAATGTTGGTCGGAAGTTTACCACTAAAGTTATTATCATTCAATGATAAAGACTCCAAATTAGTCGGTATTGTAAAGATGGACCCCTCGAGCTTATTATTTGAAAGTCTCAACAAAATGAGTTGTTGTGCAGCTTCAAATATGTCATCTGATATTTCTCCAAACAATTGGTTCTTTGAAAGATCCAACTCGGACAAATATTTCATTTGGCCAAACTCACGAGAAATTGAACCTTGGATTTGGTTTCTAGACATATTTAGATATTCCAAATTTGGATAAATTGAACTGATGTTCTTACTTTGAATTTCACCAATTATGATATTGTTAGACACATCAATTTTGCGTAACTCAGGAAGGGGATGCAATGGTAATTGCATAGTACCCATCAAAGAACACTTTTTGAAAGTAACTTCTTTCAATTTTGTGTTGTTTTCCAACAACCAATGAGGAAACCTTCCTCCCAATTTCAAATTACTGATATCTAGTGTAATTATATCTTTTTGATAAAGAAGAAATCTGGGGAGCCGGAAAGAGCTAGTTTCAATGTTTGAAGACAAGCTAAGTTCACTTAATTGAAATTTTGGAATCCAGGTATGCAAATTGTGTTGTGAGTCCAATATGATTTCGTTGCCTTTACCCCGTATGACTTTAAGGTTTGAATGATTGGCAAATGACCAAAAAGAAATAGGAACTTCAAATTGGTTTTTTACAAAACCAAATTCTTCAAGTGATGTAAGTGTTGCAATGTTAGAATCAAACCTTCCAATGAAGTTATTTTGAGAAAGTTCCAATATCCGAAGAGATGTCATGTTAACAAAAGAATTGGGAAGAGACCCTTCAAATCCATTATCTATTAGATTTAACTCTTCTAACTTCTTCATCTTAGACCAATCTGAATGAAAATTTAAAGAAAAAGGAAAACATTTAACAAAGGTTATGATCAGAAAGGTACAAAGATTTTAATGAAACTAATAAAAATGGTATATAACATATGCATTTTGATGAATAACGTTAAATAATAATATAATTACCAGCTTCCGGAAGGGTGTCATTTATATGGCAGTACGAAAGAGACAAAGCTTTCAAGGACGTCAAGTTTCCAATACTTTCGAAAAATTCATTCTTCATATTATTATTTTCGTCCAATTTCAAACGTTCTAGGTTACTTAAATCATGAAAATCTGCACAGTAGAAAAAAAAATATAAATCTTAATGTAATACAATTATGAAATTAATTTATCTTTGTGAAAATCATTAATATTACTACTACCTTTAGCTAGAATTGTTCCTTTGAAGTAATTGTAAGATATAGAAAGATCTCTAATGGATGATGATAAAGCTCGTAATGACTCTCTTAGTTTGTTTCCATCTATCATATTCCAATCTAAATCAAGGACATCCAATCTATTGAGACCTTTTAAGCCTGAAAGATATGTCAATTAATTTAAAAGAAATGTAAATAAGCGTTAACTAGACTAAATGAGATAGATAATATATGCCTTTAGGAAGGTGACAAATATATTTTGTGCAAAAGTAAATATAGCAACTTTGAGAAAATTATGGGATTCAATAATGTGTTAGTATTATAAATTTATCTAATATATCTTTTCTTTGTCTCTAAACAATAAATTAAATAATTTTAAATATATTTTTCTTTAATACCTTGATCGGTAACAAAACTATGGATATTATTATCCCTTAGATAAAGATTCGTCAAATTGGATAAAGTTGATAATCCTGAAAAAAATAAAATAAATAAGAATTAATAAAAATCAACAAACATTAATGTGAAGAGTTTTATTTTTCTTCGCCGAGAAGCCTTAATAAAAGTATTCTTTTTCCAAAAAATAAGTCTAAGTTTAACGTCTAAAACTTGACTACGATGAAAGATATTAATGTAAATCTTAACTTTTACTATATTTACTTACACCACTTTCATAGAAAAAAAGAGGTAGAAATGATCGTTAGAAATCTTTCTAGCATGCATGATACATAAAAGAGTTGCAATACTTTGACTAAGTATTTGATAAAGAAACAAAGACTCGACAAATAACCATTGAAAAACACAGTTATTGATGATAACATTCATTAGAAATGCAGAGAATATGAGTGTTGTGATGTCATGAGTGGGTAATTGGGCCTCACATTATGAAATACTTACCGTCTCTCATATGTAGGTAAATTGTTGCTATTAGAAAGCTATGTTCGTTATTCACGGCATGCAAGTCATCATTATTGGATAAATTAACATTGGATATATTAATTAGTTACTAATACTATGTGTAAAATTTCACACACATTATTTACTTCCAAAACCTATTTTGTCAAGTAATTGATTAGTTCCAAAAAAATAATCCATACAATCAAAATTATTTATCCCTTATATAATACCTAATACAATATTATTTAATCATATATAATAATTTAAACTAAATTTATTCAAACATAATTCATCAAATTGAAATATACAAAATACAAATCAAATTAAAGCATAACACAATCCAATATTTAAATAAAATTGAAACATAACTTTAATGAAGTTTAGTTTCACCCATAATCCAAAAGTTAAAAGATAATCTAAACATAATCCAAAGAAAGTTGAAACACAATCCAAAATGCTTTTCTAAACATAATATATTATCTGAATTTTTTTTAATGTTTTAATAAAATAAAAAATAAAAATACTGACCACTTATGTCTACCACTTCTTCTATTTGATTGTTGCTTAAATCAAGAAACTGGAGATATGGAAGGTCTCTCAGATATGAAAGAAATCTGTTGCTCAGACGGTTTGAACTCATGTCTAGATGTTGTAAATTGATTGGCCATTTAAATGTCTCATTCTCTGATAAAAAGAATTGAAAGCATCAACTTATCAGTATTTAATAATAAGGAAGATGCATATTTGAAATGGAGTGATATATTTAAATATAAAATGCTATCAAATGTTAATCATAACTAACCTTTCAAAGGCCTCATCATATAAAATATACTTTCAGACTCATTCAAGTAGTTACCTTCTAAGTAAAGGGTCTTCAAAGAACTCAATTTTGAAATATCTAAGAATTTATAGGTTGTTAGATATACTTTCTAACATATAAAAAAAAAAAAAAAAAAAACAAACGGTGAAGATTTGTAACATGGAAAGTATACGGGAACGTACTATAAATTGATCTCCATCTCAATCCACTGTTTATTAAATATAAAGAGTTGAGGGATGAGAGTCCACTTAGAGCAGAGCCAATATCAGTGTTGTTGAAGTTGTTAAAGGACAAGTCAAGGACCTCTAGATTCCTCAAACCTGCAAGGAATATATCCTCTGCTAATTAAAACGTAAAAATGCTCAGCTTTATTAATGAAGTGGAAAATACCTTCAAAGTGAAAATTCGAGTCCAATTCAGTTTCAGACAAATAAAGTTTCTTTAAAGATGTGAATCCCTCGAGAGATGGCAAGATGTCATTAGTCAAATGGTTCCAACTTATGTCAAGGACCTCCAGATTACTACGCAGCTTTGGTGACACACTTCCAAAAACTTACATATACGCACCAAAAGTAATATACATAGTATAAAAAATTAGAAGATCTTCATGATAACAAAAAATAATATTGTTGTGATTTCTTAAAATAAATAAAAAATTGCTAGTCTCACCGTGGTTTAATGACGATGTATTCAACCCGTTACCTAAAGAAAGATACTTAAGAGATGGAAGGCCATCCAAACAAGATATAATACTGGCAGCAGGATCCAGCTTGTTACCAAACATTTCAAGGAGCTGGAGATTTGGCAACTCTGGAAAGTATGTAAAAGAAAGTTGAATAATGAGTATTCCATAAAACATAAGACACAAATTTGTAGTTTTGAGTAAGGAAAGAGCAATAGACTTATAGGAAGAATACCTGCATCCCCAACACAACCAACTATAATATTATATGAAAAGGAGAGATACTTCAAATCTTTGAAGACAGAAAAATCCGAGTAATTTATATATTGTTTGTCAGAATAATAAATAAAGAGTTGCACCACTCTTCCTGTGGAGGAGTTGCAGTACACTCCTTCCCATTCACAGCAATCTGTATAGACGTTCCATGAAGAAGAATAATCTAAACGAGAACGTAGACCCAAAAGTGCTTGTTTCTCTTCTGTCCAACATCCTTCACAGCACATGACTTCCAATAAAAGGAAAATGAGGAAAGACACTCTCACACTCTTCATTTTTCTCCAATACATTTCATCATCAACTTCCTCTCCATCCCTTAAATAGGATGTTCCAATGAATGTATACTAAGGAGAATGATTATATTTCTTCAATTTTTTTTTTTTTTTAAATTAAAACTGCTTTTCTTCCTTCCATCATCCTTCACACCACACGCTTTCCAATAAAGAAGACGACTTTACGTCAACCCAAAGGTCACATTCAACCCCCACTAAATAAAATCCAAATTAATTTTACACCATGAATTACCTATAAATATAAAAATAAATGTAATTTCTATATACATCAGCATTATATAAAGAAAAAAAATATATTTTAACACTAATTTTTTTACACTATTTTGATATTGTACACGTATCAAAAATGTGGTTGAACGATTTTAAATTAAAAAAAAAATTTTGATTTTTTTTTCCAAATATGTCCTTATCTTAATTTTTTTAAATTTAAAATCGTTCAACCACATTTTGACACATGTACAGTGTCAAAATAATGTAAAAAATTGGTGTTAAAATATCATTTTCGATGAAGAAAATTGAAAATAGTGTAACAAATCTTACACAACATTGATTTAGTTTAAATTCGCCTCCACTCTTCTATTATCCGATTCGGTCCGGCCGGCCCAACATATTGATCTTAAAGACCCGGTAAATCGGTTATTGGTCCGAACATAAGGTAATATAGGTCAGGCGAGATTTTGAACCTGAGTTCTTATTTAAATTGACGAAGTCATAAAACTGTATCTTTCCAAGTCTATCTTATCCTGAAAAATTATATATTCTGGTTTACCGAAATTGATTAGACCTGGACTGTATATATATATATATATCTTTAGGATTTTTGAAACGTTAGTATAATAATAGAACCAGACATTATAAAAATAATTATTTATTATTAATTTTAGTTATATATAATTTATATATTACCCAAATTATTAATACTTATTAAAACAAACGAAGATTAACTCAGTAATTATGTTATAATTAATGAAATAATTTTGTCATAATATAAAATATATTTTATAAATCTAAATACAACTCAAAAATTTAAAAATTATATATCATCATTAATTTTAGTCATAATATATTAATACATTGAAAATGTTTATGGGTTGTCTATTTAGTTATTTACTATTAATATTAGTAGTTACTTAAAAATATAAAAATTAAGGAAAAACAAAAAAAAAAGACAAAAAAGTATGACTTGACTTCATCCAGAAGCCACATCAATCACCAACTTGAATCCAAGATATACACGACTCAACAATTATGTTATAATTAAAAGAAATTAAATCAATATAATTTATTAAATCAAAAATATAGTTTATATAATTAATAATATTTATTTATCATGAATTTTAATTATAATATAATCTATTTATAATCATTTTTATTATGTAAAGAAATATTCATATATACTACATGTAGTATATATTACATTAACTACTTAGGTAGGCTAAGAGAGTTGACTTGACTTAAACAAAGACTAACCTCCACCGTAGAATCATAGACAGAAAACTTTCAATTACTAATGTAATATATATATATATATATATATATATATATATATATATATATATATATATATATATATATATATATATATATATAGATTTGTTAATATATGTAAGTTTTTTTTTTTTTCAGTTGGTACATTTTAACAAAGTGTATCAGGTTTTAGTAGACAATGGACCCTAAGTTTTAAGGTCAAGAGTATTTGAATAATTTCTTTTAGGTTTAATAATTCAAGAGGTCTCTATTTTCGAGCAGAATCTCAATTTTGTCCTGTTCTTTTTCGATTTCTCAATTAGGTCCTATTTTTGTGAAAATTGCAACAATTGAACCTCTGTCGTTAAATTGGGTCCAACAGTGTTAATATATGGTGACATGGCTCACTGATGTGGAATTTTATTTTTTTAATAAACATTCAACTGAACCACGTACCCTTGACACATCATCATCTTCCACCTCCAAAAACCCTAGCATTTCCCCTAATGCATCATTGGAGCACCAACCGCAAATCGCCATGGGATCTTTCATCACCTCCACCACAGATTAACATCGCTAGACCGCAACACTCATCTTCCCCACTGTCAATAACTAAAACGTTCAATTCCATTACAGGGATTTATCCACAAAGATTTCAAGCCAGAACCTAAATTGCAAGCCCTAATTGCAAGAACATCAGATCACTACGAGATAGCCATGAACCCTCGCGCCCCGACATCGACGACTAACCGACACCGAATCGAACCATCTCTCCATTGAGGACGACGCCTCCCCTACCGTCACCGTCTCTGACGACACCCTCTTCATCGACGTTGACCCTGACCACTCGTTCCAAGCCATCCGCAAGTAAATCTTCAGATCGAATGGCATAACCCCAAATCCGGCCCCTATGAACAGCTTGCGCAACAATCCATGATTTTATTTTTTGACTTTATTTTCTGATTGATGTTATGGTTCTTTTTTGTGTATGTGTGTGTATTGGGATTTTGGGGAAAGATTTATGTTTTGTACCAAAAGAGGGATGATATTGGATTTTTGGTGCCTATAAGCTGCTTGATGTATATGGCAAATATCCTTTTGGATTATCTTGAAAATGTATCATTGAACTGATGATTGCTATATAAGGTGATGGATCTTTCGGATACTGTGTTTGGGAGGATGAGATTAAACTGCATGATGGAAAAAGCATTGTTCCTACCCAGTGAAGCAAGCAAAGGAGTCTTCATGATTTTTGGGAGGAATGCCAAAATGATGAAACTGATGATGAAATGGGAAGTGAACTCAATGAAAGGATGAACAAACACTGTAAGTTGAGTTTTCATCGTGATTTTAAAGCGAAAGCATAAAATTGTGCGAAATCAGATATGACCCAAATGTTCGTGTCGGTAATCTAAGAAGAGGGGAATCGTTGATGAATAAAGAAGAAATAGGTTTACCTTATAAGATTGAGAAAGAGAAGCAATCTAGTAGAACTAAAATTGTGTGTTTCTCTTGCAGGGATGATAAAACCCAAACCTTTCTATCTTTCCTTCACTCCCGCATCTTACTCACTTCAAGCTTTGTGTTTCTATTTTCAAGCTTTGCATTATACAATTTATAAAGGTTATACAATTTATTTATTAAGATTAATTAATTGCATTTAATTAATGTTGTCACCGTCAAAATTGTATTAATGGTAGAATTTATACATTTTTTCTAAGGATCTTGGCTGTGCCAGACAAAGAAGATGGTGGTGCAACATTAACTGTAGCATATTCGAATCACAATGGTGGTGTAACACTAATTGTGCCAGACAAAGAAGATGGTGGTGTAGCATTAATTGCAGCATCAATACCTTCAAGAATCCGTTGGCGACAAATTATGTTTGAGAGGAACATTTGGTGAAAACTGGGGAGGATTCTCCGATGGTTTGGGATCCATTGAGTTGAAGAAGGTGATGATGTGTTAGATGAGATGGGTGATGTGTTATTTATTTCTATGTTTTTTAAAAAAAATACAAATATCCACGTCAATTAAAAAGTCAGTCCAGTGTACCATGTCAATCATAGACAAATGCCGTTTGATCCAAATTAGCGGTAGGGGTTCAATTGTTACAATTTTCACAAAAATATGACCTAATTGAGAAACCGAAAAAGAACAGGACGAAATTGAGATTCTGTTTGGAAATAAGGAACTCTTGAATGATTAAACCATTCTTTTATCAAAACTAAAAAAAAACAAGAAAGTCTCAAACCCTTACTCACCCCTCTCTCATCCCTCATTCTTCTCAACTATTTCTCTTTCACCTCTCTCACTCTAACATTCTCTATGTCATCCCTACAGTAGTCCCAATTGAAAAAAATCAGAAATACTCACTAACCCTAATCCACCTTCCTCACGTATCACATTTGTTTCTCTCTCATCTCCATCCTCTCCCTCACTCACACACAGTAACCCGCGATACCTGTTAAGTCCCTGGCAAGTGTACCAGATCGTTATCAAGTAATATATAAACGGTATGTCCGAGTATCGTCTCCCAAAGGACTCTTAGGCCTTGTTGGGACAAATCCGCCAGTGTACCGAGTCCCACAAGTAATATAAAATGGTAAGACCAAGTATCGTATCCCAGAGGACTCTCGGTGTTAAACAATTGTGTGAAAACAAGATTAATTAAGCCTTAAAAATAAAAAGAGATAAAGTGTTTGTATTGCAAAGAAAATAAAATAAAGCAAAGTAAAATTGATCAATGGCAAAAGAGCACAGAGATGAACGAAGGTTGATTTATATGAGATGGGTATGTTGTTGGGGTTAGACTTCACCAAGTTCCCTCTCATGTATATAAGAATTCCTCTTTATTCATTGATGCTAACGTCCCTCACAAAAACTCTATGAATAATGGAAGAAAAGAAGAATGAAAGGACTAAGAATTGGCTAGGAGTGTATTGCTATGCTCTCTTCTGCCAAGGATGCAAAACCTAGAGCCCCAGGGTCCTTTTAAATAGTGCCAGAAGTGTCCTAAAGTGCGGCCCGGTCCAAAAGAATCAAATCAGAGCAGAAACAGGGCCCGATCCACGTCAAATCTCGCTCAAGCATCGCAAGGAGCTTGCCTGGGCGTGAATCAAGGGTTCTGTAAGGCTTGGGCGCCAGTTTTGGACGCCCAAGCTTCGAGCGTCCGTCGCCTGGGTGACCAGCGTCGATTTTCACTTTGCTGTTTCGCGTTCCTGTCGCCTGGGCTTCGTGTTTTGTCCCTTCTTGGTGCCTTTTTGACCCCTTTTGAGCTCCATCTTCATGGTTTTTCACTTCTTCTTCCAGTATTGCTTCAATCTCTGTCAAAACAAGTGGAAATTGTTAGAAAACTGTTAAAATGAACCTCAACTCTCTTATTCACACAATTAATTAAAAACCAATGAGTCCAAGTAAGTTTCTAAGTGAAAAATGGTGTTTTTAGTATCAAAATCACATTGAAAATAACGGTTTTTCAACCCGTTATCACAACCCCAAACTTAGAACTTTGCTTGTCCTCAAGCAAACAACATGTAACTCAGCTTTTCAGAACACTCACTACAATGACTCAACCTTTTTCAAACACTTTTTCAAGTCAAACAAATTACTTTTATCAATTTAAGCATAAGACTTCAGTCAAGATGTGGAGATGTTTTAATGCATTTAACAGGTACTATCCTTAAGAGTGACCAATCAACCAAGCAGAGATGCAATCAGAGATTCAGAGAACTCTTCCTCACCAAGGAAAGTGTTTCACTCAAGCACTCAGACATATATCTCTCACGCATTCAAAAGTGTCTAACTCATCTCTCAGGTGTATGGTGTGGTGTTTCTCTCTGTTGTTACAATGTCACACAAATTAATTTTGCCTTTCATTTAACCACAGTCAAACATACTCACAAACAGGTTGTCATCACAAGGGCTTTTCATGGCTTGTAACTTGGCTGGGCTAAGAAGGAAATTGGTTTTTCTGGTCAGCAAAGTTCCTTGAGTTAAGAAAGACATTTGTGAATTCTTCTTTCAAGAACAACTCTCTTATCTTTTTCCCAACCTTCCCTTACAGTGAGTTCTTTCTTCTTTTTGAATTTTTCCTTTCTCACTTTTTTCTTTTCTTTTGCCTTTTTCTTGCTTTTTCTTTTTGATTGCTGACTGCTTAGAGAGGTGGTTTGTCTCCTGGTAACCCCAAACTTGAACCTTTGTCAGTACCTCATCAAATGTTCTCAACTTAACTCAAGGTAAAAAATTTTCAAAAAGATTTTTTCAAAACATATCAGGCTCAAGGTTCAAAGGATAAAACAAATTGTTTTCTTTTTTTCAGTGGGCAAAAATATTTTGAAGGCCAAAAGAATAAGGGATAACAAAAGATGGCCTTGATCATATGAAACCTGCAAGCAAGTAGTTCAATCACAGAAAATTTGGGCAAAATAATTCATGCTTTCAGAGTAACAACAATTATTTAAAAACAATTATGAAGCTCAAAACTCACACAAGTAAACTCACAAGTTCTCATATTCAGAAAAACAACTTGCTCAGTATCTCAATCAGACTTTATCTCAAGCACCTGTCTCACAAATTGGGATTCATCACTTATAGCACATCATGCATCATCTCAACTTCAATCAAACAGTAAAATCTCATAAAGCAAAACTTATCACACAAAACAGGCATAGTTGAATCAAAGTAGTTTAGTTCATTCAAGCAGAGCACAATAAAATAAAATAAAACAAAAACAAAAATTGAAAATTAAAAAGTAAAAATTTAGAGCACTAGGTTGCCTCCCAGCAAGCGCTTCTTTAACGTCACTAGCCTGACCCAATAAGCTCCATCATAGCATCCATCAGTAGATGCTAATCTTCCATGGTGTCCCTCAGCAGACACCAATCTTTCTTGTCTTCATTGGCACCTATCAGTAGATGCCTAATCACCTAACACCCATCAGTAGATGTCTAGTCACCATCTTCTTCCACAGCAGCATTCATCAGTAGATGCTATCTCAAACTCTTTCAGCACCCATCAGTAGATGCGAATCTTTCTCATCAACATCCTTTAGTAGATGTTAATTTTTCTCTTCTTCATCAGCATCCATCAGTAGACACTGTCAGTACTGCCATCAGAAGTAGCGCATAACCTAAAAAAAAAAACTTAAACATACAAAAACAAAATAAAATCCAAACCACACAAATAATAAAATAAAAAATTAAAATAAATAAAATAAAATAAGATAAATAAAATAAAATAAAATAAGATAAAATAAAATAAAATAAATAAAATAAAATAAAATAAAATCAGATCAAATAAAATAAAATAAAATAAAATAAAATCAAATCAAATTAAATAAAAAAAATTCAGAAACGGGGGTCAAAATATTTTTTTCTTTTTGTTGAATTTTTTTAGGAATTTAATATACACAGGAACTTGTTGCAGTATCCTAATCATAGGAACTTTAATCTCCAATTTCTTGAAGATTTCCATGAAATGCTCAAAATGTTTTTCCTTTTTCTTCCTATGGTCCTTCTTTGGGTGATGAGGGGAGTTTTCATATGATTCTTTCTTTTTGCTTTCATCCTTCCCCTCTCTCTTTTTCTCCTTGGGACATTCCTTAAGACACAAAGGACTTTTCTCAATTTTAAATAAAATAAAATAAAATTAAAGAAAATAAAATCAAATTAAATAAAAAAAATTCAGAAACTGGGTTCAAGATATTTTTTTCTTTCTGTTGAATTTTTTTAGGAATTTAATATACACAGGAACCTGTTGCAGTGTCCTAATCATAGGAACTTTAATCTCCAATTTCTTGAAGATTTCCATGAAACGCTCAAACTGTTTTTCCTTTTTCTTCCCATGGTCCGTCTTTAGGTGATGAGTGGGGTTTTCATATGATTCTTTCTTTTTGCTTTCATCCTTCCCCTCTCTCTTTTTCTCCTTGGGACACTCCTTAGGACACAAAGGACTTTTCTCATTTTTTTGCTTTTCTTTTTCAACCCCTTCTTTTTCTTCCTCTACATGCTTATCTTTTTCACTCAAACATTCTTTTTCTTCTCTCTCATCTTCTTCCTTTTCTACCTCTTTCTCTTTCTCACTCAAACTTTGTTCTTCTTCTCTCTCTATTTTTATCTCATCCTCTCTTTTTTCTTCTTTTTCTCTTTCCTCATTTGGGACTTTGTCACTTTCAATGACAACATCTTTGCATTCCTTTCCAGGCCTCTTGTTGTTTGTTATCTCAGTCAGCCTCTGACTTAGAACCTTGCACTGAGCCACTATATTTTGTGATGAGGCCTGAATATTTTTCCGAAATGAGATAGAGTCTTTCAGGAACTGCTCGAGGGTTTCCTTAAGCTCTGTAGTATTATCAGCTTGTGTTGGACTAGTGAATAGTCCTCCAACTTGCTCATATTGATTTTGATTTATGCTTGAGTAAGGTTCCCACCAGTAGTTAAAATTATTCTGGTAAAATTGCATCTTGCTAGAGCATATTGTGAGACCTGCACATAAATTCTAGAGAGAGATTATTAACATAAAAATAAAACAAAATAAAATAAGAATGGAAATTGGGGATTTGAAAAATAAAAATGGGAAAAATAAAATAAAATAAAATAAAGCCAAAATTAATCAAGATTCACACAAATAGAATAGCTTAAACCGTTGGTCCCTGGCAACGACGCCAAAAACTTGTTGGGGCAAATCGGCAAGTGTACTGAGTCACATAAATAATATAAAATGGTAAGACAGAGTATCGTATCCCAGAGGACACTCGGCGCTGAACAGTTGTGTGAAAACAAGATTAATTAAGACTTAAAAATAAAAAGATATCATGTGTTTGTATTGCAAAGAAAATAAAATAAAGCAAAGTAAAATTGATCAATGGAAAAAGAGCACAAAGATGAACGGAGGTTGATTTATATGAGAGGGGTATGTTGTTGGGGTTAGACTTCACCAAGTTCCCTCTCATGTATATAAGAATTCCTCTTTATTCATTAATGCTAACTTCCCTCACAAAAACACTTGAACCTGATCCCTCGGTAAATAAGTATGTCCCTAATTACCAGTTCATACAATTTCTAGCATTCCTGATAAAAAGATGTGAAGATCAAGATGTTAAGACGACAAAGAATTGGCTAGGAGTGTATTGCTATGCTCTCTTCTGCCAGGGATGCAAAACCTAGAGCCTCAGGGTCCTTTAAATAGTGCCAGAAGTGTCCCAAAGTGCGGCCCAGTCTAAAAGAATCAAGTGAGAGAAGAAACAGGGCCCGATCCACGTCAAATCTCGCTCAAGCGTCGTAGGGTGCTCGCCTTGGCGTGAATCAAGGGTTCTGTAAGGCTTGGGTGCCAGTTTTGGACGCCTAAGCTTCGAGCGTCCGTCGCCGAGCGTCGGGTCTGTCGCCCGGGTGACCAACGTCGATTTTCACTTTGCCGTTTCGCGTTCCTGTCGCCTGGGCTTCGCGTTTTCTGCCTTATTGGTGCCTTTTTGATTCCTTTTGAGCTCCATCTTCATGGTTTTTCATGTCTTCTTCTAGTATTGCTTCAATCTCTGTCAAAACAAGGGGAAATTGTTAAAAAACTGTTAAAATCAACCTCAACTCTCTTATTCACACAATTAATTAAAAACTAATGAGTCCAAGCAAGTTTCTAAGTGAAAAAGGGTTCTTTTAGTATCAAAATCACATGGAAAATAACGGTGTTTCAACCCGTTATCAGGCCTTAACTTTCATGTAAATGAATCTTATAAGACTTGAAAAAGAAATATACTTGTGATCGAATGCAAAGAATGAAAAATAAATATGGATGAATGGAGTTGTTGGGGTTTACAATTTCATCTTATCCACTCTCTTATATCTACTCTTCTTATTAAATTTGCTTTATTATCTAATTGTCAAGCAAACTTTCTTAGTCTACCCTAAACCCGATCCCTCGACGAAAAGAGCCTATTACTAGTTACTGGCTTATTATCCCCAGTATACCCTAGTAATTAGCAATGCATTATATACGAAAGCAAAATACAATTGATTGTCCTACCCCTATCCCTAGGTGGTATTGCTTAATCAAGGAATTTCCTATCAGTTCATGACTTCCCCGTATCGACAAAGGAAAATATCTTTATATCGAATGAGTTAAACGATAAAAGCTTTAAGCATAGATAAGAAACCCAATAATTGATAATAAAAGCATATGCAAGCATATGAATAAAACAAGAATTTCAATATAAGAGAGTTTCAAAAGATTACATTGTTCCCCAGCAACAAAGGGTTTAGTTCACAATGGACATGGTGAAACTAGATGGAATTAAATGAAAGAATGAAAGAGTCAACCCTAGATTGGATAAATTGGAGCCTAAGCATCCAAGAAACCGTCTCCAAGGAGTGTAGAATAGCTCTGGACTTCTCTGCTTGCCAAAAGAATACTCTGAAGGTCGCACTGGGGCTATTTATAACACAGAAAAGTAACAGAATTTCAGCCCAAGCCCAGCAGATAACCGCTCAACGCCTAATTTGGTCGCTGAGCGGTTTCCCTCTAATTGTGCCATCGCTCAGTGGTCTATTTCACCACTCAGCGGTTTGCCTCTAATCGCAGAACCACTCAACGTCACCACCTGGGCACCAAACAGTGGTTGCTCCCTCGAATATGGCGCTCAGCGCTGGAAAATAGCGTTGAGCGGTGCCTTTGAGTCTTCTTTTCATCCTTTTTCTCCTTCTTTCTTGATTCTAAGTCCTTCCTACTTCACTTCCATCGTTAATTCACATCAAAACCCTACAAAACAATGCAAAACAAGCATAATATCTCTATAAACAACTTTTGACTCTCATATGACTCGACTAAGTGTTTTTACTTGATTCTAAGCTCATTCTAAATCATAAAGGGTGTGTTTTGATATCAAATTCAAGCATGAAAATAACGGTTTTTAGACCGTTATCACAACCCCAAAGTGCTAGGGCTTAGGAAGACCACTCAGGCGCACTGCAAGGAAGAAGATGGGAAGTGAAAAACATTAAAACCGCTCAGCTTTAAGAAAGCCCGAGCCTAAGCTTCACCGCAACCGCCCAGGCGCCAAACTGGACCGCTCAGGCGGTGGGCAGAATATTCCCTTTCTTCTTCTTTGCTTGCTTTTGGCAGTCTCACCCTATAACACTTGATTTCAACTTCAATTTTTCAATTGCATGCCTTTCCCCTCTTAGATGCAACATTCAATCATGCAATGCACTAATCACAGAGTTTAAAACAAACGTAATCAACTGGGTTGCCTCCCAGGTAGCACTTTTTTAGCGTCACGAACCTAACCTAAACCTGCCTAGCACTCATCAGTAAGTGCTTATCCTTCCAACACCCTTCAGTGGGTGTGCCAACTTGTATCCTTCAGTAGATACTTAAAGATTTTAGCATCCCTTAGTAGATGCTACCCAAAAGTGTTTAAAAATCCACTAAGTTACATAACCAAAACTAAATAAACTTATACTACGAATGTCTTATACAAAGCGGGATTAAATAATATCAAGTTCTTCCATCCCGGTTTGGCTTTTCATCCACCCAACTCATCAATTGCCTTCTATCCACTCTTCTGATGGCTTTGGTATATGGTTTTCTGATCTCCACCTTGCCATCTTCTTTGATGTTGTTGATAATCTACTTCCTATTCTTGAACCTTACCTATGAGCCTCGTGGAAGTGGTCTATCTTCTGAGTGGATTGTTCCTCCTTTATCAATCTCCTCATCTTTAGGTACCTACAAAACATTACAATTGTTAGAATCAATACCTGTTGTGCTTTCATCTGATGCAACTCTTCTTCTTGACTTTTTGTGTCTTGCTCTTTTCTTTATTCTAACATTGTTTCCTTTAGAACCAGTATGCAAGAGCACATTATTTTTATCTCTCATCATATTTCTTCCATCATGGACACTAATGAACATTTTTGAAGTAGCCATGAAAGGTCTTCCAAGAATCATTCGAATCCTTTCCTCGTCTTCCATGCCCATGACTATAAAGTCAGCCAAAAACTCCAGCTGCTGCATACGCACAACCACATCTTCCACCATACCAAGTGGCTTTTTAATGGAACCATCCGCCACCGTCACAGCAAGATTAGACAATTTTAATGTTAACCCTCCAATCTTCTTCAAAAATATCCGAGCATCATATTAATGCTAGACCCAGAAATCATAGCTCCTACTACATCGAAATCATTCACAACACATGAAAGAGTCAAACATCCTGGATCTTTTACCTTATGCGGATAATTCCTTTTTGGAGGTTGAAGTTCAAATTCCTGCTCATCTTCATCGGCATCGAAATCTATCATATCTCCAAGATAAAATCTCATCAATGCAAGAATTTGTTGAATTACAGAAGGCACCACAGTCACTTGGTTAGAATTTTCTGTAAGTTGCCTATTGTGACCGAATTTTTCTTCCTCTTCTTCCTCACCTTCACTGCTGCTTATTTCAATGGCTTCTCTTTTCTCCTCTTCTTCATCACTACTTCCAATCTCCACAACTTCCCTTTCAGCTTTTCGTTTACTTCTTGTAACTACAACTTTACATTCCTCTTTAGGGTTAACATCAGTATTAGCCCTAAATTGGTGCTTCTCAGTGGTTTCTACCCTTTGACAGTTGTCCGATATGCATCTCTAGGGATCTGAAACTAGCTTGATCTTTTGCATGATCGGACTCATAAACTTTCAGAAATTTATCAAATCTTTCACTTAGGTCTCTAACAACCTCTGTCAAATGGGTAACCTGTTGCCACAAAGGTGTAGGTTGTTGTGGCTTGAAGCCTCCTGTTTGCCCTGATGGGTTATTCTGTTGTTGACCAATACTATGATGTTTCTTCCAACTTTGGTTAGAGTTACCTTGGTTCAAGTTCCCCTGCTTGTACTAGTACTAATTTCCCATATAATTGGCTTCTTGCTGCATCTCCTCAGGTAAAGCACATTGACCATTGATGTGCTCACCACCATAGAGATCACACAGCTTGTGTTTGGGAGACATTATGAATCTCCTTAGGAAGTTGTGAGAGAATCTTTTTCAAATTATCTATATTTTGAGTCAGAAGATGGTTATGAGCTAGCATGGCGTCATCTGCAGGCAAGTGCAAAACTCCTTTCTTTTGTGTAGGTACGCCCCTTTCATTGAAATTTTCTTGCTCATTAGCAGCCATACTTTCTATCATGTTATAGGCTTCATCTTCTGTCTTTTGTTTAATATTGCCTCCAGTTGAGGCATTTAGCATTATCTTCGACTGAGTGTTCAAGCCTCCAAGGTATGCAAGAACCAAGGTGGTCTTGTCAAAACCATGGGTTGGCGTCTTTCTTAGCAAGCCCTTGAATCTTCCATGCCCTGTTTGAATGATGAGATCTCCAACTTTCTTTCAGTAATTTTGGATTGTGGAAAATATTTAGTGACAAACTTTGTAGCCACAGTCTCCCATGTGGTGAATGTTCCTTCAAGAAAGGAATTAAGCCACGCCTTAGCATTACCCGCCAAAGAGAATGGGAACAAGCTAAGCTTTACTCGCTCATCTGATACACCAACCATCTTCACAGTATTGCTAAACGTTGTCGAATGATCGTATGGATTCTCATTTGACAAGCCATGAAACTGGTTGCCTTGTACTAGGTGTATAAGCACTGGATTCATCACCATGTTGGTCGCTTGATCCGTAGGCATGGCTATACTGTTGAAGTGGAAAGGACCAACAACATTAAATTGGTCTGCCAAGGTGCATCTTGGAGGAGGTTGTCCTGCCATCTCCTCAGTTCTTCTATCTGGTGAAGGTGATAATAATATGCTAGGAGAAGGAAATAAATCCCTAGATGGGCGTCTCACTCTCCTTCTTCCCCTTGTCTCGCTTAAGCCTTCAAGAAGAGGTTGAGTATTTTTCTTGCTTCTAGTATGTCTAGTCTCCTATTGCATGCACAAGAAACACAAACCCTAGTAGCACTTGTACAAAAAAAAAATAAAAAGATAAAAAGATAAAATATATACAAATATCTACAATCAAGTCAAAGTTAATCAATTTACACTACTCGAAAAAGTTAAACCAAGAGTCCCCGGCAACGGCGCCAAAACCTTATCAAGACCCTGACAAGTGTACCAGATCCTATCAAGTAATATATTTCGTAAACCCAATATCTTTCTTCTCAAAAGACTCTTAAGGCCTAATCTTTTGTGTAAACTAATCGCTTAAGACTTGAGAAGAGAAATTAGTTTGAGTGGTTAAATGCAAAACAAAACTAAACATGCAAATGCAGTGATTCAATTGGCTTAAAGAAAATATGGATGAATGGAGTTGTTGGGGTTTACAATTTCATCTTATTCACCCTCATATAACTACTCTTCTTATTTACTTTGCTTATTTATCATATTGTCATGCAAACTTTCTTGGTCTACCCTTAACCCAATCCCTTGGTGAAAAGAGCCTATTACTAATTACCGGCTTCTATCCCTAGCCTCCCCTTGTAATTAATAATGTATGATAAACGGAAGTAAAATACAATTGATCGTCCTACCCCTATCCCTAGGCGGTATTAGCATAATCAAGGAATTCTTCCCAGTTCATTACATTACTGGACGTCCCCATATCAATAAAGATAAACAACATCTATCGAATGAGTTAAACGGTAAAAACATTAAATGCAAGTAAAGAACCCAACAATTGATAAATCAAGCATATGCAAGCATATAAAGTAAATAAGAATTTGGATATATGAGAGTTTCAAAAGATTACATTGTTCCCCAACATCCTAGGGTTTAGTTCACCATAATCATGGTGAATCTAGATGAAAATAATGGAAGAATGGAAAAGCAAACCCTAGATTTGATAAAGTGGAGCCTAAGCATCCAAGAAATCTCCTCCAAGGTGTGTAAAGCTGCTGTGGACGTTTCTCTGCCAAAAAAAAAACATTTGGATTCACACTGGGGCTATATATAAGCCAAAAAGATAACAGAAAGATCTCAGAATCCAAAATATAAAAACAGACAACCGCGCAGGCGCTAAAGTTGGCCGCTCAGCGGCTTGCCTTAAATCGCTCCACCGCCCAGGCGCCAAAATGGGCCGCTAAGCGGTGTGCCTCTTGCCGTTCTGACGCTCAGCGTCATCGTCTGGGCGTCAGATAGTAGCACCACCTCGAATTAGGACGCTCAACGTTTGAATTTGACGCTTGAGCGGTCCACAGACTTTTCTTTTCTTCCTTTTTCTCCTTCATTCTTGAGTCTGTGACCTTCCTACTTCACTTCCATCTTCAATTCTCATCAAAAACCCTACAAAACAATGTAAAACAAGCATAATATCTCTAAAAACAGCTTTTGACTCTCATGTGACACAACTTAAGAGTTTTACTTGATTCTAAACTCATTTTAAGCTACAAAGGGTGTGTTTTGATATCAAATTCAAGCATGAAAATAACGGTTTTTAGACCGTTATCACTTAGCGTCCAAACAGACTGCTCAACGGCGGGGACAAGGGTTTTTCAAAACCTTTTTCTAAACGCCCTAATCTCCACTTTAACACAAATTTCATAGTTCCAGACCAAATTCATGCAATTCAATCGGTTCAAACAGTTTCTATTTCATCAAATCATGCGTAGAAATCAAAAGCCGTAATTTATCATGTTCATACACATGTTCTTCATCAAATTTCAAATTTGGAAACCCTAACAATGAAATTGCATACTTACTTGAGCGCAGATCTTAGATGCTTCCAAAACTTCTTCCTAATTGATGCTGAATGCCTCTCCAATGCAAAGATCTCACCAAAAAATCCCAATGGAATGTTCGAAAAATGAGAATTTTGTGAGTGGGTGATGGGAAAAGTGGCGAAAACTCTGAAAAGCTTTTGAAAGTGAAAGAGAAATGCTAGGGCTTATGGAGACCGCTTCGGTGAACTGCAAAGAAGAGATTTCAAAGGGTAGAAACCCTTAAAACGCTTATCTTTCCCGAGCTGGGTATGCGCCGCACCGCTCAACGGTGGACGTGAAAAATTGTTTTCCTCTTCTTTGCTTGCCTGATAACGGATTAAAATACCGTTACTTGCCATATAATTTTGACACTAAAAGCACCCTTTTTGACTTAGAAACTTGCTTGAACTCATAGGTTCTCAATAAATTGTGTGAATAAGAGAGTTGAGGTTGATTTTGAATGTTTTCTAACAAATTCCCCAAGCTTTAACAGAGATTGAGGTAATAAAGGAAGAAGAGGTGAAAAACCATGAAGAGGGAGCTCAAAAAGGGTCAAAAAGAAACCAAGAAGGAGAAAACCTGAAGCCCAGGCCAGCACCAGGCGATAGAAGCGGAAAATTTGCGAGTAGAATCACCGCTCGTCGCCCTAGCGACGGACCTGGCGCTCGGGCGACGACCGCTCATAGCCTAGGCAACCAAAACTGGCGCCCAAGCCTTACAAAAGCTTCAATTCATGCCCGGGCGAGCTCCCTACGGCGCTTGAGCGAGATTTGACCTAGATCGGGCCTTATTTTTGCTCTGATTTGACTCTTTTCGACCGGATCGCAATTTGGGACACTTCTGTCACTATTTAAAGGACCCTGGGACTCTAGGTTTTGCATTCCTGGCAGAAGAGGGCATACAATACACTCCTAGCCAATTCTTAGTCTTTCATTCTTCTTTCTTTCTTCCATTGTTCATAGGTTCCCCCATGCCTATGGGGAACTAATTTCTATTTGTTGTTGGGGAATGATGTAACCTTGTGAACTCTCATGTATTTGAATTTTTTCTTAATTCCATATGCTTTATTTCATTTTTGTTAGAGTAATTCATCTGCTTTATTCTTGCTTATACAATAGCATTATCTGTGAATTGCATAAGTGTCGGGAGGTTCCTTTCAATTCATGTCCTTGTTGAATTACTCCTAAGGGTTATATTTCTCAGGGATGAGGGTATGAGTCTTAGTCGTCTTAACCTCTTAATCTTCATATCTTTTTACTGGGAATGCTAGGGATTGCATGAACTGGTAATTAGGGACAGACTTATTGACCGAGGGATCGGGTTTAAGTGTTTTCGTGAGGGACGTTAGCATTAATGAATAAAGAGGAATTCTTATATACATGAGAGGGAACTTGGTGAAGTCTAACCCCAACAGCATAACCATCTCATATAAATCAACTCCCATTCATCTCCGTGCTCTTTTGCCACTGATAAACAACAATTTATTTTCTTTAATATTTTTGCAACAAAATCCATGATCTCTTTTATTTTCAGTCTTAATTAATCATGTTTTCACACAACTGTCTAGCGCCGAGAGTCATCTGGGATATGATACTTGGTCTTACCATTTTATATTACTTGTGCGACTCGGTACACTTGCCGATTTGCCCCAACAAGTTTTTGGCACCGATGTCGGGGACTCACAGTTTAAGCTATTCTATTTGTGTGAATCTTGATTAATTTTGGCTTTATTTTATGTTTTTTTTTATTGTTCCATTTTTATTTTTTTCAAATCCCTAAATTCCATTTTTATTTTATTTTATTTTATTTACTAGCAATATTTTCTAGGCTTTGGTGTTCTGTTTATGCAGGATTGTGCTAAAACCAGGAGCAAAAATTCTGAACCTCTTCTTAAAGGACTTGAGACCAGCAGAAGGCCAAGGGCAAGCAAATTACCTAGAGAACCTTCTCTATAGGTAAATCCAATGGCTTCCCAATCTGGTGAAGGGGAAAGCCAGGCTAGACGCACCTTGCTAGACTACACCACAGTTGCTGGTCCACACCACTTTAATAGCATTGCAAGGCCAAGAGTCAATGCTGCAAACATGGAGATGAAGCCTGATCTAATCCAACTGGTAAAGAGCAACCAATTTAATGGACTGTCTCATGAAAGTCCATATGATCACCTGATAACCTTTGATGAGATCTGCAGCACTGTGAAAATAAACGAGGTTCCTGATGAGGCTATCAAACTAAGCCTATTCCCTTTTTCTCTCAGAGGTGATGCTAAAGTATGGTTGAAGTCTTTTCTTGAGCACAGCTTCACTCAGTGGTACGATGTGGTGGCTTAGTTCCTCAATAAATACTTCCCACCAGTAAAGATCAACAAAGGGAAGCAAGAGATCTCTTCTTTCAGACAAGGCATGAAGGAAGGGACAAGCATGGGAAAGATACAAGAGCTTGCTGAGAAAGACGCCTACCCTTGGTTTCGATGAAGGGATGGTGATCCTTCTTTTTCTTGGAGGCCTTGGGTCACAAACCAAATTGATGCTAGATGCCTCAGCTAGAGGCAAGATCAAATACAAGACCCCGAATGAGGCCTATAAATTAATTGAAGACATGGCTGCCAGTGACAATGAAACGTTCAGTGAAAGAGGAACTCCATCTCAACCTAAAGGAGTTTTTCAATTGCAGATTTACGATGCCTTGCTCGCCCAGAATAAAATCATCACTCAACAACTGGAGATCCTTACGAAGAAAGTGATGCAGCCAAAGAAAGAGCATCAGAGCGTGGCACAACTTCAACAACAGCTTTGTGAGTTATGTGGTGGTGAGCATATTAATGGTCAATGTGTAATGCCCGAGAGTCTGAATGAAGAAGTTAATTACATGGGCAATCAAAACCAGTTCCGCTCCAATAATTACAATCAAGGGTGGAGATCTCACCCAAGTAATGGACCAGGACCATTTGGACAAACTGGTGGACAATACTATAAGCCCCCACAGTAGCAGCAACAGTGGAAGCAACAACCCTCTTCCTCAGAAAAAACTGCACAGCTCCAAGAAACTCTCAATCAGTTCATGCAGGCAACCCATTCTAACCAGAAGAACACAGAAGCGGCTATCAGGAACCTGGAAACACAGATGGGCCAGTTAATTCAAACGATCAATCAAATGCAGGAGAATTCGTACAAAAATTTTGGGGCTAATACTGAGGTTAACCCCAAAGAAGAATGCAAGGTTATAGCTAGCATGGAGGATGAGAGAGAAAAAAAGAGGAAAGAAAAAGAAGTAAAAAAAGAGAAGAGGGAGAAAAAGAAGGTGAGGAAAAAGAAAAAGAAAAATTGAGTGAGGGTGAGGAAGAAAGAGAAAAAGATATTTTGAGTGAAGGTGAGAAAGAAATAAAAGAAAAAAGAGAGGAAAAATAAAATTTGAGAGGGAGAAAAAGAAGAAGTTAAGAAAGAAGAAGAAGAGAGAAAAGAAGATTTTGAAAAATATATCAAGGACCCTGAAGAGCAGAATATAAGAAAAATACAAGCTGGGTGCCTTGAAGAAATTTCAAGAAAATTGGGGATAAAAGTTCCTAAGACAGAAGCCTTGTAGCAGATCCCTGAATACAAGGAATTTTTGGAAGAGCTCCTAAAAAAGTAGAGTTTAAAAGAGGAGACAATTAAAGAACAGGGGGATTGCAGCGTGATCTTACAGAAAACTCTTTCTCCAAAAGAAGGAGACCCAGGAAATTTTACCTTTCCTTGCAACATTGGGGAGCACAAAATTAGGAAATCCTTGATTGATTTGGGGTCCAACATCAACTTAATGCCCCTGGCTTTTCTTAAAAAGATGGGGGAGTTAGAAGTAAAGCCAACAAAAATGTCTCTTCTCATGGCAGATGGATCCCCAAAAAGGCTCTATGGGGTATTAGAAAATGTAAAGTTGCAAGTTGATAACCTGATGTTCCTGGTAGACTTTGTGATCCTGGAGATGGAAGAAAATGCAGAGATCCCTATCATTCTTGGAAGGCCGTTCCTGAAGACGGCGAAAGTAATCATCAATGTGGATGAGGGAACCATAGCCCTCAAAGACCAAGAAGAGGAGGTGATCTTGAGTGCCTGCAAGACAGGGCGGTAGCTTGAAGAAAAGAAAACCAATCCCAAACCTGCATTTAAAGATGCACCTGGGAAAGGTACCAGAACCGCCAAATAAAGGAAGAAAGGTAAAAAGTGTTTTCTGTCACAGGTACCTAAGGAAGAAAAAGACAACAAAGGAACAAATGTTCACCAATGCCCTTTATGGAAGCAGGAAGGACTGAGTTAGGCCTCCCTGTACAATTCAACAACAAGCTCTGGGTGATAAAGGACTTCACAGTTGATGGACTGATAGAGATTGAAGCTCCTACTTCTAGAAGAACAAAAAGGGTAAACAGGAAAATGTTGAAGACCAGCTGGCAGGCTATAGGAAAGGATGACAGAAAAATTAAGGACGCAGGTGGTTGATGTGACATGAGCCTATTGGGTCAAGCTAGTGACGTTAAAGAACTGCTTGCTGGGAGGCAACCCAGTGCTCTGGACCTTTACTTTTAATTTTTGTTTTTAGTTTGCATGTGTGTTTCCTTTGATTTTAATTTATTTTTATGTGCTCTTCTTGAATGAATTAAACTACTTTGATTCAACTGTGCTTGTTTTGTGTGATAAGTTTTGCTTTATGAGATTCTAGTGTTTGATTGAAGTTAAGATGATGCATGCTGTGCTATAAGTGATGAATCCCAATTTGTGAGACAGATACTTGAATAAAGTTTGATTGAGATACTGAGCAGATTGTTTTTCTGAAAATGAGAACTTGTGAGTTTACCTGTGTGAGTTTTGAGCTTCAGAGTTGTTTTTAAATAATTGTTGTTACTCTCGAAGCATGAATGATTTTGGCCAAATTTTCTGTGATTGAACTACTTGCCTGCAGGTTTCATATGATCAAGGCCATCTTTTGTTATCCCCTATTCTTTTGGCCTTCAGAATATTTGTTGCCCACTGAAAGAGAGAACAAAATTTTTCTAACCTTTGAACCTTGAGCTTAACATGTTTTGAAAAACCTTTTTGAAAATTTTTTACCTTGAGTTAAGGTGAGAACATTTGATGAGGTACTGACAAAGGTTCAAGTTTGGGGTTACCAGGACACAAACCACTTCTCTAAGCAGCGTGTAATTGACGGGTTGTCGCACCCCATGCAAATTTAATGTGCATAAAGAATGCAGTATAGACTAGGAAGTGACTCCTAGGTCGTCTCTCAAGGACCAAACTGTGCTTCAGGAATTAGGTCAAACACGTAGCGGGGGGTTATGAAAAGTTTGTGAATACAGATGAATTAAAGTAAAACACGAATGCAAACAAAAATGTGAAAACAGAAATGCAAAAACGGAATCAAATTCAGAATAAAAACGGTTAGTCATCAACTGAATCACTATGCTTCCTATCACAGATTAACGACAAGTACACACTACTCTAATTCAAATCCAACACAAATCACCCAACTAAGCGAAGGCTAATTCGGTCTTCAAAATTGCAAACTAAGCGAATGCAATGCTCAAAGCCTATCAGTCATCCACCATACAGTCTAATAAACTAAGCGAAGGTTAAACACCGATTAAGCAACTAAGCATATACCCAATCGCAGGCACACAACAGATAAAATATTGAGCTAAATCAGAGTAGCAGTCTGGCAATTAAAGTGCAATAATCTCATGAATATACTACTCTAGCCTCTAATCCAACATAGTTAACCGACTAAGCGAAGGTTAATCATGCTATCATAATCGCGTACTAAGTAAACGTAATACACCTATTCCATCCTATGTGTTCTATACAGATCGATCACCTAAGCGAAGATGCAATCACCAATTAGGCAAATAAGCGTATACCCATTGCAAGAACACAGTCAGATTTCATAGAGTGCCAGGCAGAGTAATATAAACACAAGAACAATCCAATAAATCTCAATGAAACACTGTAATTTTGTTAACAACCAACCAACTAACCTAAACTAACACCACAATTAAATTAAGAAAAACTTGCGTGACACACTTGAAAAGCAATTGATAAATTAGAACATGCATCTTCCAATTGAATAAAATTCCAAGTAAACATCTAAAATGCATTACGAAAACAATAAATTACTACCCTTAAGCTAAGAAAATGGAATGCTATTTCAGCACGAAGCAGCACATAAAAGAAAACGCGTTAACAGTGAAATAAGACAGATTGAGTAAGCTAACATGTAGAGTATATAAACCTTCTCGGTTCGAGCGTGAATGTAACAAAACGAAAACCATGTGCTTCAATAAAGAAAAGAAATGAACTTCTAAATTAATTCCTAGACCGTGACTTTGACTAAAAGAAAATGTGCTTCCTGAAATTAAATTCATCACTGGCCGATATATGTTGTTGTACCATTTCTTTGCTTTCCATTGAAAATCAAAATAAAACCTTCTAAGGTAGACGTGAACAACTCATCTTACTGGACATCACCGTTGTAGATGCTTCCAAATGAAAAGCACCAGACTTTTTCTAAAAGACATTAAAAAGAAATGTGCCTATCCATAACCCTCAATTGTGGACTCGTGTGTTGCTTCAAGGAATAAAAATATCACCCTAGTCTGTGTGGCAGCTGCAGCTTTTTCTCCAACATATACCTACTGGATGCAGCAAATTAAATTGTCCATGGGTCCAGGCCATTATCAAGCTGTTGTATGTCACTCCTTTTTTTCTGTTGCCAACTACTGCTAGCGTGGATGCGGTATGAAGGTTGGACCGTGCTGTTGGATGAAGAATGATGTGCAGGCCGTGGATGCAATTGCTGCCAGCGTGAAAATGTGGTCGTTTGCTATAAATATGGGCTGCTGCACCGCTTGCTTTCTTCTCACCAGCCCATGCGATTCATCCCCCTTTAATGTATGCAAGATTTTATTCTTCAATCACCGTACACCACTTTTCCAAGCAAATAAATTCAAGGTCGTGACAACAAATTGAAATGTTGCTTCCTCCAAAAGAATACAACGTGGGCTGTGGAGTCTACTCAAGTGAATCAAGCGTGTGCTTTTTACCAACAACGGTGCAACCCTTTTTTATGGTGCCCATTTTTCTTTTTATATATAAATGTTGGACCGTAACATCACTTCTCCAAGTGGGCTACAACATTTTTTTCTTTTTTTTTTCTTGCTGGAAGTGCCAACTGTCACCAATAAAGAAACCAAAAATCATTTTCATTTGTGGGACGTAACATGGTGCTGTATGCACCTCCAATAGAATTTGTTTTCAATGTGCTAGCAAATTGAAGTGGCGTGACAGCGTGTTCTTTCAATTGTAAGACGAATCAACATTTTTTTTTATTGCAGTTGTTTTTCTTCCTCCAAATGTCCCAAATTTTATTTCCAAAATTTTCCCTGCAATTAAAAATGCAAATAATTAGCTCAGATAATTCAAATTAATTAAAATAAGAATTTCTGATCAAATTAAGCACAATTAGCAAAAATGGAAAAATACTAGACATTCAAGCACAATTCCCTGATTAAATCTAGCACAATAAGCTAAGTAAAGTCAAGAAAATATCGACTCATCAGCAATCAAAAGAAAAAGTGAGTGAAAAGCAGAAAAAGGCAAAAGAAAATAAAGGTGAGAAAAGAAAGATTTAAAGAAGAAAAAGAAAGAGCTCACTGCAAGAGAAGGCTGGGAAAAAGATAAGAGAGTTGTCTTAAAAGAAAAATTCACAAATGTTTCTCTTAACTCAAGGAACTTTGCTGACCAGAAAAACCAATTTCCTTCTTAGCCTAGCCAAGTTACAAGCGATGAAAAACCTTTGTGATGACAACCTGTTTGTGAGTATGTTTGATTATGGGTAAATGAAAGGAAAAATTAATTTGTGTAACATTGTAACAATAGAGAGAAACACCACACCATACACCTGTGAGTTGAGTGAGACACTTCTGAATGTCTGAATGATATATGTTTGAGCGCCTGAGTGAAACACCTTCTCTAGTGAGGAATAGTTCTCTAAATATATGACTGCATCTCTGCTTGGTTGATTGATCACTCTTAAAGATAGTACCTGTTAAATGCATTGAAACATCTGCACATTTTGACTGAGATCTTATGCTGAACTTGATGAAAGTAATTTCTTGTCTTGAAAAGTTTCTGAAAAGGTTGAGTCATTATAGTGATGGTTCTCAAAAGCTGAGTTGCATTTTGTTTGCTTGAGGACAAGTAAAGTTCTAAGTTTGGGGTTGTGATAACGAATTAAAATACCGTTATTTACCATATGATTTTGACACTAAAAGCACCCTTTTTTGACTTAGAAACTTGCTCGAACTCATAGGTTCTCAATAAATTGTGTGAATAAGAGAGTTGAGGTTGATTTTGACTGTTTTCTAACAAATTCCCCTTGTTTTAACAGAGATTGAGATAATAAAGGAAGAAGAGGTGAAAAGCCATGAAGAGGGAGCTCAAAAGGGGTCAAAAAGACACCAAGAAGGGAGAAAACCCGAAGCCCAGGCGAGCACTGTTAAGACCCTAGCAAGTGTACCAAATCGTTATCAAGTAATATAATTGGTAAACCCAATATCGTTCTCCCAAAGGACTCAAAGGCCTAATCTTTCGTGAAAACTAATCGCATAAGACTTGAGAAAAGAAATTAATTTGAGTTTTTGTATGCAAGGCAAAAGTAAACATGCAAATGCAATGATTCAATTGGCTAAAAGAAAATATGGATGAATGGAGTTGTTGGGGTTTACAATTTCATCTTATTCACCCTCATATATCTACTCTTCTTATTTAATTTGCTTAATTATCATATTGTTATGCAAACTTTCTTGGTCTACCCTTAACCCAATCCCTTGGCGAAAAGAGCCTATTACTAATTACCGGCTTGCTATCCCTAGCCTCCCCTAGTAATTAATAATGCATGATAAACGGAAGGAAAATACAATTGATCGTCCTACCCCTATCCCTAGGTGGTATTGCTTAATAAAGGAATTCCCTCCAGTTCATGACATTACTGTACATCCCCGTATCAATAAAGACAAACAACATTTACCGAATGAGTTAAACGATAAAAGCATTAAATACAGGTAAGGAACCCAACAATTAATAAATCAAGCATATGCAAGCATATAAAATAAATAAGAATTTAGATATCTCAGAGTTTCAAAAGATTACATTGTTCCCCAACAACCTAGGGTTTAGTTCACCATAATCATGGTGAAACTAAAAGAAATATAATGGAAGAATGGAAAGCAAACCCTAGATTTGATAAAGTGGAGCCTAAGCATCCAAGAAATCTCCTCCAAGGTGTGTAGAGCTGCTGTGGACGTTTCTCTCTGCCAAAAGAATGAGTTTTGATTCGCACTGGGGCTATTTATAGACCAAAAAGATAACAGAAAGATCTCAGAATCCGCAATATAAAAACAGACAACCGCCCAGGCGCCTAAGTTGACCGCTCAATAGTTTGCCTTCAAGCCGCGCCACAGCTCAGCGGTCCATCTCAACGCTGAGTGGTTTGCCTCTAATCGTCCTAGATTCTCAGCGTCACCGCCTGGGCGCCAGACAGTGGCTCTCCCTTGAATAGGCCACTCAACGTTGGAATTTGACACTGAGCGGTCCATACACTCTTCTTTTCTTCCTTTTTCTTTTTCTTTCTTGATTCTATGACCTTCCTACTTCACTTCCATCTTCAATTCTCATCAAAAACCCTGGAAAACAATGCAAAACAAACATAATATATCTAAAAACAGCTTTTGACTCTCATGTGACACAACTTAAGTGTTTTACTTGATTCTAAGCTCATTCCAAGCCATAAAGGGTATGTTTTGATATCAAATTTATGCATGAAAATAATGGTTTTTAGACCGTTATCACAACCCCAAACTTAGAACTTTGCTTGTCCTCAAGCAAACAAGACAAAACAATAACAAACTTGGCTTTCTACTTTTTCATCAAATAGTTCAACATATTTCAAAAATCCTTTTCCTCACAACAAGTTATTTTTCAAGTCAGATTTTTAGTGGAATCCTACTAAAATGCATGCATGCTTTCAATCCAATCTAGTTCACATACTCAAATATTTCCTAACAGATGTTTTATTCATGAATGATCAATCCACTAAGCATAGATATAAACATGGATTTTAAACAATTCTCACCAAGCAAGTGTTTCACTCAATCACTCAAGTGTTTAAGGGATCACACCACTCTCTACTATTCACATGTCATATAAACAATATTTCCATTCATCTAAAACAACCAAAATCCTTTCATGCAAATGTCATCACAAGGGCTTTTCCAAGGCTTGTAATGAGGCTGGGCTATCAAGAAAAATTGGTTTTTCTGGATCGCAAAATCCTTGAGTTAAGAGAGCTATTTTATCATTTAAAAGGTTCAAGTTTAAACTCTCTTTATCACCACTCTCACTCATTCCCAACTTCTTCCCTTTTCATTGATTTTACATTCAGCTCATCTTTCATGCTTTTTCTTTTCACTTTTCTTTCGCTCATGCATTTTTCTTTTCAACACTTGAGCTCAATTCTTTTCTTTTGCCTTTCAATTTTCCCCATACAACCCCAAACTTGAATCTTTTCATCACATACAATTGCTCTCAACCCATCTCAAGGTAAATTCATTCAATCAAGGGTTTTCATCCTGTTTAAGGCCAAGATTTAAAAAGGGTATAATATTTTAAGCATTATGGGTGAAAATTTGGCTAAGTAATGGCTTCCAATCATGGCCTTGATCATTCAACATAAACATGCAATTCAATCAATTATCAAGACTAAAGCAATATCATTCATGATTCCCTGTGAATAGTACATATATCAATAAAGACTCTGGAGCTCAATACCTCACACAACATGTTTTCTCACATATCATTCATGAATCCTGCTTAGCATCATAATCACAATCATAAACCACTACACATCTGTTCACACAGTTAGTGAACCATTCACCTGGATATCAACATACACACATTCTCAATCATCAACCACATTCAATCATCATTAAATAACTCGTCATGCATTATAAAATCAAACCACCATTAGAACCAATGTACAAGCCAAGCATAGACACGAAAATAGAATGCTCCTATCCTACAAATCCAAAGTACAAAAGAAAAAGAAAAATCCTTGTCCAAGTGCTGGCATCCATCAGTAAATGCCTCAACGCAAGTCCTCATCTGAGTCATACTCCTCCTCATCTTGTGCGTCCTCAAAGACATCATCATCATCATCTCTGCCTGGTGCTCCAACTGCTCCAGACCCACTGCCATGTGCCTGCTCCTGAGGCCAAGCCATCGTACTATGGAACTCGTCCATAGTCCACCTGTGCACTGGTGGCATATCGTACATTCCTATAATCATCTCGGCAGTGGCCACCTGCCCTCTGCGGAGAGACTCCATCGTCGCCTCCATCAGGGACATATACATGTCCCTCATTTGGAAAGGCTCAGCATGCTGTGCCGGTGCATCTGCAGGTGCGTCCTCCTACAGTGCTGCTGCTCTCCTAGGACGTCTCCTAGGAAATGCTCCGGCACGCACCTCCTCTCTACAGTACTGAAGAAAATAGGAGGCATTAATAGCCCTCCTTGGCCTCTCATAAGGTGGAACTACAATGTCCACTCGAGCCTGCTAGCATAGGTGTGTAATCAGGGACGGATGCCCTAGTGGTGTCCTGCTACTCACAGTAGTAGTGCAGCTCTGAATCTCGTCGGCGATCACCTTGCCGACATTAACATCCATCTGATTCAACATGCAGTAGATGACCAGAATCCTATGCATAGTGATATCGGACACATGTGAGCATAGTTGTATGTTGGCATGAGTGAATGTCATCCAATACTTAGCTAGGGGAGTCAAATCTGTCCTAAGGATGTTGACTGGCGCTCCGTTAGGGTTCTCTGAAAGTGTCTCTCAAGGATACACATCACTCTCTCAATTTCTTCGTAATCGTTGTGCTCCCCTAGAATAGTAGCATACCTGCACTGCTCTCCTGGCCACTCAGTCCCCAGGATGGTGTTGATGGTGTCAGGGTCATATCTGATCAACTGCCCCCTCATGTAGCTCATCTATCTTCCAGCTAATACTCCTCCTTTAGGTGAGCCATTAGCATAAAATTCCTTCACCAACTCAATGCTAGCTGGTGCAGGATAAGTGGTCAATCTCTCCCAGCCTTGCCTCTCAATCTTCAGTTGAAACTCTGGAGCTAGGTCAGTAAACGCCTCTCCTGTACAGTAACATAATTCTCCTCATGCTTTCTAGAGAGGAACCTAGAAGAATAGAATCTCCTTGGCCTCTCTTGCTCCTTCCTCTTGTTGCCCATGGTTCTCATTCTTTTTGAGGTAGACATTCCTGCATCAAATAAATCTAATAACATTTACAGAAACATCATTAGAGGTTAGTACATCATTAATTTATTTCCAAACCAAGCATAGGCTTACACTGAGGGCAAAACAAGGCCCCTCAGCATCCCTTCATCAGAAATCAAACATTCAGGAAAAATTCAATGCAGACCGCCCAGGCGTCCAAGGAGACCGCTAAGCTGTTTGCCTCTAGTCGTGCCACCGCTCAGCGTCAAAACATACTGCTCAACGGCGACAGCAAGGGTTTTTCAAAGACCTTACCTAAAATGTCCTAATCTCCACTCTATTGCTAATTTCATCAATCCAGACCAAAATCATGCATTTCAATCGGTTCAAACAGTTTCTGTTTCCTCAATTTATGCATAGAAATCAAAAGCCCTAATTTATCATGTTCCTAAGCATGTTCTTCATCAAATTTCAAAAATTAGAAACCCTAAGAATGAAATTGCACAACTTACTTGAGTGGAGACTTTGAATGCTTGCAAAAGTTGTCTAATTGATGATGTATGTCCTCTCCAATGCAAAACCTCACCCAAAATCCCCAAACTTTGACAAAGCGATGGTAGAAAATTGAATTTTTGGTGAGTAGGTGATGAGAAAGTGAGGAAATCTCTCTAAAAAGCTCTTGAAAGTGAAAGAGGAGTGTTAGGGCATAGGGAGACCGCTCAAGCACACTGCAAGGAAGAAGTTTGGAAGTGAAAAACATCAAAACCGCTCGGCATTAAGAAAGCCCGAGCCTAAACCACGCCGCAACCGCTCAGCGGTCAAATGGACCGCTCAGCGGTGGGCAGTAATTTTCCTTTCTTCTTCTTTGCTTGCTTTTGAGCAATCTCATCCTGTACCACTCAATTTTAACCTTCAATTTTTCAAGCATATGCCTTTCCCCTCTCAGATGCAACATGCAAACATGCAATGCACTTAACACAGAGTTTAAAACAAACATAATCAACTGGTTGCCTCCCAGGTAGCGCTTGTTTAACGTCACGAGTCTGACCCATACCTGCCTAACACTCATCAAAAAGTGCTTATCCTTCCAACATCCTTCAGTGGGTGTGCATTCCTGTATCCTTCAGTAGATACATAAAGTTTTAGCATCCCTCAGGAGATGCTACCCAAAAGTGTTTAAAAATCCATTAAGATACATAACCAAAATCAAATAAACCTACACTATGAATGCTTTATACAAAACTGTATAAAATCACATGTTTTTAAATCTTTCCATCCCGATTGGGATCTTAATCCACCCAACTCATCAATTGCCTTCTATCCACTCTTCTGATGGCTTTAGTATATGGTTTTCTGATCTCCACCTTGCCATCATCTTTGATATTGTTGACAATCCACTTGCTATTCTTGAAACTTACCTGTGAGCCTCGTGGAAGTGGTGTATCTTCTGAGTGGACTGTTTCTCCTTTATCAACCTCCTCCTCTTTAGGTACCTGCAAAACATTACAACTGTTAGAATTGGTACCTGTTGTGCTTTCTTCTTCTGATGCAGCTTCTCTCCTGGAATTTCTATGTCTAGCTCTTTTCTTTATCATAATATTGTTTTCTTTAGAGCCAGTGTGCAATAGCACATTTTCTTAGTCTATCATCATGATTCTTCCATCATATACACTAATAAGCATCTTAGAAGTAGCTACGAAGGGTCTTCCCAGAATCATAGGAATCCTTTCTTCATCTTCCATGCCAATGACTACGAAGTCCACCAAAAATTCCAACTGCTCCACACGCACAACCACATTTTCCACCATACTAAGTGGCTTTTTAATGGAACCATCCGCTACCGTCACAGTAAGATTAGACGATTTTAATGCTAGCACTCCAATTTTTCTCAAGAAACGCATGGGCATCATGTTAATGCTAGATCCAGAGTCTATCATGGATCCTCCTACATCAAAATCATTCCCAACACATGAAAGAGTCAAACAACCTGGATCTTTTACCTTAGACAGATAATTCCTCTTTTTGAGGTTGAATTTAAAATTCCTGCTCATCTTCATCTACATCCAAATTTATCATACCTCCAAGATAATATTTCATCCTTGCAGGAATTTGTTGAATTACAGAACGCACCACAGTCACTTGGTTAAAATTTTCTTTAAGTTGCTTATTGTGACTAAATCTCTCTTCCTCTTCTTTCTCACCTTCACTGCTGCTTATCTTAATGACTTCTCTTTCCTCGTCTTCCTCATCACCGCTTCTAATCTCCACAACTTCCCTTTCAGCTTTTCTCTTACTCCTTGTAACAACAACTTTGAATTCCTCTTTAGGGTTAACATCAATATTAGCTATAAATTGATTCTTTTCAGTGGTTTCAACTCTCTTCGACAGCTGTCCAATTTGCATCTCTAGAGATCTGAAACTAGCTTGGTCACTTGCATGATTGGACTCATAAACTTTCAGGAATTTGTCAAATCTCTCATTTAGGTTTCTGACAACCTTTGTCAAATGGGTAACTTGCTGCCACTAAGGCGAAGGTTGCTGCGACTTGAAGCCTCTTGTTTGTGCAGATGGGTTATTTTGTTGGTGACCAATGCTAGGATGGTTCTTCCAACCTTGGCTAGGATTGCCTTGGTTGAAGTTCCCCTGCATGTACTTGTACTGATTTCCCATGTAATTGGCTTCTTGCTGCATCTCCTCAGGAAAAGCACATTGACCATTGATATGGTCACCACCACAGAAATCACACAGCTGCTGTGTTTGGGAGACATTACGAATCTCCTTAGGAAGTTGTAAGAGGATCTTTGTCAAATTATCTAGCATTTGAGTCAAAAGATGGCTCTGAGCTAGCATGGCGTCATCTGCAGGCAAGTGCAAGACTCCTCTATTTTGTGTAGGTACGCCCCTTTCACTGTAATTCTCCTACTCATTAGCAGCCATACTCTCCATCAAGTCATAGGCTTCATCTTCAGTCTTTTGTTTAATATCACCTCTAGCTGACGCATCAAGCATCATCTTCGACTGAGTGTTCAAACCTTCAAGGTATGCAAGAACTAAGGTGGTCTTGTCAAAGCCATGGATTGTCATCTTCCTTAGCAAACCCTTGAATCTTTCCCATGCTTGACCTAGAGTCTCTTCCATGCCCTGCTTGAATGATGAGATCTCCAGCTTTCCCCGAGTAACTTTTGACTGTGGAAAATATCTAGTGACAAACTTTGTAGCCACAGTCTCCCATGTGGTGAATGTTCCTTCAGGAAAGGAATTAAGCCACGCCTTAGCGTTTCCCGTCAATGAGAATTGAAACAAGCTAAGCTTTACTCTCTCATCTGATACACCTGTTATCTTCACTGTATTGCAGATTTCACTAAACGTTGTCAAATGATCATATGGGTTCTCATTTGATAAGTCGTGAAACTGGTTGCTTTGCACCAGGTGTATAAGTGCTGGATTCATCACCATGTTGGTCGTTTGATCCGTAGGCCTGGCTATGCTATTGAAATGGAAAGGGCCAACAACATTAGATTGGTCTGCCAGTGTGCGTCTTGGAGGAGGTTGTTCAGCCATTTCCTCTATTCTTTAATCTGGTGAAAGTGATAGTAATCTGCTAGGAGAAGGAAACAAATCCCTAGGTGGGCATCTGACTCTCCTTCTTCCCCTTGTCTCATTCAAGCCTTCAAGAAGAGGTTGTGTAGTTTTCTTGCTTCTAGTATGTCGAGTCTTTTGCTGCATGCACAAGAAACACAAACCCTAGTAGCACTTTTATAAAAAATTAAAAAAATAAATCAAAAAGATAAAAAGAGAATATATACAAAATATTTACAATCAAGCCAAAGTTAATCAGTTTACACTACTAGATAATTTAAACCACGAGTCCCCGAAAACGGCGCCAAAAACTTGTTAAGACCCTAACAAGTGTACCAGATCGTTATCAAGTAATATAATTGGTAAACCTAATATCGTTCTCCCAAAGGACGCAAAGGCCTAATCTTTCGTGTAAACTAATCGCATAAGACTTGAGGAAAGAAATTAATTTGAGTTTTTGTATGCAAGGCAAAAGTAAACATGCAAATGCAGTGATTCAATTGGCTAAAAGAAAATATGGATGAATGGAGTTGTTGGGGTTTACAGTTCATGACATTACTGTACGTCCCCATATCAATAAAGACAAACAACATTTACCGAATGAGTTAAACGATAAAAGCATTATATACAGGTAAGGAACCCAACAATTGATAAATCAAGCATATGCAAGCATATAAATTAAATAAGAATTTGGATATATGAGAGTTTCAAAAGATTACATTGTTCCTCAACAACCTAGGGTTTAGTTCACCATAATCATGGTGAAACTAGAAGAAATATAATGGAAGAATGGAAAAGCAAACCCTAGATTTGATAAAGTGGAGCCTAAGCATCCAAGAAATCTCCTCCAAGGTATGTAGAGCTGCTGTGGACGCATGTCTCTGGCAAAAGAATGAGTTTTGATTCGCACTGGGTCTATTTATAGACCAAAAAGATAACAGAAAGATCTTAGAATCCGCAATATAAAAACAGACAACCGCCTAGGCGCCTAAGTTGACCGCTCAACGGTCCATCTCACCGTTGAGCGGTTTGCCTCTAATTGTCTTGGACGCTCAGCGTCACCGCCTGTGCGCCAAACAGTGGCTCTCCCTCGAATAGGCCGCTCAGCGTTGGAATTTAACGCTGAGCGGTCCATAGACTCTTCTTTTCTTCCTTTTTCTTCTTCTTTCTTGAGTCTATAACCTTCCTACTTCACTTCCATCTTCAATTCTCGTCAAAAACCCTGCAAAACAATGCAAAACAAGCATAATATCTCTAAAAACAACTTTTGACTATCATGTGACACAACTTAAGTGTTTTACTTGATTCTAAGCCATAAAGGGCGTGTTTTGATATAAAATTTATGAATGAAAATAACGGTTTTTAGACCGTTATCAAGCACCAGGCGACAAAGGCGGAAAATTTGAGAGCAGAATCACTGCTCGTCGCCCGGGCGACGGACTTGGCACTCGGGCAATAGCCGCTCGTAGCCCAGGCGACCAAAACTGGCGCCCAAGCCTTACAAAAGCTTCAATTCACGCCCGGGTGAGCTCCCTGCGACGCATGAGCGAGATTTGACTTGGATCGGACCCTGGTTTTGCTCTGATTTGACTCTTTTCGACCGGGCCGCAATTTAGGACACTTCTGTCACTATTTAAAGGACCCTGGGACTCTAGGTTTTGCATCCCTGGGAGAAGAGAACATATAATACACTCCTAGCCAATTCTTAGTCTTCAATTATTCTTTCTTTCTTCCATTGTTCATAGGTTCCCCCATGTCTATGGGGAACTAATTTCTATTTGTTGTTGGGGAATGATGTAACCTTGTGAACTCTCATGTATTTGAATTTGTTCTTAATTCCATATTCTTTATTTCATTATTTGTTAGAGTAATTCATCTGCTTTATTCTTGCTTCTACAATAGCATTATATGTGAATTGCATGACTGCCGGGAGGTTCCTTTCAATTCAGGTCCTTGTTGAATTATTCCCAAGGGTTATATTGCTCAAGGATGAGGGTATGACTCTTAGTCGTCTTAACCTCTTGATATTCATATCTTTTTACTAGGATTGCTAGGGATTGCATGAACTGGTAATTAGGGACAGGCTTATTGACCGAGGGATCGGGTTTAAGTGTTTTCGTGAGGGACGTTAGCATTAATGAATAAAGAGGAATTCTTATATACATGAGACGGAACTTGGTGAAGTCTAACCCCAACAGCATAAACATCGCATATAAATCAACCTTCGTTCATCTTTGTGCTCTTTTGCCATTGATCAACTGCAACTTATTTTCTTTAATATTTTGCAACACAAATCCATGATCTCTTTTATTTTCAGTCTTAATTAATCCTGTTTTCACACAACTGTCCAGTGCCGAGAGTCCTCTGGGATACGATACTGGTCTTACCATTTTATATTACTTGTGCGACTCGATACACTTGCCGATTTGCCCCAACATTGCCTTCACGTTTTCAACCCAGTAGCACTGGATTTCAACTTTCAAAATTTAAATTATGTATCTTTCCCCTCTTAAATGCCACATTCAAACATATAATGGACTACAAAGAGTTTAAAATAAGAAAATAATCAACTGGGTTGCCTCCCAGGTAGCTCTTGTTTAACATCATGAGCCTGACCCAAACCTTTCTAGCACTCATCAGTAAGTGCTTCCCAACACCTTTCAGTAGGTGTACTTACCTGTATCCTTCAATAGAAACATAAAATTTAGCATCCCTCAATAGATGCTCCCCAAAAATTGTTTAAAAATCCAAAAATTACATGTCCAAAATAAAATAAAAAATGTTTTACAACACATGGGATTCATTCAAATACTATCAAGTCTTCTCATCCCGGTTGGGGTCTTCATCAACCCAACTCATGAGTTGTCTTCTGTCCACTCTTCTGATTGCTTTGAAGTATGGTCTTCTGATCTCCACTACTCCTTCCTCTTTAAGCTTGTTCACAATCCACTTTCTATTTTTAAATCTTACTTTTGAACCACGTGGAAGTGGTGTGTTCTCTGAGTGGATTGTTCCTCCTTTATATACTTCCTCTATAGGTACCTGCAAAATATTACAACTGTTAGTATCAGTACCTTCCCTTTCTTCTCATGCAGCTTCGCTTCTCAATTTTCTGAACCTGGTTCTCTTCCTTATTCTTATTTTGTTTTCTTTAGAGCCATTATACATTAACACATGTTCTTGATCTTTCAAAGTTATCATCCCATCATGGACACGCATCACTATTTTAGAAGTCCTCATAAAAGGTCTTCCCAAAATCAATGGAATTCTTCCATCATTTTCCATATCCACAACTACAAAATCAATCAAGAACTCCAGCTGCTCAATACGAACAATTGCATCCTCCACCCTACCAACTGGCTTCTTAATAGAACCATCTGCAACTGTCAGAGAAATCTTAGTTGGTTTTAATACTAGCCCTTTAATTTTTTTCAGATAACTTAAGGGCATCATATTAATGCTAGATCCAGAATCTAGCATAGCTCTTCCTATATCCACATCATTAATAACACATGGAAGAGTCAACCACCCTGGATCCTTCAATTTAGGTGGATAATGTTTCTTTCTAGGCTATACATGTACTTCCTGTTCATCTTCATGATCTAAATTTATCACTTCTCCAAGATAATACTTTATTTTCTTGGAATAAACAGGAATTTGAGGAAGAGTTTCAGTTAAAGGAACAACAATCACCTAGTTAAAAATTTCCCTGAATGGCTCACAATGACTTCCTTTTCTCTCATTTTCTCTCTTTTCCTCATTTTCAAAATTTTTATCCAACCTCTGCTATTCTTTTTCTTTCTCACTGCTCTCAATCTCCACATTCTCACTCATCTCTTCATCTTCCTCCTCATTACTCTCTACCTCAACAGCTTCCTCTTCTGCTTTTCTTTTGCTTCTTGTCACAACAGCTTTGCACTCCTCTTTAGGGTTAACATCAGTATTAGCCCTAAATTGATTCCTTTTTGTAATCTCTACCCTCTGTGACAGTTGACCAATTTGCATCTCCAAAGATTTGAAATTGGCTTGGTTACTTGCATGTTGAGACTCATAAACCTTCAAAAATTTGTCAAATCTCTCACTAAAGCCTCTGACAACAGTCTCTGTCAAGTGACTTACTTGCTGCCACAAGGGTGATGGTTGTTGCGGTTTGTTATTAAGGAAGCCTCCTGATTGCCTAGATGGGTTCTTTTGAGTTTGTCCAATACTAGGATGGTTTTTCTAACCTTGGCTAGTGTTGCCTTGGTTGAAATTTCCCTGCCTATATTGGAATTGGTTACCCATATAATTTGCTTCCTGCTGCATATCTTTTGGCAGAACACATTGACCATTAATATGGTCACCACCACAGAAGTTACAAAGTTGTTGAGTATTAGAGACATTCCTAGTCTCCTTTGGAAGCTGAGATAGAATCTTCGTTAAAATGTCCAATTTCTGCGTAAGAAGATGATTTTGAGCTAATATAGCATCATCAGCAGGCAAATGCAAAACTCCTCTTTTTTGTACTAGTGCGCCCCTCTCACTAAATGTTTCATGTTCATTAGCAGCCATACTCTCGATAAGATCATAGGCCTCATCTTCAGTCTTTTTCTTTATATCACCTTCAGCTAAGGCGTCAAGCATCATCTTGGACTGCGTATTCAAACCTCCAAGGTATGAGAGAACTAGAGTTGTCTTGTCAAAACCATGGACTGGATTCTTTCTCAATAGACCTTTGAATCTTTCCCAAGCTTGTCTGAGAGTTTCCTCCATGCCCTGTTTAAATGAAGAGATTTCTAACTTTCCCTGAGTGACCTTAGACTGTGGAAAATATTTATTCACAAATTTGGACGCCAGAGTCTGCCACGTAGTAAAAGTTCCTTTCGGAAAGGAGTTCAACCATGCCTTAGCATTACCTCCAGTGAGAATGGAAACAAGCTAAGCTTTACTCGTTCATCCGATACTCCAGTCATCTTGACAGTATTACAAATTTCACTGAATACTGTCAAATGATCATAAGGGTTCTCATTTGACAAACTGTGAAATTGATTACCTTGTACAAGATGGATTAATGCAGGATTCATCACCATGTTTGTTGTATTATCTCTGGGCATGGCTATGTTGTTGAAGTGAAAAGGACCCACAACATTGGATGCATCACCAAGTGTGCGTCTGAGAGGAGGTTGCTCATTCGCCATCTCTTCCTGATCTTGTGTAAGAGCTTTTGGTGAGGGTTGTAATAATCTCTCAGGAGAGGGAAACAGTTCTTTGGATGGACGTCTAACTCTCCTTCCTCTCCTGTATGATAATCCTTCAAGAAGCAGTTGCTAGCTTTTCTTACTTCTAATATTAATAGTTTCCTGCATACACTAGAAAAGAATACCCTAGAAGCACTTTTATAAAAAAAATAAAAATAAAAACAAGAACAAAATACAAAATATATACAGACAAGTCAAATTCAATCAAGTTACACTACTAGAAAAGTTAAACCATGAGTCCCCGACAACGGCGCCAAAAACTTGTTAAGTCCCTGACAAGAGTACCATATCGTTATCAAGTAATATATAAACGGTAAGTCCGAGTATCGTGTCCCAAAGGACTGTTAGGCCTTAACTTTCATGTAAATTAATCTTATAAGACTTGAAAAAGAAAAATACTTGTGATCGAATGCAAAGAACGAAAAATAAATATGCACATGCAAGTGATTCAATTGGCAAAGAAAAGATATGGATGAATGAAGTTGTTGGGATTTACAATTTCATCTTATCCACTCTCTTATATCTACTCTTATTATTAAATTCGCTTTATTATCTAATTGTCATGCAAACTTTCTTAGTCTACCCTAAACCCGACCCCTCGGCGAAAAGAGCCTATTACTAGTTAATGGCTTACTATCCCTAGTCTCCCCTAGTAATTAGCAATGCATTATATACGGAAGTAAAATACAATTGATCATCCTACCCCTATCCCTAGGTGGTATTGTTTAATCAAGGAATTTCATATCAGCTCATGACTTCCCCGTATGTTCCCGTATCGACAAAGAAAAATATCTTTATATCGAATGAGTTAAACGATAAAAGCTGTAAGCATAGATAAGAAACCCAACAATTGATAATAAAAGCATATGCAAGCATATGAATAAAACAAGAATTTCAATATAAGAGAGTTTCAAAAGATTACATTGTTCCCCAACAACAAAGGGTTTAGTTCACCATAGACATGGTGAAACTAGATGGAATTAAATGAAAGAATAAAAGAGTAAATCCTAGATTGGATAAATTGGAGCCTAAGCATCCAAGAAACAGTCTCCAAAGAGTGTAGAATAGCTCTGGACTTCTCTGCTTGTCAAAAGAATACTCTAAAGGTCGCACTGGGGCTATTTATAACACAGAAAAGTAACAGAATTTCAGCCCAAGCCCAGCAAATAACCGCTCAACGCCTAATTTGGCCGCTAAGCGGTTTCCCTCTAATCGTATTTCACCGCTCAGCGGTTTGCCTCTAATCGCAGAACCGCTCAGCGTCACCGCCTTGGTGCCAAACAGTGACTGCTCCGTCGAATATAGCGCTCAGCGCTAGAAAATAGCGCTGAGCGGTGCCTTTGAGTCTTCTTTTCTTCCTTTTCTCCGTCTTGCTTGAGTCTAAGTCCTTCCTCTTTCATTTCCATCTTTAATTCACATCAAAACCCTACAAAACAATGCAAAACAAGCATAATATCTTTAAAAACAACTTTTGACTCTCATACGACTCAACTAATTGATTTTACTTGATTCTAAGCTCATTCTAAGCCATAAAGGGTGTGTTTTGATATCAAAATTAAGCATGAAATAATGGTTTTTAGACTGTTATCAATACCGCAATTTGTTGTTTTTGCTTTATTTGTTCATTTGTTTTCTACTTTAATAACAAAATAATTGATGATGCTGATGTTTTTTTGATTGAATGGTGGTGTTATATCTTTTCCATTTTGGTTGTTATTAAGTTTCATTTTTAAATTTTAGAATTAGTAATTTATCTCTGTGAAAATACACACACACACACACATATATATATATATATATATATATATATATATATATATATATATATATATATATATATATATATATATATATATATATATATATATATATATATATGGTTATACATAATTCTTTATTTTATCTATTGAAAAATATATTTTAGTCTTTATTTGTGATGTACATATTTTTTATATTATGCAGGTTCGTTTTTGTGATATAGGATGTCAGAGAAACATAACCATATTTAGAAAACAAAAATGTAGACTTTAAACAACGGTTTTTGTAAAATCGGGACAGAAAATGATATATGATATTTGTTCTAGTTCAAACCAAAACTATAGACATTTACATTAAAAAAGATTTTAAATAAAATTGGACCTATAATAACGGTTGATCTACGAACTGAAACAAAAAATATCTATGGCACCGGTTGTCATTATAACCGATGCCATATACCCAAAAAAATATTTTTTTTTTTTTATATTTTCTGTTTATTGTATTGGTTTTTTTATAATCAGAAAAAAAATGGCTATTGACTTTGATTCTTAATCATACATAAAAATAGTACAAAAGAAGTATGTTAAAGATTTTAAATTAACTAAAATATAACAAATTTACAATATTTCTTAACTTATAAATTATTTTTCTAAGTTGCGTTAATCTTAAAATCTGTATTTTAAGATGTCATCTTAAAATCTATTTCCTAATATTTAATATCTCAAATACAAGAAAGATGAAGGAAATGTTTTGGCTTAATCACTATTGAAATTGGTTTTTCAACAACTTGACAGTAACTTAAGCTGGCATATTCCGTAAGTGGTTCACCATGTCAACAAGTTTATTTTCGTGTCAGATACGCACAGCATGTGATATATATGCATCATATAGGTAATGACCAACATTGAATGTGAAGACCTATTCCAAGTCTTTACGTTTGCACCACGCCAACAGTATGTTTACAATAAAATCAAGTGTAACATCATATTGAATCCAAGGTACGTTGACTCGGTAAAACATAATAAAGAATGCTCACATAGACACTTATGTTTCCATTCTATAAAATTTTAAAAAAATAGAATAAAACAAACGCATAGAACCAAACATTTATTTTTTTCTTACACTTGGCGTTTAGACACCTAATTTTTTCAAAATTATAGGAGAAAAGTGCAGACATAATAATATGATATAATAAAAATAATAATTAACTGAATGTGCTGTTCCAATATCGATATATTAATATACATTTTTTACCTGTTTTGGCAAGAATTTTAGAGCAAGAAAAATGAAAATGTGAGTGAAGTGGGGTAAACATTGTTTTTGGAAAAGTAAGACGCCTTACTACATAGTGTGTGAGGATGGCATGCCATGTTCTTCTTTTCCTATTTGTTTGTTTTGCTCATAACAAATGGTATCCTTTTTGTGTAGTTGGAGCATTTGGGTTCATGAAAATGTCATAAGTTCAAACTTTTTCAGATCGCGTGATCTAATTCTAGTGCTATCTGACGTTTTAAACGTGGAATTTTGTACATTTAAGGGAACCACTTTTGTATCTGAATACTTAGATAGATCGTTGCTACAGGAAATATGTTTATTACCGATGGGTATTTACCGACGGCGTCCTTTGGTAAACATTTGGTACAGGAAATACGTTTATTATCGATAGATTTAGGTAAAAAATTTGGTTTCTTTCTCCCAATTTCAGAAATCCCCTACCCTTAATTTCAGAAACCCCCTGTCCTCGTCTTTCTCGCGCTTGTCCTAAGCTAAATATCAGAAGTTGCTTGGGTTCTTGGGAGTGCCAATTTGCTTGCCATAACGGTTCTGTTTGATGGTGAGGTGTGTTCGCTGGTGGCCGTTGGTTTGCGGTTTGGGTGGCTAGGCTTCGTGGCGTTTGCGACAGGGTGGTGGGTCGTGGTAGCTCGCATTTGCGCCAGTGGTGGTGGCTTGTGGAGGTTGGCTTCACGACGACGAAGGGCTGATGGTCTGTAGATTATGGCATCGTCAAGCATTTGGCTGTTGAGGTTAGTTGATTCCCTTGTTCTTTCTTATGAGTTTAATAATGTGAAATGTAAATTGAGTTACCCATAATCTTTTAGTTGTGCAATTTTGGTTCATTCGTTAACTTGACATCTAATATTTCATTGAAAAGCTTGCATGATGGTAGTGTTGTAGTGGATGTGCAATAAAGTGATATGCCTGCATCTATATTATATTTTGGATGTTAAGTCAGTGGGTAGATCAAAACTGTACATTTAAAATAATGGGGTTGGTGGGACACAAAATTCAAGAAATGGAAATAGTAGGGAGATTCAGTTGTCAATTTCCGGCTATCACTCCGTGATTGCTGATAGGCAGGTGGAGTGGCCTGCTATCAAACTGTACATTTTGGATGTCTGAGCGGCTTATAGTAGGAGTGGTAGCCCAACAAATCACAGATAGAAGTGGGGTTTGTAGCCACTCAACTATTTGGGTTGTTGATTGTGTGCTCTCTACAGGGTAGTTTGATGGAGGACTTGTTGAATAATGCCTATTAAAGTCATTGCCTTTCTATTCTTACGTTTCTTCTCATATTGCGTATTGAGAGTACTGTGGCTTGCTAAGATTGGAATTAATATTAGTATAAAATAATAAAGTGGAAAAAATAATAAAAGAATTGTCAACACCCAATTTTGTCCGAATAGTGAAAAATGTGTTTTATTGGCTTTTTATTGTTTTCCTTTTATTTTTATTTTACTTTATTGTTTTATTCTATTTTAATGTATTTAGATTTTTGTTTTTAATTCAATTTCTATTTTATTTCTTATATTTATTTTGTTTTAATAGAGTTAATTAATTAAAATAATTGAAAAATTAAAAATAAAATAAAATTGAAATAAAAAATATATATAATAAGAAAATAAAATAAAAACGTGGGGAACGGGAGGTGTGTGTTGGACGATGGGGGACAGCGAAATTTTGTTAGAGGGTGGTGATTAAAAAAAGGTTAGAGGAAGATTCGAGGAGGATTGTAAGTAAGAGAAAATTGTTTTGGGAGAGGAGGATTTTCAAGGGGAACAGAGCGTCATCGTCCTCTTTATTTTACTCGCGTTAAAAATTGTTTTTTTATTTTACTTAGTTACTTATCTATTTCTAATTTCCATTTTTTTTATTTTATTTGTTTATTTACTTATTTATTTTATTTTACCTACTTTTAAATAGATCTTAAAAATAACAAAAAAATATATAAAAAGGTTTAAGTGTGTGTGCGATCATTCGCATCAGCCTCGCGCTAAGAACTTTTTTCTCTTTTAAAAATAACAAAAAAATATATAAAAAGGTTTAAGAGTGTGTGCGATCATTCGCATCAGCCTCGCGCTAAGACCTTGTTCCCTTTTAAAATAACAAAAATATTTTAAAGGTTTAAGCGTGTGTGATCATTCGCATCAGCCTCGCGCTAAAACCTATTTCCCTTTTAAAATAACAAAAATATTTTATAGGTTTAAGCGTGTGTGCGATCGTTCGCATCAGCCTCGCGCTAAGACTTTTTTCCCCTTTTACAAAATAACAAAAATATGTTAAAGGTTTAAGCGTGTGTGCGATCATTCGCATCAGCCTCGCGCTAAGACCTTTTTCCCTTTTACTAAATAACAGAAATATTTTAAAGGTTTAAGCGCGTGTCCGATCATTCGCATCAGCCTCGTGCTAAGACCTTTTCTCCTTTTAAAATAATTTAAAAAATGTTTTAAAGGTTTAAGCACGCGTGTGATCACACGCATCGTCCTCGTGCTGAGACCTTTCTCTTTTACATAAAAATACCCAAAATACAAAACATCCAGATTTTCAAACAACAAATAAATTTTCCTAGAACTACGTAACCCTGATTTCTCAGTCTGACTGAGAATACGTAGGAGCAAGGTCAACCCTTGTCGGGCACAAAAAATTAAAAAATATCTTTTGTTTCTTTATAGTGTCTGTTCAAGGGAAATTAAATACGTTTTGCGAACCACATTAAAATTCGTGCTATTTAATTAAAGGTACTGCCTTAGGGCAGGCGTTGTGGGGGTGCTAACACCTTCCCCACACGTAACCGACTTCCGAAACCAGAATTTGGTTTTGTAGATTGAGCCTTATCCTTTTATGGTTTTTTCCATAGTTTTCCAAAATAAACTATGGTGGCGACTCCAAATCTCTTTTCAAACTCGTTTTCCTTTTTTTTGGATCGTCGTCGTCCCGTCGTGATTTTCGGTTGCGACAAGAATTAAGGCATATTATACATTATAATAAATTAAAAGCGATAACAAAAAAATAGAATAAGCTAAATAATAAAATCAGAGTTGGATACAACTTTGCATTCAATGACCTATACCTAATTCCATGGCAATTTTCCGTGACCCTTCTGCCTAGATTCTTCAAGCATAACAATTTCTCCAGTTTTTTCAGGCAACTCAACACTTATGTCAGTAACACCTCTTTCTACTTCCCAATCATCCAATATGATATATATTTTATTCTTCTTCTTGTTAGCTTTTCTTACTGTGGTCAAATGAAATGTTATTTTCATTATGGATTGCTTCTACATGTAACAATATAACCTTAATCATCTTCCTTGTCATGAATAATTAATGTGTTGGTATTAATTCTTCCATCTTCAGTTATCGTATTTGGCATTGGTAGGTTCAGTCAGTCTCGATTTTTTGTTTCTTAATTAGGTTCCCTATTATTATTCTTGAAAAGGAAAGGTAGAAAAGTTGCAGCATAAAATGATACAAGACAGTATGTATATTCACCTTTATTTTGTAGTGATGTTGTTACATCTTAACATATTAAGGCGAGATAAACTCACTATTAGAAAGTTTAGGTAAAACGTTTTATCGATCATATATATAGATATACGCTTTTGTCATACCATTATGAGACAGTATTTTTAATAGATTTGTGTTGAGATTGTTGACAACACAAACTCTATATCAAAATTGTTTTTGATGATGACAACACAATACTTAATAACAGTACATATGTTCCAGTATTACATGTTTGTGTTTTATTGTTTGACATATCTGCTGAACATGTTTTGCTGAATTGTAATGTATGTTCCTATGCTTGATTATGTGATATTATTATTGAACGTGCTTGTTTTGAAATGTGAGATAAAATGTTCTTGATTACTGCATATTTTAGAAAGAAAAAGATCACAAGCACTTTTATGAACTTATACTTGTTGTGACAAAGTTCTAGTTCAGTCGAATACACTCATAATGGATTCGACTATGCTAAAACCTTTGTACAGACTTTGTGAAACTGTGTTGTGTGAGATTTTGAGTTGAAAAGAATTTCAAAGTGTTTTCTCATGTGTTAGTCGACAGTGTGGATCACACATTCAAATGTATTATTGTTCTGTTTGGAATTCTGTTAAGCCTACACGCTCCAACGGCTATATTTTTCAAAAGTTAGTTAAGATTGACTGACATGGTCAACTGTCTTAAATGGGTATTGATTTGGTTGATTGAGGAGCTTTTGTGTTGACTGTCTGTTATAACTATCTAATACAGTCCACTAAATTAGTAGGCTATTCGACTGAGATGTAATATGAAATAACAGAAACTATAAATAGTCAAAACACGAATTGTTCTGTGAGACTTTTGTGATCTAACATTTTCATTGCCCTGTTCTGTTTTAGAAGCTCCAAGAATTCTCCTAGAAGACGGTGGTGATCTTTCTTGAGAGAGATTCAAAGGGAGGAGCCATTTGCGCATACTGTTTGATCATCATCTGCACAAAGAAGGTGCTTCTGGTTTGATCTTGAAGCCTTGGCATCTTGTGAAGATTGCTACATTTGACTGAAGGCTTGGCAACGTGTGAAGTCTGCTGTGATAGGCTTGGCAACTTGGCATCCTCTGAAGAGTGATGGTTACACGTTGAGGATTGTTCGACGTGGGTGCAGATTGCAGAAGAGGGGATTCTTGCTACAATTCTGGTTTTTGTGTGTGCAACTATATTTTGGTTTTGGGTTAGAAAGGACATTTATATTTTTATGTGGTGCTTCTATAAGTTTCTTGTTGTAAAAACTGCAACCATTATAGTGCATTTGCTTCCTGGATTGGAAGGACACTAGATGTATGCCTTGTTGGCCGAACCAGTATAAAAACCAGTGTTTGATTTTCTCTATCCCTGCACTCTTTATCTCCAATCGACTTTAATTGTTTAGCAGTCAACTGCGTTTTTCTACTGTATTGAATTTTCATACCAAGATTGCGAAAATATTTTGTTTTTGAACAAATACCAATTCACACCCCCCCCCTCTTGGTGTAAAACGAAGCCTACCTGTTTCCTAACAATTGGCATCAGAGCTGGTTTTCATAAGATATTTGAAAATTCAGTCGACTCTATTTTTATTTTATTCGACTGTAAACCTGGGGATGGCTTCAAATTTTAAAACTTTTGGTGAAGGTGCCTCAACAAACAGACCACCTCTTTTTGCTGGTGAAAATTATCCTTTTTGGAAAATTCGCATGCAGATCTTTCTTGAATCGCAAGATAAAGAAATTTTGGATGCCACTTTAAATGGTCCATATGTGCCTACAAAAACTGTTGATAGTAAAACTGTTTTGTTGAAACCTTTTATTGAGTGGACTGCTGATGAAAATAGAAAAGCTCAATATGATGTTAAAGCTAGAAATAATATTGCCTCTGCACTAACAATTGATGAATATTTCAAGATATTCCAATGCAAGTCTGCAAAGGAAATATGGGATGTTCTAGAGGTAACACATGAAGGCATGGATGAAGTCAAGAGAGCCAGGAAGAATTCTTTGATACAAGAATATGAATTGTTCAGAATGAAAGTTGGTGAAAGCATCTATGATGTCCAGAAATGATTCACTCATATTGTAAATCACCTGATGGATCTTGGCAAAGTCTTTGACAAAGAAGAGATCAACATCAAGATTCTGAAAAGCCTGAACAGGAATTGGCAACCAAAAGTCACCGCAATCTCTGAATCCGAAGATCTTACAACTATGAATATGGCTACCTTATTTGGCAAGTTATGTGAACATGAGTTAGAACTTGATAGACTGAAGGATGAAGAGGAGATTGAAGAAAAGAAGTTCATTGCTATGAGGGCTACAAACAAGAACATCACAAAAACAGAGATGGACGACAAAGAGCTGATGACTCTAATGGTAAGAAAGTTTAGTCGACTTATGCAAAATGATAGTCAATTGTCTAACCATCCAGGTCAAAGCAAAAAGAAAAGCTGCAGCACGAATGCTATCCAGTTCTATGGATGTGGAAAAGAAGGTCACATCAAGCCTGATTGCCCTGAATTATAGCCAAAGCAGAAAGGAAAGAAAAGATTCCCTCAAGGCATAAACATGAGAAGAAAAGGAGCCTACATTGCTTGGGAAAACTCAGATTCTAAGAAATCAAGTGATGAAGATTCCGATCAAGAAGAGGAATCAAATTTGTGCTATATGACAGGTGTAACTTGGGACGACTATGACAGTGATGCAGACATATCAAATGAACCAGTAGAAGTCAAATATGATCTGCTACGAGATGCATTCAAAGAGTTAGCATGCTGAAGCCATGCGACTGCAATACAAGGTAAATCGACTGAGCTCTGAAAGAAGAGATTTTGAAAATAAGATCAACAACCTTGTTGCAGAAAATGAAAGATTAGAAAAAGAATTGAATGAAGCTTTGTTATCTGCTAGGAACTGTGAAGTTAAAACTGTTACTATTGAAAAAGCTTGTGAAAATTGTTCTACACACATTAAAAAGATAGATTACTTGACTAGCATGCTAGCTAAGTTTACTCAAGGTAAAGACAATTTAGATGCTGTATTAAATTCATCTAGTAGAATTAATAATAGATAAGGAATAGGATACAAAGCTCACTCTAACAGAACCAATGCCATGAATTTTATTGAATTAAGAAAACCTGCTAGAAATGCATGTTTTTACTGCAGATGTGTTGGTCATACTGTTAGAAATTATTATTATCGACATGTTGTTGTTCTTCAAGGATTATGTGTATGGATACCAAAGGAACATGTAACAAGAACTAACAATCAAGGACCCAAAGTCAAATGGGTACCAGCAAACAAAACTTAATTGCTTTTGCAGGATATACAGCTGATGCAAAATTGTTATCAAGGATGAATCAATTATGGAACATATCAAAAACCTTGAGTGTCTACAACTGGTAAATCTGTATCTATCCGCTGTATCATGCATATTGTGATTGATTGTCCCCACGGCTAGGACAACGAGAAGAGAGCACACAACGTAACTTGTCAGGAAGTGGTTGACTTTAATGTTGAAGTTGTAAAGAGGTGATTGATTTCAGTGTTGAAGTTATCAAGGATGTTGACTTTGATGCTAAAGTTATCAAGGATGGCCAACTTTTACTTTTCCACGGCATCAAAGCAAAAGTCATAGTGAAAAACTTCCAACATTTTCATTTGAAATAGTGTAAAAACTATACTATTTATCTATTTTCATAATTTTTTTTTTAAATTTAGCTATTACATGTATGAAATCTGTCAATTTAAAAAAAAAATCTTAATCAATATTAACAAGTTGAAAACTTGTGGGTATGCAAAGAAGTTTTATGAGATCCTATTCAATCTTTTATCTGATAAAGTGACAATGCATTTCTACATATTTGATATACTAATGGAAAACTTGATTGAAAGCAATAATTATGACTAATAAATTGTCACAATAAATGGTAGCTGGTTGAGTATGAGATAGACAGAGATCTTCCATAAAGTTACTTCCAGAAGATCTCTTAGTGTCAATGCACCCTACCCGAGTCACTGTTTGCGTCCAAAATAATCCCTTATCCAAATTTTTGCTTGAGATAACGAAGGATGCAAAATGAAGCTTGATTATGTGCCTTAGTAGGAGCTCCAACAGTTAAACAATGTACAACACATGTAATATATGGCCTACTGTTAGTCAAATAAATCCATTTTCCTATTAGTTTTCTAAAGGAAGTACGATCATCAAGATATTCACCATCAGATGTCAGTTTTTACTTGAAAAGTTCATGGGTATACTCAAAAGTTCAATAGGCTAACATACCAGTTCCTTGTAATAAATCAAAGGTAAATTTTCTTTGTGATAAATGAATTCCTTCATTGTTCTTAGCAACTTCAAACCGTAGATAATAAAGAAGAAACAATTCTTCTCTAACTCATAAAGTTATTGAAAAATTCATATGGAATGATATGTACAGGGAAATAATTTAGATGAAAAAAATGATGGGCTTTCTTATTGATATAGTGATACAAAGGTACACTAAATTTGTTGAAAAATACTAAAAAGGAAGTATTATTATTCAAACACAAACTTGTTTTACATCTTAATATATTTTTCAGTATAAGTCTAACATACTAATATACCTCCAAAATTTGCCTCTGCATCCACCGGAACCTCCGCCATCACCTCCACATCCACCGCCTACCCTTGGTACTTTTGTTGTCATCTCCACAAGCAAATATGATGATTGAAAAATGATAGAAAGAGAAGCAATAATCATGAGAAACAAAGTGTCTAGCCATGTATCTTTTCACTATAAAGCTCTATATCATCACATTATCGTACATGCGTCTTTGCTATATAATGCTTTATAAATTTGGAATTATACCATCTTTCACAAGTCATCGATATGAGACTTTAGAACCACGAATACCAAGAATTTTCGATCATACATATACCTTATCTTTTAATTGCCTTTCGATCATACACATACCTTATCTTTTAATTTCCTTTGATTTTGAGTTCATGGAAAATTACTAACTAACTACTTCGAAAGATCATATATAATAAATTTGGTTATTGACAAAAAAATTATGCGTAAAGTGAACGAATTTATCAATATTAGAAAAATGTGAGAAGATAAAGAGATTCTTTCTAAGAGAATTAACAGAATTAACATAAAGAAAAATTTATACTAAGATTCATACAAGAAGCTCTCGATGCTCTTGTTCCAAACGAAGAATTTGTGCAGACAAATAACAAACGAAGAAAAGAAGAAACCACACAGAAAAAAAATGAAAAATAATAAAGTAGATAAAAATGAAAAAAAAAAAAAAAAAAAACTCATTTATCTTCATATAACAAGTATTTTTGAAAAAGAGATACAAATATATCTCACGTGAAGACTTTGTATAAATAAAACCAAAAGTTCAAGGCTATATACTCACTCCCTTTATTCTTCCTTACACTACCAAGGAAATGGATGGATATCATTGTTGATCAAAGAGCAAACATTAGAAGAGGAATCATCACTCGCTGCTTTTGCTTTTGCTCTTGCTTTTACTGTTCGTATACGCTTTGTCAATGGTTTTTTAATACATTTTTGGTGTGTGTCACTAATTATCTATTTTTCTGCATAAATATTTACTTAATAGCATAATCACTCTCTTAGTTTTGAATATAAAAAGAGTATTGAAATGTTAACTAATTATATATGCTATTTATTGGAACTATACCCTTGAATGTTCTTTATAATTATATTTCTTAAGTTTATTATTAATAACCATCTTTTACTTTTAGATAAATTCTAAGAAAAGATGGATTAGACAAAAATTAAATAAAATTAAAACAATAAAATAGTATTAATTACCTCCCATTTTCATCTTAAGTTTATTATTAATGTTGAAGTTAGAATTTTTAAACTTATGGCACAATTTGCCCATAGAATTGACTCTTTTTTTTTTTTCTATAAATTATTTTGTACTTTCATAACTTCCCATTGTTATGGACTTCAATTCTTCCAAAAGTCCTGTTAAAAAAACCACCAACTAATAACTACGTAAATCAATCAGAATGAAAAATAACTATTTTTTTTATTTGAAATTAAATTTTAAAATTATTAAAATAGATTTAAAGTTGATTTTTTTAATAGATATAAGTGAGTTAAAATCTTAAATGAAGCTTAAAGTCTAACGGATATCATAATCATGTAGTAAGATGTGTTATTTATCTCACATATCCTTCTGTAATATTATTAGAATGTTTATAGGATGTTTATACAGAAAAAAAATAGAGATAATCACTAGTGAAAAAACACTGTTTAACGTCGCTTATTTTGGGCTTTTAACGTCAGATTTCGAACCGACGTCTTTTCGAGTGACGTTAACTGAGATGTCGGACCCCATAGGTCAGACGTCTATATAGACGTCGGACTATATAGGTCAGACGTCTATATAGACGTCAGACTCATAGATCAGACGTCTAAAATGTCGCCGTATTTGATAGGATCTTTCTTTGCTTGAGGCCTCTCGAGTTGCTCCTAGGTCATGGTGATTCGAGTTTACAACTTTATATTTTAGTTGAAGAGAATGAATGTATGTTCTTATTTTGTATTGGAAGGTTTCAATAATGTAGTGGATGGAATTGGAGGAGTGCTTTGGAAGTCGGGGCTCTCCCAACTGACGTCTATATGTCTGACAGGTAGGTGAATAGTCATTAATTTCCGCCATATAGACGTCGGGGCCCCTCCTAACTGACGTCTATATGACTGAAAGAAATGACTCTTCACCGACCTGTCAAACATATAGACGTTAGTTAGGATGGGCCCCGACGTCTAAAATATTATAAACGTCGGGGCACCTTCTAACTGACATCTATATGACCAACTTATTTACAAAAATGCCACCAGTCATCAATATACGCCGTGCTTACCCTTAACCGACGTCTAAGGGGTGACGTTAAATAGCGTTTTTGCACTAGTGAATTTAACACTGAGGCCGCTAGATGCGGCGATGGATGCAGCGGTTAAGAGTAAGGAATAATATACAAAGTGCATGGCTTGGAGTTTCTCTTTGTTGAGGTAGAGATAATTGTATTAGTTAAGATGTAAAAAAAGTTTGTGTTTGAATGATAATACTTTTCAATTTTAGTATTTTTCTACAAATTTAGTGTACCTTTGTATCACTGTATCGATAAGGAAGCCACATCTTTTTTTATAATCTAAATTATTTTCCTGTACCTATCATTCCATATGAATTTTTCAAACACTTTATGAGTTTAAAGAAAATTATGCCTTCTTTATCAATTTGGGAAGAAAATTTGAAAGTGTTGCAAGCTTTTTATTAAGGTGAACTTCTTTGAAGTTGTGAAGATAGTCATGATTGCCTATATAACCCACTTTGTGATTATAAAGCTAAGGATTTTTTCTCTTCTAATACAGAAAACAAGTTGTCCATATGTAGGCGCGTATTATGTTACCTAACCCTGAGAAGAAAAAAACAATAAACTTTTTCCAAGTCGTGAGGAAGGTCTTCAACCTTAACCTCTCCTTCGCATGAGCTACACATATCATTGCTTAAGATTTTGATAGATATCGCTTGGACAACATTCATCCTCAGAGCACCCTTTATCAAAAAACAAAAAAATTAAATAACTTTGAATACATACAAACTTCGATTCTAATGATTCAGTTATCGTTTTTACATTGAATTTCCACTCTTGAAATGATTAATAACAACACATATTTTTCGATCCATACATGCATGAAACTTTTTTGCGTGCACATATTTATCCAACATCTCAATCAAAACTTGTTTCAAATATCTAAACAACCAAACTCAATCTGACATGATTTATCTTAAAATCATCTTGAGTTAACATAGGGTCAACTTGACCTAGGCCACCTTGACGATCCCACCTAAGCCTGATTGGACCCAGATCTGGCTAGAGTCAGCTCAACTTAGGCTTGCCTTAGACTCAATAAACCTAGACCTAATCCAACTTAATTGAATGTAGGCCTATACCTTGAGTCAAGTCTTTTGGAAAATAGGTAGGTTTCGTTTTTACACCAAGAGGGGGGGTGGGGGTTGAATTGGTGTTTTGACAAATTCAAAATCTTTTCGCAGTCTTGCAATCAAAGTATTAAAATTTTTACAATTTCTTGAAATGAAAGTAATGAAAAATCATATGCAGCGAAAAAACGTAGTTGGCTACATGAAAATTAAAGTCGACTGCAAATTAAAAATGTAAATAGAGAAAATCAAACATTGATTTTTATACTGGTTCGGCCAACAATGCCTACATCCAATGTCCTTCCAACCCAGGAAGCAATTGCACTATAATGGTTGTGGTTTTTACAACAAGGAATTTATAGAAGATCTCCACGTCAAAAATATAAATCTCCTCTCTAACCCAAAACCAAAATATAGCTACAAAACAAAACAACCAGACTTGCAGCAAGAATCCTCTCTTCTGCAATCTCCAACACCACTTTGAACAATCCTCAAAGTGAACAATCCCCTGTAACCAACAGGTCCAAATACCAGCAGTCTTTACAGATGCCTGTTAACACCCTGGCAAGTGTACCAGATCGTATCAAGTAATAATAAAACAGTAAGTCCGAGTATCGTTTTCCCAAGAGACTCAAGGCACTAAATTGTTGTGCTTTTGCTTAACCAATTAAGACTTATAAGAACAATATTTTGGGGTTTTTAAATATAAAGTGCGGAAAAATAAACATGAATGCAATTCGATCAACTGAGGTTAAACACAAAAGTGGATGGATGATGTTGATAATATGAGATGAATATGTTATTAGGATTTTGATTTCACCTAATCACTCTCATATATCTACTATTCTTATTTGTTATCAATGTTCATGTAACTTTCTAAATTACTCTAAACCCGATCCCTCTGGCAAAGAGCCTATTACCATAATTACTAGTTTTCTATCCCTATTCTCCCTAGTAATTACTAATGCATTAATCACAGAAGCTTAAAGCAATTGATTGTCTTATTCCTATCCCTAGGCAATATTTCATAATCAAGAGAATTCTCCTCAGTTCTAGATTTTTCCGTACGTCCCCGTATCGACAAAATCAAAGATCATGACACTAAATGAGTTAAACAATGCAAGCTTTATAGCACAGAGAAGAAAACCCAAAACTATTGATAACACAAGTATATGAATAAAATAAGAACTTCGATATATGAGTGTTTAGAGATTACATCTTTTCCGATAACAAATGAAATTAGTTCCTCATCGTCATGAAGAAGCTAGGTGTACAATAGAATGAAAGAGATAAAAACCCTAAAAAGAGAAAATGAGAGTTGTTAAATCCCCAAATCTGCCCCCAAAGGGGTGAAAAGGGTGTTTCTGTGCCTAGGCCATCAAAAGATACATTCTCTAGGGTGTCTAGGTCTTTAAATAGGCCATAAAAATAACAGAAAAAGGTCCAAGCCCAAACAGATCATAAAAATCGCAGAAAATATATCAAATCACGATCTGGTTGGCCTTTTCTGGATTCTGGTTGACTTTTCTGCACCCTGGTTGACTTATTGACTTTTCTGGTTGACTGGTTGACTTTTCTGCATTCTGTTTGACTTTTTTGCACTGCAACTCCTTGATATTTCAACCTTCTTTCAAATCATTCCAATAACCTACAAAATCAAGGGAATTTATTGATAAAATCATAAAGTATAACCTCAACTCTCTTATGCACAAAACTAAAGCAAAATCATGATTTCAAGTTAGTTTCTAAGTAAAAAAGGATGCATTAAATATCAAAATTAAGTATCAAAATAACAGTTTTTGAACCATTATCACAACCCCAAACTTAGAACTTTGCTTGTCCTTAAGCAAACAAGATGAAACTTAGTCTTCCATTAATAATCACAATGGTTCAATTACATTCAAAAGCTCTTTCTTTCTAGATAAGTAATCACTCAAATCAACTCATCAATAGAATTTAGTCAAGATATGCACATACTTTAATTCAAATTACTCATCATGGTGTTCACACAATCACATAATCTTCCAACAGATGTTATTCTCATGAATGATTAATTAGCTAAGCATAGATGTAATCATAGATTCATGGAATTCTTCCTCACCAAGTGTTTCACTCAAGCACACAAAAGTATAAAACTCAAGCACTCAAAAGTGTTTCACTCAAAGGTGTATAAAGGTCACTCCTTCCCTCTACTATCCACATGTCACATAGAACAAAATTGCCTTTCATTTGCCATAATCAAACATCACCACATACACATGTCATCACAAGGACCTTTTCAAGGCTTATAATGTGGTCGGGCTAACAAGAAAAATTGATTTTTCTAGATCACAAAATCCTTGAGTTGAGAGAGTTGTTCACATAATCATGGTTCAAGCACAAACTCTCTTTTTACCCATCTCACTCATTTCCAACTTTCCCTTTTTCTTTACATTGAGCTTTTCTTCTCATGCTTTTTCTTTTTCCATCTTTTTCTTTCCTTTTCATGCATTTTCATTCAACTCAATAGCTCAATGTCAAACTTTTTCTTTTTCAATTCTCCCATCAACACCAAACTTGAAACTTTAACAATACCACAAAATATTTCTCAACCTAACTCGAGGCAAAGACTTTTAAAGCAAGGGTTTTTATCCTGTTTCAGGCTTAGGTTCAAAAAGGCTAGAACATAAGATGTTCTTGCTAGAAAAATGGCTTATAAGAAACGACCTTGATCATATGACACATACATGCAATTCAATCAATCACAAAAATTTAGGCAAAATCATTCATGCTTTCACAGATAGCAAATATATCAATAAAAACTCTGGAGTTCAAAACCTCACTCATAGGCTCAATCACTATTCCAAATATTCTAGATAAACATCCTGCTTAGCATCATAATCACAATCACAACATTATCATGCATCTGTTCACATAGCTTGTGAACCACCACCTGTATATCAGCATATTGTGTAATCTCAACATTATCAATATCAAAGCATCATCAAGCAATACCATCATGCAAAATTAATAATCAAACCACTGCATCAGATAAAGTTTCCAACCAAGTACATTTATCCTACACTACTTAACAAAAGCATATAAGTTCAAAATACAAAAAAAAAGATAGAAAATCTTGTTCTAGTGCAGATAACATCCGTCAGTAAATGTTATCTCATCTTCTTCCTCCGTAGCTGGAACTTCATTTGCTCCAACTCTGATTCCTTCCTCTTGTTCCCCACAGTCTTGATCCTCTTTCCTAATGAGGAAACCATCCCTACACCAAGTACAATTCACAAAACCACAAGGAATTTCATTAAATGTTAGTATAACACAAAACTTCTTCCAAGGAATGTACAGGAATCAACCCCAAATAGTTGTGTTCTCACAACACCCCAAACTTGGATGTTGAAATAAGTTCAAAATTGATAAAAATTAGGTTTTCAAGAGAGAAGATGATAGGAGAAGTGATGGGAAAGCTTTGGAAGAGTGTTTGAAAGTGAAAGAGAGGTTGGGGATCTTAAAGTAGACGTTTGGGCAAACCCTAAGGGTTATACAATTCATGCAATAGGTCAAGAAATCAAAAACCAGTTTAAAAAAAACTTTGACCCCTAGACATCGCCACCGCTCAGCGGTGAGTTCACCAACCAGCGATAGGCGCGATTTGGCTTTTCCCCCTTTTTGCTTTGCTTCAAACGTCTTTGACCCTGTAACCCTCAAGTTCAACTTTTAAATTTTAATTTTCATGCAATTCCCACTCACTCTATTCACTTATGGACAATTAAGCCCTAAATGCAACTAGAACTGTATTAAAACATGTAACGTAAACAAATCAATCAATTGGGTTGCCTCTCAGGTAGCGCTTGTTTAACGTCACGAGCCTGACCCAAACCTTTGTAGCACTTATCAGTAAGTGCAACTCTTAGCATTACCCATCACTAGGTCTACCTTCCTAGTATCCTTCAGTAGATACCTAATTCTTCTAGCATCCCTCAGTAGATGTTATCCCAGTGGAATTCATCAATAAATGTTGCTAGTGACATCCATCAGTAGATGTTATAAAAGCATCCATCAGTAAATGTTATCATCACTGCCATCAAAAGCAGAATATAACCTAAAAAATAAAATAAAATAAAATAAAATAAGAGAAAAGAAAAAATTCAGAAATTGGGTTGCCTCCCAGCAAGCGCTTCTTTAACGTCATTAACTTGACCCGGTAAAGCCCAAACACCATCAGTAGGTGTTGATATTTCATGTTGGCGTTCTTCCTTCCTTCAAGACCCCAACAAAATCTCAGAAATTTCCTTGTCACCAACTTTAAAAATCCTCAATCTCAAGAGCTTTGTTTGCTTTGATAGTCTTGACAACCCATAACCTATTCTTGAATTTCACAGGTGTGCCAGCTTTGGGTTTGTCACTTTTCACATCAGGGTGTTGGTGAACCACTTCTTTCTTATGCCTTCTGTTGATCTTGTGCTCCTAGCTCAAATTTTATCCTACACACACTAAAGAACACTGCACTAAGCACAAAATTAGCCTAAAAATATAAACAGTAAAAGATATATTTTTTTCAATAAAAAAGGTAAAAGATATTATTATATTTATTTTATTTTTCGTTTTTTTAGTAAGATAAAGATAGGAAAAATAAAAACAGAAAGATAAAAACAGAAAAATATATCATTATTTTTTTTTTTAGAAAGATAAAGAAAAAAATAAAAACAGAAAAAAGATATATTTATTTATTTATTATTTTTTAGAAAGATAAAGATAGAAAAATAAAAACAAAAAGATAAAAATAGAAAAAGATATATTATTTTTTATTTTTTTATTTTTTTTTCAAAACAAAAAAAATAAAAATAGTAAAGATATTATATATATATATATATATATATATATATATATATATATATATATATATATATATATATATATATATATATATATTCAGTTTTTTTTTAAAAGAAAAGATAAAGATAGAAATATAAAAACAGAAAGATAGATAGAAAGAAAAATAGATAGAAAGATAAGGATAGAAAGAAAGATAGAAAGATCAAAAAAGTCTAATCAGTTAAGAATCACATACATAGAATAGTTATACAACGAGTCCCCGGCAACGACACAAAAACTTGTTAACACCTTGGCAAGTGTATAAGATCGTATCAAGAAATAATAAAACAGTAAGTCCAAGTATCGTTTTCCCAAGAGACTCAAGGCACCAAACTGTTGTGCTTTTGCTTAACCAATTAAGACTTATAAGAATAATATTTTGGGATTTTTGAATATAAAGTGCGGAAAAATAAACATGAATGCAATTTGATCTATTGAGGTTAAACATGTCAATTCCCCAAATCTTAGGGTTTATATTTCACCTAATCATGTTGCATTCAAATAAACATGTCAATTCCCCAAATCTGCCCCCAAAGGGGTGAAAAGTGTGTTTTTGTGCCTAAGCCATCAAAAGATACATTCTCTAGTGTCAATTCCCCAAATACGCCATAAAAATAACAGAAAACAGGTTCAAGCCCAAACAGATCATAAAAATCGCAGAAAATATATCAAATCACGACCTGGTTGACTTTTTCTGGATTCAGGTTGACTTTTCTGCACTCTGGTTGACTGGTTCAGTTTTCTACATTCTGTTTGACTTTTCTACACTACAACTCCTTGATACTTCAACCTTCTTTCAAATCATTCCAATAACCTACAAAATCAAGGGAATTTATTGATAAAATCATAAAGTATAACCTCAACTCTCTTATTCACAAAACTAAAGGGAAATTATCAGTCCAAGCTTCTTTCTAAGTAAAAAAGGGTGCATTAAATATCAAAATTAAGTATCAAAATAACCGTTTTTGAACCGTTATCAATGCCAAGGCAGAAAAACAATGCAGCAGTCTTCAAGGATGCCATGCCTGAACACGATCAACACTGAAGCACCTTCTTTATGCAGATACTGATAAATCTTTGTGCAGAAGAACCTCCCTTTGAATCTCTTTCAAGAAAGATCACCACCGTCTTCTTGGAGAATTCTTGGAGCTCTTACAACAGAGAATTCAATCTGAAACAGAAATGAAATTGTCAGTTCTTCAAAAGTCTTAAACTGATTCGTGATCAGTCTATTTATAGATTTCTGTTAATCAGACAAACTCTCAGTCGATTATGCTACTAATTTAGTCGACTGGATTATGACAGTTATAACAAACAGTCAACCTGGTAGCATACAGTCAACGAAAAACAAAGCACATTTAATATAGTTGACCAAGACATTAATGCTCAACTAACTTTTAAAATTATAGCTGTTAGAGTGCAAGAGCATAGCAGAATTTCAAATCAGATAACTGATACAGTCGAATGTGTGGCGCACATAGTCGACTTCACCCATGTAAAACATTTTGAAATTCTTTTCCTCTCAAAAATACACAGAGCAGTGATTCTCAAAATCTGTACAAGATTTTAGCATAGTCGAATCCTTTAATAATGTAGTCGACAGCACTAGAACTTTGTCACACAATTATAAGTTCATGAAAGTGTTTGTGTTTTTGAGCTTTAAAACATGTGCAGAAAAACATATGTAATGATGCATTGCATATCGCACATAAAACATATATTCAAGTTCCACATATACATCAATCAATCAACATAGGAACATGTAACACAGTACATATGGATGTTCACAGATATAACAATCAATGTGCATAAAAACATGTAATAACAACAAACAACATATGCATGTTATTAACCAATGTATTGTCATCATCAAAAACTAGATTGATATAGAAATTGTGTTGTCAACAATCTCAACAATCTCCCCCTTTTTTTATGATGCACAACCATGATTAATAACCAACCATGTTTGCACAATCTAATACAAAACAAAGTAACAAAAGATATATCACAGTTCAAGTAACTTTGTATGTAACACAGTCAAACAGCAAAATATCAAGCAAATATGAGATAGAATAAACATTTTTCCCCTTTCATAAAGATTTCATAAATTCTCTCCCCCTTTGTGCACTAACAAAAAAGGAATGCTCTAGATATTTATGCTGATATTTCAAACTGAGATGCATCAAAAAGTGTATGCAATTTTCAAGATGCAAGGATGCTCTCATTAGCACAACAGCTTCCAGCTGCTATGTACTCAGCTTCTGTGGTGGATAAAGCAACACATGCTTGTTTTTTTGAATGCCAAGAGATCAATGATGATCCAAGTAAGTGACATGTGCCACTGGTGCTTTTTTTGTCCGGTTTAAACATCCAAAATTAGAATCATTGTAACCATTCAGAAAAATGTTTGTACCATTTGGATACCATAGTCCTAGACCTTTGGTACCTTTGAGGTATTTCAAAATTCTTTTTACAACAGTTAGGTGTGATTCTTTAGGTGCAGATTGAAACCTAGCCTAGAGACATACACTGTGCATTATGCCAGGCCTACTAGCAATATGATAAAGTAGAGATCCAATCATACCTCAATACATTTTTTGATCAACATTTTTTCCATTCTCATCAAGATCCAAATAATAGTTAGTTGCCATAGGAGTTGTAGCATCCTTGCAGTCCAACATTTTGAATCTTTTCAGCAAATCATTGCAGTATTTGGATTGATGAATGAAAATTCAGTCTTTGTTTGCTTGAATTGTAAACCAAGAAAATATGTTAATTCTCCCATAATAGACATTTTGAATTCTTCCTGCATAATTTTTGAAAATTCTTTGAACAGTATAACATTAGTGGAACCAAAAATTATATCATCAACATATATTTGGACATATATTTTGTCATCATTTGAACTTTTGATAAACAGAGTTGAGTCAACCTTTCCTCTTGAAAATCCTTTCCTTATGTTAATTCCCCCATCATAGACATTTCGAATTCTTCCTGCATAATTTTTGAAAATTCTTTGAACAACATAACATTAGTGGAACCAAAAGTTATATCATCAACATATATTTGGACATATATTTTGTCATCATTTGAACTTTTGATAAACAGAGTTGAGTCAACATTTCCTCTCGAAAATCCTTTCCTTATGAGAAATTCAATTAACCGTTTATACCAAGATCTTGGTGCTTGCTTCAATCCATATAGAGTTTTTCTCAGTTTATAAACATAATCAAGATGTTCAAAATCTTCAAATCCTGGTGGTTGTTCAACATAAACTTCTTCCTTAATATATCTATTCAAAAAAGCACTTTTGACATCCATCTGATATAGTCTGAATTTCAGCGTAGATGCAATGGCTAGAAGTATTCTTATAGCTTCCAATCTGGCCACAGAAGCATATGTCTCATCATAGTCGATTCCCTCTTCCTGGCAGTAGCCTTTAGCTACTAATCTTGCCTTGTTCTTTATGATTTCACCAGAATCATCCATTTTGTTCTGAAAAACCCATTTTGTACCAATAACTTGTAGCTCAGGTCTTCTAGGTGTGAGTTCCCATACATTTTTCCTCCTGAATTGGTTCAACTCTTTTTGCATAGCCATCATCCAATTTTCATCATTCAATGCTTCCTCTACTTTCTTAGGCTCGATTTTGGATACATAAGCAACATTCATGCAGAATTGATTCAATTTTCTTCTTGTAGACACTCCTCTTGAGATATCGCCAATAACGTTGTCAGTGGAAACATTTCTTGGTACTTTCCATTCTTTAATCGATTCTGTTCTGGGAAAGTCGACTTGTTCAACATCATCTTCCTTGTCAATGGATTCTTCAGGAATTTCTTCTTCTTCAAATGAGTTTTCATCTTCTTCAGAAGAATCCCTAACTTGTTCAAAATGATTTGGAGCCATGATAAACTCATCAAATGCAACATGAATAGACTATTCAACATTCATAGTCCTTTTATTGTACACACGATAAGCTTTGTTGTTTAAAGAATATCCTATGAAGATAACTTCATCTTCTTTTGAGTCAAACTTCTCGAGGTTATCTTTTCCGTTATTCAGCACATAACATTTGCTTCCAAAGATTCTCAGGTATGAAATGTTTGGCTTTCTTCCTCTCAACAATTCATAGGGAGTCAACTTTAATATAAACCTTATAATAGTTCTAATCAGTACATAGCATGCAATACTTACAACATCTGCCCAGAAATATTTTGGCAAGTCTCTGTCATTCAGCATAGATCTTGCCAGTTCCTCAAGAGCTCTGTTTTTCCTTTCAACAACTCCAACTTGTTGTGGAGTCCTAGGTGCAGAGAAGTTATGAGTAATTCCCATTTCAGCTAGATAATCATCAAATTCTTTGTTATGGAATTCTCCTCCATGGTCACTTCTAACCGCTTTAATCTTAAGATCCATCTCATTTTGACCAGCAGCAGCAAAGCGCTTGAAAACCTTGAGTGCATCATTTTTGGTTGCAATGAAGTAGGTCCAAGTGTACCGTGAGTAGTAATCAACAATGACTAGTCCATATGAGTTTCCTCCAAGACTCTTTATTCTTGATGGTCCGAATAAGTCCATGTGGAGTAACTGTAGAGGTTTCTTGGTTGACATCTCTTTTTTACTCTTAAAAGGTTGTTTGGTCAGCTTCCCTTTTTGGCATGCATCACATAATCTGTCAGTAGTAAAACGAATTTTGGGCAGACCATTTACCAGGTTCTTGGAGACCAGTTTGTTCAAATGATTCAGGCTGATGTTAGCGAGTCTCTTGTGCCATAACCAAGCATCTTCTTCTTTGGTCATCAAACACACAACAGAGTTGAATGAGTTGTCTGTGAAGTCGATTACATAGATGTTGTTCAATCTTTTTCCCCCACTAGTAGTAGCTCATCTGTTGTCCCGTTGATGATCAGACAGTATTAGGACTCAAATGTAATCTTTAGACCTTTGTCGCACAGCTGACTGATGCTAAGCATACTGTGTTTCAACCCTTCAACAAGTAATACATTTTTAATTTCATAAGATGAAGGAGTTTTTATTTTACCTGTACCAATGATTATCCCTTTGTTGTTATCACCATACGTGACGTGATCAATAGCTTTGTAGGAGATACCTGTGAATTTTGTGGAATCCCTAATCATATGTCTTGAGCATCCACTGTCGAGATACCACATAGAACTTTTGGACGATTATTTCATATCAGTTTTGATAATTTTGGATTTTGCCATCGTAGTCAATTCTTCTTTGTTCTTGGCCTTCTTGACATCAACTGAATAACTTTGTTTGTCTTTCTTTATCAGAAACTTTGCGAATCTATTATCTGACAAAATTGATCTTTGCATTTCTAGACAAGATTCTCCATCTCAAGTTGCCTTGTGTTGCAAGTTTCCTGTTTCAAAAGATTCATAAAAACTATCAGTTATAGACTTTGACTTCTTATTGCAAGGTGCAGATACAAAATCAATTTTGAAATCATAAGTCTTTTTAGAATACGAAACAAAAACAATCCCCATGTTTATATAGTCGAATCAAAGAAAAACAGAGTCGACTAGTTTTTCAAATATCTTATGAAAACCAGCTCTGATACCAATTGTTGGGAAACAGGTAGGCTTCATTTTTACACCAAGAGGGGGTGAATTGGTGTTTTGACAAATACAAAATATTTTCGCAGTCTTGCAATCAAAGTATTAAAGTTTTTATACTTTCTTGAAATGCAAGTAATGAAAAATCATATGCAGTGGGAAAACGTAGTTGACTGCATGAAAATTAAAGTTGACTGCAAAGTAAAAGTGTAGGGATAGAGAAAATCAAACACTGATTTTTATACTGGTTCGACCAACAATGCCTACATTCAATGTCCTTCAAACACAAGAAGCAAATGCACTATAATGGTTGCGGTTTTACAACACGGAATTTATAGAAGACCTCTACGTCAAAAATATAAATCTCCTCTCTAACCCAAAACCAAAATATAGCTGCAGAACAAAACAACCAGACTTGCGGCAAGAATCCCCTCTTCTGCAATCTGCAACACCACTTTGAACAATCCTCAAAGTGAACAATTCCCTGTAACCAACAGGTCAAAATACAGGCAATCTTTACAGATGCCAAGCCAGCAAAAAAATGCAGCAGTCTTCAAGGATGCCAAGCCTGAACACGACCAACAGAGAAGCACCTTCTTTGTGCAGATACTGATCAATTTTTCTGTGCGCAGAAGAACCTCCCTTTGAATTTCTTTCAAGAAAGATTACTACCGTCTTCTTGGAGAATTCTTGGAGCTCTTACAACAGAGAATTCAATCTGAAACAGAAATGAAATTGTCAGTTCTTCAAAGTCTTGCAACTGATTCGTGATCAGTCTATTTATAGATTTCTGTTAATCAGACAGACTCTCAGTCGATTATGCTACTAATTCGACTGGATTATGATAGTTATAACAAACAGTCAACCTGGTAGCATACAGTCAACAAAAAACAAAACACATTTAATATAGTTGACTAAGACATTAATGCTCAACTAACTTTTAAAAATATAGTTGTTAGAGTGCAAGAGCATAACATAATTTCAAATCAGATAACTGATACAGTCGAATGTGTGGCACACATAGTCGACTTCAACCATGTAAAACATTTTGAAATTCTTTTCTTCTCAAAAATTCACAGAGCACTGATTCTCAAAATCTGTACAAAGATTTTAACATAGTCGAATCCATTAATAATGTAGTCGACTGCACTAGAACTTTATCACACAGTTATAAGTTCATGAAAGTGCTTGTATTTTTCAGTTGTAAAACATGTGCAGAAAAACATATGTAATGATGCATTGCACATAGCACATAAAGCATATATTCACATTCCACATATACATCAATCAATCAACATAGGAACATGTAACACAGTACATAAGCATGTTTACAGATATAACAATCAATTTGCATAAGAACATGTAATAACAGCAAACAACATATGCATGTTATTAAGCAATGTGTTGTCTTCATAAAAAACTAGATTGATATAGAAATTGTGTTGTCAACAATTTCAACAAAGTCGACCTAGGCAAGGTCAATTTCAGTTCGACCTAGATTGAGTTGACTTAGCTTGACTAGGCCGAGTTGATTCTTATAGACCTAACATAAGATCAATCTAACTTAGTTGGGTGTTGCCCTGACCTAAATGTAGGCGTGATGTCTGAACCGAACACAGGCTCAACTCAGCATACTTGACCAAATTTATATCTTGGTCCTAGTTGAGCTAACTCAACCTGGACCTAGCCGAAATTAACTCGACATAGGCCTTGTTTGACTCGGTTGAATGTTCTTTTGTCTCAAGTTGGTTCCATTTGCAACATGATCCTGGATTGACTAAGCTCAACCTTTGTTTGGAGACTCGGCTTAATCTAGGTCCATATGACATGGTTAAACATGCACCTTATTTCTACAATTTGATTAATCAGTGTAATTCTTCAATGTTAGTCTTCGAGTCTTCAATTTTTTCTTTTTGATGCTCTTCATAATATCTTTTTTACTTTATTGAATGCACACGAACTTGATTTGAATTTAATTCTTTCTTCAACATTCAACTTTTATCATGTTTAAGGAAACTTTGTGCAACATTATTCCGTAATTGTATCATTAAAGTAATGATCTTTTCTAATTGCAATCAATCAAGAATTTTATCTTCAATAAAATACATTATTTCCATATATTCATATGACTTAACCTTTTGATTAAAAAATTTTACTTCTAAAACTATCAAGAATGATTCTTAACATTGTCTCGTTTAAATAAATATTGGTTTCAAATGGTCAGATAAAAACATTAATTCAAATAATCCATCAATGATCAAAGAAATGAAATGATCGAACGGGCCTGCCCAGAGTATGATTGGGGAGGTTCAAGATAATACATCAACGAAAGGGGATGAACTGAACTTGCCAGAGATTTTAAGCTATGACTGGGTTTCCCATGAGGGTCGTGGGTACAAAACTCGATTTTGATGGGGCAATGATCTAGAGAATTTAGCCAAGTGGGTGTATATAATCATTGATACACTAGTGGAAAAATCACTTTTTATGACGGGTAAAAATGACCTATTATGATGGGTAACCTGACATCGTAGTTCTGGGCATCATAATAGCTCTACGCATTTTATGACAGACAGAAAAGTCCATCATAATAGGTCCAGTGTATTATAACAAATTTTTACTTATCAGTCATAATATAGCTAATTTATTATGATGCAACTAGATTTACCTATCATAATATGTAGCGTTTTATGACAAAGGTTTTTTCACCTATCATAATATGTCGAATATATTATGACAAGTAATTGTTCACCTATCATAATATATACTTTTCATAAATAAGCTTTTATTACATACATTGTTCACCTATCATAAAAACTTGTTTTGTAAAAAAAAAAATTCATTATTACATTTGACATATCCATTCAATTTACAATTAATTTCCTGTATTATAATCATCAATCAATTTATAATCAATATAACATGAAATGAACATATTCAATTAAACTAACATAATGAAATCTATTTCAAACATTAAATTGTGTAACAATATTTAATACATAATTTGTAAATCAAACCATATATTAAATCCAAATATAACATTAATCTACACTACATTGTAGTCAAGTTTCTACAATTTACTAACACTTAAAATAAAAGAAACCCACACTAATGATCAACCTCAATTTGAGCAAGTACCAATATACGAACTTCAATTTTACCTAAGTTTAGAATCTTCGTATGTTTCTTAGTTGTGAGGTTCAGTAGATTCTTAGGCATTGGATTCTTGGTGGGAGATGATATGCCAACACTGGAAACAACCTTCAAAAACGACCCAAAATTTGAGCAAATACCAGTATGAACTTCACATTTTCATCACATCACAATTCAGAATCTCTATATGTATCATAGCTTTGACGACCAGTTGATTCATAGGCGTAGGATTCTTCACTAGGAGGTGCCATATTTGTGAACAGAAAAGGATCAGGCAAACTATAAATGACAAACTAGCTGAAAGTAGAGATAACATATAGCTTCTTCAGTGGTTAACATTATTGACAGGACTATCTTCTACTCAGATTAAATCAAAAACATTCTTCCCTCTTTTTTGTGGTTCACCTTTACAACTTATATATCACAAAGGAAATCAAAAAATAAATCAGCAAGGCATGAATAAGATACTTTACTTGGGAACAACCACAAAGAAGCCATTAGATCTTATTTTCACTATTCTAGCCTTTGTGTCTGTAGGCCTGCATAAACAAAGATAAACAGGTAAGAACAGGCTGCATACTGTGTATAGATAAAAATAACAGCAACAGAAAGCAGATATTATGCAGAAGTTATTATGCCCAACAAAAGAATCATGAAGTTATTATTTGATTCCTAATGAATAAAGTTAACACAGACAAAAGTTCACTCTAGGCATTGAACACGATTGAAAACAGAAACATAAATGATCAAGCTGTAAGAATGAAGGAGATTTCATATGGTCTACAATACTACTAAGCTGGAGTCTGTCTTGAAATGCAGACGGTAACTTTGATATTCCTAAAGAAGTAGCAAGTAGCTCATAGAAGTCCATTACACATTTGTCACAATTAAGGAACTCATAGAAGTTTATACACAAAACGAGTTCCTTCAATATATTGAATAACAATATTGCATAAGAAATTCGATTATTTTTCCACTCAATAAGGTAACAAAGGCAGGAATCAGCAAGCAGGCTTCATCATCACAAGCACACACATGAAGCTCAGAAATTGGTACTCAAAACTCACACGAGTATATAACAGCATTGCATGAGTACTTCACTTACTGTGAACAAAAACGACTAACCTCACTCTTCAGGGCTGTAGCCGCTGTTCCTCAAAGTGTAGGATCTAAAGCAAGTAGGGATTCGATGAGCTTTGTGGCAGCAGATGGATATTCTTTAAATGTTTCAGCAACACAACGCCTATAATGGTGGGGAGGCCTGAATACTGTTGAATGTGGTGACCGCAGCTTACGCCAATAGCCCTCAGATGGTGAGCCACAAAGTTTAAAAATCCTATGCAATTGCTCAACCTACAATGAACAGAAATTAAACTTCAGGCACCTAGCTCTGTTACTCTAATAATATCAATTTAAGACTATATTGCTTTAGAAATTGAAACTGTTCACATCAGTGAAGAGACCACTTGAAAGTAAACAGTGAACGTATTTATGATGAAGTCTAGATTCTTAATACCTCTGTTTTTCCAGGCAAAATAGGCCTGCCACAATATAGATCCCCCAGTATGCAACCAGTGCTCCACAAATCTACTGCAACTCCGTAATTAGATGCTCCGAGTAAGAGTTCTGGTGGTCTATACCACAGAGTTACTACACGGCTGGTCAATGAAACCTTGTGATGGGGGTCAATAAAATTTGCCAGACCAAAATCTGCAATCTTTAAGGTGCCATTGTTGTCAATGAGAAGATTTGAGCCCTTTATGTCACGGTGGAGGGCACCTCGACTATGACAATGATTCAATCCACTAAGAAGCTGCTGCATATACCATTTAACATGAGAGAAAGATCACTCAGAAATTAAATAACTCATAAGAATAAGTGCTTCCCACTATTAAATCTGACATCAGTATATAGAAGTGTTAATAACCAATATCCCAAAATCTTAAGCTGTTAGGAAAAGGCTCATAATGGTTTTATTACATCTTTAACATAAGAAAGCCACTGCCGCTGCCCTTTGCTCCGACACACGCGGCAAGTAAATTATACTTATGTTCTTGAACATTTCCCTAACCTTTAACATAAGAAAACGAACACTTAATACATTGAAATCATAGTTAACAAGATGAAAACATGAATTAATCTCATGGTTACCGCTTGCAATATGTTTTCAGCAGCATCGCCATTTAAGAGCCTCAAACCCGTTGTTGCCTGCATTTCACATTCAACATTGAAAAGAGGTCATCTATAAACTCCTTTTGCACTCACACACTAGTATTATTTAGACTAAGATTTTATGAAATGGGTAATGCTTATTTTATTTATGTTTTCACCAAGATATTTCCAAATAGTTAGTCATAGATTAATTGTTTTTAGAACACAGTTTATCAAAGTGAGTTTTTGTCTGCACTGTTATTGTTTCCTTGAACTTGAAACAGTGAATTATAGAGTTGGACTTGTATAAACAATGATAAATTCTCATGCTATAGGTAATAAAATATTAATAGTAATGATAATAATCTAAAATGACTTATGTGACATCCCAATTATATTATAAAGATATATAATATAATAAAGGCGTCACCATGAATAATACTAGAAAGCAGTTAAGAGTAATAGGATTAGAGTCATCCTTAAACAGTACAATTTGGAAACTTGGAGTACTAGAGTTTCTCCCTTAAATACAGAGAATTTAAAACTTAGAACATGACAAAGTTTTTTCAGAATATCCTAGGATAAGATAATTAAAGCCTAGAGAACTAGGCAGCAACATTTCCTTCCCCATCAAGAGTTGTTTCCAAAGTATCTCCTCGCTATCTGCTCCCATCCAAGTGGATGATCATCGCAAGGGAAACAAACGCAAACATGACACAAACACAAGCAATTGTAAGGGTGAGCTAATTATATAAAAAGCATACAATTAAGAGCATGTACATACAAGATATTAATTTAAAGAAAACGAGACAAAACATTCATCCTATCATGTTAAATACTATACTTGACTCGTCTGAACTTTAGAATGATAGTCGAGCTATGGGGGGGGTGATGGCAACCCCTTTAGGGTCTTCCCATCCAAAGAAGTATCAACTTCAACTAAGACTAAAGAAAGGGAAGTAGAATAAAGATTCCTAAAACTCTTTCTTTATCTAAGTCTTAGCATGATTCTCATTACTAAATACATTTACATTGTTTTGTAGGACATTAATAAAGGTTGGAAAACATGCCTATGCATCTTAGGAAAGTTGTCAAGCAAGGAGAGCAAAAGAGCAAAGAAAAATGCAAGTGGAGCAACTGGCGCTCAAGCGCCCTCCAGCTACCGCCCGAGCGTTAGCAAGACAACAAACCAGACTTCATCTTCTTCATCGAGCTACTGAGCTGGCAACTGTACCTTGCACCCCAAGCTTCCCAAGCTGTGTAGCTTCTCCAGTATGCCTCTTTTACACCTTTAGTAGCTTGCTAGGCACGTTTTGGAGTCTTCTCTTCATCTATAAAAGGGAGACTCATACCATTGTAAATTCAACTTGAGTGATATAGTGAATTGTTGCCAAATTGGATTTCAGCCACTTTTCTCGAGTTCAATGCATTGTGCCTTCTTAGCACACTTATCCTCTAGCTTGCTTGCCCCTTGGAAGGCCGTCTGAGTTAGAGAATCTACATACACTCCACTAAAACTGCACCAAACCTTTTCTCAAACACTTGGCGTGCACCAGCTTCCATCAACCATTCTTCCAATTCTGTTGCATCTCTGAGTCGAGGAGCTTCTTCATTCTTGAAGATTGGAGACGCTTCCATCATCGGGTCATGCACCCGTGGTGGCTTGTGATACTTAGGCTCCACCGCCTTGGGCTCCCCCACCCTGCCACACTCACGAGGTTAGTCTGTTTCGCGCCCTGGAGCATGATGGAAGCCTCCAAGACTAAGACCGCCTGCTACTCCTCACCACATGGTTCAGTCCTCTCTACGTGAGAAGAAAGACCATTGGAGCGTCAGGAAAACCCCCAAGACTCAGCTCCTACTTTCATTCTAAAACACTAAGAATTTCACCAAGAGATTTTGCACATATGGAACTTGGTTTACTGTTATGTATCCGAGTAGGAGACGTAACGAAATCAACCTCTCACACACTCAAGACAAGTAAAAGAATAATGAAAGAATGGAATTGAAAGAATGAATCTCTTTTATTGATGGTAATTTGTGGATAAATAAAAGTAAACAATAATTAGGAACATAACCTCCGTCAATTATTTCCAATAACTGGGAGCAGAATCTCCGTCAATTACCTGAGAGCATAACCTCTCTTACAAAACTCACAAATCAAAAGCATACCTTTAACCCTAGGCTCCTCCTTTATTTATACTAATTAATTCCCTCCCAAGATATACTGAATAATATAAAATAATCCTATTTACTATAGGTATCTGATACAAATATATTTAGTCTTATTTACTATATTTAACTTATACCAACTAATATCCTAAGATATGGTCTTGATTACTCTAATTAACCTTATCTAAATCTCCTCCCAAGATATCCCTCCTATATTACTCTAATTAGTTTCTCGTTGCGACATCTAGGAAACTTCCTTGCCGCTACCCACCGTTCGGTCAACTCGTAACCCGTCTTCTCTTGCTTGGACCATTCGGTCCTCCTCTTCAGCTCGCCCCCTTTCTTTCACCGCTCGGTCAGTTTGGTACCCATCTTCTCCCGCTCAGTCCTCTTCTCTCTCCCTCCTATACCTTCTCCTCTCATCCACTTTCTAGCCCCTAACATTACACCCCGCTACAAAACAACCTTGTCCTCAAGGCTGGAACTGTGAAACTTGATCTCCTGGCTTCTCTTCATCCTCGTGTTATCATATGGTCGGTACTCACTGTCTGTTGTCCTCCAATTCAGGTCTGTAGGTTTGGGTGGTGGTAAAACCTCCTCCAATGTCTTCCATTCTTCATCCAATATTCTGTTCACCCTTTTTCCAGAACCATAAGTCTTGAGGAAATGGTCTTCAATGTCTTTCAAGACTTCACGTCGTGCTCTTCCTTCTACCGGTGTATCAAAAACTACGAGCCCCCTGTTCTTTTCGATGGCCCACCACTTCAATGAATTCTTTGTTCTCTCTAGGGCATTGATTTTTCCATCTGCCCTTCCTACCAAAACCTTCATTCTTCCTTCCAATACTAGCCCGTTCGGTTCTAACAGTTTCCTCACGGTCGGTTCTGGCCGTCCTCTCCTGTTCGGCTCGGTAGGTCCTCTTTCTTTAGGTTCCGCCCATTCTCTCACGTTCGGATCCAATAGTCTGCTACCGTCCGGTTCTGGTAGTCCTCTCCTGTTCGGCTCGGTAGGTCCTCTTTCTTTAGGTTCCGCCCATTCTCTCACATTCGGATCCAACAGTCTGCTACCGTCCGGTTCTGGTAGTTCTCTCACGTTCGAATTCGTCAGTTCGATACAGTTCGGTTCCGGCAGTTCCTTCCCGTTCGGAGCTTGGACGTATTCTTCCCTGATCCCCGATTGCTTACTGGCTGCCAGTCTTTCGAAAACTGACCCGATGTTCCCTTCTACGAATCGGATCACCATCGCCTCCTTTAAACCTTCCCAAGAACGATTCTTGGCGTTCCTCTTCCAAAATCTGAACCAGTATCTGGCCTTTTTCTCCATACTGATGTAGGCCAGTCGTAACTTCTCTTCCTCTGACATCCCTTGTAGTTCAAAAAAATTATCAGCTCTGCTGACCCAATTCAACGGATCAACCCCGTCAAAAATGGGTAACTCTACCCCTTTTCTCCAATTTTGTTGCTCCTCGTGGCATCCACGATCTCTCTCTCCCTCTTCTTCCTTTCACTGGTCCTCCTTCTTCCCGTTGACATAGGCCTGGCTTCCATCAGAATTTTCTTCTGATTGTCGGGCTCTCTCTTTCATCTTCCTCAACAGTTCTTGCAAACCCTTATATACTGCCTCCATCTTCGTCTCCAATCCCCTCATGGATAGTTCCAAGTTCTCCAACTTTTTCTCCTCTTTGACTATCCCATAGTTTCCTCCTTTGACTATCTGGCAGTTTCCTCCCTTGACTATCCGGCAGTTTCCTCCTTTGACTATCCGGCAAGCCTTTCCCTCCTCCCTATCGGATCCGACAGTTTTCTCGCCCTTTTATATCCGATAGGTCGGACCAATTGTTACGTATCCGAGTAGGAGACGTAACGAAATCAACCTCTCACACACTCAAGACAAGTAAAAGAATAATGACACAATGGAATTGAACGAATGAATCTCTTTTATTTATGATAATTTGTGGATAAATAAAAGTAAACAATAATTGGGAACATAACCTCCATCAATTATTTCCAATAACTGGGAGCAGGATCTCCGTCAGTTACGTGAGAGTATAACCTCTCTTACAAAACTCACAAATTAAAAGCATACCTTTAACCCTAGACTCCTCCTTTATTTATACTAATTAATTCCCTCCCAGGATATACTGAATAATATAAAATAATCCTATTTACTATAGGTATCTGATACAAATATATTTAGTCTTATTTACTATATTTAACTTATACCAAATAATATCCTAAGATATGGTCTTGATTACTCTAATTAACCTTATCTGAATATCCTCCCAAGATATCCCTCATATATTACTCTAATTAGTTTCTCGCTGCGACATCTAGGAAACTTCCTTGCCGCTACCCACCGTTCGGTCAGCTCGTAACCCGTCTTCTCCTGCTTGGACCGCTCGGTCCTCCTCTTCAGCTCGCCCCCTTTCTTTCACCGTTCGGTCAGTTTGGTACCCATCTTCTCCCGCTCGGTCCTCTTCTCTCTCCCTCCTATACCTTCTCCTCTCATACACTTTCCAGCCCCTAACAGTTTACCACTTGGATCGTACTTTCATCACTTTGTAATAATATACTTTTTGCCACAATCAACATATACGTAATCTCAACCATATACATTAACTCATTCATCACAAGTTATAAAAGTAACATCTTCAAAAATTTAATCTAAATTTATCAATAGCAGAATCTTTATAATTTATTTCCAATGCCTAATCTCCTGTACAATATATGAAAAGTTGTTTCCTTTAATTCTATTATAATAATCATATTAAATCATAATTATATTATAATATTTATATTAAACCAACATACAAATATTCATACATATTATAATATTATAAATGATTATGAACACTTCTAGCTATATCAACATTCTCTTTTATACATATTACGTATTTACTAATCCTACTCATACATCAAGCTTTGAATCGAATGGTTACAACTCAGAAAGCCTTCAAACAAGGAAGTTGCAGAGGAGAAAGCAAAGCATGGAGTGACTTTCAGGAAGGAGAAAATGACAATGCATTTAAGCAGAGTTTCTCTATTATCATCCAAAAGTGTGATACAAAAGCTGCCTTGTGTGTTTTATAAGAGAACCCCTCGGCTTTGGCAAGGAAAATGCTTAGATCCGTGAAATGTGGATCTGATGCCACATAGGCAGCCATGTGCAAAATGTGCCAGCCTTCTAGAAGGCTTATTTAGCATGTGGAAAATGAAATCTACTTTAAATGGCACGTGATACATGTGTAGCAGCTGGAAGAAACAATGTGTCGTGCCATACATGCTAAAATGATGTTTTCTAGCCCTTTCCTTCCTTGGACCATCTTGGCTCTTGATCTTGATCTCCTGGCTTCCATTCAAAACATGTGAAAAATATATGACCTTCTTGTGTTGGCTCTTTAAGTTCTTGTTGTAGTTTCTTGGCCATCTGTCTTGTTATAGGACCTGGATGCAGGCTGCTAGGACCCCGTGTATCACCTACAAACAACTATATTATATTATATTAATGGAATTTATTATCATCTGCACATCCTCTGCATCTTTTATATATATTACTATATTATAATGATATTAAGTAACGTAATTCCCTTCTTCTTATATATATATATATATATATATATATATATATATATATATATATATATATATATATATATATATATATATATATATATATATATATATATATATATATATATATATATATATATATATATATACTATATTAATATATTATATTATATTAACTTAAGACAGCAACAAACAGTCTCAACAGAACATCATATTATAAACTTAGCCACATGTTAAGTCTCTAAATTTTCCCATTTTTTTATATTAATACTCTTCTTTTAGGATAGTTTAGCTTTTAATTTTCTAGAATTAAAGTAGATTAGTATAATTAGGATAAAAACAGGTTTTAAATAAAAATAGTGTTAATTTTGTGTTTTTTAGATAATAAATGGTATTTTGTATTAAATAGTATTTTTGCTCTTTACTTTAAATGTCATATTAATTTTCTTTGTTGTTATAGACTTCCATTTTCTCTTTTTGCTGATTTACCCTATTTTTTTTCTTTTTGCAGATCAACCCATAGTCAAAAGGGGCCAAAATCTAAGAATGGGTTGAAGATGGGAGTTACTCCCTCTACCTCCCCACTTCCAACCCCCACCCCCCCAATTTTTTTGGACTTTTTTTTAAATACCAAATTAACCTTTATGGTTTTTTTTTTATTTTTACCGTTTTAACCCTATTTAACCTACCCTACAATAACCCCCCTCTTTTACAGTCTCAAAACACACAGACAGATTCCTCTTCGTATTCTCACCCCCACCCCACCAAAGCTTTGAAACCTCCTCCTCCAAACGCTCTGCAACTCTCACTTTCCAACTCCTCTCTGTTTGTGCGGCTGCGATGCAGGTGTGGTTGCTGCGCAGAGGGTGTTGGTGCGGCGAGAGAATTCGTGGAAAAAAAGTATAAAGATGAAAACATAAAGATAAAAAAAAAGGAATAAATAGGTTATGTGGGGGTGGGGGTTGGAATTGGGGAGGTGCAGGGAGTAACTCCCGTTGAAGATTAACAATGTTGTGCGTTTTGAATAGAAAGGAAAAGGACTCCGCTACACATGGAATGGGCTTAAGTGAAACATAACGTTTTGGACCATTTTCAATTATTAGAACGTTGTCGTTTTGGCCTGAGTAAGTTGTTGCCTTTGGGGGTAAGGCTGAAGCAGTTCATTTGGTAGAGAAGCTTTGATCACTTGAAGGCTTTTTCCCCAATTCACGAGCTAGGGTTCTTCAGCGTAGAGAGAAGAGGTACTGTGACGAAGCAAGACGCGAGCTCCACGGCCCATAGGAAGGCAGCCCAGAAGAAGTTAATCGGCCCAGAAGAAAGTAAATCAGACCGAAGGAGCTTGATCAGAACGAAGATTAGAAGCACGTGCTGAACTGGATTGTCGGTTGGAAAACGAAGTGAAGCTGTCGCGGTTAGAGTTAGTTGAAGGAGTTGATTCGAGAAGCTTCTACCGTTATTTGGTTCTTTCCTTTTTCCCTTTTCCTATTCTTTTCTGTTTTGGACTTGCCCTATATAAAGGGGAGTTTTGTAATGAGAATAATACAAGTGGTGGGTGACAGACACCACTTTAGACTATACGCTCTATACTCTAGACTCCAAATGCTCAGTTCTAAAGTCTTTAGTTTTAGAATTTACTGCTTTCATAGGAATAGATACACTCTCTGCTTAACTGGGGATTCTTGGATGTCGTCCATTGGGTGACAGACAATGGATATCTCTGGGAGCCTCTGGTATTTTGTATTCTTGATTTCAGATTTCAATACAAATTTTGTGTTTCAAGTGGTTTCAATTTACATTCTTGATTGTCTGTATTTTCTTTTCTGCAATTTAATTTTTCAGCCTTTTACTTTGTTGAATCTGTGTTTTAGTTTGATTACTATTTACATTTCCTGAATTTAGTTTGGTTTCATTTACAGTTTTTACGTCCCTGATGTTCATAGTTTTCATTTTTTTTTCTTTTATGTTCATTTTATATTATGGAATTGATCATTGTGCATTAGCTGTGTTTTTCTTACCTTGTTGGTCATTATAGTACAGATTAGTCTAGTTTTAATTTTGGGTCAGTTGTCTTGGGTAAATTGTGTCCAATATAGGTGCTTAGGTTTTGATTTCTTATTTCTGTTTTTTTTTTTGGTTTTTACATGTTACTCCCTTCACCATTTACTATAGCTATTTCAATTACTCGTTCTGCATTTCATTTTTACATGTTGCTCTCCATTGATAAGAATAATGTCTTTAAGTTCCATTAAATGCATTAGAATACCATTTTAGGTTATGAGTCATGCATTATTTTTCTTTCTTTGCGTTTCTTCATCCATGCATCATTCATGATTTTTTTCCTGATCATCTATATCTTCTATACAGTTTCTGTTTTCATCACATTATCTTGCATTCATTTAGATTAGTAGATGTATGCATTATTAGTTAGTTAGTATTATATTTTATTTCATTTTACATTTTATTTTCCCCACCTAGTTTTAGTAAATAACTAATTAGGCTTAATTCTACAGTTTATAAACTTTTGCCAAGTCCTTGGATTGATCCCTAGTCAGCCCTATACTACATTAGTGGGGACTAGGTTTTGTTGACTTTTGTGCGACCAAAAGCCTTTCAACACCATACATGAAACGCTGAAACATATTCATACTCAACAAATATATGAAACAATGAGAAATGTAATTCAAACAGTACATCAACTTCAAATCCAACATGCATATATTTTATAAAATAAATCCACACAAAATAATTAGCTCCCCTACCTGAAAATTTCACAGCTTTATACCAAAGCTTGGTTCTACAGTACCCCGGGTCACAACGAACTTGGACCGCACCCTACAGATCGCAGAATTGTGATCAAGAATAGTTCTTAGAGCTACCGTTGAACAAATATTGGAATGACAGAAACGAAAGGCACATGCATCAACATAACTGTTGCATGCTTAAAACCCTAGAGGCCTAAGGAAAGGAGGAAACGGCTTACCGATGAAATAACGAGAACCCAATCGGTTCAAGTCAAAGCTCTCGACTCCGGGAACGCAGGGACGCCACCTAAACGAAAATGCACCGGTTCAGTTTGAAGATTCGGTAGAGAGAAGATAGAGAAATAAGGACTTAAGTGGTTCTAGAGAGAGAGTTCTCAAGAAAATGAACTCAGCTTTGCTTTTTTTTTTTAAGTTCATTAAAATATAAAACTGTTGTTCTTTTTAATAAAGACTTCTCTTTTTAACTTAATTTTTCTTTCACTCATCCTTTTTATTATATAAATATATTTATAAAACAAGTTCTTTACAACTTACTTCTTGAACAAAGCCATATGAGTTGGCGCATCAAAAGGCATGAACCCAGCCATAAGTACAAAGAGAATGACTCCGCAAGACCAAAATAAATAAATATTGAATTGGGAAAAAAAATTAAAGAGCACATTAAATAAACTTATAAATATTAAAAAAAAAACTATTAAACCAAATTATTAATAAAGATGCGTCATTGCCCATCCAAGGTGAAAGCATAACACTGATCTCAGATACTTAACAAACACGCAATAATATAATAAAAACATGGTAAAAGCATAAAATGAAGTAAGCCAGGCACGATATTTCTGTGATTTTTAAAGGATACCTATCAATGAGAGTGCTATCGCAAGTCATCACCACATTCTTTATTTCTAATGACCAACATCATCATATGACATCTATTATTTTTCAACCATACATAATAAAATTGTCCCTAAAGTTTTCCTGCCAAAGAAGAATGACAAAATTGCTTTAATTTCACTCTAGAATTTAACTCAGAATGTGAAATTGCAAAGATATTGCAACTTCATGAGACTAAGCTTTCTGGTGTTACTGAATAGACTCTATCTGTTTCTTTCTTTGCCTGTACGAGTTAAAAACAGAAGCATGTCAGTATTGAAAGGACCAAAGCAAATGTGAAATGGGAAATGAAAAGTTTCACCTGTTACTCCCAATCAGTACGAATAGAAATGATCATTAAAGAACAAACTTGAACAATTAGACCACATATGATTCCCAACCAGAGCCCCTACACGAAGAAATTAACATGGAAAACCAAAATCAGGTAATTGCAATGTAAAATTGATCTTCACCTATTAACATCAAGGTTATGGTAGAAAAGGATGAACTTTTGTGTACCTTCCCATCAATATGCAATACAAAAGCTAACACAATAGTTGATGGAATTCAAAACCTTGGACAAAATAACTTTGGGTATAATAACAAAAGATTGTTACCTTGGACATTTTTAGCCGTTCCGGCTAATATCACTTCAACAGTGTTAATAAAAATAAATTTACAATCAGGGAATTGTTTATTGAAACGATCAACTAATGATTTAAGCTCGTCATTGAAAGTGACCACTGCATCATTTTTCCTCTTTTACACACAGTGATCCAGGATTTTCATGTGTAGAAATTTCTCCTGGAATGGAGCCTATGGGGAGTAATCCAATAAAAGCAAACTTCCTTGCTCCAAGTGAACGCAACTCCTGGACATAGAAACAAACAACAGAAGTAGATAACATCATATTATAAATCTTATATATGGAGCTAGATCTGTAAAATTTTAATTAGGTAAATATTAATACCATTAAATTCCTTGAATATTCTTTGATAAGGGCCTTGGCAAACTGGTCAGTTGAAAAAGTTTGACTTGAATTGTAATGCTTTGGCAAGAAGTAGTTGTTTATGTAATCATTGCTTCCTATATTAACATAATATAAGCACCTGTTTAGGTGTTCTTTCGCTTTGTCAGAATTCCTAAGTTTCATGGTGATCTTGGAAACTATGGCTTTGTGGTTTTCCACCTGCATTTTCAACGAAAAATGCTCACCCTGCAATACCAAATTCACCAAAAGTAGGTTTCATTCTGTGAAGACAAGCAAAACTTACGTATAAGAAAATCATGTGGCAGTTTCCACTGATGTCAGAAACTGGATTGATTTAGAAGAACTGGAGAAAGTAAAACAAACAAAGTGAATAAACATGTGTTATGATTTGATTTAAATAGCAAAGTGAAGGTAAAGATGATGCAACATATAATTAGAGAAAGTGAAAGAGTGTGAGCTATACCCAATGCGTGCCTGTCTCTTTGAGAATCCCTGATGCAGCTGATGTTTAATTCACGCCTTTCATTATGTCTGAAACAGTCGTATTTGCAAAGAAAATGAACAGGTGTGCCACGGTTGGAAAGATTTTAAGCTCGAATTATTTTTCTTGTACGCTTGTTTCTTCACTATGTGAATCTCGTTCGATGACTTTCAAACAGGGATTTTATTAAATGTAATAACTTTTTTCTTTAAAAAATTAATAAATAAGTTACAGTGAATAATTATATTAAACTACATAATATATTATTTAATAATATAATAATAAGTATAATATAAAAATATTAATTTAAATATAATAAAATGATTATCTAATATAATATATAATATTATATATATACATAAACGATATTATTTATAAAAATTAATTAAAGTATTGTATTAGGTTAAATTCATCTTTAGAGAAGATTTTTTTTTAAATCTGAATGACACTTAAATAATTATGATTGAAAATTATTTAGGAAATATATCTTTTATTTTCTGACACAAAAAATATTTAAAAATTGAATTAAAATTCTAAATTAGTTAAATGATTTTAATTATACCACTAAAAAAAATGTGATTTACCGACCGATATTTACATACGGATTATTTAATTCGTAGATAATATGAATATTGCATAGAATTTATTAAGTGGGTTAAATATGTTTTTGGTCCCTTAATTTTAAATGAAAATTGGAATTAGTTCATCTTCAAAACTTTGGCCTAATTTAGTCTTCTAACTTTAGAAATTTATGAATTTAGTCCTTTTAGCCAAATTTTGTTAACTTTATTTGATGTTTCAAACACGTTTCATAATATCACGTTTCAAACACATTTCTCAGTTGACATTGAAGCAAATATATGTCAAACAATGTAAACAACCCAAATGATATTATGAAAACATCAAATAAACCTAACAAAATTTAGTTAAAAGGACTTTTTAAAGTTGGAGGACTAAATTAGGCCAATTTTGAAGATGGACTAATTCAAATTTTCACTTAAAGTTAAGAGACCAAAAACATATTTAACCTTATTTGAGTCAATAGCTAGTAATTAAAAAAATTATATTTAAATAAGACTTGAATATTTTTTTCTTTGTAAATCTCATCATGATCTATTACTTTCGAGGCTTTTTTTTCTTAATAATAGAGATAAGAATCACTGTTGGTGATTAAAGATTATTTAATTGTTTGATATTATTTGTTCATGTGCTAAATAAAGTTGCGATATACATGAGGAAAAAGAGAAACTCTATCTCACCTTACCGCCTATAAAAGATAGTCTAATAATTATATTAATTAGTCCCTAAATTGTTCAAGATCTAATGACTTTTTTTAATTGATATATAAATTTAATAAAGTACATGTGAATATATATAGTTGCAAGCTGTGCAAGAAATTTGCAGAATAGGTAATACAAGACTTATTAATTTGTGCATGTTGACCTTTCAGATCGATATATTTACAAAGGAAAATCATATATATAAAGTTGTAAATGGCTATCATCTTGAGTTAGACCTCTACAACTTCCTAGACATTTCCCATTTTCAACTACACCTTATCAAGATAATTCATGAAACCTTTATACTTGAAATATAAAACAAAATTTATATAATCGAATTGATATTTTGGGATGTAACACCTATGAATACATAGTCTAAGTAAATTATAAATATTAATTGATTAATTAATTTGTTTTTATTATAATAAGTTTACATTGAATTTTACTTCCTTTCTCCCAACTCATTTGGCCATTGCCACAGATGATTATTTTAATACATATTTTAGTGAAATTGAGAATAGTCGAGATTAAATAATCTAATTTAGTCACTTTAATAATTTATTTATTTTTTAAATTTTTATTCTCTTAAAATAATTATAAATGCTTTATTTAAACCGTGGGAATATTAAATACCCATAAATGTTAAATTATTTTTAGAAAAACAATAAATTGTAATAAATTACAATTACATTATATTAAATATTTATTTATTTTTATTTAAAATTTAAAATATAAACCCTCTTCTAAAATATTATAAAAACCTCTTTCATACATAATTTATGTATGCATTATATCATATTAGATTCTAGACAAATTAATCTAATTTATATCTTATATAAATTGTACAGCTTCTAATCATTTGCTCTTAAATTATATTGCTTAATCCACTCACTCATTTATTTTTAAATTATTAATATAATAAATGAATGAAGTACAAAAAATAGCTTTAATTTGTGAGTATTTATGTAATATATATATATATATATATATATATATATATATATATTATTTTCCTTTGATTTATATCTATTTTATTTAGTCTGACGATTAAAAAATGACGTATTAGAGTCATTAAATAAAAATAAAATTAGAAAATAATTTAATTCCTCGTAAAATAAAAAAGAACTATTTACTATCATTAAATGGAAGAGGAAACATACAGAAACTTAATGGATATGCTCAATATGCCGAATCTACCGGAAAACTTAATTGTCAAATTGATTTTTCTGAAGGCTGTTGAAAAGACTTGGTCATTACAAATCTAGATGAAAGTTTCGCTTAATTGAATTGAATTACTTATCCAATCTTAATGATCTTGGGGGCTCTTCTATAGCATAACAAAATTTGCTTATGAGGAACAATCTTTGTTTCTTATTTCTTAATTCTAATCAAACATAAATGCGTAAGAAACTTACTTTTCATTATACAACATCATAAACTTTCATAAATATTGGTACAAAGTACAACAATTCCTACAACGTTGTCCGATGTAAAAAGACACGTTTAAGGTCTCTAATGGATATATATCACAAACCTGCACTTCACAATGATACAGTTTTTTTTTCTTCCTAAGACTGTATAAAACAAGAGACTGTGACCAAGAATACGTTCAACGTGCAGTCTGCTATGCACTTTTCTAATAGATAGCTTCTAAATCACTTCCTCCTCTGCCATCTCAGCATCCGCCACTACCTCCGCATCCCCCACCTCCTCCGCATCCGGCACCACCACCTCCACTGCACCCTCCGCCATCACCTCCACCACCGTCACCTCCGCCATGCCTACGCTTGGTACCTTTGTCGTCGTCTCCACAAGCAAATATGATGATTGAAATGATGGAAAGAGAAGCAATAATCATGAGAAACAAAAATATAGGTGCAGAATGAAGCACCAAAGCCTCTTCACCTCCATTTGACTCACCACCATCAACCATAACAAAGTGTCTAGCCATGTAACTTTTCACTATAAATCTCTATTTCATCACATTTTCGTAAATGCATCTTTGCTATATATAATACTTTATAAATTTGGAATTATGCATCTTTGACAAGTCATTGATATGAGACGGTAGAACCACGAAAATTACCAAGAAATTTCGATCGTACATATACCTTATCTTTTAATTGCCTTTGTTCATGGAAAATTACTAGTTAACTACGAATAATCATATAGACTAAATTTGGTTATTGACTAACAAATTTATGCGTATTAAATGAACGAATTTATTAATATTAAAAATGTAATATTAATTACAAAATTTTCACTTTTTTTTCATTTTTTTTCTCTAAATAAACATCCTATATTTTCACTCTCTATTTCCTTTCTCTTATTTTCTCTCTCTATAATTCCAAAAAGCTTTATTATATAAAACTAACTATTTATCTTCTTTTATTAATTTATGCATTACTTAATATTTTTACTTAAGAGAATAAAGAATATTTAGGAGAAGTGTTGACCTCGAATCCCGTTCGACCGAAACAGATGTCTTATTTGAATTAGGATAAATTTCTAATGTAATATGTGATGGACCAATGACTTATTAGAGAAGAAAAGGAGTGACAGATGAATTGTAGGCCTAACAATAACGATGCCCTGCAGGCATAGGCAGGTTGAAAAAGGATTGATAGGAAAGTGATTAGTGAAAGGATCAATGGAGTGGAGGAATTAATAGGAATATATAGGGAAGAAAATAATAGCATGAATTAATAGGAATATCCTATTAAGGACTTTCTTCCTATCTCAGGTTCTCGAGCAGCCTTTGTTAGATAAATAATACTCTGAATTTTTGTTTCTATTAGTATAATGTATGGTTTTGTTCTAAAATACAAGAGTTCTATAATACAACAGTACAACTAGCTTTAGATGCATTTACAGACATTTTACCCAATGCTTGAAAATTTTAAATCTTAATTTCTATTATCGGATGGAATAAGGGAACTTGCTGAACTATTTCCTTAATTATTTTAAATGTGTACTTTGATTAGTTCGTTTGTTTTAAATGTGTGTTGAAAAATAGGCTGGTTTTGTCGAAGTCACGTGCAGACTTCGTATAAATAAAACCAAAAGTTCAAGGCTATATACTTACTCCCTTTGTTCTTCTTTACACTAAGGAAATGGAGGGAAATCAACAACAAAGTTTGTTGATCAAAGAACAAACATGTAAGAGGAAACTCCCTACTTTTTGCTCTTGTTTTCACTTAATAACATAACCACTCTATTAATTTTGAATATAAGAGAAATAAACAATGTTGAAATATTAACTAATTATATATGTTATTTATTGAAACTATACTCTTAAATGTTCTTTATAAATTATCTTAAGTTTATTATTAATAACCATCTTTTACTTTTAAATAAATTCTAAGAAAAGATGGATTAACAATTAAAATAATAAAATTGTATTAATTACCTTCCTTTTTCATCTGAAGTTTATTATTAATGTTAAAGCTAGAAATTTATACTTAGGGTTGTCCATAGAATTGACTTTTTTCTATAAATGACCATTATTTTGTACTTTCATATATAACCCCAATTGTTATGGACTTCAATTCTTCCAAAAGTTTTTCGGACTTGTAGCACTAACTAGTTTTCTAAAAGCATATGTTTTGTGGACTTGTATCAATAATTTGCATTCTTTTGTGTAATATTTTCCCCTTTTATAAATGATCATTTCTTTCCATGCAGCATCTATGTTGGAGGAGGAATGCATGAAAGTCAATTTACTCTTATAAAGTATCATTTACATAGCATTGTGTTAATAGTATATGTTTTTACTCAAATGGGACAAGAACAACCGCTTGTGCTTACTCTGTCAAATGTTCTTCTTGTTCCTAGCTCCAACCAACCGATCGGTCTGAAAGGGGAGTGACCTGTAAAACATACTTTGACGCTCAAATTAAAACTTTTCTCTGTAAGTCTTTTGTAAGTCAATAGTGAGTCAAAAGTAAAGTTTACCTCGGAAGTAAATCCCTATTTATAAAATTTATAAGGATTTAATTTACTTTTTAATGATCATTAATGCAAACCTTAACTGTTTGATTGTAATCGTTATGACATTAATTACATCTTAATTATGTTCGATGACTGTCGGGACAGAGTGGTCTCAAGACGTCTTATGGTCCGCTTGACTTTTTCCCCACAATTTGCTATCCTTCTCGATCGATTAGCTTATGGTCTATAGTAACAATATATGTTTTATTTCCTTCGTTTATTGTTTGAATATACTTCCATCATCTAATTTTTTTCTTGACTTTCAGGTCCACTATATTCTGGTTGTTACTTTTGACTTGCAAATTTTTATTCAGTTTTTTTTCCAAGTAAAATATTGTAACTATGGAAGTTACAAGTACGTAATTAATAAGTTAGCTTTGTAAATTTATTGAGCATATTTGTAACTGTTGTATCTATCTTCATTTAAACCTCTAATTAGGTTGGTTGGTGCATAACCCTTTGAGCACATACTAGTATATAGCTGAAATTTTTTTCACAGTTTCCTACTTTAACCGTGTTTCCTTTGCATAAACCATCCACCAAAGCCCCACATGTAAAATCATTCCATGTCACTTGCATTCTGGCATAGATCTGACAAGTTTTATCAATATGCTCAGCCTTACAATGACCATCAATTAAAGTTGTATACGTTAGGAAAAATAAATCAAATGATTGGACTTTCAAACACAGGTATAATTTGAAGTGAATTTCTTTTCTTTAGATAATAAGACTAATAAAATAATTGGACTTTTAAACACAATTGTCATGGTTAATTATCTTCACATTTTGCCATTTTTCAATCATAATTGGTAATAATTCTTAAATTCGTTCAATAAATCTTTTTAAATATATCACTAACTAACTATTATTTTATCTTTAAGGTATGTGATAAAAAAGCGTATCAAATGATGAAGATAATAAAAAATAACAAAATTAATTATTATTGTTGAGAACATGTTTTTTTATTTAATTTTTAGATTGAATAATGTTATTTCTTATGTTTAATAATTAATTTTATTGAACAAATATTACAGTTTATTTTATATAATAATATTTAATTTTGATTTCAAATTATTTTATTGTGTTATATTATTAAACAATTTTTTATGATAATAATTTCAATAATACAAAAAAAAATTAAAATTATTTTTGGTCCGGACTGTTTTTAAAATTACAATTGGATAACTTTAATAAGTAGCGATGGTTTTCGACAACCCATACCAATAATTTTATGGAACTCAAGTAAGTAGCGCTAATTTTTTAAAATCCCAGACATTAGTGGTGGTTTTTGAAAACTCCACCAAATAGTAACTGTTAAACATAAAACCCCTGAAAATTATTTCCCATGTTTTTTTTTATGTTTTTTTTTAACCACAAGAAATGTATTTATCAGAAATTAAAATCACCGTTAATGTAAAATTTAATCTCTGGTTAAATTAAACATTTTTGTAGTGTTTGTAGTGGACAAAAAATTATAAAAAAATGATTTATAAAGAAATAATGAATTTTAAAATAATAAAACTTATTTATAAATTCTATATTTATACTAAATGTTTTAATATTAAAATAATATAATCTAATAATTTTAATTATATTATCCATTCTAAAATAAGTTAAATAAAAGAAAAACAAAAAGTTATCTATGATAAAGTGACAATGTATTTTTATATATTTGATATACTCGTGGAAGACTTGAAAGCAATCATTATAACTAATAAATTGTTACAGTAAATGGTAGCTGGTTTAGTATGAGATATACAGAGATCTTGCATAAAGTTACTTGTTGATATTGTAGATTGTTTTCTTGGATCTCCAGCAGATCTCTAGTCTCAATGCACCCTACCCGAGTCACTGTTTGCGTCCAATAAAATAACTTATCCAAATGTTTGCTTGAGATAACGAAGGATGCAAAATGAAGCTTGATTTATGTGCCTTAGTAGGAGCTCCAACGTATTGACTTAATCAATGTATAACACATGTAATATATGGCCTAGTCTTAGTCAAATAAATCCATTTTCCCATTAGTTTTCTAAAGGAAGTACGATCAAGACACCATCAAATGTCAGTTTACTTGAAAAGTTCATGTCTTGTAATAAATCCAAGGTAAATTTTCTGTGACAAATGAATTCCTTCACTGTTCTTAGCAACTTCAAACCCTAGATAGTAAAGAAGACGCAATTCTTCTTTCTTCTTTAAACTCAAACTGATTGAAAAACTCATACGGAATGATATATAGGTACAGAAAAATAATTTAGATTAAAAGAAAGATGTGGCTTCCTTATCGATATAGTGATACAAAGGTACACTAAATTTGTACAAAAATACTAAAATTGAAAAGTATTATTATTCAAACACAAACTTCTTTTACATCTTAACTAATACAATTATTTCTACCTCAACAAAGAGAAACTCCAAGCCAAACTTCATGCACTTTGTATAAGTCTAATATACTACGACACCTCCAAAGTCAGCCTCCGCATCCACCACATCCACCGCAACCTCCACCGTCACCTCCACATCCACCGCCACCCCCTCCATCACCGTTGTCACGCCTACGCTTGGTACCTTTGGTGTCGTCTCCACAAGCAAATATGATGATTGAAATGATAGAAAGAGAAGCAATAATCATGAGAAACAAAAATACAGGTGCAGAATGAAGCACCAAAGCCTCTTCACCTCCACCTGAAAAGTGTCTAGCCATGTTTCTTTTCACTATAAATCTCTGTATCATGACATTATCGTACATGCTTCTTTGCTATATAATGCTTTATAAATTTGGAATTATTCCATCTTTAACAAGTCAACGGTATGAGACTTTAGAACCACGAAAATACCAAGAACTTTCGATCATACATATACCTTATCTTTAATTGCCTTTGATTTTGAGTTTATGGAAAATTACTAGCTAACTATTTCGAAAAATCATATATACTAAATTTGGTTATTGACTAACAAATTTATGCGTATTAAACGAACGAATTTATCAATTAAAAAAATATGTGAGAAGATAAAGAAAAATTCATATTAAGAGAATTAACAAAATTAATTTGAGTGAATCAGAAGAAGCTCTCGATGCTCTTGTTTCAAACGAAGAATTTGTGCAAACAAATAACAAACGAAGAAAAGAAGAAACCACACAAAAAAAAAATGCAAAATAATAATGTAAATAAAAATGAAAAAAAAAAAACTCATATTTATCTTTCTTCATATAACAACAAGGATTTGTGAAAAAGAGATACAAATATATCATAATTAATTAAATACAAGGAAATATTGAAAACATAAAAATTTATGATTATATAATCTTTTTTTTTCATAAATACTTTATTTATATTTACATATATTATTATTAGATATATTATCTTTACTTTTATTCTTTTATATTTAATTAGAGAACCCTATATGTATATTCAATATGAGAGATTAATTTCATACATATTTTTCATTATATTCAACATGGTATCTAGAGTCTAAGGTTTTTTTGTCAAATATTTTATGTTTCCTCTACAACTACACCCATCATTGTCAACACCGCCACCATCTATTGTTGTCGACAGCGTCATCGTCTATCGCCTTCATTTACTATTGTCACTACCAGAGTTTCAATTTCGAGCGACGATCACACAATATTGATCGTCTCGGTCAGGTGACCACTATTTTGTCAATGACGCCTTCATCGGAGCTCTATGTGCTTTCATCACCTTTTGAAGTTGTGAATCTGCTCCCTTTTCTGCCGTGTGTGTGGCACGTCTCGTCTCCTCTTAGGCAGCGATTTAGAGCATTAAAGTCGTGCGTGGACGTACTTCCCGTCTCTCCTCAGGCAGTTATTTAGAGCATCGAGGTTTCTTTTTTCCCGTTTTAGGTGTCTTGATTGGAGAATTTTGGTTTTTTAATGTTTCTATCTTGTATTCATTCTAGATTTCTTCCGTTGTTGTCTCTTTTGACCTCCCTTTTATCACCATATATTTTTTTCTCTCATGGCAAAGATGGTTTTGGTTAGTTTATTTATAGCCATAATGGCTCTTCAACAATGATCTCTTTATCCACTGGATGTCAACAATGCATTTCTCAACGACAATTTGCAAGAAGAGATTTACATGAAGCAACCTCATAGATTTGTTACTTAGGGAGAGTCTTCTGGGTTGGTATTTTGTCTTTTATGTCATTTTCGCAAATCATTAACAATTTGATAGAGCTGTCAAAACGGCCCATCTGACTTGACCCAACCCGGCCCACCACGGGTTGGTCTCACTTAGTGAGCCAACCCGACCCAGGCTCATTTATTAGCGAGCCAAAAAAATTTGAACACAGGCCGACCCACCACGGGTTAGTGGGTAAACGAGTTGGCTCACTGACTCACTTAATTATAATTTTTGGTTTAAACCCTCCCTTGATCCTAATATTTGTATGAAAATCTCAGTTCGGTCCTCATGTTTTCGACTGTCTCAATTGGGTCACATTTTTTGTAAAAATAAACACATTTTACCTCAACCGTTAACTGGTCTGAGACAGTGTTAAAATTAAGGCCACGTGGTGCAGAGAGAATGTGCTTATGTGTTCCTCATTTACATGAATTATTTGGATTAAATAAACATTGGTGATGTGACATTTGTAAGAAAAGTTCACTTTAGGGATATCATATCAGAATTAGGGATTTGAAATTGGAATTGGGGATTTCGTTTCCTCGTTGCGAAATCCCCAATTCCATTTCATATCCCTAATTATGATATGATATGCCTAAAATGAATTAACTTTTCTTACAAATGCCACATCACCCATGTTTATGTAATCAAGACAATCCACCTAAATGAGGAACACACATCAACACATTCTCTCTGCACCACGTGGCCTTAATTTTAACACAGTCTGAGACCATTTAACGGTTGTGGTAAAATGTGTTCATTTTTACAAAAAATGTGACCCAATTGAGACAATAAAAAACATGAGGATCGAACTGAGATTTTCATACAAATATTAGGATCAAGGGAGGGATTAAACCTATTTTTTTAAATAAAAATTACAAACTTTATATAATTAAAATCTAAACAAATTTCACTCCCAACATGGGTGTTTAATTAATTTTGAAAATAGGAAACTTAAATAATTTTTTCAAGCAAAAAATAATAATAAATATTTTTTTATAAAATTAAAATTAAATTTTAATAAAATAAAATTAGGTAGGTGGGTTGGTGGGCTAACTCGGCCCACCACGGGTTCAACCCGCATGAGCCGGATTTAAATGAGCCAGTTGAAATTTGACCCGCATAAAACAAAAATACAATTTTCTCAAACTCAACCGAGTCCGAACCTATGGTGGGCCGGTTTGGCCTGCAGGTTGTGACCCATTTTGATAGCTATGCAATTTGGTGTCAGTGCAGATGGAGATATTTTTACTAAGTCCTTATTGATTATCTTTATCTTTTCTTTATTTATATCTTTAGTTAGTTTGTTATTATTTCTTGTATTTTGGGTTTACTCCATATTTCTTCTATTATAAATAGAGAACCCTATATGTATATTCAACTCAAGGGAGATTGATCTCATACATAGTTTTCACTATATTCAGCACCATGTTGAATATAGTAAAAACTATGTATGAGATTAGTCTCCCTTATGTTGAATATACACATATGATCTCTATTTATAATAGAAGAAATATGGGTTAAACTCAAAACACAAATAAGAAATAATAATAAACTAACTAAAGATAAAATATAAAAATAAGATAAGGATAATATATCTAACGCTCTCCCTCAAGCTAGTGCATACAAATCGTATGTACTAAGCTTTTTACTAATATAATGCATAAAGACTTAGTAAAAATATCTACTTCTGCATTCGAGTGACATCAAATTGTTAATGATTTGTAAAGACGACATAGAAGACAAAATACCAACCAAGAAGACTCCCCTGACAATAAATCTGAGAGGTTTCTCCATATAAATTTCTTCTAATAAATCATCGTTAAACAATTCATTGTTGATACCTAATGGATAAAGAGGTCATTGTTGAAGAGTCACCATGACTATAAATAAACTAACAAAAGATATCTTTACCACGGGAGAAAAAACATATATGGACGAGTCAGCGAAAGAAGCCATGGATGAACAATAGAGAGAAATCTCAAACATCCAAAATTCTCCAATCAAGGTACTTGAAAAAGGAAAAAGAGCAACCTCAATGATCTAAAAAGCTACTAAAGAGGAGACAAGACGTGCGACAATGCACGACGGACCTGAAAGAGGAAAATGAGCGACCTTGATGCTCTAAATCATTGCTTAAGTGGAGACGAGACATGTCACCATGCACGATGGAAAAAGGCAGTAGATCCACAACTTCAAAAGGCGATAGAGAGCGCGTAGGATATCCGATGAAAGCTTTGTTGACGGAATAGTGGTCACCTGGCCAAGACGATCAACTCGTGTGATCGTCAGTCAAAAGTTGAACTCTAGTGGTAGCAGCGATAAATGACAATGGTAGATGATGGCGTCACTAGTAGTGACGGGTGTAGTGGCAAAGCCAACATAATTTTTTTCCTCAAAAGAACTTGGCTCTATACCATGTTGAATATAGTTAAAACTATGTATGTGATTAATCTCCCTCGTGTTCAATATACACATAGGGTCCTTTATTTATAATAGAAGAAATATGAATAAACCAAAAATACAAGTAAGAAATAATAACAAATTAACTAAAAATAAAAGATAAAAATAAAATAAAGATAATATATCTAACAATTATATTTACATTATATATATAACTAATTATTTATTTTTTTATATAATTAATTATTATTAATATTCAAATTTTTATTATAAAAAATAATTAGAATACAAATATTAAAATGATATATTAAATTAAATAAAATAATTTAAATTTTTTTTTTCAAATATATTTTTTAATTATTAAAATTATATGATAATTGTTTTGATATTTTTATCATAAAATATATATTTTTTATTTATTAAAATTTATGATTATATTTTAATTTTAACTTAAATTTGTACTTACATATATTCACGAAAAAAAATCTGGAACAGATAGAAGAAAATATTTTAAATAGATATCCATATATAATGGTACGGGTATCACAATATCTGTAAACATAAATATCCATACCTACTAATTTCAAATTTACTAAAATACTCTTTTATATATATATATATATATATATATATATATATATATATATATATATATATATATATTTAAACAATATTTTTATATTTTATATAGTTAAATTATTCTGTTAAGTATTTTACAATTTATTTTGTAAACATTCATAATTACCATAAATCTTAAAGAAGGTAATCTTAAAGAAATATACAAGTATATGTGTAACGGGCATATATTTATCATGTGGGGGGAGGGTAGCGAGGAGCTACTATCCTTACTCGTCCCTCGTTAACATTCTTGTTGAGATAAAATTGTTAGGTTTAATGATCATATTTGAGGTATTGTCCATTTTAAAATTTAGAATTCAACTTAAAAGGTGTCTCAAAGGGTTAAGGGTTGAAAGTGTATTTAAATTGTTCTTGGTCTCAACTATAAAATGATATGGAACTATTGAATATTGAGGTCTAAGGGAAATGAGCACTACTACAGAATGGACTTTCTAGGAAAGTTAAAATAGTCTTTTAACGAAAATTTTTGAACCGTCATAGATGTTAATGTTGTTAAAAGTTTGACAAAAATGAAAATAATTAAAATAATTGTCGTTAAAAGTCTCAAACAACAATAATTATTCTTGAACCATCGTTAAAAGTCATCCAAAAAGAGAAAAAAAAATAGAATATTGCATATAACAACGGGATTAACAAAGGTAAACCTATTAGTGCAGAGGAGAAAAACATCATCTGAATGGTAAAAGTCACATATGGATTAACCATTTACTTGTTTATGAAGTCATAGAGATATCATAAACTACAAGAAAAAGGTCATTTACATACGGATTATTATATACGAATCTAGATCCGTATATAATAATTATTATTATATACGGATTTTATATGTGAATGAGTTACATACAGATATTTTCGTATATAATAGAAACAAAATCTATATACGGATTTTCTGTATATAAAATCTGTATGTAATGGTGGTGTTGTTTGGCGAGAACTTTTCCAAGGATAAATTCGTATGTAATATCCGTATGTAAGTAAATTTTTTCTTATATACAGATATTACATACAGATATTAAAAAAAATAATAACAAAATTAAAAAAATTAAACCCTAAGAGAAAATCTTATAGGCATAAAATCAGTCTTACAAAAGTTTTCGAGCTTTTTCTTCCCTCTCAGCTCTTTGTTCTTCCTTCTCGATCACAACTTTTCTTTGGTCATTCTTCTCATCGAACCATTCTTCTCATCGAGTCATTCTTCTCAAGCCTTTCCCCTTCATCTTCTGGAACCATCATCGAGTCATTCTTCTCGAGTCATTCTTAAATTTCTTTTTCTTCCTATAATACTTTTTTGGATGAGGAAGAGTTTTTTCATATGATCTTTTCTTCTTTCCTCTCTTCCTCTTTTTCTCACTTCTCTTTTCTCTCAACTTTCTCTTTTTATTTTTTCTTGCTTTCTTCTTTATTTTCACAATTTTTCTCTTTTTTTCTTTTCTCTCAATCACTGTTTTTTCCTTATCTTCATATTTATCTCCCTCACTCAACTTTTCTGTTTCTTCTTCTTCTACATCTCTCTCTTTTCCTCCTCAACAACCTTATCACTTTCAGAAATAGTGGCTTGACATTCCTTTGTAGGGTTAACTTCAATGTTAGCCCCATTTTTTCGTAACCTCCACCCTCAGAGATAGCTGACCAATTTGTGTCTCCAAATTCCTAAAGGTAACTTCATAGCTCTTGGAATCGTACTCCTTCAAAAATTTGTCGAACTTTTCATTAAGGCTGTTAACTTGTTCCGTCAAATTAGCTACCTGATGACATATTTGTTGATCTTCCTCCCACATTTCTGTTGGTAAAGAGAGTTGTTGCTGCTAGTGACATTGTTGCATCTCTTCCATGCTTCTAGGAGAAGAAAATTCGTCACTCTTTGTAACATTTATTAGAACAAAAATAAAAATAAACATAAAATCAAGTCAAATTTAATCAAATTCACACTACTAGAAAAGTTAAACCAAATGAGTGCCCGACAACGGTGCCAAAAACTTGTTAAGCCTCTAGCAAGTGTATCAGATTATTATCAAGTAATATAATTGGTAAGACCGAGTATCGTTCTCCCAAAGGACTCTTAGACCTTATCTTTCATGTAGATTGATTGCATAAGACTTGAAAAAGAAATAATTTTGTAGTTGTATGCAAAACGAAAATAAATATGCAAATGCAAGTTGAATCAATTGGCAAGTAAAAGATATGAATTAATGAAGTTGTTGGGGTTTACAATTTCATCCTTATCCACCCTCTTATATCTACTTTTCTTATTAAATTCGCTTTATTATCAATTGTCATGCAAACTTTCTAGCCTACTCTAAACCCGATCTCTCGGCAAAAAGAGCCTATCACTAAATTACTAGTTTACTATTTCTAGTCTCTCTAAGTAATTAACAATGCATTAAATTACAAAAGCAAAAACAATTGATCTTCCTACTCCTATCTCTAGGCAATATTTCTTAATCAAGAGAATTCCTATCAGTTCATGACTTCTCCGTACGTCTCCGTATCGACAAAGTCAAATATCTTCATACCGAATGAGTTAAACGATAAGAGCATTAATCTTAGATAAGAAACTCAAACAATTGATAATACAAGCATATGAATAAAATAAGAATTTCAATATAAGAGAGTTTCAAAAGGATTACATTGTTACTACAATAAAGGGTTTAGTTCACCATAGACATGGTGAAACTAGATGGAATTAACGGAAAAGATGAAAGAGTAAACCCTAGATTTGATAAATTGGAGCCTAAACATCCAAGAAACCGCCTCCAAGGAGTGTAGAAGTGCTCTGGACGTCTCTACTTACCAAAAAGATTACTCTGAAGATCGCACTAGCTATTTATAACGCATAAAGTAACAGAATCTAAGCCCAAGCCCGTCATTTAAGCTCTCAGTGCTCAATTTGGCCGCTCAGCGGTTTGCCTCATAATCGACGAACGCTCAACGGTCCATTCTGCTGCTCAGCGGTGACCCTCCAAGTCGCAGGACGCTCAGCGGTGCCGCTCAAGCGAGAGACAGTGGCTTCACCCTCGAAACTGACGTTCAGTGTTGGAAATAGCGCTGAGCGGTGAACTTGGCTCTTCTTTTCTTCCTTTTTTCCTCTTTTCTTGAGTCCAAGTCCTCCCTTCTTCACTTCCAATCCTCAAATCTCATCAAATCCTACAAAACAATGAAAAAACAAACATAATATCTCTAAAAACAACTTTTGACTCTCTTTTGACTAAACTAAGTGTTTTGCTTGATTCTAAGCTCATTCTGAGCCAATAAAAGTGTGTTTTAATATCAATTTTAAGTGTAAAAATAATGGTTTTTAGACCATTATCACCTTACCGCCTATAAAAGATAGTCTAATAATTATATTAATTAGTCCATAAATTGTTCAAGATCTAATGACTTTTTTTAATTGATATATAAATTTAATGAAGTACATGTGAATATATATAGTTGCAAGCTGTGCAAGAAATTTGCAGAATAGGTAAAGATACAACACTTATTAATTTGTGCATGTTGACCTTTCAGATCGACATATTTATAAAGGAAAATGATATATATAAAGTTGTAAATGGCTATCATCTTGAGTTAGACCTCTACAACTTCCTACGTTTCCCCATTTTCAACTACACCTCTACAACTATATATTATTTTCCTTTGATTTATATCTATTTTATTTAGTCTGACGATTAAAAAATGACGTATTAGAGTCATTAAAAAAAAATAAAATTAGAAAATAATTTAATTCCTCATAAAATCAAAAAGAACTATTTACTATCATTAAATGAAAGAGGAAACATAGAGAAACTTAAATGGATATGCTCAATATGCCGAATCTACTGGAAAACTTAATTATCAATTTGATTTTTCTGAAGACTGTTGAAAATACTTGGTCATTCCAAATCTAGATGAAAGTTTCGCTTAATTGAATTGAATTACTTATCCAATCTTAATGATCTTGGGGCTCTTCTATAGCATAACAAAGTTTGCTTATGAGGAACAATCTTTGTTTCTTATTTCTTAATTGTAATCAAACATAAATGCGTAAGAAACTTAGTTTTCATCATACAACATCATAAACTTTCATAAATATTGGTACAAAGTACAACAATTCCTACAACGTTGTCCGATGTAAAAAGACACGTTTAAGGTCTCTAATGGATATATATCACAAACCTGCACTTCACAATGATACAGTTTTCTTTTTCTTCCTAAGACTGTATAAAACAAGAGACTGTGACCAAGAATACGTTCAACGTGCAGTCTGCTATGCACTTTTCTAATAGATAGCTTCTAAATCACTTCCTCTTCTGCCACCTCAGCATCCGCCACCTCCTCCACCACCTCCGCATCCCCCACCTCCTCCACCACCTCCGCATCCCCCACCTCCTCCACCACCTCCGCATCCGGCACCACCACCTCCACCGCAACCTCCGCCATCACCTCCACATCCACCGCCACCCCCTCCACCACCGTCACCACGCCTACGCTTGGTACCTTTGTCGTCGTCTCCACAAGCAAATATGATGATTGAAATGATGGAAAGAGAAGCAATAATCATGAGAAACAAAAATATAGGTGCAGAATGAAGCACCAAAGCCTCTTCACCTCCATTTGAAAAGTGTCTAGCCATCTATCTTTTCACTATAAATCTCTATATCATCACATTTTCGTACATGTTTCTTTGCTATATAATGGTTTTATAAATTTGGAATTATACCATCTTTAACAAGTCAACGTATGAGACTTTAGAACCACGAAAATACCAAGAACTTTCGATCATACATATACCTTTTCTTTTAATTGCCTTTGATTTTGAGTTCATGGAAAGTTTTACTAGCTAACTACTTCGAAAAGTCATATATAATAAATTTGGTTATTGACTAACACAATTAGCGTATTAAATAAACGAATTTATCAATATTAGAAAAATGTGAGAAGATAAAGAAAGATTCATACTAAGAATTAACAAAATTAACTTGAGTGAATCAAAAGAAGCTCTCGATGCTCTTGTTCCAAACGAAGAATTTGTGAAGACAAATAACAAACGAAGAAAAGAAGAAACCACACAAAATAAAAATGAAAAATAATAAAGTAAATAAAAATGAAAAAAAAATCATTTTTATCTTTTTTTCTTATAACAAGATTTTCGAAAAAGAAATATATCATAATAATTAAATACAAGGAAATATTTAAAACTTAAAAAATTACGATTATAAATACTTTATTTATATTTACATATATTATTATTAGATATATTATTTTTATTTTTTTTAATTTTTTATATTTAGTTAGTTTATTATTATTTTTATTCGTATTTTAGGTTTAGTCTATATTTCTTCTATTATAAATAGAGTATCCTATGTGTATATTCAACCCAAGAGAGATTAATATATCATACATAGTTTCCACTATATTGAACATGGTATCTAGAGTATAAGGTTCTTTTGACAAAAAAAATTGTGTTTCCTCTATAACTACACTCATTGCTTCCGGCAACAGCACCATCTATCATTGTCGACGTTATCATCTTCTATCGTCCGGATCTACTGTTGTCACTACCGGAGTTTCAGTTTCGACCAATGATCACATAGTTTTTATCGTCTCAGCCAAGTGATCATTGTTCCATCAAAGACGTATTCATTAGAGCTCCTACGCGTTTTTAATGCCTTTTGAAGTTGTGAATCTACTTCCTTTTTCCATCATGCCCCTCTTAGGCAACATTTTAAAGCACTGAGGTCGTTGCATGGTCACATGTCTTGTCTCTTCTCTCAGGTAGTTATTCACTAATTTTACTCTTTTCCTTTTTCAAGTGCCTTGATTTGATAATCTTGGATTTTTAATGTTTTTATCTTTTGTTCATTCTTGGCTTCTTCGGTTGTTGTCTCTTTTGACCTCCATTTTATCACCATTGTGTTTGATCTGTCCATATATTTTTCTCTCAAGTGCAAAGATTATTTTTGTTAGTTTATCTATAGTCGTGACGACTCTTCAACAATGATCTATTTATCCATTGGATGTCAACAATGCATTCCTTAATGAAATTTGCAAGAAGAGATTTACATGGACCAACCTCACATATTTGTTACTTAGGGAAAGTCTTATGGGTTGGTATTTCATCTTCTATGTCATCTTTGCAAATCATTAACAATTTGGTGTTAGTGCAGAAGGAGATATTTCACTAAGTCCTTATTGATTATATTAATAACAACCTTGATACACACAATTTATATGCACCAACTTGAGGGGAGTGCTATAAATATTATCTTTACCCTTTATCTTTAGTTAGTTTGTTATTATTTCTTACTTGTATTTTGGTTTTAGCCCATATTTCTTCTATTATAAATAGAGGATCCTATGTGTGTATTTAACTCAAAGGAGATTAATCTCATACATAGTTTTCAATGTATTCAACACCATATAGCGAAAACTATGTATGGGATTAATCTCTCTTATGTTGAATATAGGATCCTCTATTTATAATAGAAGAAATAATGGCTAAACTCAAAATACAAATAAGAAATAACAATAAACTAATTAAACAAAATATAAAAATAAGATAAAGATAATATATCTAACTATCTCCCTCAAGCTAGTGCATACAAATCGTATGTACCAAGTTTTATACTAATATAATCCATAAAAACTTAGTGAAAATAATTGCTTCTACATTCGAGTGACATCAAATTGTTGATGATTTGCAAAGACAACATAGAAGACAAAAACTAACCCAAAAGACTCCCCCAAGCAACAAATCTAAGAGGTTGCTCCATATAAATCTCTTTTAACAAATCGTCGTTAAAGAATGCATTGTTGATATCTAATTAATAAAGAGATCATTGTTGAAGAGCCTCCACGTTTATAAATAAACTAGCAAAAGATATCTTTCTCTTAGGAGAAAAAGCATATATGGACGAGTCAAATGCAATAATGACAAAATGGAGGTCAAAAGAGACATCAGCGGAAGAAGTCATGGATGAACAGCAGAGAGAAACCTCAAAAATTCAAGATTCTCCAATCAAGGCCCCTGAAAAAGGAAAAAGAGCAACATCGATGATCTAAATAACTGTCTGAGAGGAGACAGAACGTGCGACAACGCACAATGAACCTAAAAGAGGAAAAAAAGGGACTTCGACTGATGGCAATGCTCTAGCTAGGACAAGTCAAATATAGAAGCAACCAAGCCATGTTCTTAGAGGCAATGATGTGCAGAATTTGTGGTGGTGTGAAATGTTGAATAGGTTATGGTTTTTGAGTGATATATGATGATGGAATATGTGTTTACGGTTTTCTAAAAGAGGTTGAGTCAACTCTTGAAAGAAGGTGGTTAAAAAAGACCACTTAAGTTGCATATACCTTGCATTCTGACATGATGTGGCAAGTTTTATCAATATATCAAACATACAATTAATGACCATCAATTAAAGCTTTATAACAACATTAGGAAAAATAAATCAAATACTTTCAAACACAAAGGTACAACTGGAAGTGAATTTCTTGTGTCTTTTAGATAATAAGACTAATCAAATAACTGGACTTATAAATATAATTATAATGTCAACTGTCTTCACAATTTATCATTCTTCAATCATATTCGATAATAATTCTTAAATTCGTCCAATAATTTTTTTTAATATATTACTAAAACTATTATTTTATATTATAGATATGTGATAAAAAAATCATACCAAATGATAAAGATAATGAAGAACAATAAAATTAATCATTGTTGTTGAGAACATGTTTGTTTTTATTTAATTTTTAAGATTGAACAATGTTATTTCTTATGTTGAATAGTTAATTGTATTAAACAATGTTTATTATTTATTTTATATAATAATATTTAATTTTGGTTTCAAATTATTTCATTGTGTTTTATTATTAAACAATTTTTTATGATGATCAAATGATTTTAATAATTAAAAAAAAAATTAAAATCAATTTTAGTCTTAATGGTTTTTAAAATCCCAACTAGATAACCCTAGTAAGTAGAGACGATTTTGAAGAACCCCAACTCGACGATTTTACGGAACCCTATAGTAAGTAATGATGATTTTTGGAAATCTGAACAAATTGTGACAGTTTTTGTGAACTTAAGCAATTACTGTCTTTTTGAAAATCTCAACAAGAACGACTGTTAATCACAAAACCATCGAAAATTATTTTCATACACTATTTTTCCTTATGATTTTCGTAGCATCAGGAAATGTATTTACCAAGACTTAAAACCGGAGTAATGTAAAATTTAACCCTTGATTAAATTCAATATTTTTGTAATGTTTGTAGTAGACAGAAAATTATAAAAACGTGGTTTTTAAAAATATGTATTTTAAAATAATAAAACTTATTTATAAATTTTATATTTATACTTAAACTATTTAATATTAAAATAATTTAATTTTATAATTTAAAATATATTAACAATTCTAAAATAAGTTAAATAAAGCACAAAGAAGAAATCTATATTCAATTTTTATTAAAAAAATTGTTAAAAACGAATTACAAAACAAAAATTGAGAAAATATTAAAACAGCATAATTTTTATTTTCGGAAAAATACTTTTCAATAAATAAAACCCAATACGTTAAATAACACAACAGAAATTTAATATTCAATTTTTCTAACAAAATTAAAAAAACCAATTCGCAAAAATTCGAAAACCAAAATTAAAAAAAATTTAAAATATAGATATTAAGAATATTAAGTAACAGCTTTTATCATATCTAATATATTATTTATAATATATAACTACAAATATAGATATCTCATTAAAAGATATAACAGATATCACAATAACTATTTTATAGATATTAAAAATATATACGTGTATAACATATGGTGACACACGTCACATAATAAATATTATATATTGGTACAGTTTTTATTTAAAAATGGCCTGAAAAGTTGTGAATTTTCTAACGGCTTTTATTTATCATATATGATATGTCATATATAATATGGGTGCAGTTCACAATATATTTAATGGGTATAACCAAAGAATTTATTTAACACATGACATGTTAGTTACAGAATATAATATATATCGGCAGAAAGGAGAAAATGAGCTTCCTTTCCGAACTTCGAAAGATGGATTATTGTTACAATCTCTATATGTTATTATATATGTTATTTTCCCTAATCAATGATTATGGAGTGATATATTAGAGGGAGAATGAAGATCATTAAAGCGGTTATATTTTGACCGAACGGTTTCGTCTATATTTTTTATATTATATATCTTGCAGGTCAAAAGACTATAAAACAGTTACGTTCCGGCCATGAAACATCTTGATATGGATTCTTCAAACATTCAACCGCTTGGCCTTCCATGGCCTCAAGCGTCCCGACATTCTGTCATTAGGCCTCACAAGCATTCAACCCTTCAGTCTCAAATGACAGGATCCCGCGTACAAACAACTCGGCCAAGTGGCGTCCTAAACCAAGCGGTGAGGTTTTACACGGACTCACTCTCGTCCTAAACCGAGCGGTGAGGTTCTACACGGACTCACTCTCGTCCTAAACCGAGCGGTGAGGTTCTACACGGACTCACTCTCGTCCTAAACCGAGCGGTGAGGTTCTACACGGACTCACTCTCGTCCTAAACCGAGTGGTGAGGTTCTACACGGACTCACTCTGAGCGGTGAGGTTCTACACAGACTCACTCTCGTCCTAAACCGAGCGGTGTGGTTCTACACAAACTCACTCTCGTCCTAAACCGAGCGGTGTGGTTCTACACAGACTCACTCTCATCCTAAACCGAGCGGTGTGGTTCTACACAGACTCACTCTCGTTCTAAACCGAGCGGTGTGGTTCTACACAGACTCACTCTCGTTCTAAACCGAGCGGTGAGGTTCTACACGGACTCACGCTCATCCTAAACCGAGCGGTGTGGTTCTACACGGACTCACGCTCATCCTAAACCGAGCGGTGTGGTTCTACACGGACTCACTCTCGTCCTAAACCGAGCGGTGTGGTTCTACACGAACTCACTCTCGTCCTAAACCGAGCGATGGGGAACATTCTCTGTGAACGCTCATTCTCGTCCTCAACTAAAACAGACACAGGTGTTCAACCGTTCGGTCATCTACAAAGCGACGACTAAAAGCAACTTCCCTCACACTCATAAGTCCTATAATTAATCATGGCTAAAGCCGAAATGATTAACTCGGATTTGGGGGGCATAATGTACAATATGATATCAAGAGCCGAACGGTTATGATATATCTTATTAAAGATATAAAATAATCAAAGAATAATTAAGAATATCTTATTAAAGATATTCAGCAACTAACCAGATTTTCAGGTAAGTCTGTTTATATCATATTCTGTTTATATTTTATTCTGTTTATATTTTATTTGGCTTATATTAGTTCAAGGTCCATGAGACAAATTATAAATAGAGACCTAGGGCCACAAGCCAGGTATCTTCCAATCACACTTTTAATCCCCTTCAAATCACTCTCCAATCATATTTTTTAATTTGAGCATCGGAGTGCCATTGCAAGTACCTCCCCCCTCAGTCAAAAGTTGAACATCACTGAACGATCAAGGGTGAAGGAAAGCGAGCGGTCAAGATCTAGGAAAAGCGAGCAATCCGATCAGTCCAAGCGTCAGAAAGCGAGAAAGCCACGTTAGCCAGGTCAATGTCTCGGTCCCACAAAATATCTACCGAAACAGTACTTAAATGCACGAATTAAAAAAAAAAAAGAGGTATGAATGAATTACTTTATAAAAAAACACTCATTTCATAGCATAAGAGAAAGCCCTCCCATGGACCATTTAAAAATGTTTTTAGTCTCTATACTTTGGGATGATTTTTGGTTTTAGTCCATCTTTCAAAGTAAGGTACAATCTAGTCCTCCATCTTTAGGAAACTTTGTTTTTAGTCCTCCAAAACTAACACCGTTAAAAATTTGCTGATGTGTCTAACGTCTGTCCACGTGTGTTTAAAGTTTTGCTGCCTCTCTCTTGACACGTGTGATTGATTGTTTGCTGGCATGTGTTAAGTGATTTAGGGATTTTTACGCTTTAGGGATCTAAGTTTCGCGAATCAGATTTAGGGATTTTAATCTGGAATGAAATTACTGCTCAAAATCAGTTAGGGTCATGTTCCTGTTGGTGTTCGTTCTCCACATTTGGTATCCTATTATTGTGGTTCCATTGCGTGTGCATTTTGGGTGAATGAAATACGATTCTTTGTGGTTCATTGAAGAAGGTAATTATCTAGTTTTAGTTTAATGTGTATTCTCTGTGTAATGTGCATTTTGTTGTGCATTCTCTATCTAATGTGGCATGTTTTCATTTGACCATGTAGGAAAAATGGTTTTTGACGTCTCTCTGTATCATATGGGGAAGTTCATGAAGAACAAGGGACTAGAATATGTGGGAGGAGAGATACATGTTATTAGGGGAATCGATCCCGACAAGTGGTCATACTTTGAAGCAGTAGGATTTGTTAGAGAATTCAAGTATGATGGAGAGTTCAAGCTTTGGTGGAAGGGTTTGAAAGAAAAGGCAATGAAAAACCTCAGACCACTCACAGATGACAGAGAAGCCATTTTGTTATCTAACTATGAAGAGGCAAATAAGGAGGAAGTTGAAATCTATGTTCAACATCTCCAACCCAGCGAGCCAGTTGAAATTAATTTTCTTACATTTGGTGAGAAGGCAGACGAAGTACAAGTAGAGGAGATGGAGGAGGATGTAATATCCCAATAAATATAGCCTTAAAACTATACTTATTTTAAGGAGTTAACAAAACAATAATAAAGAACAGTGGGATACAAGCACATAGGTGAATAAGAAATATGAAATATCATATAGAATTCAAAATTTGTACAAGATAGTTGAAGTCCGATACAATTTACAAGACTAAATCGGACGGTTTTACAAAACACTGAACCGCATGGTTACACATACTATACGAAAAAGTAAAACCTATACTAAGGACCGGACGATCCTACACAACTTTCCGGCATAACGTCCAAAGGTTGCTCTGACTGCAGGGCATCTTCCAATGTATCTTCATGACCACCCTCTCACACCCAAAAGGATGATCATTGCAGTGAAGAGAACAAACCGGACGGTCAAATACCGAATAACAACATAGACAAGACAGAACAGATAAGGGTAAGCTTATGTAAATTTAATTAATCATTTCCAATATATTTTTCAAAACATACACATGAATCACTTACATCAATATCACAATCATAAATTATAAGTCAAGCCTTTCCATTTAAAATCCGAATGGTAACATCATCATAATCAATTTCTCTAAACATTGTCCGGACGGTATGACCAAGTATGCTTGCCGCTCTCTGCACCCAGGTGGACCTGGCTGGGGTACACTCAACAGACCGCCACCCGAGGTTAGTCCAGTGAAACCACCTCGGTATAGAAATACCTTGAGACTAAAGGACCTCTTGCCATTCCCACGCATGAATTACCCTTCTCTACCTGAGAAGGCGTACTCACGGAATATCAGGATAGAGTCAGAACCTGAGCCTTAGCCACGGTCATACTTTACCAATACAATTCCAATCACGAGCTATTCCTCCCTGGAATACTGTTAATTCATCATAAACTCACTCGTCCTTTGCTTCTTTTCTTATAGACGGTACAAATACAAAAATGATCCAATAGAGATGAGGAAACTAAATATCAAGGGGGTTCAATAAGTGACCGGACGGTTGATAACAGTTGAAAAACAGTTATTTTCATGCTTCATTGTCACCACCATGGTTGTGCGCTCCAAAAGCACGAAAACCAAAACCCTAAGCTAAAGGCAAAATGTAAAATTGGAGAGAGTGTCTAAGAGTATGTGAAAAAGTCCTTTTACAATACAAAAGCCCCTCTTTATATAGGTTCAGAAAAACGAAAGAAAGAAGAAAAAAAAGAAAGCTTGCTCGAGAAGCTTTTACCCCTATTGGACGACTCTGTTCACGTTGATCACGAGCTGCATCTTTAGCCATCCGATCCTTCACGTGGCATTGCTGGTCAGCTCCTCTTCTTCTCCTCTCCTTTGGTTGCCTCAGTCTCTAGGTAAGTGGCCCTTAAGCACTTCTCTAATCTGACAACGAACCCTAGCATAAGGGTTGCTATTCTCTCTTTCTCACTTGGCTCGTGTGTGCTACTTCCTCCAAATGAAAGTGATGGAATGAAGACCCCCAAAGGAATTGCAATTGTCAGCCTCCAAAACTACGTCGTTTCACTGAATGGAAGCCTAATCCTACATGGCCCAAATTTGTTTCAAACAACAGCAGCTCATGTGCAACAGTGACCCCGTTTAACTCCAATTATTTTTCAATTAATCTCCATGACAACAACTCAAAGCTTTTTATTTTAAATCCAATCAACAACAACAGTATAACAGCCAAATCAATCCTCAATTTTAAACAAATCAACCAGTGGCCTAGTTTACTTTGCACACAAATGTCTCTATTAAAGCCCAATTAATTTTCAGTAGGGGCAACGACGCAAAGTTTTTTCCAATAAACCAAATCTGCATCAAAGAAAGAAAATCCATATAAACTTAACGAAAAGAAAAGGAATTTTATAAATTAAAAAGAAAGGTTTTTATCAAAGATTTTCTAAAAAAAAATATGAATTTTCTAATTATTAACAAAAACTAAAAATTGCATCTAAAAATCTATTTTTAACTAAAATTTTATAAAACTAAAGAATTTAAAGAAAAACATAAATTTATCCTAATTCTAAACAATTAAAGACTAAAATACACTAACCTAGACTTTTAAACACTAATAAAGGTGCAAAATCTGATAGTTATCACACCCCACACTTAAACAACTACCCTCCTGGGCAGGGACAGACTAGAAAGAAAACAAAGACTCAATCTAAAAACAAAAGACCCTAAACAAAAACTAAAAAACACAGGTCTATTCATAGCTCATTCAATCTTGTCAATTTCATCATTTCCCAATCATTTCATCAAACAAAACTGCATAATCATAATTCTCAGCTTCAAACCAAAGTTTCAGCAATCCCAGATTTTGAGAGACAACCTAATTCAATAAAATTCAGCAATAAACACAATCAGATAAGTATAAGTCAGTTTTCAGCCTCACAGGAACAAGTATTTGCACTCAGATTCACTCAGTTGTTTAGAGGTGTCCTGTTTCACTCAAGCATGACATGCTAACCTCAACTCTTAATTTTGAAAAAACTCTAAGTGACCATGCTCAGCTCTTGGCTTCATCTAGATCAATAGGTCTTAATGGCTTGTAATGAGATGGTATGAAAGTTTACAAACCACAAGGCTAAATGGAAATAGAAATTGGAAGAGAAGTAAGGAACCTAGAACTCAGTGCACTTTATGTTTAACTTTGGCCAATTCAATTTCTTTGCTCTTTCTCTCTGGTGTTTACACACATCAGGTCTTACCTTTTAATTCTTTTGCATTTAGCTCTTTTCCATACCTGCTCTTTCTTCTTTTTCATCACGACCAGATTTGTTCAACTATTTTTTCCTTTTTTTTCACTATTAGCCTTTCTTTTCTATTGTACTCACCAAGTTCCAGATCCTCACTTCCTCTCACAGGTTTCTATGGGTTTAGTAATTGATGGGAAATAAGGTTTGTAATGAATGGAACAAAGAAAATGGTTAAGGCTCAAAAGAAAGGTTCAATGGTAAGAAAAACTGAAATGAGTAAAATAAATGGTTATAGATGAAGAAAAAAATTGCCTAAATCATATCTAAATTCTACCCAGAGCAAGCTTTTCACAAAGAATCAATGCAAAATCAGAGTCAAAAGTAAAACATGCATGAAATCAGACAAGAAAGACAAAAAAATTGGCCCAAAATCTCTCCAGGTTAATAGATTGCTAAAACTGACTTTCTACGATCTTTTATGTAAAAATTGCTTCCATAGACTGAACTCAGATGCAAAAATTATGCTAGGATTACATATACTTGAATCTAAAGCAAATAACACAATTAACAATTCTAATCAAGGAAATGAAACTGTGAAATGAATTATATCAACAAGAAATTAGTAAAAACATGAAATAAACCCTAACAGAACTTAGAAAAATCTAAAAGCTATTTACAACCTAAACAAGCTAAAACTGGACAGTATATAACAAAAGAACCTATGCTAACCCATAACAGACTCATATTGAATGGGAAATAACCTAGGAAGCTAATTATAAAAACCAAAACAGAACCTAGAAACAAAAGGCTTAAGAAAGAATCTATTATGAAAGCTAAAATAAGGAACTAAAATATGAGAAATGAAAGAAACCTACAATTATTTCTATTTACCGTAACAACCTTAAAGAATATAACCTAAAATATCCTAAAAAATCCTAACTGATTTACCTAAGCTTTATACAATATGATCAACTAAAACAGCACAGTACACAACCTATACAATCCAGGACAAAATAGGATGTAACTAAGGAAACTAACCCAACTAGAATAGATTCAACTAAGACCTATGACAACTTCTAACTAAAACTTCTATGCACAAGGAAACAATAAAAGAGAAAAGAAATTACCTGAACAAAGAATCAACAAGCAACCTAAACAAGTCCTAACAGAAACAATGAATAGAAAAATAACAGCTTAAAACAAATCCTAAAGTAGAAAGAACCTAAATCAAAGCTCTACAAATGGAAAACAGTAAGAAGGAATAAGGAATGAATAACACGAGGAAACAATAAGAAATCTAAAACAAAGAACCTAAAACAGAATGTTGTTAAGCTAACAAATCCTAAAACCAAGAATCTACACAATTTCTAATAAAAAAAAACTAAACATAACATATACCTATCAAAACATATACGTAAGAAAGGAAAAGAAACTTGAAACAATATTTAAGATGAAAAGAACCTAACAGGGGATGGTAACTAAAAACTCAAACAGAACCTAAGGAAAAACCCAACAAATGAAGATTTAGAGCAAAACCTAATTCCTAAAACAATTTCTAATTAAAAGCTGAAATAGAACCTAAGAAAAATGAAAAGAATCTAGAACAACTACAAATAAATCATGAAACTAAAATGAAAAATTGAAACTACTCCATAACTAAATCAGAACGAAAATTAAACCGAGGAAAAGAAAATAGAAATAAGAAAAGAATTAAATCCTAAAAAAATTCTACAAACAAATTTAATGAAAATGAAAGAGACTAGACTAAAACAATCTAACAATCTGAACCAAAAATTGAATGAATTTTAAAGATCTCAGGACAGTTAACAACAAAACTTAAAGCTAGACTAATTCCTATTTACAAAACTAAATCATATTATAAAAGGTATATACAGATTAACTAAACCAGACCTAAACGAAGGGAAAAACAATTAAGAAAGAGAAGGAAAAAAAATTTACCCATATTTTATTACTAAAACAGATACTAAACAAGGTTATTTACATTAAAACAAGTATTTTAAATCTCTATACCTTCCCACCCCCACACTTAAGAGGCACATTGCCCTCAATGTATGAGTGGGTAAGGCTCCTAACAGCACAAAACAAACCACAAGTACTTACAACTCAAACATGCAGAATTATACAAGTTGAACTAGAATTTAACAAGAAATATGTACAACAGAATCAAGAAAATTGAACACAACATGTACAAGAACAAAGCTGGAAAAAGAAAACTAAAATTTACAAGCTACACTAAGAAGAAAATTTGTTCAAATAGGCCAAAGATCAAAATTAATTTTCTTTTTTTTTATGAAAAATAACATATTTTCTATTCTACTATTTACTATACTACTTAAAGCTATGTAAACTACTATAAAAGACTTATAACTACTATTTAAGAGTAAGGGAAAAAGTGATCTTATTGGTTTTGGTCTTTTCTGATTGGCTGCTCTGTGCGGAGTTTGTATGGCTACATTGAAGTCCCCCTGTTCAAGCATTTGTTGTAGCAATTTCATCTCTCCATTCAGGGTTTGCAGTTGGTGTGTGTGTGAAACTGAATTTAACCGTGTAGGCTTGTCACAGTAGCAGTCATCTCTCTTTGCCTAGCCAGAACGGCCTCTCTGCTATTAGTGTCTGCAACTTCATTAATTCCTCTAATCTCAACAGGTTCATCAGCAGCATCACCAGGGTCATTTCCATCCAGCTTGCATATAATGAACTCTTCCTTGACATCTGCAAAACTGTTAGAAGCAGAACATATGGCAGCATTTATTTCTTCACAAATTTCACAACCACCCCCAAGACATGTGCAACCAGTGAGTTTCTCATTGCTCAGTTCCACAGAATTTAAGAACTCAACAAACTCAAGTTCAAGCTCTAATCCTAAGTCAGTACAAGCATTTTCAAAATCAATCATATATACTTTCACATCATCAAAAGTTGCATAGCTATCATCATGAGCATCTAATTCATCATCAAGAAGTGCGTTTAAATATGTGTAATCATCAAAAACACTAGATGCAGGTATATGAACTCTATCAATGGACAGTGTTGAATTTATGATATAAGAATGACCAAAGCAAGGAGTAAAATCAACAACTTCTTGTTAACGGAATGACAAGTGTACCATATCGTTCCAAGTAATATAAATGGTATAACCCAATATCGTTCTTCCCAAGAGACTTGAAAGGCCTTATCGTTCGTGTGAATTAAAATCGTAAGACTTGTAAAAGAAAAATTAATTATTGTGGATGCAAAGACAGAAAATAAACATGCAATGTGTTTGATTCAATCGACAAGAAAAAGGCTACCAAAGGCACACTGGAAAAACACAATTTGACCACTAAAACCTCTAACACAAAACTCAACAAAAGAAATCTATGAAAGTAAAGAAAAACTATACAAACTATATGGATGCAAAGACTAACAATACACTCCTAAACTTAATTCGTCGAGTCCCCGACAACGGCGTCATTTGTTAAACTCGATTTGGTTGCACAAAAAGAGAACAAACTCAGTTTCCCCACTAATGAAGTATAGGGGTCAACCAAGGATCAATCCAAAGACTCATTGAAATTAAGCTTAAAGTGTAGAGTTTTGTCTTGTATTTTATTTATTTACTATCTACTAATGCAGGTGGGGAAATTAAAAATGAAAGAATGAAGTATGAATGAAATAAAAGAAAAGAAAATAAATGTCTATACTGCCTAAAACAGAAATAAAATCTAATTACTATAACTACCTAAAACTAAGATAGAAACATACATTGTACAATCTAAAGAGAAGTAATAAGAAACAATCATGCCAGTACTATCAATTAAAATTGAATCAACATCTAAATGAACTAAACATATTTAAAACAGTATCAAATCAAACTATCATATGTGCAAATCAACTACTAGAGATATTACAACCAAAAGAAATATAAAAAAAATCACAGAATCAACAAGGAGAATTGGTTTGAATAAAAAACTAGAATCAAATTCATATGAAATCAATGCACACAGTGGTTGATCATATATCAAGAAGACATCCTAGTAAAATAAGCCCATCATAGGGTCTTAAAGTTCATTTCCAGAACTTAAAAGTCAATAATCATCACTCAGTTCATCAATTCACAATGAACCTAAATCTAATTGATGCTTCTAATCAATATCAGAGATAAAAACTTACTAACACATACAATCTACTCTAAAACGTATAAAATCCTAATTAAAATGAAATGACAAATACTAAAAACAATATTTTCTCTCGTTGAACTGACTCTGACTCGAGAAGACATCTCGGTCATGTACGCTCATTGTGGAGTCGTTTAATTCCAAAAAGGAATTACAATTTCAGAGTTACGAGTTCAACTCGATTTCAAATCAAAACACACAAAAAAACACAAAACATTGAAGAAGAAAAATCAAATCAACAAAATCAATAAGCACATAAAACAAGAAAACACATAAAAGAAAAAGAACTTTTATTAACAAGAAATCAAGAATACAAAGAAGTGTACCGAACAAAAATGCAATCGAAGCCACCACGAGCTGTCACCACCGTGGTTGTGTGCTCCAAAAGCACGAAAACCAAAACCCTAAGCTAAAGGCGAAATGTAAAATTGCAGAGAGTGTCAAAGTGTCTAAGAGTCGGTGAAAAACTCCCTTTACAATACAAAAGCCCCTCTTTATATAGGGTCAGAAAAACGAAAGAAAGAAGAAAGAAAAGAAAGCTTGCTCAAGAAGCATTTACCCCCATCGGAGGGCTATTCGCGTTGATCACGAGCTACATCTTCAGTCATCCGATCCTCCACGTGGCATCGCCAGTAAGCTCCTCTTCTTCTCCTCTCCTTTGGCTGTCTCGGTCTCTAGGTAAGTGGCCCCTGAGCACTTCTCTATTCTGGCAACAAACCCTAGCATAAGGGTTGTTATTCTCTCTTTCTCACTTGGCTCGTGTGTGCTACTGCCTCCAAATGAAGTGATGAAGTGAAGACCCCCAAAGGAATTGCAATTATCAGCCTCCAAAACTACGCTGTTTCACTAAATGGAAGCCCAATCCTACACGGCCCAAATTTGTTTTAAACAGCAGCAACTCATGTGCAACAGTGACCCCGTTTAGCTCCAATTATTTTTCAATTAATCTCCATGACAACAACTCAAAGCTTTTTATTTTAAATCCAATCAACAACAACAGTATAACAACCAAATCAATCCTCAATTTTAAACAAATCAACCAGTGGCCTAGTTTACTCTGCACACAAATGTCTCGATTAAAGCCCAATTAATTTGCAGTAGTGGCAACAGCCTAGAGCTATTTCCCATAAACCAAATATGCATCAAAGAAAGAAAATCCATCTAAACTTAAAGAAAAGAAAAGGAATTTTATCAATTAGAAAGAAAGGTTTTTATCAAAGATTTTCTAAAAAAAATATAAATTTTCTAATTATTAACCAAAACTAAAAATTGCATCTAAAAATCTATTTTTAACTAAAATTTTTGAAAACTAAATAATTTAAAGAAAAACCAAAATTTATCCTAATTCTAAACAATTAAAGACTAAAATACACTAACCTTGACTTTTAAACACTAATAAAGGTGCAAAATCAGAGAGTAATCAGGGGGCTGCCAAGGCAACATACTATAAGGAATGGGAAAAAAATGGGTGAGTTAAAGAATCTGAATGTTGATGCCTTTAATTGGTTAATGATTATACCAACTAAAAAAATGGTATAAACATGCTTTTAGTGCTGATCCTAGGTGTGATGCGTTAATCAATAACTTGTCAGAGTCATTTAATAGTACTATTTTATTGGCAAGAGACAAACCTATAATTACAATGATGGAATGGATTAGGTCATACATAATGAGTAGGTTAGCCTTAGAGAAAAAGTTGACACATATCCTGGTGATGTTATGCCTAAACCGAGGAAAAAGTTGGATAGGGAGGTTGAAAAGAGTGGGAATTGGCTTCCAGTTTGGGCAGGAGGCTTGCAATTTGAAGTAACTCATGGCTTTACAATGGACAAGTGTGTAGTTGATTTAAGTAATCACACATGTACTTGTTACTTTTGGGATTTGGTAGGAATACCATGTAGACATGTTGTTGCTGCCATTCACTACAAATTAGAAAACCCAGAACATAATGTTCATCCTTACTATAAGAAAGATGCCTATAGAACTTGTTATGCACGTATTATAACTCCTATCAATGGACAATAACTTTGGCCTACATCTGACTCTGCACAACTACTACCTCCCATTTACAAAACACCTACTGGGAGGCCAAAAAAATTAAGAAGACGAGAAGCTGATGAATATGTCAGTCATTCAAAATTGTCAAAGAAAAATATTGATATGAGATGTAGCAGTTGCAATGCATATGGACACAATGTAAGAAGTTGTAAAAAGAGCTAGAAAAGCAAGGTAAATCTTCTTGGTAATGTTATTTACAAGTTCATTTATTTACAACTATGTGTTATCTAACTACCTTACTGTTACACCCCTAGCAAGTGTACCAGATCGTATCAAGTAATAATAAATGGTAAGTCCAAGTATCGTTTTCCCAAGACACTCACGACACTAAACTGTTGTGCTTTTGCTTAACCAATCAAGACTATAAAAATAATATTTTGGGATTTTTAAATATAAAGTACGGAAAAATAAATATGAATGCAATTTGATCAATTGAGGTTAAACACAAAAGTGGATGGATGATGTTGATAATATGAGATGGTTTGTTGCTAGGGTTCAGATTTCACCCAATCACTCTGATATATCTACTTTTCTTATTAAATTCGCTTTATTATCTAATTGTAATGCAAACTTTCTTAGTTTACCCTAAACCCGATTCCTCGACGAAAAGAGCCTATTACTAACCACTAGTTTACTATCCCTAGTCTCCCTAAGTGATTAGCAATGCATTATATCACAGAAGCAAAATACAATTGATCGTTCTACTCCTATCCCTAGGCAGTATTACTTAATCAAGGAATTTCCTATCAGTTCATGACTTCCCCGTACGTCTCCGTATCGACAAAGGCAAATATCTTTTACCGAATGAGTTAAACGATAAAAGTATTAAGCATAGATAAGAAACCCAACAATTGATAATATAAGCATATGAAACAAATGAATAAAACAAGAATTTCAATATAAGAGAGTTTAGAGGTTACATCTTTCCCCAGCAACAAATAAGGTTAGTTCTCCATGGTCATCAAGAAACTAGGTGAATAATGGAATGCAAGAATGAAGATAGAAACCCTAAAAAGGAGAAAAGGAGAGTTGTCACCATCTCCAAATCTACCCCCAAAGGAGTGAAAAATGTGTTTTTGTGTCTAATCCATCAAAAGACACAAACCCTAAGATGTTCTGGCCTTTAAATAGGACATAAAAATAACAAAAAACAGGTTCAAGCCCAAACAGATAATAAAAATCGCACAAAATATATCAAATCACGTTCTGGTTGACTTTTTGTAGATTTTGGTTGACTTTTCAGCAATCTGGTCAACTTTGGTCAACTTTTCAGCACTCTGGTTGACTGGTTGACTTTTCTAGTGGACTTGTTGACTTTTCTGCACTCTGTTTGACTTTTCTGCACTGTAACCCTTTGATATTTCAACCTTTCTTTCAATTCATTCCAAAAACCTACAATATCAAGGGAATTTAATGATAAAATCATAAAACATGTCCTCAACTCTTTTATTCACAAAACTAAAGAAAAATCATGATTCCAAGTAAGTTTCTAAGTCAACAAGGGTGCATTTGATATCAAACTTAATTATGAAAATAACGATTTTTTAACCGTTATCACTTACTCCTTTCACATGACACAAGAGGTGCATCTGCATCAACTAGAAGAGAACCTGCATCAACTGCATCTACTACAAGGGGAGCATCTGCAAGAAGGGGAGCATCTGGAAGGGGGGCATCTGCATTAGCTGCAAGAGGGGCATCATCATCAACATCACAAGTTGGAAGGGGATTAGGCAGAGATGCAGGGGCTGCATCAACATCATAACCTGGAGGGTCTGCAAGTATGCGTGAAGGGGGAACAAGAGCATCCTCAAGACTGACTGGACAAATTCTAGGGTCTCAAGCAAGTTATAATTGATTTCGTAGTGTAGGAATGTGAATTAATGTAGTGGTTGTGACTTTCTGTACTCAATGTGACCCACTTTTTGAGACAATATGTAGTAGAGATACTATTTATTTAAAGTAAGCTGTAGTAGTGGGCACAGTTGCAATGTGACTTTTTGTACACAATTGGACCACTTATTTGTCCTGTAGTAGCACGTGCATTGTTATTTAAACTATGCTAGGATTATTTGTTGATTATTGAATGCAATTGGACCACTTTTGCAGTTGTTGGTTATTGAATGCAATTAAACTATGTTGGACCACTACAATGACCAGTTTTTTATTACTCATTTGTTATACATCACAGTCCACACACGTCTCTTTAACTTAAATAAATGTGCTGCATCATCTTCATTCTTCTGCCACTTTCTTCAAATGCATGTGCTATATCATTTCCAGAAGAACTCTTTCAAACGAGGGTGCATTAAAATCTGCTGCATTATTTAAAATCTCTTTTTATTTTATTCTGCATAATTTGATATCTGGTTTTATTTGAAATCTGTTGTTTATGTGCTATTTAAGAGTTTGAGGAACTTTAAACTGATGATTTAAAGTTGCACCATGGTTCATTTAGTCAAAACTGAGCCTATATACAAATTTGCATTTTAAACCGTCACTTTTTGGGTTCAATTGGAAGTGAACAAGTGATTTTTAGTTGGAGTCAGTTTCTAAGTTGTTTAACAATTAGAACATGCTCAAAATCATCAACCAAAGTTGTTTGGTCATTCATATGACCTGTTGAATCACTTCCACTTGCTTTTGGGTTCAAAACCAGGCTTTCATTCCACTGTTTCTGCTGCACAATTCTGTTAAGAGCTTTCCCAAGTCAAAATTTGAGATAGTGTTATTCTTTCACAAAAACCATTGCAAACAAGTTTATTTTAATGATTTAAACATGCTCAGATAAAAAGAATTTCATTTCTAAAGATCCTCTGCATTTTGACTACCTAGACCACCAATTTTAAGGTTAATTTTTCCTCAAAAACCTACTGATATGCCACTTTCATGAACATCACATGCACTCAGTCCAAATGTCTAGGTACAATCCATCAGATCCTAAATGCTTTGTGTGATTTCTTTATAGATCTCCTAATGAGTGCCTCCCATTGTTAGATAGGTGTATTATCTTATGCTCCTAACATGCTTTAGAGGACCTGTGAATTGCCTGATCTTTGACTTTAGAATTTGGAAATTGAAACAAGGAGGGTTTATCTTCACGCATTCTTGAGTTCAGCCTCTAAGAGAGCAAGCTGAAAGAAAATTGAAACAGGCTATCTACCAACAACTTAATTGCATCTATATTTCCAAGTTCAGATTTCAAATTTGTAATAGCTTAATTACGTATAATTTTAATTTTGCATCTTTACCGCATTGCTTAATTGCATCTTCACTGATATAGCACCAATTATATGTCTAGAGTCATTTATTTTAAAACACCAATTGCATCTTCACTGATATAACACCAATTGCATCTTCGTTGATATAACATCTTCATATAAATTAACAAAACACAAACATAATGGCATAACTCAACTTCAAAGTTCTGCTACATCACAACATTACAAATCTAATTACAATTTATCTTAAACACAAACATAATACATAACATCACTGTCAACGCCCATGACAATACAAAGAACACCGACATCATTTTGAAATATTTCCTTTCCTGCTCTAATTTCCTCTTCAACTTATCCTTCTTCTTCATTAGATCCAATACAACCTTTTCCATACAAACTTCAACTTCTTGAATCTTCCTTTCTTAGCTTCCTTCAATTTCATTATGTCCTTCATCAACCCATTCAAGTAGTTACAACTTGCATTACTCTGCAAAACAAATTACAAAGCAGTAAGACAAACTTCATCACAATAAATAAACCATTTTTTTCACACTTACTGCCCAATTTCTACATCTATAAAATATTCTCCCTCTGTTCTTCAATTTAGTTGCCTTCAACACCAACAATCTTTCCCCACAACCACACATTTTTGAAGCTAGGTGAGAGGAGAATCCACATGTTTGGCACATTCCTAAAGCAATGCTCCTTCATGAGCAACCAATTCCTCCACTGTCACCTTTCATTTTCCTATAAAACTAAATCAAGAAACAACCCCTTAATCCCAACCAAAAACCTAATTCGAAAAATCCATCCATTTATTCACATGAAAGATAAATATGAACTTACGCACCAATGTTTAACAAGATCTAATCTAACCTTTTGCTCTTGAACCTCCTTTCCACCTGAAATAATGATCTCGATCTTGTGTTTGCTCTTCACCCTTTCACAACACACTTTGAAGCAAACTTTACCTATGGACCTAATCAACATAATGAACTTTGTTTCACACTTTGCATTAAAAGATACAAACATGGCAAGCAAACACACGTGGACAGATGTTAGGCACATCAGCAGATTTTTAATGGTGTTAGTTTTGGAGGACTAAAAACAAAGTTTCTTAAAGACGGAGGACTAAATTGTACCTTACTTTGAAAGAGTGACTAAAACCAATGTTACCAATAAGGAGTATTGGTAAAACCTGAAGATGTGTTTTGATGATGCTGCAACTTGTAGATTTTGGATGTAGTAAGAAAATATTTAAAAAGCAACTTGTAGATTTTGAATGAAGTAGGAAAATATTAAACCTTGTAATTTTTACCGGCATAATCGATTATGGACAAGCTATAATCGATTATCACATGCTTTTTGTACTAGAATAATCGATTATCATGAAGCAATAATCGATTATCACAAGTCATACTTGAATAATCGATTATCACTTCATATAATCGATTTATCACTTTCAAAAAACTCTATAACGGACTCGAATAATCGATTATCACTTACAATAATCGATTATTCATGGCAGTTGGGAGCTGACCTTTGGCATTCAGTGTGCTTGGCTATATAATCGGTTTTTGAAATCTTCAGAAGCAACGTTTTTGAACTGAGAAAGCTTATTAGAACACTATGTGTCAGAGGAACGTTCTCTGAAGCTTTGTTCATTGTTCCCTTGCTTGGTCTTGTGAAAGGAGAGGCTCGTGTATCGTGTGTCGATAGTCGGAGCAGACTCTCTTCAAGTTAGCAAGGTGCTCTGCCTGGTCTTGTGAAAGGAGAAGCTCGCGAATCGTTGGTCGATTGTCGGAGCGGTTCTCTTCAAGTTGGTAGAGTGGTTTTCTTTGTTTTATATTTTGTTCATTTGATTGTAATCTGTTAAATTGTTTTTAGTGGAACTGTTAATCACTCTTTGTAGTGATTAACGACTGGACGTAGATTCTGTTGAATCGAACCAGTATAAAAATACTCGTGTGATTTTACTATTCCCTACACTCATTTTACTTCACGCATATTAACTGTTTGATTAATTTTCTAAAAGAAAATTACTTTTGCTAAGAAGGACCAATTTTGTTTTAACTGTGACCGAACACACTTTCCGCTTACTATAAGTTTTAATTCCGCTGCGTTATACTCTTCGAAAATTACCCCCTCTGATACCAACAACCAAAACCACCCCAAAGTATAGGGACTAAAAACATATTTAACCTTTAAAAAAATAATAGAAGAATATTGAAATCATGTTTCAATTTAAGAAAACAAGAACAAGCACAATTTCAAATTTAAACTAATATTAACATAATCAAAATTTTCTATATTATATGAAAAAATAAATATATTGTTTTAATTTATTTGGGATTTATGAGATAAAAACGATAACCCTTACTATTTTATATTAACACTTCATATTAATACTGATTTAGAATTTTTTTTTCAAAAGGTCTTTTGTCATATAATGTCAGAAATGGTATTTGTCGAGTTCAACAACATTTAGTCAAACTTCACAACGTCATTGTTGAATTCAATTAGTTCAAAGTTTGTGGAGTCTCCTCGAACTTAATTCTACATTGACCAATTGAATTCTATAAAACATGATCAAACTCATTAGTCTGAACTATTAAAGTCATAAGGGATAGCCGACTTCAATGACTTTAATGTTGAAGTCGTCAAGAGGTGATTGACTTCAGTGTTGAAGTTATCATGGAGTGATTGACTTCAGTGTTAAAGTCGTGATAGCTCCATGGTTGGTGCTATTCGTTGCAAATCTGAGAGCTTCAACCGATGAAACAGTAACAACAGATGCAAACGGAAGTTGGAAGACAATTGCAGCGGAAGGAATTTGTATAATGGAAAGTGAAGTGGATTGAAGTGCTTTGGTGGAATGGAACTAGCTTAGAAGGCCTTCTCTCGGAAGGAAGCTAGAGGAGAAATGGAGATAAGCACAAGGATGATTGACTTTCGGTGGAGAAAAGGCTTGAAAGAAATCATCAGCATATCATTTCTCTCAATGTCCAAAAGTATTTTTACATGATGCAAAGGAAATTTATAATAACTTTCCTAAGCTATGCACGGTGGTGATTGAAGATGAGTAATGTAGATCTTTAGCCACGTGGCAACAATGTGGAAAATGTGAAGCTCTTCTAGAATCAACAATGGAACATGCGTGGCCGTGAGCAGCAAGTGTATCAGCAGAAGATGTGTGACGGTGGGAAACATGTGAATTTCTTCTTGGGGCAGCTCCATATTTGATAAATTCACCCCTTCCTTTGCGGAAACTTTTTTTACCCTTTTCCTTGGGTTGTTTGGTCCATGCTAAGTCATCTAGTTGAACCATGATCTCTTGACTTTATTAGACCTACAAAACACATATAAACATATTAAAGAGAATCCTTCTAAGACTTAAAGAAAGAAAATCAAGAAAAAGTCTTTCTTTACTTTCCTTTTTTAGTCTTAGCTTTAGTTAACACTTCTTTGAATGGAATGTCCTAAATGGATTTCCATCAAGTCGTCAGGAGTAGTCAAATCTCACTTTTCAATAGTATTAGAGTAAAAAAGTCATAGTAAAAACAAACAACTTCTTCGTTTGAAATTGTGTAAGACTTATTTTAATATTTTTTAATTTTTGGCTATTTCCATATAATATATGTATGAAATATGCCAACATCTTAAAAAAATCGTAGTCAATATTAATAAGTTGAAAACTTGTTGGGGATGGAAAGAAGTTTATGAGATCGTAGTGAATCTCTGATAAAGTGTCACAATAAATGGTAGCTGGTTGAGTATGAGATAGACAGAGATCTTCCATAAAGTTACTTCGAGAAGATCTCTTACTGTCAATGTACCCTATCCGAGTCACTGTTTGCGTCCAAAATAATCCCTTATCCAAATTTTTGCTTGAGATAACGAAGGATGCAAAATGAAGCTTGATTATGTGCCTTAGTCGGAGCTCCAACAGATTGGCTTAAACAATGTATAACAACACATGTAATATATGGCCTAGTCTTAGTCAAATAAATCCATTTTCCGATTAGTTTTCTAAAGGAAGTACAATCATCAAGACATCATCATCATATGTCAGTTTACTTGAAAAGTCCATGTCTTAATAAATCTAAGGTAAATTTTCTTTGTGACAAATTAATTCCTTCACTGTTCTTAGCAACTTCAAACCCTAGATAGTAAAGAAGATGCCATTCTTCTTTAAACTCATAAAGTGATTGAAAAATTCATACGGAATGATATAGGTACAGGAAAATACACTAGTGCAAAAACACTGTTTAACGTCACCCGGAAGACGTCGGTTTGTGGGTAACCCGACGTATATGAGTGGACGGTAGCATTATCGTAAATAGCTTGGTAAACTAGATGTCGGTTTTAAGTTAAGGCGACATCTATGATATTGTAGACGTCCCCATTGTCGCAAACCGACGTCTAATGGCTTGATGTAAGTGAGAAGACAGTCTAGTGACGTCGGTGTTAATGGGGGCCGACGTCTACTGGGATGCAATTAATGCTCTTCACCTAATTCTCAGGCGCTTAGACGTCACGTAGTCAAAAGGCGATGTCTAAGGCCTGTTTGGAAGGCGGGAAAACAAAAAATCTTCAATTTTGATGTCGGTGTTGAGGGGAAGCGACATCTATGTGCCTATAATTAATTATGTTCACCAAACTCGTGGGCCTTAAACGTCGGCTAGAAGGGCACCAACGTGTACGTTATTATGGACGTCGGCGCCCCATCACAACTGTCGTGAACATCCCTGACAGGAAATCAAACGTCAATCGGTTTAACTTCCTAAACGTCGGCTCCCCTCGAAACCGACGTCTAATGGGTATTCAAAAAGTCAGTTTAAATGTTAACTTGGACGTTATATTAGTGAAATAATTGACGTCTAGGTGACTATAGACGTCGGTTTCTGGAGAAACCGACGCCCAATTTCATTTTAAATAAACCACAAACTCTTTACGGCATTCAGTTTCTGATATCGTCTTCCTCTTCTACTTTTTCTCTTGCAGCACCTCTTCTTTTTCTCGCTTGCAGCACCTCTTCTTTTTCTCTCTTGCGGTATTCTATTATTGTTTCTGATATCTTTATCGTCTTCCTCATATCCTTTTTCTCTCTTGCGGCATTGCATCCCAGGTGCGTGGATATTTTTTTATGTTTACCTTTAAACTTTGTTTAGTCTTTCATCGATTATCTTCTTATTCAACTGATTAAAATTTGTTTTCTTTGTGTTGTGTTTTAATGCAGTTTTGTTCCTTTCTTGGAATAACGTCACTAGTGAAAAATATACTTTTTATAACTATATTTTATACCCGTTAAAATCTAACATGTATAAAATGTAGTACAATAGCAATTTTGTAAATATAATAAACTTTTTTACACCAGTTATAATAGAAACAGATATAAAAAATAGCACACTGACAATTTTATACCGGTTGCCGTCAAAACAGGATAAAAAGTCCTTATGTTTATACCTGTTAACCCTATGTCAGGTATAAATGTTTTAAATATTATATCAGATATTAAATACATGTTAATTTCTTTTCCTCAATACTTGTTCCTCTGTTGTGCATTTCTTTTTCTTTCTCGTTTTTTCGCGTTCTCCCTCCTTCCTTCTCCTTTCTCCTCCATTTTCTTTTTTTTTCAGTTGCCATTGCTCGTTCGATCGTTGCCATTATTGAAATTGTCGAAGTGGTTGGGTGAAGCTGATGCTCGCCATCTGAAGTTGTTAGTCGTGGTTGAAGTTCTCGGCTGTGGTGGTTGAAACCCTTGCCATGGTGTGCCGTCGATTCTTGTTCGTTGTGTTGCCTGACTTTTCTTATTGTCAATTGGTTCGTTTTAGCTATGATTTGTAGTGATTGGACGATTGACGCTTAGTTTATTGGAATTCTGAAGTAGTGAATGTGTTTTTTACTCGTTTTATTGGAGCAGGTGTTTGGTCTTAGGTTAAATTCAAGTATGTTTAGGTTTTTGAACTGCTTAGTTTAGTTTTCTAAGTAATGTAGGTTTGAGTTAAAAAAAAAAAAAAAAAACTGGCATGAGTATTTTGAATGTGTTTTTATCCTAAAAGAAGCTCGTATATAGGGAAAAAAAATCATGGAACTGTGACTTCTGATCGCCTAGTTGTGAATTGATTTTTCTGAAATTTGATTAGACATTCTTGATGTGGTCTGTTTCAGGTGCTGGATTGTTTAAGAAGAAAGGTTTTAAAGGCTCCTTTGTAGAAGCGGGGTCTTATGCAAAGTTGCATTGGCATCTCGGTGCTCTTTTCCTTACTTGTTTTAGTTCGCTACTTGATTATATTTAATTTTGTTGTTTGTTTTAATTTAGCTTGTAATTAATCTTTTTTTCTTTGTTACTAGACATTTGCAGTTAGTTTTGTCTGGAGTTCATAGTTTGGTTATGTGCATCTTGAAAAGACTTAGAGGAAAGGATGATGGTATGAAAATTTAACTTCAAAATGGCACTTTTTCTTTTTAGTGATCTTGCACTGGTAATATGAACTCTTTTGTATCTGCAATCATTAATGCAGGGGTAGCTGGTTGTTGCACTGGTCTTGCTCTAAGTTTTCCAGTTATCTTTTGTTTATTTTATACTAATAAATTAACAAATTTGAGCTTCTTTTTTTTTTAAACTTGTAAGGAAAAGGGATAAAGGCCTTTCCAATGTGGCTACTCTAAATAAGTTTTCTAGTCATTCTTCATATCATAATCACCTTATCTTAAATCTAAGTTTTTTTTATAGTCAGTGAATGTAGCAATTATTTGAGAAGTATTATTCTGGATTCCTCTGTCTGCATACCATAACCTTAAAAGGAGGATTGGAAAAAATTTGCTGACGTAGAATGCCTTCCAATAATTGTTAATTTTAAAAACTGTTTGGCTAAATAAACTTGTAAATTTAATTTTTTGTACTTGTTTTGTATTTTGTTATTAGGACTTATCATCTATGGTTTTGCAGTTGCTCCACAAGCTCTTTTCCAGAGCTGTCTTACCTTTGGGGCATTTTCTTTTATTATCGAAGGGCTAAACAAGCAGCAAACAGCACTTGCAGTTCCCATGTCCTCGAAAAAACGATCTGTGCAATACAATACTCGTCCTCCCCTGGCACTCTCCCTTCAACTTCCTCTTCCAGAAGAACTACCATATCCATCCATCCAAACTTTCTAAACCACTGTTTATATATTCTTTTATGATTACTCCCAAATTTTGCAATATAAATTAATAGATTCTACTGTATTCCCTAAAAGATGTACGGAAATGCCTAATCTTTATTTTTATTGTGATAGTCACTGAGACTGCTTGGTGATTCATCCGCTACTAAAATACTGAGTAAGAAATCGAAAAATACTGATACTACTTCTACTAAAATATGTTGTTTTACCATTTTCTTTGTAGCTTCTCTTAGACTTGATTTTCATTACTCTCTCCAACCACCTTCACCTCTACTGTCTATTTCATTTTATGCAGACTTCACAGCATTTAGAGAGACCACACCAAAGGTTGTAATCTAACAAAGGTTGGTGTCTTTTACTTTCCAAAGCTATATTATTGCAGAAGTGGAGCCATTACACCTTTAAATTGTTATTGCTATGCTATGTTTTCTTTATTTATTTATATTCTGAATATTAAGTTATTAGCAAGTGAATTGTGATAAGGTCTGTGGTTCTTGAGTACATGGGTTGTGCATGTGATATGTATAGCTTTTCCAAATTTGATTGGAAAAGAAACCGAGGGTTTTCATGGACATGCAATTACTTGAAATCTGCTGTTAAGACAAAATTCTATTTTATTAAGAAGAAATAATTGTGATGAAATTCTTTTTTGAGAAACTACCAGGTAAAGTAGAAATTAGATTGTATCACTTTTGTGGATTCTAAATTGTGGTCAGGCCAATTTCTAGAAAGTGGAGGAAATTACTAAAATTATGGATGAATCCATGAATCCTTATCCTAATTACTTACTGAAATTATTGACTAGTATAAAAAATCACATTTATACCTATTTTAGTAGTAATCGGTATCAAACTTTATTTTATACCGGTTCCAGTTATAACAGGTATAAAAGTCATTTGTTTTATACCGGTTGTGAGTGGAACCGGTGTAAAAAAGTATCACTTTAATACCTCTGCTTCTATACCAGCACAAAAGCAGGTATAAAAAGCCTTTTTTAACCGGTGTAAAAAGTCTTTTTTGACATAGTGCGTAGTAACACATTCTCCATTTGCTAGCTACCTCCCAGAAAAAGCAATGTCTTGTGAATTTCTTTTGGTCGTTTCAACCCAAAAACGACCCTGGGTTGCCTAGTTATCGTTTCACCGTGATTTTTCCCTCTTGCGTATGAAAATGGAACTAAGCAACAATCCAGGTTCGGTTTTGGGTTGAAACGAAGACGCAAACTTTTTTTTGGGAAGAAACTAGCAAAAGGAGATTGTGCTACTAGGCTATCCAAAGACGGTAACAAAACTGCACTAAAACACAAGTAATCTCTTACTTGGGGTCCCTGTTGAACTTTTGGATCAAAAGGGTCTCCTACTACCCAAGTTTTAGCCTTCTCCACAACCCTTTTCTCAAATTCATCATATATCCCTTCCTGGACCAAAACTCTAGAGAATGCAACACAAGTCCATGTCTTTTCTATGGTACAAAATTTCCATAGCAGAAAATTTAATAGCCGAAAATAATAAGAACAAATTATTGCATGTGTAGTAAAGAGTTTTTACAGTGTCATTCAATCATACAATTGCCTTACACAATAAATTTCTTGGCTTTCACAACAGCTAGCTCAAAACTCATAATCATCACCAACTCCAATTGGTTGATGGTGTGAATAACGATTAAACTCAGAACAATCTCAAAAACGACAAATGTTAAAAATTTTAAACATAAATTGCAAAACCCACTTCCCGAAATGCCTTGATTCCTTCTAATTATCAACAAAATATTCACAACTCTACCAATTAAAACCTTTCAATTACACAAACTAGTCCCGTATATCATGAACATACCAACAACATGATATTTCAAAGATTGATTCACATAACAGATTAATTTAATACCTGAGATCACTTTCACTGCCCACAATGTTGAAGACTTTCAACATCTTCTAAGAGTTTAGACTCATCAATTTCCTCATGACCAAAAATATCTTCAACAATTTCATCTATAAAAACAATTGAAATACAATCAAACAACTAGTTTAGAATTAATAATTTAATCTAAAGTAATTTTAAAAATAATAACATATACACTTATCACTAGGATTTTCAGAAAATCCATATTGTCAATTTTGAGAACAAGTCAACATTTGCATATGCTCAAGAAGAATGGAGCTTCTATATTTTGAAAGTACACGCCCACCTTTACTAAAAGCTGACTCTGATCCCACTGTATTAATGGAAATACTAAGCACATGTCGAGCCCTTATAGATAATATGGCAAACTTTTTCTCATTAGTCTTTCAATATTTGAGCACATCAAAATTTTCACGGTCTTCATCATCATCTATTGTTGGTTCATCTAAATAAACATCTATCTCGTTCTTTCCAATGATATATTTTGATTCATTCTGATACATTTTAAAATCCTACAATGCATTACATATTAATTATCAAAACAAAACTAGAAAAACTGAAAAAAAAAAAAATGAGCACTAGATATAAAACGCATATCGAAATAATCCTTGATCTCTTAAACTTTCTCCCTTCAGTATTGGACTGAGACATCAAGATGGATCGAGTAGGTGATTAGGAAAGAGAAACACTAAAGGTAGAAAAGTTCTTTACATATTCTTTAAATAACCTCTTGAACTTCTCTAACACTTTCCTTGTTTTTTCTGCATAGGTTAGAGGATCCAATTTTTTATAACAATATGTTATAAAATCAACCTTTAGTCGTGGATCAAGAATAGCTCCAAAAGCTAACCCAATACTATACTCCTTCCAATACTTTTGAAAATTTTCTTTCATATTACAAGCCATGTCCTTGAAGGTGACATCTTCATTCAACAAATTTTCTTCAATGATGAGCTGAATTTTCCAAATTTGCATAAAATACAAGTTTGAAGTGGGATAAGATGAACCAGACATCATGTTTGTAATATCATAAAATGGTTCTAAAAATTGACATATTTTCTCTCCCTTATCCCATTCCTCAAAAAATGACCAATTTTTATAATTTCTATCAACCACTTTAAGAATTTCAAAAGCTCCCTTATATTTGATTGCACTTTCAAGTATTAAATAGAAAGACTATGTTTGATTATGCCTTTCGCAAGTAATTTCCGATGAATCTTTTGATTGATTTTTCTTGTCCCAAACTTTCCTTCTTGATTCAGATCCACATCTAAGTTTGCAATACTTTTACACACATGAACATGTCGACTTAAATGTGAAGTTTCATAATTGTTTTTAGTAACTGGGTTTTTTCCAACTTTGTAGCTATTACCACAATATTTACATGCAGCCTTTTCAATGCCATCTTTATATTTTTCCTATTTTTGTGAAAAAATTCCAAACATTTGAGATTTCCTTTTTATTGGTGGTAGTACTCTCAGATGGATCGGGAGTTTTAGATGCAAGATCATCAACCAAAATCAAAGGGTTACTCTTATGGTGGTCCATATTTAAAAGCTATTGCACACAGCTGCATAGATAAATGAACAATATTTTTAGTAGGTCTTCAATAAAGATATTTTTGGGTCAGGAAAACTTCTCTTATTTTAGCATCTATTGGAGGTGTGTATATATTCTACTTATTTCTTGATCTATTGGTAGCTACTTTAAATATTGGTTTTGGGCAAGTTGATTTAATTGCATCTTCTTTTTAAGGGATAAATGAACTAAAATAAACAAAAAAGAGGCACCAATTGGGTCCAAGACTCTTGAAGCAACTAATGAAAAGACCTTATACAACAATGATGGAAAGAGGGAGTGTACCCTCTGACATAACACAAAGTGTAGAGAGAATTCACGGTTATGCAACACATGTAATACAATGATGCAATCAATTCATTTATTAATAATAAAATTATTATAGTAGAGACATGTTGAAGTCATCTTCCCTCTTATTATAGAGATGATTTTAGGATTCTTTCAAATACATTTCCATTTATTGCCTAAGATTCCTACAAATAATATTAAAATTTTAGAACATTCTCTGTTTTTTTTTCAGACTTGTATTCAAGTTAATCCAAACATGTTCCAATCATAATATTAATTGTGGAAGCAACAAAAGAAGAAATATATTACTTAACAACATTGAAGAGCAAAAAGTAGTTGGAAAGAAAAGAAAAAACAGTTAAAGAATTCATTCCATGGAATGAAGTATCCCATCAACAATATATAAGCTAAAAAACTTACAGAAGGAGGGGTTCTATTCTGAACAAGATTTGGATTCAGCGTCAAACCAACATATCTACTTGATGGATCAATGAATAATATTCGAAAAACAACCTAAATTACACACGAGAATTCAAATGTTAGTTACATTTCCCTTTAATACAGACCAAATGAAGGTGATTTAAAATAAAAAAAATTAAAGATGAAATAGAAAAATATTATTTCTCAGTTCTCACTCAAAGAAACTATGTAATTAATCATCGTGAGGCAGGATAAGGTAAGTGATGTAATATTCATACATAACTAATATAAATGTTGAACCACAGGAAAGAGATATGGAGTTGAAACCATGTGAATTTCAGATAACATTGACTCTCTATTTATATTTGAGAAAGTGCAATCAATACAATAGAATTTTCAAATGATAGAATTGATCAAAACAATGTCACAATGCCAGTTTTATTTCTTTCCTTAATAAAATTATTACTAAAGGATAGTCACTACATATTGATAGTAAATATATCCTATGAAAGTATTGTTGAAATTGACAGTCACTACAATAGATGGTCGACACTAATTTTATGTATATCCTATGAAAGTATTACTGAAAAGAAAAATACATAACTTTTGACACAAATCGTCCTATAAAACTAACCATTTATTTTAATATATAGACTTGTAATTAGTGTTGAGACAAGTAAAGAAATTTAGCATATTTGAAACGCATAAAATAGAAGACAGAAACATATATTCCACCCATTACCTACCTTTAAATTCAAATCAAATATTGGAGAATTACCAATGTCTTTTGACAAAGCTGATTTGAAGTCTTCAAATGTCCAGGTTGAGAATAAGGTGATCTGAGATACATGATAAATCATATTCATCAGAAAATATTTGATTAGCAAATACCAAAAAATTCTTTAGCATTAACTTACTATCGAATACTTAAACCAAAAAATGGCAATGATAAAAGATCCAGTCAAGCCAGTAGTCAAACCTTACATTCTCCAGTTCATCAAAGTAATTGAGTTTACTACGAAGTGCATTTGCAAAATCAATTAGTCTTTGCTTTTCTTGTAGCTGTAATAGGAAAATAAATGTGAGCAAATAAGTCATTTAAGACAATGAAGAAATATGGGGCAGCTAAGAAAAAATTAGAAAAGATCATAGACTTCATAAGGTAGCTAAGAAAAAATCAGAAAAGATCATAGACATCAAAAGGCCAAACAGGAACAATAGATCCAATAAACTGTGTAGTGTGAAACTCATTTATATGACTAAATTTTGTTACTGTCATGCATGAAGGAAAAAAAGAAGCCAAACAACAAAGAATCTCCCATTCCATTAACTAGCTTTCCTGATTATTTAACATAGATAAATGAAAAATATTTTTAATAGGTCTTTCTTCTATAGAACTTTATAAACATTAATGTGAGTCCTGTCACTAACATGGGTTGTTTTAATTTAAGACAGAGAAGTTTAGTCTAATACACTCATGAAAAGAGAAAAAATACCGAAGAAGAAAACTATGCAAACAAGAACGCATAAAAAGTAGAGGAAATTCAAACCTGGTAGGCATAAAAAATAGAGGAAATCCACTAAAAATAAAAAGGCTGAAATGGTGTCAATATCATCACGGCACGCAGGAAGAGCATAATTTATAGGATGCCAATAAAAGTTTATTCAATATCTTTTTAAATAAAAGTTTTGAATCTTCTTAAATATTCTATATCGATTAAACATCTTTCATAATGAAAACAAATACAGAACGGTAGCAAACTTATTTCAACTCTTAACACAAAAATTGGATGAAGCAAGCACCCAGTTAAATTTTAGAACAAGAAGTTCTTTAACAACTTTCCCAAAACCTGCATCCTTGAAAACACAGACATGCAAAGATATTGAATTAATTAAATTAACATCAAACCGGAAAAAACACCCAACAAAACAAACATCAAAAGAATAAGAAACATAGAAATCAAAGTTGGAGTTGGGGATGAGGTTTTGAATCACCAGTATCGGAAGAAGAAATATTAAGAGATTTGTTCATGAATAAGAAGATAATATAAATTAAACATGTTCATGAACAGGTAGATAAAATGAGTACCTTCAAAATGTACAGTGTGAAATCGACCAAGGTGATTAAGAAAAGGGTCGAATTGGGTTTTGTAGTTCTTGCAAGGTTGATATTGTCGTCCAGCATTCCAGAGCATCGAAGTGTTTTTACAGAGTAAATAGGAATACCAGCGTTCGAAAAAAAAACATGATATTTTAAGGGAGGCGTTGCTCCCTGTACCTCCCCACCTGCTCCCTACACCTCCTCCTTCCATTTTTACCCTTGTTTTATTTTTCTATTCCTATTTTATCCTTGAGTAAAAATTTATATTTAAGATTAAAATTCTTTAATTTCTTTCTGGTATTTTCGTTTCATCTTTACTCTTTTTTCTTAGAAATTCTTTCTCGTATTTTTGTATTTTAGTTTATTGTTGTAGTGTGAAAGTGTGGTGATTGAACATTGGTTAAAAAATTGATTGAAAGAATTGTCGTCAAAGTTCAATTATTATTGTGGTGGTCCTTTGTCAGTGCTTTAAAGTAGTGTTAAAAAGTGTTAAGAAACATATATGGGCATCTGTCGCCGGATGTAAACATCTGTTTAAGACGAGACAAACATGCACAGTAAATCAAACATGCACACTAAAAACCAGAAGTACTGCTCTTACAAAAGAAACAAAAGAAACACCAAACCAGCTTCTTGCTCCTGCAAATAAAACAAAACAAAAAATTTAAAAAACCACACTAAGTAAACCTAAGGAACTCGAGAAAAGGGCAAAGAAAAACATGCAAACCATGCTTTACATAGTTAACTAAAAAAACATTACAGAGTATTCAACACAATAATACAAACCATAACAAAAGAACATATTCTTGACGATGATAATAAAAATAAATAAATAAATAAACAATGCGGATTGCGCTACTGCATAGATGCAATTTGAAAAAAAAATGAGTTAATTTTCATAGTAGGTTTTAAAAATTGGGGTCATGCGGTCCAAATCGAGAAGTTGTGAGCAAAACAAGGATAGAAATCTCTTGCTTACCAAAAATTTTCTTCCACAAGAACCAAAGGAAACTAAATCGAATATGACAAAATAAAAAATCGACGAGGGAAGAAGAATATGAAGTTAGTAAAGAGTGTATGGGTGGGAAAGAAAGGAAGGAAAGAAATGAAGCAGCAGAACACAAATTGAGGAGAAAACCTTACTGGAGCAAAAGGGTGGGTGGAGATCTTTCTCCTCTAAGACGAAACTATTCCCTCAATGCGCGGACTGTGGGCTCTTTAGTATCAAGCGCGTCGAGAAAGAACCCACCTAGTAGAGGAAGGAAAATCTGCACCTGGTACAGCGACACACCACCGCGATACACCACCGCACCACCACGAACAATAAGAAGGCACCGTACCGCAGCACCACTGAGAGCAAAGCTACGAACAGGAAAATGAAAGTTCTGAAGACAAGTAGCAAAACAGGAAGTGAAAAGAAGAGAGAAGTGACGAACATGAAAGGAGGAGGCGGATCTCAAAATGGGGGGAGGGGGGTGGGCACAAAGAGTAAAAGAGTATAAGGAAACATTTAGGGTTAGATAAATAACATTAAAAATAAAAATGTAAAAAGGTTAAAAAGGTAAAATATAAAGGTTATTTTTGTAATTCCAAAAAAATTAAAAAATTAAAAAATATTAAGGGGGTAGAGGGAGCAGATGGGGAGGTGGAGGGAGCAATTCCCTTTTAAGGGTTAGGGGCTAACTCGGCCCTAATTGAATCTCAACCTATTTCATGGGTGCTGTAGGGGCCGGGGGCTTTAGAAAAGCCCCGTGGTTCAAAAAATATGGGTCAATTGGAAAAGGGGCCAGGATTGGCCTTAGGGCTAAAGAAAAAGTTGACAGCTCTACTTACAAATGATGTCAATGTTATGTGGGTGTTGCTCCCTTCACCTTCTCACTTCCCCACTATTTTTTTTTATTTCAAAAATATCTTACACCTCTCCACTATCTTTAACAATCTTTCTCTTTCTCTCTCTACATTAATGGAGCATTTACATGGTTCAAATTTAAATTTTTGATATATTACAAAATATAAAATTCAGAGGAAACTACATTATTAGTACTTCTACCATTTCCATTTTATAAAATTAAAAATTAGATGCAAATATAAAATAATAAACATAATAATATTTATAGTAAATAATGATATATTATTATTATTATATACTAACTTTATAACGACGAAAGAACTAAATAAATTCTAAATTGTTAACAAATAACTTATTTTTTTATATTTTAAGTATTTAATAATATTTTTATATTATTTATCTAATAAATTAAATATTTTATTCAAGTTATTTGAGTCAAACATGTCGGTGAGTTAAAACATAATATAATGTTAAAAATTATAGATATTATATGTAAAAAAACACACACACACACACACACACATATATATATATATATATATATATATATATATATATATATATATATATATAAACATTTTTCTAGAAATTTAGAACAAAATTTTACTATTTATTAAGTAATTTGAAAAGAAAAAAATATATTCAAAGTGAAAATAAGATTGAATCAAACTTATTTAAGAAAATATATCAGAAGTTCAAATTTGAGTCATGTAAATGCTCCATTAATGAGCCATGTAAATGCTTCATTAATGTAGAAAGAGAAAGAAAGAGATTGTTAATCATAAAGTCTATTGAAATAACATCGTTAAGTTCAATTACCTCATTAGAGATATTCTCCACTTTAGAGCTCATAACACTATCCCAATTTTATCCTTAAATGATGTCTTAAAAGGTTAAAAGAGAAAAGTGCATTTAAATTGCCCTTGGTCTCCATTCTTAAATAATTGTCTTAGTCGAGATCCAAGGACAAAGTGGGTTTGTCTTTGGAACCACTTTTTCATTCCCACATCTGACTTATTGCTCGCTCTTCATCGTGATTTTTTTTCTTTAAAAGGTGTCTTATAGGGTTAAGGGAGAAAGATGTATTTAAATTACTCTTGGTCTAAACAATGTAAGTCTATTGAATGTATTTGTTGAGGGTGAAACCAACATAAAAGAATGAATTAAGGTTAAAGTTGAATCAAAGAAGCACAATAATTAGAAGAGTACGTTAGATAATGAGGAATTTGTGTGTTGTTAAAAACAAAATTGCCTAATTTTAGATGAATTAAGAGGTATGATAAATGATAAATGTGAAAGAGGCGCATGTTAGTTCAAGAAACATACCAAAATCTTCCAACTTTAATTTTGTGAAATTGCTATTTTATTAAAAGTTATTATACATGGTAATATTGTTTATTTTGTTTTAATTTAATTAAACTTTAAGACTCTTATAAACTTAAGTACTTTTAATTAAGTCTTTTGTCATTTAATTTATTTGTTAACTTGCATTATTCTTATATTCTTTCACCATCATATTTTTGTGTAAATATTAACAAATATAAAATTTTGTGATTAATATAAAATGATACTAATGTAAAGAATCAAGTGACTTTTTGCTTTCATTAAAACACGTTGGATAAGTAGAAATTATTACTTGTTTATTATAAGGAATAACATGAAAGTTTTTAAAAAGCATGATAATAAAAGTTATTTATTGTTATACAATAATGACTATATCTCAACTACCAAATTTTATATTTATGAAATCAGGAAAGGAAAATGAAAAGACAACATAACTGTAACGTTTATTAATGAAAATATTGAGAAAAGGACTCAATTAAAAATATAAAAATTTTAAATATTGAATCTTAAAAATAGTTAAATAGGATTTTCAATTAAAAGTATAGAAATTTGTGACAAACAATGCCACGTCCCCATTAATTCATTTTGGTGAGTGGGAGACAAGGTGTCCCATTTATTAAATTCCCTACACGAGTGGGACACGTGTCACCGATCGGTCATAAGGAATCTCATAAAGTGGAAGACAGGTGGCTGCAGCTGACTAGACCGATCAGTATTTTAAGTTGGGATTTCAAATTCCAACCATTTTTTTACATGCAATCTTTCTTCCTCAGATTTCCAAAATTTTCGTTTTCTCCTCCTTCTCTCTAAAACTCTCCACCTTCTCTCTAAAATTCTCACCGTTCCACTATTCTGATCAACTTTCAGGCGACGTCTGACGCATCCTAGTGCCAAGCCCTTTCATTGGCACCGATCGGTTTTCGGTTTGGACTGGTAAGTTCAAATCCTTCTTGTTCTCGGAAATTCTGTGTTCTTTCATGCACGCTAGTGTTTTAAGCTTGCATGTAATTGTTAAGCCAATTCTCTTAAAACCAAATTTTTGTGTAACCATACCTTGGACTTTGGACCTTGGAAGCCTTAGAAGTAGTTGATGCCCAAGACTTAGAAGCTAATTGGAAATAGAGGTAAGAGAAGCTTATAAAATTTAATTATGATTTCGTATATGGATGAAAACATGATTTAATGTATGTTTGATGATTTACATGGTATGATGAAATGTGTATGCTATTGTTGAATTGTTTTATCTTGGTGAGGAATGTAGAAAAATGTATGAAAACTTAAAAATTCTAAAATCTGTGATCGAAGGTCATTATCCGTTCGGTCAGTTGATGACTGGTTGCTCTTGTAAGACTTATATCGTTGGCTACTTACTTTGACTAAGTTGGTTTGCCTTGAAAAATTTCATTTGGTTTTTATTGATAATTTCCTTATTGAGTTTCCGTCCGGTTTTCCTTAATAAAGTCCCTTTGGTTTTCATTGATGAGTTTCTTATTGATTTTCGTCCGGATTGGTTAAGTCCCTTTTGTTTTTCATTGATGAGTTTCTTATTGATTTCCGTCCGGTTTTCATTGATTAAGACCCTTTGGTTTTTCATTGATGAGTTTTTTATTGATTTCCGTCCGGTTTTCATTGGTTAAGTCCCTTTGGTTTTCATTGAGGAGTTTCTTATTGATTTCCATCCGGTTTTTACTGGTTATGTCCCTTTGGTTTTCCCTGAGTTTCTTTTTGTTTAGTCCGTGCGGTCACGACTGAATTCTCTTCCGTTAGAGATTTCAGTTGACGACCTATCGATATTCTAATTGATTTATGATGAGTGTTCGGTCTGTGCTAACACTCGGTCTTTTGAAGAGAACTCTTGTACCTCCAAAAATGTCTGGTTTGATGATCTGTTGTTTTAACGATCATTCATTTTTTTGAATTATTTATGTTTCTTGGTCTTCAAAAATGTTCGGTCTGAAATTTTGATAGTACTTGGTCTCACTAAAGTTCACTCGTTTGTTGTGCGTCCGGTCATTCTCTTAACTTTGTTTTACAATTATGAATACGATAAGGTGTATTTGGTTGAATTCAATTATGTAAGAGAATTCTAGTGGGGGAATGTCTCATGATTGAGGATGATTGGTAAAGTATGAACATGGTCAGACTCTGGCTTCGTCTTTGATCCTGATATTCTGTGAGAACTCCTCATCATATAGAATAGGGTAACTCATGTGTGGGAATGATAGGAGGTCCAGGACCATAAGACCAGATGGCCGTTTTATGACTAACCTCGGGTGGCAGCTGATGAGTGAATGTCAGTTACTACACCACCCAGGTGCTAGGGACGACGAGCTACATAGTTCATACAGTTCGGACAGAGTCTAAGTGGTCGGATATAATTGTTGAACGTTCAGGTTATATAGTTATGAATGTATGTTGGTTGTATCATCCGATTTTTATGTTATATGTATGTTAAATGATTAATTAAATTTACATAAGCTTACCCTTATTTGTTCTGTCTTTGGTTATGTTGTCGTTCAGTATTTGGCCATTCGGTTTTCCGTTTTCTTCACTGCGATGATCATCCATTGGATGTGAGCAGATGGCGTTATGGAAGACACACTGGAGGACTCCCTGCAGACGGATCAGCTAGAAGATGTTATACCGGAGAGTAACGCAGGACTGTCTGGTCCTTAGTGTAGATTTTTAATTTAGTACCTTTTGTATATGTCCATTCGGTTTAATGTTTTGTTAAAAACCGTTCGGCATAACCCCTTTTTGTATCACCGGTTGGTCTTAATGAACCCTTGACCGTCCGGTATTATATATACATTCAACTCTTGTAATAGTTTAAATTCTATATGATATTTCATATTTCTTATCCATCTAGTTATTTATTCTAGACTATTCTTCTTTATTATTTTTGTTAACTCTTCAAAATAAGTATAGTTTTCAAGAGTGTATTTATTGAGATGTTACGAACAAACTTACAACTTAATGAATTCTTTTATTTTTATACAATACAAATTTAGATATAGTGGTCAATTAATGAAATAAATTAATAACTTTTTAACACAAGATAAATATTTTAAATAAATAAATATGAACTAGTGTTAACATAGAGCTTTCGTGAACTCGCTTGCGTTTGAATTAAACTAATATTTTGAAGTTTCAGTATTTGAAGATTCAGTCCTACTACCTTATCTATTTGTTGAAATTGGTATTTGGTTCCACAATTATTTGTAAATATTAAAAGAATTAAACAAGAAAATAATATAAAATCCTAAATCACAAAAATATTTTCGTTGTTATCACATAGTAAAAATGAAGAAAGGTATCTTAAATTTGGTATATAAAAAGGAATTTATGTTGGATTTTATTTTGACATAAAATAAATTATTTATGTTGAATACTATAATATTCTAGATAAATATTCTGTTTTATATCGTAAAAAAGAATATGTCTACTATAAATAGTTTTAACTTATTTACAAATATTATATTTTTTACATTGACTTTTTCATTGTGAGACGTGAATTAAATGACGGAAATGACTAATTTTATGTTAGTGATTAGTCTAATTTATAGTTTATTTATTTGTAAAAGTATTATAGTCTATTTTACGGTTACTACAGGAATACACGCTACAGTGATATTCAGACTAATACAAATATAAGGAAATAACTTGTAAATTTTTTTATTCATCAATAATAATTTAATTAAACAAAGAAATCTGAAACATTCAAAACTACAATGCTCCCTTGAACATTTCAGAATTAATGTATCTAAGGTATTATAGAGATTTATATTCATGCAATATCGTAAAAGAAGGAATAATGCAGAAAATAAATTAAATATAAAATTCAAAATAATTTTTTTAAAATATTCTAATTGAAGATGTTCTTAAATGGTTTTTTTTAGCAATATTCGTTTTCTCATTTCAAAATTTATACACACCAAATGATAGGATATCTCTTATAAACTTAGTCAAATAAATTAAATGAGATTCAGACTAATGCTTGAGAAAATGAAAAAAACGAAATAAAATAAAACAAGCTTATCTGGAATAGATAAAGAAATAAATATAAATAAAATAAAACCAATATCTCAATCCCACGAGAAAATATTAGATTATGAAGGATAATTAATAACGGACACTAATTTGTTGGTAAATTTGGTCTACCTAGATAATTCAACAATAATTAGAAAAACACTAATAGATCTATACTTGAATGGAAAAGAACCAAAGTTTAGACCCCATATCCTAACAACTTGAAACAATTTAAGTAACATTTACAAATATGATAATAAGTTAAAATTAAATATAATTGCATAAGTTCATTTATTTTCTAAAAAGAGAATGTGATCATTGTTTTATAAAATTGATTTACGAAAAGATAATGTATTTGTTGATATGATTACTTCAAAAACTTGGTTTTAATTAGAAAGTATTAATCATTACGAATTTGCTAGAGTTACTTAGTATTAAACTAAACTTAAGATTCGAGGATCCATTAGATTGTCCATTGATTTATTAGACCGTTTGTTTTGAGACATAATATAAAATTTATAAGATCTAATGTTTCCTTCCATTTCCATTGTCACAAATACACATTAAAATGTTCAAATAATATTAATTACATTCAAACACAATAGACACTCAAAAAATGTTTCTTATCATAAAAACTATTAAATGGTCTTCTAAAATTAGAAAGTAAGATTCTAAATATTAGAGCATCTAAATTTCAACAATTTCCTCATTTTTTAAACAATTTCCTAATTTTTTAAGATGACAAGAGCTATAAGTACATATATTGAATGAACAAGTATTGTTGTTATTTTAACAAAAATATTTATATATATAATTAATAAATAATGATACTCTAATATATATATTGTAAATGACAAATATTCATTATAAATTTTTAGATGTCATTTTGTCTTCTCATCTTCAACTAACTTATTTACTTAGAACTTTTTAACTCTAAAATGAATCCAAGAGTGGATTACATTTATGGAAGAATGATCCATATAGAAGAGAAAAATGATGATTGATTTTTTCCTACTGTTAAGACTAATAATTGAGATGATTAGTCTTTAACAGATTGAACAAAAACAAACCACTGAGAAAAACATACTGGAAGAATTATATCCTTCAAATTGAAGACTTATTTATATTTAATTGTTTATTTAAATATTAAAATGAATTCTAATTTAATAAATAAAATTTAATCATATTAAATTCTTTTAGAAAGGAAGTTCACTTTAAAAATGTAATATTATATTTTTTAACTATTTAAACATGTCATTTATTATTTCAGTATATCATTTCCAATTAATTTGAATAATTTATAAAGGAACTCCTTTATTGAATATCTAATTAAATTTAATTTAATCATATTTAAATGTAGCTGTTAAACAACTTTAACAATTAATTAATTATTATTATTATTATTATTTTAATTAAAACAATCATTTTTATCTTTGTATTCAATTTTCATATTTATACGTCGATGTAACTTCTAATTGAAAAAAATAATAATTTAGGTTGCTTCAATGATTTCAATAATTTTAATTTTAGATATAGTGATTTTAATAATATATATGATCTCATGTTCTTTTCAAAATTTATATCCTGTTATGATCTTAGGGATGTTTTTTTAACCATAACGATTTGACATATTTTGAAACTTTAATTAGATTTTATCATATACTATTCAAATATAATTCTCTTAAAAAAATAGTTTATAGAATTCGTTTTTTATTTCATAAAACAAATAGGAAAAATATAATGATTTAAAAAAAATCCAATCCAATTTGAATTTTACAATATCTAAAAATAAGAAACAATTTCAATTTAATCTTTTTAAACTTTTTTTTAACTTTTAAAGATATAAAATAAGGTTTAAATCCTCTTTTGGTCGTCATATTTGTTGGTGAATCTCAAGTGAGTCCTCGTTTTTTTCTGTTTCAATTGGGTCCATTTGTAAAATTGAGCCGACTAAGCCCCTTCCGTTAACTTTTCACTGACGGATCACCAGCTAAGGCCCCTAAATGACCGCTCAGTGATAAAGGAGGTAGGGGTGTAGAGACAACCAGGAGGTTTGCTTAGAAGCAGCCACCTTTGAAAGAGTGCGTAATAGCTCACTGATCGAGCGCTCTTGCGCCGAAGATGAACGAGGCTAAGCGATCTACCGAAGCTGTGGGATGTCAAAATGAATCGGTAGGGGAGCGTTCCGCCTTAGGGGGAAGGACCTGCGCGAGCAGTGCTGGACGAAGCGGAAGTGAGAATGTCGGCTTGAGTAACGCAAACGTTGGTGAGAATCTAATGCCTCGAAAACCCAAGGGTTCCTCCGCAAGGTTCGTCCACGGAGGGTGGGTCAGGGCCTAAGATCAGGCCAAAAGGCGTAGTCGATGGACAACAGGTGAATATTCCTGTACTACCCTTTGTTGGTCCCAAGGGACGGAGGAGGCTAGGTTAGCCGAAAGATGGTTATCGGTTCAAGGACGCATGGTACCCCTGCTTTTTCAGGGTAATAAGGGGTAGAGAAAATGCCTCGAGCCAAAGTTTGAGTACCAGGCGCTACAGCGCTGAAGTAATCCATGCCATACTCCCAGGAAAAGCTCGAACGACCTTCAACAAATTAGTACCTGTACCCGAAACCGACACAGGTGGGTAGGTAGAGAATACCTAGGGGCGCGAGACAACTCTCTCTAAGGAACTCGGCAAAATAGCCCCGTAACTTCGGGAAAAGGGGTGCCTCCTCACAAAGGGGGTCGCAGTGACCAGGCCCGAGCGACTGTTTTCACATGCTGAGGTATAACTTTTTTTAGATCACGTGGCATGCTGAAGTGTGTTAAATTTTTTTAATGGCTTATCTTTACAATCAAGCATTCCATGTGGGATCACTTCATGGACATTGTGAAAAACATCTTAAAGACACAGAGAAACAAGTTGTCGTTGTTGATCATTTCAGAGTCCCTCAACCCCAACTGGTACACTGGCAGCAACATATCCATGATCCTCGCCAACTGCCTGTTCCGCTCCAGCGGCTATGCGATGCTCTTGACCAATAAATGGTCCTCGAAGGACAGAGTAATGATGCGGTCTGAGTGCCTAGGGACAACACACCATGGTGTTAGAGAAGGGGCTTATGGTTGTTGTGTTTAGCGGGAAGATGACCAGGGAAAGTTAGGGTTTCACCTTGGGAAGACGCCTCTCAGGGCTGCCTCGTGATTGCCCCCAAATCGCTTTCGTTCCGCTGCACCTTCTTACTGGACCAACCTTCCTCGTCGGCACACTACCCTCGTCGTGGCCTTCTCCTCGCCCACCGCCCACTACGTCTCATAATCTAGAGTCGCCACCAAGACAATGTTGTGGCTGTCATATGACCAAGCACTATCACTAGAGCACCGTCAGGGGTCGCTGCTACTCACCTCCTCCAATTTGTCACGCGCCCCCTCAGGCACGCGATCTCTTCTATCTCCACCTCGATCTACTGCAACACACCCTTCTCCTTCGTCTGGCACGCGTTTCAATGTGACACGAATATCTCCACCACTCGAGCGTTCACCTTTAAGTCCTCCCACCACTGCGACTTCATCTGGTGCAACTCCTCTGCCACCTCCACCGCCTGGGGTTTTCAAATTTGCACTCTTGGAGACTTTCCTGGCCAATTCCAGGGATAACCCACATGAGTTGATGAGGTAAAGCATGGTAAAGGTGTCACCTTTGCGCTATCCCCACCAGAGGTGAATGTCTTGAACCTAAAAAGAAAAGCATTGTGCTTGTGTTGCAGCAGAGAACCTAATTGAAATTGGGTGCTTCTATGGTGTGTGAAAGTGCATTGATTTTAATGCCTTTTCTTGATCTTGGTCTTTCTTTGAGAAGGTTTTGTGGTTCATGATCTCGTTGAGAAAAAGACAACTAATATGTCCAACCTTTGGTTCACACTGTGGTTGAGATTGCATGATATTGTTGGAGAACTGAGGGATAGAAAACTCATGCATTGTGATGGTATTGTTAACTATTACACATTGACCATTATTGTGCAAAGGAAAGGAGAAAGATTTGATCGCTGGTGGCAGCAAAGTAGTGTTATTGTAGTTGTGAGACTGTAAATAAGTCTGATTCACATAAGCAGTGGGAGAATTAGGTAGTGCATATTGACATTTGAGAAGCCAAAGGAGATGGCATTTGGGTGCACTAATTCTTTTAAGGAGGATTTGATAGAGGAAGAGGATGAGGTTGAAGGTGGTATGATTTGAGAGATAGAAAGTGAGTTTGGTTGTGGTTCTTTTAGTTTTGGATGTGGCAGAGCTTGTTCTTGCTCTTGGATTTGCGATTATGGAACCAAAGAACACATTGACATCACCAACTTGGCCATACTTCTACAACTGCACCCGGATCTTCCTTATCTCATTCCTTGGGGGATTAACAATCTCAGAATTGAAGATGGCTTCTAGAATGCAAATTTGCTCAAGTTTTGGATTCCATCTTGACTTTGGTTATGGAGTTTTCTCTTCATTTCTCTAATAGCCCTCGGCGATTGGGAATGCTTGTCCGAATGGAACTGAAACGCTAGTTTCTTGAAAGCGGTTTTGATTTCCTCCTTGGTCGCAATTCAGTGCAAGCCGAGAACCTTGTAGTGATCTATTTCGCTGGACCGAATTGAGATTGAGATTTTTTCAGTTTTTGTTAATTGCTAGGGTTTATGGAATTTTCCTCCCCCCTCTCTAATGAATTTTCTCTAAGAAGTGGTGAAGGAAAAGTACAGGAAAAGGATCTTCTAATTTAGAAGATTGGAGATTTTTTTATTTATGGCATGAAGGAGGACAAATTGTGGTCCTGTTGTGCCCACTACTTTCTTTGAGTACAAGTTTAAAATGTTTTTATTAAAATTTAAATAAAAATTCCATGTAATCAAACCATACACATCAGCATAAACATGTCATCACAGTTAGACGTTGTCAGTGAAAAGTTAACAAAGAGGACTTAATTGGCTCAATTTTACAAGTATATGAACCTTATTGAGACAGAAAAAAGAAACGAGGATCCACTTGAGATTCACCAACAAATATGAGAACCAAAAGAGCGTTTAAACCTATAAAATAACTAACAATAACAATATTTTTCTAAAATTAATATTCATATGTCAAATTTAAAATTAGAAATATTTAATAATGAAGTTTGAATTTGAAATTCAAAATTCCAAGTAAAATATGATAATAAAGTTTGAATTTGAAATTTAAAATTTTAAAAAATTATAAAAAAAATAAACTTCTTTAATGGACATTTTAATGTCTTTAAACAACTTTCAAATTTTCTAATATTTAATAAAGTTTCGAATTTAAGATGAGAACAAAATCTGAAATATAAAAAAGTTTAAAGAATTTTCTAATTCTTAACCATGTAATATAATGATATAATAGCATAATAAGTATTATAATAATAATTAAATTAAAATATGATATAAAATAATAAATAAATAGTTGAATAATAATATCAATAATAATCTAAAAAACTAAAAAGACATATCCTTTTCAATTTATTCAATATAATTATATTTCTAACCAAAGTCAATTATGAATCGATTTATACACTAGATAAGTCCATCAAACGTCTAGCATTTGTACTTTTATAGACTCTGTTCTTTATATATATATATATATATATATATATATATATATATATATATATATATATATATATATATATATATATATATATTTTTGGCATGGTCTATTTTTGTAGTTTGATATGTTTACATCATCTAATATTTCTAGTTTTATAAAATTTATTTTTTACATTTTTTTTTTTGGATTTATGATTTGTAGTTTTATACCACTAGTAAAAAAACGTTGTTTAATGTCGGTTTTTTTGGGTTTTTGACGTCAATTACTAAACCGACATCTATTCCAGTGACGTTAACTTTACGTCAGTCAGGTAATGACAGACGTCTATTTAGACGTTGGCTTTTTATACAGTCGACGTCTACAAAGACGTCTGGCGTAGCCACAATAGACGTTAGAATAGACGTCAGTTGTCAACAAAAGAGATGTTTGTATGCGCTGGATCGTTATCCACTGTTTCTTATTAGACATCACTTTGTGCATTGACTGACGTATGGAGACGTCAATTTTGCATTAACTGACGTCTACTGGGTGTTTATTATTTATTAAATATTTTATTCTTTGAATATAACCACACCTGAAATTCAGAAAAATTTCCCAGAATAATTGTTTATAATATATAATTGTTTGTTTGAGCTATAAATAGATATAATTCAATCAAAGATCAAAGAAATGAAATTATAAAGTTAAACTAAACCTAAGTAATTGAAAACATAAAAAATAAGTCTTGCTCTAGTTCCACTTTTGGAGAAGATAAGTTGTCCACTCTTGCCTTAGCTGGTTTATCGTGTCTTCGGATAAAGCAGATGAATTGTTGAAGCGCTGCACAATTAAGAAATATTGATTATGGTTTGATATATGTTGAAAAGAATTAATTGATTTTTTATGTTTTCAAAGTAAGCCTGATTATTACCTCATTCCAGTTATCTGTAATGCCAGCTCGAATGATGGTCTTAATCCAAGACATGACATAGTATCCACATTCCCATGAATCAAGCTGTCTGTTACACTAAAATGACAAACTAAATATAGTCAAGAATTAAGATCATTGAATAACACAGTAAATGAATTAAAACTATAAATGCACCAGACCTTGGGATACAAGACTTGATTTAGTTAACCTCAAAATTTACCCATTACTCTATTTACATTAAAACAGAAAGTAATATGAATATAAGTATGAAATCATAAAAAATTAAGGCCGACATGAATTTAAAAGTCATTTTTAGCAAAACACTTACCCTTGAAGGATGATTTTCAAGTCATTTTTCATCTTCCTTTGCAGCGAACAGAAGAAGACAACTGTACCTTTTTTGGGAATGAGGACCACCAGCTGCCAGTGAGCCCTGTTTGGAACATCATAAATAGTTAGTAAACTAATTAAGGAAACATTTAATTACCTTTTACATAAAAACAACACATACCCATCAATGTATGGCACAAGGTATATGTGTTTGACTCAGCCATCCATGTTTGCAAATAATCTTGTTTGATTTGAGCTGTGTTACCACAACGTTGAATGATATGAGGTTCAATAAATCCGTAAACGGAAGACCGACCTTGGTCTACAATGACTGTGTCCATGTACCTATAACAACAAAGTTAACTTGTTACAAAGTAGGCATCTAAATTAAACTATTATGGTTGACAAAATTAACTATCTTACATGCACCAGAGTTGAATAATGGAAATATTCAATCTTCGATACATCATTGAATGTGATATATAGTTGCATATGGGAGGAGAGACCAAATACTCGTAAATCCCAGTATATTTGTATTGATTCTTTGTTGAACTTGAGAATGTTTAACATTAGCTTTGCTATGGGATTATCTTCCACTTCAGTCGTGTCATCACCATCATCAGCATCATCATATTTAGGTATTGGTGCCTCATGCATCGGCTATTTTTTAGGACGTGTGAACTGAACATAAAATTTTCAAAGTTATGAACAAATATTTTTAAATGATAATATAAAATTAGTAATGATAACAATATTATACATGTTGTGTACCAATGTGTGTGATAACCAATGCTCTAGGCCAGGCTGAAAAACTTCCTATCGCCTCCCCCACAAATTGAACTTCAGGAGTCGGTACAGGCACCAGAGCCTGTGGATCCCGAACCTCGTCAATCATGACACGCACGTGTTGGGGTGATATGGGAACACCATGAATAGTCTCGCCTCCCTCAACTACTCGTCCGACAGCCACAATGCATGCGGGATCCCCATCAACCAACAAGTCATACTGACCAATGTAGTCAGTAGGTTCAACAACAGAGCAAGATCCTTTGGTGCTGGCAGGAGGTGGTATGGGAGTTTTTGTGGGCACACCCACGGTGGCCTGCGTCATGGATTGCAGCTTCTCTTCAAACGCTTTTTGTATTTGTTTTTGTTCTTCTAGCTGTTCAGTGAAGCGTTGCTCCATTTGACGAATTCTTTGTTCCCACTGAAGATCCATCTGCCTCAGTGCGTCTTGATTCATTGATTGAGTTTTTTTTTGTACAGGGCCAAAGTACTCACGAAGACCAATGGACCCAGGAACTGCACGTACACGTCCTGGGTGCTCCGGTTTGCCAATGGTCGTTGTTAAAATGTCCTACCTACCTTGGAGAGTAAATGTTCCCTGTGTCTGCTGCTCAACCAACTCATCCTGCACACTAAAAAATTTACGTTACTTAAATTTCAAGATATGATAAAAATACAATAATGTAATGTTTACAATTTCAAGATATGAGATCGCTATGGCTGAGGCAGATGTCATGTTCCCATCAGATTTCGTCCGAGCAGCCTTCCACATCTCGTACCTTGTAGGTGGAGGTGCTAGGTCCGGGGACTCAGGCCCCAACTCATCTGTTTGATCCTTCTTAGGTTTCTTCTCCAGTTTCGCATAACCACCTCGTGATAACACGTGTGGTGCATCATTTAGCCTTTGCCTTTCTTGGGCGGCTAACCTTTTACCCTGTAAAACAATTTTTACGCATAACTATATAATAATAAAAACTGCTTTGAAGACGTTGTAGGTTAAGATAAATACCTTCCATTCCTCAGTCTCTCTAGATTGACGAAACTGGATCCATTCTTCTTCTATGAAGGAATAATGTTGAGATGGATTCTCATGTTTCCTTTTTCCAAATACATACAAACATGTCAGCCTTGTCTTGAAATCCCTCCATATCTTACATATGTGCGATAAAATTTTCTGCCTCATGTCCTGGGTGTTTGGAACATCATATTTTATCTGTTTAAAACAAGGAACGTGTGAATGACATAATAAGATCAAAGAAATAATTATATCAAATTTCTTTTAAGTAACCATACCTGAACATCTTGCTATAAAAGGTTCTTCTCGACCTCTGGGACGTCATCCCAAGTTGCATGAAGGATAGAAACATGGGTTTTGGCTATTTTACCCAGATAAATACTAAAATTATCAGCATTTGGCCCTGATGCCACACCGATTCTTGGGTCAATCTTAAGATGTTTCCTCTGCCCAGGAACCTGTCCGGATGTCGCTTCAGGCAAACGTGTCACTCCTCGTGTACGTCTGCTCTGTGTTGATGCTGAGTCTGAGGTCGACATATCTGAAAAATATATACAAGGTTAGTTATTGTGAATTGAAATTGAAATTGAACTTTTCATGTAAATATAAATTCATAGAAAGTCTAAATAAAAAACAAGACGTTACTTATTAAGATATTGTTTTCTCCCATATCTCTTCATCATGATCACTACGAATTGCATGTATGTCATCGGCAACATCATCAATTGAGTCTTCAATGGGTCTTGATGTGCTACATGTTGTCTGAAGTACACAAAGAGATTCTTCATCATCAAAACCGTGATAGTTTTTCCCTTCCAAAATCAATGACCATTTTTCATTCGCTGGATCGCTGACGTAGAATATTTGCCTTGTTTGACTTGCTATAATAAATGGTTCATTAGTGAAACTCATCTTTTTAAGATCTACGAATGTGAAACCAGAGCCATCTGTAATCATTCCAGAATTTATATCAACCCATTTACACTTGAAAACGGGGACTCTAAACCTCACATAATCCACCTCCCATATTTCTTGTATTACTCTAAAATAACTAATTGATGCAGTGATTGGATTTTTGTCTTTAGAACTAGAGAAGTGCACTGACTCAGCTTTTAGTGTAACTCCACTATTTTGAACTCTACTTTTGTCATCTTCTTCCTTTGTTTGAAAAGAGATATTGTTAATATAGTACCTACCATATGTAATGACATTTGTGTTCGGCCCCCGAGATAACCTCAATAGAGTTTCATAAACATTTGGAGTCGCATAAATCTTTTTCTTAAACCATGGTGAAAAGGTTTTCACATGTTCATTAAGCTGCCATTTTTCACTCATTCTTGGGTGTGATGCCTTTATTTCATTAACGTGTTCATAAATGTAAGGAATAACATCATCAGTGTTGTTTAAGATGTACAAATGAGCTTGATCAACTTCTTTTCTACTCACACGTTGAATCCTCACACCACGACCCTTACCTTCACATTTTCCTTCATGTATGCTCTTTGGTAGACCCACCGGTTCACAACTTGGCATGTAAGCTGAACAAAATTCAATGGCTTCTTCTACAATGTATCGCTCTATGATTGAAGCTTCTCGTCTATACTGATTTTTGACATATCCCTTTAAGATTTTCATGTATCTTACAGGATACATCCACCTTAGGTAAACCGGCCCACATATTCAAATTTCTCGGACTATATGAACGATCAAATGAACCATGATATCAAAAAAAGAAGGTGGAAAATACATCTCAAATTCACATAGTAGTCTTATTCCTTCATTTTCCAATTGATCTAAACATCGAGGGTCAACAACTTTCTTCAAATGGCATTAAAAAAAAGCACAGATGTGTCAGAATACCCCTAACAGAAGGAGGTAATATGCCTCGAATAACAACTGGTAACAATTGTTGCATCAATATATGACAATCATGAGACTTTAAACCAACTAACTTTAGCTCTTGCATAGAAACAAGGTTACTAATATTAGAAGAATAACCTTGTAGAACCTTCACACTTCTTAAAGACTTACAAAAACTTTTTTTTTCTTTTTTAGAAAGAGTATGACAGGCTGGGGGCAAATAGGTGCGTCTATGATAACTCCTCAATTTTGCATCTTTCTTTGTGTCTAGAAGTCCTTGCTAGTGTATTTTTGTTTCTAATTTTCTAGAATTAGGATAGATTTAGGTTTTTCTTTTAATTTTGTAGTTTTGTATAATTTTAGTTAAAAATAGATTTTGTGTATTTTTAGTACATTTGTAAAGAATTAGGAAATTAATCTTTTTCTTTAATAAAAATAATTTTTCTAGTGTAGGTTACTTTCTTTTAATTTCATTTTAACTCTTGTTTAAATTAAATTTTTTTAGATTGAGCTGTGTTGCTAGCTGAAACTGTGATGGGCCGCTGGATTGGGCAAAAAAGTTAAATGAAATTGTGAGTTTTGATGTTGCATCTGCTGTTGCACATGGGTTGTTGTTGATTAATGAAGCAATGGGCCAATGCTGGTGCTGATTTTTTAAATTGGGCCGCTGCTGTTACATTTTGGATTGGGCCGCTGCCTATGTATGGGATGACTTTCTTTGGAATGCTGTTGACTGAAGGCAATTGGGCTGGCCAATTATTATTTGGGTTGATGCTGATTGAAAGAAGATTGAGTTGCTGCTGTGACTGGATTTTGGGCAGTTGGGTTTGGCTCCAATTAAGTGAAACGCAACGTTTTGGGTAAGCTGAGTTGCTGCTTTTGAAAGGGTCATTCTGCACGAGCATTTCAATTTTGAAAGGAGAGAAAACCCAAAGCTAGGGTTTGGTTCATGAGAGAACGAGAGAAGCAAGAGGTGAAGGCACGTGACCGAAGGAGCTGCCTAGAGAAGATGACCGGAGCTCACTCGCATGTGACCGAAGATGATGAAGCTGATCGAAGCTTAAGTTGATCGAAGGGTTTGGAAAGCAAAGCTTTTGGAAGCCGTTGGATCAAGATGAAGCCCAAAGCGTCTCGTGCAAGTTTCTTCTTCCCTTTTTCTTTTTTCATTTTTTTTCATTTGTTTTTGACCCTATAAAAGGGGTTTTTTGCCATGTAGACACCTTCAGCTACCATTTTTTTTCACAATTTTAGACTAGGGTTTTCATTTCTCGTGCTTTTCGAGCGAAACACTCACGATGGTGACAACTCATGGTGGCTCCGATTGTGCATTCCGTTCGGTACACTCTATTGTAATTGTTCTTTCTTGTCAATAAAATGTGTTTCTTTTCTTTGATGTGTTCTTTGTTTTGTGTGCTTTATGATTCTGTTGTTTAGAATTGGTTTTCTTCAATGTTTCCATTCTTAATCATATTATGTGATTGTATTTCGTGTTCTTGTGTGTTGTTTCTTGTTCTTGATTGAAAATAAGTTGAACTCTGGAACTCTACACTTCTGCAATTCCTTTTTGGAATCAAACGACCATGAGGTTTGAATTCATTGTGGTTTGGATGAACTGAGTGATGATTATTGACTGTTAAGTTCTGAAAATGAACTTTAAGACCCTATGATGGGCTTATCTTAACAGGATTTGTTCCTGATATATGATCAAACACTCTGTACACTGAATCTATATGAATTTGACTCTAGTTTTTGTTTTAACCAATTTTCTTTGTTCTGATGCTTTTATTTAGGTTCTGTTATGTGATTGAGTTTCTCTATTCCTTTAAACTGTGATTTTTTTTTAATTCTTTGTTAGTGTTTGTTAATTTTCTTCATTGTTGATTACTTTCCCGATTAGAATAGCCACTTTATCCTTACATTTCATATAGGTTAATTTACTGTTAGGATTTGTTTAGCTTTTAATTTCCAATTTGAGTTGCTTGTTTACGGTTCTAGTTTTAGGTAATTTTAGTTGCATTTAAATTTTCATATTAGCTTATGTTACTGTTTCTATCTTAGGTAGTTTAGATTTCTAGATAGTTTTACTTTCCTTTTATTTCATATTATTTCTTATTCAAAAATAGATTTTAGTTTTAATTTTTTCCTTTTTAGTTAGATTTCATTCTCCCCACCTGTTTAGTAAATAGATAAAATACAAGATTCTAACCATACACTTTAGACTTAATCATAGTTGTGTCCTTGGATTGATCCTTGGTTATCCCTATACTTCATTAGTGGGGAAACTGAGTTTGTTGGCTTTGATGCGACTAAAAGCGAGTTTAACAGTCTACCTATTGTCTGTGGATGTAACTCTGTTCGAATTCCCATGTCAGCCAAATCTTGTCTTGCTTTTATTCCATCTTTGGTCTTCCCTTTAACGTTTAATAAAGTTTTGATGACACTGTCACAAACATTTTTTTTCTACGTGCATCACATCAATATAATGTCTTAACATCAAGCAAAGACCAATAAGGAAGATTAAAAAATATTGATCGTTTCTTCCAAACATTTTTTGCATATGTACTTTTACGATGTTTTCCAAATACAATGTCAATGTTGTTGACTTCGTTGTATACCTCTTCACCATTCCGGGGTCTGCACACAACCTCATCCTCGACACTTCCATTGAATGTTTTTTTCAATCTACGATAAGGGTGATTGCGAGGAAGGAATTTCTGATGTCTTGTATAAATCATCTTCTGACCATGCTTTAATTGAAGGTAACTAGTGTTTTCTTCACAAATCAGACATGCAAAATGTCATTTAACACTATAACCGCTCAAGATTCCATAGGCTGGGAAATCATTTGTAATGCAAAACAACATTGCACGCAAACAGAAATTCTCTTCAACATCTGAATCAAACACTTCGACACCTTCTTCGCACAACAATTCCAAATCATCAATTAAAGGTTTCAAGTAAACATCAATGTCATTGCCAGGTTGTTTAGGACCAAATATCATCATTGACAACATGACATATTTTCTCTTCATGCACAACAAAGGAGAAAGATTGTATATCATCAACATAACTGGCCATGAACTGTGTTTGCTACTTAAGTTCCCGTACGGATTCATGCCATCAGTTGCAAGTGCAAGTGTTAAGTTTCTTGGATCTACACCAAATTCTGGAAATGTTTCCTTGATCTTCTTCCACCGTGGTGAGTCTGTTGGGTGTCGAAGAAGATTATCGCACTTTCTTCCTAAAACATGCCATTTAAGGTTCTTTGCATCCTCCTTAACAGAGAACATACGTTTGAACCTAGGTATTATAGGCAAATACCACATGACCTTACTAGGTGCACCATCATTACCTTCTTCACTAGTGTTTTTCTTAGATTTCTTTCTAAAACGGCTTAAACCATATGTTCGACAGTACTTTAGTGAAGCAAACTCCTTGATGTACAAAACACAATCATTGGGGAAAGTGTGTATCTTTTGATATTCAAGACCCATTGGACATAAAACTATTTTGGCCTCGTAATTTCGAATAGGAAAAGTATTATTTTCTGGAAGCATGTCCTTCAGCAACTCCGTGAAACTTTTATCGGTCCATCCGTTCCTTGCTTTTAAACTGAACAACTTCAAAGTTGCAGACAAACGTGTAAAGTTCGTGCAGCCTGGGTACAACGGTTGCTCAGAATCATTGATTAGAGAATCGTACAAATTAGCTCTTCTAAAGTTATCTTCACCAACATCACGTATCATGTCTTCTAAATGATCATTCATCCATTCTTCTACATAATTTGTTCCTCGTGACATCATAGGTTGGTCCAGTACTTCTCCATGTCAAGTCCAAACGGTATACGTTCTTGTTATGCTGAACATGAATACATGATCATGCAAATTACCGAAGTCTTGTCGTATTTGATTAAGACAACGAACACAAGGACAAAAATATGTCCCGTTCACAAACTTTGCATTTTATTTAACATATTGCAAGAACACCGAAACACCCTTCTCATATTCTTCAGAGATGCGACGTGCATTTATCCAGATTCGATCCATACTATGTTCGTAACATAGTTCATCAGTATAAAATTCTTAACTCTCACAAGGTTAGACCCTACCCATTCAGGAAAAATATTTTTCATAAATTGTTGCGACATGTGCAACGAAGTCTACGTCATAAATGTGATAAAATTTCGACAACATTTCGCATTGGTCTCCGAAATACACGAAATGATAATAGTCACAAGAATAACCACAATTAAATATGCATCCGGAGAACAACACAAATAATCAACCGAAATTTCATCAGTCTTATGCATAAACTCCAACGTACATGTTATAGCAAATTTATGACAAATAATTTTCCCAAACTGTCCAATTGGACAATTCAAAATTTAATACAAACGATTAAAAGATTAATCGTTTGCGTTAAATTTCAAACGGGAACTAAGTTTCACTCAGTGAGTTCATACTAATGCATGTCAATTATAATGACACGACTAAAATTAATCACATGCATATATTAACAATCTACAAATACATGCATATACTAACAATCTGCAAACACATGCATACCTAAACGTCAATATGAAATCATACAAAAAAAAACCAATAAAATGCAAATGCAAAGTGCCAACATCATACACAAAAGCCAATAATATCCATACAAATTAAGTTTTCAAGAAACAACCCAACCTTTTTAGCAAATTATATATAACCAAATGAGATAGATGTCGTAGTGCACGGCCAAATATAGGTCAGAAAAGCAGTCCAAAAACAGTCCAAAACGCAACCCAACAAGACGTTTGAAACTGCAACAAAATGCAACGAAATGAAATTATGATCGGTTCAAATGAAAGCTTTTTCATCAAAGACTAATTCAATCGGAGCAAAACTAAACTTAAACGGTCAAAAACACAGAAAATGAACCTCTAATGGCGCGGCGGAGAAAATCTCTCGACGAAGAAGACGATCAATAGTGGAAACTGCTCGCGGGTTCGCGTTTTGAAGTTTATGTCACTATAGACGTCAGTCAGCTATCGAGACATACGTCTATAAGGTTATAGACGTCGGTGATCTCACTAATTTGACGTCTATATGACTTAAATGTTAATATTGGCGCGGATAATAGACATCAGGTATGTTGACAATTGACGTCTAGTTGGACATAGTCGTCAGTTACATGGTAATTGACGTCTAGTTAGTAGAATAATCATTACAGTTTCACCTAACTGTCAGGTTATAGACGTCCGTTAAGGGGGACACCAACGTCTATGTCTCAGACCATTAATGACACTCAACTACCTGTCAGGTTATAGATGTCAGTGTGAGTGAACCGACGTCTACATCGCGACTGTTCACCACCTCTGAGACCTTTAGACGTCGATGGTTATCATGTTGACGTCTTTAGCTCGACTATTCATCTTACCTGACAGACCTTTAGACGTCTTTTTTAAGGGGCATCGACGTCTATTGTTTTTCACTCATTGGTTAGATGTTTCCCCAACGTCTACTTGCCCTACTTAATTATGAAGTTGCCACCGGTCATTGTTTTACGTCAGTAGACCAAAGAACCGACGTCTATGTGTTGACGTTAAACAACGTTTTTCCACTAGTGATATTATTATCTACTCTTCACATTTATGTTTAGAATCATTTAATATTTATATTTTAGAGAGTTTACTCAACAAAGTTTTGTACAATTCATCTTTTTATTATTAAAGAATTTATTATTTAAATTTTTTACATTATTTAACCAATATTTTATTTAAATTTAAATTATTAATTTTGATCAACTCAATTTTAATATATTATTTAAAATGATTATATACATAATATTATCATAATTGTGAATTAGACTTTATTTTGTTAGATTTATTATCTTATGTTATTAAACTATTTATTAATATTTAGTATACACTTAAATAAATAAATAAATAAATAAATAAATATATATATATATATATATATATTATAGCATGAGTATCGGTTGAAAGTTTTATTTTAATTATAAATAAGTTTAATTTATAATATACAAATAAATACAAATTTTACATTATAAATTAATTTTGTAAAATTGATTTAAATGTAATGTCTATTTCTTATCACATAAAAATACTTTTCTTCTGCATCTTCCATGTTTGAAATATGGTTTTAAAAAAACATTGAATATATGAAAAAGTTGGTCAAGAATTGTCTTGTGATTCTACTAAAAACTAATTTTAGTTTGTGATATTTAGTTATGATATTGGCATAGTTCTTGTGTTTTATTTATTTTTTAAATAAATCTTAGATGTCATTATGTTAAATTTAAGTCTAACTCAATTTTATTAAATTAATTAATTTATAAGATAATATTTGCATTTACACTTATATTTTAAATTGGTATTTATCAAAAATTTAGACGATTGTATGAGAAGAGAAAAACAAATTAAACATAACTTATTAAAATATAAGTTACATTGAGCAACGGAAAAATATATCTCAAAAATTTTATTTCGAGATCCAAAAACAATGGTTTCAGAAAATTTATGAAATAAGAATCTGTAAATGTATGATAAAAATGTTATTTCGTAAAATATGACGTGCACCATGAAATTTGTAATGCAGGAAGTAAGAGTTCGTGAAACAAATTGATGTTTTGTGTGGGAGAGATGTAAGAAATAATTGACTAGTGAGAAAGTGGAAAAAGTGTTAGGGCGGTGATCTCTGCACCTCCACCTGTTTGGACCTCCACCTCCTTATCCCATTTTTATTCTTCATTTTTTTATTTATATTTCTATTATACTCTTTAGTAAAATCTAATTTATAGATTAATTTTAATTCGAATATCCTACAAAGAAATATAACTTGTTTCTTTTCACGTTCTACTCTCTCTGATTTTTCTGCTTCATTTGATTTTTCGAATTCTTTGTATTCTCTTTTCTTTCACGGTTACAATTTTTTTTTTCACTGTAAAAATTTTCTGTGAGAATTCGTTGGCAGAATTCTTCTTTTCTTTTCCGTGATCGTGTCGAGCATGGGAGGTATGTAATTTACTGTTAAAAATAGCCTAAACCCTTAAACGGATCTGATTATCCGTCAATGGATGTCGACATCCGTTGGCGGATAATCAGATTCGTTTAAGGGTTTAGTTATATACAAACCAAGAAAAATTAACCTCTCGTAGACGGCGGCAGAAACGAAACGAAGCAACAACCGCGTCGCACCACCGCGCCGCACACTTAAGTCGCACTGCCGCACACAACGCTGCACCGCCGCCGCTGCTCCGCCGCACACACTCGCAGACAAAAACAAAACTGCAGAGCCACAACCACCGTGCCGCACCGCCGCACACAATCACCGGACCGCCGTACACAACCGCTGGATCGCCGCAAGAGATGATTGGAAAAGTTTAAAACTTTTAGAAAATGAAAGGTCTGCATGGAGGTGTGAGAATGCGAAGGGAATGGTTCGAAACTTCGAAAGTTTGTGAAAGTGTGAAAGTGAAAGAGTAAAGTAAATATTAAGGTTAGTTATTTAAGAGGGTTAAAAAAGTGAAAAAGAAATAAAAAAAAGGTTAGTTTTGTAATTAAAGAAAAAATAAAAAAAGTTGGGGAGGTGGAGGGTGGAATTGGGGAGGTGGAGGGATCAATGCCCAAAGTGTTATAGTAAATTGGATTGATGTTAGGTATATTAATGGGCTTTGGAGAGTAGGATTGACTTATGGGTCATTTCTTCCTACATCTAAACTTTCTTTTTTTTTTTTCAACACACCCATAAATTCTAATGTTTTCATTTTACCCTTTATTAAATTATATTAAAAACCTTAAATCTAATTTCTTCCTTCTTCGGCAACGCCACGAATAACATGCAACTCTTCTCACTATAGCATTTTGTACTCTCTGAATTCACCAATCCAAAAATTTAATTATGAATTGAACAATCAGTTATACATTATTGAATTCAGGTTATTCAATTCAAAATTACTATGTTGATAGTTCTAACGAAGATGATGAAGATGAAATGGGTCATATGTGAGGATGATGACAACGTGAAGACCAAGATGGAAGTCCGTGTGAAGAAAGAAAAAAGAAATTTAGAATTTTTAATATATTTTATCAGAGATAAGGTGCAGATAAACATTTTACGGGGTGCAAGAAGAAATGACTTGACTTACTTGTACGTTAATTGGATTAATGCAATTTCTTTTTAACACCTTCGTACCTTCTTCCTAAGTGTGGAAAAAAAAAATCTAATTGTTCATAGGATTTTTATTCTATAAACCATAAATTTATTTTAGATTGCGCAATTAAAAATAATATATATATATATATATATATATATATATTTGGATTAATAATTTAGAATACATTTTTAAATCTAAAATGTATTTCAGGTTATATAATTTAGGAAGTATGATAAATTGTATTGTGCAACTTATATTTTCATATTGATAATCTAGAAATGTATTATGAATTATCCAAAATTTACAATAAATTTTCAGATTCTGTAATTTAAAAATACATTGTGAATTGTATAATTCAAAATATATTTTTAGATTGATTAATTTAAAAATATATTGTATAATGTAGAATATACTAATTTTCAATTATACTTTAGATTAAATAATTTAAAAATTTAGAATATATATTTGGATTCAAAATTGTAACATCCTATTTTTAATAGTATAATACTACTAAAGCTCTCACAAGGACAAGATCTATACCTATAAAATCATCTTTTCATTGAAACACTTTCACTTGGAGCAACTGAAAAGCATGTCTTCCTAAGTTCACACCATTTAGGTGATCATCACAAAAGAGAAGCATACACAAACAAACAACACAAAAACAAGGATAAGCTAGTGTACAAATAAAGCTTCAGATAACAATTTGGTTTAACAATTAACAACATTCAAGAACAAGAAATTCATACAACCACCAGACTACTATACTTACTATTCCAGATATAATGCTGATATAGACTATTGCAGGCATGCACTCATGGTAGTATTTATACTCTACAGAGTAATAAACAAGGGTAACTCGACCTACTCACCATGAGGTAAATCTTCTACTCCTAAAACCCAGAGGACTTGGGTGAAGACCTCCTGTCATTCTCTCTACCACCCTATTCAACTCTACATGAGTTAAATGGTTGGTAGAATATCAGGATACCTGAGTAAAACAGTCTTTCTATCAAGCATTCTCTTTCAATTTGCTATAAAATCAAATCTCTCCTTGAGATTCTTCTCATAACACATTTTCCTCATTCTCATACACATCACTTTCATTCCCAATATTTATATAAACAATGCATATGGTAAAAGAAACCATTCGAAACCATATACATATAACCTTTCTTTTTTACATTGCATACAAACATGTATAACATTGATTAAACTTTAAAGGAACATAAACAATCCCAACAAGTCATAAAAAATCACATGAAACCATTCCATATAGATTAATGCACAAGAACAACCCAAAAAGAACTACTTAACAACACAAAACTCTTTTAACTCAAACTTAGGAAAGGAAAACAACTTTGAAACCCTCACCAATAGCTCCGGAAGGGTCTAAAACCCCTCAAAACGACCTAAAGAATGTCCAAAACGGACACCGGTAACCCCGAAAACCATCCAAAATTGGTGCAGTGTCGCCTAGTAGTGCCCGAGCGTCCAGAAATAGCGCTCAGCGCTGAAACATTAGCGCCCAACGCTGGTTTTCAGCGCTCTGAGCGTAACTTTCGCATTTTCATGCATTTAGCACCAATTTAGGCAGTCACCTCTATCAGTAAAATTAAAACTCAATTTTCTCACTTGAAATACTTTACCCCTAACTTATAAAGATCCCTAGGACCCTCCAGACCTTGTGAAAACTTTGTAAACATTGTTGTAACTCAAGTTGACACTTAAAAACCTAATTTCACTCGTATAAGCTACCCAAACTCAATTCTACACTTTCTAACCTCCCTATCAGCAAACCAACTGCATAACCAAGTCTAAATACACTTGTTAGCACCCTTCAACCTCACAAATTACTCTTAGCCTTGTTGTTTCAAAATATCACCATGCAAAACCTCAAAATTGACCAAAAGTGCCTAGAAACTACTTTAAGTTGACTCCAACAATTCTACACTAGATTTCTTTCATTTAAATCCTTACACAAGTCATAATAGTCCTCATAACAACCTCCTAACTGCTCAAACCAGTCCCCACTTTCTACAACCAATTCTCACTACTCAAAACCTCCTTTTTACACTCAATACTTCAAAACTTCAACAATGAACCTTCTTCTTTGTCCCATATCATATTTCCCTCAAATTAACACTTCTAATAAGTATCAAATAATCATAAAACAGTACTAAATCATTTTCTTCATCATTTTAACACCCACCTCAAAACTCACCCATCAAACCCCTATTTTTGACCTTAAACCCTAAGCAATTGATTCATCTTTACTCCAATCGCTGTACATTCAGTATTAAACACCAAAACAACTTCATCATACATAGTCAAGACAATTTTAAGCATCACAAACACACCATTCCAAACATATCAACATCATACTTATCCAAAATCATCAATTTCAAAACTATTATACTCTCAAACATAACAATTTTCTCAAAATTCATTTATTACTCATATAGATACTAATTTTATAGCACAAGCACAATCTAAGCCAAGGTTCTAGCTTCCCTTACCTCATAGTAAACAACCATACTCAAAGAACGTTCTACCGATTGCTTGAAATGCAAGGAATCTCTAGGTGAACCTACGAAACACCAAATTGGAAGCGAGCAGAGCCCTTAGAACTAAAGCCGTCAAAATGGGTGACAACCCGCGAGCCAACCAGGCTCATCGCGGGTTCGGGCTGGGTTTGAAAAAATTGAATTTTTTTTCATGCGGGTCAAATTTCAACCTGGCTCATTTAAACCCGACTCATGCGGGTTGAACCCGTGGTGGGCCGGCTTGGCCCACCAACCCACCTACCTAATTTTATTTTTTTAATTTATTATTTTATTTATGATCACCTAAAAATAAAATACTCTCTTCACTCACTATGTATACCCCAAAAAATTAACCTCTGTTCTTACAAATCACTCTCACGGAACTTGCTCTCATTTACGGTGTTGTCGCTCTCACTTCTTCACTGAAATTCTTCAGACAAAATACCCTTCCTTTTTTCTTCTCTTTTCTCCACATTTCTGTTTTTTCACTTATCTTTTTTTTTTCGAAAACTTTATAATGACAAAAGTAGAATAGGGTTTTCAACAACATTTCCAAATCTTTTATCGCTCGCAAATTCGCTTGATAAAGACAGTCTATTCAAGCTAACACAGGGTTAGGTAACAGTTCAGCAGTGCGGAATTATTGTGCAATGAATGAGACAGTGTTTGCCTTGAAACATGCACGGCAGTTACAGCTAAAACATAATGATAGCATTTGCAAGTGCCTCAAATTCTGAAATACCTCCATCCTCATTAATGATAATCTTGAAAACGGTGATTCATGAATAATACGGTTTCTTCAAATGAAAATATAACACTTGTAAAGTTCATTCCTTTGTGAAATTATTCATAAAGGAAGACATGATGCATTGAGTAAATTTTGTGACTGGAAGCTTCAAATGGTTCTTAATATATATATATATATATATATATATATATATATATATATATATATATATATATATATATATATATATATATATATATATATATATAAATAAATTGTAAGTCTAATTTAATATTATAAAATCAATTTGGTGAGATATCTATTTTAAAATTATTATATTTTTAATAAGATGAAATTTTAATTATATATAAGCCTAACTAAGTTTTGGGTCTCTAATAAATTTAAAAGTTTAATTGAATTCTTTTTCTATTAATTCTGTGATATAATTGTTAATTAAGTGATATGACTTATCTTGTCTCGACAGTTTAATTAGTTATGTCATGTTATAATTATATAATTTGATGACTTAATTATTTTAAAATTTTATAAAATTATAGAATTATTAAAATATAAATTTACATCATCCAATTAATAATTAAGGAATAAGACAAAAGTCATATAACTCAATCAATAATCACATCATCCAATTAATAATTAAATCATAGAGTTAACAGAAAAACTAAATAGTAAAATTTAATTAAAAAATATAATTTTATTGATTATCCATATAATTTTATTCAATATTCAGTATACAGTAAAATATTTAATTAAATCTATAATAGATTAGTTTTATTATTTTTTATACACCTTATTAAATTAAATGATGGAAGAGTTGTCAATATCTTTTTATTCATTTTTCTAGTTTTCTTTTATTCCAAATGAAGTGTAAGAGTCTTTCTTGCACCTTCTTCCATATATAATATGCATAAAACGGACGAAATTCATTACACGATGAAATTAATTTGATGTAAAGCACACGTAATGGCCTTGATTGAAAACATGCTACTCAGAAATCAAATGCTGTAAAAGATATTAGACATGTGAGAACACTACGTCAAACTAGATTTGGTGTTAGTTATTTCCACAAAATTTTCAGAACATATAATATAAATAAAATAATAGTTTACAAATTAAAAAAAATTTTCAACATATTACAATAAAGAATATTTGTATGAATATTTTAAAATAATGCTACAATTTTCTAGTTTGTGAGTGTTGTTGGTACAGGCAAGAAAGAGAGATAATAACTTACTCTCTGAGAGACATAGTGATTAATTCAATGTTTCTATGTATATATAATTGATATAAAAAAAGGAAGAGGTAACTTTTATATAGAGTTAGCATAAGCATCTTTAAATTTATACTTAAATTAATACAACATTTTTTTTAATTCAAGTATTAACACTAACAATGTTTATTTTATTTTTTAATATCTTAACACTAGTGCAAAAACGCTGTTTAACGTCACCCCTTAGACGTCCGTTTCGTGAAAATCCGACATCTACTAATGCGCAGTGGCATTATTGTAAATAAATTGGAAAACTAGACTTCCGTTTCGATGTCAGGCAACGTCTATGACATCATAGACGTCGGACCTGCCACAAACTGACGTCCAATTGCCTTAGGTATGTGATAAGACAGTCCATTGGCGTCAGCATTTTCAGGGGACCGACGTCTACTATGTTGCAATTAATGCTATACAAAAATCCTAGGAGCTTAGACGTCAGCTGGAAAGGGCACCGACGTCTACGTGACTGACAGGAAAATCAAACGTCAACCGGTTCAGCTTTAGGCGTCGAATAGACGTCGGATCCCGTGAAAAAGCAACGTCGATTGGGCTATAATTAATGTTGTTCACCTAATACCCCAGGCAATTAGACGTCACGTAGTCAAACGCCGACGTCTAAGGCCTGTCTGGAAGGCGGGAAGACAAAAATTCTTCAATGTAGACGTCGTTTATGAGGGTCACCGACATCTACTTTCCTGTATTTTCACCAAATTCGAGGGTTGTAGACGTCGGCTCTTAGGGGCATCGACATTAACTTCCCTGACAGGAAACCAAAACGTCAATCTTTTCAGCTTCCTAGACGTCGGTTTCTGGAGTAACCGACGCCCCATATCATTTTAAATAGATCGCAGACTCTTCTCAAAATTCAGTTTCAATCGCGTCTTCATCTCTTCTCCTTTTTCTCTGCTTCTCCTCTACTGTTTATCTCTTGCTGCATTGCGTTGTCGTTTCTCATAACGTCATTCTCTTCGTCCTCTCCTTTTTCTCTCTTGCATCCCAGGTGCGTGGTTTTTTTTTATGCTACCCGTTTAAACTTTCTTTAGTTTTTTATCGATTATCTTGTCGTTGAACTGATTAAAATTTGCTTTCTTTGTGTTGTGTTTTAGTGCAGTTTTGATCCTCTCTTTGGGTAACATAGTGCAACATTCTTCCTTTGCTGGTTTCCTCACAAGAAGATTGTCGATCTTTTGAGTTTTCTAGTTCTTCCGACCCAAAATGGAACCTGGGTCCTTGTCTACTTCTCGACACCGTAATTTTTTTCTGTTGCGGTTGATTAATGAGAAGTAGCCATGGACCCAAATTCGGTTTTGGGTTGAAAGGACTAGAAGATTCAAAAGACGCAAGCTTTTTTTGTGAGGAAACTAGCAAGAGAAGAATGTTACACAATGCTACCGAAAGCCTGGATCAAAACTGCACTAAAACACAAAATTGTTGTTAGACGTCGGTTAAAGCCATGTCCGACGTCTATAACAACATAGTCGTCGGTTAATGTCATTTTAAACCTCTTTATATATTAATGTTGACGTCGCTTTAATCATAGAAGGATGTCTATACAGAATAATTATACGTCAATGTGTGTTTAAGCAGACGTCTATAGAGACGTCGGTGGATATCTGTAACCGACGTTGAGTTGGACGTCGGTTCTAAGGAATTCCGACGTCCCATAGATGTCACCCGTTTAGACGTTGGATGTGAAAGCGACGTTAAAAGCCCAAATTAACCGACGTTAAACAGCGTTTTTGCACTATTGTAAACCTCTTATTTTTCAAATGTTTGGTTAAAAACATAAGTCAGTTGTATTTGAGTAAGATAATGGATGCACTTCAATTTCCCACTATTAACTTGCTGCTATAGAAAATGGAATCTAGTCTTTATATGATTGTTCTTTCCATATGACGCATTATCATTGGCTAGATTTATGGCTAACTTCGTTATCTACAAGTAATTGAATAGGTTTTTCAATCTCAACATCCATAGTCCAACCACATAACTTGACAAGTAATACTTGATCCTGCTATATATTCGAATTCGTTTGTAGATAAAGTTACCGCAAATGTTTCCTACTCCTTCAAGAGATTGGTGCTACCATAAACATAACTCTAAGTCAATGGTGCTTCCTTTGTTAATGCTACCACCACACTAGTCTGCATTAGAATAACCAAGTAACTTGTTCCACACTTGATCAGACTTAGGAGACCTTTTATGCCATAGCCAGCTTAATTGTTTTGTGGTTGTTGTTGAAAAGCACTGGTTTTCAACATGAATTAGTCTCTTATGGAAAGTCCTATTCATTGATAAGGGAGACTTCAACACAAGCTTCTTCCTTAAGTCATATACCTTCAACATGTTATTTCATATACACTAAAAAAAACCTTCTCTATTATCTATCCAACACTCAACAAGTTGCATTTCATTCCTGTGACATAAAACACATTTTCAATTATTGTCATTTCTTTCCCATTATTTTTTATCACAATGTTTCCAATCCCTGTAGCCTTAATCACATTATCATCAGTCAACCTGACTTTGCTTGTCTTGCTTGTATCAACATTCAACATCCACTTCTATGCCTAGTCATGCAGTTGAAGTATCTTATGTCAAGAAACTAGCTTCTAGCACCAAATTCTTCTTCACTAGTTGTCACCATCAACACAACTGGTTCTTCTTTTGAATCATCTCGAGCAATATGTGCTTCAACTCTGTCAGAATCTCTATTTTCTCTCCCTTTTCCATGCCAACAATCAGAACCATCCCCGTTTTACTTAGTTTTAACATTGTATTTTTCTAATATCTTTATTCTTTCCTCCTTCACCTTTGCTAATGACGTGTTTGCTTGCCCTTGATTGTTTTGTGTGCTCACTAGAATTTGGTTCTTGATTAAAAGAATTGCTTTCTTTGTTAAATCGCCCACTAGATTTATTCTTCTTCCATTTTCCTCGTGAAGAACCAACTTTCTTTGTAGGATAAGCCTTCAAAGCTTGTTCTTCATTGCCTTTCTCTAAATTTCATGATAGAAGCCTTAACTCATACACTTTAACGTTTAATTAACAACATTAGGCTTTGTAGACCGCTGCGACACAAAAACACTATAAAGGTTATTTAATAACGTTTATGAAAACCTTTAAGGTTATTTTGTTGTGTTGTGTTCATTCTCAATGACCCTCCTACTACTCTTATTCCTAAAAGACAACAAATAAAAAACTTATGGTTTTGTAATAATAAAACCATAATAATACTACTCTTCATACATGAACGAAAGAATACTTTCATTCTAATAATCATATTTTGAAGAAAAAACATGAACAATAAAACATGAAAGAAAGAATAATTTCATTCTAATTACAAAATAATACAACTAAAAGTCAATCAATTACAAAGACATGAAGGATAAAAATTAATATCTTATAGATGGAACCTTCAAATTGATACCTTGTATGAGGAACCCTAACCAATGTTGGATTATAATTGTAATAAATGACTGGGCAATAGAACAACAAACCCCGTGATATTCTTCATAAGTTTAGAGGAAAGATCAACACCTATACCTACAAATATACAGAAATGAAAAGTGCAAGCATAAATCCTAGAACACATGCATGATTCAAAATACACAATTGTTTTATGGTCTGACATTTTTCAAAATTAGACATATATAATCAAAATAAGAGTCATACTGAATAGGAATTAAGAAACTTAAAAAAGAACACAAAATGTCTGAGATTTGAGCATCTTAAAATCAGATAGGAAGTTTCTAGAGTCTGCCATTTGTATACAAATTGTGTAGTTATAAAAGTAACAGATGTATATTAAAACTTTGGTTCCATGTGATCCTATATCATCAAACTGAAAAGTGTAAAATAAACTGGTCAATGAAAGGAGTCTACAATGCATAAACTTCTTCAAATGGAAGAAGAGTCATCAATGGCTCTCTATAATACATTCAATTTATAATTGAAAACATAAAAAGGAAGTGGTTTCATGCTAGTGTTTTGGATAATTGCTAGAATTGATGTCAATAAAATAGAAAAAGTTAAGAAAGTATGTAGACACTGAAATGGTAAGGGTCAAATTAATACTCTACTTAAATTGAGTAAACAAAAATCTGGTTTTAACCTTTAACGTCAACTTCAACAAACCTTATGGGCATGCTCAAATATGAATTCCCCAACTAACACACTTAGTGCCAAAAGTTTAGAAGGTATAACCAAGTTGCACGTGGTTTTCGTAGAAACTTAAGTCTTGTAGTAATGTGCAACTTTAAATTAAATTTGTTGCATAAACTTGGAACATAACATTTTTATGGCATGAAAATTTATTTGAGATAACATTATGTTGAAATTGTTGACAACACAAACTCTATATCAAACTGGTTTTTGATGATGACAACACAATGCTTAATAATAGTACATAAGTTCCAATATTACATGTTCAGCTGATATACCAAACTGTTCTGAAAAATGCCTTTTGTTGAACATGTCTTGTTACTTTGCAATGTGTGTTCCTATGAATGATTATGTGTTATATGCTTGGAACATGCTTGTATTGAAATGTGTGATAAAATGATTTTGAATATTTCTGCACATTTCTAAAGAAAAGATCACAAGCACTTTTATGAACTTATATTTGTTGTGACAAAGGTCTAGTTCAGTCGAATACACTGGTAATGGATTCGACTATGCTAAAATCTTTGCACAGATTTTGTGAGCATGTGCTTGATGAGATTTTAAGATGAAAAGAATTTCAAAGTGTTTTTCAAGTGTCAGTCGACAGTGTGGAACACCTATTTGACTGTACTGGTGTTATTTTTGGAATTCTGTTATGCCTACTTGCTCCAACGGTTATATTTTTAAAAGTTAGTTAGGATTGACTGACTAGGTCAACTATTATGAATGTGTATTGATTTGGTTGACTGAGGAGCCTATGTGTTGACTGTCTGTTATAACTGTTTTAGTATAGTCGACTGTATTAGTAGGCTATTCGATTGAGAATGACACGAAAACTATAAATAGTCAGAGCACGAATTGCTCTGGATGACTTTTGTGATCTGACATTTTCATTATCCTGTTTCAGAGAAAGTTCTCAGTTTTGGAAGCTCCAAGAATTCACCAAGAAGACCGTGGTGATCTTTCTTGAGAGATATTCAGATTGAGGAGTTAATTGCTCACACTTTTTGATCAACATCTGCACAAAGAAGGTGTTTCTGGTTTGATACTGAAGGCTTGTCATCCTGTGAAGATTGTTGTATTTCACTGAAGGCTTGGCAACCTGTGAAGTCTGCTGTGATAGGCTTGGCAACTTGTGAAGCGTGCTGTGATAGGCTTGGCATCCTCTGAAGAGTGCTGGTTACACGTTGAGGATTGTTCGACGTGGGTTTAGATTGCAGAAGAGGGGATTCTTGCTGCAATTCTGGTTTTGTGTGTGCAACTATATTTTGTTTTGGGTTAGAGAGGAGATTTATATTTTTGCGTGGTGCTTCTAAAAATACCTTGTTGTAAAAACCGCAACCATTATAGTGCATTTGCTTCCAAGGGTGGAAGGACACTGGATGTAGGCATTGTTGGCAGAACCAGTATAAAAACCAGTGTTTGATTTTCTCTATCATTGCACTCTTTATTTTAGTCGACTTTAATTGTGTTATAGTCAACTACGTTTTTTCGCTGCATTAATTTTTTCATTACTTGCATTTCAAGGAAAGATCAAAAGCTTTGAATTTTCATACCAAGATTGCGAAAAGATTTTGTTTTTGAACTAACACCAATTCACCCCCCCTCTTGGTGTAAAACGAAGCCAACCTGATTCCTAACACATTAAACATTTCAACTTTTATTTGGTATAAAGAATACAATGTATTAAGGGGATTCCTTGACAGCTAAGATGTAGATTGAGAAGCTCATATAAACTATTTTTTTATTAGAAAAAAATTCATAGCGACTGATCAACAAAAATAGTGCAGAAAATCCCAAGATATTCAAGAGATTTAGGACTCTCCCTAACGCCCATACTAACTCCTCCTCTCGACCTCTCTTCCTATTTAAGCATCATGCCATATTTCTCAACAATTTACCCAACTAACTCACTAAACAAGTCCTTCAACTAACAGACCTATCAAAAGCTCTATGATTCATGTTTTCTTTTTCTTAGTTGTTTTGTCTTTGATTATTCAATCCAAATGACATCAGACACTCCATTGTAATTTCTGCATCTTATGAAGCTTTCTCATCAGAAGAACAATTGCACAACAGTCAAGGATAAGCTACTTTCTTAGAGACACACAATCAATGCGTTCAAAGACAATGAATCTTTAAAAATTACTCCAAGATAAGCTATTTTCTACAGGAAAACAACAACTTGAAATATTACCCAAAATCAAAATAACAGTATACAAAAATATTTACTTTTAATCAATTTCCAAATAATAGTTTTTTTTTCAAGATAAAATAAAATTGCAATGAACCTGAAGCATGAGCTCCTTCTTTTATGTGAACGGAGAGCAGGCAAGAATTGTTTTCAAGTTCGCTGTCCATTCATCCTGTGAGTTATATACAATTGGTTCAGGGCAAATACATCTCTTCTACCATAATCAAAACGAAACACATGTGATTTTCCAAACCAAAAATAGGTTCGGTTTAGGACCAACTTCACTACAATTCCTAATTCAATGCAAGAGTCGAGTTGTGGCACAGGGCGAAATCTAGCAGCGAAGGGTGGAGAAGAGTGAAGGCGAATCCGAGTAGGGTAAGTGCGCTGCAGTTCAAACCCTAGGCGTTGAGAAACAAGGAGGCACTTGTGGCGGCTACTGCAAAAGAAGAATGTCCAACAGCAGACGCGCGACGGTGTTGGCCACGACAAAGTCTCAATCAAATATGTCGTTGATGGTTGGGCGTTGTCGAAATGTCGTCGGAACTGTTTGCTATGTGTGCATGATGATGGGAAGAGATTGGATGCAATTTTTTGGTTTTTAAGTGAGTTTTGTATGAGCGGAGCAAAGCATATGAGTGAAAATGGAGCAGAAATGAAAGCTTATTCTACGTTATTTTTATCAATAAATTCCTAGTGCTAACTAGTCCAAGACAAAATTGTAACAGACAAAACTTCAAAGTAGAGAATCCCTTGAATGAATGATGATTAACCTTAACGATACCTCACTTGATATCGAAACAAATATAATAAAAGAAGAAACAATGCAGAAAGTAAATTAAATGGGTGCATATTTATCAACTTAGGATATATACAATAGGAATGGTTTCGTTCAATTCTCTACGAGTCTTATATTACAAATTTCTTACTACAAAAAAATTCAAAATACCGATGGACAAATTTCGTCGAAAACAACCAATATCTGTTAGTAATGGACAATTTTCGACAGTTTATCGATGGTAAAAAATCCTTCAATAATTTTGTTATCGGTAACCATTACCTATGGATATAAGCCCTTGGTAATTAAAAAATGCCTATATCTATCAGTAATTACCGAATGATATATCTGCTGGTAGGTGCAAGGTAGAGACAAATGCAATTTGTATTTTGTGTATCTCACTTTCACATAAACATGAAACCTGCACTAAACAATAAACAATCCATATCTAGACAATCAGACAATCAGACATAGAGATATCCCTCTTTTGTACAAAATTCAAATTTAATTTTCAATATATTGATTTAGTATAAGCATTTAAACTTATGTATTGATTGTGGTGAATATGTTCACCAACCAAGACAAATTGGTGTTTGTTAATGTTATCTTTAACTTCTACATCATATTCACAATAGTTTTGTTTAATATCAATTTGAGTACCCTTAAGTAGAGCATTGGACTCCCCATACACTCACTCAATCTGGACTGATCCTTTTATCAGTTAGTTAGTTAGTTACAACTGTCACTCAAGTCGTCACTGTTAGGTTGTAATAATTGATCCTATAAAGTTAGAATAGCTTTTGTAGTTTATGTATAGTTGTAGATAAGATCAAGTGAAATAAAAGGGATGGATGTTTAAAGTTTTCATCACATGGTTAGAGGTCAGACTGATGGGAAAGAAGAATTTGATGCTTGTTTGGTTATATTGATGATTTTGCGGGAAGAAGAAAATTTGGATTTGGAAATGTCCCCACCACATAACTCTGGTTTTGAGGTTATCTTCGAAGGAAATCCTGAAGTACTGAATGATTGAACATGCAATGTGTTCATATATTTGACAACACAATATCTATATCACCTTGGTTTTTTATGATGACAACACATTGCTTAATAACACACTTATGTTGTTGTTGTGTTACATGTTCTTATGCTGACTGTTTTATATATCTGTTGAACATGTTTATGTGCTATATTGCTATGTGAATGCATACTTATTAAGCTTGTACTTGTTACATCATTTCTGGATGCATTGCACATGTTTTAATGCATGAAAACCATAAGCACTTTTGTGAACTTATAATTGTGTGACAAAGTTGCAGTAAAGTCGACTCCAGGATTAATTGATTCGACTATACTAAAATCTTTGTACAGATTTTGAGAACTAGTGCTGTGTGAGATTTTGAGAAGAAAAGAATTTCAAAATGTTTTTACATGTCGAGGTCGACTATGTACGCCACATATTCGACTGTATTAGTTGTTTGATTTGAAATTATGTTATGCTCATGTACAGTATTAAATGAGTTTTTAATTTGTTTGACTAAATGCGACCAGTTTGACTGAGTTGTTATAACTGTCATAACATAGTCGATTGTATTAATAGCTTATTCGACTCAAAAAATGTTTATTAAACAGAAATCTATAAATTGACAGAACATTAAGTTGTTCTGAAACTTTTAATGATCTAACATTTTCACATTCTGTTTCAGATTGATATCTCTGGATTAAAGAACTCCAAGAAGACCGTGGTGATCATTCTTGAAAAAGATTCAAAGGGAGATTGTTTGCGCGCTCATTGCTTGATCACATTCTGCACATTGAAGGTGTTTCTAGTTTGATCAAGAATCTATTTGGCATTCATGGTGTTGCTATGTGTACCTATTATGACTATAGGGGATAAACTCGTGGAGTCTGGTTCACTTTGAGGATTGTTCAAAGTGGTGTTTTGCATATTGCAGGAGAGGGGACATCTTACTCCAAGTCTTCTATATTTTGGTTAAAGGGTTAGAGAGGTGTTTTATATTTTTGACGTGGAGGTCTTCTATAAAAGTCTTGTTGTAAAAACCTTGACCGTTATAGTGCATTTGCTTCCTGGGTTGGAAGGACACTAGATGTAGGCATTGTTGGCCGAACCAGTATAAAAATCAAAAGTTAAATGGGTACCAGCAACCAAAACTTGAATTGTTTTGCAGGATATATAGTAGGTGCAGTATGAACTCAAGGATGGATCACTTTGGAAAAATCAAAATCTTGAGTATCTACAACTGGTAAAATTGTATCAATCTGTTGTATTATGCTTAACTTGATTAGTTGTTGTTGTTTGATTGCATGAATGTATTGTTTGATTGTTTGATTGATTGAATGAGTCTGAAACTCTGTTTTCACGATGATCAGTCGACTACAATTTTAATTCATTCGACTACACACTCTGTATGTTTTAAACTCAGTTTTAGAATATCTCATGACATACATTAGTCAGCTATGTGTTTAAAAAAGTCGACTTTTAAACTTCTGAATTATTGGTTCCCAAATTTGAAATTTTGTTTTGGTGCGAAACTGAAATTAACGATTCCCTCCAAATTTTAACCTTGATGAATACAAATATAAACCTTATGGTTATTAATCACTTCACAAACCCTTACTCTCTGAACCTGAGTTCACTCAACTTCTGAAAGAAAATTGTCATTTTCATTATCCATGGCGTCTAGCTCCACACCGAGACGAAGAATCAAAACTATTGCTACGAAAAATACTAGACGGGTATCTGATTTAAATGGATGGATTAGTGATGACGAAGCTTAATCAAGATATCTTGATTGCTGGAAGAGAAGAAGTCTAGTGATGCACAAATTTCTGCAGTTGAAATTTTTCAAAGACGAAGGGTTCTCGTTTCAAAGGTGGCTGAAGCGCCAAGGTTTGAAGAAATTTATTGAAATGACAAGCCCCTGGTATCCAGATTTGGTGAAAGTTTTCTATTGTAATTTGAAGATTGAAGACGATGTTCTCTGTTCCCGTGTAAAGGGCATTGACATAAAAATGACTAATGAAGTTTGGAGTGTTGTTGGTGGATTAAGGATAGGTGGAGAAAAATGTCATCTAGGGATAAGTGGTTTTCACAAGTTCACTGAATACCAAAACTGCTTGAGGAATGCAGATGACTGTAGAGACTACTCAAATTACAAGAAAGAAGGAATGAAGGTGGAAGAAAGATTAGCCATTTATGTTATTGCCTATATGTTGGAAAACATGTAGGCTTCGTTTTTACACAAAAAGGGGGAGGGGGTGAATTGGTGATGTTTCAAAAACAAAATCTTTTCGCAATCTTTTATCAAAAGTATGAACCTTTTTGAACTTTCTTGAAATAAAAGTAATGAAAATTTATATGCAGCAGAAAAACGTAGTTGACTGTGTAAAAAATTAATTCAACTGGAATTAAAGAGTGTAGGGATAGAGAAAATCAAACACTGATTTTTATACTGGTTCGACCAACAATGCCTACTTCAAGTGTCCTTCCAACCTAGGAAGCAAATGCACTATAATGGTTGTGGTTTTTACAACAAGGAATTTATAGAAGACCTCGCGTCAAATATATAAATCTCCTCTCTAACCCAAAACCAAAATATAGCTGCAATAACCAAAACCAGACTTGTAGCAAGAATCCCCTCTTCTGCAATCTAAAACCATGTCGAACAATCCTCCACGTGAAATCCCTGTATCACAACAAGTCCAATTCCAGCAGTCTTCACAGGATGCCAAGCCTTCACAAAATGCAGCAGTCTTCACAAGATGCCAAGCCTTCAGTGATCAACTCAGAAGCACCTTCTTTGTGCAGTATTTGATCAAGCAATGAGCGCGCAAGCTATCTCCCTTTGAATCTCTCTCAAGAAAGATCACCACCGTCTTCTTGAAGAATTCTTGGAGTTGTTAACACAGAGAATTCAATTTGAAACAAGAATGAAAATTTTAGATCATCAGAAGTCTCTGAACAACTCGTGTTCAGCCAATTTATAGTTTTCTGTCAGTCAGATTGTTTCTCAGTCGAATAGACTACTAATTCAGTCGACTGTATTATTACAGTTATAACAGACAGTCAACATAGTAGCTCTCAGCCAACCAAAATCAACACACATTTAATACAGTTGACCAAGTCATCAATGCTTAACTAACTTTTAAAAATATAGTCGTTGGAGCGCAAAAGCATAACAGAATTCCAAATCAGATCAGAGATACAGTCGTATGTAAACCAGACAAAGTCGACTGAGACATGTAAAAACACTTTGAAATTCTTTTCAACTCAATACATCACTTAGCACTGATTCTCAAAATCTGTACAAAGGTTTTAGCATAGTTGAATCCATTAGTAATGTAGTCGACTGTACTATAACTTTGTCACACAGTTATAAGTTCATGAAAGTTGATAACGGATTAAAATACCGTTATTTGCTATACAATTTTGATATTAAAAGCACACTTTTTCACTTAGAAACTTGCTTGAACTCATGAGTTTTCAGTAAATTGTGTGATTAAAAGAGTTGAGGTTGATTTTAACAGTTTTCTAACAAATTCTCCGCGTTTTGACAAAGATTGAAGCAATACTGGAAGAAGAAGTGAAGAGCCATGAAGATGGAGCTCAAAAGGGGTTAAAAAGGCACCAAGAAGGGAGAAAACCCGAAGCCCAGGAGAAGACCAGGCGATAGGAGCGAAAATCAGCGAAGCTGAATTCACCGCTGGTTGCCCGGGCGACAAACGCCTGAAGCTCAGGCATCCAAAACTAACGCCCAAGCCTCACAGAACCCTTGATTCACGCTTGGGCGAGCTCCCTGTGACGCTTGAGTGTGATTTCATGTGGATCGGGTCCTGATTCTGTTCTGATTTGATTCTTTTGGACCAGGCCGCTCTCTAGGACGCGTCTGATGCTATTTAAAGGACCCTAGGGCTATAGGTTTTGCATCCCTGGAAAAGAAGAGCATAAAAATACACCCTTAGCCAATTATTGGTCTTCCATTCTCTCTTTCTTTCTTCTATTGTTCATAGGTTCCCCCATGTCTATTGATAACGGTTGAAAAACCGTTATTTTCATATGCTATTTTGGACCAAATTACACCCTTTACTGCTTAGAATGAGCTTAGAATCAAGTAAAACTCAATAAATGAGTCAGTCGAGAGTCAAAAGCTGTTTTTAATGATATTATGCTTCTTTTGCATTGTTTTGCAGCAAAATTGATAGAAGTGAAGATTGCGGATGAAGATGAAGGTCATAGCCTCAAGAAAAAGGAAGAAAATCGAAGAAGAGAAGAGTCTAGGGACCGCCCGGCGGTAGACCCCTGACGCCGGGCAGTTTTGCGGCACAAAGGAAACCGCCGGGTGGTGGCGCGATTTAGGGTACACCGCCGAGCGGCAAAGTGTGACGTCGGACGGTGGTCAGATGGGCTTGGGCCTATTTTTCTGTTGCGCTCCTCAGTTATAAGTAGCTCTGTTACGAATTCCAATTCATTATTTTGATAGAGGAGGGCGACCAGACCTACTTTTCACTCTCTGGAGAGGATCTCTTGGATGCTTGGGCTCCTTTTCATCTTTTCTAGAGTTTGCTTTCCATATCGTCCATTATTTTCATCTTGGTTCACCATGACTATGGTGAACTAAACCCTTTTTGTTGTTGGGGAAACAATGTAATCTTTTGATACTCTCTTTTATTGAAACTCATGTTTGATTATATGAATTTCATATGCGTTTATTATCAATTGTTGGGTTCTCATCTATGCTTAATGCTTTTGTCGTTTAACTCATTCGATAACTGTTATTTGCCTTTATTGATACGGGGACATACAATAATGTCATGAACTGGTGAGAAATTCCTTGGTTAAGCAATACCACCTAGGGATAGGGGGGTAGGACGACCAATTGTTTTTGCTTTTGTTTGTAATGCGTTGCTATTTACTAGGGGAGACTAGGGATAGCACGCCGGTAATTAGTAATAGGCCCTTTTCGCTGAGGGATCGGGTTAAGGGGAGGCCAATAAAGTTTGCATGCAATTACATAATAAAGCAATCTAAACAAGAGGAGTAAATAAGAGAGAGAGGATTAAATGAAATTGTAAACCCCCAACAACTGCATTCATCCATTGTCTTAATCTTGTCAATTGAATCACACATTCCATGTTTATTTGCTGTCTTTGCATCAACCACAATTAATTGAATTTTTCTTTCACAAGTCTTACGATTTTGGTTCACACGAACGATAAGGCCTTTCGAGTCTCATGGGAAGAACGATAATGGGTTTTACCATTTTTATTACTTGATACGATATGGTACACTTGGCATTCCGTTAACATCTATGGGGAACTAATTTCTATTTGTTGTTGGGGAATGATGTAACCTTGTAAGCTCTCATGTATTTGAATTGATTCTTAATTCTATATGCTTTAATTCATTATTTGTTAGAGTAATTCATCTGCTTTATTTTTGCTTATACAATAGCATTATCTGTGAGTTGCATGAGTACCGGGAGGTTCCTTTCAATTCAGGTCCTTGTTCAATTACTCCTAAGGGTTATATTGCTGAGGGATGGGGGTATGAGTCTTAGTCGTCTTAACCTCTTGATCTTCAAATCTTTTTACCAGGAATGCTAGGAATTGTATGAACTGGTAATCAGGGACAGGCTTATTTACCGAGGGATCGGGTTTAAGTGTTTTAGTGAGGGACGTTGGCATTAATGAATAAAGAAGAATTCTTATATACATGAGAGGGAACTTGGTGAAATCTAACCCCAACAACATATTCATCTCATATAAATCAACCTTCATTCATCTATGTGCTCTTTTGCCATTGATCAATTTTACTTTGCTTTATTTTATTCTTTTTGCAATACAAAACCATGATCTCTTTTTCCTTATAGTCTTAATTAATCTTGTTTTCACACAACTGTTCAGCGCCGAGAGTCCTCTGGGATACGATACTTGGTCTTACCATTTTATATTACTTGTGCGACTCGGTACACTTGCCGATTTGCCCCAACAAAAGTGCTTGTGGTTTTTCACTTTAAAAATTGTGCAGTAAAATATATGTAATAAAGCATTTCACATTGCATATAAGCATGTAAGCATGTTCCAAAAATATATCAAACAATCAACATAAGAACATACAACACAATACATCAAACATGTTCAGCAGATATAACAATCAGTACAACATAAGAACATGTAATGCAACAACATATGTAATGTTATTAAGCAAAGTGTTGTCATAATAAAAAACTAGATTGATATAGAGTTTTATGATGCACAACCATGATTAATAACTCAACCATGTTTGCACAGTTCAATACAAAACAGAGTAATAGCATATAGCAAAAGATATAGTACAGTTCAATTACTCTGCATTAGCAGCACAATATCAAGCAGATGAAGTATGAGACAAAATAACTATTCTCCCCCTTTCACAAAGCTTTCATATTTTCTCTCATACTCTCATATATCTCTCCCCCTTTGTGCATTAACAAAAAAGGAATGGTCTAAATATATATGCAGATTTGAAAATAGAGATACATCAGAAAGATATGCAAAGTTTAAAATACAATGATGCTCTCACAATCACAATTTAATCACATAACAATGTTAACTCCCCCTGAAATGCAAGCATGTGATGTAAAATGTGTAAAGAGCGATACTCCCCTTGTCATTATTGTTGAGATTGTTGACAACACAAACTCTATATCAAACTAGTTTTTGATTATGACAACACAATGCTTAATAACAATACATATGTTGTTGTATTACATGTTCTTATATTGAACTGATTGTCATATCTGCTGAACATGTTTTGATGTACTGTGATGTATGTTCCTATGTTGATTGTGTGATATATTTGTGGAACATGCTTGTATGATAATGTGCAATATGAACCGGTTGATCAAAAACATTTTATTTCACATTTTTGGAAGTGAAAAATCACAAGCACCTTTATGAACTTATAGTTGTGAGATAAAGTTCTAGTCCAGTCGAATACACCTATAATGGATTCGACTATTCTAAAACTTTTGTATAGATTTTGAGAATCAATGCTCTGTGATGTTTTGAATTGAAAAGAATTTCAAAGTGTTTTTACATGTGTTAGTCGACATTGTCCAATGCACATTCGACTGTGTTATTGATCTGTTTTGGAATTCTGTTATGCTTACACGCTTCAACGACTATATTTTTGAAAGTTAGTTAAGCATTGATGATTTGGTCAACTGTCATGAATGTGTGTCGATTTTTATTGACTGAGAGCCTCTATGTTGATTGTCTGTTGTAACTGTATTAATACAGTCAACTGAATTAGTAGGCTATTCGACTGAGAAACAATCTGACTGACAGAAAACTATAAATTGACTGAACACAAGTTGTTCAGTGACTATTGACGCTCTGACATTTTAATTTCTTGTTTCAGATTGAATTCTCTATGGTAACAACTCCAAGAATTTTCCAAGCAGACGATGGTGATCTATCTTGAGAGAGATTCAAAGGGAGAAGGTTTATGCGTTGACTGTGTGATCATTATCTGCATGAAGAAGGTGCTTCTTGATTGATCTTTGAAGACTTGGCATCCTGTGAAGATTTCTGCGTTGATTGAAGGCTTGGCATCCTATGAAGACTGTTGTGTTAAGGCTTGGCATCCTGTCAACAGTGCTAGTTACACATTGACGATTGTTCGACGTGGGTTCAGATTGGAAAATAGGGGATTCTTGCTACAAGTCTGGTTTTGTTGTGCAACTATATTTTGATTTTGGGTTAGAGAGGAGACTTATATTTTTGCGTGAGACTTCTATAAATTTCTTGTTTTAAAAGCCGCAACCATTATAATGCCTTTTCTTCCTGGATTGGAAGGACACTGGATGTAGGCATTTTTGGCCGAACCAGTATAAAAACTAGTGTTTGATTTCTCTATCGCTGCACTCTTTATTTCAGTCGACTATATCTGTCACGCAGTCAATTACGTTTTTCCGCTGCATAGAAATTTTCATTGCTTTCATTTCAAAAAATATAAAAAAGCTTTATACTTTTGTATAAAGATTGCGAAAAAATTTTGTTTTTAAACTAACACCAATTCACCCCCTCCCTCTTGGTGTAAAATGAAGCCTACCTGTTTCCTAACAATTTGTATCAGAGTTGGTTTTCATAAGATATTTGTGTTACGAAACAGGTTAGCTTCGTTTTACACCAAGAGGGGGAGGGGGTGAATTGGTGTTAGTTCAAAAACAAAATCTTTTCGCAATCTTTGTCTGAAAATTCAAAGCTTTTGATCTTTCCTTGAAATGCAAGTAATGAAAATTCAATGCAGCTGAAAAATGTAGTTGACTGCTAAACAATTAAAGTCGACTGAAAATAAAGAGTGCAGGGATAGAGAAAATCAAACACTGGTTTTTATACTGGTTCGGCCAACAATGCCTACATCTAGTGTCCTTCCAATCTTGGAAGCAAATGCACTATAATGGTTGCGGTTTTTATAACAAGGAATTTATAGAAGCACCACGCAAAAATATAAATCTCCTCTCTAACCCAAAACCAAATATAGTTGCACACACAAAACCAGAATTGCAGCAAGAATCCCCTCTTCTGCAAGCTGCACCCACGTTGAACAATCCTCAATGTGTAACCAACACTCTTCACAAGATGCTAAGCCTATCACAACACGCTTCACAGGTTGCCAAGCTTACCACAACAGACTTCACAGGTTGCCAAGTGATAACGGTCTGAAAACCGTTATTTTCATGGATAAATTTGATATCAAAACACACCCTTTTGGTTTAGAATGAGCTTATAATCAAGTAAAATTCTAAAGTTGTGTCACATGAGAGTCAAAAGCTGTTTTTAGAGATATTATGCTTTTTTTGCATTGTTTTGCAGGGTTTTTGATGAGAATGGAAGATGGAAGTGAAGTAGGAAGGTTATAGACTCAAGAAGAAGAAGAAAATGGAAGAAAAGAAAAGTCTATGGACCGCTTAAGCTCCAAATTCCAACGCTGAGCGGCCTATTCGAGGGGGGAGCTACTATCTGGCGTCTAGGCGGTGACGTTGAGAGTCCAAAACGACAAGAGGTAAACCGCTCAGCGGTCCATTTTGGCGCCTGGGCGGTGGCACGGCTTGGAGGCAAACCGCTGAGCGGTCAACTCTGGCGCCTGGGCGGTTGTCTGTTTTTATATTTTGGATTCTAAGATCTTTTTGTTATCTTTCTGGTCTATAAATAGACGCAGTACGAATCAAAACATATATCCAAATTCTTATTTATTTTATATGCTTGCATATGCTTGATTTATCAATTGTTGGGTTCTTTACCTGTATTTAATGTTTTTACCGTTTAACTCATTCGGTAAATGTTGTTTGTCTTTATTGATACGGGGATGTACAGTAATGTCATGAACTGGGAAGAATTCCTTGATTATGCTAATATCGCCTAGGGATAGGGGTAGGACGATCAATTGTATTTTGCTTCCGTTTATCATGCATTATTAATTAGTAGGGGAGGCTAGGGATAGCAAGCCGGTAATTAGTAATAGGCTCTTTGCACCAAGGGATTGGGTTAAGGATAGACCAAGAAAGTTTGCATGGCAATATGATAAATAAGAAAAGTAAATAAAAAGAGTAGATATGTGAGGGTGGATAAGATGAAATTGTAAACCCCAACAACTCCATTCATCCATATTTTCTTTTAGCCAATGGATTCATTGCATTTGCATGTTTACTTTTGTTTTTACATTCAAAAACTAAAATTGATTTCTTTTCTCAAGTCTTATGCAATTAGTTTACATGAAAGATTAGGCCTTTGAGTCCTTTGGGAGAACGATATTGGGTTTATCAATTATATTACTTGATAACGATCTGGTACACTTGATATTGGGTTTACCAATTATATTTAACACCAAGCCTATCACATTAGACTTCACAGGTTGCCAAGCCTTCAGTCGAATACAACAGTCTTTACAGGATTCCAAACCTATCAAGATCAAACCAGAAGCACCTTCTTTGTGCAGATGTTGATCAAACAATATGCGCGAAAGACTCCTCCCTTTGAATCTCTCTCAAGAAAGATCACTGTCGTCTTCTTGGAGAATTCTTGGAGCTTCTAAGACAGAGAATTCAATCTGAAACAACACAATGAAAATGTTAGATCACAAAAGTTTTTTAGAACAATTCGTGTTTTGACTATTTATAGCTTTCTGTTATTTCATATTACATCTCAGTCGAATAGCCTACTAATACAATCGACTGTATTAAGACATTTATAACAGACAGTCAACATAAGGCTCCTCAGTATACCAAATCAATACCCATTTAAGACAGTTGACCAAGTCAGTCAATCTTAACTAACTTTTGAAAAATATAGTCGTTGGAGCGTGTAGGCATAACAAAATTCCAAATGAAACAGTAATACAGTCGAATGTGTGATCCACACTGTCGACTGACACATGAGAAAACACTTTGAAATTCTTTTCAACTCAAAATCTCACACAACACAGTTTAACAAAGTCTATGCCAAGGTTTTAGCATAGTCGAATCCATTATGAGTGTATTCGACTGAACTAGAACTTTGTCACAACAAATATAAGTTCATAAAGGTGCTTGTGATCTTTTTATTTTCTGAAATGTGCAGTAATCAAAAACATTTTATTTCACATTTCAAGACAAGCATGTTCCACAATAATATCACATAGTCAAGCATAGGAACAAACATTTCAATTCACCAAAACATGTTCAACAGATATGTCAAACAATAAAACACATGAACATGTAATACTGGAACATATGTACTGTTATTGATCAATGTGTTGTCATCATCAAAAACAAGTTTGATATAGAGTTTGTGTTGTCAGCAATCTCAACAATCTCCCCCTTTTTTGATGATGCACAACCATGATTAATAACTCAACCATGTTTGTATAGTTCCACATTTGACTGAGTAAAACAAATATCATAAACAATCACAACAGATCAATTACTCTGTAAATACAACAAAAATATCATCAAACAGATAAATTATGATGCAACAATTCTCCCCATATAGACTTGCTTTCATACACTCATGAATATTTCTCCCCCTTTGTGCATTAACAAAAAAGGAATGCTTTAGATATTTATGCAGTTTTGAAAAAAAAATCAGAGATGCATCATAAAGATATGCATGTTGTAAAACATAGTTGATGCTCTCACAGATCACAAGTTCATCACTAAACATTTTGAAACTCCCCCTGAAATATAGGTGTATGATGAAACATGTGTGGAATGCAGTGATACTCCCCCTGTCATTATGCATGAATTTCAAAAACAGTTTGAGTGGACAATGCAGAATATCACATATTAAGAAACATTTTAAGCACAAATTTGTATCATAGTCATATTATCAGTCCACAAGTAGATGCAATGATACAAATATCAACAATCTCACAATATTATCTCAATGCAGATATAGAATCATGTAAAGAGCAGAGATAATATAAAATCATCAATGATTTAAGCAGTCAGTAAGGATAGAATCAAATTACAGAATTGGAATTGTTAACCAGTTTAGACATAGTTGAATGTTTTAAATCATCAGTTGAATGCATTGCTTTTCCAAATGTTGAAATCCAAATGTAGATGTCCACAGCAATGACCTTCCTACAAAACCTTTCAACAACCTTTTCTAGTTCAAGCATAGTGGTTAAGCAAGAATATTATCATATCATAACAGAAGTCAATATATAAGAATGCATGACAGTGTAAGCATAATTGACTTCAAACAGAGCACAGTCAAATCAATCAAACAGAGTATTAGATTTTATTCAACAAATTAAGTAAATGGATTGATTCAAATAACTAATTTTATTTCCTTGGGTAAAAGATATTACATTGGTGGTGCAAAGACAAGGAAATAAAGACTAAACATGGAAACACACAAAAGATGGCTTGATATGCCATTATACAAGGTAGATACAGGGACAATTGACACTATGCTAGAATGAAGCTATAAGGAATACAGTCATGACATAGGAGTGACGATAAAGACACATGAGGATTGAAAGATCAGAAGGTTTCAAAAGAGTCTTCATCACTTGATTCTTCAGTCAGCAGTTGCAGATTTGCACTATGCATGCTTTCTAGTTTGTTACATTTGTCATGAAGAATCCTAATTTGATTGACAACATATTTGTCAAAGTTTGTTTCTGGGAAGAATTGTGTTCCACCAGCTGTCTCCATCTCTTTCTTCTCTTTAAGGTCTTCCATCATATGTTCACCCATAAATTTCCAACCTTTTATTGTCTTTACTAGTCCAAGAGACACTAGTGAGTCTTTGTCAAACAAATTTGAGGACCCCCATATGCATTTGCGCTTAGTGCAAACATCAACCCTGAGAAGGACAAGTATTTTTCTTATTATACACCCATAAGGCAGATATAAAGATCTTTTCAGTGCACAATACTCCATGTGATCTTTAATCACCTGTAGCCAATTTGTGGAGATGTTGTTCTTGATAGCATAGAGTAGGAAGATGTCCGTTGTGGTCATTCTGTCCTTTTTTATTCTTCCGGGTAAAATGATTTTTGCTAGAATGTGAGCAAGAATCTTGTCCTCTTTTTGTAACCCTTCATGTGCAAATACTTTCTCAATGGTGTATACGCCTGGAAATCATAGCCATTCTTGATATGTCTGTTTCTTGTTCAGCAAGACATTTACTTCTGAAATGGGTAAATGTGAGAATACGCCCTCAGATCGTAAGTTTGTTACAATGTTCCATAGGGTATCATCAATTTGAATGTCCATTCCCTTTAGCCTAGAAAAGATGTCTCCATTTTGTACCCATAAGTTGTGGTAGAACACCTTAACCAAGTCGGGATACCACATTCCTCTCATCTGTAGGAAATCAAATAACCCTTGTGCTTCAAGCCAGAAAGGAAAAGTGAACCCTTCGCCTTTGAACATTTCCAGGTTGATGTTCATAGGAGAGACTACTGCTTTTACAGACCCATTTGTGAACCTCAATCTTTCTTCTTCATCTTTGAACTTGTTTAACGTAATGGATTCACCCATGTTGATTGTTGACCTGCAATCCTCATTCATTGACTTGCTTGAAGAACTCATGACAAGATGATTCTTTGAAACTTTCTTGAAGAATTTTGAGTGAAGTTAGAAGATGACAAGACAGAATGGTTCAGAATAAAGGTGAGACTTTTATAAGGAGGGAAACATGCACGCCTAATAGTATGTGTGAATGGAATATTCAAAAATTTGGATTCCAAAACAAACATAGTCGAATGTATTAATATTGGGAGTTGACTGACTCATAAAAATTATTTCAGCCAAATTCAATCAATCAGACCATTCAACACACAACACAAACAATCAGATTCTTTCCGCAGACCAAGATTCATCAAGGGAAGCTTGAAATCTCTTCGTTCAAGGAAGGAATGGAAGAAACTCTTGGACAGGCTTGGGACAAATTTAAAGGCCTGTTAAGGAAGGACCCAGTTCATGGGTTTGATAAAACTTCTTACTTGCTAGCTTTCCTTGGAGGGCTAAATACTCAGTCTAAGATGATGTTGGATGCCTCAGCTGGAGGCAGTATAAACAGGAAGACAGAAGACGAAGCCTATAATTTGATCAAGGAGATGGCCCTGAATGAAGTTTCCCAAAGTGAGAAGGGCGCACAGAAAGGAGGACTTTTGCATCTTCCTGCTTATGATGTAATGACTGCGCAAAATCATCTTCTTAACCAAAAATGTGACAAGCTAACAAAGGTCCTTTCTGAACTTCCAACAGGGTTAAGAAATATTTCTCAGACTCAACAACTTTGCGACTTATGCGGTGGTGACCACATCAATGGTCAATGTGCTTTCACTGAGGAAATGCAGTAGGATGTCAACTACATGGGATCCCAGTTCCAGTACAAACAAGGTAATTTTAACCAAGGCAATTCTAGCCAAGGTTGGAAGAACCACCCCAGTATTGGACAGAATCAGTATACTTCTTCTGGGTAAGTAGGAAGCTTTCGACAACAACAACCTTCACCTTTATGGCAGCAGGTGAGCGGCTTATTTGATAAATTTTTGAAAGTCTATGAGTCTTAACAAGCAAGTGACCAAGCTAGTTTTAGAGCACTGGAGACACAGATTGGGCAGTTGTCAAAAAGAGTTGACACCGTAGAAAAGAACCAGTTTCGGGCTAACACTGATGTTAACCCCAAGGATGAGTGCAAAGTTGTGATGACAAGAAGTAAAAGGAGGCCAATAGAAGAAATAATTGAAATTGGGAGCAGTGAATATGAAGAGGAGGAGATGATTCATAATAATAAATGTAATGAGCAGAGGAATTGTGAAGAGGAAAACAAGAAAAAGGAAAGGAAACAGGAGAGTCACCAAGAGTCATTCCGAGAAATCTTTAATCATGTGACTGTTATTCCTGGAGTGTTTCCACGAATGCCTGAATATGATAAAAGGGTCAAATACTGTCTTCGTGAGATAAGTGATCTTGATGAGGAGGAAGAAGATCAGGCATGATCTGTTAAACCAAGGAAGAAAGACCATCCACAAAAATTGTAGGATCTAGGAAATTTGGCTCTTCCTTATGTGATTAATAATGTGGATATAGGGAGAGCCATGATTGATTCAGGATCAAGCATTAATCTGATGCCCTTCAGTGATTTCAAGAAGATTAGAGAGTTAAAATTAAAACTAGCTTACACTACCATGACAGTTGCAGATGGATCCATAAAAAAACCTGTTGGTATGGTGGAAGACACAATTGTTCGAATTGAAGAGTTGGAGTTCTTGGTTGATTTCATAGTAGTGGATATGGTAAATGATGGAAGAATTCCATTAATTTTGGGAAGACCGTTTATGAGGACCTCTCAGATGATGATACGTGTCTATGACGGGAGAATAATGTTAAGAGATCAAGACCAAGTGTTAGGCCATAGTGGATCTGAAGGAGAAAAGAAGAGAATAATAAAAAAGATCCAAATATAAAAGGGCTAGAAGAGAAGCCGGAAAAGAAGAAACTACCTCAGGTAATGATCATCTTAATAGTTGTACTATTTTGCAGGCACGTGAGGAGGAAAAGATAGATAAAGGAGAGTCATCTCACTCAAAGGACAAACTATTTCCCGGGGTGTGGCTGTTAGATACAAAAATAGGAAATGGATTGTCAACAGAAAGCTCAAAGAGGAAGGAATGGTTGAAATTAGAAGGCCATGTTCCACTACCATTCGAAAAGTAGACAGACGAAAGCTGAGACGGTGGGATGAGGAAGACTCCAATGTGAAGAAGAAGAGTTGATTGCTGAAAAGCACATTTTGTATTATAAGACAATTTTTATTTTTTTTATTTTTCTGTTGAACATATAATTTTTAAATTTTTGAACAATTTTTGGGTAGCATCTACTAAGGGATTCTAATTTTTGGTATCCACTGAAGGATACCCTGAAGGCACACCTACTAAAGGGTGTTGGAAGAATTGCACTTACTAAAAAGTGCTAAACAGGTTTGGGTCAGGCTTGTGACGTTAAACAAGCGCTACTAGGAGGCAACCTAGATTTTCTCTTCTACTTTTGCATTTTAAATTTTTAGAATAGGTTGAATTCTATTTTCAGTGTGTATGCTTGGCTTGAATACTCTTTCTGAAAATGTTTGACTGAATAATGTGCATGATGAACTTATTCGATGATCATTTGATGTGAATGATTATTGAGTTGTGTTGCATGTATATCCTGTGAAACAGATGTGTCATGAATTATGATTGTGGTCATGATGTTAAGCAGGGTGTATGAATGAATGTGTGTGAGACAACATGTTGTGTGAGGTATTGAGCCCTAGAGTTTTTATTGTTGTATGTATTGTTCACAGTGAAACATGAATGATATTACCTTAATCTTGATGATTGATTGATTTGTATGTGAATGTCATATGATCAAGGCCATGTTTGAAAACCCTTTTCTAGCCAAATTTTCACCCAAAATGCTTCAATGATTATACCCTTTTTGAACCTTAGCTTTAAACAAGATGAGAACCTTTGATTTGAAATTTTTACCTTGAGTCAGGTTGAGCTTAAGTGTATGTTTTGACAAGGTTCAAGTTTGGAGTTGTATGCGGGAGATTAAAAAGTAGTTGAAAAGCATTGAGCTCAAGTTTTGAAAAAGAAAAATGCATGAGAAAATGAAAAGAAAAGAAGAAAAAGGAAGATGAGCTCAATGAAATAGAAAAGGGAAGAAGTTGGGAAATAAGTGTTATTGGTGAGGAAGAGAGTTGTGTTTAAATGTGGAATATTATGGTAGCTCTCTTGACTCAAGGATTTTGTTTTCCAGAAAAACCAATTTTTCTTGTTAGCCTAGCCTCATTACAAGCCTTGGAAAAGTCCTTTTGATGGCATTCGAATGTGAAGATGTTGATTGTTTAAGATGAATGACAATTTTATTTCATGTAAATTGTGAATATTAAAGAGTGGAGTGCTACCCTAAACACTTGAGTAATTGAGTGAAATACTTGCTTGGTGAGAACTTCTAAATTTCATGATTGCATTTTTGTTTAGTGGACTGATCATTCATAATGTGTGATATTTGTTGAGGAAAGTATGAGCTAAATTAAGTAGATAACATGCATGCATCTTGATTTGATTTCATTGATTATCAAAAATTGAGTAGGTCTTATCATGTACTTTAGGAGTGTTGAATCATTGGATGAAATGGTAGAAAGCCAAGCTCTGTTTTGTTTATTGTTTTGTTTTGTTTTGCTTGAGCAAAAGCAAAGTTCTAAGTTTAGGGTTGTGATAACGGTTGCAAAACCGTTATTTTCATATGTTATTTTGGACTAAATTACACCATTTACTGCTTAGAATGAGATTAGAATCAAGTAAAACACCATAAATGAGTTAGTTGAGAGTCAAAAGCTGTTTTTAGCGATATTATGCTTGTTTTGCATTGTTTTGTAGCAAATCTAATAGAAGTGAAGATTGGGGATGAAAATGAAGGTCCTAGACTCAAGAAAAATGAAGAAAACTGAAGAAAAGAAGAATCTAGGGATCGCCCGGCGTCAGGGGTCTACGGTACAAGGGAAAAGAAATCTGAAGACCCCTGACGTCGGGCGGTCCGACGGGAGGAGAAGACACCAGCAGAGGACGCCGAGTGGTAGACCCCTGACTCCGGGCGGTTTTGCGGTACAAGGGAAACCGCCGGGCGGTAGACCCCTGCCGCCGGGCGGTTTTGCGGTACAAGGGAAACCACCGGCGGTAGACCCCTGCCGCCGGGCGGTGGCGCGATTTAGGGTAAATCGTAGGGCGGCAAAGTGTGACGTCGGACGATTGTCAGATGGGCTTGGGCCTGTTTTCTATTGCGCTCCTCAGTTATAAATAGCCCTGTTGCGATTTCCTATTCATTGTTTTGACAGAAGAGGGCGGCTAGACCTAATTTTCACTCTCTAGAGAGGATCTCTTGGATGCTTAGGCTCCTTTTGATCTTTTCTAGGGTTTGTTTTCCATATCTTCCATTAATTTCATCTTGGTTAACTATGACAATGGTGAACTAAACCCTTTTGTTGTTGGGGGAACAATGTAATCTTTTGATACTCTCTTTTATTGAAACTCTTGTTTAATTATATGATTGTCATATGTGTTTATTATCAATTGTTGGGTTCTCATCTGTGCTAAAAGCTTTTATCGTTTAACTCATTCGATAACTGAGATTTTCTTTATTGATATGGGGACGTACAGTAATGTCATGAACTGGTGAGTAATTCCTTGGTTAAGCAATACCACCTAGGGATAGGGGGTAGGACGACCAATTGTTTTTGCTTCTGTTTGTAATGCGTTGCTAGTTACTAGGGGAGGCTAGGGATAGCAAGCCGGTAATTAGTAATAGGTCATTTTCGCCGAGGGATCCGGTTAAGGGGAGGCCAAGAAAGTTTGCATAACAATTAGATAATAAAGCAATTTAAACAAGAGGAGTAAATAAGAAAGAGCGGATTAGATGAAATTGTAAACCCCCAACAACTCCATTCATTCATACTCTTTTCTCGTCAACGGAATCACACATTGCATGTTTATTTTCTGTCTTTGCATTCACCACAATTATTAATTTTTCTCCGCAAGTCTTACGATTTTGATTCACACGAACGATAAGGCCTTTCGAGTCTCATGGGAAAAACGATATTGGGTTTTACCAATTATATTACTTGAAACGATATGGTACGCTTGTCATTCCGTTAACACCGCCTGGGCGCCAAGTAGAGACTTCACCTCGCTTTAGGCGCTCAGCGCTGGAATTTGGCGCTGAGGGATCTGTAAACTCTTCTTTTATTCCTTTTTCTTCTTCCTTTCTTGAGTCTATGACCTTCCTACTTCACTTCCATCCTCAATATTCATCAAAACCCTACAAAACAATGCAAAACAAGTGTAATATCTCTAAAAACAGCTTTTGACTCTCATATAACTCAACTTAAGTTTTTTACTAGATTCTAAGTCATTCTAAGCCATAAAGGGTGTGTTCTTATAACAAATCTATGCATGAAAATAACGGTTTTTAGACCGTTATCAACCATGTGATCATTATCTGCACGAAGAAGGTGCTTCTTGATTGATCTTTGAAGGCTTGGCATCCTGTGAAGACTGATGTGTTAAGGCTTGGCATCCTGTGAAGAGTGCTGACGTTGAGGATTGTTCGACGTTGGTTCAGATTGCAGAAGAGGGGATTCTTGCTGCAAGTCTGGTTTTGTTGTGCAACTATATTTTGGTTTTGGGTTAGAGAGGAGATTTATATTTTTGTGTGAGGCTTCTATAAATCCCTTGTTGTAAAAACCACAACCATTATAGTGCATTTGCTTCCTGGATTGGTAGGACACTGGATGTAGGCATTGTTGGCCAAACCAGTATAAAAGCCAGTGTTTGATTTCTCTATCCCTGCACTCTTTATTTTAGTCGACTAAATCTGGCACGCAGTCAATTATGTTTTTCCGCTGCATAGAAATTTTCAATTCTTGCATTTCAAGAAAGATAAAAAAGCTTTATACTTTTGTATAAAGATTGTGAAAAGATTTTGTTTTTAAACTAACATCAATTCACCTCCCCTCTTAGTTTAAAACAAAGCCTACTTGTTTCCTAACAATTATGCATAAGTAATAAAATCAAATCAAATGCACAATGCAGCATATCACAGATAAATCAACAGTTTAGCACATTTGTTGTATCAAAGACAAGATAACAAACAATTTGGATATGCAATGATACAAACTTCAACAATCTTACAATATTATCTCAATTAATATACTTGCAACAAATAATAGCAGAGATAATAGCATATATGTGTGATTTAAGCAATCAGTAGAGATAAAACCAGATTCCAGATATGGAATTGTTAACCAAGTTATGCACAGTCGAATGCATTAAATCATCAGTCGAAAGCATTGCTTCTGAAATGTTGAATTCCATTTGTAACTTCCAAAGTAATGTCCTTCCTGCAAAACCTTTCAAAAACCTTTTCTAGATCAAGCATTTTGGTTAAGCAAGAATTATAATCGAAATAACAGAAGTCAATATGTAAAAATGTATGACAGAATAAGCATAGTTGACTTCACACAAATCACAAATGAATCAATCAATCAGTGTATCAGGTATTATTCAAACATATTAAAAGCAACTTGATTGATTCAAAATACTGTTCTCATTTCATTTCCTTGAAAAGAATATTATGATAGGATCATAATCAAGGAAAACAAAAAGATAGACTCAAAAAAAGATATGGCATTATAAGCCATTAAAACTAAAGATAAACTAATACTAAGACTTAGTCTATGACTCAAGAGACAACAGGATAAACAGAACTATATTCTGATTCAGACGATTCTTCAATCTTTTTATCAACACTTTTTATACCATTATCAGTATCACCAGTGGATGACTCTTCGAACGCCCTTATCCTGAGTGCATACTCCAATTTCTTGTGAAGGTCAGATAGAGATTTTTGCATCACAGTGAGTTTGTTATCCAATCTGTTAAATCTTCTATCTACATGGCCTTCAAAGATGCTCAATGGATGAAATTTATATCTTGAGGCATCAATGTTTATATGATCCATTTCAATCGTAGATGGAATGTCATCAATCATTATCCACTCATCTCTCAACTCGATTATTCCAACAGAATCTAAGAGAAGAGTTTCCATAACATTACTCTTTTTGCAGTGAATGACCATTTCATTTGTGATGTCTACTTTTTGCATCTTCAATATTCTGCTGATTAGTACTCCATATGGTAGACATAATCCTTTGCTTTTAGTGAACTTCATCATGTGATCACGAATAACAAATACCCAATTTGTTTGAATACCATATGATAATGCACAGATTAGGTATATGTCTTCATCTGTTAGTAAAGAGTGATCATCTTCTCTTGGGAGCAGTATCCAGGTCATTACATATGCGCAAATGCATTCATCCATTAGAATATTTTTGATGATAAAGTCATTAGAACATTTTGAGCGATCAGTTTTCCTTAGCAGAGTTCTGTATAGTCCTTGGCTGTTGTAACCAGCAATTCCATGATGTGAAGACAAACCTTCATATCGAAGTCCAGCAACACTTTCCCAGATGGTATTGTTTATAATAATATCAATTCCTTTGACTCTTGATATTAAGCTGTTTCCTTCCCTTCTCAGATTACAGTAGAATACTTTAACTAAATTTGGGTAACATTCACCTTGTAATTCAACAAACTTCGTCAGGTTGTCTCTGGCGAGCCATTCTTGAAACTTGAAACCCTTATTCTTATAGAATGCAGTATTTATGCATTTGTGCCTCAAAACTTCTTTGAAACCCCATTTACAAATGTAGTTAGTCCTTTGATCAACATCACATAACCATCCAAAAGGATCAACCTCTCTTCTTGCTGACATAGGTCGCTTTCCAGGTCTTGATGAAGAGGCAACTATTTGAGCGGAATGAGGGAAAGGTTTCTCTAGAATCAGAATAAGGGTTTTGTTTATCACAGTGTGTGAGTGCATCAGACTTTCACACCCCTATTTTGAAGAAAGACGGGCCAAAGATTATCATTAAACCCCAAATTTAAATTCTAACGGTCTTAAAAATCAGAAATATAAAACACTTGCAGACCATAGTCGAATTTATTAAAATTGAAGTCAACTGAGATTCGTGAAAATCATTTTCAAACAGTTTCAATCAATCAAACAATTAAGCATACTACACAAACAATCATACAACAACAACCAATCAATATAAACATGATGCAACAAATAGATACAATTTTACCAGTTGTAGACTCTCAAGATTTTTTATGTATTCCATAATTAATTCGTCCTTGAGGTCAATCTGCATCGGCTGTGTATCCTGCAAAAAACCTAAGTTTTGGTTGTTGGTACCCATTTTACTTTAGGTCCATGATTGTTAATCCTTGTTACTTGTTCCTTTGGTATCGAAACATATAATCCTTTAGGAACAACAACATTTCCGTAACAACAACTTCTAACAGTATGACCAACACAATTACAATAGAAACATGCATTTCTAACGGGTTTACTTAAATCAGTAAATTTCCTAGCATTGGTTCTGTTAGATTGAGCTTTGTAACCAATTCCTTGTTTATTAATAGCTCTGCCAGATGATTTTAGAACAACATCTAAATTGTCTCTACCTTGAGTAAACTTAGCTAGCGTGCTAGTCAAGTAACTTATTTTTTCAATATGAGCAGAACAATTTTCACAATCTTTTTCTACTGTAACAGTTTTAATTTCAACATTCTTGGCAGATAGCAAAGCTTCATTTAATTGTTTTTCTAATTTCTCATTATCAGCAACAAGGTTATTAATTCTATACTCATAATCTCTTCTTCCAGAGTTCAATCGATTAACCTTGTATTCTAGTCGCATTGCTTCAGCATGCAGTTCTCTGAATGTCTCTATCAGTTGCTGATATTTCTCTTCTATAGGCAGCTTCTCAAATTCATCATCATTGTCACTTTTAATTCTTGATGTTCCAGCCATGTGACATATGTTGGATTTCTCCTCTTGATCAGCATCTTCATCACTTGAGCTTTCAAAATCTGAGTTCTCCCAAGAAATGTAAGCTCCTTTCCTTTTCAGAATTTTGCCTTGAGGGAATCTTTTCTTGCCTTTCTGTTTTGGTTGTAAGTCAGCACAATCAGGCTTGATGTGACCTTCCTTTCCACATTCATAGCACTAGACAACATTTGTACTAAAGCTCTTCTTTTTGCTTTGACCTGCATGGTTAGATAGTTGACTATCATTTTGCATAAGTCGACTAAACTTTCTTACCATCAAGGTCATCAATTCTTTTTCGTCCATGTTTGTTTCTGTGTTGTTCTTGCTTGAAGCTTTCAGAGCAATGGACTTCTTCTCTTATTCATCCTTTAATCTACCAAGTTCCAACTCATGTTCTCGTAACTTGCCAAACAAGGTAGCCATATTCATAGTTGTAAGATCTTTGGATTCAGAGATTGTTGTGACTTTTGGCTGCCAATTCCTGTTCAGACTTTTCAAAATCTTGATGTTGATCTCTTCCTTATCAAACACCTTACCGGGAGCCATTAGATGATTTACAATGTGAGTGAATCATTTCTGCACATCATAGATGTTTCTTCTAGCCTTCATTTTGAACAATTCATATTCTTGTATCAGGGAGTTCTTTCTTGCTCTCTTGACTTCATTCGTGCCTTCAAGAGTTACCTCTAAGACATCCCACATTTCATTTGCAGATTTGCATTGAGATATCCTGAAAAATTCATCAATTTTCAATGCAGAGGAAATTATATTTCTAGGTTTAACATCATACTGAGCTTTTCTATTTTCATCAGCAGTCCACTCAGTAAAAGGTCTTAAAACAATTTCTTTATCAACAGTTTTTGTAGGCACAAAAGGACCATTCAAAGTAGCATCTAAAATTCCTTTATCTTGCGATTCAAGAAAGATTTGCATTCTAATTTTCCAAAAAAGATAGTTTTCACCAGCAAACAGAGGTGGTCTGTTTGTTGAAGTACCTTCACAAAAAGTTTAAAAACAGGAAGCCATCCCCAAGTTTTATAGTCGAATGAGATAAAAACAGAGTTGACTAAATTTTCAAATATCTTATGAAAACCAGCTCTGGTGTCAATTGTTGGAAAACATGTAGGCTTCATATTTACACCAAGAGGGGGGGTGAATTGGTGATGTTTCAAAAAAAAAATCTTTTTGCAATCTTTTATGAACCTTTTTTAACTTTTTTGAAATGCAAGTAATGAAAATTTATATGCAGCGGAAAAACGTAGTTGACTGCATAAAAGATAAAGTCGACTAGAATTAAAGAGTGCAGGGATAGAGAAAATCAAACACTGATTTTTATACTGGTTCGACCAACAATGCCTACATCTAGTGTCCTTCCAACCCAGGAAGCAAATGCATTATAATGGTTGCGATTTTTACAACAAGGAATTTATAGAAGACCTCACGTCAAAAATATAAATCTCCTCTCTAACCCAAAACCAAAATATAGCTGCAATAACCAAAATCAGACTTGTAGCAAGAATCCCCTCTTCTGCAATTTGAAACCACGTCGAACAATCCTCAACGTGAAACCCCTGTATCACAACTGGTCCAATTCCAGCAGTCTTCACAGGATGCCAAGCCTTCCGTGATAAACTCAGAAGCACCTTCTTTGTGCAGTATTTGATCAAGCAATGAGTGCGCAAGCTATCTCCCTTTGAATCTCTCTCAAGAAAGATCACCACCGTCTTCTTGGAGAATTCTTGGAGTTGTTAACACAAAGAATTCAATATAAAACAAGAATGAAAATGTTAGATCATCAAAAGTCTCTGAACAACTCGTGTTCAGCCAATTAATAGTTTTTTGTCAGTCAGATTGTTTCTTAGTTGAATAGACTACTAATTGAGTCGACTGTATTTGTTGGTATCGGAGGGGGTAATTTTCAAAGAGTTTAGCGCAGCGGATTAAAAACACAGAGAGCGTAAAGCGTATTAGGTCACAGTTGAAACGATTTTGCCCTTTTTTATCAAAGTAATTTTCTTTCAGAAAATTAACCAAACACATGATGTGCGATAAGTAAAATAAGTGTAGGAATAAGAAAAGTTCACACGAGTATTTTTATACTGGTTCGATTCAACAGAATCTACGTCCAGTCATTAATCACTATAAATAGTGATTAATAGTTCCACTAAAAATGGTTTAATAGATTACAATCAAATGAATAGAATTAGAATGAAAAGAACCACTCTACCAACTTGAAGAGAACCACTCCGGCAATCGACCAACGATTTGCAAGCTTCTCCTTTCACAAGACCAGGTAGAGAACCTTGCCAACTTGAAGAGAGTCCGCTTCGACTATCGACACACGATACATAAGCCTCTCCTTTCACAAGACCAGGCAAGGGAACAAAATGAACAGAAGCTCTCAAGAACGTTCCTCTGACAACACAGTGTTCTAAGCTTTCTCAGTTCACCAAAAAGTTGCTTCTGAAGATTTCAAAAACCAATTATATAGCCAAGCACACTAAATGCCAAAGGTCAGCTCCCAACTGCCATGAATAATCGATTATTGTAAGTGATAATCGATTATTCTAGTCCGTTATAGAAATTTCAAAAAGTGATAATCGATTATATGAAGTGATAATCGATTATTCAAGTGTGACTTGTGATAATCGATTATTGCTTCATGATAATCGATTATTGCTTCATGATAATCGATTATTTTAGTTCAAAAGCATCTGATAATCGATTATACCCTAACCATAATCGATTATACCAGTAGAAATTACAATGTTTATCATTTTCCTACTACATTCAAAATCTACAAGTTGCTTTTTAAGTATTCTCCTATTACATTCAAAAAACTACAGTTTGCAGCATCATCAAAACTTTTCTTCAGGTTTTACCAATACTCCCTTATTGGTAACAATATTATTACAGTTATAACATACAGTTAACATAGTAGCTCTCAATCAACCAAAATCAACACACATTTAATACAGTTGACCAAGTCATCAATGCTTAACTAACTTTTAAAAATATAGTCGTTGGAGCGCAAAAGCATAACAGAATTCCAAATCAGATCAGAGATACAATCGAATGTAAACCAAACAAAGTCGACTGCCACATGTAAAAGCACTTTGAAATTCTTTTCAACTCAAAACATCATTTATCACCGATTCTCAAAATCTGTACAAAGGTTTTAGCATAGTCCAATCCATTAGTAATGTAGTTGAATGTACTATAACTTTGTCACACAATTATAAGTTCATGAAAGTGCTTGTGGTTTTTCACTTTAAAAATTGTGCAGTAAAAATATATGTAATAAAGCATTTCACATTGCACATGAGAAGGTAAGCATGTTCCACAAATATATCAAACAATCAACATAGGAACAAACAACACAGTACATCAAACATGTTCAGCCGATATAACAATCAGTACAGCATAAGAAAATGTAATGTAGCAACATATGTACTGTTATTAAGCAAAGTATTGTCATCATCAAAAACTCGATTGATATAGAGTTTGTGTTTTCAACAATCTCAACACTATATACTCATGGCAAGAGGAGACAACTATGCACAGGCCACTACAGAAGCCTTGATGCTATTAAAAGCCCTGAAAAAGAACACTCAGGTGGACTGGCCAGCAGCTATTTCTGACAACATGTTGAAAGTAACCAAGTCAAAATTTGGAAAACTACCTTACTATGTTTTCATCTCAAAAGTACTCATTCACTGTGGTGTGGAATGCATTGGTGAATCCAGTGAACAATATCAACGAACATGCTGCATTGACAAGGCTGTTTTTCACCTGATGCACATGATGAAAACTTCTGAAGGTTGGACATATATAAAGATGAAACTGTGAGGAATGATAATGTTTCATCATCCTCTGGAATCAATCTATAAAGGGAATGAAATGAGTTTGAAAGGATTGTTCTGAGCAAGTTAAATGACATAGAAAGGAAGCTCGATGAGCGGAATGATAGGGCTCAATAAAATGAAGAAAATGTATCTTCTAAAGAAGCAAGCTCTTCTGAAAGCTCTTCACAAGGAAGTGAGGATGAGGAAATTGAAGGGGAAGAGACTGAAGATAGTGAAAGTGATATGATCCTTCAGCATTTTGTTAATAATAAGAGAAAGAAAACTTAAATCTTTTTTTGAAAATCCTATTGTAGTTTTTATTTCTATTGTTTCTTTTAAGTATGGCTTAGAATGCCATTTTTTTTGTTCCTTGTTTTGTGTCTATCCAAATCTATTATCATTTTAACAAGGAAATGAAATTAGTATTGAATCAATTTTCGCTGCTTAATTTGTTTGATTGAATTTTGCTGTGCTGAATGGTTATTGATTCGACTGTGATATGTTAGAAGTCGATTATGCTTGATCTATTACACATCTTTACATATTGACTTCTTTTTTATTACATTTCTTGCATAACTAAAATGCTTGATCTGCAGAAGATCTTTGAAAGGTTTTGCAGGAAAAACATTACTTTGGAAACTACAAGTGGAATTCAACATCATTGGCAAGAAATGTATTCGACTGGGAAATTAATTTAATCGACTGCATCATAACATGGTTATAAATTCCAATTCTGGAATTTGGTTATCTTTCACTGATTAATTACTTTATCTTGATTATTTGCAAATTATCTCTAATCTAATATGATTATGCATATCTTGATTGAGATAATATTGTGAGATTGTTGAAGTTTGTATCATTGCATGACTAAATTGTTTGATATCTTATCTTTGATACAACTCTGTGATATATTGTTTGTATACTCTGCTTATCTGTACTGCATTGTGCATCTGATCTGGTTTTGATATCTATGCATAATGACATGGGGAGTATTACATTCATACACATATTTCTTCACATGCCTGCATTTTAGGGGAAGTTATTTTTTACATGTGAATAAATGTGATTGGGAGAGTATCACTGCATTTCATACATTTGGACATTTTTTTTACTGATGCATCTCTATTTGGAATATCAGCATATAATATCTAGAGCATTCCTTTTTTGTTAATGCAAAAAGGGGGAGAGAATTTATGAAAGCTTTATGAAAGGGTGGGAAGTTTTTTGTCTCATATCTACTAGATATTTTGCTGATTGGTTATGCTACATGCACAGTATTTGAACTGTGTTATATCATTTGTTACTTTGTCTTGTATTTGGTAGTACAAACATGGTTGGTTATTAATTATGGTTGTGCATCATAAAAAAGGGGGAGATTATTGAGATTGTTGACAACATAATATCTATATCACTCTGCTTTTTGATGATGACAACACATTGCTTAATAACACACTTATGTTGTTGTGTTGTTACATGTTCTTATGCTGACTGTTTGATATATCTGTTGAACATGTTTATGTGCTATATTGCTATGTGAATGCATACTTATTAAGCTTGTACTTATTACATCATTTTTGGATGCATTGCACATGTTTTAATGCATGAAAACCACAAGCACTTTTGTGAACTTATAACTGTGTGACAAAGCTACAGTAAAGTCGACTCCAGTATTAATTGATTTGACTATACTAAAATCTTTGTACAAATTTTGAGAATCAGTGTTGTGTGAGATTTTGAGAAGAAAAGAATTTCAAAATGTTTTTACATGTCGAAGTCGACTATGTGTGCCACATATTCGACTGTATTAGTTGTTTGATTTGAAATTATGTTATGCTCATGTACAGTAACGACTATATTTTCAAAAGTTAATTGAGCATTGAATAGTAGGTTAACTGTATTAAATGAGTTTTTAATTTGTTTGACTGAATGTTACCAGTTTGAATGAGCTGTTATAACTATCATAACATAGTCGACTGTATTAGTAGCTTATTTGACTCAGAGAATGTATGTTAAATAGAAATCTATAATTTGACAGAACATGAAGTTGTTCTAAGACTTTTAATGATCTAACATTTTCACATTCTATTTTAGATTGATATCTCTGGATTATAGAGCTCCAAGAATTCTCTAAGAAGACCGTGGTGATCATTCTTGAAAGAGATTCAAAGGGAGATTGTTTGCGCGCTCATTGCTTGATCACATTCTGCACATTGAAGGGGTTTCTGGTTTGATCAAGAATTTGTTTGGCATTCACGGTGTTGTTGTGTGTACCTGTTGTGACTACAGGGGATAGACTCATGGAGTCTGGTTCACTTTGAGAATTGTTCAAATTGGTGTTTTGCAGATTGCAAGAGAGGGGACATCTTGCTGCAAGTCTTGCTGTGTTGTATGCCTATATTTTGGTTAGAGTGTTAGATAGGTGTTTTATATTTTTGATGTGGAGGTCTTCTATAAAAGCCTTGTTGTAAAAACCTTGACCATTATAGTGCACTTGCTTCCTGGGTTGGAAGGACACTGGATGTAGGCATTGTTGGCTTAACCAGTATAAAAACCAGTGTTTGATTTTTCTATCCCTGCTCTTTTATATTCAGTCGACTATATTATCTGTATAGTCAACTACGATTTTCTACTACACACAATTTTCATTACTTGCGATTCAAGAAAGGCTTGTAAAGTTTTCAACTTTGTTTTAAAGATTTCAAAAAGACTCTGATTTTGAAAACTCACCAATTCACCCCCCCTCCCCTATTGGTGTAAAACAAAGCCTACCTGTTTTTCAACACAATGGTTGGGTAAGTAACAAAGCTAGAATAAACAAAAGAAGATCTGAAAATGCTTAAGTGAGTTCTTGGGAGAAAGTTGTTACACAAGAAGATTTTTCTAAGTCAAATGATTGGAATGCAAACACAACAGATCATACTAAATCTAATGAATGGTTTGTTAGGGAAAGTAACAAGTCTGAAATTCAAACAAGTGGATCTAAGAATATTAAATGCTCAAGGGGCCTGAGTAAAAGGAAAGATGATACCCAAAAAGATAATGATGGTTGTGAAGCTGCACTAAAATGAGAAGCTCGTTAGGTCACTCGCTTGTGCTCATCAGGTTATTCCACTAAAATGTAAAGCTCTATTTCTATCTACTAGCCCAATATCTATGAATACATATTGCTCAATTTCTATCTATTACTGCAATATCTGAAATATCAGGTGTGGTAGTTAAATTGAAACCTAGACCGTGAGCACTTAAATAGAAGGACTCAATACAAACAAAGAAGGACTCAGAACTTACCACGATGGTCCGTGAGGCAACTAATAGTTTAGGGCTTCTGCACAACCACAAACTCTCCCTCAACGAAGATGCAACAAGCACGAACTCTCAACAACAGAAAAACTCATGAGAAATAGGTTTAGATTGAAATTACAATGGCTAATGTATAACTACAATGTTGAAATGAAAGTTGAAATGCAATGGTAGCAAGTGCAAGACAAATCTGAATTCATGAGAAAAGTGAAGCAATGCATTGAATGTTAATCCTAGAATGAACAGTGTCATCATATGATGTGCACCAAAATGCAAAAAGCTATGAAAACCAAACCTATAAGAGTTACTAATAAAACACATGTAAGCTAAGACAATCCATTAAACCAATTCCAATTTGGCAGCAAGCATCACTGTAATAACAGATCTAAACAAAACCAATTTCAAATTAGTAGCAAGCATCAGTGGCATTAAGCACCATTATAAGCCAATCCATTAAACCAATTTCAGAACCAAAACAAGAAGACAATCCATTCAACACAAACTTACCTCTAGTAGACCTCTACCGCTAGACCTTCATCGCCATCTTAGGGCTTCTAGACAACCACGAACCCTCCACCACCAATAGCCACCCTGACGTAGGGACCACCGTCACCCAACAACATGTAGAGCCACTAGGGTCATGCACTACCACTAGCCACCAATGTCGCGCCACCGTCATCAGTCACCACTGTCGCGCCACCGGCCACCACTGTCGCCCATCAACCACCACCATCGCGCCTTCATTGTCACACCACCACCGTCGTGCCACCAGTGTTACGCCTAGAACCAGTCGGTGGAGAAGGGATTTCGGAGTAAAGGTAGGCTGAGGGAAGTTGGGGGAGGTTGGTGGAAAGGATTTGTGGAAAACGAAAATGGGGGAAAAGGAAACCAATTTCTGATTTCATAAACTAGAAGAACTTATCGACGACCATCGTCCATTAGTAATGACTGATGACATTTACCGAAGGTATTACCCGTGGATAAACTAAGACAACCATTAATGATGGATATAGCCCGTCGATAAGTACCCATTCTTTACTCTTATAGATGCGTTGGTAAATAAAAATTATCGATGAATCGTTAGCCATTGGTAATAATTCGTTTGTAAGTTTGATAATTTTTGTAGTCTTAAAAGTGTAAAAGTTATTATGATTTAATTTTTAGGAAAATTGTACTTATAAATTTTATATTAAAATGATATTTTTAAAATATTTCAATTGAAGATGCTCTTAAACTGTTGTTTTTAAGATTTTTTTTTCTCACTATTTTTTTAAAATGTAAACACGCCAATTGATTGGATATCTCGATATATACTTAGTCAAATAAATTGAATGAGATTATGTTAGGAAAATGAAAAAGAAATAAAAAAAGTTCTCCAACATAGATATATGAAGAAATAAATATAAAAAAAAATAACTATTTAATTATATTACCTATTAGAAATCTTACATTATTAAAGATAATATAATTTTAGTGTATAAGTAAGTGTAAATCTTATTTTACATGTTAGGTTTGTGAAGTTGAATTAAATTTAAGAAAGTTATTTAAAATTTGTTATAGTAAACTTTATTGTATTGTTTATTGGACTTTTAGTTTCATTATTATATAGTTATCATTGTGATTGTTAAATTAATAATAACAAGAAATATTAAGTAATGCATAAATTAATATTAAAAAATGGATAAATAGTTAGTTTTATATAATAAAGCTTTGTTTGAATGGTAGAGAGAGCAAATAAGAAAAAGGAAAGCAAAAGATAGTGAAAATATAAGATGTTTATTTAGAGATAAAAAAAAGAAAAAAAAGTGAAAAGTTTGTAATTAATTTTATTGATGAAAAAAACTTGTTAGGTGATGTAATGTATGGTTATGAATTGAAATGGAAAGATAAAACAAAAATAATTTGTTTAAAAATATAAATGAATTTCAAATAAATTTCAGTTAAATTTAAAATGTTAACATAAACCTTAATAAATAAAAATTATATTTTAGGATAAAAATATTAAAACAGTTATCATATAATCTTAATAAATAAAAATTTATATTTAAAATCAAATTTAAATTATTTTATATAATTTAATATATCATTTTAATATTTGTATTCTAATTATATTTTAAAACACTAAAGATAGTTTATTTAAAAAAAGTTATTTATTATCATAATTATGGATATAGTATTTATTTAAAAAAACGTTATTTTATTTTATAAATATATATAGTGTTTATTTAAAAAAACGTTATTTATTATTTTGCACATTTTGTAGTAGTATCCTAAAATATGAATCAAATCAGAAAATGACTCATTGAATATAAATGAATGCAAATAAGCTTAAAAGAATGGGTGAAAATATACATATGAAAGTGAGAGCTATGGAAGTTGAACTGTGAATGTGATGAGAATGTTTTAATACACTAAAATATTCAAAATGAATGCTGAAAAAAACTCTAATAAACGCCAAAGCAAAATTTCAATATGCAAACAAGAATTTTCAAATAAGAATAACACCAAGCTTGTTATGCATATGTTTGCAACTTTTGGTCTGAATATTTAAAAATGCATAATCTTAATACCTAAGCATGTTTCATATGATTGTAATGAAATCCAACAATGGTTAATTTATTAGCAGAATAAAAATTCTAATTCTAACTTAAGATAAAACCGTAATAAACAAAATTCTAAAACAAACAATATCTTAAATATATGATAATTAACTCTAATAAATATCATAAAAGAAGAAGGAACAATGCAGAAAATAAATTAAATAGATGCATATTTATTAACTTAGGATATATACAATGGGAATGGTTTCGTTCAATTCTATGCGAGTCTTATATAACGAGTATAAATTTCTTAAAAGTGAAAAAAGTTACTATGATTTAATTTTAAGAAAGTTATATTTATAAAATTTATATTAAAATGATATTTTTAAAATATTTCAATAGATGTTCTTAAACAGATTTTTTTTTTTCTCATTTTTTAAAATGTATACACACCACGTGATTGGGTATCTCGGTCTATAGTCAAATAAATTGAATGAGATTGAGATTAATGTTATAAGAAAATGAAAAAGAGATAAAATAAAACAAGCTTCTCTCCAACATAGATATATAAAGAAATAAATATAAATAAAATAAAAATGTAATTATATATTTATTATAAATCTTATATTAATTAAAAATAATATAATTTTATCGTATATAAATAAGTGTAACTTATATCGTATTAGACTTATCGTTCCACTAGCAGAGTTATCAATGTGATTGAGTTTGTCAAATTATTTTTAAATTAATAATAAGAAGAAATATAAGTAATGCATGATAAATAGTTAGTTTTATATAATAAAGCTTTGTTTGACTTTGAGAGAGAGCAAACAAGAAAAAGGAAAGCAAAAGATAGTGAAAATAAGTGAAAAGTTTATAATTAATTTTATTGATGAAAAAAATAGTTAGTTAGTTAATATAATGAATGGTTAAGAATTGAAATTGAAAGATGAAATCAAAATAATTTGATGTAAAAGAAACATTCCAAAAATATAAATGAATTTTAAATAAAATTCAGTTAAATTTAAAATGTTATCATAAGTTTTAATAAGTAAAAAAAGAGAGTATATTTTGGGATAAAAATATTAAAATAGTTATCATATAATCTTAAAAATAAAAATCTATATTTAAAACCAAAATTTAATTTATTTTATATCATTTTAATATTTGTATTCTAGATATAATAAAAATTTAAAGAGATTTGCTAACTTATGTAACCAACCTCTTAAAATGTACCAAATTTTAGTTGATAAAAAAATCTTTATTCATAAAAAAAGACATACTTTAAATACAGAAATATTTTTTTAAAAAAATTATTTTTAATTTAAAATAAAAAAAAAACCAGAAATTATTCAAATACTTTTAACCTTAAAACTTGTAATATAAAGGTATTTTTATCAACTAAAATTTGGTATAGATTATATAAGTTAATAAACCCCAAATTTAAATATGAATTAGTTAATTATATAAAAAATAATAGATAATTAGTTATTTATTTAATGTATATATAATATACGTAATTATAAATAAAGTATTTATCAAAAAAATAAATTATATAATCTCAATTCTTTATATTTTAAATATTTCCTTATATTTAATTAATTATGGTATCTTTGTATCTGTTTTTTCGAATATCCTTGTTATATAATTAGCACTGTCCATTTCAATATATACGTGTTATTATTTCTGAGAAATGTGAAGTTGAAGAAAAAGATAAGGTATATGTATGATCGAAAGTTCTTGGTATTTTCGTGGTTCTAATGTGATGATATAGAGAATTATAGTGAAAAGATAGATGGCTAGACACTTTTCAAATGGAGGTGAAGAAGGTTTGGTGCTTCATTCTGCACCTATATTTTTGTTTCTCATGATTATTGCTTCTCTTTCTATCATTTCAATCATCATATTTGCTTGCGGAGACGACAACAAAATTACCAAGCGGAGGGGTGGCGGCACTAGTGCAGACACTGGAGACAACAAAATACGAATAAAAATAATAATAAACTAACTAAATATAAAAAATTAAAAAAAATTTTGAAAATTTTGTAATTAATATTACATTTTTTATATTAATAAATTCGTTCATTTCCATGAACAAAGGCATTTAAAGATAAGGTATATGTATGATCGAAATTTCTTGGTATTTTCGTGGTTCTAAAGTCTCATACCATTGACTTGTCAAAGATGCATAATTCCAAATTTATAAAGCATTATATAGCAAAGACGCATTTACGAAAATGTGATGAAATAGAGATTTATAGTGAAAAGTTACATGGCTAGACACTTTTCAAATGGAGGTGAAGAAGGTTTGGTGCTTCATTCTGCACCTATATTTTTGTTTCTCATGATTATTGCTTCTCTTTCTATCATTTCAATCATCATATTTGCTTGCGGAGACGACAACAAAATTACCAAGCGGAGGGGTGGCGGCGCTAGTGCAGACACTGGAGACGGTGTTGGTGGCGTCGATGTCGCTGATGGTGTAGGGGGGTGGCACAGATATGGATAGAGAGTTTGATGTTGCTAATGGTGGTAAGGGAATTGATGGTGAAGAAGGTTTGGTGCTTCACACCTGCATCTATATTTTTGTTTTCTATGATTATTGCTTCTCTTTCTATTGTTTCAATCATCATGCTGGATGTGGTGGTGGATGTTGCGCTGGCGGTTAACAGTAAGGAATAATATACAAAAGTTCATGGAGTTTGTCTGCGGTAGAAATAATTGTATTAGTTAAGATGTAAAACAAGTTTGTGTTTGAAAAATAATACTTTTCCATTTTAGAATTTTTCTACAAATTTAGTGTACCTTTTTGTATCACTGTATCGATAAGGAAGTCACAAAACCTAAATTGTTTACCAATCATTCCATATGAATTTTTCAATCATGAGTTTAAAGAAAAATTGTGCCTTCTTTATCAATTTGGGAATAAAATTTGAAAGTGTTAGCAAACTTTTTTGAATAAAGAAAATATGCAATTAATTCTTAGAATATCGTAAATATAGATAGTTTTAATTTATTAAAGAACTATATACAAATATTTTAAATAGATTTATATATAATTTTAATTGATTATATAAAAAATTTGGACAATAATATAAGGGGTTGAAATTCCTATTAGTTAAATATATTTATTTTTTCTTGATCCATTAAACATATTTATAAAGTATATAGATAATTCATTTAATTTTGTTATGAAAAATTAATAAAGTTAAATAACATATCTCAATTTAAAAGTTTAAAATAATAATTTATGAATAATAAATTTATGAATTTTTTTATTATATACTTTTTTTTTTCTTTTTTTGTGTATGACTTCAATGTGAATTTTATTTGAATTAGTCCAATATTTTCACATTTTAGTTACACTTTAAGTTTCTTCTGTCTTGTTTAAGACTTTATCATAATGTAATATTTATATTTTTATTCAATGTAATAATTTTTTTTCTTTAAGAAATTAATAAATAGATTATAGTTAATAATTATATAAAACTACATATAATAATATACATATATATATATATATATATATGTATATTTATTTATTTATATATATATATATATATATATATATATATATATAATTTAATAACATATCAGATAAAAATATTAATTTAAATATAATAAAATGATAATATATTAAATTATCTAATAAAATATACACTAGTGCAGCGGGGGGCTTTTGCCGCGGTTATTTTTCACTATAGGTCGCGGTTTACGAACCGCGGCATATCCAGCCGCGGTAGTAAGTCAGAGACTTTAGGCCGCGGTTATAACCGCGGTATATAAGTTCAGTAATATGCCGCGGTTTTCCAAAGAACCGCTACCTATGTCCTTTTTTTTAAAAAAAAAAAACAATTTTCTACTATATGCCGCGGTTCAACCGCAGCAGAAAGTGCAACTATAGGCCGCAGTTAGTGCAAGAACCGCGGCCATATGTCTTTTTTTTAAAAAAAAAAAATTAAAACGAAATAGCATATGCCGCGGTTAGTGCAAGAACCGCGGCCATATGTCTATTATATGCCGCGGTTAAGGTCACAATCGCGGCATATTCCCCTGCAGTTTTTTAAAATTGCAGGTCTGTTTTTGTGATATCCACTACCACAAAAACAGACCTGCATATAAAAACATGTACAGAAATTCAATTTCAACATAACAAATACATGTTCAAATGCATTTCAACATCAAATAAAGTACAGAGTCTAAGAAAATATAATCTAATCAAATGCAATGTTTAAATCTAAGAGCTATTGTATAATCTAATTATAGACTTCGCAGCAGCCTTCCTAATGAATAGTAGTGGCTTCTCAGGAACTGGTGTAGTAGTCTTGAATCTCTGCAAAAGACAATTCATATTAATTAGTGTATATGAATTCAACATTTGGGAAAAAATCAAAATTTGTTAAAGTTAAATATTACCGTTTCCCAGCTCCTTGTGATGTGAGAACGAACAATATGGGTCATCCAATACATTACATAGTATCCGCACTCATATGACCCATTTTGTCTGTTACACTACAATATATCATCACAGTTGATAATAGTTAGTGACTAACATTAAAATAAAACAAGTATAACAAAGTATGGGTTTAGCATATGTCAAACCTTGAGAGAAATCCAAGTAATCTTTCTACTGTTAGCAATTGATCTCCCACCCATCATCATAGTTGCTGGAATAGAACTGTTTATAAAAAAAGGTTTTAGCATTCATTTATATAACAAAGAAAGTCCAAACATTGATGTTCTTACCAATCAATTGCTTGTTTGAGTTGTGGGGGAGGAGGCCTGTGCAATGAACAGAACCACAAAGCAGTGTTGTCTTGCATAGACATAACAAGAAGTTGCCAATGGCGCCTGAAATTCATAATAACGTAATTATTAAATAATAAAATCACATATGGAACTTTATTATGTTAACAAAGTTCACTTACCCGGATATATAAGGCAACAAGTATATTTTCTTGCGGCTTGCAAAACTTCTTATCAGATTCATGTTGATCTGCTCAAAATCATTTGATTCATGAATTAATTGGGGATCAACGAATCCATAATCATCTGAACGCCCCAACTTGTTACTGACCCCAGACATATACCTGAAATCAAAAATTAACTTTGATATAAGGATACTTGATATATAAATCAATTTTATATATAAATAATTGCCCATAGACTTACATGATCCATAGTTGAATAATTGAAATATTCAACTCTTGTGTTCCCGACGCAAGCTCACGGACATCTTGGCTATGAAGGTATATTGGGACCTCAGAGCCTCTCCCAAATACATTAGCATCGTACTCAACCTCCAAAGGCTTATCATCAAGGATGTCAACAAGTGGATGCAATGAAGCAAGAGGATCTTCCTCAGATAGAGGAATCTTCTCCTGTGCCTGCGTCTGCGTCTGTTGTTACATGAAAAGATACGATAAGTAATATAGAGCATTAAAAACCTTTAAAATTGAGAAGTGTAAAGAAGAATTTCATACCGAGGGGTCAGAAACTGGTTTAACCAAAAATTTAGGCCAACTGATAAACGACTTATATGCTTGTTCCACAGTGAAAATCTCTTCCGTGGACAGAGGAACCATGGCATCTGGTACGATCATTTCATCCACTGAGACCTTCACCTCATCCTCTAATAATTGCATACCATGACATACAGTCGCTGTCCTAAACTCTGTTCCTCGAGCTACCAGCACCATCTCAGTATCATCTAAAATGTATAGCAGACATGGACTACCATCGTCCATGTCATCCTCTGGGATGGCTGATGCGGAACAACTTCCTTTCCCGCTTCTTCCTGTTAGAGTAAATGTTAGATTATACAAAAGATAGAAATAATTGCACATAAATGTTTATTAGGTTTACCTGTGGGAGGGGCAGGGATAACATGTTCCTCTATAGGAGATGGCACCGCGCGCATGTTCTAAAACTGCTCCTGGAACATGCTTTGGAATTCAGCCCTCATCTCTGATCTAACCTCGGCCCTGATCTCCTCTCTAAGGTCTTCTCGGACCTTTTTTGTGATCTCTTCTGTCATCCATTGTGTATCGTTGTATGAATATGAATGATGACGAGAAGAGCTCCCAAAATAATCTTTAATTCCTACTCCAGAACCTGCAGCACGTACACGTCCAGGGTGCTCAGGTCGTCCAGTCGCAGCAGCAAGAATATCCTGGCGACCCTCTGGAGTGAATTGGCCTTGGGAGCTCTGCTCAACCAAGCCGTCCTGTAACATTACAAAACACCATTATTCTTAAAATAGTTTAATGTAGTATGTATAATGAGAATACTTATTATTTTAGGAAGAGTGATAACTTACAATTCTTTCAGAAATCTCTCGTGCAGTTTCGGAAGAGTAGGTGCCCGATGGTCGCATACGGGCCAACTTCCATTTCTCATGTCTAGACGGTGGAGAAGGAGGCTGAGGAGGGCTACCACCCTGAGTTGGTGGTCTAGCATCTGCCTTTTGCTTGAGGAGTTTCTCCTCAAGCTTCCTATACCCACCACGAGATAATAGGTGGGGGTTTTTGTTATGAGCACTTGTTCCTTGTGCTTTGCTTCTAATTGCCTGTCACACACACATGAATTAATTAGTTCATATGATATATATTTGTTAATGAGGAATTGAATAATATCAACTATACTAACCTGCCATTCCTTTGACAACCGACTCTCTTTAAAAAGCCGCCAAGTCTCCTCATCAATGGACTTATATGTTCTACATGGAGTCTTATGTTTAAGGTGTCCATAGATGTATCTTGATGTCAACTTGCTTTTAAAGTTCCTGAAATTTTCTGCAACAGTTGACAAACACTTATTTCTAAGTGTTGCGACATTTGGAATGTCAAAAGTCACCTGAAATAAACATAATAAAGTTGTATTAGTTCAAAATTATCAATATAAACAAATTTTAATTCAAATGCTATTAATTAACTTACCAATATATCGTTCCAAATAACGTTCCGATCAACCTCGGACACATGATCAAAAGATGGAACGAGAATGCTAATTTTATCACGTGCCACCACTCCAAGGTATGATCGGAAGTCATCTGCATAGCGGCCAGTTGCCACACCCGTGGTGACATTCACGTTCACCGGAGTTCTTTCACCACTTTGTTTCCTGAGCAATAGTTGTTTCATCCTAGTGGGTCCTCTAGTGGATCTGGTTGGGGGAGCCTCATCCCCTGAAGACTGTGAATGATCAGCCATATATCTGTCAACATAAATAACAACATTAAATATTAATAAAAGACTTATGTAATATCATATAAATTAACAAAACATGTAATAGTAATCATAGAAATTCATACATAAAGATATGGATTCATCATATGTATATTCCCTCATCATGATCTGACCGAATTGCATGTACATCGTCGTCAACTAGAGATTGGTCATCCAAATTTGTTGTACTTTGAAATGAATGGTTGTCATGAATATGAATATTAATCAGATTGTCTTCGTTAACTTCAATAAGTTTTTTGCCTTGAAGAGCAACATACCAATGGTCAGACGCAGGATCTTTGACATAGAAAACCTGCGATGCTTGATGTACCATGATAAACGGTTCGTCTCGGTAACCCACCTTTCGAAAATCAACTAGTGTCATACCCGATTCATCTACTTTCACACCACTCTTATTGTCAAACCACTTACATTTAAACAATGGAACAAAAAACTTGGTGTAATCAACCTCCCATATCTCTTCTATTATACCATAATATCTCATTGATCCAAGTACAGGAGATTGATCTTTTGATGTGGAAAATTGAAGTGACTCAGCTTCTAAACTGACTCCACTATTTTGTACTGTGCTTTTATCATCCAATTTCTTCGTATAGAATGTGCAATTATTGACTTCATAACCTTGACAACACACGACATCAAACTTCAAACCATTTGCAAGCCACAATAAAGTTTCAGAAGGATGTGGCTCTTTGTCAATTTCAGATTTGAACCAAGACATAAATGTTTTGTTATGCTCCATCAATTGCCATTTCTCTGATTGTCTTGGATTTTTATTCTTAACAATGGCTTTGTGTGATTCCAAAAAAGGGATCACCTCATCTGTGTTGTTCAATATATAAAGATGCGCTTGCAACAATTCATCGCGATCTTTTGTCACCACATTCACACCTCGGATGCTTTTACTTGTAGAAAATTTATTCAACCATGATGTGCGAGGAACTCCTATTGGATTCGTTGATGTCATGTAATCTGAACAAAACTCGATACTTTCTTCAGCAATATACCTTTCAATCATCGAACCTTCAGGACGATATGAATTTTTAACGTACCCTTTCAAAATCTTCATATAACGCTCAATAGGATACATCCATCTTAAGTATACCGGCCCGCACAACTTGATTTCTCTAACCAAATGAACAAGTAAATGTACCATGATGTCAAAAAAAGATGGAGGGAAAAACATCTCTAGTTGACACAAGATGATAACAATCTCGCCTTGATGTTCATCCAACTTTGTAGGATCGATGGCTTTACTACATATTGACGAGAAAAATGAACACAACCTGGTGTGCCTAACATTTTTGGGCAAAATTCCACGAATAGCCACCGGTAACAACTGTTGCATTAAGACGTGACAATCGTGAGACTTCATGCCAACAAGCTTTAAGTCCTGCATCGACACTAAACTCTTGATATTTGAAGAGTATCCTTGTGGTACTTTGATACTCTTTAAACAAACACAAAAACTTATCTTCTCTTGTCTAGACATTGTGTAACATGCAGGGGGCAAATAAGTACGTTTACCAACCTCCTTGGGTGCTAACTCTTCTCGGATATTCATGTCAACCAAATCCAAATGAGCATTCACTCCATCTTTTGTCTTTCCCTGAATGTTGAGTAGTGTACCAATCAAGCTATCACACACATTCTTTTCTACATGCATCACATCTATGCAATGTCGAACATCTAACTTTGACCAATATGGAAGATCAAAGAATATTGATTTCTTCTTCCAAGGGGTCGTTACAGATGACTTCTTGGATGTTTTCCCAAATACATGATGTATTTTATTAACTTTTTCAAGAACTTGAAGGCCAGTAAGTGGATTTGGTGCTTCGTCCCTCTCTTGATCTCCATTGAATGCTTTTTTTAACCTTCGATATGGATGATTACGTTTTAGAAATCTCCGATGACGCAGATACACCGTCTTTCTTCCATGTTTCAATTGATGAGCTCCAGTGTTTTCTTCACATATAGGACACGCTTTATGACCCTTCACACTGTATCCTGATAAATTACCATAAGCAGGAAAGTCATTAATGGTGCAAAATAACATTGCACGCATCATAAAAGTCTCTGAAGCAAATGCATCAAATATTTCAACCTCATCAACCCACAAAACCTTCAAGTCTTCAACTAGTGGGCTTAGATAAACATCTATGTCATTCTCAGGCTGCTTTGGACCAGATATCATCATAGACAACATCATGTACTTCCTCTTCATGCACAATGCAGGAGATAAGTTGTAAATTATCAATATAACTGGCCAACAACTGTGATTGGTACTCAGATTACCAAATGGGTTCATTCCATCAGTGGCTAAACCAATTCTAAGATTTCTACACTCTTTACCAAATTCGGGGAATTGTCGATCAATATTTTTCCATTGCTTTGAATCGGCTGGATGACGAAGCAACCCGTCAATTTTTCTTTCATCTGCATGCCATCTAAGGTTTTTAGCATCTTTGGGATTCGCAAACAAACGCTTAAGTCTGGGAACTATTGGTAGGTACCAAACTACTTTCAAAGCATATCCATTTTTTTCAATCTGACCATCATCTTCACTATTGTTTTTTGACTTGTATCGTGATAAGCCACATTTTGGACACTTTGTCAAAAATTCAAATTCTTTCCTATATAAAATGCAGTCATTCGGACAAGCATGTATCCTTTTATACTCCATACCCATTGGACAAAGAATTTTCTTCGCATCATAATTACGAGTTGGCAGTGTATTTCCATCTGGCAGCATTTCATTCAACAACGTCAACAATTCTGTAAAGCTCTTATCAGTCCATCCATTGCTCGCCTTCAAATTCACGAGCCTTAACACAACTGACAAACGTGTGAACTTAGTTGAACCGACATACAAAGGTGTTTCAGCATCAGTCGACATCGTCTCATAAACATGAGCTTTGGCAAAATTTTCTGCGCCAACATCGCGGATCATGTCCTCTAATTTGTCTTCATCCGGTTGATCTTCTTCCATGGTGGAATTTGTAACATTTTCAGTTTGCGAGTCAATCGGAAAGTGTATTTCTTCGCCGTGCCATATCCATGTTGTATAGCATCTTAGGAAACCATCACAGATAATATGTTCTCTAATTTGAGTTGCGTTCAACTTTCTCCCATTCAAACAGTTTATACAAGGACATCTAAACTTCACTTCATCGTCACTTCTCCCCTCATTACGTTGCGCAAATTGTATAAATTCCTCTACACCTCTCTCGTACTCAGCACTAATACGTGGTAAATTAATCCAATTTCGATCCATATTCCTAAATTTGACGAAATTACAATTATACAATTTTGTGTATAAAATTATAAATTCAATCATACAATCAATTCGGTCATACAATCAATTCAGTCATACAATCATACGATCATACAATTAATAATAAGCATTCAAATGATCAATTCTTTATTATTCAAAATTTTAAAATTTTAAAAGATTCATTATTTGAAAAATTTTAAATATAAACATGTTATTATTATTACTTTTCAATTCCTATTATAAATGATATTTTTTACCATCAAAACTTTTTATCTCAAAAGAAATATAGTCACAATTAATATATTTTGTAAAAACCCATAAACCAAAACTCAACATGCACAACATCATACCCATGAATTGCTATTGAAATGTAATCGCATAAATCAAAAGGAATTGCATAAAACCAAAAATCAATTGCAAGAACATTTCATCCACCAATCAATCAGGTTAAGCAAAACGGAAAAATCAATCGCATAAAACAAATATTGATATCAAACCTGGTTGGCGCGGCGGAGAAGAAGAGTCACGGCGGAGGTACGGCGGAGAAGCACGGGTGCGCGAGATGGCTAGCGTTTTCAGGCGTGGAGGAACGTTGGAGGCACCACGGTGGAAAACGGTGGAGGCAGAGACGAAGAGAGGCACCACGGTGGAGGAACGGTGGAGGCAAAGACGGCGCAAGGCAGAAGGAGGCACCACGGCGGAAGGCGCAGCTTGCTGTTTTCGCGTGGAGGCAGAGTGAAAATTACAGAATCGCGTGGAAGAAGATGAAACTGTTCACTGTTTTTTAACCTTCAGAAAAGAATCTGCCGCGGTTCTACACTTAACTGCGGCATAAAGAGGCCATAGGCCGCGGTTCTATACTTAACCGCGGCCTATTCATTTAAAAAAAAATCCATAATGGCAGTTTTGAAATTTTTTTTTAATTGATATGCCGCGGTTCAGCGCCCAACCGCGGCATATCCTCTGAAAATTTTAAAAGTTACTCAGATTAGGGAATATGCCGCAGTTGGGTGGGGAACCGCGGCCTATTCCCCAACGTTCAGAATTCACCCAACTGCCTCCCAACTGCCTTTTGGGGAAAGACAGCAGGTGGCAGGGGGAATATGCCGCGGTTGGTCAGAGAACCGCGGCATATGCCCCCTGTAAACTGCTGACATTCCCATCAGTCAGCACCTGAAGTAAATTGACTGATGGGGAATATGCCGCGGTTGCCCACCCAACCGCGGCATATGCCCTTGTCAATTTATTGCAGGTGCTGACTGATGGGAATGTCAGCAGTTTGCATGGGGCATATGCCGCGGTTCTCTGACCAACCGCGGCATATTCCCCCTGCCACCTGTTGTCTTTCCCCAAAAGGCAGTTGGGAGGCAGTTGGGGGAATTCTGAACGTTGGGGAATAGGCCGCGGTTCCCCACCCAACCGCGGCATATTCACCCTGTCAATTTATTGCAGGTCTGACTAATGGGGAATGTCAGCAGTTTGCAGGGGGAATATGCCGCGGTTGCCCACCCAACCGCGGCATATTCCCCCTGTCAATTTATTGCAGGGGTCCCGTCAGTAGGTGGCAGGGGGAATAGGCTGCGGTTCCCCACCCAACCGCGGCATATTCCCCTGTCATTAAATATTTTTGTCTGACGTGGAGTCAAAGGGGTTGGTTGACTTGGGTATATGACGCGGTTCCCCACACAACCGCGGCATATAAGTTCAATTTATTTACAGAACTGCCATCGTGCAGCATTATGCTGCGGTTTCTGGTGAACCGTGGCATAATGTGCGCTGTATAAAGACAATTTTTTACTAGTGATATAATATCATATACATATATAAATCATATTGTTTATAAAAATTAATTAAAGAATTATATTAGGTTAAACCCACTTTAGAGAGGCTTTGGTGACACTTCAATAATTATGATTGAAAATTATTTAGGAAATATATCTTTTATTTTCTGACATTAAAAATACTGAAAAATTGAATTAAAATTCTAAGTTATCATAAAGTTAAATAATTTTAATTATATTTGTGTCAATAACTAGTAATTAAAAAATATATTAAAATAAGATTTGAATATCTTTTTTCTCTATATATCTCATCGTGATTATTACTTTCGAGGCTTTTTTTCTTAATAATACAGATAAGCATCGTTGTTGATGGTGATTAAAGATTATGTAATTGTTTGATATTATTTGTTCATGTGCTTAGTAAAGTTGCGATATACATGAGGAGAAAAGAGAAACTCTATCTTACCTTACCGCCTATAAAAAATAGTCTAATAATTATATTAATTAATCCATAAATTGTTCAAGATCGACTTTTTTTAATTGATATATAAATTTAATAAAATACATGTGAATAGAGGTGCTTAGAATTACAGTCATCATTAGAATAGTATTAGAATGTGAAACTGGAGTACTAGAGTTTCTTCCATAAAATACAGAGAATTTAAAAAACTTAGAACATAATAAAGTTTCTTCAAAATATCCTAGGACGAGAGAATTAAAGCCTACAGAACTAGGCAGCAGCATTGTCATCCCCACCAAGAGTTGTTTTCAAAGTATCCTCCTCGCCATCTGTTCTCATCCAAGTGGATGATCATCGCAAAGGAAACAGACGCAAACATGGCACAAACACAAGCAATTGCAAGGGTGAGCTAATTATATATAAAGCATACAATTAATAGTATGAGATATACAACAATAAACCACATTCAAGTAGGGTAAAACACACACAACCTAACATTATATTCTAGACTTGACTCGTCCGGACTTTAGAATGATAGTCGAGCTAAGGCGGGCCATGCACCAGTGGTGGCTTGTGATACTTGGGCACCCCCGCCCGGGGCTCCCTCGCCCTGCCACAATCATGAGGTTAGTCTGTTCCGCGCCCTGGAGCTGCTGGAAGCCTCCAAGACTAAGACCTCCTGTTACTCCTCACCACATGGTCCAATCCTCTCTACGTGAGAAGAAAGGTCATTGGAGCGTCAGGAAGACCCCCAAGACTGAGCTTCTACTTTCATTCTAAAACACTGAGAATCTCACCAAGAGATTTGGTACTATGAAACTACCACAAACAACCTTGAAATCATATTTCGTTCTCTCCCAAGTCATATACCTTTGAACTATTCCATGTACCACCGTGAACTCATATTTCAAACCACATCCTTTTGAATCACAACCAACATACATAGTAAACTTTCAAAGATAAGGCCATATACAGTAAAACATGCTTCATAAACAAAGTAACAACCACTTAGTCAAGAACATAGCAAAGCTAAATAAACAACTTCACTTTAGACATTTCGCAGAGCGCACACGGTTAGCAGAGAGAAATTGAAGAGTTTCGCATAGCGCATCAACCTGTCGCATAGCGAAACTGGGATGTTAGGCATAACGCACAAAATTACGCCTTGCGAATTAATCTGGCGGAGGCACCAGGCCAACGCCAGTCGCACAACACCCCTTACTAGCCCTGTGATTTAACTTGAATATTTGACAGACCCTAGGTCTCTCGCACAACACACCTGGGCCGCATAACAAGAGAGACTAACAGAGAGCTCCTCCCTAGAGCGACTCGCTATTCGAAACAATCCGCATAGCGAGTCTGCAAGATCTACAGAACACCAATTCTGCATAATCATGCAACTCATGCCCCTCTAACCAATTCCAAGCCCCCAACCTAACTTCTAACACCCCAATTTTGTGATAAGCACCTATTTAAACTTGTCTAGATGGATTTTAATAAGTATACAATTATTATAAAGATGTTTAGGCTTGAGATCAACACTCAATCTCATGACATAGGGGCTCCAATTCAATTCTACTCAATCCATTAAGTTTTTTACTAGTTTTATGATCCTAATAGGTCTCCATTGACTTGTCTAGACTACCTAAACAAACCAAATGCACAAAATTCTCCTACTGCACAAGATCACTCCCTCACTTCCCATAATCAGCCCAACATGTTTCTTAATTTCCAAACCGTATATCCAATTACTATTTTCAATAGAGATCCCACCCTTCCCTCAATTCTCCTTACACCCCAATTGGTCATCGGAGAGGAACCAGATGTCTGAACGCATCAGACTCACCTTCGGCGCCAGCACATATGACTAGTCACAACTGATTGGACCAGGTCAGGGCTGCTCTATGATCAGGGATGTGCCAACTCAAAGAGAAAGAAATGATTGCCTAAATAGGCTAAGAGTACACAAGCATAAGCAAGGCACACACACAACCTATAGGATTTCTAAGGATGGAAACTGCTCTGATACCATAAATGAGACGTCCTAAATTTTATAGGAAAGACACACATAATAAAGACGTCCTCATGCATAATAATTGAAAGCAGTTAGAGAATAATAGAGGTGCTTAGGATTACAGTCATCCTTAGAATAGTACTAGAATGTGAAGCTGGAGTACTAGAGTTTCTCCCATAAAATACAGAGAATTTAAAAAACTTAGAACATAATAAAGTTTCTTCAAAATATCCTAGGACAAGAGAATTAAAGCCTATAGAACTAGGCAGCAACGTTGTCGTCCCCATCAAGAGTTGTTTCCAAAGTATCCTCCTCGCCATCTGCTCCTTTCCAAGTGGATTATCATCGCAAAGGAAACAGACGCAAACATGGCACAAACACAAGCAATTAAAAGGGTGAACTAATTATATATAAATCATACAATTAACAGTATGAGATATACAAGAATAAACTTCCTTTAAGCAGGGTAAAACACACACAACCTAACATGTTATATTCTAGACTTGACTCGTCCAAACTTTAGAATTCTAGTCGAGCTATGGCGAGCCATGCACTCGTGGTGGCTTATGATACTTGGGCTCCCCTGCCCTGCCACACTCACGAGGTTAGTCTGTTCCGTGCCCTGGAGCATGTTGGACGCGTCCAAGACTAAGACCTCCTGCTACTCCTCACCACATGGTCCAATCCTCTCTACGTGAAAAGAAAGGTCATTGGAGCGTCAGGAAGACCCCAAAGACTGAGCTCCTACTTTCATTCTAAAACACTAAGAATCTCACCAAGAGATTCGGTACTATGAAACTACCACAAACAACCTTGAAATCATATTTCGTTCTTTCCCAAGTCATATACCTTTGAACTATTCCATGTACCACCGTGAACTCATATTTCAAACCACATCCTTTTGAATCACAACCAACATACATAGTATACTTCCAAAGATAAGGCCATATACAGTAAAACGTGCTCCATAAACAAAGTAACAACCACTTAGTCAAGAATATAGCAAAGCTAAATAAACAACTTCACTCTGGACATTTCGCAGAGTGCACACGGTTAGCAAAGCAAAATTGGAGAGTTTCGCATAGCGCACCACCCGTCGCATAGCGAAACTGGGATGTTAGGCATAGCGCACAAAATTTCCCGTTGCGAATTAATCTGGCAGAGGCACCAGGCCAACACCAATCGCACAACACCCCTTACTCGCCCTGTGATTTAAGTTGAATATTTGACAGACCCTAGGTCTCTCGTACAACACACCTAGGTCGCACAGCGAGAGAGCCTGACAGAGAGCTCCTCCCTAGAGCGACTCGTTATGCGAAACAATCCGCATAGCGAGTCTGCATGATCTGCAGAACCCCAATTCTGCATAATCATGCAACTCATGCCCCACTAACCAATTCGAAGCCCCAACCTAACTTCTAACACCCCAAATTCATGATAAGCACCTATTTAAACTTGTCTAGATGGATTTTAACAATTATACAGTTCTTCTAAAGTTGTTTAAGCTTGAGATCAACACTCAAACACTCAATCTCATGACTTAGGGGCTCTAATTCAATTCTACCCATTCCATTAAGTTTTTGACCAGTTTTATGATCCTAATAGGTCCCCATTGACTTGTCTAGACTACCTAAACAGACCAAATGCACCAAACACTCCTACTGCCCAAGATCACTCCCTCACTTCCCATAACCAATCCGACATGTTTCTTAATTTCCGAACTGTATATCTAATTACTATTTTCAACAGAGATCCCACCCTTCCCTCAATTCTCCTTACACCCCAATTTGTTATCGGAGAGGAACAAAATGTCTGAACGCATCAGACTCACCTTCGGCGCCAGCACATATAAGTAGCCACAATTGATTGGACCAGGTCAGGGCTGCTCTATGATCAGGGATGTGTCAACTCAGGTTTTTAAGGTTCGTCTATCCTACCAACAAAGAAGGGCTCTCAACATGTTATAATTGCTTTATTTGAGTTATCTAAACTAGTTTGTTGTGTTCTAAACCTCAAACGCCCAAATTTTATATGTTACCCCCCTCTCACAGTAATTTGAAACAACACCCACGCACCCTATTAATACCTATAGCAATGCTAGCTAAAGTCTCACCCAAGACCTTCCCCAAAACAAGTCAATCACATTCAATACTCATTCTAGACATATTACATTCATCAATAATATACAGGAACCATTCACAGGCTCATCATTTGTGTAATACAGTTCATACCATACCAAATACTCAAACAGTAACGATACCTTCTCAACAGTACATCATATTTTTAGTTTAACATGCATAAAACACTAAAACAGGTTCAACCAATAAAATAATTAGCTCCCCTTACCTGGAAAACTTCACAGTTTAACTTGACAAGAACGCTCTAAATAGTGCTTCTCACAGCAAAGTTCAACGACATGCTACAAATCACCCAATGGTGATGGAATTGCTTTTTAGAGCTAGAAATTAACGCAAATCTGAAGTAGAACGCTTCTAGTGGCCTGCATTCAGTAAAATAGCATGCCCTAGGTTCTAGGAATAACGGAGAAAAGGGGAAAGTACTTACACGCTGAAGAACACAAAACTAATCGGATGATTATGTAGCTCTTGCTCCTGGAACGTGGAAACACCACCTAATCAAGAATCAATCGGTTCAGTAAATGGGAAATCTAGAGAGAAGGCAGAGAATTTTAGGGCAAAGAGTTTTAGAAAAAAAAGGATCTAAGCAAAAGTGAATCAAACTTCTAAGAAGTCTTCCCCCAAGACCATGTTGCCCTTAGTTTATAGGTTGGACTTCCTTAAGAATAGGCCAATAACTTTACTGAATTTTAAGACCCTTACCGTGTGTGTGCAAGAAATTTATAGAATAGGTAAAGATACAATACTTATTAATTTGTGCATGTTGACCTTTCAGATCAACATATTTATAAAGGAAAATGATATATATAAAGTTGTAAATGGCTATCATCTTGAGTTAGACCTCTACAACTTCCTAGACATTTCCCCATTTTCAACTACACCTTATCAAGATAATTGATGAAACATTTAGACTTGATATATAAAACAAAATTTATACATATCGAAATGATGTTTTAGGATGTAACACCTATATGAATACAGTCTACAGTATATTATAAATATTAATTGATTGATTAATTTGTTTTTATTATAGTAAGTTTACATTGAATTTTGCTTATTCCTTTCTCCCAACTCATTTGGCCATTGCCACATATTTGTAATTAATATTTTATTGAAATTGAGAATAGTTGAGATTAAATAATCTAATTTAGTCACTTTAATAATTTATTTACTTTTTAAATTTTTATTCTCTTAAAATAATTATAAACGCTTTATTTAAACAGTGGGAATATTAAATATCCATGTTAAATTATTTTTAGAAAAACAAGAAATTGTAATAAATTACAATTATTAAATATTTATTTTTTATTTTAAAGTTAAAATATATACCCTCTTCTAAAATATTATAAAAACTTCTTTCATAATGAAATCGAATATTTTATTATAAACTAACTTTATAATATAAATAGAATTTTATAAATCCATCTCATTACTTAAAAACACTTTATCTCTCTTCTTTCTCTTTGTTTTCTCTCACTTCTCTCTAAGTGTTCTTGATCTCAAGTCATTTATTTGATGATCAAAAGGTACCTAGACAATCACAATGTCAAGGTCTACTTATCTACCCGATCAGTTTGGTGTTCAGAGCAAGTAAGCTTTCACCCTTTTCTTGGTACTCTTCTTTATTCTTGATCATGCATGCAAAGGTAAATTGTTTTGCATGTATCAAGTTATCTTCTTCCGTGATTCTTAGTTGCTTTATAGTTCTAAGGACCCTGTCCATGTCAAAATTGGTGTTTCGTAGATTCGTTTAGAAGTTTCTTACGGTATAAGCAATCAGTAGAGCATCTTGAGAATTTGGGCTGTTGGTTTATAGGTAAGGGAAGCAAGATTTTTCTTTAATTAATGTTCTATATGAGATTTTAATTGTTTGGAGTGAAAAGTTTGTGATATGTTTATTGCGATCAAGTTAATTGAGTATTTTAGGTATGTGATGATGAAATGCTGTTGTGAATGGTATGGTATACTGATTTGAAGTGGAATGGTATGTTGATATGTTAAATTGTATCTTTGGAATGTGTATTAGGAAGTTTAGAAATATAAGAGTGGAAAAACGTAGAAGTTGTAATGGTGTTTTTGAAGAAAAGATGAGATCTTAGGTAGTGAAATTGTAAGAAAGGGGAGGTGAACTGGTTTGGTGCAGTTGGGAGTGTTTATGAGTTGTTTGTGACTTGTACAAATATTTATAATGGAAAAAATATGAAATATGAATATGTGATGGAGGTTAGGTAGTGGTTAGCTTGTTCTAGGACTAGTTTTTGGGGAAGTGGACTAGTAAAAACTTGAATTGGGAATCCTGTGCAAAATTTGTCATTTTGGTTAATGTTCTTGAGTCTTTTGGGACTTGTTGGAGCCCCTAACTTGGTTAAAAACAAGCTAGAAACAATAAAATTCAATTTGAGTCCACAAAGAGAGGTTTAGAAGGTTTTTGAATTGGGAGGAAACACTTTAAAATGAGTATAGGATGGTCTAGATACAATTCTTTAGGTATAATTGAAGGAATAAAACAATCTAGGCATGTTTGAAGTTGGGAAAAAAGTATTCAAATGGTCAAGGGTGGTTAGTAGTGCAAATTCTACAGTTTTCGTGGTGTAGAATTATGCAGACTTGTTGAGTGATTGTCTGTGCAGAATTTGAGCAACTAAAGGTCTAGACCATTGTCTTTGCTTTCGCTTAGCAAGTTGGGTCATTGAGTGAGAGGTTGGGAGGTCTGGACCAATGTCAGCGCTTTTGCCTAGCGAGTTGGGTCATTGAGTGAGAGGTTGGGAGGTCTGAACCACTATTTGTGCGTTCACTTAGCGAGTTTGGTCGTTGAGCAAGAGGTTGGGGTGTTTGGACCACTGTCGTTTTATTCGCACAACGAGTAGGATCGTTGAGCGAGAGGTTGAGGTCTGGGAACACTGTTTTTGTATTCGCACAACGAGCAAGGTCATTGAGCGAGGGAACTCTGTGGTCGCCGAGCGACTGGTTCGGGATCTTGTTTTGTTCTTCCATTCTTCTTTCTTGATAGCTTGGAATGATGCTTTGATTCATTGTGGATGATGTATAAGTACTTATAAGACTATATGGTTATCAAATTTATGTGTGGTGATTCAAAGTGAAAGTTATGTGGTTTCAAAGTGATGAAAGTAAGTTCCAAAGTGAATTCTCTTGGTGTGGTTCAAGTATGTTAGAATGAATGCACGAGCTTAGTCTTGGGGGTTATCCTGAAACTCCAATGGTCTTTCATTCTCAAGTAGAGAGGATTCATCCATGTCGTGAGGAGTAGCAAGAGGTCTTAGTCTTGGGTTCTTCCAGTATGATCCAAGGCGTGGAACAGATTAACCTTGTGAGTGTGGTAGGGTGAAAAGCATTGACAATGACTTTGCAAAGCAGTAGAAGCCACCACAAGCGCACAACCCATCATTGCTCGGCAATCATTCTATGTCCGAATAGTCAAGTCTAAGTCTTAAGATGTTTTAGGATGTTTGAAGTTGATTGTTATATGTGTATGCATTATGGTGTTTATTGTATTATAATATTGTATGAATCTTTTTATATCTAGCTTACCTTTTTGTTTGTATTTGTTCGTATGTTGCTGTGTTTCTTCCTTTGCAATGATCATCCTGTGGGCGTGAGCAGAGGGAGAGGAGGTTTAACTAGAGTAGACACTTGATGGGGGCAATGCGGCAGTATAGTTTCTGTAGAATAATATTGTACATAGCTTTTGTTTAGATCGTTTGTATATAAAATTTAAAATTTATAGTTGTTTATTTTGGATAACTGTAAGTTGATACTTTATATTATAATTTATAATTGATCTATCATATTAAACATGTGATGACTATTATATAGTTAGATGTTATATTTTGGGATGCTAAACATAATTTATGTATGAATTAATTTGCCACCGCATTTAATTTATTATGATAGATAGTCTTTTACCTGTCATAATATATACAATTTTTATTACGAAAATGTCACCGCTATATCTGTTATGATAGATTTTTTAATATATGTCATAATATATCTTAGTTTTATTACAAAATTTCCACTAATCAATGTATTATGATAGGTAAATTTTTACCTATCATAATAGCCCGTAATAAAATCCTATTTTTCCACTAGTGTTATTAGATGATATAGAAATTAATCTAATGTATATCTTATATAAATTGTACAGCATCTAATCATTTACTCTCAAATTATATTGCTCATTTGTTTTTAAATTATTAATATAATTTTAAATGAATGAAGTACAAAAAATAGTTTTAATTTGTGAGTATTTATATATATATATATATATATATATATATATATATATATATATTATTTTCCTTTGATTTATATTTATTTTATTTAGTCTGACGATTAAAAAATTACGTATTACAGTCATTAAATAAAAATAAAATTAGAAAAGAATTTAATTCCTCGTAAAATCTAAAAGAACTATTTACTATCATTAAATGGAAGAGGAAATATAGAGAAACTAACTTAATGGATATGCTCAATGTGCTGAATCTACTGGAAAACTTAATTGTCAATTTGATTTTTCTGAAGGTCTGTTGAAAAGACCTGGTCATTCCAAATCTAGATGAAAGTTTCGCTTAATTGAATTCAATTACTTATCCTATCTTAATGATCTTGGGGGCTCTTCCATAGCATAACAAAATTTGCTTATGAGGAACAATCTTTGTTTCTTATTTCTTAATTCTAATCAAACATAAATGCGTAAGAAACTTACTTTTCATTATAAAACATCATAAACTTTCATAAAAGTACAACAATTCCTACAATGTTGTCCGATGTAAAAAGACACGTTTAAGGTCTCTAATGGATATATATCACAAACCTGCACTTCACAATGATACAGTTTTCTTTTTCTTCCTAAGACTGTATAAAACAAGAGACTGTGACCAAGAATACGTTCAACGTGCAGTCTGCTATGCACTTTTCTAATAGATAGCTTCTAAATCACTTCCTCTTCTGCCACCTCAGCATCCGCCACCTCCTCCACCACCTCCGCATCCCCCACCTCCTCCACCACCTCCGCATCCCCCACCTCCTCCACCACCTCCGCATCCGGCACCACCACCTCCACCGCAACCTCCGCCATCACCTCCACATCCACCGCCACCCCCTCCACCACCGTCACCACGCCTACGCTTGGTACCTTTGTCGTCGTCTCCACAAGCAAATATGATGATTGAAATGATGGAAAGAGAAGCAATAATCATGAGAAACAAAAATATAGGTGCAGAATGAAGCACCAAAGCCTCTTCACCTCCATTTGAAAAGTGTCTAGCCATCTATCTTTTCACTATAAATCTCTATATCATCACATTTTCGTACATGTTTCTTTGCTATATAATGGTTTTATAAATTTGGAATTATACCATCTTTAACAAGTCAACGTATGAGACTTTAGAACCACGAAAATACCAAGAACTTTCGATCATACATATACCTTTTCTTTTAATTGCCTTTGATTTTGAGTTCATGGAAAGTTTTACTAGCTAACTACTTCGAAAAGTCATATATAATAAATTTGGTTATTGACTAACACAATTAGCGTATTAAATAAACGAATTTATCAATATTAGAAAAATGTGAGAAGATAAAGAAAGATTCATACTAAGAATTAACAAAATTAACTTGAGTGAATCAAAAGAAGCTCTCGATGCTCTTGTTCCAAACGAAGAATTTGTGAAGACAAATAACAAACGAAGAAAAGAAGAAACCACACAAAATAAAAATGAAAAATAATAAAGTAAATAAAAATGAAAAAAAAATCATTTTTATCTTTTTTTCTTATAACAAGATTTTCGAAAAAGAAATATATCATAATAATTAAATACAAGGAAATATTTAAAACTTAAAAAATTACGATTATAAATACTTTATTTATATTTACATATATTATTATTAGATATATTATTTTTATTTTTTTTAATTTTTTATATTTAGTTAGTTTATTATTATTTTTATTCGTATTTTGTTGTCTCCAGTGTCTGCACTAGTGCCGCCACCCCTCCGCTTGGTAATTTTGTTGTCGTCTCCGCAAGCAAATATGATGATTGAAATGATAGAAAGAGAAGCAATAATCATGAGAAACAAAAATATAGGTGCAGAATGAAGCACCAAACCTTCTTCACCTCCATTTGAAAAGTGTCTAGCCATCTATCTTTTCACTATAATTCTCTATATCATCACATTAGAACCACGAAAATACCAAGAACTTTCGATCATACATATACCTTATCTTTTTCTTCAACTTCACATTTCTCAGAAATAATAACACGTATATATTGAAATGGACAGTGCTAATTATATAACAAGGATATTCTAAAATGGAAAAGTATTATTTTTCAAACACAAACTTGTTTTACATCTTAACTAATACAATTATTTCTACCGCAGACAAACTCCATGAACTTTTGTATATTATTCCTTACTGTTAACCGCCAGCGCAACATCCACCACCACATCCAGCATGATGATTGAAACAATAGAAAGAGAAGCAATAATCATAGAAAACAAAAATATAGATGCAGGTGTGAAGCACCAAACCTTCTTCACCATCAATTCCCTTACCACCATTAGCAACATCAAACTCTCTATCCATATCTGTGCCACCCCCCTACACCATCAGCGACATCGACGCCACCAACACCGTCTCCAGTGTCTGCACTAGCGCCGCCACCCCTCCGCTTGGTAATTTTGTTGTCGTCTCCGCAAGCAAATATGATGATTGAAATGATAGAAAGAGAAGCAATAATCATGAGAAACAAAAATATAGGTGCAGAATGAAGCACCAAACCTTCTTCACCTCCATTTGAAAAGTGTCTAGCCATGTAACTTTTCACTATAAATCTCTATTTCATCACATTTTCGTAAATGCGTCTTTGCTATATAATGCTTTATAAATTTGGAATTATGCATCTTTGACAAGTCAATGGTATGAGACTTTAGAACCACGAAAATACCAAGAAATTTCGATCATACATATACCTTATCTTTAAATGCCTTTGTTCATGGAAATGAACGAATTTATTAATATAAAAAATGTAATATTAATTACAAAATTTTCACTTTTTTTTTTCTTTTTTTTTCTCTAAATAAACATCCTATATTTTCACTCTCTTTTGCTTTCCTTTTTCTTATTTTCTCTACAATTCCCAAAACCTTTATTATATAAAACTAACTATTTGTCTTTTTTTATATTAATTTATGCATTATTTAATATTTTTTATTTACTTTTTCGACGTAAAACAAAATTTTAAAAAAAATCATGAATTGTACTTCTGAAAAGTTATTCCTTAAATGAGTTTTGGGGAGAATTTGATGGAATCAAGGTTTATACTTAGAAATTTTGTTAAAGGGATTATTGTAGAACGTTGAACCTTGAATTGAATGTCGTATAATTATATAAGGAACGGGAAAAAAAATGAAGAATATTAATTCTTACATGTCTTCATGCAATTAATTTGTTTTGATGTCTTATTTGAATTAGGATAAATTTGTAATTCAATATGTGATGGACCAATGACTTATTAGAGAAGAAAAGGAGTGACAGATGAATTGTAGGCCTAACAATAACGATGCCTTGCAGGCATAGGCAGGTTGAAAAAGGATTGATAGGAAAGTGATTAGTGAAAGGAGCAATGGAGTGGAGGAATTAATAGGAATATATAGGGAAGAAAATAATAGCATGAATTAATAGGAATATCCTATTAAGGACTTTCTTCCTATCTCAGGTTCTCGAGCAGCCTTTGTTAGATAAATAATACTCTGAATTTTTGTTTCTATTAGTATAATGTATGGTTTTGTTCTAAAATACAAGAGTTCTATAATACAACAGTACAACTAGCTTTAGATGCATTTCCAGACATCTTACCCAATGCTTATAGACGTTAGTTAGAAGGTGTCCCGATGTCTATAATATTTTAGACGTCGGGGCCCCTCCTAATTGACGTCTATATGTCTGAAAGGTGAGTGAAAAGTCATTTCTTTCAGTCATATAGACGTCAGTTAGGAGGGGCCCTGACGTCTATATGGTGGAAATTAATGGCTATTCACCTACCTGTCAGACATATAGGCCTTAGTTGGGAGATCCCGTCGTCTAAAATATTATAAACGTCTGTTATTGGGAGAACCGACGTCTAAACCCTAAACCCAGAAATTTAGAAAGTCACTTTTTGACTCCATTTAGACGTCTGATCTCGGCACTCCAACTTCTAAAACCCTTTAGACGTCTGTTATTGGGGAACCGACGTCTAAACCTTAAACCCAGAAATTTAAAAAGACACTTTTGGACTTCATTTAGATGTTTGATCCTGCCACTCCGACTTCTAAAGCCCTTTAGATGTCTGTTATTGGGGGAACCGACGTCTAAACCCTAAACCCAGAAATTTAAAAAGTCACTTTTTGACTCCATTTAGACGTCTATTATGGGAAAAAACGTTGTTTAACGTCACCCGTTAGACATCGGTTAAGGGTAAGCACGACGTATATTGATGACTGGTGGCATTTTCAGAAATAAGTTGGTCATATAGACGTCAGTTAGAAGGTGTCTCGATGTCTATAATATTTTAGACGTCGGGGGCCCTCCTAACTGACGTCTATATCTCTGACAGGTAGGTGAAAAGTCATTTCTTTCAGTCATATAGACGTTAGTTAGGAGGGGCCGTGACGTCTATATGGTGGAAATTAATGGTTATTCACCTACCTGTCAGACATATAGGCATTAGTTGGGAGATCCCCGACGTCTAAAATATTATAGACGTCTGTTATTGGGAGAACCGACATCTAAACCCAAAGCCCAGAAATTTAAAAAGTCACTTTTTGACTCGATTTAGACGTCTGATCCTGCCACTCCGACTTCTAAAACCCTTTAGACGTCTTTTATTGGGGAACCGACGTCTAAACCCTAAACCCAGAAATTTAAAAAGTCACATTTGGATTTCATTTAGACGTCTGATCCCGCCACTCCGACTTCTAAAGCCCTTTAGACGTCTGTTATTGGGGGAACCAACGTCTAAACCCTAAACCCAAAAATTTAAAAAGTCATTTTTTGACTCCATTTAGACGTCTGTTATGGGGCGTACCGACTTCTAAATGTTGGCATTAAAACATCGTAATCGCGAGACAGGCGTTACACGCACTCATTGTTCATCATCTTCGTCGCGTTTTCTCTATACGGGTTATGCTTTTCTGGTTCGTTTTCTCACTTTTACACCGTTTTAAATTAGTTTTACTCTGATTACATCACTCTTTGATGCATTATCTTTCATTTGAACCGATTAAAATGCGTCTTTGTTAAGTTCTGGTTCAGTTATTCTAGTGTCCTTGGGCGGTGTTCTTTGGCGGCGATTTCTTGCGTTTTGCACTCTCCAATTCCCTCTACTACGTTTTTAAAACCATCCAATAAAAAAAATATACAATACATTCTCTTCAACTAAAATATAAATTTGTAAACTCGAATCACCATCAATCAAGAGCAACCTCAAAAATGTTTGACCTGTATGGATTGGACGTCTATATAGACGTCTGACCTATATAGGTCCGACGTCTATACAGACGTCCGACCTATATAGGTCCGACGTCTATAGAGACATCTAATCTAAAGGGTCCGACGTCTCATTAACGTCACTCATATAGACATCAAACAGAGATCAGACGTTAAAAGTCCAAAATAACAGACGTCTAAAGTCCTTTCTACATTAGTGTCTTAACCGCTTCACTATAGTCGTTATGACATTAATTACATCTTAACTCTGCTCGACGGTTGTCGGGACCGAGTGGTCTCAAGATGCCTAATGACCCGCTCGACTTTGTCCCCACAATTTGTTATCCTTCTCGATCGGTTAGCTTTCAGCCCATAGTAACAATATATTTTTTATTTCCTTCTTTTATTGTTTGAATATACTTCCATCATCTAAATTTTTTCTTGAATTCAGGTACAATATATTCTGGTTGTTGCTTTTGACTTGCAAATTTTTATTCAGTTTTTTTGTCCAAGTAAAATATCTTGTAACTAGGAAGTTACAAGTATGTACTTAATAAGTTAGCTTTGTAAATTCATTGAGCATATTTGTAACTGTTGTATCTATCTTCAGATTAAACCTCTAGTTAGGTTGGTTGGTGCATAACCCTTTGAGCACATATAGCTGAAAATTTTTTCCCAGTTTCCTACTTTAACCCTGTTTGCTTTGCATAAACCATCCACCAAAGCCCAATTCCATGTCACCTTGCATTCTGGCGTAGATTGTTAACATTTATTTTAATTATAGAATAAATATTATAGGATTTTAAGTTTCTATTTTTAGGAACATAAAGTGGTCCATTAAACGAATTATATTTATCCTTTTTAACTGCATAGAGGTTATGGAGAAGTTATTGTATTGTTTGAAGGTAAAGCCCAACCCATTATTTTTAAACATGTGATGGCCAGATTTTATATAAAGGGAATGGGTTACTCTCAGTTTTGATCACTAAGCCTACTCCTCTATTCAGAAAAAACATACCATCGAGTTTGAGTGAGTTAAGGTTTATAAAACAAAGTTGTCTCTGTTGGGATTACAAAATTGCAATGGCAGGAGGTATGCACCTTATTCTTTCATCTTTGCTTCCGCTGTTCTTGATCTGAATATGTTACTATGATGTTTTATATAACATGTTTAGATCAATTTTACTCTGCTCTATTTTCATCACTTGGTATTAGAGCCTGTTCATTCCTCTGCCTTGCATGTTTTCGTTGATTTGGATTTTTGATTTATGGGCTTTATTATTTTGATGCTTTTAATCCAAACAAAAAAAATTCCCAAATTAACGTTAGACTTGATTACAATTTTTTTTAATGCTAAACGGAGCTTTTATGTTTTAAAAGCGAAAATAAAATTAAAACTAGATCAAGAGGATCTGTCTAAAGTTGATGAACAGTTTCTGTCTATTCGTTTTTTCTTTCTCTCACGTTTCAAGATTAATCTTTGCCTTTCTTCATCTCTTTAATATAAGGAGGAAACCATGTTTTTGCGCTTTAGTTTTTGGGTCAGTTCATGACCTATTACAGTATTATTGTTATTTTTTCAATGTCTCCCATCATCTTTCCCCTCTAGGAAATTTGCAGGCTTGGTAAAAGGCAATTAATCTTTGAATGTGATATATGTATGTTTAAATGTTTTTGCATTAATAATTATGTATGTTTTTTGTGTATTATTTGTATGTATATATATTTATTGTTATATGTGCAAATAAAAAAATATGCATTATTATTAATATATTTGCATATTAAGAATTTTATGTAAATATTTATATATTTTTTAATGTTTTAGTAGTAATATAGTTTTAATAGATTAAAGAGTAGCCACAACATCTTTAATCAATTAAAATTGTATATACAGTTTTGCTACATGAGAAACATTAGTTGTAAATAATTATATTTAATATGATAAAATCTACCCACGGGAAATTTTTCATATTTATATGATTAATTAGAATAAAATATTAAATTATATTTCTTAATTTATCCACAGGAATTAAGAAAAGGAACATAATTTGATAGCTTTATCATTAAGAGGATGAGTCTAATTGAGTAAGACTTTAGCCCACAAACAAGTTTTATGTTAATAGACTCATTGGTAAAGACATGTTTTGCATTGGTGAAACATGATATATAATTTGATAATTTTATCATTAAGATAATGAGTTTAATTGAGTAAGACTTTAGCCCACAGGCAAGTTTTATGTTAATAGACTCATTGGTAAAGACATGTTTTGCATTGGTGAAACATTATATATAATTTGATAATTTTATGATTAAGATAATGAGTTTAATTGAGTAAGACTTTAGCCCACATGCAAGTTTTACGTTAATAGACTCATTGGTAAAGACATGTTTTGCATTAGTGAAACATGACATATAATTTGATAATTTTATCATTAAGATAATGAGTTTAATTAAGTAAGATTTTAGCCCACAGGCAAGTTTTATGTTAATAAACTCGTTGGTAAAGACATGTTTTACATTGGTAAAAAATGACATTTATTTTAGTCTCAAATTATACATTAAGCATGTAATTTTGAATTTGCAGTTTCTCAATCTGTGAATTTTGCTGATATCAAGTGTGGTATTCCCGAGTTGAAAAGAGATAATTATAAGGTTTGGAAGGAAAGAGTTCTTCATTTAGGATGGATGGAAATTGACTATGCTATTAGAAAACCAGAACCACCGGGTATTAATGAGACCAACACTCAAGATGCCATTGATCTTTATGAAAAATGGGAGAGGTCAAATCGTCTCTCCGTTACGTTCATAAAAACCAACATTTACGCTGGGATCCGGGGTTCATTTGACCAGTATGGGAATGTCAAAGATTTACTAAGGGCTATTGATGAGCAGTTTACAACATCCAATAAATCTCTTGCCAGCACCCTTATAATGCAGTTTTCATCCTTAAAGCTCACTGGAATTAAGGCAGTGCGTGATCATATCATGCGCATTAGGGACATTGTGGCTCAACTGAAAGCTTTGGAAGTTACCATGTCGGATTCTTTCCTTGTACACTATATTTTGTGCACTTTGCCTGACCATTATGCCCCCTTCAAAATCTCTTACAACACACATAAGGATAAGTGGTTTATTAATGAATTATTGACCATGTGTGTTCAAGAAGAAGAAAGGCTATTGATAGAAGAAAGGGAGAGGGTGAACTTGACTACTTCTTTTGAGAATAAGAAGAATCAAGTTAATAAGAAAGGAAAGATTCCTACTAAGCCAATTATTAAGAAGGAGTCCAGTTGTTTCTTTTGTAAAAAGAAAGGGCACATGAAGAAAGACTGCTTAAAATTTAAGAATTGGCTTGATAAGAAAAGTACTCCATTTGCTTTTGTCTGTTATGAATCTAATTTGACTAGTTTTAATCATAACACATGGTGGATTGATTCTGGTTCTACAATCCATGTTTCTCATACCTTGCAGGGTATGCAAAACTTAAGGAGGCTAGTGGGAAGTGAGCAATATATCTACTCAGGAAGTAAGATGAGTTCACATGTGGAGGCCATTGGAATGTGCAGTTTAGTTTTAAGTAGTGGTTTTGTTTAGCATTTGGAAAAAACATTTTATGTTCCTTGTTTTTCTAAGAATTTGATTTCTGTTTCAAGACTTATACCTTTGGGTTTTTCATTTAATTTTTCAGATTTTAGTTTTACCTTAATGAATAAATCCAAAGTTGTTGGTTTTGGTAAATTATGTGATGGTCTTTATTTCATTATTTTGCAAAACAATATCGCTTATGATTCTATGCACGTTACTGTCGGGTTAAAAAGATGTGTTATGAATGAGAATTCTTCTGTTTTATGGCACCGTAGATTGGGACATATCTCCATTGAGAGAATTAAGCGATTAGTCAATGAAGGAGTACTTAGTACTTTGGATTTTACTGATTTTGAGACTTGTGTGGATTGCATAAAGGGTAAGCAAACTAACAAGTCTAAAAGAGGTGCTAAGAAGAGTTCAAGTTTACTAGAAATTATTCATACAGATATTTGTTGTCCGAATATGGACGCTAGTAGTCTGAAATACTTCATCACCTTTATAGATGACTACTCACGTTATATGTATCTCTACTTACTTCGTTCTAAGGATGAAGCTTTGCATGCCTTTAAAATTTTTGAGGCTGAAGTTGAGATACAATGCGGAAAGCAAATCAAGATTGTGAGATCCGATAGAGGTGGAGAGTATTATGGTAGATACACGGAGAATGGACATGGGGAGAAGTATTGATACAACCAGGGGGGTCTAAGGAAGAAGCTCCATGAGATTTGAGTGAAAATGCAGCTCGAAAAGGCAAGAGATCCAATCGAACAGTGATGGAGGTTGGCTGCAGCGATGGAGAGCAGATTTGGAGTTGCTCTCAAGTTTGGTTGGGGTATATGGTGTATGGCAGCGGATTGTTGGTGTTTGTGGTGAGGTGAGATGGAGGCTTGCTTGGATGGATGATTCACAACTTCAGAAGGCTTACACAAGGTGGAAGAAAGTTGCACTGGAGTTACAAGCAAGGAGAATGACTTTCGGATGAAGGAATTGTGCTTTCATGTTAACAGAATTTCATTACTTGATTTCCAAAAGTGAAGATACAACTATGCCAAGAGGTTTTATAGATGAACCTCTCGGCCTCAATAAGGAAAATGCCTAGATCCATCTGATGCTAACTAATCAACATGTGCTAAAGCTGCTTGGCTTCTAGAAAGCCTTATGAAGCACGTGAAAAATGAGTTCTTTACATGTGGAGGAAAAACAATTACTAATGCGGCCCCTTATGAGGATAAGCACACCCCTCTTTATGTGGAAATGTCCATTTTACCCTTCTCCTTGGTTTGGGTTGTTGGACTTTATTTTATTGGGCTTGGGCCCCGCGTATCATCCCCTCCCTCTTGGAAAGGATTTGTCCTCAAATCTGGTGGGTCGTCTTTGTGAGGACTTTATTTTTGTTGGCTTCACCGAAATTCCTCCTGGATCAAATATCAATCTGCAGTAAGCATGAAACATAGCTTCAATTAGTTTTATTTGACCCAGTAAGATATAAATATGTTTAGAAGAAAGCTTCCTAATTTGTTCAAGTTTTGTAATTTTATGAAGCCTTACTTCTTTTGACAATTTATTTTTCTCCTGAGTTAGTGGTAAACAAAGAGGTAACCATAACTCAAGGTGTGAATTGCCATGTGTTGAAAGTTTTAGCATTTTTAAAGATGGCATGGCAATTTCTTGGAAAGAAGATTGAGATTTTGGAATTTCAAAAATAAATGGAGAAAAGTGAATGGATAAGAAACTTCCCCTTAATAGACTAGGTTCTTTTGTAAGTGTAGGAGGAGATGTGGCCATCAATCTTTTTCCTTCCATTTTCTTCCTTGCAATTTCATCCTTCTCTTTCTTTTGTAATCTCTCTTCCTCTTCTCTCTTTTCTTCCTCTCTTCTTATTCTCTTTATTTCTTCCTCTTTTGTCCTTTGTTGCTCTCTTCTTTCTTCCTCTTCTATCCTTGCTTGCTCTCTCCTTCTCTCCTTTTCTCTTCTTATCTCTTCTTCTCTCTTTCTCTCTTTTACTTCTTCTTATTTCCTATGTTGCTCTCTTCTTTCTTCCTCTTCTATCCTTGCTTGCTCTCTTCTTCTCTCCTTTTCTCTTCTTCTTTCTTGTTCTCTCTTCCTCTCTCTTTCTCTTTTATGGTCCTTTAACTTTTGAAGTTTGTTCCCAAATTCTAGTTCTCTACGAAAGAAACCTTGATCTTTTAAACTCTCAAGAAATGATTTTCCCTCTTGAATACTATTTCTCATAAGTTTCAAGTTTCTTATAATCAAAGGAGGCACAAACTTTTCTCTCATGCACGCTCTCAATTCATACCAATTTTCAATGGTGGGTTTCCTACCTTTATGAACCCAATATTGCCTCTCATCCCACCACTCATATGCATACTTTTCTAACCTAGAAAGATATAAACTAAGAACACGAGATTCACACTCTCTAGAAAGAACAATTGTACTATAAGACTCAAGTTCACTTTGTCTAAGAAGGACAAGATGCATTTGATTAATTTCTTTTTCCCAAACTCAGTATGCTAAGACATTTGTATCTTTACCAAAGAAGGGAATTTTTCTAGCTTTAGTACACAAATCATCCTTAATGTATGAACCTTGATACTCATTATGGACCCTAGATGAACTATATGAACTATATGAATAACAAGATATTTTTGTTCTTTAAAAGTTTTCTTATGTTACAACTTTCTTAGATTTCACCCAAGAACAAGTTCCAGGTAAGGGTGGTGAACCACTAGGGTCACTTAATAACCAAGCCTTTTCCTTGCCAAAAATGTTCTAGGCTACTTACTTAGTAGTTGTTACTCCCAGATCACTTATAAGATCACAAAAGAAGACTCAAAAGCAAATCAAAAACAAAGAAAAACAACAAGAATTGGGACTCTAAAATTCGGACTCTAAGATAGCTTCCTATTCACACAAGATATAGGCTATCTAGTCGAGAATTGGAAAAGCAATTAAAGTGAGGTCTCCTAGGTGAGGCTTAGACTTTGGATCTAGGACACACTCACCGTTTACCCAATTTTAGGTTGTGAGACTTCTTTGAGTCTAGTTACAAATGAGGGAAAAGCACTTGTGAACTCTATCACCTCACTTGCTTGGATTTGGAACTTACAACTAAAAACCAATGAAAATTACAAAAGAAACTTGGTAAATTGGAAATGAAATGAGGAAAGGCTAAGGAAATAATGTGTGCAGCTTTGGTTGCTCTCAATGAAAATTGAGTCTACTGGATTCACACCCAAATCTCTCAGCTGCAATGTGATCACTCAAAGCTGGATGAAATTCTGCAGCAAACCGTGTCTGCTGTTGTTGGTTTTTGGCGCACAGCTGAAGGAACTCTGGTGCAGAGTTGGTCACGGCTTCCCTTCCCAAAGAGCCATCTTTTTGCATTTGTTTCTCATCATTGAACCTTCTTTGATGCTTCCACTTGTGGTAATCCTTCTAAGGGACAAATCACCTATCCAGCAAGCCAATTAGTCACAGGAAATGTCACCACAATTGCTATAATTTTCGCAGACAATGGACAACAACACCAGGAATTTCTTCAAACAGTTGGTGTGCAGAATCTTTAAAATTCGAAAATCAAGCAATTAAAGGGGTAACAAACACGGTGGCATCTCAAATAGATCCTAAGAATGGCTCTAGAACAGATTTAAACGCAACAAAAGACTAGAAACCAGAATCAAACACGAAATAGCTATGCAAAGAAATTGGACTAAACTATTTGATGAAATGTCTCAATTAACTTGCATTAATTTTGACAGCAAAGTTCAATGTGCAACCAGAATTTCGAAACTTAAGATGCAATGGTCCTTTTTGCCTTTTAATGTTTTTGGTAACTCTTTTGAAGTGTTATTTTGCTATTTTATGGACCATAGGCTTTTGTTGCATCCAATTTTGTGGAATCAAACAGCAAGCAATGCAGATTTTGGAAACTCACAGCATAGCTCTCGACAATCATCAAAATACAGTGCAGAAAATTGACTAAATGAACAGTACTGCATATAGGTTCAATCCAATGATTCAAACATATTTTAATGATGATTTAAGACTTGTTGAAGCTAATTTGATGGATCAAAACAGCATATATCAGAATTTCACTACTGCAGTACCAATTTTCCACTAAAATTCACAACTAGCATGGTCAAAATGCACTTGGACTGTAGTTTTGGTTTGAAAACAGCAAAAAGAGTTTGGAAATGGTATTTGAAAGTTGCTCAAACAACAGAAACAGGTTGAAGATGATTGGCAATGATCTAATACCAATCTTGACTCAATTATGTAGAATTTTTATCTCAAAGATGTGCAGCAACTCGGCTTAATGCTTTTAAAGGCTTGCAACATGAAAAACACTTGGAATCAACTCAATTTCATCTTCCAAATGATTCAGGCATTGACTCAATCAATTGTTGTTCAATAGAACAATACAAAATGCCATATGAACAGTGAACTGTTGTTGCAGCAGAAACAGATTTCTGGAAACCGAAACAGAATTTGCAAAACAAAGCTGATCTGAATTTTGATTGGCAAATTAAACACTTGAGCTCAATTCTGGATTGTTCATTGCTCTTAATTGGTGTAGCCACCTCCAAACAATTCAGTTTTGGTAAAACTTGGTTGAAAAACCAAATGCAATGACAGAAAAGCAAACTACACGGACATGACTCTAAACAAAACAGAATTGATGTTTAAATGAAAAAACTGACTCAAAGCAGCAAAGAATAGCCGAATAAAATGATGAGAGACTCAAGCAATCACAGCTAGTATCAAAGAAATACTTAGAACAGAACTTAAACCACAACAAAGATGTTGAAAACAGAGATGAAATCCAGAAAACAGCAAGACAACTCAGGAAAATTCTGACAGCATGGAAATGGAAAAAGTATGGACTTACTCACGGTTCTAGCTTGAACCAGAGCTCTGAATACCACTTGATACATCCAGGGGGATGTAAGGAAGAAGCTCCGTGAGATTTGAGTGAAAATGAAGCTCGGAAAGGCAAGAGATCCAATGGAACAGTGATGGAGGTTGGCTGCAGCGATGGAGAGCAGATCTAGAGTTGCTCTCGGGTTTGGCTGGGGTATATAGTGTATGGCAGCGGATTGTTGGTGTTTGTGGTGAGGTGAGATGGAGGCTAACTTGGATGGATGGTTCACAACTTCAGAAGGCTTACACAAGGTGGAAGAAAGTTGCAATGGAGTTACAAGCAAGGAGAATGACTTTCGGATGAAGGAATTGTTCTTTCATGTTAGCAGAATTTCTCTACTTGATTTCCAAAAGTGAAGATACAACTATGCCAAGAGGTTTTATAGATGAACCTCTCAGCCTCAACAAGGAAAATGCCTAGATCCATCTGATGCCAACTAATCAACATGTGCTAAAGGTGCTTGGCTTCTAGATAGCCTTATGAAGCACGTGACAAATGAGTTCTTTACATGTGGAGGAAAAACAATTACTAATGCCGCCCCTTATGAGGATAAGCACACCCATCTTTATGTAGAAATGTCCATTTTACCCTTCTCATTGGTTTGGGTTGTTAGACTTTATTTTATTGGGCTTGGGCCCCGCGTATCAAGTATGAGGAGTAATTCAAAACTTCCTCAATTCTTGTGGACTGAAGCACTGAAGACGACTGTGTATATATTAAACCGAGTCCCAACCAAGGTTGTCCTAAGGACACCGTTTGAGTCATTCAAAGGGTGAAAACCAAGTTTGCAACATATACGCATTTGGGGATGTCCGTCTGAAGTGAGAATTTATAATCCACAAGAGAAGAAACTAGATCCAAGGACTATTAGTGGGTATTTCAATGGATATGCTGAAAAGTCTAAGGGGTATAGATTCTATTGTCCATCACATAACACTAGGATTGTGGAGTCAAGAGATGCAAGATTTCTTGAGAATAACTTGGTTAGTGGGAGTCATCAATTTCCAAACATTGGGAATGAAAGGGATCACTATGAAGCTCAACCCTCTAGCTCAAGTATTGGTTGTCATTCACACCCCTCAAACACAAATGGGTGTTAGACAAACAATAATTGAAGCTTCACAACATGCTAATAAGGAACAAGTTGAACAACCTACTTAACAGTTTTGTCTGAGCAACAAGTTCCTCAAGAAAAAAAATGAGGCAACATTAAGAAGATCTACTAGAGTTAAAGGGCCAGCAATTCCTAGTGATTATATAGTGTATTTGCAAGAAGTTGACTACAATATTGGAGTTGCAAATGATCCTGAAACGTTTTCACAAGCCATGAGTTCTAAAGAATCAAACCTATGGCATTAGTAGCTCATTTTGATTTTGAGTTACATCAAATGGATGTGAAAACAACATTCCCTAATGGTCATCTGGAAGAAGAGGTTTACATGAAACAACCTGAAGGATTCTCTTCTAAAGACAATGAGCATTTAGTTTGCAAGCTTAATAAATCCATCTATGGATTAAAACAAGCCTCCCGCCAATGGTATCTAAAATTTCATGATGTTATTACTTCATTCGGTTTTGAAGAAAATGTCGTGGATCAATGTATATACCAAAATGTCAGTGGGAGCAAGATTTGTTTCCTTGTATTATACGTGGATGATATTTTGTTTGCAACCAACGATAAGGGTTTGCTATATGAAGTAAAACAATTTCTCTCAAAGAGCTTTGACATGAAGGATATGGGAGAAGCATCTTATGTCATTGACATTAAGATCCATAGGGAAAGATCTCGAGGCATTTTGGGTTTTGTCTCAAGAGACCTATATCAATAAAGTTTTAGAGTGATTTAACATGAAGAATTGTTCACCAAGTGTAGCTCCCATCATGAAGGGTATTAGACTAAATTTGAATCAATGTCCGAAAAATGATTTTGAGCGGGAACACATAAAGAATATTCCATATGCTTCAACTTTTGGAAGCCTTATGTATGCACAGGTTTGCACTAGACCTAACATTGCATATGTTGTTGGAATTTTTGGAAGATATCAGAGTAATCCAGGTGTTGACCACTGGAAAGCTGCAAATAAGGTAATTAGATATCTTCAAGAAGGTAATTCGTTTCTTGCTTTGAGACTACCTTGCATGGTGTATGGTTGAAGAGTTTCATTTATGGGCTTAGAGTTGTGGACTCTATTTCTCGGCCATTAAGGTTGTACTGTGACAACTCTGCTACGGTGTTTATGGCTAAGAACAATAAAAGTGGATGTCGAAGTAAGCACATTGACATCAAATACTTAGCCATCAGAGAACGTGTTAAGGAAAAGAAAGTGGTCATTGAGCACATAAGCACTGAGTTGATGATTGTTGATCCTTAACTAAAGGCATGCCATTAAAGAATTTTAAGGATCATGTAGTGCAAATGGGACTTGGTTCCATGATATAATTTCATGATCAGTACATTTGGTATTTTTCAATGAAACTCTTATTCAGTTTGATGTTCTTCTCATATGTTTTTGTGCACATTTATTCTGAGAAGATATAATTTAGTTTGATCTAGCATAAACATATGGTTTATGCATTAAGTTGAGAGCTAATTTTGAGAGAAATATATATTGTGGTACATGGAAGATAACACTCACTATTAGAGGACCTATTGCCATGACTCGTATATATTCTGTCACTTGTTGTGGTTAATAATTGGATAATGGACCAAGTGGGAGAATGTTAGCATTTATTTTAATTATAGAATAAATATTATAACATTTTAAGTTTCTATTTTTAGGAACATAAAGTGGTTCACTAAGCCAATTATATTTATCTTTTTTAACTGCATAGAGGTTATGGAGCAGTTATTGTATTGTTTGAAGATAAATCCCAGCCCATTATTTTTAAACCTGTGATGGCCAGACTTTATATAAAGGGAATGGGTTACTCTCAGTTTTGATCACTAAGTCTACTCCTCTATTCAGAAAAAACACACCATCGAGTTTGAGTGAGTTAAGGCTTAGAAAACAAAGTTGTCTCTGTGTTGGGATTACAAAATTGCAATGGCAGGAGGTACGTACATTTGATCTGAATGTGTTATTTTGTCGCTAAAGGAGGAGGCTTTGGATTGGTTTCACTCACTACTGCCGGCAACCATTGATAGTTTTACTACATTGCGACAGATGTTCAGCCAGATATATCCTTAAACAAGACTCCAGGGGTGACATATACAGCGCTGGTGAGGATGAGATGGGGAAGGGATGAGTCCCTTAGAACATTTATGGATCGGTTCAACCGAACCGCTAGACAGGTGCGGAATGTTGACCAGAGGTTAATAGTGGGTGCATTGACAGCGGCATTACAACCGGTGCCGTTTTTCGATTACTTACATGCTTAAGAGCCTCAGAGTATGGAGGAGTTGCAGGATAGGCTGGCAAGCTTTATTCGTGTGGAGGAGGGGCGAGCTCACCAGAGGGGAAGAGAGGAGGGAGAGCCAAATGTAAGGGCGAATAGAGAGAGAGGTACCAGGCAGACGTTCGGGAAGGGGGACCGGAGGGTGGAACGCAGGCAGGGAGATCAAAGGAGGATGCAGCAGTACGTACATCATACACCTTTGAATGTTTCCCAGGCTCGTCTGTTAGAGGAAGCCTTAAGGGCTGATTTGATAAGTGTTGCTCAAGCATCGACCCCGCCAGGGGCGGACGAAAACAAATACTGCCAATATCATCAAAACAGGGGGCATACAACAGAAGATTGTGTCACGCTAAAGGACAAGTTGGAGACTCTCGTCCAGGCAGGACATTTGCAGAAATTTGTACAACGGCAAAGGGGTGCTTCTTCGAGTAGAGCAGGAGGACCCAGTACGAGGAGTGACCCGCCCAGGGGAAATTACCGTCAAAGGCGTGACCGGAGTAAGAGTAGGAGCCCTGACCGACGGTAAGAGGCGTAATCAACACGATCTGAGGAGGATTCGCGGGGGGTAGATCAACCTCAGCCGCTAGGAAGAGGCATTTGAGAAGTTTGCACAGTATCAGCCGGGCGAGAGAACCAAAGAGGACCATGCCCACGATCACATTTTCTGATGAAGACTTTCATGCGCCAGATTTGGACCAAGTTGATCCGATGGTCATAACGGCTATGATTGCTCGGTATCAGGTGGGAAAGGTCCTGATAGATCAGGGGAGTTCGGCCAACATATTGTACTGGAAAACGTTTAAACGCATGGAGATTTCAGAAGATGTTGTCATGCCGTTTAACGAGCAGATTATAGGGTTTGCAGGGGAAAGGGTTCACACGAGGGGATATGTGGATCTAAGAACAAGTCTGGGAACAAACAGGAAGGCCAAAGAAATTAAGGTTCGTTTCCTGTTAGTAGAAGCGGATACTTCTTACAATGTTCTATTAGGGAGCCCATGCTTGAATACTTTCGGAGCAATAGTTTCAACACCTCACTTGACGTTGAAATACCCAACGGACGATGGTGAAGTTCATACCGTTCAGGCGGATCATAAAATGGCTCGGGATTGCTACGCAGCGGGATTAAGGGTGAAGCCAAGGGCATCGAAATTGTTGCACACAAGGTCCGAAGTGGCTATGTTAGAATTAGACCCAAGATCCCCCCTGGAGGAACGAGTGGAGCCAATGGGAGGGGTACAAATGTTCGACATTGGAGAAGAGAAGGGTCAATCCACCATGGTGGGGAGCAATTTGACGGTGGATCAGGTTGACGCAATAGGGAGCGTTTTATTAAAGAATAAAGACTTGTTTGCCTGGACAGCGGCGGATATGCCTGGCATTAATCCGGACGTCATATTTCACAAATTGTCATTGTTTAAAGACGCCCGACCGGTGGCCCAAAAGAAGAGGAGGTTAGGTGAAGAAAAAAGAAAAGCAGTGGACGAAGAGGTGGGCAAAATATTGGAAGCAGGCTTCATTCGGGAGGTGAAATACACCACTTGGTTGTCCAACATGGTAATGGTGAAAAAGTCGAACGGAAAGCAGACTTCACTGATCTGAACAAAGCATGCCCCAAAGACACATATCCTCTCCCAAGCATAGATAACCTGGTAGATGGGGTGTCAGGATATGAGATATTGAGCTTTCTGGACGCGTATTCGGGGTACAATCAAATCCTGATGTATCAACATGACAGGGATAAAACAACATTCATTACCGAACGTTCTAATTATTGTTATGATGTAATGTCGTTCGGCCTGAAGAACGCAGGAGCCACTTACCAACGATTAATGGACAAAGTCTTTCAGGAACAGATTGGGAGATGTATGGAAGTATATGTGGATGACATGGTCATACGCAGCCGAACGGCGGAGGAACACATTCAGAATTTGGAGGAGGTCCTAGGACAGGTGAGAAAATTTGGAATGAGGCTCAACCCATTAAAGTGCACCTTTGGGGTTTCGGTAGGGAAATTCCTGGGATTCATGTTAACTTCCCAGGGAATAGAAGCCAACCCTAACAAGTGTAAGGCTATCCTCGAAATGAGAAGTCCGAACAGTTTGAAGGAGGTACAAAGACTGGTGGGACAGTTGACGTCTTTATCCCGATTCATACCCAAGCTGGCAGAGTGTATTAAACCGATCCTGGCGATTATGAGAAAGGGGGTGCAGAATGGTTGGAATGAGCAGTGTGAGGCAGCATTTGCTGAGATAAAGGGTATCTTATCAAACCCATCGGTAATGAGACGTCCAGACTATGGATTCGAATTGCAGCTATTCTTGGCGGTCGGTGAAGAAGCTGTTAGCGCGGCTCTAGTACAGGAGGTTCCTGAATTTAGACCAATATACTTCGTTAGCGGAAGTCTGAAGGAGGCAGAAATGAGATATCAACGTTTGGAGAAAGTTGTGTTGGCTTTGCTCAATGCCACGAGAAGGTTGAGACCGTATTTACAGGGACATCAGGTGATAGTTCGAACGGATTATCCCATCTCCAAAATATTAAGGAAGCCCGACTTAGCAGGAAGGATGATCGGATGATCTGTAGAACTTTCCGAATTTGGGTTGAAATACGAGCCCCAGGGAGCGGTCAAGGGCCAACACCTGGCGGATTTCGTGGCAGAGTTACCCCAGGAGGATCGGGAGCATCCACAGTGGACACTTTTTGTGGACGGGTCTTCTGGTCGACAAGGTGGAGGAGCCGGGATAGTCCTGGAGGGACCGAACGGTATAATGGTAGAGCAAGCCCTAGTTTTCCGGTTCAAGGTGAGTAACAACCAGGCAGAGTATGCAGCCTTGATAGCTGGATTAGAGTTGGCAATAGATCTGAGGATAGAATCTTTGGGGTGTTGGACGGATTCGCAGTTAGTTGAGTGGCACATGAATGGAACATTCCAGGTGAAAGATGAGCAACTGCTGCAATATTATCACAAGGCAGCACAGTTGATGGCTCAATTCAAGTCTGTGGAGTTGAAGTACATCCCGAGGGGGGAAAACGTCAAGGCGGATCAGTTATCCAAATTGACCAGCGACAAAGAACGAGGGCAACTAGCTTCTTTAATCCGACGGGTGTTATTCAAACCAGCTATTGAGTGCTTGCACATTAGTTGTATGGCCGAACGGGATGATTGGAGAAGGGAGATTATGCTTTTAATTAAAAAACAAGATGAAGGTACTGCTCTTCGTCCTGACGAAGCCAAGCAAATTTCCCGATACATCGTGATCGGGGAAGAACTATACCGAAGAGGGTACATAACACCAATGTTGAAGTGCTTATCCAGAGAAGAATCAAAATATGTTATGAGAGAGCTCCATGAGGGGATATGTGGTAGGCATGGAGGCGGTCAGTCGGTTAGAGCTCGAGCACTAAGGGCTGGGTTCTATTGGACGACGATAGAGAAGGACTGTCAAGCTTTCGTTCAGAAATGCATAGCCTGTCAAAAGTTTGGCAACATTATTCATGAGCTGGCCACGGAGTTGCACGGTTTAGTGTCCCCTTAGCCTTTCGCTCAGTGGGGAATGGACATCGTAGGACCATTCCCAACCGGCCGGTCACAGCTTAAGTTCCTTTTAGTGGCAGTTGATTACTTCACCAAGTGGGTGGAAGCCGAATCCCTAGCCCGAATAACCGCTGCACAGGTTCAAAAGTTTGTGTGGAAGTTAATTTGTAGATTCAACATTCCCAAGTTCATCATCACAAATAACGGACGACAGTTTGTAGATAGAAAGCTTGTTGCATTCTATAAAGAGTTGGGAATCATCCCCTTGACAAGCTCTGTAGAGCATCCCCAGACGAATGGGCAGGCCGAAGCTATGAACAAAATCATAGTCCAGGAACTTAAGAAGAAATTAGGGAATGCAAAGGGAGCATGGGTTGACGAACTTCAACAGGTGTTATGGGGATACCGGTGCTCCCCTCATAGTGCAACAGGGGAGTCACTGTTCAACCTCACGTATGGAACAGATGCCATGTTACCAGTGGAGGTCGGCGCTAATGCTCTAAGAAGACAACCTCATGACATGCACCGGAATGAGGAGTTACTGAGAAGTGACCTGGACGTCTTGTCAGAAAGGAGGGAAATGGCGGTCGTCCGGGTGAAGGCGCAGAAAAGATTGTTAGTCCGACGACATAACACTAAAGTTAAGCCGAGACAATTCTTGGAGGGTGACTTGGTGTGGCGACGAACAGGCGAAGCACGAAAAGACACTGCTCATGGGAAGTTCGCAGCCAATTGGGAAGGATCGTTTACAATAACAGAGAATCTGGGCAACGGAGCGTATCGCCTTCAATCTTTGGAGGGGAGTCCTATTCCTAACACGTGGAATATCTCGCATTTGAAATTTTATTTTAGCTGAGCTTTATATTCATGTTATAAATTGGTGTGATCCATATAATAAAGAGGTATTTCAGATTTTACATGTGTAAGGGTGTTCATACCGAGCGGTGCATAAGGGTGGACGTAGTCCTATAATGGACTTGTCGGGGGCAATCTGATGGGTGACCATCGGACGGAGCGTAAGGGTGGACGAAGTCCTATAATGGACTTGCGGGTGGCAATCCGAGGATTGACCCCCGAACGGTGCATAAGGATGGATGTAGTCCTATAATGGACTTGGGTGACGCATAAGGGTGGACGAAGTCCTATAATGGACTTGCGGGTGGCAATCCGAGGATTGACCCCCGAACGGTGCATAAGGATGGATGTAGTCCTATAATGCACTTGGGTGACGCATAAGGGTGGATGAAGTCCTATAATGGACTTGTGGGTGGCAATCCGAGGATTGACCCCCGAACGGTGCGTAAGGATGGATGTAGTCCTATAATGGACTTAGGTGACGCATAAGGGTGGACGTAGTCCTATAATGGACTTGCCGGTGGCAATCCGATGGGTGACCACCGAACGGAGCATAAGGGTGGACAAAGTCCTATAATGGACTTGCGGGTGGCAATCCGAGCGTTGACCACCGAACGGTGCATAAGGAGGGACGTAGTCCTATAATGGACTTGCCGGTGGCAATGCGATGGGTGACCACCGAACGGAGCATAAGGGTGGACGAAGTCCTATAATGGACTTGCAGGTAGAAATCCGAGCATTGACCACCGAACGGTGCATAAGGATGGACGGAGTCCTATAATGGACTTGGGATGGCAATCCTACGATTGACCACCGAACGGAGCATAAGGGTGGACGAAGTCCTATAATGGGCTTGCGGGTGGCAATCCGAGGATTGACCGCCGAACGGCGCAAAAGGATGGACGAAGTCCTATAATGGACTTGGGATGGCAATCCGACGATTGATCACCGAATGAAGCATAAGGATGAACGAAGTTGATGAGTCGATATTTTATTGATTTCACTTAGTTTATTGTGCTAGATTTAATCAGGGAATTGTGTTTAATTGTTCAGTATTTTCCCGTTTTTCCCAATTATGTTTAATTTGATCGGAAATTCTTATTTTAGTTAATTTGAATTTTTTGAAACTAATTATTTGCATTAGTAATTACAGGGAAATTGTTGAATAATATTTTGGGACTTAAAATAGAAATGTCAAATCAAATACATTATTTTTATAAAATGGAAAAGGAGGAGTGCACATAGACTCAATTAAACCAAGCGCTGATGATGGGTTTTTGGATGCCGCAATTTCCTTTCTTTTGTGTCTTTGGAGAGAAATAGTAATGCAAGGGCCATGAGAATAATTGTATTGTCCAGCAAAGGAAAGAATGTCATGATTTAATTGAAGTGGTGTCACGGCCCACAATGCAAAAGTGGATTTGAATTGGTGTTTTTAGATGAAATGGGTGCAAAGAGAAAGTCCCATACGTGCAGCAACATTGAGGCAGTAACACCCACAAGTAGTTTGAACACGTGAAGGCAGCAACATTCAGGCTGCAGCAGCACTTGGGAGATAAATGGGAAGCGGGGCCCATAGGAAACCAAAAAGGAGAGCTGCAACACACACCATCCAGCTGCTGAATCATTTAGGCATGGGAGGTGCGGCCCAACAGAAAAGGGCAGCCACGGGACGTCCAGCATAAAATCACGGCCTGCATATATTGAAGCACCCAGCAACAACATCCAAAGAAAAAGAATCTGGCAGCAGCCCACATTGGTGTATCCAGTAGCAGCGTCCAACTGAAAACATCCGGTCTAGCCAGCATCCAGCTTCAAGCAGCTCTCACGAAAAACGCAACCCACCTCCAGCATGCATCCAACAGCTTCCAACCTTCATTTATTCCACAACCAAGACCAACAGCAACCTTCCTTCACTTCAGCAGCTGCCATGTCCACCAACACGTTGCAGCCCACACAAATGTGTTCCATCAAGCTTCAACCAATCCAGAAATGACAGCATGTGAAGGTTCACACTTTCAGCTGCCCACATTCCACATGCAGCCCATGCACACGGACATCAAGCCACAGCCCAACGTGAAGACAACAACAGCTTGGAAATCAACTAAGCATCCAGTAATGTTTTACAGCCCAAGTCTACACGTCTAGCCTTTTTCCCACATCACGTTGTAGCAAGGCCACTGAAGCTTGGGCTAGAGAGAAGAATGCAGCGGTGCATACAGCAGTCTCACGGTCCAGTGTTGGTGCCCACGGCCTGCATATCCGAGAAGGAAAGGATCCAGCATTGAAGTAGCCTCGGCAGCAGCAACCCATGGTATGGGAGTGTCTTTCATGTAGGGCACTATTACATTAGGAGGGGACTGTCACACACAATGGGGGGCTCTCTCTCGACTTTTTTGTTGGGTGGTGCAGCCGAGACAATTATTCTCTTTACTTGGCACTTTTTTCTTTGAACATTGGGAGGGCTTTGAACATGATTTTCACATTGATGGACATTGGTTGAATGATTGAGAGTTCCAATTTATTTTCCCTTTTGCTGACTTATCATTGCCGATTCATTTAACTTTCGTACATATTTCTTTTAAGATTTGGTGTGCTGTCTCGGTTTTTCCACAAGCTTTAATCCCCTTTCTTCATTTGCTGCCGAGGTGATGGGATGGGACGTGGTTTGGTAGTCTTAGGTGTAGCTAGGTTCTTTTCTTTTATTTATTTTAGAATGAAGAAGTGATTAGATAGTATTAGGTGGTGTGTACGGTGCATGGTTTGCTTTCATTGTGCTTTTGAGAATTTGTTGACTTGGCTGGAAGCATTTTCTTATTTTTGCTTTACTATTACCGTCACAAAGGCACCAACGTTTTGTGCTAGCATTTATTTCCATTTTATGAATTGAATAGTAGATGAATTGGTTTGAGATTATGGGATGTTGGCAGCTAGAGAAATAACGTTGGCAGACCTTCTTTTGCATTTTATGAATTGTTAGCCTTTCCTTTCCATTACTCCTTTTGAAATAGAAGAAGCCAGCTTGCTTAGATTGAAGTAGGTGATTAGGTAGAGCTTGGGGCCCATGGTGGTGCTTTTGGAGAAAAGGAATTTTGTTTTATTGTGCAGTGTTGGTAACGGATAAGGAGGAATTGAGCAAATCTTATTCCATTTTCTTTCCCTTGAATTAATGGCTTACTTAGGACTAGGTTACGGTGTAGGCTAGGATTTCTTTTTGCAGCCATTTATTTATTTTCTCATAGCATGGCCTGCTGTTTTATTTGTTTTAGAAGAGGTTCAAAAGGTGATGCATTTAATTTGTTTCTTTTAAAGGAAAAGTAAGCGGTTGCCATTCATCACAGAGGATTTATTTTTCTTTTTTTTAGCAACGTCATTGCAACATTAAGCTATGCAGATTTGTCTTTATGATGTTTATTTCTTTTGATTTAATTTAATTTCACAAAGTTTGTTGAGTTGGGTTTCATGTTTTTAATTTAGTGATGCATATTAACAATTTAAATTGTGCTAGATATTTGTGTTACAGTGTTAGGTGTCTAATATTTTTCTTTCATTTTAATGATTCTGTGTTTTAATTTAATTTTCATCTCAAACACTTTCAACCCCCCCCCCACTTCGTGTTAGACCTAAGACTCGAACCACAGTTTGGTCCTTGAGAGACGACCTAGGAGTTACTTCCTAGCATTATATTGCATTTCTAAATTGCAATCAAATTTGTATGGGTTGCGACACCCCATCAAATTTTGGCGTCGTTGCCGGGGACCAACGATTCAGTTTTAGGTCTTTTGTTGTGTTAGTGTGTGTTGTCTTGTCTTGTGTTGTGAGTGTGATGTTTTTTTTTGTGTGTTCGTCATTGTTCATTGCATTTAGGTAGCTTTAGTTGCATATTTTCATTGCATTCTTCTTTTCCCCCTTCCTTCTACATGTCTACCTACTTTGATTTTGTGAATATTATTTCTTCTTCCTGTGTCTTTGATTATGATTCTCCTTCTGCATCTGACTCTGATATTGCTTGTCATGCATATTCTGTTGATTTCTATGTTGAGAACAATATGACTCATCCTCCAACTCTCGAGAGTGCTCGTAGGGAGCAAGCTTCACTTAATAAGGATGATGTTCATTGCGTTCTCACCTCTGGACTGATACATTTGCTGCCTAAGTTTCATGGTTTTGCAGGAGAATGCCCACACAGACACTTGGAGGAGTTCTACACCATTTGCTCTTCAAAGAAACCTCCTCATGTCCCTGATGATCACATGTTCTTAAAGGCATTCCCACACTTATTACAAGAAGCAACAAGGGATTGACTTTATGGTCTTCCTCCTGGATCCATCACTTCTTGGGAAGATCTTGAGCATATGTTCTTCGATAAATTCTTCCCCGCTCAGTATGGTTACAGCAACGATCCTGGATGGAATGAACCTAGCTTGGGATGTTATGACGCTCCACGACAATATCAACCATCTCCGAATTCTTGTATGCCTTCTCCACCTATTCAGGAACCACAGCAGCTGCAGCTTCATGAGCCTGCCCAAGCAACTCCTCATCCTTCCACTACTTCTGAGCCTACATTGAAGGAGTTATTGGAGCAGATGACTATTCTGAACATTCAGTTCCGGCGAGAGAACATGGAGTTTCAGTAGGAGACCAGTGCTTCCAGAGTTTGACTGATCTGATGGGGCAGATGACCACTCAACTCACTGAGGAACAGTCTTATGTTTCAGAGGAATCACTATTTCAGACTTTTCAGCTTCCAGATGATGTTGGTGCCATCCACATAGGAGATGGGGAGCAGAGTCATGAGTCTACTATTGCGCCATCTACTTTCCCACCCTCCTATGTCCCCACTCTTGCATTTGAGGAGACTGATGAAGAATTGGAGGACCAGGCAGATATGAGCAACATCTTCGAGATAGGTAGACCACTTTCATCTTCCACCACTTTAACCACATCTAAGGAAGTGGAGGTAAGCATACCTAAGATTGATTCTGTTGTTGATGATCATTTTGTTGATAGGTATGTTATTGATGATTGTATTGTTGATGAGCATGATTTTCACCCCCCCCCCCCCTCTTTGCATGATGAGAACTACTTTGTGTTATCACATCTGAATGTTTGTTCTCCATACACTGAACATGAATATGAACCTGTGATTGATATTGTTTCTATTTCTGAAATTGATTCATGTTCTGAGGGTATATCTGAGGTTCAGCCTCTTGCACTGGGATTGGGTGTTATACCACTGCATGTTATTTCTGTGGAACCATATTGCACTAATCATGTTGCAGGAGGTACATATGAATTTGATCAACACACACCCATGGTGGAAGACAAGGGTGCCAGTATACACGACAGTTTGAAGATCAATGGGCACCAGCTGAACCCACTCATCAACAATCACTGCTTCTTAGATCCAGTTGTGGAGGACATCTCCCTGCTTGATCAAATATGGAGGATGAAGCAGTTCTTCCTCAACACCTCCTTGCTGAATCCTGTGGTGGAAGACATCTCCCTGAAAGTCCAAAATTAGCAACTGCCACCATGATCTGGGGAGTTTCCTTTTCCCTTCTCCCCTTTCCCGCTTTTATTACACTTGTCCATGATCTGTTGATTGTTTTGATTTTTGATCTTATAATTGTGACACATTGAGGACATTGTGTAGTTTAAGTGTGGTCTATTGGGGGAGACTCTGATTTTTCTTTGATTAGTTTATGTTTTCTGCATTAAATTTTTTGTTTTCTAGGTAGTTTTTGTTTTGTCTTGTATACAGTTTTACATCTTTCTCTTGATTTCTGGACTTGGTTTAGATTGTAGATGTGTCTTTCACTTCATTGATACTCTAATTTGTTGGATATCCTTGCTTTTCTCTACTTGGAAGATGATTATGATGTTTGAGAGGGTGATTGATTGTGACAGAAACACCCTATGTGAGATTTTGAGCCACTTGATATTCTTTCTTGTGTGTGATATGTCTCTTGATTGCTTGCACATATGCCTTGGCTTGACTCTTTTTGATAAATCTTGATTGATATGCATGTTTGGAAATGATAAAGACAATTTTGTTCTTGAGCCTCTCTAGCCAAATGAGCCTACCTTGTTCTAATCCATTGATAGCCCCTTTGAGCCTATGCTTTCCCCATTTCTTTGTTTTGAAACTGATACACTAGCCCTAAGTGAAAAAGCCATGATTACCTTGACCTTAGGGAATTTTGGAGCTTTGGAAGTGTTTTGGGAATAACTGTGGTCTCTTGGGATATTCAGATGAATTGGTTAGTTGGCTTCTCTTCTTGTTTTATTTTATAAATATGTTGTGTATCTTGTCTCTTAGAGTTGTGTTCTGAAAAGAGAGAAAAGAAAAGAGACAAGATGAAAAAAAAGAAGAAAAAATAATAATAAAAAAATAGAGAAAAATAAAAAAATTGTGTCAATAATGGAGTCAGGAAGAGGATTGAATTAGAGGGTTTGGGTGTTATTTAACTGTGATTTCACTTGTTACCCATTGCTCCTCTATTTCTTTTGGTTTGTAGCTTCTCATCCATATCATATCCTCCCTTTTCCTTGGCCCCATTACATCCATAAAAGACCTTTTGATTTGAACATGCATATGTTTTTTAGTGTTGATATTAGAGGCTTGCCAAGTCTGTTTGTGTTTGCTTTCTTGAGTGCATTGAGTTGACATTTCTTACCTTAGGCACTTGAGAGAAACACTAATAGTGCATCTGTGAGGTTTTGTTGCTTTTGATTCTCCTCTTGACCTGATTGATCATTTTTCCATGTCTTGAATTGCTTGGATGACTTCATGAGTATCTGCTTTCCTTGATTCTATGTAGGATGTTGTCTACTTCCTTTCTTTGTCTAGATTTCTTGAGGACTGTGTAATCCTGTTTCTTTCCTTGTCAATCTTTGTTTTCTGTGTGCTGAGTCTGTGTCACTTCCCTGATGTCCTTTGATCTATTCCCTGATTTGCGTCTTGATTTTGCCCAAGAGTGCAAAAGACTAAGTGTGGTCTATTTTGATGAGTTGATATTTTATTGATTTCACTTAGTTTATTGTGCTAGATTTAATCAGGAAATTGTGTTTAATTGTGCAGTATTTTCCCGTTTTTCCTAATTATGCTTAATTTGATCGGAAATTCTTATTTTAGTTAATTTGAATTTTCTGAAACTAATTATTTGCATTATTAATTACAGGGAAATTGTTGGATAATATTTTGGGACTTAAAAGAGAAATGTCAAATCAAATACATTTTTTTTTATAAAATGGAAAAGGATGAGTGCACATAGACTCAATTAAACGAGGCGCTGATGATGGGTTTTTGGATGCCGCAATTTCCTTTCTTTTGTGTCTTTGGAGAGAAATAGTAATGCAAGGGCCATGAGAATAATTGTATCGTCCAGCAACGGAAAGCAATGTGATGATTTAATTGAAGTGGTGCCACGGCCCACAATGCAAAAGTGGATTTGAATTGGTGTTTTTAGATGAAATGGGTGCAAAGAGAAAGTCCCATACGTGCAGCAACATTGAGGCAGTAACACCCACAAGCAGTTTGAACACGTGAAGGCAGCAACATCCAGGCCACAGCAGTAGTTGGGAGATAAATGGGAAGCGGGGCCCATAGGAAACCAAAAAGGAGAGCTGCAACACACATCATCTAGCTGCTGAATCATTTAGGCATGAGAGGTGCGGCCCAACAAAAAAGGGCAGCCACGGGACGTCCAGCATAAATTCACGGCCTCCATATATTGAAGCACCCAGCAGCAACATCCAAAGAAAAAGAATCTGGCAGCAGCCCACATTGGTGTATCCAGTAGCAGCGTCCAAGTGAAAATATCCGGTCTAGCCAGCATCTAGCTTCAAGCAGCTCTCATGAAACACGCAGGCCACCTCCAACATGCATCCAGCAGCTTCCAACCTTCATTTATTCCACAACCAAGCCCAACAGCAACCTTCCTTCACTTCAGCAGCTGCCACAACCACCAACACGCTGTAGCCCACACAAATACGTTCCATCAAGCTTCAAACAATCCAACAATGACAGCATGTGAAGGTTCACACTTTCAGCTACCCACATTCCACATGCAGCCCATGCACACGAACATCAAGCCACAGCCCAACGTGAAGACAACAGCAGCTTGGAAATCAATTAAGCATCCAGTAATGCTTTACAGCCCAAGTCTACACGTCTAGCCTTCTTCCCACATCACGTTGTAGCAAGGCCACTGAAGCTTGGGCTAGAGAGAAGAATGCAGCGGTGCATACAGCAGTCTCACGGTCCAGTGTTGGTGCCCACAGCCTGCACATCCGAGAAGGAAAGGATCCAGCATTGAAGTAGCCTCGGCAGCAGCAGCCCATGGTATGGGAGTGTCTTTCATGTAGGGCACTGTTACATTAGGAGGTGACTGTCACACACAATGGGGGGCTCTCTCTCGACTTTTTTGTAGGGTGGTGCAGCCGAGACAATTATTCTCTTTACTTGGCACTTTTTTCTTTGAACATTGGGAGGGCTGTGAACATGATTTTCACATTGATGGGCATTGGTTGAATGATTGAGAGTTCCAATTTATTTTCCCTTTTGCTGACTTATCATTGCCGATTCATTTAACTTTCGTACATATTTCTTTTAAGATTTGGTGTGCTGTCTCGGTTTTTCCACAAGCTTTAATCCCCTTTCTTCATTTGCTGCCGAGGTGATGGGATGGGACGTGGTTTGGTAGTCTTAGGTGTAGCTAGGTTCTTTTCTTTTATTTATTTTAGAATGAAGAAGTGATTAGATAGTATTAGGTGGTGTGTACGGTGCATGGTTTGCTTTCATTGTGCTTTTGAGAATTTGTTGACTTGGCTGGAAGCATTTTCTTATTTTTGCTTTACTATTACCGTCACAAAGGCACCAACGTTTTGTGCTAGCATTTATTTCCATTTTATGAATTGAATAGTAGATGAATTGGTTTGAGATTATGGGATGTTGGCAGCTAGAGAAATAACGTTGGCAGACCTTCTTTTGCATTTTATGAATTGTTAGCCTTTCCTTTCCATTACTCCTTTTGAAATAGAAGAAGCCAGCTTGCTTAGATTGAAGTAGGTGATTAGGTAGAGCTTGGGGCCCATGGTGGTGCTTTTGGAGAAAAGGAATTTTGTTTTATTGTGCAGTGTTGGTAACGGATAAGGAGGAATTGAGCAAATCTTATTCCATTTTCTTTCCCTTGAATTAATGGCTTACTTAGGACTAGGTTACGGTGTAGGCTAGGATTTCTTTTTGCAGCCATTTATTTATTTTCTCATAGCATGGCCTGCTGTTTTATTTGTTTCAGAAGAGGTTCAAAAGGTGATGCATTTAATTTGTTTCTTTTAAAGGAAAAGTAAGTGGTTGCCATTCATCACAGAGGATTTATTTTACTTTTTTTTAGCAACGTCATTGCAACATTAAGCTATGCAGATTTGTCTTTATGATGTTTATTTCTTTTGATTTAATTTAATTTCACAAAGTTTGTTGAGTTGGGTTTCATGTTTTTAATTTAGTGATGCATATTAACAATTTTAATTGTGCTAGATATTTGTGTTACAGTGTAAGGTGTCTAATATTTTTCTTTCATTTTAATGATTCTGTGTTTTAATATAATTCTCATCTCAAACACTTTCAAACCCCCCCCCCCCCACTTCGTGTTAGACCTAAGACTCGAACCACAGTTTGGTCCTTGAGAGACGACCTAGGAGTCACTTCCTAGCACTATACTGCATTTCTAAATTGCAATCAAATTTGTATGGGTTGCGACAACTCAAGTCCTATAGTGGACTTGGGATGGCAATCCGATGATTGACTACCGAACGGTACATAGAACCGGTGAATTTCGTAAACATACGGTTAGGTTATTAATCACATGCGTTCGTTTGACATACACATTAAAATAGTCGCGCGGCAAGCCAATTCAAATGCGTACAACATACGGAATGTAACGAGATTTAAAGGCAATCGTTCATACATAGCATGAAATAAAAACGAAAATGCAGAATGTAAAATCAGAGTTTATACATAATTTTTCAAAGCCTAAATGTTGTCTTGGGAAGGGTCATTGGAGGTGATAGGGGGTTCGGTTGAAGCAGCGGTCAAGTCTTCTTCGGCACCTGTAGTGTTTGCTGGAGGATCAGGAGCAGAAGCAAGTCTAGAGGACAGATCCACCAGTTTCCTATCTACATAAATTTTCATGACATCGAAGTCGGGATGGGTAAGAGGTGTTTGGAAGAATAGTGGCATTGAGCAATCCCTTGATCAAAACCCAACTGACGTTCCGAGCAGATCTCATCTCCTAGGGATGCATTCTCGGCGGCCAGCTTATCCCGTTCGGTCTCCAGAGCGTCCCTTTCCTTGGTTACATGGTCACGCTGGGATGTCATCTTCAGCAGGCTAAGTTGCAGATCGTCTATTGATTGCTGAAGGGAAGATGATTTGCTTTGAGCTTCCTTCAATTTGTGCTCAGCGTCTACCCGGTCGTCCTCAGCAGTCTTGGTAATTTCCTCGATGCGGTTGGTCAAACTGGTGTTTGTTTTCTTCATTTCATCAAGCTCTTTATGAGCCTTTTCCAACTCAACGAACACCAGGGGCGTCGTAGTACCAGCAGTATAGTTCAGGCAAACGCTGGCCCGAGCGATCAGCTCGTAAGCCATATTTAACGATTCAACAAGAGTCATGCCTTTGAAGGGTTTCTTCTCTTCATCGTTCAAATTGAACTGCAGGCTATCGGAAACATGGACGTTCGGGTCCGACACGCCACTCAGTAGTGGGGAGTTCGCTTTTCTCCTCTTGGTAGGTGAAGGAGTCTTTTCTTGGGCGGACTTTCTTTTGGTCTTACCCTTCGGCGGGTCGACTTTAGTTTTGATATCAGCAGTTGGAACGGTTGTGTCGGACAGCTTCAGAGCAGGGTTTACACCACGGACCGGAATATTACCCGATCCGCTGGTCAGCTTGGCGGCAGAGGACGCCCCTTCGTCACCTTTGACGAAGGCCTTCTTCCGAGCCATCAACTTTAAGAAAGATTGATGCCTTTCCATGCCTCCGAAATATTCTGCAACGCAAAAGAAAATGTAGAAGAGTCAATAATGATCAACTAACGTACCAAGAAAAGTGGTACTTACCCAACACTCTTTCTCTAAGAGTGTCAGTCCCGAGTAGGTCAATCAGTTGGCGGGACGGTGTCTTTCGAGGCATCTCATCAATCTGAGTTATTACATCTATCTCGTTGTTGGTCATGTTAGCTTTCGGCCACGAATCTACTCGATTAGGATGCTCGGTCCAATATAGTGGGAACTTCGGACGACCATTGTCGAAAAAATATTTTGGCCGACCAGGGGGTCGTATGGCTATCTTACAGAAGTTGGATTTAAATTCCTTATAAGAGGAGTTAAAAGATACGAACAACTGTTTATCCTTTACAGGGATTAAGGAAATCCAGGATCGGTTAGGATGGGGAAGGGCACGAAAGAAGTATAGAAACGACCCTGGGGTAGGGGTAAGTTGCAAACCCGTGCACAGCACACTGAAAGCTTACATATACGCCCACCCATTCGGGTGTAATTGGGCTGGACAAATATTCAACTCTCTCAGGACTCCCATTTGGAATTCGGAGAAAGGAAGCCTAACACCTAAGTCACGAAACAAGGTGGTATATACATAAAAGAAATCTGATTCATACCCCTCCCGGCCGTGACAAGCCTGTTCGTTAGAACGACACACCACAAATGTATAGTCGTCTACCTCGTCAAAGTCAGCTAAAATCATCACCTTTTCTAATAAATGTTTAATGGTGGCGGTAGAAGTGAAGTAAGGGATATAATTTTTAACCTCGTGAGGAGCCCAATTGTACCCCTACACGATGGGGGGTGGCCATGGATGTCTAGGCACGCGAGTTATCGTAATTAAACGCTACACCGGACGAAGAGGACGAACTAGCGGAAAGCGTACGGGATGAAGATGACGACGCTAGCCCCTCGTCATCATATACTTTACCCTCATCCCTGGACCCACTGGAGGAGTTAGGAGAATGAGACATTACCTGATTGAGCGAAGATCGGTTTGCAGGTGTGGATGATCGGTTAATGGATGCTCTAAGTGCCCGACAGTTACAAAAGGAAGAGAAGGTTCACCCCTATTTATAGCCGCAATAAATGGTTTCAAGAAGTCATCCTCACCGTCAATTCTAGATGAATCTGAGGGCTAATAATCACGAACTCTTCATTTCTGATGGTAAACACACTATGAACGAATCAAGGTCGTCAGTCGTCCAATTGATCGTAAGGCTCACAAGTTTCCAGTTGCCCCGTTTTACTTTCGCTTAAACCCCTTCGCCATATCCATAGCTTGGGGCTTGGGGGGCTTATGTAGTGTATGGGGATCGGGAAGAGAGAGAAACAAATAGAGAGGAACCGATCGGAATGAGAGGCCATACCATATAACATGCAGTGACAGAGTGTGGGGCGACAATCTCGGAGATACAGGCGACAGTTACATTTAGTGGGCAAAATATCAAGGATTGTGGATCGACAGTTACGGATAGTTCGCAGTCCAGAGTTATGATCCAGGCCTATAAATACAGGAGTAATTGGCTAGGTAAACCACTTTTGATCTAATCACTTTCACCTTGAATAATATTGTGACCTTGCTGACTTGATCGTCGGAGTGCTAACGTGCAGGTCGCACCCGTTCAGGCGTGAAGGAGGATCGATCGGTCCAGACAGTCGGTTCGAGTTTAGTCTCGGGACCTACATCCGAAATAGTATGTATGAAATCTACCTACGTTTAAAAAAAATTATTCAATATTAGCAAGTTGAAAACTTGTCCGGAAGGAAAGAAGTTTTATGAGAACCTATTGGATCTTTTCTCTGATAAAGTGACAATGTATTTCTATATATTTGATATACTAGTGGAAGACTTCATTGAAAGAAATCATTATGACTAATAAATTGTCACAATAAATTGTAGTTGGTTGAGTATGAGATATACAGAGATCTTCCATAAAGTTACTTCTTGACATTAATTGTAGATTGTTTCTTGGATCTCCAGCAACCCTACCCGAGTCACTGTTTGCATCCAAAAAAATCCCTTATCCAAATGTTTGCTTGAGACAACGAAGGATGCAAAATGAAGCTTGATTATGTGCCTTAGTAGATTGACTTAAACAATGTATAACACAAGTAATATATGGCCTAGTCTTAGTCAAATAAATCCATTTTCCGATTAGTTTTCTAAAGGAAGTACGATCATCAAGACACCATCAGATGTCAGTTTATTTGAAAACTTCATGGGTATAATCAAAGGTGCATAGGCTAACATACCAATTTCTTGTAATAAATCCAAAGTAAATTTTCTTTGTGACAAATGAATTTCTTCACTGTTCTTAGCAACTTCGAACCTAGATAGTAAAGAAGACGCAATTCTTCTTTAAACTCATAAAGTGATTGAAAAATTCATACGGAATGATAGCTAAGGTACTGGAAAATAATTTAGATTAAAAGAAAGATTTGGCTTCCTTATCAATACAGTGATACAAAGGTACACTAAATTTGTAGAAAAATACTAAAATTGAAAAGTGTACGGTATGATATCCGGGACAAACGGTTACGAAGAATAACCGATCGGTTATGTATAACATCATAACTATGCAGGGCCATAATTGGGCCAACTCTTATTATTGGGCCTGTAGTCCACCAGTCATATCAGGCCGAACCGGCCCATCCTTAATCAGAAGCATATCTAACTAAAGATAGCAATTATCAAATAATATCTGACCAAAGATATTATAACAGAAATATATCAGAAGCATATCTAACTAAAAATATCGTTATCAAATAATATCTGACCAAAGATATTATAACATAAATATATCTACCCAAAGATATTGTCATATCTGAACAGAAATATATTCAGTAAGTATGTTTGAATTTTATATCTTATTCTGTTAATATTTTATTGATATTATATCAATGCAAGGTCTATAAATAATAATCCAAGGCTACAAGCCAGGTACGTTCTGATCAGACTACATTCAGCATACCCTTTGCTTCATTAGCTCTGCCAGTCAAGAGCATTATTTTCCCAGAACTGGGAACACTTTACCACTAACCCTTCATTCACAATTCATTCATACTATACATTTAGCATACTCTCTGCTATAATACATTATCAATTCTCTCCCAGAGAGGATTAAATTCTCTCCTACTAAGAATCGGTCATTCACGCCTAACTTGAGCATCGGAGTGCCTTTTTAGGTACCTCCCCCCTTGGTCAAGACTTGAAGATCATCGGACGGTCGAGACCAACACAGAACGTGCGGTTGAAATCCAGAAGAGATAGATAGAAGGCAAGAAGACAACATCATCAAGGTCAGTCATTTCGGTCCCAAAATATTCACCGAAACATTTTGGCATCCATCGTGGGACCGGAGGGCATCCCATTGAAAGCCGCAAGAAACCAAGACAAACTCTCAGTATCAACGTCGCTACTTCGAATCAACAGCAGAAAATTTCAACAAAACGAAAACTATCCAACAAGAATCGTCATCTTTACCGGAAGTTTTCATCAACAAGATAAGTATTAAAAGAAGACTCAAGGATTTATTCTGCTTCACCCACAATCATAATTAATTTAAAAGTATTAAAAGAAGACTCAAGGATTTATTCTGCTTCACCCACAACCATAATTAATTTATTGCTGATTGATGTTCAAAATTAACTTGTCCGGGATCAAAGTCGAGAAACGCACTCAACATATACATATACTATTATGTGTGCACCATCCTAAATATATTTTGCTATCACGTCATAATCTTAATCAAGATTTATTCTACAGCAAGATTTATTTACATATGTTATATCACCACCAATTTTAATTATTTATATATTTATAGATATATAAATATATACATACCCTAACTGATTTCACAGATTCAAGATTGATATCTTCTTATATATATATATATATATATATATATATATATATATATATATATATATATATATATATATATATATATATATATATATATATATATATAAAAGATATATATATTATGGATCCTGAAAACTTCTTTACAACGAATTGGGATACATATATATTATCAGAATAAAAAACCGTCACCTTTTGACATTTCCATTCGTTTCACAAGATTCAAATCTTTTCATTTAATTTAATTAGCAAAAGACCTTTTTGCTTTCTTAAAAGCCATAAATGCATCCTGACATTTATATATCCATGTTCAGTACTGATATTGCAGCTTTTACAGCTGCTTCTAACCAATCTTGAAGTGCAGTAATCTTTAAAAGAGAAACTGAAAAGTTTTCATCGATCAAAAGACATAACTTTTCCTCACATTCTCGACCAAGACTTTCTTCGCACTGTGGACTTGCTATCCCAAGTCGGCATCAATTCAATCGCTCCTCTACCGCCATGGCTCATTAATGCCGCGACATTTAGAACAGAACCATACACGAAGAAAGCCAGGGCCTATGTGAAACCTACCCAGTTTCAAATGCAAGACCACCCGCCTCAAACAACACCAGTGCAGATCTGGGAAACGACCGCGGTTGTTTTTCCCTATACGTCGTGTTTCGTGAACCGCAACATATAAAGGCGCGGTAAAAAGTCTATGACTATATGTCGTGGTTGCAACCGCGGTAAAAGGTTCCGAGAATAGACCGCAGTTGCAAAAGGAACCGCAGCCAAAAACCCGGTTTTTTAAAAAAAATAACAAAATCCAACTATAGGCCGCGGTTGGAACCGCGGTAAAAGACCCAGAATCGGCCACGCTTCTGGGTGCAACCGCAGCCATATGTTTATTTTCCAAAAAAAATTAAAAAAAAATAAAAAAAAAACGATGGGCTTTTGGTCGCGGTCTTGGTAAGAATCGCGGCATATTCGCCTATTTTCTACCGCGGTCTTGGTAAGAACCGCGGCATATTGTCCTGCAGTTTTTTAAAATAGCAGGTCTGTTTTTGTGATATCCACTACCACAAAAACAGACCTGCATATGAAATACATTTTCAACAGATAACACATATCAAACAGATGTTCAAATGCTTTCAAACAAAACATAAAGTACAAAGTCTAATAAAATACAATTTACTAAAATAGAATGTTTAAATCTAATAACTAATAACTAAGAACTATTATATAATCTAACTATATACTTTGCAAGAGCTTTCCTCATGAATAAAAGTGGTTTCTCAGGAAGTGCTCTAGTACTCTTGAATTTCTGCACAAGACAATATATATAATTAGTGTATATGAATTCTACATTGGGGAAAAATCAAAATTTGTTAGATTTAAATATTACCGTTTCCCAGCTTCCTGTGATGTGAGAACGAACAATATGGGTCATCCAATATATTACATAGTATCCGCACTCATATGACTCATTATGTCTGTTACACTGCAATATATCATCATATAATTAATGAATAACATTAAAACAAAACAACTATAACAAAGTATGGCTTTAGCATATGTCAAACCTGCAGAGAAATCCATGCAATCTTTCTAGTGTTAGCAATTGCTGGAATAGCACTACATATTAAAAAAAACGTTTCATTTACATATAACAGAAAGTCAAAACATTGAGTTGAATATTACCAATCAATTAATTGTCTAAGATTTACGGGAGGAGGCCTGTGGAACGAGCAGAACCATAAAGCATAGCTCTCGTGCATAGACACAACAAGAAGTTGCCAATGGCGCCTGAAATTCATAATAACTTAACTATTATATTTTGAAATCACATATGAAACTTTATTATGTTAACAAACTTCACTTACCCGGATATATAAGGTAAAAAATATATCCTCTTGCCTCTTCCAAAACTGTTGATGAGATATGCGTTGATTTGATCAAAATCATTTGATTCATGAATGGATTGGGGATCAAGGAATCCATAATCATCAGAGTGTCCCAAATTGTTACTGACCCCAGACATATACCTGAAATCAGAAATTAACTTAGATATAAGGATAGTTCATTTATAAATCAATTTTATATATAAATAATTGCTCATAGACTTACATCGTCCATAGTTGAATAATTGAAATATTCAACTCTTTTGTACCCGACCAAAGCTCTCTGACATCTTGGCCATGGAGGTATATTGGGACCTCAGAGGGTCTCCCAAACACATCAGCATCATAAGCAACCTCAAAAGGCTTATCATCACAGATGTCAGCAAGTAGCTGCAATGAAGCAAGAGGATCATCCTCAGATAGAGGAATCTTCTGCTCTGCTTGCGTCTATTGTTACATTGAAAGAAAAGATAAGTTTTGACATCAATAATATGTAAACTTTAAAATTGAGAAGTGTAAAGTAGAATTCCATACTTAGGGGTCAGAAGCTGAATGAACCAAATGTTTAGGCCAAGCGATAAAGGACTTGAATGCATGTTCCACAGTGAAAATCTCATTTGTGGACAGAGGAACTAAGGCATATGGTATGATCATCTCGTCTACTGAGACCTTCACCTCATCCTCTAATAGTTGCACACCATGAACAACATTCGCTGCCTTATACATTGTTCCACGAGCTACCAAGGTCGTCTCGGTATCGTCTTCAGTGTATAACATACATGGACTAGTATCGTCCATGTCATCCCCTGAGACGCCTGCTGCTGAACAACTTCCTTTCCCGCTTCTCCCTGTCAGAGTAAATGTTAGATTATAGAAAATATAGAAATAATTGCACATAAATGTTTATTAAGTTTACCTGTGGGAGGCGCTACATCAACCTGTTCTTGTTCCTGTACCTGTACCTATACAGGAGATGGCATCGGGCGCATGCCATAGCTCTGAAACTGCTGCTAGAACATGGAGCTGAACTCACTTTGCATTTCCTCTCTGACCTGTGCCCTAATTTGCAATTCAAGCTCCACTCGAACCTTCTTTGTGATCTCTTGCGTCAGTCTTTGTTCTTGTGCTTCACTGTATGCATATGAAGACTGACGAGATGAGGGCCCGAAATAATGTTTAATTCCTACTCCAGAACCAGTAGCACGTACACCGGTTCTCTGAGATGTTGGTCTAGCATCTGCCTTTTCCTTGAGGATTTTCTCCTCAAGCTTCCTATACCCACCGCGAGATAATAAGTGGGGGTTTTTGTTCTGAGCACTTGTTTCTTCTGTGCTCTGTCTTTTTGCCTGTCACATATGTTTAATTAATTAGTTCATATGATATGTATTTGCTAATTAGGAATTGAATAATATGAATTATACTAACCTTCCATTCCTCTGTCTGCCGACTCTCTACAAAGATCTGCCAGGTCTCCTCATCAATGCACTTATATTTAGTACATGGGGATTTATGTTTGTACTGTCCATAAATATACCGCGAAGTCAACTTACTTTTGAAATTTCTGAAGTTTTCTACAACAGTTGACAAACACTTATTTCTAAGTGTTGGGACATTTGGAATGTCAAATGTCAGCTGAAAAAACATAATAAAGTTATATCAGTACAAAATTATCAAAATAAACAAACTCTAATTGAAATGATATAAATAACTTACCAATATATCGTTCCATATAATGTTCCGATCAACCTCGGACACATGGTCATAAGATTGAGTGAGAATACTAATCCTGTCATGTGCCACAGATCCAAGGTAAGATCGGAAGTCATCTGCATAGGGGTTAGTTGCCACACCCGTGATCACATTAACGTTCACCGGTGTTCTTTGACCACTATTTTTTCTGATCAATAGTTTTTTCATCCTGGTGGGCCCTCTAGTGGCTCTGGAGGGGGGAGCCTCATCCCCTGAATGTGGATCATCAGCCATATATCTATCAACATAAATAACAAAATTAAATATTAATAAAAGACTTATATAATATCATTTAATTTAACAAATGCTTAAAACAGTCATCATATGAAATACTTATACAAAAATTGGAAATTCATACATAGAGATATAGATTCATCCTATGTATATTCCCTCATCATGATCTAACCGAATTGCATGTACATCATCGTCAACTAAAGATTGTTCATCCAAATTTGTTGTAGTTTGAAATGAATGGTTGTCAGCAATATGAATATTAATCAAATTGTCTTCGTTAGCTTCAATTTGTTTTTTGCCTTGAAGAGCGACATACCAATGGTCAGACGCAGGATCTTTCACATAAAAAACCTGAGATGCTTGATGTACCATGATAAACGGTTCGTCTCGGTAACCCACTTTTCGAAAATCAACCAGTGTCATACCCAATTCATCTATTTTCACACCACTCTTATTGTCAACCCACTTACATTTGAACAATGGAACAAAAAACTTGGTGTAACCAACCTCCCATATCTCTTCTATTATACCATAATATCTCATTGATCCAAGTACTGGAGATTGATCTTTTGATGTGGAAAATTGAAGCGACTCAGCTTCTAAACTAACTCCACTATTTTGTACTGTGCTTTTATCATCCAAAGTCTTCGTATAGAATGTGCAATTATTGACTTCATAACCTGTACAACACACGACATCAAACTTTAAACCATTTGCAAGCCACAATAAAGTTTCAGAAGAATGCGGATCTTTGTCAATCTCAAATTTGAACCAAGACATAAATGTTTTGTTATGCTCCATCAACTGCCATTTCTCTGATTGTCTTGGATTTTTATTCTTAACAATTGCTTTGTGTGCTTCCAGAAAAGGGATCACCTCATTTGTGTTGTTCAATATATAAAGATGCGCTTGCAACAATTCTTCGCGATCTTTTGTCACCACATTCACACCTCGGATGCTTTTACTTGTAGAAAATTTATTCAACCATGATGTGCGAGGAACTCCGATTGGATTCGTTGATGTCATGTAATCTGAACAAAACTCGATACTTTCTTCAGCAATATACCTTTCAATCATTGAACCTTCAGGACGATATGGATTTTTAACATACCCTTTCAAAATCTTCATATAACGCTCAATAGGATACATCCATCTTAAGTATACCGGTCCACACAACTTGATTTCTCTAACCAAATGAACAAGTAAATGTACCATGATGTCAAAAAAAGATGGAGGGAAAAACATCTCTAGTTGACACAAGATGATAACAATATCGCTTTGAAGTTCATCTAACTTTGTAGGATCGATGGCTTTACTACATATTGTCGAGAAAAATGAACACAACCTGTTTATGGTCTGCCTAACATTTTTGGGCAAAATTCCATGAATAGCCACCGGTAACAACTGTTGCATTAAGACGTGGCAATCGTGAGACTTCATGCCAGCAAGCTTTAAGTCCTGCAAAGACACTAAACGCTTCATATTTAAAGAGTATCCTTGTGGTACTTTGATACTCTTTAAACAAAGACAAAAACTTATCTTCTCTTGTCTAGACATTGTGTAACATGCAGGGGGCAAATAAGTACGTTTACCAATCTCCTTGGGTGCCAACTCTTCTCGGATATTCATGTCAACCAAATCCAAACGAGCATTCACTCCATCTTTTGTCTTTCCCTGAATGTTGAGTAGTGTATCAATCAAGCTATCACACACATTCTTCTCTACATGCATCACATTTATGCAATGTCGAACATCTAACTTTGACCAATATGGAAGATCAAAGAATATTGATTTCTTCTTCCAAGGGGTTGTTAAAGATGACTTCTTCGATGTTTTCCCAAATACATGATGTATTTTATTAACTTTTTCAAGAACTTGAACGCCAGTAAGTGGATTTGGTGCTTCGTCCCTCTCTTGATCTCCATTGAATGCTTTTTTTAACCTTCGATATGGATGATTACGTTTTAGAAATCTCCGATGACGTAGATACACCGTCTTTCTTCCATGTTTCAATTGATGACCTGCAGTGTTTTCTTCACAGATAGGACATGCTTTATGACCCTTGACACTGTATCCTGACAAATTACCATAAGCTGGAAAGTCATTAATGGTGCAAAATAACATTGCACGCATCACAAAACTCTCAGAAGCGAATGAATCAAATATTTCAACCCCATCAACCCACAAAAACTTCAAGTCTTCAACCAGTGGGCTTAGATAAACATCTATGTCATTTCCAGGGTGCTTTGGACCAGATATCATCATAGACAACATCATGTACTTCCTCTTCATGCACAATGCAGGAGATAAGTTGTAAATTATCAATATAACTGGCCAACAACTGTGATTGGTACTCATATTACCAAATGGGTTCATTCCATCAGTAGCTAATCCAAGTCTAACATTTCTACACTCTTGACCAAATTGGGGGAATTGTTGATCAATATTTTTCCATTGCTCTGAATCTGCTGGATGACGAAGCAACCCGTCAATTTTTCTCTCATCTGCATGCCATCTAAGGTTTTTAGCATCTTTGGGATTCGCAAACAAACGCTTAAGTCTGGGCACTATTGGAAGGTACCAAACTACTTTCAAAGCAGATCCATTTTTTTCTATTTGACCATTATCTTCACTGTTGGTTTTTGACTTGTATCGTGATGCGCCACATTTTGGACACTTTGTCAAAAATTCATACTCTTTCCTGTATAAAATGCAGTCATTGGGACAGGCATGTATCCTTTTATATTCCATACCCATCGGACAAAGAATTTTCTTCGCATCATAATTACGAGTGGGTAATGTATTTCCATCTGGCAACATTTCATTCAACAATGTCAATAATTCTTAAAAACTCTTATCAGTCCATCCATTGCTCGCCTTCAAATTCATCAGCCTTAACACCGCTGACAAACGTGTGAACTTAGTTGAACCGAGATACAAAGGTGTTTCCGCATCAGTCGACATTGTCTTGTACACATGAGCCTTGGCAAAATTTTTTGCGCCAACATCGCGGATCATGTCCTCTAATTTGTCTTCATCCGGTCGATCTTCTTCCATGGTGGAATCAATAACATTTTCAGTTTGGGAGTCAGTCGGAAAGTGCATTTCTTCGCCGTGCCATATCCATGTTGTATAGCATCTTAAGAAACCATCACAGATAAGATGTTCTCGAATTTGGGTTGCGTTCAACTTTCTCCCATTCAAACAGTTCACACAAGGACATCTAAACTTCACTTCATCATCACTTCTCCCCTCGTTACGTTGCGCAAATTGTATAAATTCCTCTACACCTCTCTCGTACTCAGCACTAATGCGTGGTAAATTAATCCAATTTCGATCCATTCCTAAATATATAATAATATTAACAAATAATAATAATAATAATAATAGAAGAAAACTAACAAACTAATTTTACATGCTAAACATAATCAACTAGTAAATTATGTTTTGACTAATATCCAAATCAAATTATGTTTTGCCTAACATCATTTCATATATATAATTTCAATATTTATATTCATTTCAAATTTCATAAATAAAAAAATATAAATAATTTATTTCTTAAGCTACCAAAAACCTATAACAATTAATCCATACTAAATGTAAACAATGAAAAGTGCCTTCAAAATTCAAGCAAGGAGTAAATAAATAACAGAAAAGTCCTTGCTATCCAATCCTCAGTGGAGACAAAAAAGCCAGAATGATGAATACATATACCTATACATATCGAATTTGCAGACCAGGATTTAAAAATGAAGTTCTATGGTTACATTTGATATTGTTCAGTCTACAAGGCGATATATACCTGCGAAGAAGGGCGGTGCAGCAGAGAAACAAGGCGCGACGGGGAAGAAGGCCGCGCCGAAGAAGAAGCGTCGCGCCAGAAAATCAGTGGTGCGACAGCGAAGCAAGGTACGGCGGCGTCAAAGTTGAATGGCGGACGTGGCTGATGGAGGAATGGCTGGCGTCGTAGAGGTTGTCGGAGATCGCGGCGAAGAGAGAAAACTGTGAAGAGATGAAGAAGAAACTGTAAAACTCGTGAAGACGAAAATTGTTCAACTCTTTTTTTTAACCTCTGACAGAGCATCTACCGCGGTTGTATAGATAACCGCTGTCATATATCACATTATGCTGTGGTTGGGAGTGAAACCGCGACATATTTGCATTAAAAAAAATTCAAAATTAAATGGTAATGGCAATTTTGAAAATATTAAGAACCGTTTATGTCGCGGTTTCCCGCCAACCGCGGTAGATTCTCTGCACATAGGTCGCGGTTCCCTGGACAACCGCGGCCTATTCCCCAACGTTCAGAATTTCAAATACTGCCTCCCAACTGCCTTTTGGGGAATGTCAGCAGGTAGCAGGGGGAATATGCCGCGGTTGGTCAGAGAACCGCGACCTATTCCCCCTGCTACCTGCTGACATTCCTCATCAGTCAGCCCCTGCAATAAATTGGCAGGGGAATAGGCCGCGGTTCTTTGACCAACCGCGACATATTCCCCTACCAATTTATTGCAGGGCTGACTGATGAGGAATGTCAGCAGGTAGCAGGGGGAATAGGCCGCGGTTGGTCAGAGAACCGCGGCTTATTCGCCTGTTATTAAATTTTTTTTCTGACATGGCGCCAAAGGGGTTGGTTGACTGGGGAATATGCCGCGGTTAAGTGGGGAACCGCGGCATATAAGTTCAATTTATTTACAAAACTGCCACCGCGCAGCATTATGCTGCGGTTTCTGTTGAACCGTGACATAATGTGCGTTGTATAATCCTTTTTTTTTTACTAGTGCGGCAACAATCGGCAACGACAGACGAAACCATGCTGTCACACGAACCATCTGCCAGCAGACTGTCTAATATTCTTTGTTGAATAACTTAATTCAATATCTTAATTTAATATCATGTTCATGCTTGATACAGGAACAAAATATAATGCAAGGCACCCAGTGAAAGTTGACGTCTGCCATGTCATCTTAGATAAAGCAATAGCGGTTCGGTCCGACCTCCGCGTCAATCGCAACATCGTCCGGTCTATGTACCGAATCGTCCGGCAGCAATGAGACCCTCTCCAACATCGTTTCAAAGCTGGCTTTACCAAGCAACAACTGTATCTCATTAAAATACTCAATCAAGATCAAATCTGGGTCCAAACCAGCAAAGTAGAACATCAAATTAGGTGTCTCACCGAAGACCCTCAGGTCGATTCAGCCTCCATGTCATCCGCCGGCACCGTTCGGATTTGCCTTCGCGGCATGCACCACGCAAACAATCTTCTTCAGTGAGTGGAGCTCCTTCAACTTGCAAATCTTTGCACTTGAAATCAATCATAGCCATAAGACACTACACTACGTTTAAATTCATCAAAAGAAGCAAAGTGATTCTAGCACAACGCGAACAAATTCGTTACCAAATCATGAAGCATATCGCCTCGCTCGGTATCCCTAAACCTTCAGCAACTATCATGTCGGGACGACGTTTCCAAGATTGCCGCCGTGGTCTAACAGAGCGGCGGTGGCGGCATTGCCCTGCAGCAATGGGCCACTCGTGTCGATCTCGCCCTCGACACCATCGCCAAACAACTTCAAGTTTCATATTTTTTATCTGCAAATTCAGAAGACCCTAGAACTTCCTTGCGGCGCTGTTTGCACCACACCACCTAGACTTCCATCGCACCACAGTCGACTACCGCCTTCAACACCGGGCCACTCAACCATAAAACTCATTGGCTGCATTGTTGCCGGTAACAGTACCCTGTATTGCATAGCTACCGCGTTCTATCCTGTTCAGGTGGAAGCACCACCACACCGCTTCAGCTTCGCCAAAACTCTACATGACATCTTCAACACAACACGATGGACCAAGAGCCCAATAAGGGGCTTAGCACCAGCATCCTCGCTACTACGACGACGGCGGAAACACCATACGCCACAGTTGAAACTCTTCATCTCGACATTGGGTAACCCAGGACTTTCTCTTCTCCTTCTCTTATTCATGTTTAACCTATTTAGATGATTACAACTTAATATTGAGTTCAATTATGATTTCATGAACTGGTAACCCTATCATCTACAGAAGAGATGTTCGTAAAAACTCTTAGAAGAAATACCGTCACCCTTAAGGGAGAGTCTTCCAACGCCATCGATAATGATAAGGCCAAGATCAACGTATAATATTCGCCCAAAAGCAACTCAGAGATGACCGCATGCCCTCGCCAAATGCGGCAACCAGTACAATCTCATCATCCGCAACACTCGCGACATTCCTCAGGTTAAAGGCCGACAGGTCGTGCCAGACCTTACTTCTAAATATTATTGTGTATGCATTCGTGCAGGTTTGAATTCAAATGCAGGAACGAAGAAAAGATTTTCTTCCCCTTAAACGCCTTTTAAGTAAGACTATGTTCTTCATATTTACTCTATCACGGCAAATTCTTGGATATGCAAAAGACTTACAAATCATCTATTATTAAAGAAATCACAAACCTCTAAAACAGTCACATCTCGGCCACGCCACATCCTAATATATTTTGATCTCCAAGCAATCAACTGAGGAACAACGAATCCTAACGCGTCCACCGGATAACCGGACCACCGCGTCCGCCGCCAGACCACCGAGTCTGAGCTTACCATGGACCAACGCGTCCACCGGATAACCGGACCACCGCGTCCGCAGCCAGACCACCGAGTCTGAGCTTACCATGGACCAACGCGTCCACCAGATAACCGGACCACCGCGTCCGCCGCCAGACCACTGAGTCTGAGCTTACAATGGACCAACGCGTCCACCGGACAACCGGATCACCGCGTCTGGTACCGGAACACCGAGTCCGGACACCCAACTACTATCAAAAGGCACGGACCACCGAGTTCAGACGCCCAACTACTATCAAAAGGCACGGACCACCGAGTCCGGACGCCCAACTACTATCAAAAGGCACGGAACACCGAGTCCGGACGCCCAACTACTATCAAAAGGCACGGAACACCGAGTCTGGACGCCCAACTACTATCAAAAAGCACGGACCACCGAGTCCGGACGCTTACTTACTATCAGAAGCATGAATCACTGATCAGAAAATAAAGCCTCCCTCGAACTTTTAAGTCCTATAGTCAATCGTGGCTAAAGCCTAACGCTTAACTTGGACTTGGGGGAGATGATGTACGGTATGATATCCGGGAGGAACGGTTACGAAGAATAACCGATCGGTTATGTATAACATCATAACTATGCAGGGCCATAATTAGGCCAACTCTTATTATTGGGTCTGTAGTCCACCAGTCATATAAGGTCGAACCGGCCCATCCTTAACAAAGCAAGACACTTAACAAAGGATCAAGGGGAATAAAAGGTTCGTCTTTGGAACCACTTTTCTATTCTTACAAATGATTCCAATGTTATCTAAAGCCTATTGAGAGAACAACATTAAGTTCGATCACCTCATTAAAGATATTATCCGCTTTAGAGCTCATAGTCCTATCTCAATTTTATCCTTAAATGGTGTCTTAAAAGGTTAAAGGAGAAAGGTGTATTTAAATTTTCCTTGGTCTCGAGTCTTAAACAATGCGGGATTATTAGATTTATTGAAATAAGTACCCTAGTCGAGATCCAACGACAAAGTGGGTTTATCTTTGGAACCACTTTTCCATTCTCACATCCAAGCTATTGTTTGTTTTAGAGTTTAGAGCTTTATCATGATATTTTTATTTACAATGCGTCTTATAGGATTAAGGGATAAAAATATATTCAAATTCTTCTTGGTCTTAATTTCTAAACAATGTAAGTCTATTTGGTGTACTTGATGGGGCGAAATTCCAAATATAAATATGAAAAACTAAAAGAATGAATTAAGGTTGAAGTTGAATGAAAGAAGTACAATAATTGGAGGAGCTTGTTAGGTTATGATAAATTTGTATGTTGTTAAGGATAAAATTGCCTACTTTTAGATGAATTGAGAGGTATGATAAATGATAAATGAGAAAGAGGCGCATGTTTAGGGGTGGGCAAATCAAACTGAACTATACTATACTGCTAAAAACTGAACTGAACTGTAAAACAGATAAACTGAACTGTAAAACAGATAAACTGAACTGTAAAACAGTTTAGACAAACTGAACTGAACTGTTTTTTGTTTTATCAAACTGAACTGAACTATACTAAATTGTACTAAATTACAGTATGAAGTGAACTGAACTATTAACTGAATTGTAATTAACTGAACTATTAACTAAATTGTAAACTACACTAATTTTAACTAAACTACAATATAAACTGAACTGAACTACTAACTATAATAATTTTAAACTGAATTGTACAAATTATTAAACTAAATAGTATAACAATACATGTCCTTTTTAATTGAAATTTATTTTAATATTTATTTTATTTTATTCATAAGTGTCTAATAAATTGATTTTTAATTATTTAATATCATTATTTTCTATTTTATTTATATTTCTTTTATTATTAAAAATTATTATATTTTTTATTTATTTATTTTATTTTATTAATAAAAAATTATAAAAAATAACATCATACACTAACACAATATATATATATATATATATATATATATATATATATATATATATATATATATATAACTTAAAAAATATAAAGTATAAATTACATTTTTTATTTTTATTGATAAAAAATATAAATTTTATGATAAAAAAGTTGTCTTAAAAAAATTAATTATTATTTTTTTATGTGAACAGTTTTTTTATTAATATTTTATTATTAAATAAAGTTTTCTTGACAAGACGAAACAGTTAGACCAGAGCTAGAGAAGATGTAATAGTAGATACAGTTCTCACGATTAGCTGAACTATAACTGTTTTAAGTTCAGTTTTTAAAAACTTAACCAAACCATAAAATAGTATACTGAGCTGTTAGTAAAAGTGGATTAGTTATTTTTAGTATAATAATATAGTACAATAAACTCTAGTAGATCAGTTATTTTTGCCCAACCCTAGGCATGTTAGTTCAATAAACATACCAAATCTTCCAATTTTAATTTTATGAAATTGATATTTTATTAAAAGTTATTATACATGGTAATATTGTTTTTTGTTTTGTTTTAATTAAATTAAATTTTAAGTTTTTTTATAAATTTGAAGTACTTTTAATTAAGTTTTTGTCATTTAATTTATTTGTTAACTTGCACAATTCTTATATTCTTTAATAATTGACGTTTTGCTTTCGTTGAAATATGTTAGATAACAAGAAATTGTCCCTTACTTATTGTAGGTAATGAGGTATAAGTTTTTGGAAAACATGATAATTTCGATATTCAATAAATTTTAAATTACAATAATAAAAGTCATTTATTATTTTACATTATTATATTAATTTATATTAACTATAAAATTTTTATATTTATGAAATCAAGAAAGGAAAATGATAAGACAACGTAACTGTAACGTATATGAATGAAAAAATTGAGGAAAAGACTCAATTAACAATACAAAAATTTTCAATATTGAATAGAAAAAATAACGAAATAGGATTTCAATAGAAAATATTGAAATTTATGACAAACAAACTTACAACCTAATGAATTCTTTTATTTTTCGACAATACAAATTTAGATATAATGGTCAATTAATGAAATAAATTAATAACTCTTTAACACAAGATAAATATTTAAAATAAATAAATAAGAACTAGTGTTAACATAGAACTTTCGTGAACATGCTCGCGTTTGAATTGAACAAATATTTTGAAGTTTCAATATTTGAAGATTCAGTCCTACCTTATCTATTTGTTGAAATTAGCAATTTGGCATCCCCAATTATTTGTAAATATTAAAAGAATTGAACAAGAAAATAATATCATATCCTAAATCACAAAAATATTTTCGTTGTTATGGCATAGTAAAAATTGAAGGAAATAATCTCAAATTTGGTATATAAAAAGAAATTTATCTTGGATTATTTTTGACATAAAATAAATTATTTATGTTGAATACTATAATATTCTAGATAAATAATCTGTTTTATATCGAAAAAAATATGTCTAAGATAAATAGTTTTATTATATTTTTTTACATTAACTTTTTCATTGTGAAACGTAGATTAAATGATGGAAATGACTAATTTTATGTTAGTGATTACTCTAATTTATAGTTATTTATTTGTAAAATATTATAGTCTATTTTACGGTTAGTACATGAATACACGCTACAGTGATACTTTATAAAGGTTCACTGTTTGAAGTTTCTACGCTTTCTTATCGATCTGTATATTAATGTTGACTGGAAATACCTTGTAAAATTTTTTATTGATCAATAATAATTTAATTAAACAAAGAAATTTGAAACATTCAAAACTACAATGCTCCCTTGAACATTTCAGAATTAATGTACCTAAGGTATTATAGAGATTTAGATTCATGCAATATCGTAAAAGAAGGAATAATGCAGAAAATAAATTAAATATAAAATTCAAAATAATTTTTTTAAAATATTCTAATTGAAGATGTTCTTAAGTCATTTTTTTCATTTTAGCAATATTCGTTTTCTCATTTCAAAATGTATACACACCAAATGATAGGATATCTCTTATAAACTTAGTCAAATAAATTAAATGAGACTGAGACTAATACTTTGAGAAAATTAAAATAAAATAAAACAAGCTTATCTGTAAAATTGATGGATAAAGAAATAAATATAAATAAAATAAAACCAATATTTCAATCCCACGAGAAAATATTAGATTATGAAGGATAATTAATAACGGACATTAATTTGTTGGTAAATTTGGTCTACCTAGATAATTCAACAATAATTAGAAAAACACTAATAGATCTATACTTGAATGGAAAAGAACCAAAGTTTAGACCCCATATCCTAACAACTTGAAACAATTTAAGTAACATTTACAAATATGATAATAAGTTAAAATTAAATATAATTGCATAAGTTCATTTATTTTCTAAAAAGAGAATGTGATCATTGTTTTATAAAATTGATTTACGAAAAGATAATGTATTTGTTGATATGATTACTTCAAAAACTTGGTTTTAATTAGAAAGTATTAATCATTACGAATTTGCTAGAGTTACTTAGTATTAAACTAAACTTAAGATTCGAGGATCCATTAGATTGTCCATTGATTTATTAGACCGTTTGTTTTGAGACATAATATAAAATTTATAAGATCTAATGTTTCCTTCCATTTCCATTGTCACAAATACACATTAAAATGTTCAAATAATATTAATTACATTCAAACACAATAGACACTCAAAAAATGTTTCTTATCATAAAAACTATTAAATGGTCTTCTAAAATTAGAAAGTAAGATTCTAAATATTAGAGCATCTAAAATTTCAACAATTTCCTCATTTTTTAAACAATTTCCTAATTTTTTAAGATGACAAGAGCTATAAGTACATATATTGAATGAACAAGTGTTGTTGTTATTTTAACAAAATATTTATATATATATATATATATATATATATATATATATATATATATATAATTAATAAATAATGATACTCTAATATATATTGTAAATGACAAATATTCATTATAAATTTTTAGATGTCATTTTGTCTTCTCATGTTCAACTAACTTATTTACTTGAACTTTTTAACTCTAAAATGAATCCAAGAGTGGATTACATTTATGGAAGAATGATCCATATAGAAGAGAAAAATGATGATTGATTTTTTCCTATTGTTAAGACTAATAATTGAGATGATTAGTCTTTAACAGATTGAACAAAAACAAACCATTGAGAAAAACATACTGGAAGAATTATATATCCTTCAAATTGAAGACTTATTTATATTTAACTTTTTATTTAAATATTAAACTGAATTCTAATTTAATAAATAAAATTTAATCATATTAAATTCTTTTAGAGAGGAAGTTCAAAATTTGAAACAATTTTCTCCAATATTCATATAAAAAAATGGACTGATTTTAGAAACTGTCATAATATGTTCACATGACGTAAATTTTTACTACGTCATAAAATGTGTAGACCTATTATAACATACAAAACTATATTCGTTTTTGTACGATATAAAATATGATTTTTGTACCCTTCAAATGGAAGACTTATTTATATTTAATTTTTTATTTAAATATTAAAATGAATTCTAATTTAATAAATAAAATTTAATCATATTAAATTCTTTTAGAGAGGAAGTTCACTTTAAAAATGTAATATTATATTTTTTAACTATTTGAACATGTCATTTCTAATTTCAGTATATCATTTCCAATTAATTTGAATAATTTATAAAGGAACTCCTTAATTAAATTTAATTTAATCATATTTAAATGTAGCTGTTAAACAACTTTAACAATTAATTAATTATTATTATTATTTTAATTAAAACAATCATTTTTATCTTTGTATTCAATTTTAATATTTATACGTCGATGTAACTTCGAATTGAAAAAAAAAATCAGGTTGCTTCAATGATTTCAATAATTTTAATTTTAGATATAGTGATTTTAATAATATATATATATATATATATATATATATATATATATATATTATGAGATGTATATATATATATATATATATATATATATATATATATATATGTATATATATATATATATATATATATATGATCTCATGTTCTTTTCAAAATTTATATCCTGTTATGATCTTAGGGATGTTTTTTAACCATAACGATTTGACATATTTTGAAACTTTAATTAGATTTTATCATATACTATTCAAATAAAATTCTCTTAAAAAAATAGTTTATAGAATTCGTTTTTTATTTCATAAAACAAATAGGAAAAATATAATGAATTAAAAAAATCCAATCAATTTGAATTTTGCACTATCTAAAAATAAGTAACAATTTCAATTTTAATCTTTTTATTTTTTTTAACTTTTAAAGGTATAAAATAAGGTTTAAATCGTCTTTTGGTAGTCATATTTGTTGGTGAATCTCAAGTGAGTTCTTGTTCTTTTTTGTTTCAATTGAGTCCATTTGTAAAATTGAGCCGATTAAGCCCTTTCCGTTAACTTTTCACTGACAGTGTTTGCACATGCTGAGGTGTAACTTTTTTTAGATCACGTGGCATGCTGAAGTGTATTAAATTTTTTAATCGCTTATATGTACAATCAAGCATTCCATGTGGGATCATTTCATGGACATTATGAAAAACATCTTAAAGACACAGAGAAACAAGCTGTCGTTGTTGATCACTTCAGAGTCCCTCAACCCCAACTGGTACACTGGAAGCAACAGATCCATGATCCTTGCCAACTGCCTGTTCCGCTCCAGCGGCTATGCGATGCTCTTGACCAATAAATGGTCCTCGAAGGACAAAGCAATGATGCAGTCTGAGTGCCTAGGGAGAACACACCACGGTGTTAGAGAAAGGGCTTATGGTTGTTGTGTTTAGTGGGAAGATGACCAGGGAAAGTTAGGGTTTCACCTTGGGAAGACGCCTCTCAGGGCTGCCACGTGATTGCCCCCAAATCGCTTCTGTTCCGCCGCACCTTCTTATTGGACCAACCTTCCTCGTCGGCACACTACCCTCGTCGTGGCCTTCTCCTCACCCACCACCCACTATGTCGCACAATCTGGAGTCGCCACCAAGACAATGTTGTGGCTGTCATATGACCAAGCACTATCACTAGAGCACTGTCACGGGTCGCTGCTCCTCACCTCCTCCAACTTTGTCACACGCCCCCTCAGGCACGCGATCTCTTCTATCTCTGCCTCGATCTATTGCAACATACCTTTCTCCTCCGTTTGCCACGCATTTCAATATGACACGAATATCTCCACCACTCGAGCGTTCGCCCTTGAGTCCTCCCACCACTGCGACTTCATCTGGCGCAACTCCTCTACCACTTCCACCGCCTGGGGTTTTCAAATTCACACTCTTGGAGACTTTCCTAGCCAATTCTAGGGATAACCCACATGAGTTGATGAGGTAAAGCATGGTAAAGGTGTCACCTTTGCGCCATCCCCACTAGAGGTGAATGTCTTGAATCTAAAAAGAAAAGCATTGTGCTTTTGTTGCAGCAGAGAACCTAATTGAAATTGGGTGCTTCTATGGTGTATGAAGGTGCATTGATTTTAATGCCTTTTCCTGATCTTGGTCTTTCTTTGAGAAGGTTTTGTGGTTCATGATCTCGTTGAGAAAAACACAACTGATGTGTCCAACCTTTGGTTCACACCTTGGTTGAGATTGCATGATATTGTTGGAGAACTGAGGGATAGAAAACTCATGCATTGTGATGGTATTGTTAACTACTACACCTTGACCATTATTGTGCAAAGGAAATGAGAAAGATTTGATCGCTGGTGGCAGCAAAGCAGTGTTATTGTAGTTGTGAGATTGTAAATAAGTCTGATTCACATAAGCAGTGCGAGAATTAGGTAGTGCATATTGACATTTGAGAAGCCAAAGGAGATGTCATTTGGGTGCACTAATTCTTTTAAGGAGGATTTGTTAGAGGAAGAGGATGAGGTTGAAGGAGGTATGATTTGAGAGATAGAAAGTGAGTTTGGTTATGCTTCTTTGAGTTTTGGATGTGGTAGAGCTTGTTTTTGCTCTTGGATTTGCGATTCTGGAACCAGAGAGCACATTGGCATCACCAACTTGGCCATACTTCTACAACTACACATGAATCTTCCTTATCTCATCCCTTGGGGGATTAACCATCTCAGAATTGAAGATGGCTTCTAGAATGCGAATTTGCTCAAGTTTTGGATTCCATCTTGACTTTTGTTATGGAGTTTTCTCTTTATTTCCCTAATGGCCCTCGGCGATTGGGAATCCTTGTCCGGATGGAACTGAAACGCTAGTTTCTTGAAAGCGGTTTTGATTTCCTCCTTGGTTGCGATTCGGTGCAAGTCGAGAACCTTGTAGTGATTCATTTCGCTGGACCGAATTGAGATTGAGATTTTTTTCAATTTTTGTTGATTGCTAGGGTTTATGGAATTTTCCTCCCCCCTCTCTAATGAATTTTCTCCAAGAAGTGGCGAAGGAGAAGTACAGGAAGAGGATCTTCTGATTTAGAAGATTGGAGAATTTGTTATTTATGGCATGAAGGATGACGAATCGTGGTCGTGTTGTGCTCACTACTTTCTTTCAGTAAAAGTTTAAAATGTTTTTATTAAAATTTAAATAAAAATTCCACGTAATCAAATCATACACATCAACATAAACATGTCATCACATTTAGACGCCGTCAGTGAAAAGTTAACAAAGAGGACGTAATTGGCTCAATTTTACAAGTATATGGACCTTATTGAGACAGGAAAAAAAAAACGAGGATCCATTTGAGATTCACCAACAAATATGAGAACCAAAAGAGCATTTAAACCTATAAAATAACTAACAATAACAATATTTTTCTAAAATTAATATTCATATGTCAAATTTAAAATTAGAAATATTTAATAATGAATTTTGAATTAAATTTGATAATAAAGTTTGAATTTGAAATTTAAAATTTAAAAAAATTATAAAAAAATAAACTTCTTTAATGGACATTTTAATGTCTTTAAACAACTTTCAAATATTTCTAATATTTAATAAAGTTTCGAATTTAAGATGAGAACAAAATCTGAAATATAAAAAAGTTTAAAGAATTTTCTAATTCTTAACCATGTAATGATGATATAATAATATAATAAGTATTATAATAATAATTAAATTAAAATATGATATAAAATAATAAATAAATAGTTGAATAATAATATCAATAATAATCTAAAAAACTAAAAAGACATATCCTTTTCAATTTATTCAATATAATTATATTTCTAACCAAAGTCAATTATAAATCGATTTATACTCTAGATAAGTCCATCAAACGTCTAGCATTTGCACTTTTATAGACTCTGTTCTTTATATATTTTTTTTTGGCATGGTCTATTTTTGTAGTTTGATATGTTTACATCATCTATATTTCTATTTTTATAAAGTTTATTTTTTACATTTTTTTTTGGATTTATGATTTGTAGTTTTATACCACTAGTGGAAAAACGCTGTTTAACGTCAGTTTTTTTGGACTTTTGACGTCAATTACTAAAGCGACGTCTATTCCAGTGACGTTAAGTTTATGTTAGTCAGGTAATGACAGATGTCTATCTAGACGTCGGCTTTTTATACAGCCGACGTCTACAAAGACGTCCGGCGTAGCCACAATAAATGTTAGAATAGACGTCAGTAGTCAACAAAAGAGACATCTGTACACGCTGGATCGTTATCCACTGTTTCTTATTGGACATAGTACCCACATTCCCATGAATCTAGTTTCCTATTACACTAAAATAACAAACTAAATATAGTCAAAAATTAAGATCATTGAATAACGTAGTAAATGAATTAAAACTATAAATGCACAAAACCTTGGGATACAAGACTGATTTAGTTGACCTCGAAATTTACCCATTACTCTATTTACATTAAAACAGAAAGTAATATGAATATAAGTATGAAATCATAAAAAGTTAAGGCCGACATGAATTTAAAAGTCATTTTTAGCAAAACACTTACCTTTGTAGGATGGTTTTCAAGTCATTTTTCATCTTCCTTTGCAGCGAACAGAAGAAGAAAATTGTACCTTTTTTGGGAATGAGGACCACCAGCTGCCAGTGAGCCCTGTTTGGAACATCATAAATAGTTAGTAAACTAATTAAGGAAACATTTAATTACCTTTTACATAAAAACAACACATACCCATCAATGTATGGCACGAGGTATATGTCTCTGTTTGACTCAGCCATCCATGTTTGTAAATAATCTTGTTTGATTTAACCTGTGTTACCACAACGTTGAATGATTTGAGGTTCAACAAATCCGTAAATGGAAGACCGACCTTGGTCTACAATGACTGTGTCCACGTACCAATAACAACAAAGTTAACTTGTTACAAAGAAGGCATCTAAATTAAACTATTATGGTTGACAAAATTAACTATCTTACATGCACCAGAGTTGAATAATGGAAATATTCAACTCCTTGTCTCCCTGGATGATCTCCGATACATCATTGAATGTGATATATAGTGGCATATGGGGGGAGACCAAACACTCGTAAATCCCAGTATATTTGTATTAATGCTTTGTTGAACTTGGGAATGTTTAACATTAGCTTTGCTATGGGATTATCTTCCACTTCAGCTGTGTCATCACCATCATCATCATATTCAGGTATTAGTGCCTCATGCATCAGCTGCTTTTGAGGACGTGTGAACTGAACATAAAATTTTCAAAGTTATGAACAAATATTTTTAAATGATAATATAAAATTAGTAATGATAACAATATTATACCTGTTGTGTACCAATGTGTGTGATAACCAATGCCCTAGGCCAGGCTAAAAACTTCCTATCGCCTCCCCCACAAATTGAACTTCAGGAGTCGGTACAGGCACATGAGCCCGTAGATCCCGAACCTCGTCAATCATGACACGCACGTGCTGGGGTGATATGAGAACACCATGAATAGTCTCGCCTCCCTCAACTACTCGTCCGACAACCACAATGCGTGCGGGATTCCCATCAACCAACAAGTCATACTGACCAATGTAGTCAGTAGGTTCAACAATAGAGCAGGATCCTTTGGTGCTGGCAGGAGGTGGTGTGGGAGTTTCAGTGGGCACACCCACAGTGGCCTGCGTCATGGATTGCAGCTTCTCTTCAAGCGGTCTTTGTATTTGTTTTTGTTCTTCTAGCTGCTCAGTGAAGCGTTGCTCCATTTGACGAATTCTTTGTTCCTACTGAAGATCAATCTGCCTCAGTGCGTCTTGATTCGTTGACTAAGTTGTTTTTTGTACAGGACCAAAGTACTCACGAAGACCAATGGACCCAGGAACTGCACGTACACGTCCTGGGTGCTCCAGTTTGCTAATGGCTGTTGTTAAAATGTCCTCCCTACCTTGAGGAGTAAATGTTCCCTATGTCTGCTGCTCAACCAACTCATCCTGCACATTAAAAAATTTACGTTACTTAAATTGCAAGATATGATAAAAATGCAATAAAGTAATGTTTACAATTTCAACTTACAATTCTCTGTGAGATCGCTATGGCTGAGGCAGATGTCATGTTCCCATCAGATTTCGTCCGAGCAGCCTTTCACATCTCGTACCTTGTAGGTGGAGGTGCTAGGTCTAGGGACTTAAGCCCCAACTCATCCGCTCGATCTTTCCTAAGTTTCTTCTCTAGTTTCGCATAACCACCTCGTGATAACACGTGTGGTGCATCATTTAGCCTTTGCCTTTCTTGGGCGGCTAACCTTTTACCCTGTAAAACAATTTTTACGCATAACTATATAATAATAAAAACTGCTTTGAAGACGTTGTTGGTTAAGATAAATACCTTTTATTCCTCAGTCTCTCTAGATTGACGAAACTGGATTCATTCTTCTTTTGCGAAGGAATAATGCTGAGATGGATTCTCATGTTTCCTTTTTCTAAATACATACAGACGTGTCAGCCTTGTCTTGAAATCCCTCCATATCTTACATATGTGCGATAAGACTTTCTGCCTCATGTCTTAGGTGTTTGGAACATCATATTTTATTTGTTTAAAACAAGGAACGTGTGAATGACATAATAAGATCAAAGAAATAATTATATCAAATTTCTTTTAAGTAACCATACCTAAACATCTTGCCATAAAAGGTTCTTCTCGACCTTTAGGACGTCATCCCAAGTTGCATGAAGGATAGAAACATGGGTTTGGCTATCTTACCCAAATAACTACTAAAATTATCAGCATTTGGCCCTGATGCCACACCGATTCTTGGGTCAATCTCAAGATGTTTCCTCTGCCCAGGAACCTGTCCGGATGTCGCTTCTGGCAAATGTGTCACTCGTGTACGTTTGCTCTGTGCTGATGCTGAGTCTGAGGTCGACATACCTGAAAAATATATACAAGGTTAGTTATTATGAATTGAAATTGAAATTGAAATTTTCATGTAAATATAAATTCATAGAAAGTCTAAACAAAAAACAAGACGTTACTTATTAAGATATTGTTTTCTCCTAGATCCCTTCAATGGGTCTTGATGTGCTACATGTTGTCTGAAGTACACAAAGAGATTCTTCATTATCAAAATTGTGCTGGTTTTTCCCTTCCAAAACCATTGACCATTTTTCATTCATTGGATCGCTAACGTAGAATATTTGCCTTACTTGACTTGCCATAATAAATGATTCATTAGTGAAACTCATCTTTTTAAGATCTACCAATGTGAAACCAGAGCCATCTGTAATCATTCCAAAATTTATATCAACCCATTTACACTTGAAAACGGGGACTCTAAACCTCACATAATCCACCTCCCATATTTCTTGTAGTACTCCAAAATAACTAATTGATGCAGTGATTGGATTTTGGTCTTTAGAACTAGAGAAGTGCACTGACTCAGCTTTTAGTGTAACTCCACTATTTTGAACTCTACTTTTGTCATCTTCTTCCTTTGTTTGAAAAGAGATATTGTTAATATAGTACCCACCATATGTAATGACATCTGTGTTTGGCCCCCGAGATAACCTCAATAGAGTTTCAGAAACATTTGAAGTCGCATAAATTTTTTTCTTAAACCATGGTAAAAAGGTTTTGACATGTCCATTAAGCTGCCATTTTTCACTCATTCTTGGGTGTAATGCCTTTATTTCATTAACGTGTTCAGAAATGTAAGGAATAACATCATCAGTGTTGTTTAAGATGTACAAATTAGCTTGATCAACTTCTTTTCTACTCACACGTTGAATCCTCACACCACGACCCTTACCTTCAGATTTTCCTTCATGTATGCTCTTCGGTAGACCCACTGGTTCACAACTTAGCATGTAAGCTGAACAAAATTCAATGGCTTCTTCTGCAATGTATCTTTCAATAGGATACATCCACCTTAGGTACACCGGCCCACATATTCGAATTTCTCAGACTATATGAACGATGAAATGAACCATGATATCAAAAAAAGGTGGAAAATACATCTCCAATTCCATAGTAGTCTTATTCCTTCATTTTCCAATTGATCTAAACATCGAGAGTCAACAACTTTCTTGCAAATGGCATTAAAAAAAAGCACAGAAGTGTCAGAATACCCCTAACAGAAGGAGGTAATATGCCTCGAATAACAACTGGTAACAATTGTTGCATCAATATATGACAATCATGAGACTTTAAACCAACTAACTTTAGTTCTTGCATAGAAATAAGGTTACTAATATGAGAAGAATAACCTTGTAGAACCTTCACACTTCTTAAAGATTTACAAAAACTTTGTTTTTCTTTTTTAGAAAGAGTATGACAGGCTAGGGGAAAATAGGTGCGTCTACCTATTCACACAATGTTTTTGACTTCGTTGTACACCTCTTCACCATTTCGGGGTCTGCATACAACCTCATCCTCGACACTTCCATTGAATGCTTTTTTCAATCTACGATAAGGATGATTTCGAGGAAGGAATTTCCGATGTCTTGTATAAACCGTTGATGAATCAAAAATAAAAAATTGTGTGAATAATGGAGTCAAGAAGAGGATTGTGTTTTGATTGTATTTTCACTTATTCCCCATTGCTCCTCTATTCTTTTTGGTTTATAGCTTCTCATCCATATTATATCTTCCCTTGTCCTTGACCCCATTACATCCATAAAAGACCTTTTGATTTGAACATGCATATGTGTTTGAGTGTTGATATTAGAGGCTTGCCAAGTCTATTTATGTTTGCTTTCTTGAGTGCATTGAGTTGACATTGTTTACCCTAGACACTTGAGAGAAACACTGATAGTGTGCATCTGTGAGGCTCTGTTGCTTTTGATTCATCTCTTGAACTGATTGATCGTTTTGTCATGCTTTGAACTGCTTGGATGATTTCATGAGTATCTGTTTTCTTTGATTCTGTGTTGGATACTGTTCACTTCCTTTCACTATCCAGATTTCTTGAGAACTGTGTAATTCCGTTTCTTTCATTGAGAGTCCTTGTTTTCTGTCTGTTTAGTCCATGTCACTTCCTGATGTCCTCAGAACTGTTCTCTGTTTTGCATCTTGATTTTGTCCAGGAGTGCAAAAGGCTAAGTGTGGTTTATTTTGATGAATCAATATTTTATACCATTCACTTAGTTGTGTCGATGAATTGTGCTTAATTCTTAGTTATTGTGTCATTTTCACCATTTGGGCTTAATTAGACCAGTAATTCTTATTTTAATTAATTTGAATTAATTGAGCTTAATTATTTCTATTTTTATTTTCAAGGCAATTTTGGAATCACACTGTGAGACTTTTGGAAGGGCACCAATTAAGTGAAGACTTTCCACAAAGACACTTTAGAATTAGTCAAATTTTAATTTAGTAAATTATGCTTTTTAAACCAAGTTTTGTAATTTTGGGCTAATTTTTGATAGTGTAGACTAAGCCCAATAGAAAAAATAGTGACTTGACACCTGGGGTTTTGGGTGGACCCCACCCCCTAATTTTTGGAGACACATGGCCTTTAGCAAAGGGGATGCAGCCGACACTTGGGGGGCACCACATTCTTCTCGGCATTCTCATTTTTGGAGGGGCTGGAACGTTGCTTCCCCATGGAATTTTACTTTGAATTGTGGGATTTTGGATGAAGGAGAAAGTAGCTTCCAACCGCCAGCCACGTGGTCTTCTTCGTTTGATGTTTCAGATTTTTCATTACATTTTGGCTTTAATCACGCTGCTGGTTGCAAGTGGAATGGAGGGCACTCTCGGCAGATGAACTTTTGCTGGAACGGGTGTTATATTAGGAGTTGCAGCAGTCGTGACTTTCTTGGTCTGGGAACTTTATTTTTGGCTGGAACGATTTCTTTCTTTTCTTTGAACCATGTGTATGCATTTAGAATTTTGGATGAATCTTTCAAGAAGCACATTTTGATTTTTATTGACATTTGCTGGTTGATTGAAATGGTGGTGCAAACACATGATTTTTTTCTTCTTTCTTATCTTTGTTTGGAGAAATATATGTCCAGCCACACCCACTTTTTTTTCTTTAGCTTTGCTTTTCTTTTGAATACTTTGGAAATGAAGAAGTGATTAAGGAGGAGCTGCACGGTGCTTACGCAAGGCACACATATATTTCCTTTTTTTTTCTTTCTGCTGGAGGAAGCTTAATTCATATAAGTAGGAAGTGCAACACGTTTCAAAGCAGCGGTGATGTTAAGCAATTTTTTTAGGAGAAAGGATTTTCATTTTGCTTCTAGAAAAGAAAAGGGGGCTGATTTTCATTTATGAAGCACGCACAACATTTTTATTTACTTGGAGCAGCGTTTATTCAATTGGCAAAGGAAGAGCATTGCAATGCATATTGATTTACTTTTAGAAGCATCACGATGATTTATTTATATTTCGTTTTTTAGGTGTACATGCATTGATAAATTTGAAAGAGACGTGTGGAATTTTTTTTCTTTTAAATTTGAGAAGCATGACGTTATCGAACTTTGGAGGCAACTTAGTCACTTGGGTTTTATTCTACTTTTACGTTTTTTTTTCATTTAGATCTTTTTCATGATGAATTGCAATTTAATGTTTAGCTTACTCGTTACATTTAGTTGGTTTCATTTGCATATTTCATTTTTAGTCAGTGTTTCTTTATTATCTATTGAATGTTAAATTAGTTTACACGTCTTGTTTTAGGATCGTTTAGTTTACTGTCTTCGTTCATTATGTTGTCCATTATGTTCGGTTGTGTTTAATTTTTATTTTAATTTAGTCATTTGCATTCACAAAATCTTTCACCAAACCTCCTACTACATGTTTGATCTGATTCTCGAACCACATTTGGTCCTTGAGAGACGACCTAGGAGTCACTTCCTAGTCTATACTGCATTCCTAATTGCATATTAAATTTGTATGGGCTGCGACACCCATCAACCATCTTCTGACCATGCTTCAATTGAAGGTAACTAGTGTTTTCTTCACAAATCGGACATGCAAAATGTCCTTTAACACTATAACCGCTCAAGTTTCCATAGGCTGGGAAGTCATTTATAGTGCAAAACAATATTGCTCGCAAACGGGAATTCTCTTCAACATCTCAATCAAACACTTTGACACCTTCTTCCCACAACAATTTCAAATCATCAATTAAAGGTTTCAAGTAAATATCAATGTCATTGCCAGGTTGTTTAGGACCAGATATCATCATTGACAACATGACATATTTTCTCTTCATGCATAACAAAGGAGAAAGATTGTATATCATCAACATAACTGGCCATGAACTGTGTTTGCTACTTAAGTTCCTGTACAAATTCATGCCATCAGTTGCAAGTGCAAGTCTTAAGTTTCATGGATCAATGATAACGGTTGAAAAATTGTTATTTTCATATGCTATTTTGGACTAAATTACGCCCTTTACTACTTAGAATGAGCTTAGAATCAAGCAAAACTCAATAAATGAGTCAGTCGAGAGTCAAAAGCTATTTTTAGCGATATTATGCTTGTTTTGCATTATTTTGCAGCAAAATTAATAGAAGTAAAGATTGGGGATGAAAATGAAGGTCATAGACTCAGGAAAAAGGAAGAAAATCGAAGAAAAGAAGAGTCTTGGGACCACTCGGCGGTAGACCCCTGACGCCAGGCGGTTTGACGGGAGAGCAGAGGACGCCGGGCGGTTTTGCGGCACAAGGACAACCGTCGGGCGGTGGCGCGATTTAGGGTACACCGCCGGGAGGCAAAGTGTGACGCCGGGCGGTGGTCAGCTGGGCTTAGGCCTATTTGTCTGTTGCGTTCCTCACCTATAAAAAGCCCTGTTACGAATTCCAACTCATTCTTTTGACAGAGGAGGGTGGCCAAACCTACTTTTCACTCTCTAGAGAGGATCTCTTGGATGTTTGGGCTCCTTTTCATCTTTTCTAGAGTTTTTTTCCATATCTTCCATTATTTTCATCTTGGTTCACCATGACTATGGTGAGCTAAACCCTTTTTGTTGTTGGGGGAACAATGTAATCTTTTGATACTCTCTTTTATTGAAACTCTTGTTTGAATTATATGAATTTCATATGCGTTTATTATCAATTGTTGGGTTCTCATCTATGTTTAATGCTTTTATCATTTAACTCATTCGGTAATTGATTTTTGCCTTTATTGATATGGGGACATACAGTAATGACATGAAATGGTGAGTAATTCCTTGGTTAAGCAATACCACCTAGGGATAGGGGGTAGGACGATCAATTGTATTTGCTTCTGTTTGTAATGCATTGCTAGTTACTAGGGGAGGCTAGGGATAACAAGCCGGTAATTAGTAATAGGCCCTTTTCACCGAGTGATCGGGTTAAGGGGAGGCCAAGAAAGTTTGCATGCAATTAGATAATAAAGCTATTTAAACAAGATGAGTAAATAAGAGAGAGAGGATTAGATGAAATTGTAAACCCCCAACAACTTCATTCATTCATTGCCCAAATCTTGTAAATTGAATCACACATTGCATGTTTATTTTTTGTCTTTGCATCAACCACAATAATTAATTTTTAATCGCAAGTCTTACGATTTTGGTTCACACGAACGATAAGGCCTTTCGAGTCTCATTGGAAGAACGATAATGAGTTTTACCATTTTTATTACTTGATACGATATGGTACACTTGTCATTCCGCTAACAATCAACATACCACATGACCTTACTAGGTGCATCATCATTACCTTCTTCACCAGTGTTTTTGTCAGATTTCTTTTTAAAACGGCTTAAATCACATGTTGGACAGTACTTTAGTTAAGCAAACTCCATGATGTACAAAGTACAATCATTGGGGCAAGCGTGTATCTTCTGATATTCAAGACCCATTTGACATAAAACTTTTTTGGCTTCGTAATTCCGAATAGGAAGAGTATTATTTTCTGGAAGCATGTCCTTCAGCAACTCCAACAACTCTGTGAAACTTTTATCGGTTCATCCGTTCCTTGCTTTTAAACTGAACAACTTCAAAGTTGCAAACAAACGTGTAAAGTTCGTGCAACCTGGGTACAACGGTTGCTCAGAATCATTGATTAGAGAATCGTACAAATTAGCTCTTCTAAAGTTATCTTCACCAACATCACGTATACGTTCTTGTTATGTCAAACATGAATAGATGATCATGCAAATTGCCCAAGTCTTGTCGTATTTGATTAAGACAACGGACACAAGGACAAAAATATGTCCCGTTCACAGACTTTGCATTTTCTTTAACATATTGCAAGAACACCGAAACACCCTTCTCATATTCTTCAAAGATGCAACGTGCATTCATCCAGCTTCGATCCATACTATGCTCGTAACATAGTTCATCAGTATAAAATTCTTAACTCTCACAAGGTTAGGCCCTACCCATTAAGGAAAAATATTTTTCATAAATGGCTGCGACATGTCCAAAGAAGTCTACGTCATAAATGTGATAAAATTTCGACAGCATTTCGCATTGGTTTCCGAAATACACGAAATGATAGTAGTCACAAGAATGTCCACAATCAAATATGCATCCGGAGAACAACACAAATAATCAACCGAAATTTCATCAGTCTTATGCATAAACTCCAACGTACATATCATAGAAAATTTATGAAAAATAATTTTCCCAAACTGTCCAATTGGACAATTCGAAATTTAATACAAACGATTAAAAGATTAATCGTTTGTGTTAAATTTCAAACGGGAACTAAGTTTCACTCAGTGAGTTCATACTAATGCATGTCAATTATAATAACACAACTAAACTTAATCACATGCATAGACTAACAATCTGCAAACACATGCATATACTAACAATTTGCAAACACATGCATACCTAAACATCAATACGAAATCATACAAAAAAACCAATAAAATGCAAATTCAAAGTGCCAACATCATACACAAAAGCCAATAATATCCATACAAATTAAGTTTTCAAGAAACAACCTAACCTTTTTAGCAGATTATATATAACTAAATGAGATAGATGTCGTAGTGCACACCCAAATATAGGTCAGAAAAGCAGTCCAAAAACAATCCAAAACGTAACCCAGCAAGACGTTTGAAACTGCAACAAAACGCAACGAAATGAAATTATGATCGGTTCAAATGAAAACTTTTTCATCAAAGACTAATTCAATCAGAGCAAAACTAAATTTAAACGATCAAAAACACAGAAAATGAACCTCTAATGGCGCGACGAAGAAAAGCTCTCGACGAAGAAGACGATCAATAGTGGAAACTGCTCGCGGGTTCGCGTTCTAAAGTTTATGTCACTATAGAAGTCGATTAGCTATTGAGACAGACGTCTATAAATCTCACTAATTTGACATCTATATGATTTTAATATTAATATTGGTGCAGATAATAGACATCAGGTGTGTTGACAACTGACGTCTAGTTGGACATAGTCGTTGGTTGCATGGTAACCGACGTCTAGTTAGTAGAACAATCATTACAGTTTCACCTAACTGTCAGGTTATAGACGTCTGTTAAGGGTGACACCGACGTCTATGTCTCAGACCATTAATGAAACTCAACTACCTATCAGGTTATAGACGTCGGTGTGAGCGAACCGACGTCTACATCGCGACTGACCACCTTTGAGACCTTTAGACATTGGTGGTTAACATGTTGACGTCTTTAGCTCGACTATTCACCTTACCTGGCAGACCTTTAGACGTCTTTTTTTAGGGGCACCGACGTCTATTGTTCTTCACTCATCGGTTAGATGTTTCCCCGACGTCTACTTGTCCTACTTAATTACGAAGTTGTCACCGGTCATCGTTTTACGTCAATGGACCAAAGAACCGACGTCTATGTGATGACGTTAAACAACATTTTTCCACTAGTGATATTATTATCTACTCTTCACATTTATGTTTAGAATCATTTAATATTTATATTTTAGAGAGTTTACTCAACAAATTTTTGTACAAGTCATCTTTTTATTATTAAAGAATTTATTATTTAAATTTTTTACATTATTTAACCAATATTTTTTATTTAAATTTTAATTATTATTTTTTATCAACTCAATTTTAATATATTATTTAAAATGATTATATACATAATATTATCAGAATTGTGAATTAGACTTGTTAGATTTATTATCTTATGTTATTAAACTATTTATTAATATATAGTATACACCTAAATAAATAAATATATATATATATATATATATATATATATATATTAATTATAGCATGAGTATCGGTTGAAAGTTTCATTTTAATTATAAATAAGTTTAATTTATAATACAAATAAATACAAATTTTACATTATAAATTAATTTTGTAAAATTGATTTAAATGTAAAGTCTATTTCTTATCACATAAAAATACTTTTCTTCTGCATCTTACATGTTTGAAATATGGTTTTAAAAAAAAAATTGAGTATATGAAAAAGTTGGTCAAGAATTGTCTTGTGATTCTACTAAAAACTAATTTTAGTTTGTGATATTTAGTTATGATATTGGCGTAGTTCTTGTGTTTTATTTATTTTTTAAATAAATCTTAGATGTCATTGTTATTGTTGGACTTTAAAATATTATTATAGTTGAAATGTTAAAATGTTAAATTTATGTCTAACTCAATTTCATCAAATTAATTAATTTATAAGATAATATTTGAATTTACACTTATATTTTAAATTGGTATTTATAAAAAATTTAGACGATGATACGAGAAGAGAAAAACAAATTAAACATAACTTATTAAAATATAAGTTACATTGAGCAACGGAAAAATATATCTCAAAACTTTTATTTCGAAAAGTCTCATCTTCTAGAAATCCAAAAACAATTGTTTTAGAAAATTTATGAAATAAGAAACTGTAAATGTATGATAAAAATGTTATTTCGTAAAATATGACGTGCACCATGAAATTTGTAATGCAGGAAGTAAGAGTTCGTGAAACAAATTGATGTTTTGTGTCGGAGAGATGTAAGAAATAATTCACTAGTGAGAAAGTGGAAAAAGTGTTAGGGCGGTGATTCTTGCACTTTCACCTGTTTGGACCTCCACTTCTTCATCTCATTTTTATCCTTTATTTTCTTTATTTATATTTTTAATTATTATTTATATTTCTATTATACTCTTTAGTAAAATTTAATTTATAGATTAATTTTAATTCTAATATCCTATAAAGAAACATAACTTGTTTCTTTTTTCACGTTCTACTCTCTCTGGTTTTTCTGTTTCATTTGATTTTTCGAATTCTTTGTGTTCTCTTTTCTTTTATGGTTACAATTCTTTTTTTCACTGTGAAAATTTTATGTGAGAATTCGTTCGCAGAATTCTTCTTCTCTTTCTCGTGATCGTGTCTACAGCATGGGAGGTATGTAATTTACTGTTAAAAATAGTCTAAACCCTTAAACGGATTTGATTATCCGTCAACGGATGTCGACATCCGTTGACGGATAATCAGATCCTTTTAAGGGTTCATTTATATACAAACCAAGAAAAACTAACCTCTCGTAGACGGCGGCAAAAACGAAACAAAGCAACAACCGCGTCGCACCACCGCGCCGCACACTTAAGCCGCACCGCCGCACACACAACGTCGTACCGCCGCCGCTGCTCCGCCGCACACACTCGCAGTAAAAAATGAAACTGCAGAGCCACGACCACAGTGTCGCACCGCCGCACACAACCACCGGACCACCGTACACAACCACTGGACCGCCGCAAGAGATGATTGGAAAAGTTTTAAACTTTTAGAAAATGAAAGGTCTGCGTGGAAGTGTGAGAATGCGAAGGGAAGGGTTCGAAACTTCGAAAGTCTATGAAAGTGTGAAAGTAAAAGAATAAAGTAAATATTAAGGTTAGTTAATTAAGAGGGTTAAAAAAGTAAAAAAAGAAATAAAAAAAGGTTAGTTTTGTAATCAAAGAAAAATTAAAAAAAGTTGGAAAAGTGGAGGGTGGAATTGGAGAGGTGGAGGGATGAATGCCCAAAGTGTTATAGTGAATTGGATTGATGTTGGGTATATTAATGGGCTTGGGAGAATAGGATTGACTTATGGGTCATTTCTTCCTACATCTAAACTTTCTTTTTTTTTTTTCAACACACCCATAAATTCTAATGTTTTCATTTTACCCTTTATTAAATTATATTAAAAACCTTAAATCTAATTTCTTCCTTCTTGGGCAACGCCACCAATAACATGCAACTCTTCTCACTGTAGCATTTTGTACTCTCTGAATTCACCAATCTAAAAATTTAATTATGAATTGAACAATCAGTTATACATTATTGAATTCAGGTTATTCAATTCAAAATTACTATGTTGATAGTTCTAACGAAGATGATGAAGATGAAATGGGTCATATGTGAGGATGATGACAACGTGAAGACCAAGATGGAAGTCCGTGTGAAGAAAGAAAAAAGAAATTTAGAATTTTTAATATATTTTATCAGAGATAAGGTGCAGATAAACATTTTACGGGGTGCAAGAAGAAATGACTTGCTTACTTGTACATTAATTGGATTAATGCAATTTCTTTTTAACACCTTCCTACCTTCTTCCTAAGTGTGGAAAAAAAAATCCAAATTGTTCATAGGATTTTTATTCTAAAAACCATAAATTTATTTTAGATTGCGCAATTAAAAATAATATATATATATATATATATATATATATATATATATATATATTTGGATTAACAATTTAGAATACATTTTTAAATCTAAAATGTATTTCAGGTTATATAATTTAGGAAGTATGATAAATTGTATTGTGCAACTTATATTTTCATATTGATAATCTAGAAATGTATTATGAATTATCCAAAATTTACAATAAATTTTCAGATTCTGTAATTTAAAAATACATTGTGAATTGTATAATTCAAAATATATTTTTAGATTGATTAATTTAAAAATATATTGTATAATGTAGAATATACTAATTTTAAATTATACTTTAGATTAAATAATTTAAAAATTTAGAATATATATTTGGATTCAAAATTGTAACATCCCATTTTTAATAGTATAATACTACTAAAGCTTGCACAAGGACAAGATCTATACTTATAAAACCATCTTACTTTTCATTAAAACACTTTCACCTCTTGCTGGAGCAACGGAAAAGCACGTCTCCCTAAGCTCACACCATTTAGGTGATTATCACAAAAAAGAAGCATACACAAACAAACAACACAAAAACAAGGGTAAGCTAGTGTACAAATAATGCTTCAGATAACAATTTGGTTTAACAATTAACAACATTCAAGAAGATTAGAGGGCTAAAATTAAAACCAACACACACTACCTTGACAGTTGCAGATGAATCCATAAAAAAACCTATGGGAATGGTGGAAGGATTCCATTAATTTTGGGAGGACCGTTTATGAGAACCTCTCAGATGATGATACGTGTCTATGACGGGAAAATTGTGTTAAGAGATCAAGACCAAGTACTAGCCTACAGTGGATCTAAAGGAGAAGAAAAGATAACAATAAAAAGATCCCGACATAAAAAGGCTAGAAGAGAAGCAGGAAAAGAAGAAACTGCTACAGGTAATGATCATCCTAACAATTGTACTATTTTGCAGGCACGTGAGGAGGAACAAATAGATAAAGGAGAGTCACCTCGCTCAAAGGACAAACTATTTCCGCGGGGTGTGGTTGTTAGATACAACCACCAGACTACTATACTTACTTATCCGAATATAATGCTGATATAGACTATTGCAGGCATGCACTCATGGTAGTATTTATACTCCGCAGAGTAATAAACAAGGGTAACTCGACCTACTCACAATGAGGTAAATCTTCTACTCCTAAAACCCAGAGAGCTTGGGTGTCATTCTCTCCGCCACCCCATTCAACTCTACATGAGTTAAATGGTTGGTAGAATATCAGGGTACCTGGGTACCACAGTCTCTCTATCAAGCATTCTTTTTCAATTTGCTATAAAATCAAATATCTCCTTGAGATTCTTCTCATAACACACTTTCCTCATTCTCATACACATCACTTTCATTCCCAATATTTATATATACAATGCATATGGTAAAAGAAACCATTCGAAACCATATACATATAACCTTTCTTTTTTACATTGCATACAAACATGTATAACATTGATTAAACTTTAAAGGCACATAAACAATCCCAACAAGTCATCAAAAAGCACATGAAACCATTCCATATAGATTAATGCACAAGAACACCCCAAAAAGAACTACTTAACAACAAAAAACTCTTTTAACTCAAACTTAGGAAAGGAAAACAACTTTGAAACCCTCACCAATAGCTCCGGAAGGGTCTAAAACCCTCAAAACGATCTAAAGAATGTCCAAAACGAACACCAGTAACCCCGAAAACCATCCAAAATTGGTGCAATGTCGCCTAGTAGTGCCCGAGCATCCAGAAATAGCGCTCAGCGCTGAAACATTAGCGCCCAACGCTGGTTTTCAGCGCTCTGAGCGTAACTTTCGCATTTTCATGCATTTAGCACCAATTTGGGCACTCACCTCTATCAGTAAAATTGAAACTCAATTTTCTCACATGAAATACTTTACCCCTAACTTATAGAGATCCCTAGGACCTAATAGACCTTGTGAAAACTTTGTAAACACTGTTGTAACTCAAATTTACACTTAAAAACCTAATTTCACTCGTATAAGCTACCCAAACTCAATTCTACACTTTCTAACCTCCCTATCAGCAAACCAACTGCATAACCAAGTCTAAATACACTTGTCAGCACCCTTCAACCTCTCAAATTACTCTTAGCCTTGTTGTTTCAAAATATCACCATGCAAAACCTCAAAATTTACCAAAAGTACCTAGAAACTCACTTTAAGTTGACTCCAACAATTCTACACTAGATTTCTTTCATTTAAATCCTTACACAGGTCATAATAGTCCTCATAACAACCTCCTAACTGCTCAAACCAGTCCCCACTGCCTACAACCAATTCTCACTACTCAAAACCTCCTTTTTAAACTACAATACTTCAAAACTTCAACAATGAATCTTCTTCTTTGTCCCATATCATATTTCCCTCAAATTAACACTTCTAATAAGTCCCAAATAATCACATAACAATATTAATCATTTCCTTCATCATTTCAACACCCACATCAAAACTAACCCATCAAACCCCTATTTTTGACCTTAAACCCTAAGCAATTGATTCATCTTTACTCGAATCGTTGTACATTCAGTTTTAAACACCAAAACAACTTCATCATACATAGTCAAGACAATTTTAAGCATCACAAACACACATTCCAAACATATCAACATCATACTTATCCAAAATCATCAATTTCATAACTATCATACTCTCAAACATAACAATTTTCTCAAAATTCATTTATTACTCATACAGATACTAATTTTATAGCACAAGCACAATCTAAGCCAAGGTTCTAGCTTCCCTTACCTCATAGTAAACAACCATACTCAAAGAATGTTTCGTCGATTGCTTGAAATGCAGGGAATCTCTAGGTGAACCTACAAAACACCAAATTGGAAGCGAGCAGAGCCCTTAGAACTAGAGCCGTCAAAATGGGTCACAACCCGCGAGCCAACCTGACTCACCGCGGGTTCGGGCCGGGTTGGGTTTGGAAAAATTGAATTTTTTTTATGTGGGTCAAATTTCAACCCGGCTCATTCGGGTTGAACTCGTGGTGGACCAGGTTGGCCTGTCAACCCACCTACCTAATTTTATTTTTTTAATTTATTATTTTATTTATGAACCCCTAAAAATAAAATACTCTCTTCATTCACTGTGTATACCAAAAAATTATCCTCTGTTCTAACAAATCACTCTCACGGAACTTGCTCTCATTTATGGTGTTGTCACTCTCACTTCTTCACTGAAATTCTTCAGGTAAAACACCCTTCATTTTTTCTTCTCTTTTCTCCACATTTTTGTTTTCTCACTTATCTTTCTTTATTTTTTTTGAAAACTTTATAATGACAAAAATAGGGGTTTTCGAAAATCCTATATATCAGAGTTTGTTCATTTTATTTACACAATTTAAGTATATATTATTTAAACAAGCTACTTTTGATATATTTGCATTTAGGAAATTGTGTTACAGATTAAACTGCTTTTTGTTATTATTTTGAATTGTCTTCAGTTTAACATCATTTTTTAGAAGTGGAATTTGTTTAAATTTGAATATAGAAAGTTTGCAATTTTTTTATTCAAAAAAATTGTAATTAAATGGGCTAGTGAGCCAACCCGTTTACCCACCAACTCGTGGTGGATCGAGCCAGGCTCGGATTTTTCTGGCTCACTCACTAATAAATGAGCCGGGTTGGGTTGGCTCAATAAGTGACCAAATCGTGGTGGGTCGGGCCGAGTCGAGCCGGATTACCCGTTTTGACAACTCTACTTAGAACTCTACGTGAACAAAGAATGACTAGAAGAAGAATGATTACACACACAACAGTACAAGATTATTCTATAATAGATTTGGGAACGGAAAGAGAAAAATGAGTCGAAACTTACTTGCTTTATTCTTGAAATTGATCTGCTAGATTTGTAGACATTGACGTTGTGATTGTAAAGACAACTTTTAATCGTTAAACATATGACTTAGGAGCAAGAACACTCAGAGAGAAGATAGAGAACTCTAGAAAAGTGGTTTCTAGAGAGATGATATATTTTAAAATAATAAAACTCGATTATAACAATTACTTTTATATTAAAACCTTTTAATATTAAAATAATAGAGTTTCATTATTTTTAACTTTCTATCACTTCTAAAATACCATTTTTTAGGTCTTCACAAAAATATATTTTTAGATTTCCGAAATAAAATCCGAAATGTAAATTTATATTTCAAATTAACTAATGCTGCTTCCCAATTTGTAAGTGTGGGCGTTTTATACTTTTGAACACCATGAAGGAGCCGGAAGAAACCGTGGGAGTGCAAAAAGCAATTGTTGTGAATTATTATGGGTAGTAGAGACCAGTTATTTGAGATGCAATAGGTTTTGAGGCTAATGAAGGATGTGAGATTCTCTGTGGGTTAGTAGGATAGAAAGCAGAGACAAGATAACATAATTGTGAATAAATTTTTCCTTAAAATTTTGCAATGTTGTGAATGATGTAGGTTTAGGTATTTCCTTAATAACTTGAATTTTGTCTTAGCGAAGAGTCATTAATATATTTAACTGATAATAGATTAGATATATTATCCTGATGATAGAAAATATATAACAACATATTTAATCTGTATTCTTTTTATATTATAAAATGCACAAATTTATTATGATGTTGAGAACTATAACGTTGGTCCATTCGTCATAATTGATAACTTTTTATTCTATAAAATGTGATTTTTTCAACTGTGTAAGTTTAATATGTTAACATTAAAAGTAGTGTTTTATATAAAGTACTTAATTTATTGGATAATAAAAATGAGAGAATTAATATAAACTACTCGTTTATATAAGAATAAGAGAAACATGAGAATTTGCATATGACTTAGGGTATGTTCTATTGGATGGATTTGAGGGAGATGATTTGGGGGAGATGATTTGAATGGATTTGAGAGTAATTTTTTTGTTGTTTTTTTTTTAGTAGATTTGTGAGTAATTGAGAGTGAATTTGAGGATAAAGTTTGTGAGAATTAGTGTAGGATTTGATTGATGTGACAGATTGAAAAAATTAGTTTAATTAGTAGAAATGAAAGATTACCAAAATTGTCCATAGCTATATATTAATATAAAATGTTATTTTTTAATGTTATATTTAAATGTAAAAAAGTTTATAAAGAGAACAAAACTATTAATAATTATTACAATTAATTTTTAAATAATATAAAAATTATAATGTGATAAAATGAATTTATTTTTAAACAAGGAGTGTGAAAATGAAACCGGAGTTGCAAGGAGGTATTCAAAAAGAGAAAAAAAAATAAAAGAAAAGAAGAAAAAAAAAACAAATAAAAAAACAAAAATGGCCCTTGACCCAGGCCCAAACCTTTTTTTTTGCTTCTAATTCAAAAAACCCTAGGGTTAAGTTACATCCCCTCCATTTCGCCCAAAGAGGCTACGAGACCCAGGGTCTCTTCTCTAATCTGAAGAGCCTTAGGAAGATCACACACATCACCGCCTCTGTCACTCACGCCTCACTCCGACACTCACTTCTCCATGGCAGACATCTCCCTGTTGTCCCTCCTCCCTTCCTCCACTGCACGTGTCTATGCTATCATTCTCCTCAACCCGAACCCACTATTGCTTCCATGAGGGATCTACGTTTGACAATGAGGCGAGGAAGATGATGACCGCATCACCCATGCACCAAGGTTAAGACAATTCTGGTAACCCATTTTTGCTGCGACGGAGCAAGGAATCAAGGTATGGCATCCCTGCAACCGGAAAAAAGACACACCGGCCATCCAAAGAAAGCAAATACGTGTGGTGGATCCGGATACAAGAAGCCTGTATCCGGATACGGTTCCTTCGAAAAAAATGAAAAACGTGTATCCTGATACGCTGTTTACTGGAACCGGATACAACATGTATTCTGCTTTTTCTGCTTCGTCTTCTTCATCCCACTTGCATCCTCATCATCAACCTTCATCTTCCTTATCCCCTCCACCACAACCATACGGCTTCAACCTCCAACAACCACTTAAATTTGTGCAACCATGGTCAGGACACTGCATAATGGAGTCGGAGTTTTGAACGTTAATATTAGGCTTAATCCCTCCCTTGGTCCTCGTATTTATGTGTAAATCTCAATTCGGTCCTCAAGTTTTGAACTGTTTCAATTAGGTCATAATTTTTGTAAAAATGCACACATTTTATCATAACCGTTAAGTTGTCTCAAACGACGTTAATTGATGCTGAGATGTATTTTTTATTTTAGGCTTAATCCCTCCCTTGGTTCTTATGTTTGTGTGAAAATCTCAGTTCGGTCCTCAAGTTTTGAATTGAGTCATAATTTTTGAACTGTCGACAACGACGACATTTTTTAGTTTGAGAGGGAGAAAATGTGTGAGTTGGGGGGTTTGATGGTGGAAGAATGAGTGAAATATGACCAGTGATTGGAAGGAAAAAGAAAGACCATAGCCACGTGGATTTAATGATTTTAAAGCATAAAAAAAAAATTACAGCTCAGCTCAAAGTTAACATCTCAATACACTTAACGGTGGGTAAAATGTTGTAAAATGTTTGCATTTATTTCATAAGGACTTGAGGAAAAATTTAAGGACCAAACTGAGATTTCACAAAAACATAAGGACCAAAGGAGGGATTAAGCCTAAATAAAAAATACATCTCAGCATCAATTAACGCCATCTGAGACCAGTTAACGGTTAGGATAAAATGTGTGTATTTTTACAAAAATTATCACTCCATTGAGACAGTTCAAAACTTGAGGACCAAACTGAGATTTGCACACTAATATGAGGACCAATGGAAGGATTAAGCCTTAATATTACCGTTAATATTATGATTTTTTAATATTATAACGGGGTGCAAATGGAGTCGGATTTTGAACAATTGTACAGGACATATAAGTCTTTTACTTATAAATTAATGCAAATCTTTTCATTTTGGTGAAATGGTTTAAACAGTGCAATTCAACAAAATCGACATAAATCATCGTTTTTCTTTCGTTGTAATCAGCTCAAACAAACAACATTTCCAAATCTTTTATCGCTCGCAAATTCGCTTGATAAATACAGTCTATTCAAGCTAACACAGCGTTAGGTAACAGTTCAGCAGTGCGGAATTATTGTGCAATGAATGAGAGAGTGTTTGCCTTGAAACATGCACGGCAGTTACAGCTAAAACATAATGATAGCATTTGCAAGTGCCTCAAATTCTGAAATACCTCCATCCTCATTAATGATAATCTTGAAAACAGTGATTCATGAATAATTCGGTTTCTTCAAATGAAAATATAACACTTGTAAAGTTCATTCCTTTGTGAAATTATTCATAAAGGAAGACATGATGCATTGAGTAAATTTTGTGACTGGAAGCTTCAAATGGTTCTTAATATATATATATATATATATATATATATATATATATATATATATATATATATATATATATATATAAATAAATTAATTGTAAGTCTAATTTAATATTATAAAATCAATTTGGTGAGATATCTATTTTAAAATTATTATATTTTTAATAAGATGAAATTTTAATTATATATAAGCCTAACTAAGTTTTGTGTCTCTAATAAATTTAAAAGTTTAATTGAATTCTTTTTCTATTAATTCTGTGATATAATTGTTAATTAAGTGATATGACTTATCTTGTCTCGACAGTTTAATTAGTTATGTCATGTTATAATTATATAATTTGATGACTTAATTATTTTAAAATTTTATAAAATTATAGAATTATTAAAATATAAATTTTCTCCACTTTTTTGTTTTCTCACTTCTCTTTTTTTTTTTTTTTTTTCAAAAACCCTATAATGACAAAAATAGGGATTTGTGAATTTGTTTTTTGTTTTGGGGATTTGAAGACATGGAATGATTTTTTTTCATGTTCTGAGATGCTTGTATCAGATTTTGTTCATTTTATTTAAACAATTTGAGTATATATTATTTGAACAAGCTCTTTTTGATATATTTGAATTTGGGAAATTATGTTACAAATTAAACTATTAATTTTTTGTTGATGTTATTGAGTATTGGTTCTCTTTTTTTTGACTAATATTTTTTTATTGATTGTCAGAATTGTTCTGATATTAGGAAAATCTTTATTAGTGAATTTAGAGACAACAAGAACAAGGGTCAAGGGTTACAAGAATTGATATGATAGACTACATTAAGGTAGGTTTGACCTTCAGGATGATTCAAGAGAGCATAATATTGTGGATTTATCTATTCAAGATTCTAATATCGTAAATGAATAATGAACAAAAAATGATGAATATAAGAAACTTATTTGTATGTTTTTTGTGTTTATTTTTGGATGACATTTGGATTATATTGTACTTTTTATTATTATTTTGAATTGTGTTTAACATAATTTTTTGAGAGTGAAATTTGTTTAAATTTAAATTACAGAAAGTTTGTATTTTTTATTTAAAAAATAATAATTAAATGGGCTAGTGAGCCAACCCGTTTACCCACCAACCCGTGGTGGGTCGGGCCGGATTCAAGTTTTTCTGGCTCACTAATAAATGAGCCGGGTTGGGTTGACTCACTAAATGACCAACCCGTGGTGGGCCGGGCCGGGTCGAGCCGGGTTACCCGTTTTGACAGCTCTACATATAACGGACGAAATTAATTACACGATGAAATTAATTTTATGTAAAGCACACGTAATGGCCTTGATTGAAAACATGCTACTCAGAAATCAAATGTTGTAAAAGATATTAGACATGTGAGAACACTACGTCAAACTAGATTTGGTGTTAGTTATTTCCACAAAATTTTCAGAACATATAATATAAATAAAATAATAGTTTACAAATTAAAAGAAATTTTCAAGATATTACAATAAAGAATATTTGTATGAATATTTTAAAATAATGCTACAATTTTCTAGTTTGTGAGTGTTGGTACAGGCAAGAAAGAGAGATAATAACTTACTCTCTCAGAGACATAGTGATTAATTCAATGTTTCTATGTATATATAATTGATATAAAAAAGGAAGAGGTAACTTTTATATAGAGTTAGCATAAGAATCTTTAAATTTTATATACTTAAATTAATACAACATTTTCTTTTAATTCAAGTATTAACACTAACAATGTTTATTTTATTTTTTAATATCTTAAACCTCTTATTTTTCAAATGTTTGGTTAAAAACATAAGTCAATTGTATTTGAGTAAGATAATGGATGCACTTCAATTTCCCACTATTAACTTGCTGCTATAGAAAATGGAATCTAGTCTTTATATGATTGTTCTTTCCATATGACACATGATTATTGGCTAGATTTATGGCTAACTTCGTTATCTACAAGTAATTGAATAGGTTTTTCAATCTCAACGTCCATAGTCCAACCACATAACTTGACAAGTAACACTTAATCCTGCTATATATTCGACTTCGTTTGTAGATAAAGTTACCGCAAATTGCTTCCTACTCCATCAAGAGATTGGTGCTACCATAAACATAACACTAAGTCAATGGTGCTTCTTTTGTTAATGCTACCACCACACTAGTCTACATTAGAATAACCAAGCAACTTATTCTACACTTGATAAGACTTAGGAAACCTTTTATGCCATAGCCAGCTTAATTGTTTTGTGGTTGTTGTTGAAAAGCACTGGTTTTCAACAGGAATTAGTCTCTTATGGAAAGTCCTGTTCATTGATAAGGGAGACTTCAACACAAGCTTCTTCCTTGAGTCATATACCTTCAACATGTTATTTCATATACACTAAAAAAAACCTTTTCTATTAGCTATCCAACACTCAACAAGTTGCATTTCATTCCTGTGACATAAAACACATTTTCAATTATTGTCATTTCTTTCCCATTATTTTTTATCACAATGTTTCCAATCCCTGTAGCCTCAATCACATTATCATCAGTCAACCTGACTTTGCTTGTCTTGCTTGTATCAACATTCAACATCCACTTCTATGCCTAGTCATGCAGTTGAAGTATCCTATGTCAAGAAACTAGCTTCTAGCACCAAATTCTTCTTCACTCTGTCAGAATCTCTATTTTCTCTCCCTTTTCCATGCCAACAATCAGAACACCCCCCGTTTTACTTAGTTTTAACATTGTATTTTTCTAATATCTTTATTCTTTCCTCCTCCACCTTTGCTAATGACGTGTGTGCTTGCCCTTGATTGTTCTGTGTGCTCACTAGAATTTGGTTCTTGATTAAAAGAATTGCTTTCTTTGTTAAATCGCCCACTAGATTTATTCTTCTTCCATTTTCCTCGTGAAGAACCAACTTTCTTTGTAGCATAAGCCTTCACAGCTTGTTCTTCATTGCCCTTCTCTAAATTTCATGATAGAAGCTTAACTCATACACTTTAACGTTTAATTAACAACATTAGGCTTTGTAGACCGCTGCGACACAAAAACACTATAAAGGTTATTTAATAACGTTTATGAAAACCTTTAAGGTTATTTTGTTGTGTTGTGTTCATTCTCAATGACGCTCCTACTACTTTTATTCCTAAAAGACAACAAATAAAAGACTTATGGTTTTGTAATAATAAAACCATAATAATACTACTCTTCATACAGGAACGAAAGAATACTTTCATTCTAATAATCATATTTTGAAGAAAAAACATGAACAATAAAACATGAAAGAAAGAATAATTTCATTCTAATTACAAAATAATACAACTAAAAGTCAATCAATTACAAAGACATGAAGGATAAAAATTAATATCTTATAGAAGGAACCTTCAAATTGATACCTTGTATTGATTATAATTGTAATAAATGACTGGGCAATAGAACAACAAACCCCGTGATATTCTTCATAAGTTTAGAGGAAAGATCAACACCTATATACCTACAAATATACAGAAATGAAAAGTGCAAGCATAAATCCTAGAACACATGCATGATTCAAAATACACAATTGTTTTATGTCTGACATTTTTCAAAATTAGACATATATAATCAAAATAAGAGTCATACTGAATAAGAATTAAGAAACTTAAAAAAGAACACAAAATGTCTGAGATTTGAGCATCTTAAAATCAGATAGGAAGTTTCTAGAGTCTGCCATTTGTATACAAATTGTGTAGTTATAAAAGTAACAGATGTATATTAAAACTTTGGTTCCATGTGATCCTATATCATCAAACTGAAAAGTGTAAAATAAACTGGTCAATGAAAGGAGTCTACAATGCATAAACTTCTTCAAATGGAAGAAGAGTCATCAATGGCTCTCTACAATACATTCAATTTATAATTGAAAACATAAAAAGGAAGTGGTTTCATGGTATTGTTTTGGATAATTGCTAGAATTGATGTCAACAAAATAGAAAAAGTTAAGAAAGTATGTAGACACTGAAATGGTAAGGGTAAAATTAATCCTCTACTTAAATTGAGTAAACAAAAATCTGGTTTTAACCTTTAACGTCAACTTCAACAAACCTTATGGGCATGCTCAAATATGAATTCCCCAACTAACACACTTAGTGCCAAAAGTTTAGAACGTATAACCAAGTTGCACGTGGTTTTCGTAGAAACTTAAGTCTTGTAGTAATGTGCAACTTTAAATTAAATTTGTTGCATAAACTTGGAACATAACATTTTTATGGCATGAAAATTTATTTGAGATAACATTATGTTGAAATTGTTGACAACACAAACTCTATATCAAACTGGTTTTTGATGATGACAACACAATGCTTAATAATAGTACATAAGTTCCAATATTACATGTTCAGCTGATATACCAAACTGTTCTGAAAAATGCCTTTTGTTGAACATGTCTTGTTACTTTGCAATGTGTGTTCCTATGAATGATTATGTGTTATATGCTTGGAACATGCTTGTATTGAAATGTGTGATAAAATGATTTTGAATATTTCTGCACATTTCTAAAGAAAAGATCACAAGCACTTTTATGAACTTATATTTGTTGTGACAAAGGTCTAGTTCAGTCGAATACACTGGTAATGGATTCGACTATGCTAAAATCTTTGCACAGATTTTGTGAGCATGTGCTTGATGAGATTTTAAGATGAAAATAATTTCAAAGTGTTTTCCAAGTGTCAGTCGACAGTGTGGAACACCTATTCGACTGTACTGGTGTTATTTTTGGAATTCTGTTATGCCTACTTGCTCCAACGGTTATATTTCTAAAAGTTAGTTAGGATTGACTGACTAGGTCAACTATTATGAATGTGTATTGATTTGGTTGACTGAGGAGCCTTTGTGTTGATTGTCTGTTATAACTGTTTTAGTATAGTCGACTGTATTAGTAGGCTATTCGACTGAGAATGACACGAAAACTATAAATAGTCAGAGCACGAATTGCTTGGATGACTTTTGTGATCTAACATTTTCATTATCCTGTTTCAGAGAAAGTTCTCAGTTTTGGAAGCTCCAAGAATTCACCAAGAAGACCGTGGTTACAAGTCTCTAGATGATTACTCTCACAAAGAGAATATCCTTACAATACACCTCAATCTAGTAAACCTTGTATATTTTTAAATCCACTTGCAAGTGGAAGCTTCTAACTCTATATAGCTTGAAGTGTATTCTATAGAATTTTTGGTCTTTCATAAGGATAATTTTTTTTTATTTTCTTTATGTATCCATCCTCTTGCTTTTCTCATCCAATGATCTTCTATTTATAAGCTTTTTGAAAAATTAGTCATTAGACGATGCTTGTCTTTGATTTTCAATTCTTCGTAGACTCTATCATAGATGGTTTATCATAGGTTGAAGTCTACTTGTCATAATAGACATGTCTTTTCAGTACTTTATCAAAACTAGATTTTAGGTACTCTTTGGCGCGACTTTTGATAGTGAAAACATTATGTTAATGTGTCTTCTTTGTCTCTAACGTCCACTTCTTACTTAAATTTAATAAACTAGGTGGATCCTCGGCACAGGTAATATGTACAGAGTAGAGTAGATATGCATGCAGGCAGATATGTCATTTTTCTTATCACTTTTGTTGTTTTGAAATGTTATGCATTTAATGTTGTTGGAAACAAGATGACTTAGTTTCAAAACCAAGAGGCGGGGGGGGGGGGGGTGGGGGGGGGGGGGGAGGGGGGGGAGGGGGGTTGAATTGGTGAGGTTCAAAAATCAGAGTCTTTTCAAAATCTTTTTCACAAAGTATAAAGTTTTACAAAGTTTCCTGAATAGCAAGGAATAAGAAATTTAAGTGCAACATAAATATAAAGTTGACTGCGTAAAATGTAAAGTTGACTTTAAAGTAAAGAGTGTAGGGAAAGAGAAAGCAAACACAAATTTTTTATACTGGTTCGGCCTCAATGCCTACATCCAGTATCCTTCCACATCCAAGAAGCCAATGCACTATATTAGTCAAGGTTTTTACACAAGATTTCTATAGAGACCTCCACGACAAAATATAGACAATCTCTCTAACCCTCTAACTAAAAGTATAGGCAGCAACACAAAGATTTGTAGCAAGATATCCCGTCTTCTGCAATCTTCAACCCACTTTGAACAATCCTCAAAGTGTACAGAACTCCACGAGTCCTCCTCCTGTAATCCCAACAGGACAACAAACAATTTTCCAAAGATTGATAGAAGTCTTGATCAATATGATGAACACCAGCAGTGCAAAATTTGATCAAACAGTAAGCTCAAATCACTTCCTCCTTAAGAAACTCTTCAAAGAAAGATCTCCTACATCTTCTTGATGAGTTCTTGGAGCGTTTTTCTCAAGATCACAATCTGAAACAGTAAACGAAAATTGTTAGATCAACCAAAGTCTCTGTGATTGTTGAAAGGCTTTTGGGTCGCACTAAAAGTCAACAAAACCTAAATTCTCCACTAATGTAGCATAGGGATGACTAGGGATCAATCCAAGGACTTGGTAAAATACAGTTTAGAATTATAGAATTATGACCTATTTATTTATTTACTAAATACTAGGTGGGGGAAAAAAAGGAAAAATTAATGAAATTTAATATGAAAAGCTAAGAGATAATGCAATGCATGATTCTATCTAAAATGAATGCAAGATGCCTAAAATTAAAATGATGCAAAAGAAGAAAGATAAGACTGTAATCTATACTAAAGAAAGATAAATGGAATACCTAAACTGAAATGACTTATCAAAAGAAAGTAAAAAAATCTAAGAAACTAAAGGTAGAAATGAGAAGTGACACATGATTATGTATTAGAAATGAAAAAATTATGATATGTAAAGAAAACTAAAATCTAAATGGTATATACTATGCTAAAGATCAAAACCGAATTAACAAAATAAAAGAAAATTATCCAAGGAACAATGGGCTAAAACTCAATCAGAATTGAATATGCAAATCATATATGAATCTGGAAAATTAAGTAAAAGGATCAAAATCTCAAAACAAAATAACCACAAAATTGATCACTTGATCTATTTAATGAGAGTGAATCTCAACCTGTCTCAAGAAGACATCTTGGTTAGACAAGCCCACTTTGGGGTCTTGCAGACTCTAATATACAGGCTGGATATTGCAGGTTCTCATTCACACTATCAAACAAATTAAGCAATCAAATTGAAATTTACTAGAATCAAAACATCTATATATGCCTAATATCTTCTTGAAACAGAACCTAACTCTAACACATAAAAGGAAAGAGACGACTTTAACACAATATCAAATTCAAAAGTACCAATTAAAAATACGGGAAACATAAATGGAATGAAACAGGTTCATAAAAAAATCATCTAAATGTAATAAAATGCTGAAAACTAAAAAAAATGTTTAGAAATCATAACAAGAAGCAAAGATCCGAACTCACAATGTAGAATGAACAAAATGAAAGTGCTGAAACAGTAAACGCAATGGCAGGAAATGTAAATGAAATTGTAAGGCAATCAAAGAAATTTAAACTGGAACAAACGTAAACATAAACTTTGAATTGAAATCTGAAATGAAAATATACAAGATACCAGAGTCCTCAGAATTCACTGTCTGTCACCCAATGAAAGGCTCCAAGAACTCCAGCAGAAAGCATAATGTCTACTCTACACGAAAGCTGTAAAACCTAAAACTAGAGCAAGAAATTGGAAAACTGAGAGTGTATAGTGTGGAGCGGTGTCTGTCACCCACCACTTGTGTTTACAAAGTTACAAAGACTCCCCTTTTATAGGGAAAAATCCAAACAGAAAAGAGAAAAAGAGGGGGAAAGGGGGAAGAATCGGGAAAAAAGTGGGAAAAAAGGAAAGGACATAGTAAATGACTTTGGAAACTTCGTGAACCATCCTCAACTAACTCTGACCTTGCTCTTCAACCGTTCAATCTTCAATGGATCCAGCTCCGCAAGCCTCCGATCACGATTCTGGTCCGATTAACATCTTGGGCTAACCTCCTTTGCTCATCATCCTTCTGGGCTTCTTCAAAAATGGCCCATGGAGCTCGCTTCATGCTTCGTCGCATCACCTCTTCTTCTCTCTGCTTAGCGAACCCTGGCTCATGGGTGAAGGAATTGGGGAAAGTCCCAAATGAACGATCCTCTGCACGAATGAATGGTAAAGAAGAGACCCCTTCATCCTTGTCCAGCAAAACGCTGCGTTTCATTAAGGTTGCAATGCAAAATGTTGTGTTTCATTTGATTAAAGGGTCAGCCCATTCCAACATTGAAGTGTAGCAGCCTAACAAGAATCCAGTCAGCTTGCATCTCTACTATTGGCCTTCTAGCCTATTTCTTCTTGTTGACTCAATTCTTAGCCCTTTTGACCAGGGGTTTTCCTGCAAAAAGAAAGAAATGAGAATTAATCAGCAAAAATCTATAACAACAAAGAAAGTTTTATTTATATTTTCTTGAGTATTTTTCTAAAATAGTAAAATATCCTATTTATTTAAAAAAAAACTATTTTACTTAACTAAAAAGAGAAAATTAACACTATTTTAACAAAATCCTATTTTTTTCCTAATTACTCTAAACTACCTTAATTCTAGAAAATTAAAAGCTAAACTATCTTAAAAGAAGAATATTAACACACAAAAATTGGGAAAAATGGAGACGTAACAATGATCAAGAGAAGCACGTCTATTTATAGTTTTCTATAAATCATACGCTCTTGTAGTCGACTTTGCCACTAATGTAGTCGACTGTCATCAGACAATTATAACAGTTAAAATAGATTAGCAGCAGTCATAACAACCAAATTGATTTCACATTTAATTCAGTTGACTTGCATTTAATGCTTTAGCATAGAATATAAATATAGCAGTTATAGCACAAAAACATTAACAAAATTTCAAAACAAATAATTAACTAAGTCGAATTTACTGCGCATGCAGTTGACTTAAACACTTCAAATCAGTTTTGAAAAACTTTTCAATGGAAAGTTACTCACAACACTGTTTTTGAAAATATGTGCAAAGTCACGAGTTTTAGTCGACTTAGTTCATAATGAAGTCGACTTAAAACTTGGAGTTTTGCCACACTATATAAGTTTAACAAAGTGCATGTGGTTTTATTTTCTTAAACATATGTAATGCAATCACAAGTGACGTCACAAGTATAAAATCAGTGAATATGCATACATATATAGAATCAACAAAACATGTTCTTTAAGATATCATTCACAACAAAGAGTGAACACATGTAACACATAACAATACATGTGTGTCATCATAAAAAACTAGAACACTATGAGATGAAGGTTTAGTGTTAAGTACTTGGCAAGTGTACCAGACCGTTATCAAGTAATATAAAACGGGTAAGTCCGAGTATCATTTTCCCAAAGGACTCTTAGGCCTTATCTTTCGTGTAAATTAATTTTGTAAGACTTGTAAAGGAATAAATCTTGTGGGTGTATCGAAGAACGAAAATAAACATGCACATGCAAGTGATTCATTTGGCAAGGAAAAGATATGGATGAATGGAGTTGTTGGGGTTTACAATTTCATCTTATCCACTCTCTTATATCTATTCTTCTTATTAAATTCGCTTTATTATCTGATTGTCATGCAAAATTTCTTAGTCTACCCTAAACCCGATCCTTCGGCGAAAAGAGCCTACTACTAGTTACTGGCTTACTATCCCTAGTCTCCCCTAGTAACTAGTAATGCAAGTATCATAGAAGCAAAATACAATTGATCGTCCTACCCCTATCCTTAAGTGGTATTGCTTAATCAAGGAATTCCCTATCAGTTCATGACTTCCCCGTACGTCCCCGTATCGACAAAGGCAAACATCTTTATATCGAATGAGTTAAACGATAAAATCTTTGAGCATAAATAAGAAACCCAACAATTGATAATCAAAGCATATAAATAAAATAAGAATTTCAATAAAAGAGAGTTTCAAAAGATTACATTATTCCCCAACAACAAAGGGTTTAGTTCACCATGGATATGGTGAAACTAGATGGAATTAAATGAAAGAATGAAAGAATAAACCCTAGATGTGATAAATTGGAGCCTAAGCATCCAAGAAACCGTCTCCAAGGAATGTAGAAGTGCTCTAGACGTCTCTTCTGCCAAAAGAATACTTTGAGGGTCGCACCGGGGCTACTTATAACACATAAAAGTAACAAAATTTAAGCTCAAGTCCAACAGACAACTGCTGAACACCTAATTTGGTCGCTGAGCGGTTTCCCTCTAGCTGCGCCACCGCTCAGCGGTCTGTTTCACCGCTGAGCGGTTTGCCTCTAATCGTAGAACCGCTCAGCTTCACCGCATGGGCGCCAGACAGTGGCTGCTCCCTCAAATATGACGCTTAGCGGTGCAACGCTTCTTCTTGTCTTCCTTTTTCTCCTTTTTTCCTAAGTCTAGTCCTTCCTACTTCACTTCCATCTTCAATTCCAATCAAAACCCTGCAAAACAATGCAAAACAAGCATAATATCTCTAAAAAAGCTTTTGACTCTCATGTGACTCAACTAAGTGTTTTTACTTGATTCTAAGCTTATGCTAAGCCACAAAGGGTGTGTTTTGATATCAAATTTAAGCATGAAAATAACGGTTTTTAGACCATATCATTTAGCTAAACCAGTGCTTCCCTTATCAACAATCTCAACAATCTCCCCCTTTTTTGAAGATGCCCAACCATGATTAATAAGCAACCATGTTTGTACACAAACAATGTTAGGAATCAGGTTGGCTTCGTTTTACACCAAGAGGGGGGGTGAATTGGTGTTAGTTCAAAAACAAAATCTTTTCGCAATCTTGGTATGAAAATTCAAAGCTTTTGATCTTTTCTTGAAATGGAAGTAATGAAAAATGTAATGCAGCGGAAAAACGTAGTTGATTGCAACACGAGTAAAGTCGACTGAAATAAAGAGTGCAGGGATAGAGAAAATCAAACACTGGTTCGGCCAACAATGCCTACATCCAGTGTCCTTCCACCCTTGGAAGCAAATGCACTATAATGGTTGCGGATTTTACAACAAGGAATTTATAGAAGCACCATGCAAAAATATAAATCTCATCTCTAACCCAAAACCAAAATATAGTTGCACACACAAAACTAGAATTGCAGCAATAATCCCCTCTTCTGCAATCTGAACCCACGTCAGACAATCCTCAACATGTAACCAACACTCTTCACAGGATGCCAAGCCTATCACAACACGCTTCACAGGTTGCCAAGCCTATCACAACAAACTTCACAGGTTGCCAAGCCTATCACAGCAGACTTCACAGGTTGCCAAGCCTTCAGTCGAATACAACAGTCTTCACAGGATGCCAAGCCTATCAAAATCAAACCAGAAGCACCTTCTCTGTTCAGATGTTGATCAAATAGTGTGAGCAATTGACTCCTCAATCTGAGTCTCTCTCAAGAAAGATCACCACGGTCTTCTTGGAGAATTCTTGGAGCTTCCAAAACTGAGAACTTTCTCTGAAACAGGATAATGAAAATGTTAGATCACAAAGTCTTGCAGAGCAATTCGTGCTCTAGCTATTTACAGTTTTCCTGTCATCCTCAATCGAATAGCCTACTAATACAGTCGATTGTATTAAAAGAGTTATAACAGACAGTCAACACAAAGGCTCCTCAGTCAACCAAATCAATGCACATTCATGACAGTTGACCCAGTTAGTCAATCCTAACTAACTTTTAAAAATATAGTCGTTGGAGCAAGTAGGTATAATAGAATTCCAAAAATAACAGCAGTACAGTCGAATAGGTGTTCCACACTGTCGACTGACACTTGAAAAACACTTTGAAATTCTTTTCATCTCAAAATCTCATCAAGCACATGCTCACAAAATCTGTGCAAAGATTTTAGCATAGTCGAATCCATTACCAGTGTATTCGACTGAACTAGACCATTGTCATAACAAATATAAGTTCATAAAAGTGCTTGTGATATTTTCTTTGGAAATGTGCAAAAATATTCAAAATCATTTTATCACACATTTCAATACAAGCATGTTCCAAGTATACAACACATAATCATTCATAGGAACACACATTGCAGAGTAACAAGACATGTTCAACAAAAGGCATATTTCATAACAGTTTGATATATCAGTTGAACATGTAATACTGGAACTTATGTACTGTTATTAAGCATTGTGTTGTCATCATCAAAAACCAGTTTTATATAGAGTTTGTGTTGTCAACAATCTCAACAAACAACACATACAATCAGTCATGTAATTACCAAATATCAGAGCTTATATCAGAACACAGTAAGAACAAGTGATGAAATGATTTTTCCATATATTAGAGCAAACAAAAGTCAGTTTCAAAATGTTTAAGAACATTTACTCTTAATTAGTAGTATCAAGCAATCAAATATCAAGCAAATAATCAATCAAACTTTTCTCCCCCTTTGTGCATTAGCAAAAAATGTTTACTTTTAGATAATGATATGCTGATAAAATGAAATACCAGAGATGCATCAATGTAAACAAATTAAATATTCAAAGATGCTCCCCCTATCACAGATATTCACATGAAAAAGAAAACTCCCCTAAAGTGTAGGCATGTGAAAAATCTATGTAATTATGTAATGCTCCCCCTGTCATTATGCATATTTTAAAATCAAAATATAAATGCATAATGTAGTTTTACAAGTATCAGAGCATACAACAGTTTGTATCAAAATTGTATCAGAGTTAGAATTGCAAATAATTCAATTAAGCAAAGATACAATCAACAATCTCACAATATACTCTCACAGATATAATAGTCAAATAGAAACAGAGATATATTGAAGATAACCAATATAAAATGATCAAACAACTTAATAACCAAATTCCAACAAATGGAATATAACCCCTGTAAGTGATAGTCGATTGATCCGTTTTTCAAGTTGATTTCATTTCTTTTCATTGAGTTGTGACTCAAGTAGTAAGATCAGAAGCAATGTTTCCTGCAAAACCTTTCACGATCTTTTGAAGATTAAGCAATTTGGAATCAGTAATGCAATAAATTATATAGTTAAGAAGTGAGTATGCAAAAGAGTTAATGTAACATTAAACATGTTCATAATCAACTTCAACAATCACTCAGTCGATTTTAAGATTCATTTTATACTACTGTCGTTTAGAATTCCTAGTTCATTTCTAATAGTAAAAAATCTTTCCTGTTCAGAGGTTTTGTAAAAAGTCTGCCCATTGATGTAAGGTATCCACATATTCAATCTTAATTTCACCCTTGAGGATGCGATTGCGTATGAAGTGATGCCTTATGTCAATATTCTTGGTTTTCGAATGAAGAACAAGATTTTTTGTCAAATTAATAACACTTGTGCTGTCATATTTCAGTGGAATGTTATCTAATGTAATACCATAATCTTCTAATTGACTCTTAATCCAAAGAAATTGTGCACAACAACTTCCAACTACTATGTACTCAACTTCTATAGTGGATAAAGCCACACAAGCTTGTTTCTTTGAATGCCAAGTGACTAAAGAAGATCCAAGTAAATGACAAGTACCACTGGTGCTCTTTCTATCTAGTTTACAACCTCCAAAATCAGAATCACTATAACCATCCAGAAAAACATTTGTTCCATTTGGATACCACAGTCTGAGACTTTTGGTTCCTTTAAGGTATTTTAAAATTCTTTTAACAACAATTAAATGTGATCTTTAGGAGAAGACTGAAATCTAGCACAAAGACACACACTATGCATTATGTCAGGTTTACTAGCAGTTAGATATAGTAACGATCCAATCATACCTCTATACATTTTTTGATCAACATTTTTTCCAGCTTCATGAAGATCCAAGTAGCAATTTGTTGCCATAGGATTTGTAGCCTCCTTGCAATCCATCATTTTGAATTTCTTGAATAAATTAGTGTAATACTTGGATTGGTGAATGAAGATTCTGTTTCTGGCTTGCTTGACTTGAAGTCCAAGAAAGTAAGTCAGCTCACCCATGATAAACATTTCAAACTCATCCTACATAGTCTTAGAAAATTCTTTGCATAATATAAGATTAATTGATCCAAAGATAATATCATCAACATAAATTTGAACATATAGTTTGTCTTTATTTAAATTTTTGATAAACAGGGTTGAGTCCACTTTATCCCTTGAGAAGCCTTTTTTTATAAGAAACTCACTCAAGTGCTCATACCAAGATCTTAGCGCTTGCTTCAATCCATATAAGGCTTTTCTTAGTTTGAAAACATGGTTAGGATGTTCAAAATCCTCAAATCTGGGTGGTTGTTCCACATATACTTCTTCCTTGATATGTCTATTTAAGAAGGAACTCTTATTGTAAACATGATAAGCTTTGCTGGTTAGAGAGTTTCCTATGAAGATTGCTTCATCAGCCTTAGAATCAAACTTGCCAAGATTTTCCTTTCCATTGTTTAGTACAAAACATTTGCATCCAAAGACTCTTAGATGAGAGATATTCGGTTGTTTTCCCTTTAGCAGCTCATAAGGAGTTAACTTTAGTATTGATCTTATGAGTGTTCTTCTCAACACATAACAGGTTGTACTAACTGCATCTGCCCAAAAATACATAGGCATGTTCCTCTCGTTTAGCATTGTTCTGGCTAACTCTTCTAGAGCTTTATTTTTCCTCTCAATCACTCCATTTTGCTGAGGAGTTCTAGGTGCAGAGAAGTTGTGTGATAGTCCCATTTCAACAAGGTATTCATTAAATGCTTCGTTCTGAAATTCATTGTCGTGGTCACTTCTAATCGATTTAATCCTGAGGTCCATCTCATTTTGAATAACCGCAGTGAACTTCTTGAATACTTTAAGTGTATCACTCTTGACAACAATGAAGAAAGTCCATGTAAACCGGGAATAATCATAAACTATAACAAGTCTGTAAGAGTTTCCACCAAGGCTTTTCACTCTTGAAGGTCCATATAAGTCCATGTGCAGGAGCTGCAGAGGTCTGGAGGTTGACATTTCTCTTTTGTTTTTGAAGGACTGTTGATAAGCTGTCGTTGAAGCTATCAAATTAATACTACTTTTCAAGGCAACTTCAGTATTGCCTAGTAGTATTCAAGAAAGTAAATAGGGTTAAAGTAACCCTAAATCGTCTCCCAACGAACACGGAATTGCTTTCAAATATCTGACTCTTATGAATGTTATGCAATGCTTGAGTAAAAGTGAGAATGTTTAAAGAATATTGTAGAACAAAGAGGAAACTTAAAGACAATTAAGAAGAAACAGGTTGTTCCACTGCTTTTCCAAAATAGATTCATCATTGGTTATTCACAGATCATTATTCAATTGATTATTGCTTAAGTTTCAAATTAATTAAAGTACATTCTTAATTAATTTGAGGGCGATCATGCAGTTAATCAAAGTACATTCTCAATCAAATGCAAGACCTTTTTAGATTATTAACAACAAATTAAATCAAAGTACATTCTTAACTTTAGTATTGATCTTATGAGTGTTCTTCTCAACACATAACAGGTTGTACTAACTGCATCTGCCCAAAAATACATAGGCATGTTCCTCTCGTTTAGCATTGTTCTGGCTAACTCTTCTAGAGCTTTATTTTTCCTCTCAATCACTCCATTTTGCTGAGGAGTTCTAGGTGCAGAGAAGTTGTGTGATAGTCCCATTTCAACAAGGTATTCATTAAATGCTTCGTTCTGAAATTCATTGTCGTGGTCACTTCTAATCGATTTAATCCTGAGGTCCATCTCATTTTGAATAACCGCAGTGAACTTCTTGAATACTTTAAGTGTATCACTCTTGACAACAATGAAGAAAGTCCATGTAAACCGGGAATAATCATAAACTATAACAAGTCTGTAAGAGTTTCCACCAAGGCTTTTCACTCTTGAAGGTCCATATAAGTCCATGTGCAGGAGCTGCAGAGGTCTGGAGGTTGACATTTCTCTTTTGTTTTTGAAGGACTGTTGATAAGCTGTCGTTGAAGCTATCAAATTAATACTACTTTTCAAGGCAACTTCAGTATTGCCTAGTAGTATTCAAGAAAGTAAATAGGGTTAAAGTAACCCTAAATCGTCTCCCAACGAACACGGAATTGCTTTCGAATATCTGACTCTTATGAATGTTATGCAATGCTTGAGTAAAAGTGAGAATGTTTAAAGAATATTGTAGAACAAAGAGGAAACTTAAAGACAATTAAGAAGAAACAGGTTGTTCCACTGCTTTTCCAAAATAGATTCATCATTGGTTATTCACAGATCATTATTCAATTGATTATTGCTTAAGTTTCAAATTAATTAAAGTACATTCTTAATTAATTTGAGGGCGATCATGCAGTTAATCAAAGTACATTCTCAATCAAATGCAAGACCTTTTTAGATTATTAACAACAAATTAAATCAAAGTACATTCTTAACTTTAGTATTGATCTTATGAGTGTTCTTCTCAACACATAACAGGTTGTACTAACTGCATCTGCCCAAAAATACATAGGCATGTTCCTCTCGTTTAGCATTGTTCTGGCTAACTCTTCTAGAGCTTTATTTTTCCTCTCAATCACTCCATTTTGCTGAGGAGTTCTAGGTGCAGAGAAGTTGTGTGATAGTCCCATTTCAACAAGGTATTCATTAAATGCTTCGTTCTGAAATTCATTGTCGTGGTCACTTCTAATCGATTTAATCCTGAGGTCCATCTCATTTTGAATAACCGCAGTGAACTTCTTGAATACTTAAGTGTATCACTCTTGACAACAATGAAGAAAGTCCATGTAAACCGGGAATAATCATAAACTATAACAAGTCTGTAAGAGTTTCCACCAAGGCTTTTCACTCTTGAAGGTCCATATAAGTCCATGTGCAGGAGCTGCAGAGGTCTGGAGGTTGACATTTCTCTTTTGTTTTTGAAGGACTGTTGATAAGCTGTCGTTGAAGCTATCAAATTAATACTACTTTTCAAGGCAACTTCAGTATTGCCTAGTAGTATTCAAGAAAGTAAATAGGGTTAAAGTAACCCTAAATCGTCTCCCAACGAACACGGAATTGCTTTCGAATATCTGACTCTTATGAATGTTATGCAATGCTTGAGTAAAAGTGAGAATGTTTAAAGAATATTGTAGAACAAAGAGGAAACTTAAAGACAATTAAGAAGAAACAGGTTGTTCCACTGCTTTTCCAAAATAGATTCATCATTGGTTATTCACAGATCATTATTCAATTGATTATTGCTTAAGTTTCAAATTAATTAAAGTACATTCTTAATTAATTTGAGGGCGATCATGCAGTTAATCAAAGTACATTCTCAATCAAATGCAAGACCTTTTTAGATTATTAACAACAAATTAAATCAAAGTACATTCTCAATTAATCATATGAAAGTTCCTAAATTAAATCAAAGTAGATTCTCAATTAAACCTAAAAACCCTAGAACTCATATAATTAATATGCATGTAGAATCAAACACATTATGATGCAAAAATCTTCGCTTTTAATATGATAGAGAGATGAAAGACATAGAGAGAAATAACTTAAATCAATAATCAAAATAAACAATTGCATTAATTCACTTAACCTCAGAATCCATAATGAAATTACATGAAGTGGAGTGGTGAATGAATGAATGAAGATGTCCCTTTTCTGCCTCCCTTTGGTCTCTTTATATAGGACTTGATTGGGCTTGGACTCTGAATATTCAGTTGATCAAATCTTTTATCTTATATCTTCCAAATAACTAAAAGATTTGGATGATTATAACATTATTTGGAAGATATTTTCTGTTGATATTTCCAAATTAAATTAATTCAACAACTGAATTTTATCTTTAAGCTTTTCTAACTTTCCAAAATCGCACAAATACCCTGAAATTTCTTCTATATGCATTTTAACCCCTTCAGACTTCTCCAAAATTGCACCAGAAATCCCTGTTGACCGGCTTTAACCAGAGGAGTCACGCCCAATGAGGTGCCGACACGTGGCAGCCCCTTTTCTACCCCAAAATTAGGGTTGCAGCAAATTGGGGGAATAGGGATTTTGAAGGCTCCATTCTGCCTTTGCATGTGCCGCTAGAATGGGAGAGAACGCGTCCTACTTTGTGATTTTGTTCGTCCATGATTTCTGTTTCCCTTTTTGCAGGTCTTCACTTCTTCTCCATCGCAACGAGAATTAGGATTTGTATTATGAAGGCGAGGCGCGAGAGTGTGGAGGCTGTCACAGTGGTGATTTCCTAGATTTTTTGGTTTGGCTTTGCAGGTTCGAGATTGATGATGGTGATGCAATGAGAATTGAAACCGTGATGGCCCGATAATGGGTTGTTCGACTCGCAAGTGGTGGCACGGCAGCATTGGTGGTGCACGTTGATGGTCGAACTGGGTTTGGGGAAAGTTGCGGCGAAGCTTGCGAGGAAGAAGATGGTGGATGGTAGTCGAAGCTCTACGTCGTGATGATTCGAAGGGTGATATGGGTCGGTGCGTTTCTGATTCTTCTGAGTTTGCAGGTTCCCATGGATTGATGCGTCAATGGAGGAAATGCCATGGTTTCTGAACGAAGAACCTCGCGCAAGGATGATGATGGCGACAACTCTGTGGTGGCTGGCGTCGTGGGTGGTGCGATTGGAGATGGAGAAGTTGAATGGTGGCCGTCGTTGATGGTTGGATGCGCGAGGAACTTGGATGCGTGTTGATCCATGTGGGGGACGGCTGTCGGCGGCGAATCTGGTGCGGCGACGAATCTGGTGCGGCGGCGAATCTGGTGCGTCGGCTAGGTTTCTGAAATTAGGGTTTCTGGAGAAGGGTTGAAGGAGATGCTGACGTGGCAAGGGTGAGGTGGCATGTTTTGATTGGTCTGTTTGGTGGAATTTAGTTAGGAGGTGTGTGTTTAGGAAAATTTAGGGGTGTGGGTGAAAAGGGTTACTACTGGGCTTTAGTATTGGTCTGATTTAGGAAAGAGGGTTGCATGTAGGGAAATTTGGGGGTGCAAGGGTAAAAAATCATTGTTTTGGCCCATCTGTACATTATTTTTCAAACAACACCTGATTTTGGCCCTTAAATTGCAATTTGGACCAATAAAGCTCTAATTTCAGCTGCACAAATAAATATTAGAACATCCTAGAATAATTTATGCAATTAAAATCACCTTTTAAGCCCCTTTATTTTCAAACACGCTAAATCTGATAATCACAAATCCTCTTCAAATCAATCATTTAAACATAAATATCCCATTAAAAATTTGAATTTTAAAGCATAAATGTCGGCATAAATATGCATTCATCAACTGTCTTGTTTGTTTTCCCTTTTGACACACATCACATAATCTCAAAGCGTAGCAAATGTTGGGAAGGCCAATCACAAGATCCTTTGATACAAGTTTGTTCAGTTGACCCATGTTGATGTGAGAAAGTCTCTTATCCCATAGCCAGGCATCATCTTCTTTAGTCATCAAACAAACTACTGACTTGAATGATGTTTCCTTGAAGTCGATTACATAAATGTTGTTAAGCCTTTTTCCCATAAGTAACAATTCATCTGTTGACCCGTTGCTAATCAAACAATATTTAGGCTCAAAGGTAATCTTTAATCCTCTGTCATATAGCTGGTTGAAGATTGCTGAAGAGGGGATATCTTGCTGCAGATCTTTGTGTTGATTGCCTATACTTTTAGTTAGAGGGTTAAAGAGATTGTCTATACTTTTGACGTGGAGGTCTCTATAGAAATCTTGTTGTAAAAACCGTGAATAATATAGTGCATTGGCTTCCTGGTTATGGAAGGACACTAGATGTAGGCATTGAGGCCGAACCAGTATAAAAACTCTGTGTTTGCTTTCTCTTTCCCTACACTTTTACATCAAGTCGACTTTACTTTTCACACAGTCAATTTTATATTTTCGCTGCACTTAAACTTCATATTCCTTTCGATTCAAGAAACTTTGTAAAGCTTCATACTTTGCGAAAAAGAATTTAAAAAGACTTTGATTTTTAAACCTCACCAATTCACCCCCCCTCTTGGTGTTGAAACTAAGCCATCTTGTTTCCAACACAACACAAAAGCATTAACAAAATTTCAAAACAAATAACTAACTAAGTCAAATTTATTGCACATGCAGTCGACTTAAACACTTCAAATCAGTTTTGAAAAACTTTTCAATGCAAAATTACTCACATCACTGTTTTTGAAAATTTTTCCAAAGTCACGAGTTTTAATCGACTTACTTCATAATGAAGTTGACTTAAAACTTGCAGTTTTGCCACACAATATAAGTTCAACAAAGTGCTTGTGGTTTTCTTTTCTTAAACATATGTAATGCAATCACAAGTGACGTAACAAGTATAAAATCAATGAATATGCATACATATATGAGAATCAACACAACATGTTCTTTAAGATATCATTCACAATAAAGAGTGGAACATGTAACACATAGCAATACATGTGTTATTAATAATGTGTTGTCATCATAAAAAACCAAAACATTGTGAGATGCAGTTTAGCTAAACCAGTGCTTCCCTTATCAACAATCTCAACAAATGTTCTTTAATGCGCGTTCAGAACAACAATAATTTTTTTCAAATTTTCTATTTGCTTAAGCAAGATTTGATCATTTGAGCATTTTAGTAAAGATAACAAGCAGTTCATGCAAGTTTCATCGTTGGATGAAAACGTTGTTTAACACAAGGTATCGTTTAGCCTTTGCAAGACTTTTCCTAATAGCACCTTGTTTAGTGATTATTCATTTGGTTCAAGAGCGTGTTTAGCAAGATGTCTTTCAATATATGTTTTTGGAAAAATGTTTATGTCTTTTAGAATTTTTACCAAAAACATTATTTTATATATCATAGTTAGATCTTGTCTAGCATTTTTTAGCAAATTACAACACAAGCGCTTTCAACAAAACTCTCTTATAGCATACTGATACATTTTATGAGGAAATAATTTAATAATGTGTCTACTGATATATTAGTGTGTTTACTAAAACTTTTCTCAAAACATTTAGATTTCATAAAGCTTTTTCCCAAAAAACGCTTATCTTTCAACTATATTATTTAGCGATATAGGTTTCACAAAGGTAATGTTTTGTTATTCGTCTATTTCGCTCATAGCTTGTTAGTCCTTGAACCATGTGAAGATGTTAGACAATCTTGATCTTTTTCTTAGCAAGCTTCCTTTCTTCTTGTAGTACTAACGTTTTTGTATTATATCTCTTTTTAGGAGTAAAGTGTTTTCTTCTAGGCTAAACATGTATTCTTTTATTTTGCACATATGTTCTTTTAGACAATACCCATTGTAAGGTATGAGTTACTTGATTATTTTTGCGCTCACTTTGCCAGATTTTCTTGGACATTTCTTATACTTATTACTTTGCAATTGTACATTTTTAGGCACACTGTATGTAGACTCCTTCTACTAATCAAACGCTTTTATATTGTTTTAGCTTATCTTTGCCATTGTTTAAGATCTCATTTTGCTTTAAACATAACCTTGATTTTTACTTTGGTTTGACTTGATGTGTAGATGTTGGGTTATTGAACTCCCTTCCTATGTGGAGAATAGACTCAAATAATGTGTACCATTATGTCTCACTAGGTTAAATAGAGATGGGTCAGATTAGTAGGACACATTAGAGTCATTTAAAGAGAGAGAAAAGCAAAGTGAGAGAAAAAGGAAGAGAGAAACCCTTTCCCACATAACGCTAAACCTGCATTATCGTCGTTGTGAAGTCGTTCACTGTTGGATCAAGCTGATTTTTGGACAATGAGTTCCAAACGTATGTTTCTTTATTCTGACTGTTAGGATCGTCAATCGGAGGTCTAGTATGGGAGAAATCAGTCCTGTACGAGCAACCCTATTTTGAAGAATTTTCATCTTCTTTGTTCTCATTTGTAAGCATTTGTGCTTAGTTAAATTGACTTATTGAAATTTGGTATTTTTATTGGAGACTATTTTGTACCCTATTATTGATCATAGTGGATTTTTCTTTGGTCTGGACTACTCGTGGTTTTTACCCTTACATTGAGGGGTTTTTCACATTAAAAATTGTTGGTGTCTCTTTGTGCTTTGGATTCTATTTTTGTTCTATTTGTTTGGTGCTCCTCGCAGATTCTCACAAGAAGGGAGATTGAATTTCTGCTGCGTTATTACTTTTTGCTAAGTTGTTATATTGTTTGGCCCTTTCCTCAGTAGATACTTCTAATCTTTAACGTTCATATTTCTAATTCTTTTTCAAGCTAAGTGTGGACATCTAGATAGTTTGTGTCTAGGTAATCCTGTAATGTTCATCTTTTAGTGTTCAGACGCTTTGTCTCTTATGATTATTATAGAATAAGATTTTATTCTTTTGTTCTTTCTTTTTCTTAGACATTTGATTATTCAAAATTATTTCGTTTAATGTTGTTTGTTAAACTTCAAAACCATATATACTTTAACGATTTTTATCAATTTCTTTTTCTAAACGATCTTGTCTCAACAACATCTTCCTTCTCTTTACATCTTTTGTCACAGTTTTTCAAAGTTGATGAGAGCCAAAAATAGCTTCCATCCTTATAACCTAGTGTTTATAATTTCTTCCACATTAAGAATTACCATTGCCAAGCCATTCTAGATATACTTATGCAAAAAAATTTCAAGACCTCAACATTATTCCTTATACCACTTATTGGTAGAGGCAAGAAAGAACACACACTTGGAGGTAATATTACTCACTCTCTCACAAATCTGCACACATAATGATTAGTTTAATGTTTCTGTGTACATGTATTATTGATACAACATTTTTCAAAGAAAGAAAAGTAACTCGAATTAGCTCATAACAGAAAATAGAATATAAACTCTAACTATATACTTGAACTAGTTTACTACGAATTTTCAATCCATAGGAAAGTTATTATAAATTAAAAAAAAAATTCCTTGCATTTGCAACAAAACTTTCTCATATTTTGTTATTCTCGAAAATATTACGTGCAAACCAAAATTTGCTGGAATATTTATACAAAAGTGTTACACACTATTTTTTTTTCTCAATAACTATATTCGAAAGGTTTTTTTTTTTTAAAAGTAAATATTAAATTAAAATATATGTATGGAAATTGTTTATGGTTAAACATAAAATTATTAACATTGTTCGTGTCAATTACCACATCTCAAATATTGTATTCTTTGATTCTTCAAACTTCTCTGCAACTTTTTTCTTGAATAGCACAGTAAAAGGTTAGAGAGAAAAATACATTTAAATTATTTTCCATCTCGATTTCTAAATGATTTGAAAGTATTAATGTATGTAAACATAATATCTATATATATATATATATATATATATATATATATATATATATATATATATATATATATATATATATATATATATATATATATATATATATATATATATATATATATATATATAAAGTAAAATTATATATAAATATTTGTTTCCGATTTATAAAGAACTCACTTTAAATTTAACATTAACACTTAAATTAAAATACACTAAAAAAATAGTATATTTTAAGAGAGGTTATTTTCTGACGGTTTTTGAAACCGCAAACAATTCCACCGATCCCAACTTCTCAGGCTCTGCAACACATTCGCGTCCGACACTGTTCACCATGGGTCCAGATCCTCCTCGTCCTCGTCCACGCGACTGACGCTGTCCACCAGCACCGCTCGCGCCTTCAGCGAAACGATGCACCGCTCGTCTTCACCATAGAAGCGTAAGCAAAGGACAGCGCGACGCTCAGAGAGCTCGGACGCAGCGCCGTCGAAGAAGAGGTTTTTCTGACGGTGGGTGACGACGTGGAAGGGAAAGAGCAAGTTGGTGACACGGCGGTGGGCGTTGGCGTCTGCGAGGCGCAGCTTCACTTCGACCTCCATTGGGGAAGAAAGGTGGGAGACTGAGGCTAGTGTTTTATGAGGAGAGGCTGATACGATGCGCCTTGAAGCGGGATCTTCACCGACGCGATCTAGCTGAAGGAGGAGAGAAGTGGTGCCAGTAGTGGCGGTAGTGGTGGCAGTGCTGGTTCTTTATTTTCTCATCTGATTTTCTCTCAGATTTGTTATACTGTGCTGGCTGATGATAGTGATATGCTGGCTAGTCTTCGAATTATATTTCTTACTGGAAAAGTATAATCAAATTTGTACTAGGCACCCGGTCGGCTGGTGGCCGGCCATCAGTAATAATCACCAAAGACCAAGATGCTCAGACGACCAGGTCCGTGAGGTTACGAGGTAGGTTAGTGGTAATAGAAATTTAACAGCTTTGGGCCATTTTAAGGAATTATTGGGCTTTGATTAGAAAAGCCTTAATCCCGGGCCCAAAACTGACACTATATATAGAGGTCAAAAGTAAAAGGTAGGTAGATTGAATTGACTGCATTTAATACTTGAGACCGATTAATCGAACGGACTTAATTCTAACTTGAGTGTTGGAGTATCTTTAGCAGGTAGCCGACCGGCCATTACCAGAGGAAGGGAACGTGAAACGGAGAAGAAGAAGGCTGAAGTGGAGGTGTAGGCGACCGGACGGCTCCCAGCTTTGAGAAGTAAATGTGTAGGTGAGTGTGACCGGATCCACTACCGAAACATTTTGGCGCCCACCGTGGGGCCGGAGGATAAATACCAATGGTGACCACAAGAAACACAAACGCTGACGAGCAAGGAGAGATGATTAGGATGTTGGAGAGACATTTGGAGGAAATACAAAAGCGGCACGAAGAGGAGATGGCGGCTATGAGAGCAGAATGTGCGGCACAGATCACCAGAGCCATCGTCGCTCGGGGTGATGAGGACGTAGGAGAACAAAGGCAAGAGAAGACGGTGGTGAACGCAGGAAATGAGGGAGAGGAGCACAGTAGTGCCCCAACCCGGGAAGGCCAAAAGCAGGAAAATGCAAGTGGAGACAAGGAGGAGAAGGCGGGGCCACTAAGTGAGGAAGGACTGACCGTTTGGGCACACGTTTGTGGACCAGTCTGGAGGGAGACAGGAGGAGGGTCAGATATCTGCTGGTGGAGGCAAACACATCGTATAACGTCCTCCTCAGACGGTCCTCTTTGAATGCTTTCGGGGCCATCGTGTCGACCACTCACCTAACCCTCAAGTACCCGAGTCATCGGGGAACCATATATACTGTAAGGGCCGACCAGAAGACGACCAGAAAGTGTTATGCGGCCGATCTCAAGTTGTACCCTAAGGAGGAAAGGAGGAAGATTAGCCGGTCTGAGGTGGCGATGGCCGACCTGGACCCTAGGACGAATACCGAGGATTGTCTAGAACCGATGGGGGAAACCCAGCCATAATCATAGGGAAAAACGCGACCTAGACAACGGCAACGGCTAACGGTTTAGAGGAGGAGATAGAGAGGCAACTCAGAAGCATTCTCTGGCGCAACAGAGATTTATTTGCCTGGACGGCAGCCGATATGTCAGGGATCCATCCCTCGGTGGTGGCCCATAAACTGGCACTGTTCAAAGAAGCCCGACCGGTATCCCAAAAGAAGCGCAGAATGGGGGAGGAGAAAAGGAGGGCGATAGAAGAGGAGGTCAGGAAGTTGAGGGAAGCAGGGTTCATCCGAGAAGTGACCTACACCACGTGGTTGGCCAACGTCATGATGGTCAAAAAGGCGAACAACAAATGGCGGATGTGCACGGACTACACCGACCTAAACAAGGCATGCCCAAAGGACTCTCACCCGCTACCTAGTGTCGACGCCCTTGTTGATGGGGTGTCCGACCATAAGATTTTAAGCTTTTTGGACGCATACTCCGATGTATGGCCTGGATCGGGAAAAGACAGCTTTTATCACCGAGAGGGCTAGCTACTGCTACGAGGTTATGCCCTTCGGGCTAAAAAACGCCGGGGCCACTTACCAACATCTGATGGATAGAATCTTTGCCGACCAGATTGGTCGGTGCATGGATGTGTATATAGATGACATGGTGGTGCGCTCGGCGGACGGAACAGCGCACATACGGGATCTGGAGGAAGTTTTTAAACAGATCAGGAAGTATGGGATGTGCCTGAACCCGGCCAAGTGTACTTTTGGGGTGCCGACCGGAAAATTCCTGGGATTCATGTTAACGTCGCGAGGAATCGAGGCTAATCCAGATAAATGCGACACTATTATCAACATGAAGAGCCCGACCACCCTCAAAGAAGTTGAGAGGTTGGTCGGCCGCCTAACGGCGTTATCTCGGTTTATTCCCAGAATGGCCGAGCGAACCCGTACGATACTCCGCAAGCTGAAGAAAGGCACCTCATGCAAGTGGGATGAGGAGTGTGAGCGCGCCTTCCAAGACGTAAAGGGGATACTCCAGAACCCTCCGGTCATGAACTGACCCACCCCGGGGGAGGAACTGCAGGTTTACTTGGGGGTATCGGACTCAACCATGAGTGTCGTCCTGCTTCAGGGAGGCCCCGAGCCCAAGCTGGTTTACTTTATCAGCCGCGCCCTCCAAGATGCCGAAACACGCTACCATCAAGTTGAGAAGATAGTTGTGGCACTCCTTCATGTGGCAAGGAGGCTAAGGCCTTACTTCCAAAGCCACCAAATAGTGGTCAAGACCAATCACCCCATATCCAAAATTCTTAGAAAGCCCAACCTTGCTGGGAGGATGGTCGGTTGGGCCGTTGGATTGTTTGAGTTCAGGCTTAGGTATGAGCCAAGAGGATCGATCAAAGGCCAACACTTGGCTGACTTCCCTGCCGAACTACCGTTGGGGGTCGGTGAAGACCGGTGTTTGTATGTGGACGAGGCCTTAGGACGGATGGCGAGTGGAGCTGGAGTGGTGTTGGAGGGGCCTAATGGTTTTCTCATGGAACACTCTTTGGTGTTTAGGTTCAGAGTTTCCAACAATCAGGCTGAGTACGAAGCCCTGATCGTCGGGTTAGAACTTTCCCGCGACATGGGAGCACGAAGATTAACATGCCGGACCGACTCCCAGTTGGTAGTTGGGCAGATGAACAGAGAATTTTAGGTCAAGGAAGAATGCTTGGTCAAATACTATCATAGGGCGTCGGCCTTAGCCCGGGATTTCGAAGACGTTCGGATTCAACACATTCCCCGGGAACAAAACGCCCGGGCGGACCTCCTTTCCAAGCTCAGCTTAGGGAAGGGAAAAAGCCAGCTCACTACGATCATCCGCCAAGGTTTGCTCCAACCATCCATCGAATATCATGTCATATCGTCGATCATGGATCAAGATTGGAGGACAAAGATCCGTGATTTGATGAAGGCGCAGGACGACGGCTCGGCGCTATCCACCGCCGACACTAAGAAAATTGCACGTTTCATAATCATCGGAGAGGACTTGTACCGACAGGGTTACTCTACACCTTTGCTCAAATGCTTAGGTCAAGAAGAAGCCCAATACGTGATGAATGAGCTTCACCATGGCATTTGCGGTTTCCTTACCGGGCGGAGGACACTCAAGGCCCGCATACTCAAGGCCGGCTATTACTGGCCGAGCATGGAAGAAGACACTAAGATTTTTGTGCAGAAATGCGTTGGATGTCAAGCCCACGCCAATAACTCCCACGCGTCACCATATGAACTACACACTATCGCGTCCCCATGGCCATTCGCCCAACGGGGAATGGACATTGTCGGCCCATTCCCCCCCGGCCAGGCGCAAAAAAAATTCCTTTTTGGTCGCTATTGATTACTTTACCAAGTGGGTAGAAGTCGAACCCCTGGCTACCATCACAGCGGCGCAGGTACAGAAGTTCTGTTGGAAGCTAGTCTGCAGGTTCGGCCTACCGAAGGTGATAGTCACGGATAACGACCAGTAGTTTATCGATCGGAAGCTGAGCCAATTTTTTAAAGAATTGGGGATCAAACACACCACCAGTTCGGTAGAGCATCCGCAGACGAACGGTCAAGCTGAAGCCGTAAATAAAACTATCGTCTCGGAACTGAAGAGACGTCTGGGGGAAAAGAAAACTGCTTGGGTGGAAGAGTTGTCGGAGGTCCTCTGGGCATAAAGATGCACTCCGCACGGTACAACCTGGGAAACGCCTTTCAACTTGACTTATGGGACGGACGCCATGTTGCCGGTCGAGTTAGGAGAACCGTCACTGAGGAGAAAAATGGAAGATATGCAATTAAATGACCAAGAGTTGAGGGTAGAGCTGGACACCGTGGATGAACGGCGTGACCGAGCCGCGTTGAGAGCGGAAGCCTGCCGACGCATGGTGGAACGACGGTACAACACGAAGGTGCGTCCCAGAAATTTTCACGAGGGAGACAAGGTGTGGCAGAAGACCGGAGAGGCGAGAAAAGTAAACTCCCATGGCAAGTTGGCGGCAAAATGGGAAGGGCCTTTCCGAATTACAGAAACCTTGGGGAATGGCACGTATCGTCAAAGCCGATCTGACAGACGACCTATACCCAACACTTGGAACGCGTCTCATTTGAAATTTTATTTCAGTTAAAAATCATCATGTATTCATTTTTCCTATAATGAAATTGCAGCGCGTTTTCCTAGTATAATCGGATCAATGCTAAATGACTAACAGTAATCAACTCACTCCAGACCCAAGTCGAGGAACGGAATCATCCTCTCGGCTCGGCCAGGGCGGTGAACGGCAATGCCCTACGGCCCACACTCGCAAATACCAAGTCGAGGAACGAAATTATCCTCTCGACTTGGCCGGGGCGGTGAACGGCAAAGCCCTGCCGCCCACACTCGCAAATACCAAGTCGAGGAACGAAATTATCCTCTCGACTTGGCTGGGGCGGTGAACGGCAATGCCCTGCCGCCCACACTCGCAAATACCAAGTCGAGGAACGGAATTATCCTCTCAACTTGGTCGGGGTGGTGAACGGCAATGCCCTGCCATCCACACTCGCAAATACCAAGTCGAGGAACGGAATTATCCTCTCGACTTGGTCGAGGCGATGAACGGCAATTCCCTGCCGGCCACACTCGCAAATACCAAGTCGAGGAACAGAATTATCCTCTCGACTTGGCCTGGGCGATGAACGGCAAAGTCCTGCCGCCCACGCATTCAAAATCCGAGTCAGGCGGTGAACGGAAATGCCTTGCCGCCCACACTTACAATTGAATAAAGAGAAAAAGAAATCGACGATTAAAAAGCACAACTCCAAAAGTTCATAAATTGTGAAAAATTAAAGAGTCCTTTGTATTAATAAGCCAAAAGTAAGGGGCGGATATACATTAATTCGGCGACGACAAAGTACATCGACAAGAACAAAAAGTTTGAACATCTAACAAAAGGCAAAAATCCGCATCCCCCAAAGTCAATAACCGGACACTATCGTCCGGCGTCCCCATCATCATCATCGCCGACATCCTCCTCGGCACAATCGTCCTCGGCACCACCATCCCCCTGGGTGGCTTCCTCTTCCTCCACGATTTCCACGACGACACCGTCTGGTAAAGCGACAGGCCTCATATCCTCATCAAACACGTCTTGGGTGATATCGAAATCGGCCGTCAATGGATCGGTTTTCAGCAAGTAAGCCACCTGGCGGACGACCTTGTTAAATCCCTCTTCATGTTCAATATGAACATCTTCGCTAAGGACCCGGATAGTGCCGTGAGCCGTGGCCACCTCTGCGGTCAGCCGAGTAATCTCATCCTTTTGACTCTTCCCAGTTCCTTCCGCCTCCTGAAGAGACAACTTCAGTCGCTCGTTCTCTCCGGCCATTTCAGAAAAATTTGTGCTGAGAGTGGTCAGCTGCTTGGTGAGGGTGGCGACTTCGACACAGGCACCCTCATGCTTCTTTGACAAGGCCTCTTGAGCCTCTTTGCACTTAGAATGCTCCAGGTCAAGAGCGACCAATTCAGCCCGGACGTCCTCGGTCTCTTTCTTCGAGGACGCAAGTTTGCACTGAACTTCCTCGGACCTGCGGCAATCGGCAAAGCGGCGAAGGTACCAATTCAGCATAGCACCGCGATAAGAGAATTCCAGGGCCGCCTCAGTAAGCTCCTTCTCAAACAAGGATTCCACAATGGCCCTGTGAGAAGAGCTCATGTGGAAATCCACCCGCTCGCTCACACCAAAAGCCGAGTCTAGCAAGCCTCCGGTCAGTGGACGAGGGTCGCTACCTTCTCGCCGACTCTTCCTAGAGGAAGATTTTTCTCCATCTCTAGACTTCCTTTTCTTCTTAGAAGAAGGGTTGCCTTGAGTGGAGGGACCGGCTTGAGCGGATTGAGTGGCTTAGGCCGGGATGGTGGTGGCGGCTTGAGATGATTCCAGATTTACTATGGGAATGTCTTGGGTAGCCGTCGTCTTCGCAACAGCGGCATGCACGGTCGACGTGTGAGATTCAGCAGCAGTGTTCGCCTTGCTGGAGCTGGCCGGTCGGCGATCATTTTTTGGGAGAGGAGGAATGAAGCTTGTCCGGCGAGGAGTAGGGAGAGCCATTTTGTCTACAACAGAAAGAAAATCTTAGTTAAGCCAACAATGAACCTAGAAAAATACAGGTAAAAATAGTATACCGAACGCTACACGGGTAAAATCCTCGTGGCAAAGGCATTCAACCAGCTGTCGGGCATGAAGACGGCGGGGCAGGTCGTTAATGGTCCTGACAGCCTCGCGGTCGACATGGGTCATATCGTCGGTAGAGACCGCACACACTCTAGCTGGAGTTTTCGTCCAGTAGTAGGGAAACAATGGTTCGCCAGCGGCGTCACGAAACTCGCTACGGCCGACTTCCTTTATTATCACTTTAAAGAAGCTCGTCTTGAACTTCTTGAACGAATCCGTATAAGCTTTAGAAAGGCAAGCATCTTGAACAGAGGTCAATGAAACCCACCCTTGCTTCGGGGATGGCCGGACGTGGAAATAATGAAAGAATAGAGGAAGGGTGGGTCTGAAGCCCAAAGCCGCACATATCACTAAGAAAGCTTGAATGCAAGTCCACCCGTTCGAATGTAGTTGACAAGGAGCAACGTTCATATGACGCAGCACGGGCGCCTGAAAATTCGAGAACAGTATCCGCACGAACATCCGAGTAAACAGGAAAGTATATACAAAGAAAAAGTCTTCAACGTTTGACCCTTTCCCATGAAAGACGCGTTCATTAGGGCGACAGACGCTCAGACGGATTAATCGGGCGTCTTCTTCATCCTGGACCACAAAAGACTGGTTGGCCCATGCCAACAAGTCTCTCCGGCTTTTGATTTCGGATTTGTGAGCAGCTACGTCATGAGAAGCCCAGGTATATCCGTCTATGGTCGGCCACCCTCCGGCTGGCTCTGCATCCATCCTGTCAACCACTACTCCGCCTTCCAGGAGAAAAAGAGTGGCCCCATGCCAAATCCGGTCGCCCCTCGACTGTGAGGAACCCGAACTGGTTGTGGACGACGACCCCCCGCCGACACCAGAGGAGCCCCCGCCGTCTCCACCTGCTGACCCTATAGAGGAAGACAATGTAACCGTTGCCATTTATTTACCTGAAGATAAAGGATTCTGAAGTCGGACGGTCAGATTAAGAGAGAAGAGTAGAAGGTAAAAATGACGAAACAGTCACCCCTATTTATAGTAAAATTTTTGTAACCGCCAGCGCGTCGCCACCGTTGAAAGATAGCACGATGAAGGGCCCAGATTAGGAGAACCTTTCCACTACCCGAGGCGTCTGTCCAATCAGAAAGCACCACATATCTTCCCGCCCAAAATTTGAAACGTCTCGTAAACCCTATGACAACAAGTCGTCTAGGAGTTGGGGGGCTTGATGTACTGGGCACCCGGTCGGCTGGTGGCCGGCCGTCAATAATAATCACCAAAGACCAAGATGCCCTGACGGCCAGGTCCGTGAGGTTACGAGGTAGGTTAGTGGTAATAGGAATTTAACAACTTTGGGCCATGTTTAAGGAATTATTGGGCTTTGATTAGAAAAGCCTTAATCCCGGGCCCAAAACTGACACTATATATAGAGGTCAACAGTAAGAGGTAGGTAGATTGAATTGACTGCATTTAATACTTGAGACCGATTAACCGAACGGACTTAATTCTAACTTGAGCGTCGGAGTATCTTTAGCAGGTAGCCGACCGGGCATTACCGGAGGAAGGGAACGTGAAACGGAGAAGAAGAAGGCTGAAGTGGAGGTGTAGATGACCGGACGGCTCGCAGCTTTGAGAAGTAAATGTGTAGGTGAGTGTGACCGGATCCACTACCGAAACAAAATTCTTTCTTTGTTGTGTTTATTTTCTAGTTATATCAATATTTTTCCTGCTATAAAAAAGTTTAGTGGGGATGAAGGTTGAGCTTAAATGACTAATCCTATTCTGCAGGTTTTCTCAAGATACCTGCATAGTTCTTAAGAACTTCGAAGAAAATCCCTACAACGCCACCCTGAGTTCTGTTCTCCCTTGTGCTAAGTTGCTCACAACAAAATCATTTCTGCATAAAATTGATGCAGGGATCTCCCAAATAGTATATATGAGGTAACCTTTGCATAGTCTCAAACATGAATTTCTTTTTGAGAATTGCTAGCAGCAAATACTCTCTATCCTTCTGAGACACATTATCATTGGTTAAAATTTATTAAAAACTATGAAATAAGAAGAGTCTCCAAGTAAACACTGATCTAAAAAGAATTTGTAAGTTTCATATCTCGTGTTATAAGCTGAAAATGATTTTGCTCCAGAAATTGGACTGCAGAAGGAAGTGTTGCATATCAACCATGGATTTGGACTGCAGGGAACCATTAAATTTATTTTGCTCCAGAAATTGTAAGCTTCTCAAACCAATTCACTTTATTTGGTTTCAACTATCTGAAAAATTTCTTTCTGTTTTTCTCAACGAAAAATTTTAAATTTGGTGTGATGCATTTACCCAGTTCAAATGTTGGTAAGAATAGAGTTTTTAACATAGATGAACACTTTGTTGCAGGGTGAAACCATACCTTTCAAGCCTTTCACCCATCGTTACCATGTTCCTTACAAAGCATCTCAGAGCACTTCACCCTTCTGGTATTCTATCAAGAGAGCTTCAGCACACATCATTGTCTTGTCCTCATATTCTGCATATGGTAATTCCCTCCTATGTCTTTTGCATCATACATTAATTCTATGATTTCAGATTAACTCAGTCGTGTTTCTAATAATTTCGCCTAGCAATTAGCTATAGTTTACAACAGAAAGATCAAGTCACGCTAAATAATTTCAGTTCTTAATGTGGAATTTTAATGTACATCTAAAGCATGATGTCGGTGTGCTTAAGTTCTTGACCAACAACACTTACCTCAATAATTTGTGTTTGTATGAAGCATATAAAGTTGTGTCTTTTAATTAAATTAAATGCACACCTAATCTGTGATGTCACTACTTTTAAAGTGGTAGCCCTTTTGTTATAATCATCTTCGTTATCCTCAGACAAATATACGCCACAATATACATGGCTTGAACAGGAGCTACCGAAAGTTAACATGCAAATTATAAAAAGGTCTGCAACATGGTTTGGATTTATTAAACATTAATTTCTTTTTCAAATGTATCAAGAAAGATTATCATTAAACTAAAATTAGAAATATTACATTCTCATATATTTGATATAAAAGTTTAGGAAGTATATTCCATGAAATCATTAATTGCCAAAAGTATAACTACTTATGTTTTTCCTACTTACTGTTCTTACAGTAAAAGATACGAATATTATAGACTTTTAAGATGGTGGAAATTATTTTTTGACCAAACACAATATTATGTTTTGGGAATGTTGATTTTGACCAAACACAATGTTCCAGGATGTCCAGGTACGATACTGTATATATGTGTGTGCCCGCATTGTAATATACACTGTAAGGACAAAGGATAATAAGATAGTTTGGGTTTAGGACGAAACGGTCATGGGTGTAGAGGGTTTTTGTTGTAGAGAGGAATGGGTCAGAGCTGTTATAAATAGAGCTTTTGTAACACTCTTAGGGGCATCAAAAATATACTTTGTATACAGTCCGGCTTTGAAAGTTTATAGAGAGGAGTTATGCCTTCAGCCAGGGAGGTTATGCTCCCAGCCTATTTTTTGTAAAGACAGACTCCTTTACGATGAATAATACATAAAAATCCTTTCTTTCATCACTATTTCTATCTTCTAAGAGTTTTTTGGTTAGGTTCCAAACCCAGGAACCTAACAATTGGTTTGACCTGCCGTTTCGAAGTGGGGGTGTCGATTCAAGAAGTTGTCGTTTCAAGAAGCTACCGAATCGAGAAGCTGCCATTTCGCAGTGGGGGTGAAAGATCAAGAAGTAATTAAGAAAACTGATCAAGAAACTGCGGGATCCCAAATTGGGCGTGAGAACGAGTTATGGAGGGAACCACGACAGGAAGATTGGAGGTTCTGGAGAGGTCGATGGACAGGATAAAAGCGGAATTCGCCGCAGTGCGTCAGGACTTGCAAAAAATTATGAGGATGGTGGAGGCGCAGGCTTACAACAACGAAGAACAATCAGGCGAAAGTCAAACCTCAGTAAATGACAACCAGCGACGCCGCGATGAGGATATAGGAGTGAGCGTGTATGGCGACATTCCGGAGGAGCAGAATAAATGGCAGAGGAGGGGTGAATTCCCCACTTTCAAAGGGTTGGACCCGTTACACTGGATTAATAAGATGGAGAAGTTTTTCAAGCTTCAAGGAGTAGCGAAGGAGGAGAAAGTGCGACTCGCGTGCATGAGCATGGAGGGCAGCGCGGGTTTCTGGTTCATAGCCTGGAAGGAGAAAGCCAAGAATCGTTCTTGGGATAGTTTGAAGGAAGCCCTGATGATAAGGTTTGGAACCTATGTTGAGCGATTGACGACATGGAGACAGACGGGGACGGTGGACGAGTATGCACAATACTTCAAGATACTAAGGGTACCAGACGAGCAACTGTTAGGATATTTTCTTGCGGGATTGAAAGAAGACATCTGGAATCAAGTCCAACAGCATGAACCACATGAATGGATGGTGGCGATGCAGATTGCAAGGGATGTTAAGGAATTCCAGAGAGTTGCCGAGCGGTTTGAGGACAAGTGTTATAGCTCATACCGATCGGGAGTAGCCGAGCAGTTCGAGGCCATAGAAGACAAGTCGCCTTGGGGACGAACGTGCGGTGAGGTGACACATTCCGAGGCCGATCGCTATAACCAAGGTCGATCGAGAGTTACCGAACGGTATAATCCTAAACGATTGTGCAGTCCAGACCATCAGTGGCCAGAAAAGAGTTGAGGGACGGTTTCTTTGGGGAGGATTAAGAGGTGGAGACTGAGGAAGATGAGACCGAAGTAGACCGGAAGCAGAGGAAGATGTCCGCTTTATCTGTTGGAGGCCTCACTCAACCAAAATTGATGAAGCCGAACGGTTTGATTGGGGTCGAACGGGTATGATTTTTGAGCTGGGAGGAGTAGCGGCCATCCTTGGTGTGGAGTGGCTAGCGAAGCTCGGGAAGTTGACGATGATGGAGATAAAAGTGTAGAGGAACCCCACTTTGGAAAGAATAGTGGTGGGCCCTAGGGCTTTAGTAAAAATTGATGAAGTGGCAGCGGGGCTAATGGTATGGGAATTGGCTCATTTGAGTCCAGAAAAAGCAGCCTGAATGGTTTGGGCCTCATCGACAAACAAAAGAGGGAGATGGAGTTTTTATTGGACAAGCATGATGTGGTGTTTTGTGAACCCGTGAGGCTGCCACCTAACGGAGAGAGGGCCACAAGGATGTTGAGAAGGCAGCATTTAAAGAGGCCGAGAAGAAGAAGGAAGAGGAGGAAACAAAGGATGATCCAGTTGATTCTGATGCTGAGGGAGAAGATGAAGATGCTGGTGGGCCAAGCTCACGGTGTATCGGAGGAACAAATATTAGGGTATTTTCTCGTCGGATTGCGATAAGACATAAAGAGACAAGTGCGCATTCAAGGTCCGCAAGAATTGATAGTTGCGATAAGGATCACGCGGATGTGGAAGACACAATGACTAGAGCGAGAGGGGGAAGTTGGAACGGGTTCAAGGCGAACCCATCGGGGTTGCGCGCGACGGGGACGGTGGTACGAAAGGAAACCGAACGTCAGTCCCTGAACCGGTCGGGCGGAATAGAGGGTAATGGGCTAGTAAGGAGAAATGGAGTTACACCGGCGAGTAGCGCGAGTGGGAGTACAAACTGTGGGGCCGACAATTGGGGAAGAATGGTGAGAAATCTCCCTTACCCAGTATTCCTTAAGACGAAGGAAGAGGGACGATGTTTTCGTTGTGCTGGACCGTTGATATCGGTCTAAAAACTGTTATTTTCATGCTTTAATTTGATATCAAAACACACCCTTTGTAACTTAAAATGAGCTTAGAATCAAGTAAAACTCTTAAGTTGTGTCACATGAGAGTCAGAAGCTGTTTTTAGAGATATTATGCTTGTTTTGCATTGTTTTGCAGGGTTTTTTATGAGAAATGAAGATGGAAGTGAAGTAGGAAGGTCATAGACTCAAGAATGAAGGAGAAAAAGGCAGAAAGAAAGAGTCTATGGACCGCTTAAGCGTCAAATTCCAACGCTCAGCGTCCTAATTCGAGGTGGAGGTACTGTCTGGCTCCCAGGCGACAACGCTGAGCGTCCAGAACGACAAGAGGCAAACTGCTAGCGGTCCATTTTGGTGCCTGGGCGGTGGCGCAGCTTGAGGCAAACCGCTGAGCGGCCAACTTTGGTGCCTAGGCGGTTGTCTATTTTTATATTGTAGATTCTGAGATCTTTCTGTTATCTTTTTGGTCCATAAATAGACCCAATGCGAATCCAAATGTATTCTTTTTGCAGAGAGAAACGTCCACAGCAGCTCTACACACCTTGGAGGAGATTTCTTGGATGCTTAGGTTCCACTTTATTAAATCTAGGGTTTTTTTTTCATTCTTTTGTTATTTTCATCTAGATTCACCATGATTATGGTGAACTAAACCCTAGGTTGTTGGGGAATAATGTAATCTTTTGAAACTCTCATATATCCAAATTCTTATTTATTTTATATGCTTGCATATGCTTGATTTATCAATTGTTGGGTTCTTTACCTGTATTTAATGCTTTTATCGTTTAACTCATTCGGTAGATGTTGTTTGTCTTTATTGATACGGGGACGTACAATAATGTCATGAACTGGGAAAAATTCCTTGATTATGCTAATACCGCCTAAGGATAGGGGTAGGACGATCAATTGTATTTTGCTTCCGCTTATCATGCATTATTAATTACCAGGGGAGGCTAGGGATAGTAAGCCGGTAATTAGAAATAGACTCTTTTCACCAAGGGGATTGGGTTAAGGGTAGACCAAGAAAGTTTGCATGGCAATATGATAAATAAGCAAAATAAATAAGAAGAGTAGATATATGAGGGTGGATAAGATGAAATTGTAAACCCCACTAACTCCATTCATCCATAGTTTATTTTAGCTAATTGAATCACTGCATTTGCATGTTTACTTTTGCATTTAAAAACTAAAATTAATTTCTTTTCTCAAGTCTTATGAGATTAGTTTACATGAAAGATTAGGCCTTTGAGTCTTTTGGGAGAACGATATTGGGTTTACCAATTATATTACTTGATAACGATCTGGTACACTTGCCAGAGTCTTAACAACCGTCCGGCCCTGTTCACCATTGTGCAGAGAAAAGTTTACGCCTGATAATTTTGGTGAAGGATGAGTAGGGAGCCGATGAAGAAAAGATGTTGCCACCACCCAAGCCGTCTGACGTGAATTGAAGAGCATAGCCAGGGGTGTTCGTTCCCAACCTTGAGGACAAGGTTGTTTGGGGGAGGGGGTGTAATGTTAGGACAGAGGATAATAAGATAGTTTGGGTTTAGGACGAAACGATCATTGTTGGGTTCTTGGAGCGTTTCGAGAAAACCCTAGAACCAGAGAAAAATAAGAGAGAGAGAGAGCGGAGCGTGAGAATGAATACTGAATATTATTGAATGAAAAGTTTTATTGAGGAGCGGGGTTGGTTACTATTTATAACCAACGTAAACGCGCAACAGGCAAAACCCGCAAACAAAACAAGCCCAAAACGCGCAACCGGTAAACCACACAAAGTAAACAACCAGACCGACCGGACCGACCGGTCAACAGACAAAAGAAGCTAAGTCTAAATAACAATTCTCCACCTAGACTTGCTTCAAAAACAAAAAAACAAAACACGGACACGGCCGGTCAAACAATTAGTGACCGACCGGTAGACACCCAATCCTGGACAACAACAAGAGAAACCTCTCCTTAGCGAGCGTCTTTGTCAACATATCTGCAGGGTTCTCTTCGGATGCAATTTTGCAGATTTGAACGTCACCGGATTCAACAATGCTTCTGACAAAGTGCAGCTTGACGTCAATATGCTTGGTTCTGGAATGATAAATCTGATGATTGGCCAGATGAATAGCACTCTGGCTGTCGCAATGAACACATACAAATTTTTGATCAAAACCAAGTTCCCGAACCAAACCTTTCAACCAGAGTGCCTCCTTAACTCCTTCAGCAAGAGCATAGTACTCAGCTTCCGTAGTTGACAAAGCCACAACCGACTGTAGTGTAGACCTCCAGCTAACAGCAGTCCCAAACAGCGTAAACACATATCCCGACCGGGATTTCCTAGTGTCCATGCATCCGGCAAAGTCAGAATCAACAAAACCTTCAATATAACCTCCACCTTGAAAGTTATTCTAGAAAGACAATCCAGTACCGAGAGTCCCCCGTATATATCTGAGCATCCACTTCAACGCTTCCCAGTGTGTTGGTCCAGGATTAACCATGAACTGACTGAGAACACTAACACCGTGCGCCACGTCCGGTCTTGTGCAGACCATGCCGTACATAATGCTCCCAATCCCATTTGAAAATGGAACAGATTCCATCTTCTTTCTTTCCTCCTCGGTCTTTGGGCATTGTTCCTTGGTAAGTTTCAAGTGTTGACCGACCGGCGTGCTGGCCATTTTAGATTCAGCCATCCGATACCTTGAAATTACCTTCTGCAAATAACACTCCTGAGACAGAAAAAGGTTACCGCCCGGTCTATCCCTTTTAATGTCTATGCCCAAAATCCGCCTTGCTTCCCCTAGCTCTTTCATTTCGAAAGCATCCGCCAACCTTGCTTTCGTCTCACCGATCATGCCCCTGTCACTGCTAGCAATTAGGATATCATCCACATAAAGCAGGAGATATAACATTTCACCGTCATGATTTAGAGTGTAAACACAGTCATCATAATTGCACCGCTTGAAGTTCAGCTTTATCAGAAAGTCATCAAATTTCATGTACCACTGCCTTGGGCTTTGCTTCAAGTCATAAAGTGACTTCTGCAACAGACACACCCTATCATCCACAGCGAAACCGTCCGGTTGCTTCATATAGATGGTTTCCTCCAAATCGCCGTGCAGAAAAGCTGTCCGAACGTCCAACTGTTCAAGATGCAAATTGCAATGCGCAACTATTGCCATCAGAACTCTGACCGAACAATGCTTAACCACTGGAGCAAAGATCTCATGATAGTCTACGCCTTCAATCTGAGTAAAGCCTTTGGCAACAAGCCTAGCTTTGTACCTCGCTTTCTCACCGCCCGGTGTAGCTTCCTTTTTCTTGAAAATCCATTTCGAACCTATGACCTTCTTACCCTTCGGCAGATCCACCAATCTCCAGGTGCTATTCTTTTTCAAAGCCTCCAACTCTTCTTCCATAGCATCCTGCCAAAGATGCTGGTCGCTGCTGTCAAGGGCCTCCTTATAACTTCTCGATTTATCCGATCGGTTAAGATCTTCAGCAGCATTCAGGGCATAGCAGATTAGATCCGCCTCTCCAAACCGTTTGGTTGGCTTGGAGATCCTTCTTTCTCTGTCACGAACAAGCTGATAGTTTCTCAAATCAACACCAGCAGCTTTTCCATGACTTCCCTCGCCAGACATACCATCTGTATCATCACCAAGGTCTGTTCGAAATTCATCCGATCGGTTCTCCTCTATCGTCCGACCGTTTTCAACTTGCCCTTCACCCGTTTGGTTTTCCTCAGTCCCACCGGGCGTGCCAGCTCCATTAGTAGTATGCTCCACCTCCACGAGAATCTTCTTCTCACTTCCAGAGTTTTCAGGGTGCATCGCCATCCTTGTTTCATCAAAAATGACATCCCTACTAATGATTAGTTTTGAAGGTGAATCTAACCTCCATAACCTGTATCCCTTAACTCCTTCGGCGTATCCAAGAAAGATACATTTCGCCGCCCGGGAATCCAGCTTATCACCCCTAACATGAGCAAACGCCAAAGAACCAAACACTCTCAAGTGTGAGTAATCAGCCGATCGTCCACTCCACACTTCCATTGGCGTTTTAAAATTGAGAGCTGGAGACGGACTCCTGTTAATCAGATAGACGGCCGTATTGGCAGCCTCTCCCCAGAAAGCCTTTGACAACCCTGATCCCAGCAACATGCACCGGACCCTCTCCAGAATGGTTCTATTCATCCGTTCGGCCAAGTCATTCTGTTGCGGAGTTCCAACGACCGTTCTGTGCCTCCTGATTCCTTTCTCTTTGCAAAAACCATTAAACTCCTCTGAAACGAACTCCAGCCCATTATCGGTTCTTAGGCATTTCAGCCTACACCCCAATTGGTTCTCAATCTGTGTGTGCCACTCTTTGAACTTCTGAAACGTTTCAGACTTATTTTTTAGAACGTAAATCCACACTCTCCTTGAGAAATCATCAATTATACTTAAGAAATACGCTCCTCCACCATGAGTTAAGGTTCTTGCCGGTCCCCATAAGTCAGCATGGACATATTCAAAGGGGCGTTCGGTTGAGTGTTTCCCTTTTCCGAACGGTATCCTGTGTGATTTCCCTAAGACACAATGGTCACAGAAATCCAGCTTCTGCAGTTTGTCTCCCAGAAGCAAGCCTTGCTTTTCCAATTCTTCAAGACCCTTCTCACTGATGTGTCCCATCCTCAAGTGCCATAACCGGGCGGTATTCTCGGTCCCACTTGCTACTGAGACATGACCAATGACAGTTGATCCCTCCAGAATGTACAAGCCGTTCCTCCTTCTGCCTTTGGCAACCACAGAATCTCCAGAACAGACCCTCATTACTCCATCTTCAACTTTAGTGGTGTAACCTCCAAGATCAAATGCACTAATAGAAATCAAATTTCTCTTTAGTTCGGGCACATACCTAACAGCCTGCAACACCATCTCACGATTGTCAAACATCTTCAGCCTCACCGACCCCACACCCTGCACTCGGCAAGCTTTGTTATTTCCGAGCAGTACATTTCCATGCTCTTTCTGATCAAGATTCTCAAAAAACTCCTTCACCGGGCACATGTGATAGGAGCAGCCGGAATCCATGACCCAGCTCCTTTGAGGATCTTCAGACGAAGCCACCAGCACTCCAGCCGACTCATATCCCTCAGACGCCTCTGCCACATCAGCGGTTTCTTGTGGCCGACCGGCCTTTCCTTTCTCCGAGCAGAACTTCTTGATATGACCCATCTTCTGGCACTTGAAGCAACGCACCTGCTTCGTACCGTCCGGATTCAGCTTCTTCTCTTTTCCAGACTGCTTCTTCCCTTTCCCTTTCACCGAGATCAATCCGGACGCTCCTTCCTCGGTTGTCTTCGAATCTTGAAGTTTTTGGAACTCCTTGGTTCGAATTGACGTCAAAACCTCCTCTAACGTGATCACTTGATCTTTCCCGTAGAGTAACGCATCCCTGAAATGCTCAAAGGTTCTTGGAAGCGCATTCAACAGGATGACAGCTTTATCTTCATCCTCCAACTTCACTTCAATATTCTCCAGATCATCAACTATCTTGCTGAATTCTGCAATCTGCTCCTCTATCGTTCTTGATTCTGACATCTTGAACGAAAAGAGTTGCTGCTTCAGGCACAACCTATGAGCCAACGATCTCGTCATGTACAGAGACTCCAGTTTTGCCCAGATTTCAGCGGCAGTCTTCTCCTTCGCAACCTCCCTCAGTACCTTATCACCAAGGCACAAGATGATTGCACTCCTTGCCTTATCTCCCATCTTCTTCTTCTCTTCTTGAGTCATGGCATCACTCATCCTCGACTCACCCTTCAACGCTTCATCACATCCCTGTTGTATCAAGATTGCCTCCATCTTGATCTTCCACAGCCCGAAGTCATTAGCGCCGTTGAATTTCTCCACGTCGAACTTGGTTGCCATTGTTTCTTGGGAATTCTTGAATCCTTGCCCCACGGTGGGCGCCAATTGTTGGGTTCTTGGAGCGTTTCGAGAAAACCCTAGAACCAGAGAAAAATAAGAGAGAGAGAGAGCGGAACGTGAGAATGAATACTGAATATTATTGAATGAAAAGTTTTATTGAGGAGCGGGGTTAGTTACTATTTATAACCAACGTAAACGCGCAACAGGCAAAACCCGCAAACAAAACAAGCCCAAAATAAGCCCAAAACGCGCAACCGGTAAACCACACAAAGTAAACAACCAGACCGACCGGACCGACCGGTCAACAGACAAAAGAAGCTAAGTCTAAATAACAATCATGGATGTAGAGGGTTTCTGTTGTAGAAAGGAATGGGTCAGAACTACTATAAATAGAGCTCTTGTAACACTCTAAGGGGCATTAAAAATATACGTTGTATACAGACCAGCTTTGAAAGCTTGTAGAGAGGGATTATGCCCTCAGCCAAAGAGGTTATGCTCCCAGTCTATTCTTTGTAAAGACTTACGGTGAATAATATATAAAAATCCTTTCTTTCATCACTATTTCTATCTTCTTGGTTAGGTTCCAAACCCAGAACCTGACATACACACAACCCTCAAATTAATTATTCATGTGAAGTACACCCTCTGCAAGTTTTCTCACAGTTTTCTCACATTTACAATGATCCTATCTACTCTTCCCTTCTATCGCTCTTCCAAGTGGCTCATTTTGTTTCTTACGAAGCCGCTTCCGTTCTAGATGGCCTCAAATCCTATTCCCAGCTTGATCTTCCTCACTCGGTTTTTGGTTCTGAAAGTGCAGCCTTCGATTGCCATGGTAAAGGACCATATGTCGGAGTTTCTGATGGTAGAATCCTCAAGTGGCATGACACAAACAAACAGTGGATTGACTTTGCAGTTACCTCTCCACACAGGTATATATACATATATAAACTATAATGAGTGTTGTAATCTGCATACAACTTGCATCTGCATGAACCCTACTACTGCTGAACAATAATATTAATCAAGGAAAATAAAAAACAACATTGTGTTATGCCGTGTGTTGTCAACAATATTATTCTTACGACCGGTCCCCGTCTTAAGAATGTTGTGTTGGAAGAGCCAAGGAACCGTCTTGTCTCCAACCTGAGACCAATGAGAGTGCTGCTATGTTCAAACCAAAGACCAGGGTTCAGTTTCAAACACATTTATCTTAGTTCTCATAATATACTCTTGATCATTCTTTTGTTTTCTTATTTTGTGGTACTCGCACACCCTCTTTCTTTTTCTTGATTTGGACCACAACTAAACCTTTTCTCAAGAGAATTTCATAAACCAATTTGATCATTTTGATTTGAACATGTCCTGAAAAAAACAAGAGCATTGTTCATCAGAAAATCTGAGTGGTCACTAGCTGGTCCAGATAATTAAGAAAATTGATAGAGTATAGTATTTGTCAAAAACAGGATAACATGGGTGTGGAAAATGAGTTTGAATTTTTTTACTTAAAATTGTTATATTTTATTATTTCTTTTAAATAAAGATATTATGTACAGTATCGGAGGTACTCTATTATAAAGAGAGACGGCAACCCTTAGTTCGATTAACGAAATCCCTCATTTTATCTGCATACAAATTGTTGTTATTATTTAACTATTTATTTTGAAATTTTATCTTGTAAACTATGAAGCACAATCCTTTCTCAGAACACAAGTTTGTGAACTAAACTTCAATTCTAGTTTGTGATAATATAATGTCATACTATCATCTGTCTACAATATAACTATTTCATAATTTTATATTACATTCTTGCTTGATATATTATATAATAGAGTAAGTTATAGTGACAAAAGAATTTCTAGGAGCAGTGAAGATTGCATCCATGTCGATTTCAGCCTGTTGGGTTATATGGTAATTTGTGTGTATGGAGTTTTTGGCTCTGTGACTTATGAATGAATATCCTGTGGAGGCTCCAAGTATCGGGTTTGCACAGCTGGTCTTTAACTTACTATTGTTCATCTTATAGTGTTTTTATTAGTGGTCAAACATTTCATAATTTGCTCATGGTTATACTTTCAATCCCCTTCATTTACACCAAAAAATAAGTGTAAGACACTAGGAAATATGAGAACTTAAACTTGTGTTCATTGTGCATGTTGGGTGCATTATTGACTATGTTGCTAGTTTTTACACAATACTAGTGGCATACGTGGTTTTGTATCTTGGATTTATTTAATGTGATTTAGCTACTTTCATAACTTATTTTTCAGGTTGCAAGACGACAATCGTCCAGGTATAGATCCCTTCCTCCTAGACCATGCATTATTCTTATAGTTAACTTCTAGTTCTTTGCTTAAATAAATTAAAAGTTTTTTCTTTTCTTAATATAGCTTTATTTCATTCCCTAATTATGTTGTTTTGGAAATTAACATTATTTTTTGTGTTGTGGGATGCAGATGAAGCTTGACCAAAGTGAATTAGACATTAAGGAGAGGCGCTTATTAATTTTATTTTCTTTTTTTAAAAAATACTGATGTATTAGTGGTTTCGAAAAATCTTCGATAATTATCGGTGGTTGTCGAAACCCCGGTAATTGCGACACCTTTTTTCCAGTGATTTCTATAATTGTCTGGAAATGTACTTAATGATGATTAAAACTCCGGTAACGTAAAAAAAAAAAACAGAATAAAATTTGGTTTTTTTTAGTGATAATATTTTTATTTATAAGAACAAGCTACATCAAACTGGTTTAATTCTTTTACTTACTTTAATATTATTATAACTTTTTGCTCATAAAATTTGAGCTTAAGTATCTGAAGATTTACTACAATCTACCATTATTGCTCAATAGATTAAGCTAGACTCATTGGTTACTACAGCAACACTTATGACGTTATAATATTATATAAAGTCAAAGCGTAAGTGTAACATCATATCATTAAATATTTTTAAAATGAAATACAATCTTTTCAACATATTAAATGCCATATTTTAATAACCTATTATTCTCCATTTTTAACCTTAAATTTTATTTGATTTTCTTTTTTATCCAACATTAGTTATATTTTTTTAATGTGCAAGTATGCAATATTCTAAGAATATATTTTGGAGATTATTTTTTTCTTTCCTTTCTCTTCATCCTTGTTCAATCTCTCGAGATCCAGTTCATGTTCTCTCAACTTACCAAACAATGCAGTCATTGACATGGTGTTGAGATTTTGTGACTCAATGATGGCAGTCACTTTTGGTTGCCAAATCCTGTTCAAAGATTTAAGAATTTTTATATTTAATTCATCATTATCGAAGGACTTACCTAACCCAATGAGATGATTCATTATGTGAGTGAAGTGTTTATGGACATCTATAATTGTTTCTCCCTACTTCTTTCGGAACATCTCATACTCTTTGACTAGAGTATTTCTTCTGGCTCTTCTGACATCATCAGTTCCTTCATGGGTGACTCTTAACATCTCCCACATTTCATGCGCATTTTTATGGGTTGAGATCCTGTAAAAATCATCAACAGTTAGAGCAGATGATACTATATTTCAAGCCTTAACATCGAGTTGGAATCTTCACCTATCTTTTGCATTCCATTGTTCTCGCGGTTTTGGTTCCTCCAAATTGTTAATAAATACAACAGGAACAAAGGACCATTTGTGACAGTTTCCCAAATTTTGAATGGAACGTAGTATTAAATCTAAACTATAAGTTGAATGAATTTTTAGTTTAAATTTTGTCAATCCTTATTGAAAAGTAGGTGTGGTTCTTCGATGTATAAAGGATGATATTTCTAAGAAGTAAAGCTTGTACCTTGTGAGGATTGGTCATCGGATGTTGATGTAAATAAAAGGGAGATCTACCTTTTCCAAATATTCTAACACTAAAGTTAATATAAGAGAATTGGGTAGATTTAATATGTCTTTATATATGTTTGGGTGCTCATTGGTTTAGTTACTAAGTGCTCAAGTAAATATATTATTATCTTATCACTAAATATGTATAATGTTTTCTGTTCTCGTTGACATTTCAGCAAGTTTTGAGGACTTTTTCTTTCATCAACCAATTAATTAATAACAACATTAATGGTTCTCACATAGTAATTCCCCACCCAAATTGAATATCTTTTCAATCTTCACAAAATTAACTTTCCCCATTGACACCTCCAACCTAGCATCCCTATTACTGCATGCCTACACTAGACTGTTTGCCGTTAAAAATAATTTTTTTTAAGCATACACAAAACAACTCCTCCATATTCATCTCATCCAATGAAAGGTTTTTTAATTGAAAAGAATGTGTTGTACATGGGAGGAGATGGGAGAAAGTGTTTAGTAAACATAATATAAAAACGCAAATGTGATGCCTCTATCTAATCTTCACTCAAAATTCACACCCTCTAATTTTAAATCTAAATTTGTACCATATGGACCAGACGTAACCCTATATTTCGGACGGACGGATTCCCAGCCAGGCCTAGTTTTCATGATCTGCAAGGCCGCATAGGGTCATGGCGGTGCCGGTGGATCGAAAGAAGACGAGGTCGGTGGGTATAACCGGCCGGGTCAAGCAGAAGGACGGGCTCACAAAGCCAATCCCGATTGAAAGAGACGTTAAACTCGGATTAAGGTAAAACGTGATTAGGAGAGATGGGCCGTGGATTGGCCCGTGGTTAAGGAACCGTTAATCACTGGCCCAGTATAAACATTATAAATATGAGTCACAGGTAAAAGGTAGTTGGTTACATTGAATGCACATTTACTCCTATATTCTTTCTCTCTATCTCTAAAAATTTGACTTGATTGTCGGAGTGCCTTTAGCAGGTACCCGACCGGACGGTGTTGGCAAGGAGCGCGAGACGGAGGAGACAAAAGGGGGGACACATAGATTGAAATGGACGGAGGAGCAAAGGAAATTGTGTAGGTGACTGAGGATACAGGTCCAACCGGAACATTTTGGCGTCCACCGTGGGGCCGGCGGATTATAACCAATGGTGACCACAAGAAACATGAGCAATGAAGAAACAAACGAAGTAGTACGGACGTTGGAGTTAAGGATGGAAGAGATGTAGAGACGGCACAAAGAAATGCAGAAGAAACACGAGGAAGAGATGGCGGCAGTAAGGGAAGAATGTTTAGCCCAATTGCGCAAGGGAAAGATGAAAGAAACGGGAGAGGGAGCAGGCAATGATAGAGAGAAGTCTGCCACTTTGGAGGCCGGGAGTAAAGAGGCCCACAGTAGTGCCAGGGATCGTGAAGAGCGGCAGAAGGAGGAAGAAAAGGAGGGAAGAGAAGAGAGCCTGGTACTGGTGAAAACGGAGGTGTCGTCCATACCAGTACCCTTTGTCCAGTCGGTCATGGATGTCCGTATTTCGGATCATTTCATTTCCCCACAGTTCAAGGTGTACGATGGAACTACCGACCCCGAAGCACACATCAAATCTTTCACCAATGCCATGACGTTCCGCACCGGCTGCGATGCAATATGGTGTCAGGCGTTTTCTCTCTCTCGAGGGAGAGGCCTTGGAATGGTTCAATTCTATTCCCAACAACACCATTGAAGATTTCAAGAGCTTGAGTAGTCTGTTTAAGGATCAATTGCCGCCTGTAGAGTACAAGACGTCACCCTGGTAGACTTGATGAATTTAAAGCAAGGAAAGGATGAATCTCTCCAAGTCTTTATGAACCGGTTCACCAAGACGGTTCGCAGAGTGAAGGGCCTCAGCTTGGAGCTAACGCTCCAGTATGTGATGCCTGCCTTGAGGCCGGGTCCTTTTAAAGAAAGCGTTTGCCGAACCCCACCCAAAACCTTGGAAGAATTATGTCAACGCGTTGCTGACGAATCCAGAGTGGAGGAGATGAAACAAAACTACCGAAGGGAGGTTCAGGAAGCTAAAGAGAAGGTTGAAGAGAAGCGTGAAGGACAAGGCAACCGTCCCGGAACCACTAAGGGGCGCGATGGGCCGAAAGGCCCTCGTTTCCAACAGTATACTCAGTTGAATGCTCCTCGCGCTAGAATCATGCAGGAGGCGATGAGCACGCAAGTTATGCGCCCGGTACAGAAGCGTCCGACCCCGCCAGGGGCGGACAACACTAAACATTGCCTTTACCATCAGAACATGGGACACGACACTGAAGACTGCATGACCCTTCGAGATCGGATAGAGGAACTTATCCGGGTGGGACATCTCAAGCAGTACGTTCAGTACAGACCAGAGAAGTCTCCCGAGAGGCGCCTGAGCCCTCGGCAGAATAGCCCCCAAATAAGCCCGTACCACCCGGCAAGGTCATCTTCCGGGCGGTCCGAGGGCCGACCTGATAGGCGAAGCGATTATCAACGGCCCTCTCGCAACCAAGAGCCAAGAGACCACCGCCATAGTGAAAAGTGGAAGAGGGATAGGAGTGGAGAGCGGAGGGACGACCGTCCCTTAAGGGGAGTGATCAACACAATTTCCAGGGGATTCGCGGGAGGAGGCGCGACATCTTCCGCCAGAAAGAGAAGCATCAGAGCATTGCGATCCATACATGTCGTAGACGTTCCGAAAAGGTCGATGCCACCCATCACCTTTTCGGACGAGGATTTCCATGCGCCGGACCCTGAACAAGATGACCCCATGGTCATCACTGTGGAGATCGCCCGTTATGGGATAAGCAGGGTCCTAGTCGACCAGGGGAGCTCTGTCAATATACTCTACTGGAAAACGTTTAAACAGATGGATATTTCCGAGGACCTCATCATTCCTTATGAAGAACAGCTGGTAGGATTCGCTGGTGAGCGCGTTGACACTAGAGGGTACTTGGACCTCTGGACACGTTTGAGCGCGGGAGGAGAAGGTGACGAGAAGAATGTGAGGTATTTGCTAGTGGAGGCCAACACGTCTTACAACGTTCTGCTTGGACGACCGTGTTTAAACTCTTTTGGAGCCATCGTCTCCACCCTTCATTTAACATTAAAATACCCCGCTAGTACGGGGACCATCCGGGTCGTCCGTGCGGATCAGAAGCTTGCACAAGAGTGCTATGCGGCCGGTTTGAAGATGTATCCCAAGGTGGCGCGAAGGAAAACAACGAGGACTAACGTCGCAATGACTGACTTGGATCCTCGGACTAATACGGACGACCGGTTGGAGCCGTTGGGAGAAACACAACCGATAATCGTGGGAAGTGATGCTTCCCAAACCACTCTGATAGTACGAGGGTTAAATCCCGAAATGGAGAAGAATTTAAGAGCCTCTCTATGGCGGAACAGAGACCTGTTTGCTTGGACGGCCGCTGATATGCCCGGCATCCATCCTTCGGTCATGTCCCACCGATTGTCGATGTTCAAGGAGGAACGACCGGTGGCTCAGAAGAAAAGGAAGATGGGAGAGGAGAAGAGGAAAGCTGTCTCAGAAGAAGTGAAGAAGTTACGAGAAGCCGATTTCATCCGAGAGGTTACGTATACCACTTGGCTGGCCAATGTGATCATGGTGAAAAAAGCCAATGGCAAGTGGCGTATGTGTACCAACTACACCGACCTTAACAAGGCTTGCCCAAAGGACTCATATCCTTTACCCAACATCGACATACTGGTAGATGGGGCATCCGGTCACCAAATGTTGAGTTTTCTGGATGCCTATTCCGGGTATAACCAGATACCCATGCATGGACCTGATAAAGAAAAAATCGGTTTCCTCACTGATCAAGCTAACTTCTGTTACGAAGTTATGCCTTTCGGCCTAAAGAATGCGGGCACCACCTATCAACGCTTGATGGATCGCATTTTCGCCGAGCAGCTGGGGCACTGCATGGATGTGTACGTGGACGACATGGTGGTACGGTCCAAGGATGCCACTACACATCTTCAAGATTTGGAGGAGATATTCCGCCAAGTGCGCAAGTACGAAATGCGTCTTAACCCGGCCAAGTGCACCTTTGGGGTGGCCGCCGGTAAGTTCTTGGGGTTCATGCTTACCTCCAGGGGCATCGAGGCCAACCCGGACAAATGCGAGGTCGTTCTGAGAATGAAAAGCCCCAGCACACTGAAAGATATACAAAGGTTGGTGGGACGGTTGACCGCACTATCTTGATTTATACCCAAGCTAGCCGAACGACTACGCCCCATCCTGAAAAAGATGAAGAAAAATTCTGCAGATGCTTGGGACGAGGAATGTGAATCCGCCTTTAAAGACATCAAGGGCATCCTCTTGAGTCCCTCAATCATGAACCGTCCGACAACAGGGGCCGAATTACAAATATACCTGGGAGTCTCTGAAACAACCGTTAGCGCCGTCCTATTACAAGAGCAACCTGCTCCGAAGCTGGTATACTTCGTCAGCGAACTCTCAATGAAGCGGAAACCCGCTATCAGCAAATAGAAAGGGTGGCACTAACACTTCTCAATGCGGCTAGAAGACTTAGGCCATACTTCCAAAGCCATCAGGTGGTGGTACGCACGGATCATCCTATATCCAAGATATTGAGGAAACCGGACCTGGTCGGGTGCATGGTCGAATGGTTCGTAGAGCTGTCAGAGTTCGGCCTACGATACGAGCCAAGGGGCTCAGTCAAAGGACAACACTTGGCTGATTTCGCCGCCGAAATCCCCCTAACAGACGAGGAAGACTGGAATCTTTATGTGGACGGGGCATCGGGTCGAACGGTAAGCGGCGTCGGCGTTGTGCTCGAGGGCCCGAACAGTTTTTTGGTAGAACACTCGCTGGTGTTCAAATTTAAGGCCTCTAATAATCAAGCCGAGTACGAAGCCCTACTAGCAGGGCTACAGCTCGCTAAAGACATGGGAGCAAGATGGCTCGTATGCCTTACGGACTCAGCTTGTCGTAGGCCAGATGAACGACGATTTCCAGGTGAAGGAGGACCATCTCCTCAAATATTTTCATCAGGCTTCCGCTCTCTCCAAAGAGTTTGAAAAGGTGACAATCCTGCACATACCCCGGGAGCAGAAAGCCCACGCAGACATGCTGTCTAAGCTTAGCACAGGAAAAGAGAAGGGTCAATTGAGCACTATCATCCGTCAGGTCCTTTTGCAGCCCACGATCGAATGCCAAGCGGTGACCACCGGAGAGGTTGCTGACTGGCGAACCGAAATTCGAAAGTTGATGAACAAACAAGATAACGACGAAGCTTTGCGTCATAATGAAACGAAGAAAATCGCCCGTTTTGTTCTCATTGGTGACGACCTATATAGAAGGGGATTCTCCTCCCCGCTACTGAAATGCCTCTCGGAAGAAGAAGCTTCGTATGTGATGGATGAATTACACAACAGCATCTGTGGTTTTCATACAGGAGGGCGAACGCTGAAGGCTCGAGCACTACGAGTCGGTTACTACTGGCCAACCATGGAAGCAGACACCATGACTTTCACAAGAAAGTGCATCAGGTGTCAGGCTCACGCGAATGACAAACACGCCCCCCCAGACTTTGCACCCAATTGCCGCACCCTAGTCGTTCGCTCAATGGGACATGTACATTGTCGGACCTTTTCCCCGGGGGCCGGCCCAGAAGAAGTTCATGCTTGTCGCTATCGACTACTTTACCAAGTGGGTAGAAGTAGAACCATTGGCCACCATAACTACTCGACAGGTGCAGAGATTCTATTGGAAATTGATTTGCAGATTCGGCATGCCACGAAAAATAATCACGGATAACGGTCGGCAATTTATCGACCGAAGGCTTGAAAAATTCTTTGTAGACTTGGGAATTAAACACGCGACAAGTTCGGTAGAACACCCGCAATCGAACGGCCAAGTCGAAGCAGTCAACAAGACCTTCATTCAATCTAACGTACGGAACTGAAGCCATGTTGCCGGTCGAGTTGGGAGAGCCATCATTATGAAGGAACTTAAAAGATCTTCGACTGAATGACTTAGAGTTGAGAGTGGAATTGGACACGATTGACGAACGACGTGACTGAGCGGTTTTGCGAGCAGAAGCGTGTCGCCGCATGGTAGAGAGGAAATACAATACTAAGGTGCGCCCTCGATGTTTTCAAGAAGGAGACTTAGTATAGAGAAAGACAGGAGACGCCCGTCGGCAGGCCTCCCACGGCAAGTTGGCAGCAAAATGGGAAGGTCCCTTCAGAATCACCCAAGTCCTGGGCAATGGAGCGTATCGCCTCACCAAGCTCGATGGGAAGCATGTCACCAACACTTGGAATGCATCTCACCTTAAATTGTACTTTAGTTGATAGCTTTAACACAGTTTCTTTGTTGTATTTGAATGAAATGACAGGATGCTTCCCTCTTCATAACTTCCCACACATCACCAAATTAACTATCAAAATCGGTAAACGAGAACATCCACTCGGCTGGGCGGTAAAAGGCATAGCCTGCCGACCCCATTCAGCAACCAAATCGATGCAAGGAAATATCCTATCAACTTGGCCCTAAAAGAACAAGTTGATGCATGGAGACATTGTGTCGATTTGGCCGGGCGGTGAAAGGCATAGCCTGCCGACCCCATCCAGCAACCAAATCGATGCAAGGAAATATCCTGTCAACTTGGCCCTAAAAAACCACGTTGATGCATGGAGACATCCTGTCGATTTGGCCGGGCGATGAAAGGCATAGCCTGTCGACCCCATCCAACAACCAAATCGATGCAAGGAAATATCCTGTCAACTCGGCCCTAAAAAACCAAGTTGATGAATGGAGACATCCTGTCGATTTGGCCGGGCGGTGAACGACCATCACTTGGCAACTATTCGCAAAGGGGAAAAATAATGAGTAGCGCAATTTTACAAAATGGCAGAGAAAAAATAACGAGTAGCGCAATTTTACAAAATGGCGAAAAACAACGACTGATCCATATATATTTCCAAAAAACAAAGTGAGATACAAAATATTGTTCTAACGGACGGTAGGGTAAACCAACCAACTACTTCGTTTACCGTTCGTCCGATTCACCACGACAAATTAAAAAACAAAAACAACTAAATAAACTTCAAACTTTGACAGTTTCCTATCAACAAAAAGCCATAAGTATCCATATTTTCGACGGCCGCACTGGTAGAGCCCGCGACAGTCTCGACCACCGCATCAACCTCAACGGCCGCCGTCTTGGCCGGCTCGATATCCATTAGCACGCCGTCGTACACATCCTTGTACAAATCGAAACCCAGCTCAAGGGGCTTATCGACTTTTAGGATGACGGCCACTTGCCTAAGGGCCTTGTAGAAACCATCCTCATGCTCCGCCACCAGCGTATCGTTGAACTCGGAAATTTTCTTTTCTGCGGCCTTCAACTCCGTCCGAACTGCCTTCAAATTAGTATGCAACTCCACGGTCTGACCTTGAAGTCTGCGTTCGATCTCTTTTTTATCAGCAGCCGCCAGCTTCAGCTAAGCACATTCTTCCTCCAGAGCAGACTTAGCCGACTCCTCCTCCCTTAGTTGATTGGTCAAATCTTCAAGATCGGTAGAAGCTTTGGCCCGGAGCTGCTTTTCTTCTTCTAGTGCCTTCCGCACTCCTTCTAGCTCCGCCTCCAAGGCACGGTTTTCTTTTGCTCCTCAACTAGGGACTTTTTCACCTCCCCCGACCCTCGGAAGTCCCCGACATCGCGAACATACCCTACCATAGAGGCTGTATGGCTAGCCATCTCGAAGATAGAATCCAACATAGCAGCGCCGGGCAACGACTCCAGCAAGGTGCGGTAGGCCGGTCCCGTGTTAAAGTCGATGAACCGGCTTACGTTATATTCAGAACTGAATACACCACCAAGGAGAGGGACGGTCGACTCACTACTCTCTCGCCGACACTTAGAGGAAGACTTGTTTTTTTACTTCCTCTTTCTTTTGTGTGGGGTAGAAGTAGGTATGGGAGTCGATTGGGCGGCCGCCTCAACAGCAGGATTAGAAGCGGCCGCAGTCGAAGGGACAATAGAGGAAGTGGGGATACTTTCCACCACCGGTTCCTCAACGGCCGCTGTCAAATTCACGACACCAGAAGGTTGACCCTTAGCCAGACCATGTGACGTGATTGTCACCCGGGCAGCAGAGGAAGGAGGACGCTTGGGCGGAGGAAGAGATTGATCTTTGGCAAGAGTAGTCGACCAAGCCGACTCCCTCTTCAAAGCTAAGAAGTTGGATTGACGGGGACCGGGGGCAGCCATGCAATTTGAAAGCAAATAGTAAATTCAGCTAAGTAACGATGTTAAAAGTAACAGAAAACAGAACGAATCACATATCGAGCGCCCTCTTTGCACAATCCTCGTAAGGAATGCAGTCAACCAGGCAACGGGCGGGGGTGCGGCGTGGTAACGTCTCTAAAATATCCACAACGCAAAGATCTTCCATTTCTAACTGGCGTTTAGCATAGGCTCTCAATTTCCGAGGGTTCTTTGTCCAATATAAAGGGAAAACGGGAGAACCCTCTGAGTCGAAGAAGTCTCGCCGACCGGCCCCGGTTACAACGACCTTAAAAAACTGGTCCTTGAAGCCTTTGAAAGACTCAGAATAGGGCTTGAACAGAGTCCGACTTGATATAGAAATTAGAGAAACCCAGCCACCCTTGGCCGAGGGACGGACGTCGAAATAATGGAGAAGAGAACGGACAGTAGGCGGAATACCGACCAGCATGCATTTGACAACGAAAGCTTGGGCAGCAGCCCACGAGTTCGGATGCAGTTGGGTGGGCGCCACATTCAGCTCGCGTAACAACTCCACCTGAAAGTCAGTAAAAGGAACTCGGACGTGTAATTGGGTGAAAAGGTTGGCGTACATGAAGAAATAATCTTCTGCACTAGAACCCTTCCCGTGGCATACCCGCTCGTTCTCTCGAATAACGGCGATCCTTACCGCTCGGGCGTCCGCTGTGTCCCTCACCAAATGTGCCTGGTCTATAAAATCTTGAAGACCCGAGTGGGAAAGACTTGACACTTGGGTGTTCACGTCAAAACCGGCCCAGTCATAACCGTCAACCCGGGGCAAACTGCCGACCGTGGCTAGAGCAATCGGATCTAGGGTCACACCCCCCTGTACTAAAAAGAGGGGGGTCCCATGAAAGATCCGCCCCTTGCACACCACCGGAGTGCGCTGGCGCACTTCGCCGTCGTCACCCTCTATAGGCGGCGTCTCCACCACCCTTTCCGCCTCCCCCTACGGTGGACATTGGGGGGAGTTACTATCGGAACCCGACGACCCACTGGATGAGGACGACCCACTAGAGCTGTCACTGTCGACACCCCTACCGTCTCCTCGGCCTGATGACTCCAAAGAGGACTGAATGCAGACAATCGCCATTTTATTTACCTGAGAAGAAAAGAATCGCAGAAGTGAAGAATGACTTCTGGTAAACCCTCCCCCCCACCCCTATATATAGACAATTTTTGAAAACCGCCACGAATCCTCACCGTCCAAGATTTCCACGAGCAACGGTCTAGATTCGAGGACATTACGGTTCCTTGGCAGATTTTAAACTCCCTGGGGTGCCACGTGTCTTTTCCCGCCCAAGGGATCATCAGAAACCGAAATGACAGCCCCTGCAGAGTTTGCGAGGTGTCATGACTGCTGCAGCGTTTTCGAAGCGTTGCCATCACCACCAATCAGAGTAAACTACCTTAACCATGGGTGACACCTTGAGACCCCGGCAATCCCCACAATAATCTATAGACCTTACGCCAACCGGTTGTCTCGGTCTTGGGAGGCCTCTATATGGTAAGAGGGTCGGGCGGGTGGTCATAAGTGGCGGTTGGGAACATACAATCCACTCCTCGCTCCTACCCGACTGAGCGATCAGAACCGGACAATTCACGCTTTGGGAAAAGAGCATTCTCCAATGGAACATGTATCGTAAAACGAGGAGCCGGCCGCTAGTATCGTGAATGCTCATCAGAATCTTCTTCCAAATTCTCCATATCTGGCACCGGAGACAGTTCCTCCAAGATCGAGCATTGTCGATCGGATGCAACTTGTGTCAATAAGAAAACTTTAAAGAATTCACATGGACTCCCATCACCAAGGACCAACCCCGCCGTCGCCAAAAAAAAAAAAAGAAGCTGAGACGAAGCGTCTTTAAACAGTCACAACTAATCTTCTAGGTAATCTTTACGACGTCATGTCAAAACCCTACGGCACCAAAGCTGCCTAGGGCTTGAAGGGCCTGTGTACCATATGGACCAGACGTAACCCTATATTCCGGACGGACGGATTCCCAGCCAGGCCTAGTTTTCATGATCTGCAAGGCCGCATAGGGTCATGGCGGTGTCGGTGGATCGAAAGAAGACGAGGCCGGTGGGTATAATCGGTCGGGTCAAGCAGAAGGACGGGCTCACAAAGCCAATCCCGGTTGAAAGAGACGTTAATCTCGGATTAAGGTAAAACGTGATTAGGAGAGATGGGTCGTGGATTGGGTCGTGGTTAAGGAACCGCTAATCACTGGCCCAGTATAAACATTATAAATATGAGTCGCAGGTAAAAGGTAGTTGGTTACATTGAATGCACATTTACTCCTATATTCTCTCTCTCTCTCTCTATCTCTAAAAATCTGACTTGATCGTCGGAGTGCCTTTAGCAGGTACCCGATCGGACGGTGTTGGCAAGGAGCGCGAGACGGAGGAGACAAAAGGGGGGACACATAGATCGAAACGAACGGAGGAGCAAAGAAAATTGTGTAGGTGACTGAGGATACAGGTCCAACCGGAACAAAATCTAATCCTAATTTTCTACACTTAATTTCATTTCTAATTATTTGAATCGATTTCTTTGCTTAACATAAATAATTAATTAATAGATGACACTTTTTTAATTAAACGTTATATTTTGATATCATTATATACACCACATTCAAATCTAAAAACGCTCTTTATTAGTCTATCCAAAATTATTATATTTTGAAAAAATATAAATTAAATATATATAATGTTGTCTATCTAGAATTATTTATATAACATTTATTTCATGTTTTAATTCGTAGCACTCTCTAAATAACATTGTCTATTAATAATTTTTATAGTAGTGATATCAAGTAGAAAAAATTTTATAGTAGTGATATCAAGTAGAAAAGCGTGTAAGCTGGCATAGTAAGACAAAAACATTTCCTTCTATCTCTTTCCCGTTTACCCATGTTATTAGGTTATGTTGTCTCTCACATATCTTTTTTATTTTGCCAAAATTGATCATTTATGGATTTTACTGTACATACCAAGATCCTTAGCCCTTGAAACCCAACTATTTTCCATCTCTATATTGTTTCACTAGTTTGTGAAATCTTACTTTTTACAATCTCATGATAAACTACCTCTCTCTACTATAATTTCGTTGTCTTCAATGTTAAAATTTTCCAATGTAATATACACACATTAACATTCACATCACCATAATAATGTCCAACTTCCTCTCTAGTTACTTTACCTTGTTGATCCTTAAAATCTCACAAAGTCAACGTGTTCTTCTATTTAGAGGTAAATATTTCTCATTTTGTTTTTCCTACTTCTAAATCACTCCACAAATTATTTTCCACATAATCCAAAAAACTAGAAAAGAAATAAACAGTCAACTCTCCTATACAAGCAAAGGTGGTAAACAAGATTATTTTATTTTCTTACACAACTAATAAATTATTGGTTATCAATTAACGAAATTTTATTAGTTTGACCAGTGATTCAATCATTCAATGGCCTTATCCATCGTGTGAGATGACATTTTTATACTACAAGCATAGCATTTATTCGACTCCATAACCACAGAAATATATTCCTTCCAAATAGTCTTCAAAGACTCACATAATTATTCTTATTATTATCATTCTTACGTACGTTGGTCCTTATCATTGTTAATTTGTTATAGTACAGATGATTATTACTTTTTCGATTATTTATTTCTACCAACTTTATTTCATACTTCTCATTCTCACTTTATTATTATCACTATTATTATTATTATTATTATTATAAAACAAGTTGTTCTTATTCTATGACCAGCTATTTTGTTATATTCTCACTTTTTCCAATTCCCAACACGTTTACGATTAAACTAAAATTAATTTCGTCCTAGTTGTTTTGTACTAGAGTGTAAGGATGTTTAACATAAGATGCTTAACTTTTTATGGCATGTTATGTAACTGCCTTAATTTATTTATTTTTGTGGGTTTAATATATTTTTTACTTTTTTTGTTTAATTTGGTTATCAACCACAACGTATTCAATAGCATTTTTAATAAAAAAAAGTTCTGTTTTTTCTTTTTTCTTTAGTTCCTGATTAAAATTTCAACTTAGTTTTTAATTGCTTGTGCTTTTTAAGAAAAAAATTACAGAAAATAAAAGCGATCAAAATTTGGATTAAAAACCTAAAAGTGTTTAATTTACAAAATACACAGAGTGAATTCTTCATACCCCACTTTAAAATTTGGATGAAATTTTTAATCATATATTAAATAATCAGAAAGAATAAAAAAAAAATTATCAATGAAGATCATCACCCGTTTAAAACCTTAAAACTTACATATTTTTAGTTAGTCAATAATACGAATCCAAATTCAATTGGAATTATTTTATTATGTGATTATATATATATATATATATATATATATATATATATATATATATATATATATATATATATATATATATATATTTATTTATTTATTTATTTATTTATTTATGTTCATATATTTATATTATGTTTTTATATTTATATTATGTTTTTATATTTATATTTCTTTTTTATTTTGTTTTGAACAGTTATATATATCAATCGTACTATATCCTTATCATTGAATAAGAAATACAATATTTCATCCTTTCTTTTTTTTTAACATGGTATCAGAGTCAGGTTAGAACCTATCCTAGCGATTCTAAGTGGACATTTTTGTTTCTATTCCACCCGTTGTCGGGCCAATATTGAATCACCCAATTTTTACTATCGCGCACGAGATATTTATATCTCAGCGTGAAGGGGGTGTGTTGGAAGTCTAACATCGACTAAAGATAAGTCCAATTTATAATATATAAGTGAGGTGCAATCCTCACTTTACAAGCCGATTTTGTGGGGTTGAGTTAAGGCCTTAAACCCACTTCTAATATGGTATTATCTACTACAACCAGTTCCTTTATTTTGTGACAATCAATCTGACCTTGAGGGGATATTGGAATTATTTTATTCTCTGTTCATATTTGTGCATTTATGTTTATATATTTATATTCTGTTTTTATACTTATATTCCTTTTTTATTTTGTTCTGAACAATTATATTTGTATTTCATCATTTCTTCTCTTCTAACATGGTATCAGAGCCAGGTTAGAACCTATCCTAGCGAGTTCTAAGTGGGCATTTTTGTTTCTAGTCCACCCATTGTCGGGCCAATATTTGACCACCCAATTTCTACTATCACGAACGAGATATCTATATCTCGACGTGAAGGGACTGTGTTGGAAGTCCCACATCGACTAAAGATAAATCCAATTTATAATATATAAGTGAGGTACAATCCTCACCTTACAAACCGATTTTATGGGGTTGAGTTAAGGCCTTAAATCCACTTCTAATATGGTATTCTGTATTTGCTCTATGATTTGAAACAACCTTTATTTTGTTTCTACTTTGTTTTGTGACAATCAATCTGATCTTGAGGGAATATTGAAATTATTTTATTCTCTTTTCATATTGTGCATTTATATTCATATATTTATATTATGTTTTTATACATACATTTCTTTTTTATTTTGTTCAGAACAATTATATATATCAATTGTAATATCTCCTTGTTATTGAATAAGAAATATAATATTTCATCCTTTGTTCTCTTGTAACAAATTTTCTTCAAATTTTTTGTTTGTGCTGTCTCCTTATTATACTGATTTTAAAATACTAAAACAATTAATATATTTTAAAATATAAAAACTAGTGTATTTTAAAAATATAATAAATTAACAACACCCAAAATTCAATAACATATATACAAATTAAATTTAAGTGTTGTTGGAATTTAGATTCTTTACTAAATAGCATAAAAAACTAAAAAAAAAAAATCTGAACTACTCCAATTTATACCATCCAATCTCACAAACCAATTCTTAACATAAAGATTAAAAATTAAAGATCTAAACCTAAACATAATAAATAAATAAAGGAGGAAGAAAGAGGAGGCACCGTCATTACATGAATGCAAAAAATGAAGTGGACCCTTATGTGAGCTAAGTTCATACCCTTTATAACTAAACACTTAAAATAAAGTTAGGGAGATTTTTCTTCTTTCAAAGATCTTTCTTCATCCATAGATAGAGATTTTGCATCTTTTTTAGCACCCTTTTTGGGTATAGCAACCTGGCTTGGCCTTTTCTACCTCCTCCTTCACATGATCCCAAACCAAGTGGCCCCTTAAATAAATGTTCCAAACTTCAATCTCTGCATCACCATTAAAATACTCACAACTAACGACACCATTTTTCATTTCATTCCCGAACAAAACGGGTTCCTCATGAAAAGATATTTATTTTTTTAAATGCTTATTTATTACAAATTTTTATCACTATATTTAAAATATTAAAAACACCTATTTATTATAAATTGTAATTATATATATAAATGCTATCTTATCTTGTAAGAAAATGTTAACTACTATTGAATACATGGAGTAATTAAATATAAATGGATTTTGAACATTTGCATCTTTGCATATTGCAGCCCGGTTGGTAAGTTCAGTTTCACTCTGCATCCAACCAAACAGCAATAAACACAACCCAACAAAACGAAAACGAGTTAACTCTCGAACTCTTACTGCTTTCTCTCACTTTCTCTTTCTTCTTCTTCTTTAAGCTACGAAACTTCCTCTGTTTCTATCTTCTTCTTCTTTTTCTCCTTTGAGTTTGGCTTTGATTCTTTCAACAATTTTCCAGAGCAAGAGAGTAATTTGATTGGTACGGTCATTTTACCGAGGTTCCTTTTCACTCTTCTCTCTTTCTTTGTGTCGGTGTTTCTTGGGTTTGGTAGCTGATGATGAATGGTACAGTGGGGTTTGTCTGTTTGGTCGGAAAACGTGTAAAAAACGTTTCTTTCCAGACTTTCATAAAATTCAAAACTAAACTAGATGGCCCTTTTCTCTTGTTTAATTAACAAAGTGGCTTTATGAGAAAAACTGACTGTTTTAACTAATCAAAATCTGCCTTTCTCTGATTATTCTGTGTGTGTTCTTGAAAGTGCTCTCAGGTTTGGTTTGATTGTGATTTCAGTATTGGGTAGGATGCTGTGCTTTCAAATCTAAGAGTCATATCTTTGTGTTCTTCCTTTTCTTGAAGACTTTCTTAGTTATGCAATTGAATTGTTATCAACATGTTTCTTTATTGTATTGGATGAGAGTGAAGTTTTGTCTTATTTGTCAATTATTATTGCTTTAAAGTGTTTGTTTGACCTCTGTTGAATAGTCAGCCTTCTTTCAATTTTCAGCTTCATGTAACGCGGTTTGCTTGATTTTGTTTCTTCCTTCTTCCGAACGAGACGAATAAGAGGAATTTAGTTTATGTATGAATTCATATATATATAATTGATGGAGCTGCTTCAATAGAAACTTGGTTGGAATGGTTATTTGAGAATCTTATGACTAAAAGTTGATTCCATATTGTAGAAAGCTAATAGAATAGTATCCAATGCTATCATATGCCAATTATGATTTGCTGGGTAGTAGATTGAACCTGAAGATAAGAAAAACCTCCAAAGCCATGCCATTATTTATACAATGGCTCAAATTTCTGGTCGGTTCTTCTTTCAGTCAATGTTGTGTGTCTTCCATAGTCAAATAGAAATCGTGAAACATGCAGAGTTGATTTTGGATACTGTTGTTCTATGCAGTATTTGATTTCATATACAAAGTGTCTTGAGATCATTTTCTTTATGCTAAATCAACTTCGTGGTAAATTAGTAAAGAATTGACAAATGCAAAAATGTTATCTTGTTTTCTGGGTATGTGGTCCATCATGCATATGAAAATGTCTCGTTTAAGTTTCAATTTGATTTGAGTCTGGGTTTTGCAGAAACAAATCAGATGATTCTAAAGAATCTGATGGAAGAAAAGCAGTTAGATTTTGATCAGCCTCTTCTATCAGTGAGGAGAATCTCATCAACAGTGGTCTCTGAAAAGGAAAATAAAAGGAAACCTGATAAGGCAGTACCCAAAAGACCTCCTCTTCCGTTTTACAAATCAGATTTAAAATCAGGTCCAGTGAGCAACCCTGGAACTGTTCCTTTTGTGTGGGAGAAAACTCCCGGAAAGCCTAAGAATGAAAGCAGACTACAAACACAGGCTGTTGGACGAGCTTCTGTTGCTCCAAAGCTTCCACCTGGGAGGGTTTTGAAAGCTGATCAGCAAGATTCTGATAAAGTTCCTAAAGTTACATCAGTTACACAATCTAGCACAGAAAGCAGTGTTTCAGATCCCGAGCATGCTGCATCTTTGGATAATCAAGTGACAGAACATGAAAGCCCCAAAGAAGTAATTGAGAAGGCAAGTTCTGGCTCAGACAATGAGGATGAGACCTATCTAGATGCTCTTGATACACTTTCCAGAACTGAATCATTCTTCATGAGTTGTAGTGTGAGTGGTTTGAGTGAATGGGATGATCAGGAGGTCCAACCATCTGGAAGTTTTCCAACAGAGCAACAGGCGCGTGATTTCATTATTGATAGGTTCTTGCCTGCTGCAAAGGCAATGGCTTCTGAAACACCTTCACTTCAACACCACTCTAGGAAGCCACTTGTTACACTAGAACAACCAAAACTAATAAGAAAAGTAGTAACTGGAACAACTTCCCGCCCCCTAAATGAGAAATGGCAAAAGGTTTTGCCACATTATGTTCAAGATACTGGTAGGGAAGGAAGTGAAGATGAAAGTGATGATAATGATGGATATGAAAACTATGCACCCAAAGTTTGTGGACTATTTCCTCGGTTCTGCCTTTTGAATCCAGTTCCAGGATTAAGAGTGGAAGGTAGGATTCCAAGTTCTAGAGGACATGGAGTGCAGAATAAACCAATTGCATCTCACAGAAAAACTGCAAAAGAGGTATATAAATTAGACTCACCTAATACCTACACATTTCTTTCACTTCTGTTGATATTTCACTTCAGACTTTGTTATCATTTTGTTTGTTCTTTATTCCCCAGCATGGTAGAACTGCTAATAATGTGAAAATGTCACTAAACTCTCAATCCGGCTTTACAAAAGAGAAGAAAGATTTCGGTACAGCAGAAAAATCTGAGCATTGTATTGATCCACCTCGCCGAGGTTGCAGCAAACCATTAACCTCTGAGAGCTCTCAATTTGAGTCAAGCAGTGAAAGCCCTGTTGTTGAGAAAACTCTATATGTAGATTCTGTACATGAGGTCAAATCTTCAAATCCATGTTCTTCGGCCACCAATCACAGAGGGGATGATTTTGATACTTCAAGGAAAGACACTGATCTTGATAAAAATCTTTGTATAGATTATTCAATTGAGGAAAGCAAACACTTGGGTATTGTGGATGAAAAGGCTGTCTTACAAGCTAAAAGTTCAGCTTCTCTTGATTCATCTCTCCTGGTTGATGCTGATAATTCAAATGATGATCTGCAAATGGAACTGAAAAATCATCCCAACAAAATATGCCCAGAAGAGCAAGAATTGACAAAGCCTAATTACCAAGGGAATAATTTAGATCATGCTTTGGTTGCATTTTCAAGTCCGGCCATGGTTGAATCCAGGAAAAGAGAGTCTGAAAGCAAAGATTTTAGCATTAAGGAAGGTTCTAATGCTCCTGTTTCATGGAGAAACAAGAAGTTTACTAGTGATTTGAAATTTGATTCAAAGGGCCTGTCAGCTACCAAAGTGTTTGATGAAGAATGCACTCTTAGATCTAGTGAGGATCCTAGTATTTTGACTTGCTCAAAGGTGGTAGGTGACACAAAATTGTATATAAAGTTGGGCCATGGAGAGACTTTAAATGCAAGCTCTACGAAGCATCCTCTTGCACTTCCTTCACCAAAAGCTCCTTCAGAGTCTTGGCTTAAGCGCACTTTGCCAACAGTTTCCTCTAAGAACATATTTTTACGGTCTAAACTTTCTACCCACTTGCCTGCACCAGCTCAAACTCCCAGCACAGCATTACCGGATCCTAAGTGGGAAAGAATTGTTAAATCTTCTAAAGCTAATCATGGGCATCTTCAGTTTGCTGAGGTAATCCACTGAACTGTGTCATTTTGCAAAAGTATAATGTGGTATCTTCATGGCTTTTATACTCCTTCAATCTTTTACAGGAACTACTTCCAACCATTCCTGAAGCATGAATTTGCAGAAGATCAGGTGTTTGGTAATTTGCAGGATTTTCTAAATGTAATTAATTGTTGCTAGGATCATTCTACAGAATGATCTCCCTTTTGCTTATATATATATACATGACATGAGATGGTATACTACTCAAAAGTGTAAATCAGAGTTTCCCTTTTTGTCTTGTAAATCTATAAACTTGTTTCAACTATAGTTTATCACTGAAAATCTTTAAGGTGATCTGTTCTTGTAATATCAGGGCAAAAGACTTGTTGCCTAAGATTGTTGTCACTTCAGAAGATACTACAAAGAATAAATTTGTAATGATGATTATGGTGGTCATGCTCTTCAATTATCTTCAACTCTGGTGGTAAACTACCTGAACTATTGATGCAACATGAGTATCAATATATGTGATATGCTGTCAAAGTTATCATTGTGCCAATGATTCTGAATATTGGAATTGCTTCAACAATGGCTATGTTAGGAATTTATAATTTTAAATCAGTTAGCATGGATTACTCATTATATTTAGAGTTGGTATGGTATTATATTTAAAGTTGGCATACGTTTGGTCCTATAAACCTGTTTGAGTAGTCTACAAAATAGGCTAGGATGGGCTGAAAAAGTATGCTAATTTATGAGTTGATCCGTCATTAAAAATATAATTATAGTTTAAAAGTGAACAATAATACTAGTTTATTAATATATATATATATATATATATATATATATATATATATATAAATTAACATTTATATATTAAATTACTGCGTTTAAAAATTGAATTAATTTCACTTATGTAACTTAAATTTTAAAAGTCAGTATTTTATTAATGTTTTAAATTTAGAAATATTTTTACTTCTAATTTTCTTTCTAAATTAGATTAAATTGTCCGTTGGATCAATATAAGATAGAATAAAGCAATTGAACAATATTAAGAAATATTAAGAAAGGAGGTAAGTTGGTTTAAAATATTCTCTTGAAAAAAATTCTTGGATTACTTAAGAGCAACTTTTAGAATAATTTTGATAGCTTTTTAAATACTAAGAAACGAGAATTATAGAAGAGAGACGAAGGAAAGTAAGGTGAATCGTATGCATTCATTGACATGTTTCACATTAGACAATAGACAATGTACTAGTCTCTGGGTATCACGATGGGCCTAGAGTATCATAAAGAGTACTCCCGAGACTTGATCATCTAAAACTTCATATTTATAGAAAGATCTAAAACAAGAGAGGAAAAATCTATGAAGTCAGGCTTCAACATGGTTCAAATACTAAAATCACTATTTTGATAACTTAAATCGAGTTCTAAGTTGGCTTTACAACACTCTCAACCTCCACATTCACACTTTCTACATAAAAAAAATTTTACATCAGATCAAACTAGTCAAAACATTGCTCTTTTTGCCAAATCCCTATGAATACTACACTTTTTTACTACAACAACTCAATATACTTGCTGGTATATTTCAGGTGTTGCAACCACATGCAAAATAGACATAACTTTCAATTGTCCTACTAAGAGAGCCATGACTTTAAATCCATAAGGAAAGGTTGAGAGTGAACATTATTCCCCACTTCCCCTTCTAGAGAATCCTCCTCCCACTTATCTTCCTATTCAAGTGAAGATAAATTCAAAGCAAGTGAAAGAGGCTTGTTGGTTGTTAGGCGCATCTTAGGCCAAGTTCCTAAAAAACATGAGTCTTATCAAATGGAAAATATTTTCCATACAAGGAGTCTAATAAACAAGGTTTGCTCCCTCGTAATTGATGGATGAAGTTGTATGAATGTGGATAGCACAAGGATAGTGGAAAAGCTTAGCTTGATAACTTTCCCGCAAATCAAGCTATATATACTATCATGGCTTAGTGAGCAGGGTCAACTAAAATTTAATAAACAAGTCCTATCAATTTCTCAACAGGGAATTATTAAGATGAATTCCTTTGTGGTGTTGTGCCTATAGAAGCTACTCATATTTTACTAGGAAGGCGATGAAAATTTAACAAACAAACCTTTCATGATGTTCATTCCAACAAAACTACCTTCAACTTCCAAGACAAAAAGATCACATTGATTCCTTTCACACCTTAAGAGGTTAATAAGGACCAACTAAAAATGAAAAACAAAAAACGAGAGAGGAGGTGCAATAGCAAGAAAAGGAGGTCAAGAAGAAAGGCATTGCGGTCTCTGACAAAGGAGTAAAAAAAAAGTAATATTTGCCCATAAGAGTGTGTGTATCTTATCCTAGTAGGTCATCTCCATCCTTTCAAAGTACAACCTCAAGTTGTCTTAGAGACTTGTCTTTAGTCTTAGATAAGTACAAAGATGTGTTTCAAGATCCTCCCAAAGGGCTTCCACCTCTAAGAAGAACTGAGTACCAAATTGATTTCATACAAAGCTTATATTTTCCTATGAGGAAGATAGAGAGATCCAAAAACAAGTGGAAGAGTCAATGGATAAAGGGCACCTGCAACATAGCATGAGTCCTTGTGCAATGCTTGTGATTCTTGTCCCCAAAAAGGATAAGACTTTGAGGATATTCATAGATTATAGGATCATCAATAACATCACCATAAAGTATAGACATCTCATTCCAATATTAGATTACTTGATTAATGAGTTACATAATGCCATCATATTATCCAAAATAGACTTGAAGAATGGGTAGAATCAAATAAGAATCTAAGAGGAAGAAGAATAAAAAACTTCCTTCAAAACTAAGTTTGGATTATATGAGTGATTAGTCATGTCGTTTTGCTTGACCAATACACCTAGTACCTTCACAAGGCTCATGCTTCATGTGCTTAGAGAATACATAAGAAGTTTGTAGTGGTCTATTTTGATGAGATACTCATTTATAGCTTGTCTAGGGAAGAACACATGACTCATTTAAGAAGAGTAATAAAGACCTTAAGGAAGGAGTCATTGCATGATAATAGAGAGAAATGCATTTTTGGGATGGATCATGTGATTTTCCTAAGGTTTATGGAGAACTCCAAAGGAGTTCATTGGACCAAGAGAAAGTGATAAGGATTGGCCAACTCCTAAAATCGTGAGTGAGTTGAGATCTTTTCATCTGTTGGTTAGTTTGTATAGGGGGTTTGTGCCAAACTTTAGCACAATAGCCATTCCTTAAATTAGTTGGTGAACGTGTAGACTTCAAATGGGGGCAATGATCAAGCAAAGGCCTTTGCATCTCTTAAAGAAGAATTGATCAATGCACTACTTCTAATCCTTCCCAACTTCTCAAAGACATTTGAGGTTAAGTGTGATGCATCCAATTTAGGTGTTGGGGTCGTGCTTATCCAATAGGGACACCTCATAGCCTACTTTAGTGAGAAATTGAAAGGGAGACAAATAAACTCCTTCACCTATGACAAAGATCTTTAAGCTATTGTGAAAACCCAACAAACTTGTCAGAATTATCTTCTTTCAAAGGAGTTTGTGATCCACAGTGATCATGGTTCCTTAAAAGTTTTGAGAAGCCAAGACAAGCTAAAAAAGATGCAAGTTGAGTAGAATTCATATAACAATTCTCCTATGTAATCAAACATAAGCAATGAAAATGCAACATTGTGGTCAACACCCTCTTTAGGTGTCATTCTTTGTTCTCTCTCCTTGAAACCAAATTTCTGAGCTTTGATCACATTAAGAAGTTGTATCCCAAGGATGATGATTTCTCCTTCATCAATAGTGAGTGACACCTAAAAGCAAGCAAGGAATTTTAGCTACATCATGACTATCTTTTTAAAGGTAAGAGGCTTTTCATATCTAAAGGTTCTTTAAGAGTCTCACTCATAAGAAATGCATATGAGGGTGGATTAATTGGACATTTTGGGGCCACAAATACTATACATGTCTTGGAAGAACATTTCTTTTGGTCTCACATGAAAAGCATATTGAAAGACATTATGAAAGTTGCATAGCATGCAAGAAAGCCAAGTCTAAAGGTCAACCTCATCGTCTCTACACTCTTTTACCCATCCCTTCTTTACCTTAGGTAGACATTTCAATGGATTTCATCCTTGGGCTCTTAAGAACAAAGAAAGATAGGGATTCTATCTTTGTGTTTGTGGATAGGTTTTCTAAGATGACGCATTTTATCCCATGCCACAAGGTAAATGATGTAGACTTTATTGCAAATTTCTTCTTTAAGAAAAATGTTAGGCCTTCATGGCATCCCTAGGTGTAAGACCCGAGGAAAATAGGGGTTTAAGGAATAAACTTTTATTAAGACTTCAGTGTGTTATCTTTTAAGAGTTGATATGTCTAATAAGGTATGGTGTGTTTGTTAAAACATAATTATGTCAATTCTTTGATGTTATTATTAATAAAGTGCAACACATGATTGATATGTTGAAATTAGGTGATTGGTGTGTGTGTGTGTGTGTGTGATATTATCGATGAAATGTGTTGGCTTGTTAATGGAAGGATGATTTAGGATTGAATGTGTGTGGTCTCAATTTTATGGAGAAAGGAAGTTAAAGGAAACCTTTGTTATATTTGTATTTTTGCTTAGGGGTAAATTGGTCTTTTACCTTTAACTAATTGGTAAAGAATTTAAATAAGGGGGTGTAGGAAGTAAAAGTGTGTAAATTAAATAAAATAAAATGAAAGATAGATGATGGACGTGAGATAGAAGGAGAATAGAGATTTGGATGTATTTGGTTTTTAAAATATATTATTATAAGTGAGGAGATATTATATATAGAGTTGGGTTGTTTTATAAACATTAAAATATAGAGAAAAGGGTGACATTTGTGTTTTAGAAACCCTAGAAACTCTAAATCAAAGAGAGAAGCAAAAGAGAAAGAGACGTTGGGAGAGAAGAGAAAGAGCAATATAAACCCTTAGAGCAAAAGGAAGATTGGTGGTGTTTTTAGGTTGTAGATAAAGCCCTAGTATTGGCTAAGTTATGAGGAAGCTTACCTATGTTTATTTGTTTGTTGTGTGTCATGTAATTTGGATTATCTTGATTGGTTAATTCTAGTTTTGATGCATCTCTACATAATTATTGATATGATTATCTATGGTTGTTGTTGGGAAAGGATTTGTGTACGTATGGGGATATGATTTATGTCATATTGTGATGTGTTTTTCCTATGAATGTAAGAATGGTTTTGTTGGGTTATCCCACAATAGGGTTAATGCTTAGGGGGAACAAAGTTATGGTATTGAGGTTTTACTATGCCAATCCATGATGTAAAGATAACATGATAAACATGTGCAATGTTTTGGGTTTTGTTAGAGATATAATATGTGCAGTGATGGGTTTAGATGAATCAAAGGATGTGAACTATGTGTTTGAGTGTGTTTACAATAGTTTATAATGTTACCAATGAGGAGCATTGGTAAATCTTGAAGAAATTAGTTTTGATGATGCTACAAGAAGTTTTATCTGAAGGAAGTATTAGAAATGTTTAAAAGCACTTTGTAGAATATAAATGTAATAGGAAAGTCTTTAAATTTTGTAAAACTTGTATTTTTTACTGAAATAATCGATTATGCTAGGCAATAATCCATTATCACGAGTCTTTCAGGAATAATCGATTATCACCTCACATATTTTTGAAAAACCTGTAACGGACTTGAATAATCGATTATCACTTACAATAATCGATTATTAGTGGCAGTTGGGACTTGACCTTTGATATTCAGAGGAGCTGGCTATATATTGGTCTTCCGAAAATTTCAGAAGCAACGTTGTTGAACAGAAGCTCTTGTAGAATATTGTTTGTCAGAGGAAGTTCTCAATAGCCATAGTTCAAGTTCCCTTGCTTGGTCTCGTGAATAGGAGAAGCTCACGTGTCGCGTGTCGATAGTCAGAGCAGATTCTCTTCGAGTTAGCAAGGTGTTCTGCCTGGTTTCGTGAATAGGAGAAGCTCGCGTTTCGTTTGTCGATAGTCGGAGCGGTTGACAGAGTGTTCTTCTTCCGGTTCATTCATCGAAGGAAGGTTCTTTTATCAGTTTTTATTCACTATTTTTGTAGTCTATGAAACTCATTTTTAGTGGAACTGTTAATCACATTTTATAGTGATCAACGACTAGACGTAGATTCTTTTGAATCGAACCAGTATAAAAATTATTTGTGTGATTTTTCTATTCCCTACACTTTTTTTATTTTACGCATATCAACTGTTTGATAAATTTTCTGCAAGGAAATTGATTTTCTAAAACGGACCGTTTTAATTTAAATAGTGACCGAACACACTTTCCGCTAACCTTATTTTTTATTCCGCTGTGTTATACTCTCCGAATGATACCGATTGTTCCAACATATAATGATGGAATGCCTGTATCATGTCTTAAGCATGTTTTCATGTGATTTGGGAATGATTCATGAGGGTTGGACCTTAGGTTTTGGTCTTGGAACGTAATTATTCACGGGAATAATCGATTCTCTCAGATGATAATCTATTATACCTTCATGCGTGATAAATTTTGGTGATTTGCTGTGTGGAACCATAATCTATTATATCTTCATGCGTGATAAATATTGTAATTGAATGTTATATGCTAATGTAATAAAAAATAAATGATGAATTATTAACATGTAATTTGAAATAAATAATAGGTGATTTATGTTATGAGATGAATTTGAATTTAAGTAAAATACATATGTATGACATGGTGTGAAGATTTAAGATTATATGAGAATGTTAGTGATGTTTAAATGATGAATGAGATGATAACATGTGGTTGTGAAGTGATGAATGTGGATTGGTTTTCAAAGGAAAGACATTCCACTCTCGTGTTAGGTGTATTGTGCTAGAACTCAAGGAGATTATCCAAACTATACTAAAGATTCTAACTCACGAAGAGGAAGATATGTAGTTAGTAGAGTCGATAAAGGTTCTTATGAAGAGAATTGGTGTGAAATAAAACTTTTTTGACGTGTCATAAATGAATTAACCTTATCATATAAGAATGTTAGGTAGAGCCATGATTTTATAAACCAAATCTATTGGATCCTCATGCTAGGTGCATGATCTTTGATGTTAGACACAATACACGAAATCTTAATTGTTATAATTTATCTGGATAATAATATATAATTGAATGAAATTAATATTTAAGAGTGTTTGTTTTTTTAATTATTTTGAATTATTTCTAAATATTTTCCTTATACTAACTTAATAAAAGAGTATAAATACATACTATATGATTATGTGATGATCTACTGCTTAATATCTAAAACTTAAAGTTAGTGATGTAAATCTATAAATCTGAAATTCACAATTACATCGTCATAACATTTTATAAGCATAATATAAAAAAATAGGACTTTTACTTATAATAATTAAATTGAAAAAAAATAAATTAAATATTAAACAGAGTATTATTATCATCTTAAAATAAATTTCTTTAAAATAAATTAAATATTAAACAGAGTATTATTATTATCTTAAAATAGGTTTCTTTAATGAAAATTAGGCCTGTTTGATCATTGTTTTGAAAAAAACTTGGTCTTCTAAAAATACACTAATAAGAGTAACTTCTTGGAGTGAAATATTATTCATTTGTCAATATCTCATGTAGAAAATCTTGAAAAGGGAAAACACTTTAGCACCATAACAGACTGATTTCTCAAAATTTAATAAATGTAGAATGATAATTATTTTTTTATCAAATCATTATTATTCAAATCTTAAATATTTTATAAAAATATAAATTACTATCACTTTTACTAATACAAACTTGACTACTTTTAGGAAAAATTTCTTTCATTTAAAAGAAAATCAATATATATATATATATATATATATATATATATATATAGTGTAAATTTATATATTTTATAATTTTGTTGACTAAAAAAAATGAGTAATACATGTAAAAAATAACTTGGTTGTGATGTATTCTGTCCTAATTCTCCACATGTAACTTGGTGGAGTGTTTATTTTTATCCCAATGGATTATATTGTTGAATATTGACTTAGTATTCACTTATAGTGTTTTTTTTTCTTATCTTGTCATTTAGTGATTGTTTATTTACTTTTTTCAACACACTCTTTTGTCTTTGTGAATAATCTATGACTTTTATTATTTTTTATTTAACTTTATCTTGAAATGAATGAATTACTAAAGAGGACAAAAAACAACTTTAAACAACATTTTTTAATTTTAAGTGTAAATTTTTTTCTTACCATATCCCATGCATGATATGAGTACCACTAAACCTTTATTAATGGACACATATTGCATTTCAAAAAGAATAATTCACAGGAATTTGTTCATGAAAATTGACAAACTGTTAATATATTCTTTGGACAGAAGTTTAGTTTCCATGGTGTATTTTATATTATTTGTTAGAGAAAAAGTTCAATTTTGATCAAGTGAATATAAAAATATAATTATACTTTATTATTATGATTTAGCTCAATAACATACCTTAAAATATACAAGTCTTTACAACAATTTTATATCTTACATTATACTTATACAAATACTTTCTGCCCATAAATAAGTGCAAATAAGTTCACCTCGTATTATATGAAAAATACATGATTATTTATGTTTACACTGTGAAAAACATTCTACCACTTCCCTTACAAAAAAAAAATACAAAAATATTAAAAACAACTACAAATAATATTCTATTTTTTAATAAGTGATAATTCAAATATATAAAATAATTAAAAATTATATTAAAAATTTTGAGTTCAAATGCTATATTATTACAAAGCATAAATTAATAATATAATAATATTACAAATCTTGGTAAGACATGTTTTCCGGTCAAAAATAATTGACTAACTGTCCACATAAACTATTTGTCCTTTTTAATTTTTCCAACACATCATTAATTTTTATTGGTTAATCTACGTTAAAAAAACATAAAAATAGAAATTTGAACTCTGATTCAGACTAAATTTTGCATTTATTCATAGTCTAAAACCCTTTTTCACATCTTACAAAAGTACTAACTTTATATTTCTTAAATACTATGTTCTTTTGATTCTTTTATGTAAACAAATAATTATCATTTTTCTATATGATTCATCATCAGCCTAATAAAATATTTTGTCCCTGTAATAAAAACAAATCCTCGCACTAATTTATGGTGTCACTCTTTTGAGATATTTATTACTTTAGGAAAATAAAAAAAATATTGTTAAATCACATATGATAAATTGGTGAACTTTCATTGTAATAATTTTTAATTAGTTAACATTATAAAATGACTTTATATATTTTAATTGCTTTAAAAGTAGAAAAGACAGCAAATTAGTGAAAAAATAGAGGTGAAAAAAGAGGAGAAGAATTTAGACTAAAAATAAAGACGCCAGAGGAAAGTCTGTGAAGCAAGTTAGCTGGCAGAGAGAGTGAGGATGTGAGGTTCCCAGATTCTTCTAATTTAGTATTGTAAAATGCAACCTCTCACGTGAGTTCTCACTCACTCTTAAATCTCTTCCAAACCCAAATCTCTAACTAACTAACCAAGCCCATCACTTTCTCTTTCCATCAATCCTAAACCCAAAACCATCAAATTCCTCTCTTTCAACTTCCTCGTTTCCATCATCACCATCGAGCTTCCTTTTTGTCTTTTTCTCAGTCTTTATTGTTGCCACTTCTGCGTTTGATGGCTCTATAAAATCTCCTAAAAGTCGTTGAGATTCAAATGCTACTCCACCTCAAGCTGTTTCTCGGCTCGAATGCTTGGATCTCTCACCGGTATGTTCTAACAGTTTCTCTCTCTTGTTCCTTCTCATCCTTCCATTCTAGTATTCACATTCGCGCCAATTTCAATTCTGTTACTGTTCCTCTTTCTGGCTTTTCATTGGATGTTTCTTAGCTGCTCGTGCTTTGCTTCATGAAATTTAATCTGTTTTTCACCTTTCTCAGTCAGCTTGTTGCTGATTTAGAATTTGGATCCAATGGAACTGAGTCTGGCACAATGTAGATTTGTTTTGGTTATTTTTGTCATTGTTCTCTTTTGATGTTTTTTTTGTTGTTGTTGTAGTGATGCTGTGTTAGATCCTTTTATGATTGTGCAAATGTGATATGTGACCGTTTAGTTGTTAGTTTTAGTTGTATTTGTTTAAATTATTAACCTGCATTAATTTTAATGAATGAATTGTATAAAGATGATTTAAATTGAAATTTGAAACTCTTTCAGTATGGGCGTTCTTGAAGTTTGAAGTTGAGTGGGGAAAGAGCGTGAAGAAAAACTGGGGATGGTTTGGATGGAGATTAGATAGTAAAAATCAAAATGAAGAAGCTTGGGAGAAGAGAGTGTAAGAGTTTAAGAGTGAATCTTTGGTTTACCGAATAAATGGAATTAGTATGAATAGATGTACTTTTGGAGACATTAGGTTTGTGCCAAGATTTAATGGACAAGTTAACACTTAATTGTAATTACTGACCATTGGTACCCATGACTGTATTCATTGCTTTGATGTTTATGCTTGAGCTGTTGATAATGTGGTAAAATGGTTCCTTCTTGCTTTAGGGAGTTGTACTCTACCAATTTCTCAGTACAATATGCCTATACCTTGTTCTTTTGTTTATGCAGGCTATGTGGTCTCCAGGTTGAAGCAGTTGGAGCTGCAAAAGTATGGTTTTCGATGATTTGTTATTTTAGAGCTACCTTCAGCTGTGATATGTCTCTTATGGGTTAAGCAGTGTGGCGAAATGGTTTTAAATTCCATTTTTATGAAAACATGGAAGAGGGACGAGAAGATGCCATGCCAGCAGAGCGAAGGCCATCCAACATGTCATGGTGGCCTTCAGATTTTGTTGAAAATTTTGAATCTGTTTCCTTAAGCTCTCAACATGAAACCTTAAATAATAAAGAATTAGCAGGACATGCTAACCAAGATGTTATGTCCCCTCAAAAGGCGTCACAAATTCTCTGGCGCACTGGAATGCTTTCTGAACCAATACCCAATGGTTTTTATTCAGTTATTCCGGTGAGTTTATTTAACTTTTTGGATTTTTAAATTCTTACTATTTCGGCCATTCTTCACTACTTATATTTTAATAAAAAATGGTAAAGAAGACCTATCTGTCTAGCTGCACTTTTAGGGGAAATTATGTTTATATGATCTACAAAACATTGGATATAAGTGTTATATAAATTGCTGGAAGATCATTTGCCGCTACTTGGTACGAGTGGCATAGCATGAACTGTGCTTGAAGTAGCATGTACTGTGCTTGAATTAATTAATGGAACTGGAATAGCTTAACGTCACATGCATTGCCTGGGGTGGACTAGAGTAAGGCATGTCTTTAGCATGTGCAACTACTAAGTAGTTAGTGTTTGTAGTATCATACTTTCATCAGATTATAACTGCTTGTTAAAGAAAGGATCATTTAGTCTTGCATACTCTATTGAAGTTTCCCTATTAAAAATAATCATATTTCAACCCATTTTATTTCATACGTTCTATATGTATTTTGTTAAATCCTTATGATTAATGATATGTTCTAACAATTTACTGAGTGACAGTTTTGGAATATTTTGTAATGATTTTCTGGTCATTTATGGCTTGTATTTTGTAATTTGTATGTGGTATCCCTGTTCTTCATGTGTAATTAAAATATAACTTGAATGTGCAGGAGAAAAGACTCAAGAAACTTTTTGATAGTATTCCTACTTTAGATGAGCTTCAAGCTTTGGGTGGAGAGGCTTTTAGGGCTGATGTCATTGTTGTGGATTCAGAGAAAGATAGAAGGTTATCTATGTTGAAGCAACTAATTGTGGCATTGGTTAAGGGATTGAATTCAAATCCACCAGCGATGATTAAGAAGATAGCTGGATTAGTATGTACTATTTCTGCATCTTATTTTGTCGCTTTTACTGTGCATGGATATTGTATTATATTATTGCTTGTCCATTAGTCTGACGAAATTTTCTTCCTTGTACAAAATATATTTTCCAAGGTAAAATACTTTCGAAACTGGTCTCGCTATTAGTTTTTCATGATAATTTTTTCTTTTGTTGGCTGAGCTATTCTTACTTTTTTTTACTCTGATTTTAGTCATTGCATTTTTTAATGAATGATTGCTTCTTAATCATCAACAGCAAGTTTACTGGTTGGTATTATTTTCAACTTTTTATTAGAAATTTCTATCTATTGCTTGTATTTATTTTTAAGGAAAATACAAAGGTGCTCAGCATTATTTTGACCTTAAATTCTGTACAGGTTTCTGACTTTTATAAGCGATCAAATGTAGAAAGTCCAGCAAAAGCTGCACTTGAGGAATCCTCTCACATGTTTGAGAATCATGGTGTCCAGATGCTAGGGCAAATAAGACATGGTTCATGCCGTCCTCGAGCTATCTTATTTAAAGTGTTAGCAGATACTGTAGGTCTGGAAAGTAGGCTTATGATGGTGAGCTCTGATTTCTTTGGTTGTTTCAGATTCTCTGCCATGCACTTAACTACTTTACTAGTTTCAATCAAATATTGTAATGAAATCATTTTAGCAAAAGAATCAATGATAAATATAGAATGTTGTTTATTATCGTATCTAATCTTGAAGGTTGTCTTGTTTTGCCATTCTCTTTATCAGGGTTTTCCCAATGATGGGGCTGCTGATTGCGTAGACTCATACAAGCATATGTCAGTTATTGTTGTGTTAAATTCTGTGGAATTGCTGGTTGATCTTATGCGTTTTCCTGGCCAACTATTACCACGATCAACAAAATCAATTCTTATGACACACATTTCTGCAGCTGGAGAGAGTGATTCTGCAGAAAATGATTCCTGTGATTCACCATTAGAACCAAATAGTCCTTTATATGGAGTTTCAGATAGGTTAGATCCTAAGCGTATTGGAAAATGGTTATTTATTGTTCTACCTAAATTACGTTTATGCCATCTTTTGTTTCTCTTTTAAATTTGATTTCATCTAATTATAATTGCAAGAGATATCTATCATGTCCTCACTGTTTTCTAAATCATGCAATTCAATCCTATTCAGATTGATGATGTTTTGGCACGTTGTTTTTTATGTGCTATGTTGCTGTGTATCCAGGTAGCAAAGTCAATAGAACAGTGCCTCATCATCAAATTTGCAAAATGGCGTTGCCTACATCAGTAAAAATGGTGCCATATTAGCATCAAACTGATAGGGTGGTTTGTTGGGGGAGGGGTGGACGGGTGTTGTGGACCAAAATTGGACTTCAATTCTCATTTACATTTGTGATCTATAATTCTGATTTTTTATGCATTGCCCTATTACCTTTAGGCCCTATGTTTTGGTAGTTACGAGATTTACCAGTTGACCACTATTTCTCTTGGTTCCCTCTAGCAGTGTTGAAAAAGAGGAAAATCTCCAATTCCACAGAAGATTTGAAGTATCTTCAAATGTATCTGGCCTTCCCCTGCGAAACAGGATGTTACGATCATATTCCAGTCTAGAAAGAAATTTGAGGTAATACTTCTTATGACATAGATGATCCTTTTCACATTGTTTTCTTTCAATTACAAGCTTTTCTCCTCTCTTTTTTCCCATCTAACTTTAAAATACCTTTTTGATTTTGATCCTTCTCTCCAATTTCTTGAGATGTAAAATACCAACTGTTTCCTGTTGATGTTTTTGCCAATTCGCCCAGTTTTTCACACAGTGAACCCAACATTGCAACTGCATTTGGTCGACGGAGTCGGAGAAAAGTCATTGCTGATCAAAGGACTGCTAGTTCAAGGTTGTTCATAATTTTCTTGTGGTTTTGGACTGCTGATCAGCATGCATTTTGTGTTCAGAACAAACTATTCATGTTGTTTATGATCTTGCTTTGGTATTTATTGTTAATGGTACTTACAATGTTCTCTTACAATTTATTTGTATAAAGTTTTAAATAGCAGAGATTATAGGCTTTCTGGGTATAGCTTTTTGAATCTGATGAATTGAGTCTCTTTTAGTGATTATAGAGGTATTAGAGTTAAGAGAGAGAGAGAGAAGAGAAACAGAAAAGGTAATTTTTTTATTGATGAAAAGCACGAAGGAAACCAGGATTCTCTTTATATAGAGAATGAAAAGAAACAAAGCTGTACAAGAACGGTTGATGAAAACACCAATAACAAAAGCTATATCAAACTTAATACAACATTAACAAGAGGGTGGAAAGCCTAGACTGTTTATGAAAGAATTACAGTTGTTGTCAAGAAAAAATTTACTGTTGCAGCATGAAAAAATTTAAAACGAAATTATCCTGTACCCAGTCTGATAAGTTAGATTAGATGTTGTCGTTGATGATTACTCTTTCCCAATGTGGGATTTATCTCTGATTAGAACCCCTACAATTACTAGTCTATGAAAAAAGAAAGAAAAGGTGGGCTGTAGGAAATGAAAGTCAAGAGAGAACATGTTGCGTCTGTAAGGAGGTATTAAGGGGTAGGATTGAGAAAACAGGGTAGTCCGGAATTAGTTGGGACTTGTGGGAGAAACTAGGCACTCTATAGTTGCCTAGGGTTGTAACTTTTCTTGCTTTGTACACTACCTTTGTATTTCAGAAAACTGGGACCTGCTATCACCTTGATACTTGATGCAGGCCTGCACTTTCCATTAATTTAATCGTCTCTGTATTTGCTTCATATTTGAAAATAATGATTTATGTTCTGTTTTAGTTAATTTTATTATTGCTCAGTGAAATTTTTATCTTTGGCTTACTTCGAACTACTTATGTTTGCACAATGATTCCTTACTTGAAGAATACACGGCCTGGTCCTTGACAGAGAATGATAATAGGAGAGAAAGATGATAAATAGCTAATGGTTATTTCTGATAAAGGGTCAAATAATCACTATTGCCAATTTAGCCTGAAAGACTTCTATTTCTCTTTAGAAATGTTCTTAGCTTCATAAGGTGCTTGGTCATCATAGTCTTGATAGATTGTAGACTACTATTCGGGCTTCAGAAAGTAGTGTATGTATTTTAGGATTATGATGCTTATCATCCTGGCTTTAGATGACAAAGCAAAACGCTGATTCAATATTTTTTTAGTTTTCGAGGTGGAGAATATGCCAATTTTAGGATGGATTATTTTACTTGCTTCGCGCCTCTTATTATCTGAAGGTTTTGAAACTGATATTAGAGGACCTTTTGTAATTTGCTGACTAGTGGATCTTAAATTAATTATTTGGATTAGACTGATTCCAAATACAAATTTTAGGTAAATTACACTGACACTTCCTAAGATTTTCTTGGATTGTACATAATATTCCTATTGTTTTATGTTTGGAACATCGACCCTTCTACGCATAATATTTTTCATACAATTGAGAAGTAATGGTGTAATTTATAAGGGGTTTTAGTCTAATGTTGTCAGAACAACTAAGGAGTTTTCTAGAGGTTTTTAATAGAGGGATATCTGAGTGAAATCCAAGAAAAGGACAGAAGAAGTGATTGTAACTTACTCATAAATTTAAGATCACATTGTCTTCAAATTTATACTACTTAAGTTTATTTATCAATGACGAATTTATCTAAACTTCAACATAATCTCTGATAATCTGATGGTTGGAACTTGGATTGGAGAAAACTTCATTCGATTCTAAGTTATTCACAGTGTAAAATATCAGATATCAAATCTTCCAATTAGACGAACATACTTATCTATTATATATATTTGCTATTGTATTAGTTTCAGCATGCTTTCTATTTTTGAAAGTTGACTTATCTGTTTATGATAAGGAGAGCCAGTTTTTATCTTTCTATTTGGTTTGTGTTATCAAATTTTCAATTAGCAGCATCAGTATCTAAATGATCTCTGAATTCAAAATGGTAAAATACCTTAGAATATAAAAAAATTATGCTGTTTATTTTCTTTCGAATATTTCTGAGTTTGCAGTCCAGAACATCCATCAGTGCGAGCACATGGACTGTCTAAGCTTAGTGGTGACAGAACTGCCTTTAGAGATTTTGCTGATGACCAGTCTACACCAAGGTTTATGCCTCTATAGTACCTTAATAGTTGCTCTTACTATGATTGGGTACTGGCTACTTTATTTTTCACTCATATTTTACACATGGCCATTACTTTTTAAAATTGATTGCAAGGGCATATTCTCATTATGGTTATTGTATGTCATTATGTAACTATTAGATGTATTTTACTATATGGACCTAGGCCCATCTCTATGTAATGTATGTATATTCAATATATAATATGTTATTGTGTTGTGGTTGTTACAAACAAGGATTCCATGGTATCTATAGCCTAGTTGAATCCTTGCTCCTAGTAGATCCATTGTCCATCAGTGCCAATTTCTTTTTCCCGAAATTGTGTTTCTTTTTTATTTCCACCGTTCTCTCAATTATCTCGGCTCTTTTTCCAGTTGTTTTACGCCATATATGCCACTGTCGTCCACTGCCATCTATCAAATTGGCAATCCCCGCCATTAGAGTCACGTTGCCCTAGCAGGACTCGTGGCTATCAGAGTAGCCGTATGCCCTCACGTGAGCTTAAATACAGGCATACCATTCTCTCTGTCCACTTCTGGCAGTTGCATGTGGCAGCTTTTCTGCCACCCTTCCGGTCAATCTTAGCATGTTTGGTTCACCATGGTGTCCTTTCCTCCCATTCCGGCTTGGAGACTGGGAATCGTTTTAGATGTTCCATCTCTTTTGGGAACATTTCTTTTCTCCCTTGCATTATTTTCTCTCTCTTCCTCTCTTCCATGTGCCCATGGCTTAGTTGTATTTTACTATATGTGCCGAGGCCCATCTCTATGGAATATGAAATTTTATGTGTATATTATATGTTCATGTGATGTGCTTGTGACACAAGGATTCCATCATATTACTATCTATCATTTGTTTCTACAGTAGCTTTAAGGTATTGTTTTCTTCATCAATATTTTTTAAACAGATGATAAATTTGTTCATTTTTCAGATCCAGCTATAAATCAGATGGTGCTTCCTCATCAGAAGCTCGTAGAATACGAAGAAGAAGTATCAGCATGACACCAGAGATTGGCGATGATATTGCAAGGTTGATTGTTGCTCTCTTATGATTATGGCTCTGTGTATCGTTAACATGATGTCCTTGGTGTAGATAAATGTCGTTGTTTATTGTTTTGTTTTTCTGTGTAGAATGTTAAGCTAATCAGTACTTGCCCTTGTACCGTGTACCTGTACTGAAATTTTGCAAACTACTCAACTTACTGATCTGATAGATTATTAATTTGTAGATTGCTATAGGCTTGAATGTTATAAATGTTTCCAGCTTTGTGATAAATAAATACTGCAAAGAATGCATATTATTGTACTTGTACTTCAATCTAGTGAACTAATGATAATTGATTTACAATTTTCGTAGTGCATAATCATGTTATTTCATTGAAATTTGAATGTAGTGTATGTGCTATTGTTGATCTGTAATTTGTTTCGTTAATGCAATAATTCGTGATCTAATGTCTGCAGGGCTGTACGGGCAATGAATGAATCATTAAAGCAAGAACGTCTTCTGAGAGAGAAAGAGGCCGGTGATAGTTCATTGTCCCATTCACTAAATGATAGAGCCGGCAGTATGGATCTTCTGAAACAAGTGTGTCTGCATTATTTTTGTAACTACAGTATGCTATTATTATGCCTCGATACTCTGCCTGTGGCTTCTTTCAGTATATCATATGCACCATACTTATGGTTTGATTACATAACTCAGTCTAGGAGAAATCAATATGCTCTCATAAGTATGATATATTCTAATGAAAAGAAGACATGTCAACTATTAAATTTGGTGATGGCTATAGTAAAATTTAATTAATAATAATTTGGAATAGATTAACAGTTCTATAATGTGTTTATTATTGGTGATTACAGAACAAGTAAATTATATTTACAAGGTTTTCTGGATTAACTTCTGTTATAAGACCTGTGGCTTGCCTCATCCGATTCCTGTTATGTGATGTAACAGAAGTCAAATTTCAATCTTGATGGTCATCAAGAGAGATCCCCCTTGTATTCACTACACCATGACCCTGTAACGTCTCAAAAGGCAATGTCATTACCCTCATCCCCGCACGATTATAGAGGACAAGCTTCTGAGAGAAGTGGAGTGTCAGAATATCCAATGAATGACGAACTGGAGTCTACTTGGAATAAAGTTCTTCAATCGCCAATGTTCAATGATGGACCTCTGTTGCCATATGAAGAATGGAACATCGATTTCACAGAATTGACTGTTGGAACTCGTGTTGGGATTGGTACGTTTCAGCTTTCCCCTTGTACCTATCAAAATCACGAGTTTTAATTTTTGCTGTGCGATTCAGTATCACTTGTGATTTAAGCATGGCTGAATTTCTGAAATGACTGCAAATTAGTTTCTGGATGAATCACTTGACGGGATTTCTCCATATTTGTTCTTGATTGTGACAGACCTAGACAGATCTGGTCGGATCTGTTGAGCCAACCAGAGTTTTCCTAGCTTTTTCATTGTCTGATTTTAAATTTAAGATGATGCCTTTAATACCCTTTATTTGGGTTTCAACAATTTCGAGGTTTTGGGTTGGTGAGTGTGTTCTCTTTTGAAGGAAGAACGCGGAAAAATAATTTTTTGTTTTGAAGAACTATTTGAATGTTCAGTTAAAGAAATATTGCCCAGTGAAGGTAGAAAGAAATTGAGTAATCATTAGTAAAGAAATCTAGCCTAGAATTAGTAATCAGGAAGCCAAAATCAATCAAACTTGACAACGGAAAAAAAAAACTTCTGAAATTTATGAAGATATCAGAATTGAAGTCTCAGTATTTTAGGGAAAAAATAAAATTAGATGCCATGCTATTATTATTGAAATTGTGTTTGCTTAGTTTATTAATTAGTTTTTTTTTTTTTTTTTAAAAAAAATTTGTTGCTACAAGTATGATACCATTGATGATTCAGAAACTATCCATTTAAATTCAGATTTTGAACTGTCGGGAGAAAAACTAGCTTCATATAAACTTATGGCACGTGATTGTCCATTTTATTTTTCAGGGTTCTTCGGAGAAGTTTTCCGTGGCATATGGAATGGCACAGATGTCGCAATCAAAGTTTTCCTAGAGCAAGATTTAACTGCTGAAAACATGGAAGATTTCTGCAATGAGATATCCATTCTCAGGTATTATACGTTAATTTACTATTTGCCAGCAATTTTGTTTCATCAAACATTTACTGACTCTCGGTCTGTTTTTTCTGTCCTTTTATTCCTCCAGCCGGCTCCGACATCCTAACGGTACTCCCCAGCATCCTAACTAGTTATTTATATGGGTCTCTTCAATAATTGGTCTTGCATATTTTATTTTGTAGATATTTTTGACAACTGAAAGTCTGGAATTATTATTAAGTTCCTCCTTGCTCAAAAATCTAAGAATGATATTGTGCATATATCATTGTAAATAAAAATATCTATTGGTGCATGATTTTTTTGGAAGCATCTGTTAATTATCGAGGGTCTGATTTTTTTGCAGTTATCTTATTTCTTGGTGCATGCACAAAGCCGCCACGCTTGTCAATGGTGACTGAATACATGGAGATGGGCTCTTTGTTTTACTTGATTCATGTGAGTGGTCAAAAGAAGAAGCTTAGTTGGCGGAGAAGACTAAAGATGTTGCGGGACATATGCCGGTAAGTTGTGTGGTACATTTTTAGAATATCCTGTTTATGCACAACATTCAGAAGTTGAACACTGCTTAATGGCATTTGCATTTCAGTAAGAAAAAACGTATTTGCTTTTAAATTGTCGTTTTATCTGTTAAAACATTGACATGAGTACCTTGGTGATGACTAGGGGCCTAATGCACATACATCGTATGAAGATTATTCACCGTGATGTGAAAAGTGCTAATTGTCTTGTGGACAAGCATTGGACAGTGAAAATATGTGATTTTGGACTTTCAAGAATAATAACAGAGTCTCCCATGAGAGATTCCTTGTCAGCTGGAACCCCAGAATGGATGGCTCCTGAACTTATTAGAAATGAACCATTCACCGAAAAATGTGATATATTTAGCTTGGGGGTCATAATGTGGGAGCTCTGCACCTTGAATAGGCCATGGGAAGGCGTGCCTCCGGAGAGGGTATGTTTGATTGATCATTTGTTAATCTTCCATGAAGAGTTTGCATTTCCTTTATGTTTCTATTCAAAACTTTGGTTCTTCAAAATGTAATGTTTGTGTTAACACTTTAGCCTGCTGATTAGGTGGTTTATACCGTTGCTAACGAGGGTTCTCGATTGGATATTCCTGAAGGCCCGCTAGGCAGGCTGATTTCAGGTCTGCAACTGTGGAATTATTCGAGACCTTTTTTAGTCGATGCTATTATTTTATTCAGATTCCATTTAGTTTATTTGGTTACACGATTTTTGTATGCAGAATGTTGGGCGGAACCACATGAACGGCCAAGTTGTGAGGAGATCCTCTCTCGCTTGGTGGACATCCAGTATTCTCTGTTTTGATGAAGTGTTTATCTTTTGTACATAGTGAACGTCGGGTAGAGTTGTTACTTTTCTGTTTTCGGCTGATGTAAACTTGTATGAATTTTTGTTGTTTATCTAAAAGCGTAATGAAACATGTATCGCTGCGTTCCTAACTAAAGTGTCCTGTGTTGCAATAAAAGTTAATCCATTATCCATCACTTATCCTCTCTCTATGCGATAAAAGTAATAACAATATATTTATAATCTGTTGTAGAATAATTTATTTTTTGTTCGATTAAAACATAGGACATGAGTCTGGTTGTTACAGTATAAAAAGTGGGAAGCAAATAGAAAAATAGTAACTAAACAAAAAAGATGAGCAAGATGTTAAAAATGGAGAAAAACTCCGAAACGTAAACTTTCTACATCATGCAAGCAGTTTGCATTGTCAGGCACTGTGTAGCATTACAAGTCAATCACAGATTCGACGCCTATTCAGTGCATCTTCAAAGCGGCTGCAGGAGGCCACTCTCATTTCTGTGCTCATGTCATTCTCAGGGGCTGGGTAATAATCCTCCCTCAGCTGTACATCCCTTAGGTTTGGTGTCTTGAGGAAAAAATCCATGAAATGCTCATGAGCTGTCCCGTGAATGAAGAGCTTCCTCAAAGTATAACATTCCCGTAGCAAACCAGCAGCTGGAAGTGACACACTCCTCTGGTTCACATCCTCATCTTGTGGTGGCCAGTAATGAAGCTCATTCAGACTCAAACTGCCAATGCCATTTAGAAAGAACCTCTCCCACAGGCTCAAATCCATTTGCCCTGATGGTGCTGTAAGGGCATAACCTTTGGTATCACCACAGTCCAGCTGCATCTTCAACAGCTGAGGATAACAAGCCAGAATGCTCAGACCAAACTCCCGCTCTGCTGGTTTCGGTTGCCCCCTGCTATCTCCTTCAACCTTTATAAGAATCTCTTCCAAATTAGGACAATCCTCCAACCCTGCCACTGGCAATGGAGTCAACAGATCACCAACTTTTATCCAAAGAGAAAGATACCGCAGCCTGTCCCAGCACTTGCCATAGAGACCATTGTCATTGCTTTCCAAAAAGGAATCATGAACCCCCATTTCGTACTTGCATCTTTGCCTCTTCCTTTTGCTTGTATTCTCACATTCTCCATCCCCAAAGTAATCCATTAACTCACCACCATCATCCAGCTCATCCAAACCATTCAGATCAAAAGTAAGAAACCCATGGCCCAGGCCATCACTTTCCTTCAACCCATTCCACACACAATCCACATGTAGCCGCTCAATCCGGTCCCGAATCGGCTCCAAAGCTCTGAGAGTCGCGGCGGTGTCAAGGTTGGCGCAGCCAGAAACCTTCACGTCAATCATAGTCCTGCGAAGCAAACAAGCCATGGTCCTGAGCCCCTGCTCAGTCACAAGCTTGCAACCCTGAAGCTCGAAGCTAACCAGCCTGGAACACCCTCTGCCAATTTCAATCAACCCCATATCATCAAGGTCCGCGCAGTTACCAACAGACAAAGAGTGAAGCCCATGGCAGAGGGCAACTCCGTCAAGCTTAGATCCAAGGGCCAAGCAAATCCCTTGAAACTGGCCTAATTTCAGAACCCTCAAATTAGGGCACTTAGAACCCAACACTTCCAGCGCCAAACTACTATCCCTCACATTTTTACAAACATCCAACACCAACTCTTCCAAAAGAGGAAGTCCGGAGAACAAAGTCACTAGAGTAGCACGGCTAACCCTACCATCTTCTCCCCCGAAACCCCCGTCCTCTCTGCGATTAGAAAACGACGACGTATCGGCCAAGTGAAGGAGCTTGAGCTTCGGGCAATTGGACGGAATAGCAACCAGCGTGTCGTCTCCAACGAACCCTATATATCTCGGATCGAAGGTGCAAGCCACGAGAAAGTGTTCCAGATTAGGACACGATGCGGTGATGGATTCGATTTCATGAGACTTGAAACCCTCCGTGAAGGAGGTTGTCAAGAGATTTAGACGGCGGAGCGAGGCTGCAGTGTCAGGGTTGGCCGCCAGCACGGGCGGGAGGTCCTCCGGCCAGTGGTAAAACGAGGAGAGGTCGAACGAGGCTAGCGATCGGCACTGCGAGAACAGCACGGCGAAGTCGGATCCCGCTGGCGATGTCGGCGGGCGCTGGTGCCAGCGCACGAGCTTGACGCTGGAGAGCTCCGGCCAGGGGGAGAGGAGGAGGAGTTGGAGCGTAGCGGGGTCGCGCGCGTACACGGCGAGCGAGGTGACGCGAGGGAAGGCGTCGCGGAGGCGGAGCGCGAGGAGGCGCGGGTCGAAGGTGGTGGTGGCCGAGGAGCTGAAGAGCGCGTGGCCCCACGGTGAAAGGAAGGAGAGGTCGAGGTGTGTGACGTGCGTGAAGGAGGTCGGGATGAGGTGCAGGTCACGCGCGTTCCCTCGCAGCGTGAGCGAGATGCGCGTCTTGCGTTCCAACCGGAAGAAGCTTCTACACACCAGGGACAACGAGTTTCGCGTGCGCGTGTCGGAGACGGCGGAGAAGACGTTCGACAGGATCTCCTCCGGGAGGTTGCTGACAGTTGTTCCGTCACCCATTTCCGGTAAGACAATTCCTATCCCAACTCTTTCTATTTTTAATATTTCATTTTACTATATGATAGTGTATAGTAGGAAGAGCTTTAGGAAAGAGAGAGAAGAGAGAGTGTGTGAAAAATGAGAATGGATTAGGTTGAGTGTGTGATGATTGATGGATGGATGGATGGACATTAAATGAAAGTTTGGAGGGAGAGGGTATTAATGGATGGATGGGTTTTGTTGGTGGGATGGAGAGGCAGGTGAATAGGATGTATGTGTATGTAGGGGAAAGAAAGGAAAAGAAAAAGAAGAAATGAGTTTGGTTTATTATAGTGAAAGCCAGCCAAGGGCATGGGTATAATGGTGTGTGCATAGGAAATCTGTCTGCACGTTATCTATGAAAAAGAAAAGGAATACAGACAAACCATACAGGATCGGATGGCCCCACTAATCAGCCATTATATCCCCTACATTTTATTAACAAATAACACACTCTTCTACTATTTACAATTTTCAACTATTTTTTAATTTTAATAAATTTATCAAATATTCTCCACACTTTTATTTTTTTTTCATTTCCTTCTCTTTTTTTAGAATATTCGTCACCTTTTTTTTTATTTGTCCAGGACTAATCACTAACACTTTTATAATCTTTGTTTTCTTTTTCTTCCCAGACCCGTGTCGTTTTTAGTTTCTACAAATATTATATATTATAAAAGTTCATAGTAAAAATCCAAACGCATTAGCTGATTTGCACCTTGCACAAGCCAGCAATAGGCAAGAATCATGATACACATTTGATGGATTCAACTGTCCCTTTCTATTTCAATTGTCATTTTCATTCAATTTTAATGGATAAGTATTGTAATCTTTTGAAAGAAAGGTATTAATTTCTTTTACGCCCAAAACCAATTCTTTTGTATTAGGATGTTAATTATGTTAGGAAAATTAATGTCTGAAAAACTTGTTAATATATCAACATATTAGTTAAAAGATTAATTTTGTAATTAAATAATAATTAGAAGAAAGTAGCCACTGTAATTTTCATTGGCTAATATCATTTTTTTGGTAAGATTTAACAGGCAACTATTGGTGATTTTTCCTATGTTTTATAAATAACTGAGCTAGTGGATGTTGTTTGGCAAGATAGTCACTTTGTGGAGATTGATTATGTTGAGTTAGAAGCAATGAAAGATCTTCTACGTTTTCTCTTTATTTTTTATTATAACACAACAGATTTTAATGAAAAGAAGAAAGGATACAACTAAGAAGTAATTGACTTATGGACTAAAAAGTAAATAGTCTTTTGATTATTTAATTTTATTTATAAAAAATAAGAAAGAATGACGCATTTTCAAAGATGACAAAAATCTGCAGTACTGCTGCATGTAAAACTCCTTAGTAGTTGAAAACTATCAGCTTAATGAATACCTCCTCTTTTTTTTAGTGTACATTGCTAAATGATAAGATACCTCTACCTGTATTGTACTTGTGTTTATTACATTGATTCATTTTTCTAAAGAATGTATTTTATTTATTTTAATATAATTTACTGTAAATAACTCATTTTAATTTTTCTTATTTTAAAAGTATTCCGGACTTACTTTCCATTCTAAAACTTGTTAATATTATTATAAAACTTTTTCAGCTGTCACCATCTCGTGTACCTAACCATCTATAAATTCTTTTTTTCTGTATGCAAGATGTTATTATTAAATATTGAATAAAAAATTAAATTATTTATTCGTAATCTTTATATGTAAAAATATTTATTTTAGTTTGTTTTTAATTATTATGAATTTAGATTATATAAACTAAAAAGCTACAAAAATAACATGTACATGAATTAAGGAAAATTAAAATAATAGTTTATAAATATTAAAATAAATAATTTTTTAATATAAAAGTTGAATGTAAAATTTGTTAAGATTGAAGAAATGAGAGCGAGATTGGGTACGAAAATGTTTTATTATGAGGCAGTGATAAGGGAGTGATGGTTGTTATGTTGGGTACACGTGAAACTGCAAGCCACCGACCAAAGCAACCTTGCTTGACCCTCCAAGTCATTAGTCCTCACTGCTACAACAAAGTGTGTGTCAAAGAGCTCTAGTTTTTTTCTTCACTCCATTTTTTTTTATCGAAGAAATGATTAAATAGGATAACGAAACGTACTACAATTTTCATTTTTACAATATTTTATATTAAGATAATATACATGTTAATTTGTTTTGTTAAATATAAATAAATAATGAACCAGTAAAAAAATAATATGTATATTAAATTAAAATATTGTTAAAAAATTTATGTTAAAATATTTTTTGTGTATAATAATATTTCTTATACAATATAGTAATAATTATTAAAAAAATATAGTGAATATACTGTAGTAATGTTTAAAGAAATTTTAAAACTGCTATTCATTACAAATAAAATTATACAACATATAAACTTTTAAATGAATAAAGCTTGACACATTAAATGTTTATTATATTTTTAGTATTTATTAAACAAATAATATGAAAATTTCTATAAAGCAAACTTACCAACTTACTCCAATTACAACCTTATAACATTGGACCTAACAGAATCTTATAAAAATACCTTAGAGCAACCATATAACACCCTAAACTTAACATTTTGGAAAGATTCCATAGAGCATCTCTGAAAGATTCCTTACTTCATATGCATAAACATAGAGCAGTTTTTAATTCCTTGTGTCTAAACCCTTCCTTTGGCATGTGCTTTGGTAGCTATAGCCTTTCACTCTTGCCAATTGTATATGATCAACTCCTACTTCCCTTCCCACTCTTGAATTTATAAACATATCCAACTATTGCCAACTCATTATGTTGTTGTCTCTCTTCCCAAACATTTGCACATGCTTCTCTAGCCATCTTACAGATCCTACCATAACAATATAAATCAGCATACGTTTTTCTTATAAGTTCTATTATTTCAACCTGTCAAAGACATATTTATACTGGTTATCGTTATATGCACAGACCATGGCAGTGACACCATTGGATGTAAGATTGATTGAATGAGGTCAATTCTTTAAGTTGCTACATAGCATCTTTGCTATCCTTCTTTAAGAATCTCTCTGCCAGTGTCTGTTGTCAAAATTGAGTCAGTTAATAGTGAGGTAAACCCGTGCTTAAACACATACAACCGTAGCAATGTTTTCATACCAGTTGAGTTTTAGTTCCGGAGAGAATAACATGAAGTTGAATTTCAATTAAACTGCACAAAATCGACATAACTTATCTCTTTTCAACTACATTACATTTCTTCTCCTTTGTTTTGTTTCTTTCAAATACAAAATGCTACTTTTAGAGGGAATTTCTTTGCTTTTTGGAGGTAGTTTCTTTTCTCTACATTGCAAGAACGCTCACTTTTTAATTTTAGAGAATGAAAAATATAAATTGCTATAAAATATTATAACACTATCTCTAATTTGGAGTTATAAGATTAGTTTAATGGTAAAAGTTGGAAAGAAGGCTAGGAGAGGTATTGAATTAAACTTCTTTCAATAACATTTGGAAGTTATGAGATTTGTTTGAAGTGTTTGGAATGAAGGATGAGAGAAGTTCAAGGTTTAATGTAACACATGCAACAGTGGTAGAAGGGTCTAATGAAAATACAACTCAGCAGGGAAAAAGGAGAGGTGCGAGAAACCTTACAATCTCACAGTGCTTCTGGTTTTTGATGATGACAACACATCATTAATAACACATGTACTGATATGTGTTACATGTTCAAAACTTTCTTGTGTATGAGTTCTTGAAGAACATGTTTGTGTTGTTCTATCTATGTGTGCATATTCATTGCTTTTTACATGAGATATCATCTGTGATTGCTTAACATATGTTTTTAGAAAAGAAAACCACATGCACTTGGTTGAACTTATATTGTGTGGAAAAACTGCAAGTTTTAAGTCGACTTCATTATGAAGCAAGTCGATTAAAACAAGTGACTTTGCACAGATTTTCAAAAACAGTGCTGTGAGTATTTTTGCAAAGATTTTCAAAATTGCATTGAAGTGACATAGTCGACTGTATGCGCAAGCTACTCAACTTAGTTATGTTTTGAATTTCTGTTGATGCTTGTGAACTATAACGATTATATTTTGATTCTTTGACCAAACATTAATTACTAGTCAACTGAATTAAATGTTCAATCAATTTGGTTGGTCTGATTGCTACTAACTGTTTTAACTGTCTGACTGAAGTCGAATGTATTAGTAGCGTAGTCGACTATGGGAGCGTCTATTTAATAGAAACCTATATATAGACGCAATTCTGTATTCTACAAATATTTTGGTTATTCTAACATTTTCATTCTATTGTTTTAGATCTTAATCTTTGTGATAAGCTCGAAGAACTCGTCAAGAAGACCGTGGAGATCTTTCTTTGATAGTTGCTTGAAGAGCAAGGTTGTTGTACTAAAAGAAAGACTTGATCATACTGCACATTGAGGTGTTATGGAAACGTGATCATCTACTTCTCTCAATCTTGTGAACATTGTGGCTGCCCTGTTGTGATTATAGGAAGAGGACTGGTGAAACCATATATGAGGTTCAAAAAAGGTTCACTCACATTGTCAACCATCTAATGGCTCTTGGAAATTTTTTTGAGAAAGGTGAGATCAACCTCAAGATTCTTAAAAGCCTGAACAGAAGCTGGCAACCAAAAGTGATATGATCATAGATGGGGCAACAATGAAGAGTTTTCAAAGTGAAAAAAGAGCATAAAAAGAGTGGTATAGGTTTCCTGGGCTTGTATTTGCCTCTCTTGTTTTCTTTTCGTTATTTCTAGTGAAGAAATGTTTATAAACTCTTCCTTTTCTTTTAGTAAAAGCAATGTGGGACTTCACATGGCTTGAACTTAAAAGAAAAGAAGAGTAAATAGATTTTCGTAGCTTGTAGTATAAGTAATCTTAGCTAGTTTCGTTTTTGAACTCTAGGAGTGCTAGGAAGCTTATAAACCCTTTTGGAATGAGAGTATTAAGAAATGTGGGACTAAGAAACACCTAGGGACGTTGCTAGTCAGACCTTAGGCATTCAAGTCCCACATCTCTTGAAACTATCATCCAAACTCACTCCAAAAGTTGTTTAAGAAGCTTAGGGGGTCTCCTTTGTACACACACCTTTGAATCAATTGATTACTTGAGTTGATTTGTACATTTGTAATCCTCTTTTGAGATAGTTCTCTGTCTCCACAGTCCCTTTTTGGGCAGACCTTATCTTGCTAAAGCAAGTGGTGGTCCTCCTTCAATGCTTATCTTGGAGCCTTCTTCAAGTGGTGCATCTTCAAGTCATAAGTTTCTTTCCTCTAATCTTTTCCACTTTTATTTTCTTTCCATTTCCTTATATATCATTTAGTCTCTTCTCTCTAGGTATGCACTTCCCCATCAAAAAGTCACTGCAATCTCTAAATCCAAGGATCTAACACGCATGAACATGACTACCTTGTTCGGGAAGTTAAGAGAACACAAGCTTGAACTTGGAAGATTGAAAGATGAGGAAAAGATTAAAGAGAAGAATTCCATAGCATTGAAAGCTACCAGCAAGAAAGCCTCAAAGATTGCACAATCAGAGGATGATTCAGATGCTGAATTGGACAACAATGAACTGATGTCTATGGTGGTAAGGAATAATTCAATTGATTTATGAATAATACTAGTCAACTTACTAACCACGCAGGAATTGTTAAAGCCAAGAAAGCTTCAAGATCAAATACAGTTCAATGTTATGAATGCGGCAAAGAAGGACACATCAAGCCTGATTGTCCAGATATGAAGTTGAAGCAGAAAGCTAACAAGAGGTTTCCTCAGGACAAGAACAAAAAGCAAAAGAATGCTTATATTGCCTGGGAGAACAGTGATTTAGATTCCTCATGTGATGAAGACTATGACCGAGAGGAGGAATCAAACATATGCTTCATGGCTGGAACATCACTAACAGATTATGAGAGTGATACAAAGTTTGAGAAAGAACCTATTGAGGTGAAGTACGACCTATTGCTGGATGTTTTTCAAGAGATACATGTTGAAGCAATGCGACTGCAATATTAGGCCAATCGACTAAACTCTGAGAGAAAGGATTATGAGTATAGAATTAATAATCTGGTTAATGATAATGATAAACTGCAAAAAGAGTTAGATGTTGCCTTATTATCTACTAAAACTGTAGTAACTAAGACTGTAACAGTTGAAAAGATTTGTGAAAAATGTCCTACTCATGTTGAACAAATAGATTACTTGGCTAGCACGCTAGCTAAGTTCACTCAGGGTAGAGATAATTTAAATGTTGTTTTAAAGTATCAGGTAGAGCAATATATAGACAAAGAATTGGATATAAAGCTCAATCTAATAGAACCAATACAAAGAAGTTTACTGAATTGAGTAAACTTATTAAGCGTGCTTGCTTTTATTGCAATAACATTGGTCATACAGTTAGAAATTGTTTTTACAGAAAGGTTGGTGTTCCTAAAGGCTTATACAGATGGATTCCTAAGGAGGATCTAGCTGCAATTTGAGTTGTTTTGTAGGTTAGCAACAGTTGTTGTGACATGCAGTGAGAACTCAAGGATGAACTAACATGATTACATCAAGTTTCTTGAGTATCTACAACTGGTAACAAATATCATTTTACTGCATCATGCAAAAAACTCGTGACTTTGCACAGATTTCCAAAAACAGTGCTGTGAGTATGTTTTCAAAGAAAGATTTTCAAAACTGCATTGAAGTGACATAGTCGACTGTATGCGCAAGCTACTCGACTTGGTTAGTTATGTTTTCAATTTCTGTTGATGCTTGTGAACTATAACGACTATATTTTGATTCTTTGACCAAGCATTAATTACTAGTCAACTGAATTAAATGTCAATTAATTTGGTTGGTCTGGCTGCTACTAACTATTTTAACTGTCTGACTAAAGTCGATTGTATTAGTAGCGTAGTCGACTATGGGAGAGTCTGTTTAACAGAAAACTATATATATATATATATATATATATATATATATATATATATATATATATATATATATATATATATATATATATATATATATATATATATATATATATATATATATATATATATATATATATGCAATTTTGTATTCTACAAAGACTTTGGTTATTCCAACATTTTCATTCTATTGTTTCAGGTCTTGATCTTTATGATAAGCTCCAAGAACTCATCAAGAAAATCGTGGAGATCTCTCTTTGGTAGTTGCTTGAAGAGCAAGGTTATCGTGCTGAAAGAAAGACTTGATCATACTGCACATTGAGGTGTCTGGAAACGTGATCATCTACTTCTCTCAATCTTGTGAAGATTGTGGCTGCCCTGTTGTGATTACAAGAAGAGGACGTGCTGCGTTCTGGGAACTTTGAGGATTGTTCAAAGTTGACAAAGACTACAACAGAGGGGATATCTTGTTGCTGTTCATTAGGTGTTGTATGCCTATATTTTGGTGAGAAGGTTAGAGATGTGTTTTATATTTTGACGTGGAGGTCTCTATTGAAATCTTGTTGTAAAAACCTTGACCATTATAGTGCATTTGCTTCTGGGTACAGGAAGGACACTAGATGTAGGCAGTTTGGCCGAACCAGTATAAAATCTACGTTTGAATCTTCTATCCCTAAACTCTTTACTTTAAAGTCGACTCTATTTTCAGTATAGGCAACTATTTTCTGATGCACTGATTTATCTTTTTCATACGAGATTCAAGAAACTTTTGAAAGTTTTATACTTTGCGAAAAAGATTTTGAAAAGACTATGCTTTTTTATTTTCACCAATTCACCCCCCCTCTTTGTGTTGAAACTAAGCCATTCTTTTTTCAACAATTCTGATAGTGGGAAAAACAGCGTTGACAAAAAGATTGTAGAGAATTCCGAAATAGAATAGGGATGTTATGTTTACAATCTAGAGTCATGTGTTCTGTTTTACTTGTTTTTGTTTGTTTGTTTGTTTGAATGTTTTTAGTTGTTTTATGTTGTAGTAGGCTTTATAAGCTACTATCCATAGTTAATCTGATTGTATATCTTTTGAGTATTAATGAAATCAAATTTTTAGCTTTAATTTGATCAGTATTGACTTTATAATTGAATTTGTTCATATATGATGGAAGTCGATTCTGTGTTGGATGAAATTGATTATGCTATTGTTTACTGTTACATTAATATTTCTTCATATTCAATTCTTACCTGTATAAATTCTTACATTGCAATGATTTTAAAATGCTTGATCTAGAAAAATCATGAAAGGTTTTGCAAGAACATTGCTTTTGGATAAATAACTGGAGATACAATTCAAATGAAAAGGGATGAAATCAATTGCAACTGCAGATCAATCGAGTACTGTTTAAAAGGGGTTATAAATTCCATAAATTGGAATTTGGTTATTTTGATTATTAATCATATACTGTTTTTATTCAATATATCTCTATTCTTTGATTGATTGAAATTAATTGCGAGATTATATTGAGATTATTGATTGATATTATATCCATGCTTCATTGATGTGTTTGCAAAATTTCTGATATGATACAATACTGTCACATGCTTATACATGCTTTGGAAATGTTCTGTGAAAGCTGTATTGTGCATTTGTGTTTTAAATGTGAGACATGCATAATGGCAAGGGGGGCATTGCATGATATTTTAGATATTTCACATGTCTAAACTTAAGGGGGAGATTATATCTTTAGCATGTGATTATTTGTGACAGGGGGAGCATCATTGTTTGATTAAAATGATTTATTGATACATCTCTTAATAATTGTTTGTCTGCATATCATTTTCATAAAGCATACTGATGGGCTGTCGCAACCCACACAAATTTGATGTGCATATGAGAAATGCAGTATAGCTAGGAAATGACTCCTAGGTCGTCTCTCAAGGAACAATTTTGCGGTTCGAGAATTAAGTCAGACACAAAGTGGGGGGGGGGGTGTGAAAAGTTTGTGGTGAATGCGATAAACAAAATCACAGATGCAAACAGAAATGTAAAAACGGTTTCAAAGACAGAATGAAAACGGTTGGTCATTAACTCAATTACTATGCTTCCAATCACAGGTCAACGACAATTACATACTACTTTAATCCAAATCCGACATGAATCACCCAACTAAGCGAAGGGTAATTCGGTCTTCAAAATTACAGACTAAGCGAATGCAATGGACAAATTTAATCAGTCATGCACCATACAGTCTAATCAACTAAGCGAAGATTAAACACCGGTTAGGCAACTAAGCGTATACCTAATCGCAGGCAGACAACAGATTAAATATTGAGCACAATCAAAGCAGCAGTATGACAATTTAAGTTCAAGAGTCTCACAGAAGCGATGCAATATCGCTAATGACCAACACGACTTACCTAAGCTATCATCACAAATAAATTAACACAACCGAACAAACCAGACAACATAATGAACGGAAAAAGTAAATCAAACGGTGCAAAAGATAAATATCCAAATGCAATTAAAACTATTAAAAATGCAACGCTTAAGCTAAAACATTTAAATGTAAAATGCAGCAGACAAATAAGCAAATGCATCAATTAGAAATTAAGTTCCTAAATTAAATAAAAAAAAGAAAACATGCTTGGAAGTCTTCTCCCGTGGACATGGCATCCGTGAATTGCTTTAAAAGAACTTGAATGAACGCCTACTATATCATGAAGCATCGTAACCCTTTTTGCATTTCTCTAAAAATTGCCAAATGATTCCCCATCATGTGCCTAAAGAAAAGAAAAATTGTTTTGCTATTTTTTTTTAAAGAAAAGTAACCCCAACTGAAATCACCATCCACCTTTCCTCTCCAAATTCAATGCAATGTAATAACCTTCAACAATTAAATCTGCGCCCCTTTTCTAAAAGTAAATGAAAATATGAATCATCACTGTCACTTCCTTAAATAAAAATGAACGCGTACTTCAACGAAAAATCACCGTTTGCTTTTGTTTTTATCCCAGCATGCACACTTCTCCTATATTGAATCAACACTCCTTTTTCCATTTTTTTTCTAAACGAAAATCAATATAATAAAAAAAACAGCTACTGGAATCAACTTTTAATTAAAAGATCTCAACCAAATTGAAGCAATATATTAAATGTAATGAACGAAATCACTCAGCATTTTCTTCAAAACCTTAACGTTGTGTGCTCTTTTGCTAACATTGAAATCAACAAAACCTGAGAGAGTGGCAACAGGTAGTTGGCTAAGGTCGTGTCCTCTCCATTCTCATTCATCCAAAATCAAGAAAAATCAACATGGTTTCAAAGAAAAACGTTGCAGCAGCCAATGTTCCAGCCGAGAGAGAGTGTGTCTCTAGTGTGACGGCTGCAACCCTTTTCCCTAGGGCCAAGTGTCCTCAAATGATGGTGGGGTCCACCCTAAAAAACCTAGGGAGGTGCCAAGTGTCCCACAAAATTGGGCCCAACATCTAATTCCAAAAATTGGCCCACAATGTAAAAGTTTGTCCAAAAAGTTTAAGCAATTAAATTACAATATAACTAAAATTTAAAATGTCTAATTGGAGAGTCTTGAATTTATTGGTGTCCTTCCCAATGCTCCAAAATATATCTCCAAAATTTTCCTTGCAATTAAAAATGCAAATAATTAGCTCAAAATATTCAAATTAATTAAAATTAGAATTTCCGGTCAAATTAAGCACAATTAGCAAATACGGGAAAATACTGGACATTTAAGCACAATTCCCTGATTAAATTCGATACAATAAACTAAGTGAAGTCAAGAAAATATCGACTCATCACATACCTTTTTTGCTAATACACAGAGTGAGAATGCTCTGATATACATTGGGGGAGATTGTTTTAAATTGATATGAAATGATATGTTCTTGCTCTGAATAAAAAACGAGAATATTTCAACATTTGCTCTGATACATATTGAAATAAGATTGTTTAATAAATTTTCTCTGATACAAAGTGATATAAGAATTTTTTTATTGAAAATATGAAATGATTTGCACAAACATGGTTGATATTAATCATGGTTGTGCATCATAAAAAAAAGGGGAGATTGTTGAGATTGTTGATAAGGGGAGCACTGGTTTAGCCAAACCTTACAACCTCAAAACTTTTGGTTTTTGATTATGAAAACACATTATTAATAACAACATGTGTTGTTGTGTGTTTATATGCGGTACATGTTCATTACTTTCATGTTTATGATTACGTGACAACATGTTTGTGTTGTTTTAGTCATTGTTGCAAATCACTGTGTTTTACATGAGATCTTATCTGTGATTTCATAACAAATGTTTTGAAAACGGAAAACCACATGCACTTTAGTTGAACGTTAATTGTGTGGCAAAACAGAAGTTTTAAGTCGACTTCATTGTGAAGCAAGTCGATTAAAACTAGTGGGTTTGCACAAACTTTTTCACAGTGTACTGTGAGTATTTTTGGAAAGAAAGTTTTTGAAAACCGCATTGAAGTGTTACGAAGTCGACTGTATGCGCAAACTAGTCGACTTAGTTAGTTATGTTTTGAAATTTTATTAATGCTTGTGATGTCTAATGACTATATTTTATATCTTTGACCAAACATTGATTGTTAGTCAACTATATTAAATACGAAATCAATTAAGTTGGTTTGACTACTACTAATTGTAATAACTGTATGAGTATAATTAACTCAATTAGTAGCATAGTCGGCTTAGGAGCGTCTGTTTTGTGAAAAACTATATATAGATGCGAATTTGATTTCTGCATAGACTTTTGGTGATTCTAACGAGTTAATTGATTCTTTTTAGATTTGTGATCTCTTGTAGAAAGTGAGAAAGCTCCAAGAAATCATCAAGAAGACTTATGTGTTCATTCTTTGGTGGTTGCTTGACGAGCAAGAATTTGTGAGCAAATTGACTGTGATCAACCTGCACATTGAGGTGTCTGATACGTGATCAACTTTTTCTCTCAATCTTTTGAAGATTGTGGCTGCCCTGTTGTGACTACAGGAAGAGAACGTGCGGTGTTCTGGACTTTGAGGATTGTTCAAAGTGATTAAGGACTGCAGGAGAGGGGACATCTTGTTGTTGTTCTTTGTTTTGTATATGCCTATATTTTGGTTAGAGGGTTAGAGATGTGTTTTTATATTTTGACGTGGAGGTCGCTATAGAAACCTTGTTGTAAAAACCCTGATCATTATAGTGCATTTGCTTCCTGGGATTGGAAGGACATTGGATGTAGGCATTTGCTTCCTCTGATTTTTGTGTTTCACCAATTCACCCCCCCTCCTCTTGGTGTTGAAATTAAACCATTCTATTTTCAAAAACTTTGAAGAATTTTAATATTGTTAACAATTGAGTATACTTAGTGCATTTTGCATACTGATGTTTTTTTGCGTCACTGCACAAATTGTCATACACATGAGCACGTTGGAAGCAATCATGTCCAACATCATGAATCAATTCCTTTAGCCGATCACCCATCTCCAAATGATTTTTTCTGGTCCTACTTGAGATATATGTACAATTGTAATGTCTATTAATTCACCATGCCATGTCTACTTTATGTAGTTATTTAGGAAACCATCACAAAGAACAAGCTCCTAAATAATTTCATATAGTAGTTTTTACTCATTCAAACAATTACTACACAAGTAATATAATCTTCCATTATTATCCAGAAAATTCATCTTTGCGAATTCGAGAAATGTTTATACTTCAGTCTCATATTCATTTGTTGTGCATATAACACTAGTGCAGAATCGGCTTACAATGTCACCCATTAGACATCAGTTAGAGGGGGAAGCGACGTAAATTATTGACCGGTGGCAATTGCACAAATAAGTGAACCCTATAGACGTCTGTTAGGCCGGGGGCCGACGTCTATAATACTATAAACGTCAGTGCACCAAGAAATTGACGTTTATATGTCTGCTAGGTAAGTGAAAAGTCATTTCTTTCCGTCATATAGACGTCGGTGCCCCTCCTACTCGATGTCTATAGTCTGACAGGTAGGTGAAAATTTAATTTTTTCCGCCATCTAGACGTCTGATCCCGCCACTTGACGTCTATATACAATATATAGACGTCGATGCACCGCCTAACTGATGTTTATAGTCTGACAAGTAGGTGAAAATTTAATTTTTTCTGCCATCTAGACGTCTGAACCCCGCCACTTGACGTCTATAGGCGATTATAAACGTCAGGGCCCCTCACACCCGACGTCTATAGTCTAACCATGTATGTGAAAAGTCATTCGTTTCCGCCCACTCGACGTCTCGTCCCGCCAAGCCGACGTCTATATATAACAAATATATTAATTTTTAAATTGAATGGACGTCACATTAGTGAGGCGCCCGACGTATATGCGATTATAAACGTCGACTTTGTGGGAAACCAACGTCTAATTTCTTGTTAAATGGTGTGAAGCAACAGTTTGCGAACCAGTAGTTTGATCGTCTTTCTTCGCCTTTTCTCTCCGCTGCACTGCATTTCCAGGTGCGTTTGATGTCTCGTGAACCACTTAAAGTATTTTTTACTCCGTTTAAAGTAATCTTTGATGTATTATCTTTCATTTGAACCGATTAAAATGAGTTTTCGTTGTGTTTTGGTGCGGTTTTTCTTGTGTCTTTGGGTAATGTAGTGCACCTTCTCCCTTTGCTAGTTTCCTCCTAAGAAAAACTTACGTTTTTTTTATCTCTTATGGCATTCCAACCTGAAGTCGAACTCTGGTCCTTGCATAGTGCTATTCCCACTACCAATGAAAAAGAAAACGGTGTCACCGTATTGTTTTTCATTGGCGGTCTGAGTGGACCTAGGCAATGACCCAGGTTCGTCTTTGGGTTGAAATGCCATAGGAGATGCAAAAGACGTAATTTTTTCTTACGAGGAAACTAGCAAAGGAAGGAGGGTCTACTACGCTACCCACAGACATGAGAAAAACTGCATCAAAACACAATAAACACTTCATAGACGTCGGTTAATGTACTGATCGATGTCTATAGTGCCTATAGACGTCGATTAATGCAATGTCTGAAGGTTTTATAGACGTCTTATGTGTTAGTTAACCAACGTCTATAGTGCCCTTAGACGTCGATTAATGCATTGTATGATGTCTTTATAGACGTCACACGTTTCATTGAACAAACGTCTATTGCGACGTCGCACCTGTAGAAGTTTGACGTCCCATAAACGTCACCCGTAAAAACGTCAGTTTAGGAGGTGACGTAAAAAGCCCAAAATAACTGATGTCTAAAGCTCTTTATGCACTAATGTAAAATTAATCTAACTTTAATCCATTGTTTTGCATATAAATAAATCTAAAGATAGAAGAGGTGAAAGTGAGGGTTATAAGAATTTAAAATAGTAATATCTCATTGCTAAAAAACATTAATTAAGACTCATAGCAATATCCATCGGAGACTATAAGAATAGTGATTAAAGTTGGGGGCACATATAATTGAACAAATTTTACTAATTATGAATTAGGATAATTGTGAATTGGAAATTTTCCAAATCACAAATAAAAGTGTATTGTGAACAATAAAATTCAGTATTATATAACACTTTACTAGCCCAAAAATAATTACAATAACGCTCTACTACTTTGAATAATCACAATAATAAGTAACAACAATTCACTTTATCCATAACAATTCACACCTTTTTTCCATAACTTGAAATTTTTTACCTTACCGTTACATTTTCTTACATCTTCAAATTATCAATAACAAATACAACATAGTTTAATCAGTATAATCTAGTCTTCTTGAATAAAAAAATGAGGGTTAAATAAAGCAAGAACAATGATGACAACAAAAAAAAAATGAAAAGCTTGTACACCCAAATGAAGAAAGCCTAAAATGAGAACTTAGCTAATTAGAGAGCTAAGATTGAGCACTGAACAGTGATGAAGGGAGAACAAAGAGCTATAACAACGACGATTCGAGCAACTGTAATAGTGATAACTCTAGGAAATGCAATGACCACCATTGCAACGAAGGCAGAAGAAAAAAAATGAGGAATGTTGAGAGGAGACGTTATGGTGTGAGGAGTGTTGGGAGGAGAGACCACGAGTGCAGGTTGGAGGAAACTACATAGAGAAGCTTGAGAATGCTATGGGAATATGAAAATTAATCATATTATACAGCTTATAGTGAATAACTAATATAATATCTGCACTTTGAATTTAAATACTTAAATATTCAACTTTCTATAATGATTTTAGATCTAACCGATATAAAATGTCTTTAAAATTTATCACAAAAACTGTTGTCCCGCCACTTTCTATATCAGTTTAGGTCTAACTAATATAAAAAGTCTCGTCATATTTGCAAAATTGTGACTGTCACTTATTATAACGGGTAGATTAAAACCAATATGAGAAGTCGTTATAAAAAATGGTTTTTGCACTAGTATGAATTGTGAATATGCTTTGTATGATATTTTTCTTATCTACTTTGATGAATGTATAACTGAAAGTCACAATTGGCTTGTGTAATTGTGAAATACGTTTGTTACAAGGATCCTTTGTGGAGAAAAAAACAATTATGTAATGAATAGAGTAGTAGCTTGAATTTTTGTTGTAGATTATTTCAATCATTTTGATGTAAGAGTTGTTAATTAAAATAACAAATTTATTTTTAACCCATAAAACTTTGTATAAATCTATTTCTTGTTCTCATTGAAAAAAAATCATCTCATTGAAAAAATAAATCATTTTGGTATATGTTTATCTAAAAAATATGACATAACAAATAATTTATATCATCTACTTCCAAAGATTGAAGTGGGTATTTTATTTAACATTAGCCCCAAGTGCTTCATTTTTGTACGGAATTTTCGACTAGGTTTGTTTGAAGTGAAAGATCTCAGAATACACAAGAATCGTAACCTCCATCCCTTTCCTATTTTCTCCATTTCTGTTTTTTTTTTCTCTTCTTCCTTCTTTATATGTAACTTCTTCCCCTCTATATGATATAAAACTCTTTACATAATATACAAAAGTTCCTTATTTGTTTCTTCCTCTATTTTCCTTCTTCTTTTAATGAACAAGCTTGTTATTCCCTCTTCTTTCATCATGCATAGATAAATGTCTATTTGTAGGTCTGCATATGGATGTAATGTAGTGTCCACTACCAACGTAGTTTCTCTATGATATTATCTGAGCTCTTCTTTTGAAGAGTTGTGTTTATCTTATCTCTCTTTTTCTCCTTTCTTTTGCTTTCTTTTGATTCTTTCATATTTTCTTTCATTATGACTGACAAGAATAACAACTCTTCAAGTTTCTTATATCTTCATCCCAATGAGAGTTTTGCCATTTCTCTTGTATCTCCCTCATCTTGAATCAAATAATTACCACACATGGAGAAAATCTATGTCCACTGCTTTGAGTGCTAAGAACAAAGTCCAATTTGTTGATGGAACTGTTGTCGAGCCACTCAAAGAAGATGTTTCTTGTTGTGCCTAGAAGAGGTGTAACAACATGGTAGCATCCTGGTTGGTCCACTATGTCTCATCAGACATAAGGCCCAATATTCTTTGGATGGAAAGTTCCCAAGCCATTTAGGATGATATGAACTCCAAATTCTTCCAAGGTGATTTGTTACACATATCAGAATTACAAAATGAAGCTGCTTCCCTGAAATAAGGAAATCACACAGTTAACAAGTTCTTCTCCAGGCTTCGTGTTATATGGGATGATATAGAGAATTTCATGTGAAGTGAAATGTTCCTACAAAATTCCTTCAACCATTTTCCAAAGAAAACGTGACGATCGTGCTCTACAACTTCTTCGGAGTCTGAATGAACAGTACGATAATATCTAATCCCATGTTCTTCTAATAAATCCTATACCCCTTATTTCAAAGATTTATTTTCCTATGTCATGTAGCAAGAAAGACAATTCATGAACAATAATTTCCTTAATAGCTTAGAAATTAAAAATGTTGTTGCCATAAATACTATCACTTGTTCCTATTATGGTAAAACTGGCGACACTATTTCTGTTTGCTTCAAGAAATTGGATTTTCCTGCCAATAAAGCTTCAATGAATATGAAGTCATGTCCCCATTGTGGCAAGAATGGGCATATTATTGATTTATGTTATAGAAAGCACAAATTCCCTCCTAGTCACAAGTTTCACAATGGCTAAGGTCTCCTATCCAAAGGCCGAGAATATAGTAATGATAACCAATGATGGATTTCTTATGTTGAGGTGCGCCTTACAAAGCAACAATACCAGACTCTCATGGCTCTCATTAATACCACCAGTGACACAAGAGATTCATCAAATCCAGAAATCAATTTTATAGTCTCTAATTCTCTTGATACGGGTAAAAGCATTTTAAGTTTTAACTTAAATGCAAGTGAAGGTATTGTGTCTTGGATCCTAGACTCTAGTGCCATTAACCATGTTGTTTCCTTTCTTAACCATTTACATTCTTATGAAAAAAATTAGCCATGTAATTATCAATTTACCTTATGGCATAACCAAAAAGCCACCCATAAAAGAATTGTTCAAATTTATGATAAACGTTATTTAAGAGATGTTCTCTACATTATAGATTTCTGTTACAATTTCCTTTCCATATCTAAATTAGTTGTGCATAATAGTGTTTGTGTGACCTTCACTAATTCAACCTATTTTCTCCAAGACTCCATAACACACAACAAGATTGATTGATCTGACATACATGCTGGCTTATACGTTTTTCATGGTCTTAACAACACACCTTCCTCTCCATCGATTATGTCAATAGACAACACATACACAAAGATGACAATAACAGTCTATGGCACAATTGTTTAGGTCTAATATCTAATAGGGGATTCCATATTCTGAAAAAAATAAATATCCTTGCATTGAATATAGAATAGACACTTGTAATGCTTGCCATATTACTAATCAGAAAAGACTGCCTTTTTCTTCTATTAACTATTTTGCCTTAAATGTTTTTGATATTATACACATTGACATTTGAGGATCATGTTCCACTACTTCTTTGCATTCTCATATATTCTTTTTACCATTGTTGATGATTATACTAGGTATACTTGAGTACATTTAATGAAGAATTAGTCTAAAATCCACAAACACATTCTTCATTTTATTTCTCATATTGAAAACCAATTCAATACCAACATCAAGATCATTAGATCTAATAATGGCATTGAATTCATTATGCATGACTATTTTAAATCTGAAGGAATCATCCATCAAACCTGCGACAATGAAACACCCCATCATAATGGCATTGTTGAAAGGAAACATCAACATTTTTTGATTGTTACTATGGCCTTGCTTTTTTCATTCCAAAGTATCTAATCAATTATGGACACATGGTCTCAATTATGCTACACTTCTTATCAATATTATACCTACTAATTTTCTTAATAACAATTCTCCATATGAAAAACTATATCACAAAGATTTGAATATCAATAGGCTTAAAGTTTTTAGCTGCCTCTGTTATGTCAACACTCTTCAGGTTAACCACGTGAAACTAGACTATCGTGCTACATCCAACATTTTCCTTGGTTTTCATCCTACTACCAAAGGTTATATAACTTTTGGTCTTGATAATCATGACAAGAAATATTTAGAAACATTTTTGTGAAAATGAATTTCCTAACATAACATCTACTCTTATTCAACATTCACATCTATCTTTACCCTTACATCATAATTGAATCTTTTATGACACTTATTGATCTTATGAAAATATTGATGATCATCCATCTACTACCAATAATGAAGAAAATATAAAGTGCAACCTTGCCTCCCCTAGATGATCCACTAAAACTAGAAAACCTCCTGCATATGTAAAAGATTTCCAAATAGCTTTCTATAGCTCCATTACAACTAAGTATCCCATTGATAATGTGCTAACTTTTGACAAACTATCTCCTACATATAGAGTTTTTGCTTCTTCTGTAGACAGTACAATTGATCCAAAAGATTACAAGGTTGTCATCTAGCATGCACATTGGTGATATGCTATGCAGGAAAAAATTGTAGCTCTTGAACAAAATCAGACATGGAGAATCATTGGTCTCCCATCCAACAAGAAAGTTATAGACTGTAAATGGGTCTACAAAACCAAGCATAAAGTTGTTGGTAAAGTTGACAGATTTAAGGCTCGCTTAGTTGCTAAAGGTTATACACAATTAGAAGGCATTTATTGCATTGACATTTTCTCACTAGTCATTAAATTAATCAGTGTTCGCCTAATCTTGTCTTTGGCTGTTGTAAAAAATTGGCACCTAAGGCAATTAGATGTTAATAATGCCTTCTTACATGGTGCCTTACGTGAGGAAGTATACATGCAACTACTGTTAACACTCCAGCAAGTGTATCGAATCGTATCAAGTAATAATAAAACGGTAAGTCTGAGTATCGTTTCCCAAAGGACTCTTAGGCCTAAACGTTGGTGTGAATTCTTGATTTCTTAAGACTTGATAAAACGAGAATTAGGGTTTTAAATGCAAAACAGAAAATAAACATGCATGCAAAGATTGATCAATTAACAGTTGGAACTATATGAATGAATGATGTTGTTGGGGTTTATGATTTCATCCTAATCCACTCTCATATAATTACAAATTCTTCTTAATTCTACTTCTTTATCAATGTCAGTGTCACTTTCTAAATTCCCCTAATTCCAATATCTTGGAGGATAGAGTCTACTCCTAATTACTAGTTTACTATGTCTAGTCTCCCTAGAAATTATTCATGCATTACATAATTCGCATAGAAGCTTAAGGCAGTTGGTCCTCCTATCCCTATGTCTACGTAATATTGCTACCAAAAGAATTCCCTCATGTCTAGATCTAACTATACGTGTCCATATAGATAGAATAAATGACTATGCTATTGAATAATGTCTTAAACAATGCATGCAAATATAATGGAGGAAAAACTCTAATAATTGATAAAAGAAAGCATATGAATTAAACAAGAATTTCAATACTTAAGAGTTTCAATAGGATTACATTGTTTCCCCCAACAACAAAGGGGTTTCGTTCACCATAATCATGGTGAAACTAGATGAAAAGAATGAAAAGTATGAAAAGATAACCCTAGAATTGAGAGATTGGAGCTTCCGCATCCAAAATTCGCCTCCAAGGAGTGAAAAGAGTGTTTCCTCCTTTCTGTCAAAAGATACCCCCTCTGGTTTGTCTGGGGTCTATTTATAAACTTATAAATATAACATAAGCAAGTTTTAAGTCGACTTCATTATGAAGCAAGTCGATTTAAACTCGTAACTATGCATAGATTTTCAAAAGCAGTGTTGTGAGTGATTTTGCATTGAAAAGTTTTTCAAACTGAGCTGATGAGTCTAAGTCAACTACATGTGTAGTGAATCCAACTTAGTTAGTTGTGTGTTTGAAATTATGTTAATGTGTGTACAGTAACGATTATATTTTCAAAAGTTAGTTAAAGCTTTTATGACAATCAACTGTATTAATTGCAAAATCAATTTGGTTGGTGCTGACTGCTACTATTTGACTTAAATGTTATAACTGTCTAAGGACAATCGACTTTATTAGTAGCTCAGTCGACTATAGAAGGGTCTGATTTATAGAAAATTATAAATAGACGTGCCTCAGTTGATCACAAAGACTTTGGATGTTCTATCACTTTCATTTGTGAAGTACAGATTGTGATCTCTGAGAATTTGCTCCAAGAACTCATCAAGAAGACCGTGGTGATCTATTTAGAAGAGGTTCTTTGAAGGAGACTGGATTGCGTTTACTGTTTGATCAGAAATCTGCACAGTTGGTGTATTCTTGTTCATTTAGATTGCCTTCAATCTACTGGAGATTGGTTGTTCCTGTTGTGAGTACAAGGGGTTGACTCGTGGAGTCTGGACACTTTGAGGAATGTTCAAAATGGGTTTAAAAATTGCAGAAGAGGAGATATCTTGCTGCAGATCTTTGTTGTGTGTACTGCCTATATTTTAGATAGAGGGTTAGAGAGGTGTTTTATATTGTTGACGTGAAGGTCTCTATAAAAGCCTTGTTGTAAAAACCTTGACCATTATAGTGCATTTGCTTCCTGATTGTGGAAGGACACTGGATGTAGACATTGATGTCAAACCAGTATAAAAACTTGCGTTTGATTTCTCTATCCTTACACTTTTACATTCAGTTGACTTACCTGCTTTCGTAGTCTACTTTGTATTTTCCACTGCACTTACATATTTCATTCTCTGTGATACGAGAAACTGTGTAAAGGATAACACTTTGCTAAAAAAATTTTAAAAAGACTTTGATTTTAAAATCTCACCAATTCATCCCCTCTTGGTGTTGAAACGAAAACAACATGTTTTTCAACATAAATCAGTTAAAAAAAAACTACACTGAAGTAAAAAAATAATTTAGAGTAACTGAACAAAACTATCTTTTAATTTAGAATAACTAAACTGAACTAAAAATTGTCTTTGAAATCACCATAAATCAACAATATGAGAAAACCACCCGCTACTGTCAATAACAAGGTCCATTGGATGTGGCTCTGGCTCTCCTCTTAAAAATTCCCAAACATATAATTCACCTAGTTATATATTTCATTATAAAATTATAAAGTAAAGAAAAATTGTACATTATATTAGAAGCATATTCAATGTGATTTTACCCGAGCTCTTAGGTTCAAGTTCAATGATCATTTGTTAACATCCCATTCATCAGCTCTGAAATGAATATCACTAATATAAAAATCTAGTAGTCACACACTCTTGAGCAGGAAAAAAAAGTTACCAAATTTCCGAAATCAGAAAACTAATTTCTCCATAAAGAACATTAACAAAGCTAATGAAAGACACAAAATAATTATGCAGGTCAGGACTATAGGTTTCAGTAGATCCAAGTCTTCCCTTTTTTGACTTAATTATCTTCTTTCCATCTACAAAGGTAAAGATTCAAATCAACAAATCAAATATAAATCAGTATATATCACATTCAAATGAACAAATAATGTTATGCTTCAGCATTTTTAATAGTTGTACTTGAAACTTTCAACAAATTATTAAGAATTTAATAGTTCAAATAATATTAGTGCACATCAAGAGTAGAACTTAGTATTGTGCCTAAAGGTCAAAGGAATTCCCACCCTCATTATGTTCACCACAATTAATTATTTTAACAATTACGCTTGGAAGTCCTTCTTCATCACCCACATTAAAAAACATGTACTTTCTCTCAAGTACATTATTTCTCTTCTGACTAGAGAAGATTTTCTCCCTCACCATAACTTTGTGGGTTTCCTTCAAAGAATCACACGGCCCATCATCAGCCCTAACCAAGTCATCACTGAAAGAATATAAACTGGATAAAAATGGAAGCTTCATAGTATTTGAAACCAGCTCCTCCATAGTTGATGCATCTGTACTTTGTTCCTTTCTTGACAACACTTCAGCATCAATCCGAACATATTCTTTGTAGAACCCTTGACTTCCATTGAGGATTTACAACCCTCTAGAGATTTCATTTTCCTACCATTCCCCCGTGACAATTTTCTATCTACTTTCACATTATTAGATTCATTTAGAGACATGTCAAAACTTTCTGCATCATCCAGATGAGCAAGACCAGGAATGCTATATCTGGCACGCATTTCCTTTATAGTTATATCAATGATACTTTCAAAAAGTGGTGACAATAGCTGAGGGAGGTCGGTCATAATATGTTCCAAGACACTGTAAAATATTCAATTAAACTCATCAAGATCAATAATGAATATAACAATGGATATTGAAAATGCCAAAAGATAATTCACCTGAAGGATAATGATTGGAGATTCAAAAGGAGCTTCATGAGGATAACAAGAAATCCCCTCACTTTCTGAGGGACTGTCATCCAGTGATGATGATGGTGACACATCCAGACCAATTTCACCGTATATTGCAACATTTTTCCATGTTGATAAATTATCTGGACCCATTTTGATTCGAACCATGAACCTCTCATTTCTCTGATGATAACTGAATCTTTCTTCTCAAGTCAATGTCGGGTATGCCCATTGAATGTTTTTGTTAGTATTTAAAGGTTGTGAAAGGAATAGTTGATAAGGTAGAGAAAATGTGGAGATAGTAGGATGTAGAAGTAGTAGTTGGAAGAAGTGTTGTAGTTGTCTTAGTTGTTGTAGATGTTGGCTTCTTGTCTACATACATGAAATGGTAGAGTTCATGGGTATTTATAGACCCATAGAATATTCTAGAACATGCTAGCCACAACTTATGTGGAATGTTCTAGATTTTTACCTATGTAGAATATTCTTGATTTTTCTTCCTATCTTAGGCTTTTCTACAACATTCTAGAACTTGTATTACATTTGAATTCTACTTTCTAAGGTGTTTCTACATTCTTCTAGAATTTGCATTACAATTTAATACTCCTCCTTAATGCAAATTCGGTAACTCCCATCATAGTGCGTAGTAGTTCAAATCTTGGTCGCGGTAATGCCTTCGTAAAGATATCTGCAATTTGGTCTTCTGTTGGACAGTACTCGAGTCTAATCTGTTTAGTTGTCTCTTCATCTCGAATGAAGTGATATTTAATGGCTATATGTTTTGTTCTTTGATGATGGACTGGATTTTTTGCTATTGCAATTGCCGATTTGTTGTCGCAATAGATAATAGTCGGCTCGTCTTGTGGTTCACCCATTTCTTCAAGTATTCTTCGTAGCCATATTGCTTGACTTGTTGTTTCAGCAGCTGCTACATACTCTGCTTCTGCTGTTGATTGTGCCACTGTTGCTTGCTTCTTTGATGCCCAAGATAAAATACCTGATCCTAGTGAGAAAGCATATCCTGACGTACTTTTCATGTCGTCCACTGATCCTGCCCAATCACTATCTGTGTAGCCAATCATCCTTGAATTAGTCATGGTTTTGTACCATATGCCAAACTCCTTCGTGCCTTGTAGATATCTTAAAATTCTTTTTCCTACTCCATAATGAATATGACTTGGCTTTTGCATGAATCTTGATAGAAGACTTGTAGCATACATAATGTCTGGTCGTGTGGCTGTGAGATACAAGAGACTTCCAATTAAACTCCTGTAGCGTGATGCATCTGCCTCTTGTGCTCCATCATCTTTTTGTAGCTTCTCGTTTACCACCAACGGAGTAGCGACAGGTTTACAACCATTCATCTTGAACTTCTCTAGTAGAGCTTCAATATATTTCTTTTGAGAGATAAATATGCCTTCTTTTTGTTGTTTCACCTCTATTCCGAGGAAATAGTTCATCAAGCCAAGGTCGGTCATTTCAAATGTCTTCATCATGTCTTCTTTGAATTCTTTCATCATCTCTATATTGTTTCCTGTATAGATAAGATCATCGACATATAAAGAGATAATGAGTTGGTACTGACCTTGTGTCTTAATATATAGTGTTGGCTCACTCTTGCTCCTCCTGAATCCTTGATCGATGAAGTATTTATCAATCTTGCTATACCATGCTCGAGGAGCTTGCTTTAGGCCGTATAATGCCTTTTTAAGTCTTAGTACTTTGCCTTCATTTCCTTTGTTGATGAAACCTTGTGGTTGTTCAACATAAATTTCTTCTTCGAGCACTCCATTTAGAAAGGCTGATTTGACATCTAGTTGATAGATGTTCCATCCTTTTTGTGCTGCAAGGGCTATTAAGACTCTAATTGTATCTAAGCGAGCAACTGGAGCAAATGTCTCATTTTAGTCTATTCCTGGTTGTTGTGAGTAGCCTTTAGCAACTAATCTTGCCTTGTGCTTTTGTATAGTTCCATCAGGATTAAGCTTTCTTTTATATATCCATTTCACTCCTATGACATCTTTTCCATGAGGGCAATCTACTAGTTCCCAAGTGTTATTCTTCTCAATCATTTTAATCTCTTCTTCCATAGCCTTGACCCATACTTCTTGCTTTGATGCTTCTTCATAACAGTTAGGCTCAATCATGGCTATATTGCAAGCTTCATATATGTCTACCAAAGATCTTACTCTTCTTGGACTAGATTCAGGTGAAGAGTCTTGTTGTTGTGGAGGTGGAGAAAGCATACCTGAATTTTCTGCCTCTTCTTGAGTTTCTTCTTGAGATTGTTGCACTGGAAGTAGAATGCTGCTTTTAACCACTTTTTCTTCCTCCCAATTCCAAGAAGCATTTTCATCAACTTCAACATCTCGACTAATGATGAGCTTTTTTGTTTGTAGGTTGTAGACTCGATAGCCTTTTGATTGTGTGCTATATCCCAAGAATATTCCTCGTATAGTCTTGTCTTCAAGCTTGTGCCTCCTTTGGTCAGGAACATGTATGTAGCAGATAGACCCAAATACTCGTAAGTGTTTTACTGATGGCTTTCTCCCACTCCAAGCTTCAATAGGAGTCTTGTCTTGGACTGCCTTAGTTGGACATCTATTTAGAATGTAAACTGCAGTGTAGACTGCTTCAGCCCAAAAAGTGTTAAGCATGTTTTTCTCTTTTAGCATTGATCTTGCCATCTCCATAACCGTGCGATTCTTTCTCTCTGACACGCCATTTTGTTGTGGAGTATATGCAACTGTAAGTTGTCGCTCTATGCCTTCATCTTCACAGAATTTGTCAAACTCGTGAGATGTGTACTCCTTGCCACGATCACTTCTGAGTACTTTTATTTGTTTCCCACTTTGCTTCTCAACAAGGGCCTTAAATTTCTTGAATACTCCGAAGACTTCTGACTTTTCCTTTAAGAAATAGACCCATGTCATTCTAGAGAAGTCATCAATGAAGAGGATGAAATACCTGTTGTTGTGATGTGAAGGCGTTCTCATTGGTCCACAAACATCAGTATGAATCAACTCCAATAAGTCTTTTGCTCTCCATGCTTTGTCAGTCGAGAATGGTAATCGGTGTTGTTTTCCGAGGAGACATCCTTCGCACGTTCATTATTCTCCTTCAAGAATGGAAGATCTCTCATCATGTTTTTCTGATATAGAAGCTTTAAGGCATGTGTGTTGAAGTGGCCAAATCTCCTATGCCAAAGCCATGAGTCATCAACTTCTACCTTCATGGCAATATTAGTTCCAGGTTTGAAGCTTATAGGAAAGCTTCTATTTCTCTTCTCCATTTTTACTTGGCCAATTTCTATCATTTTACTATCATAAATTTTGCATGTATCTTTCTCAAAATGAAGAGAATATCCATTCTCCATCATTTGGCCAATACTTAAAAGATTTTCTTTAAGATTAGGAACTAGTAAAACATCCTTGATGAATTTTGTACCTTTCTTTATTTCCACCATGACAGTTCCTTTGCCTCGAGACTCCACTGTTGTGCCATTTCCTAGCCGAACTTTGACATTGACAGATTTATCAATGTCTTTGAAGATGCTTTGATCTTTCGCCATGTGATTGCTGCATCCACTATCCAAGTACCAACTTCCTTCTCCACCAGGAGATTCTTGATTGGCGTAGAATAAGAGTTTCTCCTGATTATCTTCTTCTGCAAAGTTTGCTTGATGCTTATTTTTATTACGACAATACTTTTCTATGTGACCAAATTTCTTGCAATAGTGGCATTGAGGTTTTCCATGATGCCAACAATCCTTTTCCAAGTGACTTGTCTTTTTACAGATGCCACATGGAGGATATTTTCCTTGATGAGTCACAGAGAAGCTTCTAGAATTTTCTTTATTTCTAGAAATTTCTCCTTTACTTATATTTCCTTCACATTCTTTCTGAGACCGCAATTTTAGTTTTGATTGAAAGGCATTTTCAACCAAGTCTTCTTCATGCCTTTTCAACCTTTGTTCATAAGCTTCAAGAGAGCCCATTAGTTGTGTTACTGACAATGTAGCCAAATCTTTTGTTTGTTCAATCGCAGTTGCGATTGCATCATATTTTTGGGGAATTGAAATTAAAATTTTCTCAACGATCTTTTTGTCAAGAATATTTTCCCCATAGGCTCTCATCTGACTAACTATTTCTTTTATTCTAGAATAGTAGTCTTTGATGGTCTCAGATTCTTTCATTCTTAATAATTCAAACTCTCGTCTTAGAGAATGAAGTTTAACATTGCGTACCTCTTCACTTCCTTGAAACTCCTCTTGTATTGTGTTCCAAGCTTGTTTTGCACTTGTGGCACCAATTATCCTTGGAAAAATTGTGTCATCAACTGCTTGTTGAAGAACAAATAAAGCCCTTGAATCCTTCTGCTTGTTTTCCTTCAACTCCTTCTTTTGAGCTGCAGTAAGAGTGGAGGTGTCTTCTGGAATAGTGAATCCTTCTTCTATGATGTCCCATATATCTTGAGAGCGGAAGAATGTCTTCATTTTGACACTCCAAAAATCATAATTTTCTCCCGTGAAAATAGGTACTGGAAGTGATGATGTTTGATTGGTAGTAGCCATGAGTTGAGAAAATATTTTGGAGGTAGTACAAAATGGGGTTATAGTTTTGTTTAAGGTAGTTGAAAATTTTATCTACGCCCAGTAGATGACCGAATGTACCTCTGGTACCACTGTTAGTATTTAAAGGTTGTGAAAGGAATAGTTGATAAGGTAGAGAAAATGTGGAGATAGTAGGATGTAGAAGTAGTAGTTGGAAGAAGTGTTGTAGTTGTCTTAGTTGTTGTAGATGTTGGCTTCTTGTCTACATACATGAAATGGTAGAGTTCATGGGTATTTATAGACCCATAGAATATTCTAGAACATGCTAGCCACAACTTATGTGGAATGTTCTAGATTTTTACCTATGTAGAATATTCTTGATTTTTCTTCCTATCTTAGGCTTTTCTACAACATTCTAGAACTTGTATTACATTAGAACTTGTTCATTACAATTTAATAGTTTTCAATGGTCATCTCTTACACTGTTTAATGTTTACTAGCCTGCAAGAATTGAATGCTTCATGTAGAAACGAGAATAAACACTCATATTACTTCACTTCTTCCAACCCATTCTTACTATCTTATTAGTGTTTTCTTTAATCTTTGTTTCAATTAATTACACATCATCATTTACATAATTACATCTGGTTATGAACATTAGCAACATTACTACCGCATTTTGAATAAAATCTAAGGCCAGCAAATACAAACCAAAGCATACAATCACTTAATGATTCCCCAAAATCTACACAGGTTTCTCCTAAACTCTATCCAGCTTTAATCAAAACAAACTAATTATCCAATGTCACCCCTAAAAGCCTGTCTAAACGCGGAGTTAACATAAAATACAGAGTTAACCAATGTATCCAATGGACAAAAAGCAAAAAAAATTCATATAACACCCTTCTAAAGCAGCAATCTTTCATTAGTTTCCATCAAATTCCTCATAAAAAAGTCTAAGCTTTGAACAACATACAACACTAAAACATACATAATCTTGAACGAAACCTAAAATCAACAAAGGAAGACATAATCACAACACAACACATGTCTTTCTCAAAACCCTACAAAGTAAAGTAGCAGTATTGACTCCCTGGCAAGTCTACCAGATCGTTCCAAGTAATATAATTGGTAAAACTCAATATCGTTCTTTCCAAGAGACTCGAAGGCCTTATCGTATGTGCAAATTGAAATCGTAAGACTTGTAGAGAAAAAGCAATTCGTTTGAATGCAAGAAACAAAAAAGTAAACATGCAAATGTGGTTGATTCAATTGACGAGAAAAAGACTATGGTTAAATGAAGTTGTTGGGGTTTACAATTTCATCTTATCCACTCTCTCTTATCTACTCCTCTTATTTAATTTGCTTTGTTATCTAATTGTCATGCAAACTTTCTTAATCTACCCTTAACCCGATCCCTCAAAAAGAGCCTATTACTAATTACTGGCTTGCTATCCCTAGCCTCCCCTAGTAATTAATAATGCATTATAACAGAAACGAAAACAATTGATCGTCCTACCCCCTATCCCTAGGTGGTATTGCTTAATCAAGGAATTTTCCCCAGTTCATGACAGTACCATACGTTCCCGTATCAATAAAGACAAACAACGATTATCAAATGAGTTCAACGATAAAAACTTTAAGCGTAGAAGAGAAACCCAACAATTGATAATCAAAGCATACGACAAGCATATAAATAAATAAGAGTTTCAATAAAAGAGAGTTTCAAAAGATTACATTGTTCCCCAACAACAAAAAGGGTTTAGTTCACCATTGTCATGGTGAAACTAGATGAAAAATGATGGAAGAATGGAAAAACAAACCCTAATTTGGATAAAAAGGAGCCTAAGCATCCAAGAGATCTTTTCCAAGGAGTGAAAAGTAGGTCTGGTCGCCCTCTTCTGTCAAAAGAATGAGAGTGAAATCGCAATAGTGCTATTTATAGCTGAGGAGCGTCACAGAAAATAGGCCCAAGCCTAGCAGACAACCGACTGACGTCACACTTATGCCGCCCGGCGGTTTCCCCTAAATCGCGCCACCGCTCGGCGGCAGGGGTCCACCGCCCGACGGTTTGCCTCTAATCGCAAATCCGCCCGGCGCCCACGCCTGGGTGTCAGACAGTGCCTTCTCCTCGCATTTGGCCGCCCAGCGGCGAAATTTACCACTAGGCGGTTCCTAGACTCTTCTTTTCTTCATTTTTCTTCCTCTGTCTTGAGTCTAAGACCTTCACCTTCAACTTCATTCTTCACCTTCATCAAAAATGCTGCAAAACAATGTATAACAAGCATAATATCGCTAAAAACTGCTTTTGACTCTCAACTGACTCAAATAACGTGTTTTACTTGTTTCTAAGCTCATTGTAAGCCTTAGAGTGTGTATTTTGCTCTCAAATGAAGGATGAAAATAACTGTTTTTCAAGAGTTATCACAACCCCAAACTTAGAATTTTGCTTGTCCTCAAGCAAACAAAACAAAACTTGGCCTTCCATTTTTCATCAAATAATTCAACCTTCATGAACTTCATGACAAGAACTACTCAATTTCATATTTTTAGTGAAGTCAAATCAAAATGCATGCATGTTTTCAACTCAATCCAGTTCACATGATCAAATATTTCTCAACAGATGATACACTTATTGAATGACTAATCCACTTAGCAAAAATGTAATCATGCAATTTATCAATTTCTCACCTAGCAAGTGTTTCACTCAATCACTCAAGTGTTTAAGGTGACACTCCAACTCTCTATTATTCACAACTCACATGAAACAACATTGCCATTCATCTCAAACAATCAAAGTCTTCACATGCAAATGCCATCATAAGGACTTTTCTAAGGCTTGTATTGAGGTTGGGCTAATAAGAAAAATTGGTCTTTTCTGGAAAGCAAAATCCTTGAGTTAAGAGAGCTATAAAGATGTTCAAGATTTAAGCACAACTCTCTTCCTCACCAATCTCACTTATTCCCAGCTTCTCCCCTTTTCTTGTAATTTTACATTAGCTCATGTTCATGCTTTTCTTATTTTCTTTTCTTTTTGTCATGCATTTTTCTTTTTCCATATTGGAGCTCAATGCTTTTTCAATTTCCTTTCAATTTCTCCCACACAACCTCAAACTTGAACCTTGTCAACACATACATTTAAGCTCAACCTAACTCAAGGTAAAGAATTTAAAATTAAGGGTTTACATCCTGTTTCAAGCTAAGGTTCAAAAAGGGTATAATATTTCAAGCACTTTGGGTGAAAATTTTGGCTAGGGAAGGGTTTTCAAAAATGGCCTTGATCATACGACATTCACATGCAATTCAATCAATCATCAAGATTAAGGCAATATCATTCATGTTTTCCAGTGAACAATACATACAACAATAAAAGCTCTGGAGCTCAATACCTCACACAACATGCTTTCTCACACATCATTCATTCATACACCCTGCTTAACATCATAGTCACAATCATAATTTCTCACACATTTGTTCACATTGCTAGTGAACTTGAATATCAACATGCACCACAACTCAATTATCATTCACATCAATTCATCATCAAACAGACTTATCACGCATGTCATTCAGTCAAACATTGTCAGAAAAGTTTCAAGCCAAGCAAAGATACTGAAAATATAAATTCAACCAATTCTACGAATTCAAAATGCAAAAAAGAAAGAGAGAACCTAGGTTGCCTCCTAGTAGAGCTTGTTTAACGTCATGAGCCTGACCCAAACCTTTCTTGCACTTGTCAGTAAGTCCATACCTTTCCAACACCCTTCAATAGGTGTGCTTCCCTGTATCCTTCAGTAGATACCTAAATCTTCTAGCATCCCTCAGTAGATGCTATCCAGTAGCATTCATCAGTAAATGCTGACGGTGACATCCATCAATAGATGTCTATTCACCATCCTCTTTCATAACCACACCCATAACTAGATGTTGTAGAAGCATCCATTAGTAGATGCTATCATCACTGCCATCAGAAGCAGCATATAACCTAAAAAAAACTTAAACACATAAAGAAAAATCAAATCCTAATCACACAAATAATTAAAAAGACAAAGTTAGAAACTGGGTTGCCTCCCAGCAAGCGCTCTTTTAACGTCATTAGCTTGACCCGGTGAAACCCAAACACCCATCAATAGGTGTTGATATTCTATGTTGGCGTTCTTCCTTCCTTCATGACACCAACAAAATCTCGAAAATTTCCTTGTCACCAACTCTAAGGATTCTCAATCTCAAGAGCGCTCTTTGTTTGCTTTGATAGTCTTGACAACCCATAACCTATTCTAAAATTTAATTGGTGTGCCAGGTTTGGGTTTGTCACTTTTCACATCAGGGTGTTGGTGAACCAATTCTTCTTCCTTATCTGCCTCCTGATGATCTTGTACTCCTAGTACAAATTTTATCCTGCACATATTAAATAACACTGTACTAGAGCACAGAATTAGCCCAAAAATAAAAACAATAAAATATAAATTTTTAATTTCCATTTTATATATATATATATATATATATATATTTTAAAATAGGAAAATAAAAACAAAAAAATAAAAACAGAAAAAAAAAATAAAAATAGAAAAAATAAAAATAGAAAAATAAAAACAGAAAAATAAAAAAACACCCCTCAGTAGGTGTTGATTCTCTTTGCTTGATATTCTTTTCTTTTTCTTCTTTCTACTGAATTTCTTCAGAAAATTAAGAACACCAAACACTTGTTTCCATGTTTCAATCATAGGAACTTTGATCTCCAATTTCTTGATCTCCATGGAGCACATAAATTTCTTTTCTTTCCTATGATATTTCTTTCGATGAGGAAGGGGTTTTGCATATTATCTTTTCTTCTTTCCTCTCTTCCTCTTTTTCCCAATCTTTTCCTTCCTCAACTTTCTTTTTTTCTTTTTTCTTCTTTACTTCTTTATTTTCACATATTTTTTCTTTTTATCTTTTTTCTCAACTACTTCATTCCCTTCCCCACTCAACCTTTTCTCCTCTATCTTTTCTTCTATCTTCTCATCATCTCTTTCTATCTTTTCCTCATCAACAACATTATCAACTTCAAAACTAAGGGCTTGACAGTCCTCCCTAGGGTTAACCTTAGTATTAACCCTAGAATTCAATATCTCATTGGAGTGACGAATCTGTATCTCCAACCTTTTATTTCTTGCTTCACTCTCTTCTGTATAGGAGAGAGAATTTTGGAGAAGTCGTTCCAATGTCTCGTCCAATATGTTGATTTGCTCATTCAAAGCAGATACTTGTTGCCCTAATAATATTTGTTGATGTGGTTCTCCTGCTTGTCCATTCCAACCTTGATTCATGCTTGAGTGAGGTTCCCACTAGTAATTGAAATCATTTTGATAGAATTGAGTGCCCATATAATCAAATTCTTGTCTAAACTGCATCCTGCAAACATTAGGCACAAAACCCTAGAAAACATTTATTAGAACAAAAATAAAAATAAACATAAAAAATCAAGTCAAATTCAATCAATTTACACTAGGTTTAATACCTATTTTGGTCCCTCCTTTGGGAGGGTTTGTTCAAAGTGGTCCCTCCTTTTTTCAAAAGTTCACTTAAGTCCTACCTTTTGCAAAAACTGTTCAAAGTGGTCCTTTTTACTAACGGCCTTAACTTTCTTAACGGCACAGCTGTCAGGTGGCTAATATTTGTTGAGGTGTAACGTTTTGGCTGTGCTGGCATTGTTGTGTGTTTTAAAAAAAATAATTAATTGTGACGTGGAATTTAATAAAATTAGGTTTAAATTAAAAATTGAATTTGGGGTTAATTGGGGGGTAATTAATTAAAAGTCCCATTAAGAACCTTAATTGTTTCTAGAAATCTAAAATGGAAAAAAATTCCCAATCTGAATCCTAATAACCCTAGAACCAGAAACCTGGGGAAGAAATTCCGCTGAAGAGATTCTTTCTCCATTTTTTCGTCTCGCTTGCGACGTTGTTTTTTTAGCTGATTTTAGACTTCGGCTGAGGATTTTTTAGCGTGGGGGGAGGGGATAGGGTTTTGGTTTTTGTTTTTCGGGAATGGTCAAAGGGGAGTCGCACTATGTTCACTTCAATTATTGATTGGTTCTTTTGTTTTTTGTTTTTTGCTGTCTTGTTCGATTTTGTGGTTAATGGTTTGGATGGTGGTTTCGTGACCTGATCTGCCGCTTTTGCTAGAGTTGGTTGAGAGAATGGATCCTTCTTCGTGGAAATAGAAAATGGTCGTGGACAATGGATTTGATTCCGTTTTTGTGAATTGATTTTTGTTGTGGTGGACTGTTGTTTTGTCTGCGTTCATCTGTTCACTGATTGCTTTTGTGCAGGGTGATCTTTGTCGCAGATTGGTTGATCTTGTTGCTTTGCAATTAGTTCATCTTGCTTTTGTTGAATTCAGATTGGCTTATTCTTTGATTGGGTTTATGTTGTTGTGTGATCCTTGTACTTGACCTAATCTTGTTGATGGTTTTCTTCCCCAATTTAGAGTTTCTGGTTCTAGTTTCACTTTAGGGTTCTTAGAATTCAGATTGGGGATTTTTCTCCATTTTAGATTTCCAGAAACAATTAAGGTTCTTAATGGGATTTTTAATTAATTACCCCTAATTAACCCCAAATTCAATTTTTAATTTAAACCTAATTTTATTAAATTTCACGTCACAATAAAATATTTTTTTTTAAAACACACAACAGTGCCAGCACAACCAAAATGTTACACCTCAGCAAATATTAGCCACCTGGCAGCTGTGCCGTTAAGAAAGTTAACGCCGTTAGCAAAAAGGACCACTTTGAACAGTTTTTGCAAAAGGTTGGACTTAAGTGAACTTTTGAAAAAAGGAGGGACCACTTTGAACAAACCCTCCCAAAGGAGGGACCAAAATAGGTATTAAGCCTTTACACTACTAGAAAAAGTTAAACCTCGAGTCCCCCGCAACGGCGCCAAAAACTTGTTGACTCCCTGGCAAGTGTACCAGATCGTTCTGTTGCCTCACTAGCAAGCGTACCAGATCGTTCCAAGTAATATAATCGGTAGAACCGGTATCGTTCTTTAAGCTTTAAGCACAGATGAGAACCCAACAATTGATAATCAAAGCATATGAAAATCATATAAATAAACAAGAGTTTCAATAAAAGAGAGTTTCAAAAGATTACATGGTTTCCCCCAACAACAAAAGGGTTTAGTTCACCATTGTCATGGTGAACCAAGATTAAAATAATGAAAGAATGGAAGAGCAAACCCTAGATAGGATTAAAAGGACCCTAAGCATCCAAGAGATTTTCTCCAAAGAATGAAAACTAGGTCTGGCCGCCCTATTCTGTCAAAAGAATGAGACTGAAATCACAACAGGGTTATTTATAACTAAGGAGCGCAAGAAAACAGGCCCAAGCCCAACAGGCAACCGCCCGACGTCACACTTATGCCGCCCGGTGGTTTGCCTTTTATCACGCTACCGCCCGGCGTCAGGGGTCCACCGCCCGGCGGTTTGCCTCTTATCATAAAACCGCCAGGCGTCCCTGCCATGGTGCCATCTCCTCGTGTTTGGCCGTCCAGCAGTGTATTTCTAACGCTGGGCGGTTCCTAGACTCTTCTTTTCTTGATTTTCTTCCTTTGTCTTGAGTCTAAGCCATTTATCTTCACCTCCATTCTTCACTTCCATCAAAATTGCTGCAAAACAATGAAATCAAGCATAATATCGCTAAAAACAGCTTTTGACTCTTGACTGACTCATTTATTGAGTTTTGTTTGATTTCAAGCTCATCGTAAACAGTAAAGGGAGTAATTTGGTCTAAAATAGCATATGAAAATAAGGGTTTTTCAACCGTTATCACGTTCCAAGTAATATAATTGGTAAAACCCAATATTGTTCTTCCTAAGAGACTCGAAGGCCTTATCGTTTGTGCAAATTGAAATCGTAAGACTTGTAGAGAAAAAGCAATTGGTTTGAATGCAAGAAACAAAAAAATAAACATGCAAATGTGGTTGATTCAATTGACGAGAAAAAGACTATGGTTAAATGAAGTTGTTGGGGTTTACAATTTCATCTTATCCACTCTCTCTTATCTACTCCTCTTATTTAATTTGCTTTGTTATCTAATTGTCATGCAAACTTTCTTAGTCTACCCTTAACCCGATCCCTCGGAGAAAAGAGCCTATTACTAATTACTGGCTTGTTATCCCTAGCCTCCCCTAGTAATTAATAATGCATTATAACAGAAGCAAAAACAATTGATCGTCCTACCCCCTATCCCTAGGTGGTATTGCTTAATCAAGGAATTTCCTCCAGTTCATGACTGTACCGTACGTTCCCGTATCAATAAAGACAAACAATGATTATCGAATGAGTTAAACGATAAAAGCTTTAAGCGCAGAAGAGAAACCCAACAATTGATAATCAAAGCATACGACAAACATATACATAAATAAGAGTTTCAATAAAAGAGAGTTTCAAAAGATTACATTGTTCCCCAACAACAAAAGGGTTTAGTTCACCATTGTCATGGTGAAACTAGATGAAAAATTATGGAAGAATGGAAAAACAAACCCTAATTTGGATAAAAAGGAGCCTAAGCATCCAAGAGATCTTCTCCAAGGAGTGAAAAGTAGGTCTGGCCACCCTCTTCTGTCAAAAGAATGAGAGTGAAATCACAATAGGGCTATTTATAACTGAGGAGCGTCAAAGAAAATAGGCCCAAGCCCAGCAACAACCGCCCGGCGTCACACTTATGCTGCCCGACGGTTTCCCCTAAATCGCGCCACCGGCAGCAGGGGTCAACCGCCCCGCAGTTTGCCTCTAATCCCAAATCTGCCCGGCGTCCACGCCTGGGTGTCAGACAGTGCCTTCTCTTTGCATTTGGCCACCCAGCGGTGAAATTTACCGCTGGGCGGTTCCTAGACTCTTCTTTTCTTCCTTTTTCTTCCTCTATATTGAGTATAAGACCTTCACCTTCAATTCTATTCTTCACCTTCATCAAAAATGCTGCAAAACAATGCAAACAAGCATAATATCCCTGAAAACTGGTTTTGACTCTCAATTGACTCAAATAACGTGTTTTGCTTGTTTCTAAGCCTTAGAGTGTGTATTTTGCTCTCAAATGAAGCATGAAAATAACTGTTTTTCAACAATTATCAAGCAGCACAAAGAGGTAAAAGAAAAGATAGGCAAGCTCAAACAAAATAATCAAATCACCACTTACCTTGACGGTCGGTGCGACAGCGAACATGGCAGACCCCCTCCAGAAACGATGCTGCAACAACCACGAAAGGACGATTGGAGCAATAGCAAATGTGGCAGGGACCCTCGACGAGTAGCCTCCCTCAACCCCAACCTCGCTTAGGTCACAAATGTCAAAGTCACGGTGGGCAGCGGCCGCGTCACGGCAGCACTAGGGCAGGGTCACCGCAGATTAGGTTTTCATTTTCGTTAGGTTGGGCTATGTTTTATTACAACAAAATGGAAATGGGAGAAGTGATGGAAAACATTAAAAATAAGCAAATGGTTTTCGGTTAACTAAACTGAAAAAAATAATAAATTCAGTTTTCTTAAGTAAACTAGATAATAGTTTAATTAGTTTTTGGTATAAATAGATTAGTTATTTTAGTATAAAATAGTACATTGTATGATTAAAGTTATTTTCCCCAGCCCTAATTTTGAGAACCTCCATCTACAGGATTCACTACTTTATCCAACTAGGTAGCAATTTGAATGTTTACAACTGCTTCAGCCCTGTAAGAAACTGAACCCAGTTTTCATCTTGCATCAAACTATCAACAGTGTCACTTATCCCATCCTGATGACTCGAATGGTAAAGCCTAATGTTAGAGCATAATACAGAAAGGGTAACCCCTAGAGCCTCCCTCACTTGTTGCATAAACAAATTGAAATAGGTCAGAACCATAAAATTAAGAAACTTGTTTCAACTTGCATATTCATATTACTTAACCCAAAAAATGTACACCATTCACCATTTATTTGCATGACTATGGCATTATCCTAATGTGAAAACAAGGATGTCTTGAGAAAAAAATGGAGATCATATATCTTCATATACAACCAGACCGCACTTGAGTTAAGAAATTGACAGACTGTTTTGACAAATTTCTTTCAAAGATTTCCATTTTTTGTCTAAAGGACCTTATGAAATAGCTTAATGTGAGGACTACAGGTTAATTTAAAATATTGAACTGTTACTCAAGAACAACTAATCCAAGATGAAAGCTTTTCAAACTTAAAACACCATTACATTAATATGTCCATGAAATAGATCACATTAATCAGTCATGTTGAAATATAATGTCTTTATTCTATTATTAATATTTATGTTAGAGTTGTGTTAGGAGCTTCCCACCCTTTTTGTTTTTTCAGAACTAATGTCTTCTATAAGTACAGTAGAAGTTGAATCAGACTAAGTTAATAAAAAATATTAGACTCTTCATTTTCTCTAAAACTTCAAGTTGGTATCAAGAGCCAGACTCTTGTGTCTTCTTCGTCTATCATCGGCGGCATTGTCTCTGTCATTTCCGCCGTGCACTCCGCTGTCCGCCGCCGTCACCGCCGCCCAACATCGCTTTCTCTAGCGAAGTCAAGGGTTAGATGCGCCTTGAGAAGCGCAACCCAACCCTGGTGGTCCCGTCCTCCGAAGCCTCCGCATCAGACGTCAGACGCCGCTTATTTCCGGCAAGTTCGTCGCCGCCGCCGCCGCCCAACGTCGTTTTCTCCAGCAAAGTCAAGGGTTAGGTGCGTCTTGAGAAGCGCAACGCAACCCTGGTGGTCCCATCCTCCGAAGCCTTTGCACTAGTCACCACGTGCCACTTCTTTCCGGCCAGTCACGGCCGCGTGTTCTGCACGCGCCGCCTTCCCGGCGTTTGAGCTCCACCACGTCACTGCAGAGCCTCTCGCCGGGGCTTCTTGAGTGTGTTTTGGTTGTTGTTTCCCCATTTTTTTGGCTTGGGCTCACACCTAGGGTTTTCTTATCACTTTTTTTGAAACCCTAAGTCCCATTTCTTCTCACAGGTTTTAAAATGGCTTCCTCTACTGGAAGTAATTCCTCTTTATCTGATACCCTTATCATTACATCTGCAAAACTGAATTGGAAAAATTATTTATCATGGTCCTCTGTTGTGGAATTTTGGTTTCTTGGTCAAGAACACCATGATCACCTTGAACAAGATATTTCTATGGTCCCAGATGAAGAAAAATCCCAGTGGCAGAAATTAGACTTTCAGTTATGTGCTATTTTGTGGCAATCGGTTGAGCAAGAGGTTCTAGATATCTTGAGACCTTATAAGACATGCTCCTCTTTTTGGAAAAGGGCCCAAGATATTTTTGCTAATGATGTACAACGTCTTTTTGATGCAACCCAAAGAGCAACTTCTCTCAAACAAGTCAACCATGATATGGTTTCCCATGTAGCAAATGCTCGGGCTGCGGTAGAAGAGTTAAAGAACTTCTTTGTAGCTGATTCATTAGAAAATCTCAACAAAAAGCTGGACAAGTTTTACATGGTCCTAATTTTGAAAAGTTTACGCTCTGTTTTGATCATGTACGTGATCAAGTTTTAGCTGGTGATCAAATCCCGTCGATGGATGGCTTAGTTACTCGACTCCTTCGGGTACCTACATTGGTAAAAGACAAGAATTTTAGTGATGCTATTGAAACATCAGCAATGGTGACACCGCGAGGAAGAGGAGGAAGTAGGAGCAATCGTGGAGGACGTAGTGGTCGAAGTGGACGTCCTCAATGCTTATATTGTAAGAGAATGGGTCATACCCAAGATAAATGTTATTCCTTGCATGGCTTTCCAGACAAAGCTGCTCATGTGTCTAAATCTGATAATTCAGAATCTAGAATTTCTGATGAAGAGTACCAAGAGCTTTTGAGGTACAAGTCTGAAAAATCTTCTAATCTTGGCCAATCCGCCTCAATGCCAAATGTGTCAACTGCCTACATCTCTCAATCTGTGGAAGGTCATAGTCCATGGATTTTTAACTCAGGTGCCTCAGATCATATCTCTGGTAACATCCCTTCATTTTCTTCCATGTCCTCTCTAAAAACTCCTCATTTCATTACTGTTGCCAATGGATCCAAAGTTGCATCTCAGGGGATTGGCACAATTTCCCTATCTCCTTCACTAAAATTGAATTTTGTTTTGTATATTCCTCATTGTCCTTACAATTTAATCTATTTGAGTCGATTGACTTCGTTCCTTAAATTGTTCTGTAACCTTTTATGCTAATTCCTGTTTTGCAACTTCATCCCCAAAACTTTTGCATGATCAGTTGGGCCACCCAAGCTTATCCAAGTTGAAGATGATGGTTCCATGTCTCAAGCACATTCAAGTCTTAGATTGTGAGTCTTGTCAGTTAAGAAAACATGTTAGATCTTCCTATCCTAAAAAGTCTGAGACGCGTTGTAATTTTGCCTTTTCAACTATTCACTCTGATATTTGAGGACCAAGTCGTTTTACTTCTTTTGGTTTTAATTATTTTGTAACCTTCATTGATGAATTTTCTCGATGTACTTGGGTTTATTTAATGAAAGAGAGATCTGAACTTTTGGCAATATTTGTGTCTTTTTTTAATGAAATTAAGAACCAATTTGGAAAGACAATTAAAATTCTTAGCAGTGATAATGCTAAGGAATACTTTTCTGCAGCATTTTCTTCATTCTTATCTTCCCAAGGAATTTTACACCAGTCAACATGTCCCCACACTCCACAACAAAATGGCATTGCAGAGAGAAAGAATAGACATCTCACTGAAACTGCATGCTCCTTAATGTTGAATACTAATGTTCCTGTTCATCATTGGGGTGACGCAGTCCTTACTGCCTGCTTTCTTATCAATAGAACGCCTTCTTCCTCTCTTGAGATTAAAGTCCCTCACTCTGTCATTTTTCCAAATGACCCTCTTTTCCATGTCTCTCCTCGTATATTTGGGTGTACTTGTTTTGTTCATAATGTGTCTCCAGGTCTTGATAAACTATCTGCAAAAGTTATTAAGTGTGTCTTTTTGGGATACTCTCGTCTTCAGAAAGGGTATAAATGTTATTATCCCTCAACCAAGAGGTATTATATGTTTGTCAATGTCTTTGAAGATACACCTTTTTTCTTGTCCTCCATGGAGGACCGTTCATCTGTTCAACAAATGTTTTCTCTACCATCATGTGATCCCTTGGTTACTCTTGCTTCTTTACCTCAAACTCAAAATGCAAATGACATTGTTCCTCTACCTCTTCTCATATATCAGCGTCGGACATAATCTCAAATTCCAAACACTGAAGATCCTCGAGACTCAGATCCTCCTTCATCAATTTCACAACCAATGGATCCTTCATCCTCTTCACCCTCTCCTGACTCAGATAATAATTGGCCTATTGCTCTTCTGAAAGGTATTCGTTCTACTCGTAATCCTTATCCTGTTTATAATTTTTTGAGTTACCATCTTTTGTCTCCTCCATATTTTTCCTTTGTTTCTTCCTTATCTTCCATTAAGGTTCTTAATAATGTTCATGAGGCACTTGGTCATCTTGGATGGCGACAAGCCATGATTGATGAAACGAAGGCACTTGAACACAATGACACTTGAGACCTTGTTCTTCTTCCCCTTGGTAAGAAGCCTGTTGGTTGTAGATGGGTGTTAACTGAATGGCAAGTGTACCATACCGTTTCAAGTAATAAAAATGGTATAACCCATTATCGTTCTTCCCATAAGACTCGAAAGGCCTTATAGTTTGTGTGAATCAAAATCGTAAGACTTGTGAAAGAAAAATTAATAGTTGTGGTGAATGCAAAGACATAAATTAAACATGCAATGAGTGATTCAGTTGACGAGAACAGAGTATGAATAAATGGAGTTGTTGGGGGTTTACAATTTCATCTAATCCACTCTCTCTTATTTACTCCTCTTGTTTAGATTGCTTTATTATCTAATTGTTATGCAAACTTTCTTGGCCTCCCCTTAACCCGATCCCTCGGCGAAATGGCCTATTACTAATTATCGGCTTGCTATCCCTAGCCTCCCCTAGTAACTAGCAACGCATTACAAACAAAAGAAAAAAAAATTGGTCGTCCTACCCCCTATCCCTAGGTGGTATTGCTTAACCAAAGAATTACTCACCAGTTCGTGACATTACTGTACGTCCCCGTATCAATAAAGGCAAATAACAGTTACCGAATGAGTTAAACGATAAAAGCTTTAAGCACAAATGAGAACCCAACAATTGATAATAAACGCATATGAAAATCATATAATTAAACAAGAGTTTCAATAAAAGAGAGTATCAAAAGATTACATTGTTCCCCCAACAACAAAAGGGTTTAGTTCAGCATTGTCATGGTGAACCAAGATGAACATAATGGAAGAAATGGAAAACAAACCCTAGAAAAGATGAAAAGGAGCCTAAGCATCCAAGAAATCCTCTCTAGAGAGTGAAAAGTAGGTCTGGCCGCCCTCTTCTGTCAAAAGAATGAATTGGAAATCGCAACAGGGTTATTTATAACTTAGGAGCGCAACAGAAAACAGGCCCAAGCCCATCTGACAACCGCCCGGCGTCACACTTTGCCGCCCGGCGGTTCACCCTAAATCGCGCCACCGTTCGGCGGTAGGGGTCTACCGCCCGGCGGTTTCCCTTGTGCCGCAAAACCATCTGGCGTCTGGGTTCTGCCGCTCGGCGTCAAGTGCTGCTGTCTTCTCCTCCCATGAAACCGCCCGACGCCAGGGGTTTACTGCCGGGCGGTTCCTAGACTCTTCTTTTCTTCAATTTTCTTCATTTTCCTTGAGTCTAAGACCTTCATTTTCGTCCCCAATCTTCACTTTCCTCAGATTTGCTGCAAAACAAGCATAATATCGCTAAAAACAGCTTTTGACTCTCTACTGACTCATTTATTGAGTTTTACTTGATCTAAGCTCATTCTAAGCAATAAAGGGTGTAATTTAGTCCAAAATAGCATATGAAAATAACGGTTTTTCAACCGTTATCACAACCCCAAACTTAGAAATTTGCTTCTCCTCAAGCAAAACAAAACTAAAAACAAAACTTGGCTTTCTACAGTTTCATCCAATGATTCAACATTGCTAAAGTACACGATGAGACCTACTCAATTTCAAACCATCAGTGAGATCAAATTAAGATGCATGCATGTTCTCTCCTGAATTTAGTTCACACTTTCCTTGATAGATGTCTCATATTATGAATGATCAGTCCACTAAGCAAGAATGCAATCATGAAATTTAAAAGTTCTCACCAAGCAAGTGTTTCACTCAATCACTCAAGTGTTTAGGGTAGCACTCCACTCTTTATTATTCAAAGGTTACATGAAATAAAATTGTATTCATCTTAAACAATCAATATCTTCATATGCAAATGCCATCAAAAGGACTTTTTCATGGCTTGTAATGAGGCTGGGCTATCAAGAAGAATTGGTTTTTCTGGATCACAAAATCTTTGAATCAAGAGAGTTCATTTATCATTCAAGGTTCAAGTTTAACTTTCTTTCTTAATCAATCTCACTTGTCCCCAACTTCTTGCCTTTTTCTTTTATTTTTACATTGAGCTTATCTTTCATGATTTTTTTTCTTTTTCTCATGTATTTTTCATTCTCAATACTTGAGCTCAATGTCTTTCTTTTTGCCATTCAAACTTTCCCCACAACCCCAAACTTGAACCTTGAATATACTTACATTCATAAACCCAATTCAAAGTAAATAAATTCAGCACAAGGCTTGTCATTCTATTTAGGGCCAAGGTTCAAAAATGGTATAATCTTTGAAGCATTTTGGTTGAAAATTTTGGCTAGAGAAGGGTTTTTCAAAAATGGCCTTGATCATATGACATTCACATGCAATTCAATCAATCATCAAGATTAAGGCAATATCATTCAAGCTTTACTGTGAACAATACATACAACAATAACTTTGGAGCTCAATACCTCACACAACATGCTTTCTCACACACATTCAACACCCTGCTTATCATCATGACCATAATCATAATTCATCACACATTTGTTTCACAGGATATCAACATGCAACACAACTCAATAATCATTCACATCAGATCATCATCAAACAACTCATCATGCAAATTATTCAGTCAAAACATCTTCAGAAAAGTATTCAAGCCAAGCATACACACTGAAAATAAAATTCAACCTATTCTAAAAATTTAAAATGCAAAAGTGAGAAAGAATCTAGGTTGCCTCCTAGTAGTGCTTGTTTAACGTCACGAGCCTAACCCAAACCTGTTTAGCACTTGTTAGTAAGTGTCATCCTTCCAACACCCTTCAGTAGGTGTACCTTCCGGGTATCCTTCAGTAGATACCAAAAGTTAGCATCCCTCAGTAGATGCTACCCAAAAATTGTTCAAAAATTTAAAAGTTACATGTTCAATAGAAAAATAAAATAAAAATTGTCTTAAAATACAAAATGTGCTTTTCAATAATCAACTCTTCTTCTTCACATTTGATTCTTCATCATCCCACCGTCTCAGCTTTCGTCTGTCTACTTTTCAAATTGCAGTGGAATATGGCCTTATAATTTCGACCATTCCTTCCTCTTTGAGTTCCTCTTTGAGCTTCCTGTTAACAATCAATTTCCTGTTTTTGTATCTAACAGCCACACCCGGCGGAAATAGTGTGTCCTTTGAGTGAGGTGACTCTCCTTTATCTATCTTTTCCTCACCACGTGCCTGCAAAATAGTACAGCTATTAAGATGATCATTACATGTGGTAGTTTCTTCTTTTCCTGCTTCTCTTCTAGCCTTTTTATATCTAGATCTTTTTATGATTCTCTTCTTTTCTCCTTCAGATCCACTATAGGCTAACACTTGGTCTTGATCTCTCAACATTATTCTCCCATCATAGACATGTATCATCATCTGAGAGGTCCTCATGAACAGTCTTCCCAAAATTAATGGGATTCTTCCATCATTTACCATATCCACTACTATGAAATCAACCAAAAACTCCAACTCCTCAATTCGAACAATTGCGTCTTCCACTATACCAACGGGTTTTTTTATGGATCCATTTGCAACTGTCAAGGTAGTGTTAGCTGGTTTTAATTTTAACCCTCCAATCTTTTTGAAATCACTGAAGGGCACTAAATTAACACTTGATCCTGAATCGATCATAGCTCTCCCTATATCCACGTCATTGATCACACAAGGGAGAGTCAAATTCCTTAAATCCTTCAATTTTTGTGGATGGTCTTTCTTCCTTGGTTTAACAATCTGTGCCTGATCTTCTTCTTCCTCATCAAGATCAATTATCTCACGAAGATCGTATTTGACCCTCTTATCATACTCAGGCATTTGTGAAAACGCTCCAGGAATAACAGTCACCCGATTAAAAATTTCTCGAAATGACTCTTGATGACTCTTCTGTTTTCTTTCCCTGTTCTCTTCACAGCTTTTCTGCTCCTCAAAATTATCATTACAAATCATCTTCTCATCTTTATCTTCACTGCTCTCAATTTCAATTATTTCCTATACTGGCTTCCTTTTACTTCTTGTCATTACAACTTTGCAATCATCTTTGGGGTTAACCTCAGTGTTAGCCCGAAACTGATTCTTCTCTATGGTGTCAACTCTTTTTGACAGCTGCTTAATCTGTGTCTCCAGTGCTCTAAAACTAGCTTGGTCACTTACTTTTTCAGACTCATAGACTTTCAGAAATCTATCAAATTGGTCAGTTAATTCTCTGACAGTCTCTGTGAAGTTATTCACCTGCTGCCATAAAGGTGAAGGTTGTTGCTGCCGGAAGCCTCCTACTTGCCCAGAAGAATTATTCTGATTATGTCCAATGCTGGGGCGGTTCTTCCAACCTTGGCTAGAATTGCCTTGGTTAAAATTACCTTGCTTGAACGGGAATTGATTCCCCATGTAGTTGACATCCTGCTGCATTTCTTCAGGAAAAGCACATTGACCATTGATGTGGTCACCACCGCATAAGTCACAAAGTTGTTGAGTCTGAGAAATATTTCTTAACCAAGTTGGAAGTTCGGAAAGGACCTTTGTTAGCTTTTCCAATTTTTGGTTAAGAAGATGATTCAACGCAGCCATTGCATCATTAGCAGGGAGATGCAACAATCCTCCTTTTTGTATGCCCCTCTCACTCTGAGACACTTCATTCAGAGCCATCTCTTCAATCAAATCATAAGCTTCGTCTTCAGTCTTCCTATTTATACTGCCTCTAGCCGAGGCATCCAACATCATTTTAGACTGAGTATTCAGCCCTCCAAGAAAAGCGAGCAAATAAGAAGTCTTGTCGAATCCGTGGACTGAAGTTTTTCTCAACAGGCCTTTAAATCTATCCCAGGCCTGTCCGAGAGTTTCCTCCATCCCTTGCTTGAATGAGGAGATTTCCATTTTCCCTTGATGAATCTTGGTCTGCGGGAAGAATCTGGTGACAAACTGTCTTGCCAAAGCATCCCAGTTTCTGAACGTCCCTTCAGCAAAAATAATTGGTCGTCCTATCCCCTTATCCCTAGGTGGTATTGCTTAACCAAGGAATTACTCACCAGTTCGTGACATTACTATACGTCCCCGCATCAATAAAGGCAAATAACAATTACCGAATGACTTAAACGATAAAAGCTTTAAGCACAGATGAAAACCCAACAATTGATAATAAACGCATATGAAAATCATATAATTAAACAAGAGTTTCAATAAAAGAGAGTATCAAAAGATTACATTGTTCCCCCAACAACAAAAGGGTTTAGTTCAGCATTGTCATGGTGAACCAAGATGAAAATAATGGATGAAATGGAAAACAAACCCTAGAAAAGATGAAAAGGAGCCTAAGCATCCAAGAGATCCTCTCTAGAGAGTGAAAAGTAGGTCTGGCCGCCCTCTTCTGTCAAAAGAATGAATTGGAAATCGCAACAGGGTTATTTATAGCTGAAGAGCGCAACAGAAAACAGGCTCAAACCCATCTGACAACCGCTCGGCGTCACACTTTGTCGCCCGGCGGTTCACCCTAAATCACGCCACCGCCCGACGGTTTCCCTTGTGCTGCAAAACCGCCCAGCGTCAGGGGTCTGCCGCCCGACGTCAGGTGCTACTATCTTCTCATCCCATCAGACCGCTCGGCGCCAGGGGTTTACCGCCGGGCGGTTTCTAGACTCTTCTTTTCTTCAATTTTCTTCATTTTCCTTGAGTCTAAGACCTTCATTTTCCTCAGATTTGTTGTAAAACAATGCAAAACAAGCATAATATCGCTAAAAACAACTTTTGACTCTCTACTGACTCATTTATTGAGTTTTACTTGATTCTAAGCTCATTTTAAGCAATAAAGGGTGTAATTTAGTCCAAAATAACATATGAAAATAACGGTTTTTCAACCGTCATCAATGGGTCTATGTTATTAAGGTTGGTCCTACTGGTGCAATCGATCTTCTCAAAGCTCGTCTGGTAGCTAAGGGATACACTCAAGTCTATGGCCTTGACTATTGTGATACCTTTTTTCCTGTGGCTAAAACCAGTATTATTCGTATTTTGCTTGCTATGGCTGTCATTCGTCATTGGCCCCTTTACCAGTTAGACATTAAAAATGTCTTTCTTCATGGTGATCTAGAAGAAGAGATATACATGGAGCAACCTCCTGGGTTTGTTGCTCAGGGGGAGTCTGAATTAGGTTGTAAATTTCGTTCCCTCTATGGTTTGAAGCAATCACCTCGAGCTTGGTTTGGTAAATTTAGTGGGGTTGTGCAGAATTTTGGATTGAAACGATGTGAGGCGGATCTTTCAGTATTGTATAGTCACTCTTCTCCTGATAAATGTGTTTATCTTATGGTCTATGTTGATGATATTGTCATTAGAGGAAATGACGTCACTGGAATTGCGCAATTAAAGAATCATTTGTTCAACCACTTTCAAACCAAAGATCTAGGTCGGCTAAAATATTTCCTTGGTGTTGAAGTGGCACAATCAAAGGAAGGTGTCATCATTTCACAAAGAAAATATGCTCTTGATATTTTGGAGGAAATAGGCCTAACAAATTGCAAGCCCATTGATAGTCCTATGGACTCAAACCAAGGTGAACTTTTCTCAGACCCAGAGAGATATAGAAGGCTTGTTGGAAAACTCATATATCTTACCATAACAAGACCTGATCTTTCTTATCCGGTGGGAGTTGTAAGTCAATTTATGCAAAATCCACATGTTGATCATTGGAATGCAGTGATTCGCATTCTCAAATATATAAAAGGGAACCTAGAACAGGGATTGTTGTATGAGGACAAGGGAAACACTCGTGTTGAGGGATATTGTGATGCAGATTGGGCTGGTTGTCCAATTGACAGAAGATCTACCTTAGGATATTGTGTTTTACTTGGAGGGAACCTTGTATCTTGGAAAAGTAAGAAACAAAGTGTTGTTGCTCGATCTAGTGCTGAAGCTGAGTATCGATCTATGGCTCTAACTACATGTGAACTTGTGTGGATTAGACAACTCCTTCAAGAGTTGAAATTTTGTGAAAATGAGCAGATGAAGTTGTCCTGTGACAATCAAGCCGCCCTTCACATTGTCTTCAATCTAGTGTTTCATGAAAGAACAAAACACATGGCGATTGATTGTCATTTTATCAGAGAGAAGTTATTGTCAAAGGATCTTGTTACTGAGTTTGTCAACTCTAATGAACAACACGTAGACATTCTGACCAAATCTCTAAGGAGGCCTAGAATTCAATTTATATGTTCCAAGCTTGGTGCATATGATCTATATGCTCCAGCTTGAGGGAGAGTGTTGAAATATAATGTCTTTATTCTATTATTAATATTTATGTTAGAGTTGTGTTAGGAGCTTCCTGCCCTTTTTCTTTTTTCAGAACTACTGTCTTTTATAAGTACATTAGAAGTTATTAGAAGTTGTATCAGACTAAGTTAATAAAAAATATTAGACTCTTCATTTTCTCTAAAACTTCAAATAATCATAATGTTACAAGTGCTGCCTAAGGTTTAGTAGTGTTTTAAACTATTGAATGACCATCTAACATAAATTTTAAACCTAATGCTTTTCTTGATTACGAAAATCATTCAGATAGTTCATTAGTATATCAAGCATAGTCAGTCCATGGTTTTGTAGTTTTATTTCCTGACTCCAATTGGCTGGCAATTGATAGGAGGGGAGATAACAGATAAGTAGTATAGGAAGGGAAATATTCAATTTATGACTTATTGAACATATGAGATCAGAGAGGACATTTACTTGGGCTGATGAGTGGTGCATATTTCCAAGAACTTCCTTTAGAAGTGTATTGTGGAGCTGAATTTCAGATACAGGCATTTTCTGTGGGGATATTTCTATAAGTGCAGCTGCCAGAAAAGCATTTCGCTTGGTTCTTACAGTGGTAGCTACTGTTGGGGGTAAAGATGTCATCAAAGAATCCAGAATTTTTTGTCTCAGAAGAGGAACTCTTGTTCCATACTTCCCTTTACCAGTAACTGCATACCGTATGCAAGATGCCCACTCTGGAACTGATTCAACAGATTGGGTTAAAATGACATTCTTCAACTGAGGCATCAGCCAACTTTCCCATGTTCCTGATAAACCATCAATATCAGAATGTAGCACACCCGCCAATGCTTCAGCAGCCACACATTGTTTAGACCTCTCCTTAGCAGTTGTAAACTCATCTACTGCACCTTTAAGAGCCAACACAACAGGCATGCCACATTCTTGTACAAGTCGTTTAAAAATACGTGCAAAACTTGAGTAGAATGTATCACTTCCTAAAAAGGAGATCCAACTTGGTATACGTGGCCATGAAGCCGAAAATTCAAAATAAAAACGAGTTATGGATTTGTCTGCTAAGCTTTGGAAACTCGAATCTCCTTGACTTCCTCTTGAAGCAGTTTCAGTATCAGTTATTATATGAACATGAGAAAGACTAGTGAGTGTCTCATTGAAGAAACCCTCTTCCTCAAAAGTTTGAGTTAAAGTTCCTTCATGGGATGATTTGACATGGTCTTGCAAATCCTCAAATTCAGCTGATTGCACACCAAGAGAAGACTTATATGGCGATTCCTTTAATAGTGTATTATAGGTATCTATTTTTAGACGAGTAACCAATCATTATAGGTATTATAAAAATCATTAAACTTACCATATGTGACTTTTGATTGTATGTTAATGCTTAAATTCTTAGTACATAAATCATGTACTGTTTCTAATACATTTGAAAGTCTATTTGTTTTTATGAGGAGAAAAGAATAAGAGGGTGGATTGTGGATTGATTCCATGCATTATGTGCAGATGAAGTGCCAAGTTGGGATAATATAGTTATTGCAGATAAGTCTGTATGGATAATTGGAACTGGCAAAGTGGCCACACCAGATTCATCAATTCAGTCACATCCAAGAAAGTTGCGGCTTAATGGTTTTCAAAAGCGTTTTAAGAATGTGAAATTAGCATGGTTAAACTTTTGTAGCTATGATGTATGCGTTTTAGTTTTAAACAACAATACAAAATGCGATATAGTCAACAAATCCTAAACTGTTGAACACATCATCAAAAAGTGTGAAAACTTACATCCAGTGTAATGTTCCTGCAAAGAGCTAGACCATGTAATGTAACACAACAAAGGAAAGAGGAAACAATAACTATTTGTACCTAATAAGTTCAATCAAACAAGCCCAGCGCCTGTGAGAGGCCCAACCCAGTAAACCCAATGGTTTTCCCAGCTCCAGTCCACCCGAGCACGCGAAAACGATGCAGCCGGGTTCATGCAGACCCCATAAAAAAAAAAAACTCAATCCACAAATAATTCGCTCCAACGGCTAAGCCAATAAAAAGTCTAATCGCTTTCGAAACGTTCCTGCTGCTAATGGAGTAAAAATTATACACCGCGTACATGAAAGCAAACGTCTTCGTTGTATGCAACACCAGAGCGTTTTTCACTTTCATACCACTCGAAAGTTCAAAAACCGGTATTTTCTGTCATGCACCATAACGAAACTCAATCTCTTTTATCTTATGGAATAACCTAAGTAGAAATAAGTTCAAATCATACATAATATTAAAATAGAAACGTACTTGTCCGCCGGAGATGAACTTTAGGAGCAAGCAGGCGATGACGGAGCCGAGGATCTGTGCGAACCAGAAGATGATGCAGCGGAACCAGGTAACTTTGCCGCTGACAAAGCCGGAAGGTGACTGCGGGGTTGACGTGGCCGCCGGAAATGTTTCTGCCGAAGGAGACGGCGGCGGAGAGGGTCAAGGCGTTGGCAATGGCGACGGGGAGGAAAGCAATGGGCGGGTCGACGGCGAGGTTTTTTACGGCAATGGTGGAACCGGAGGCGGCGAAGACAAAGATGAGTGTGGAGATGAATTCGGAGTGAGCAGCTCTCCAAGTGTCAGGGTGGGTACTGGTGCCGTGCGACATTCTGTACAAGTTTTCTCAGGAGGATCCCGTTATTTTAATACAATTTTTTTTGACACACTTTTGACACACACACGTGTTAAGCTGCCATTGGTTGAGTTATTATTATTTTTTTTAAATCTGGACATCAAAACGAAAAGAGTTTGAAAAATTTTCCTTTCCAAATATACCCTTTGTCTATTTTTGTCTCAAATTTCGTTCTCTCTCACATTTTGTTGTCCCCTGCGTCATTCTCTCCCTGCTTTCTCTGTTTGACGGTTAGTTAGTGGTTCTCCGTTCTCAGTGATTGGTGGAGATGGGAAGTCACGAACAAAAGCTTCGTTGGAGCAAGGTAAATGCGTTGTTGGGTCTGATATGGTTTTGGGTTTGGGTTCTTGCGTTGTTACGTTCTTGTTGTCGGTTTTCGTTGATGTTGTGGTTAGGGTATTTGGTTTTTGGTTAGGGTATTCGGTTCTTGGTTCTTAGTTTTTGGGTTTTTTTGTTATTTCCTTTTGTGTTTACATTTGTTTTGTTTTTGGTTGAGTAGTTAACGGTTCGTCATTATTTTTCAACGATGTAGTTTGCACTTTGAACGAGTACTTGACGGATGAGCAATGGTTCGTCATTATTTCTCAGACCGAACATGGTGGAATGTCGCAGAACACACCGGATGTAATGTGCAACACCAAACCACAATTGAAGACCTATGTGAGGATGGGAAGAAGAATACGTTATAAGAGCCAAGCCTTGAGGACACCATACACAGGAATTGTAGGACCTAGAAAGAAAAATTAGTGATTATTGTATGGTATTTTGAATATGACAAGAACTTGATGTTGAATGGGACAAGAACTTGATGTTGTAATTAAACCTATATCTTGCAATATATAGTAGATGAATGTTTGGTTGCATGTATTTATGTTATTGAAGTGGTTTATATTTTGATTTTTTGTACCTTTTAAATTTTGAAGAATCCATTTTTTGGAAGTGATAATGTTAGTGATATGATGAATTTGACTGAATTGGTGAAGATGATGGTGCTAAATTGTGTGTTGTAATTGTTTACCATTGTGTTGTAATTTCAATTTTTAACAACCTGTTGAACATAATGAGGCACCAATGAAAATATAACGGACCACAGCTGAAGTTCTGTCATGTCTGTTGCAAAAAACTGCATTGTAATCGATTTCAAGGGGTAGTAAACGATTACGCGTGTCTGAATTGGATTCTGCACATCCTGTTAAACTGAAGGAGCCACCGGTGAACATGTGGGGGACCACTAGTGAATAACAGTGTCTTTTGACCCAAGTCCAGTTCTTTTAGTTGTAATTTTATGTTCTTTAGTGAGGAATGATTCCATCTTAATGTTGTGTCCCCCAAGATGGAGGTGGGGACCACCCATTGAGATATTATAATGTTAAGTTAAGTTTTGCCATGTTTGGTGCAAAAAACTGCATTGTAATCGATTACAAGGGGTTGTACACGATTACGCATGTTTGAATTGGATTTTGCACATCCTGTTGAACTAAAGGAGCCACCAGTGAACACGTGGGCGACCACTGTTGAATAGTAGTGTGTTTTGACCCAAGTCCAGTTGTTTTAGTTGTAATTTTATGTTCTTTAGTGAGAAATGGCTACATCTTAATGTTTTGGGTCCCCCAAGATGGAGGTGGGGACCACCCATTGAGAGATTATAGTGTTAAGTGAAGTTTTGCCATGTCTGGTGCAAAAAACTGCATTGTAATCGATTACAAGGGGTTGTAAACGATTACGCGTGTCTGAATTGGATTCTGCACATCCTGTTGAACTCAAGGAGCCACTAGTAAACACGTGGGGGACCACTGGTGAATAGTATTGTGTTTTGACCCAAGTCTAGTTGTTTTAGTTGTAATTCTATGTTCTTTAGTGAGGAATGACTGCATCTTAATGTTTTGGGTCCTCCAAGATGGAGGTGGGGACCACCCATTGAGAGATTATAGTGTTAAGTGAAGTTTTGCCATGTCTGGTGCAAAAAACTGCATTATAATCGATTACAAGGGGTTGTAAACGATTACGCGTGTCTGAATTGGATTCTGCACATCCTGTTGAACTCAAGGAGCCACTAGTAAACACGTGGGGGACCACTGGTGAATAGCAGTGTGTTTTGACCCAAGTCCAGTTGTTTTAGTTGTAATTTTATGTTCTTTAGAGAGGAATGGCTGCTTCTTAATGTTTTGGGTCCCTCAAGCTGGAGGTGGGGACCACCCATTCAGAGATTATAGTGTTCAGTGAAGTTTTCTCATGTCTGGTGCAAAAAACTGCATTGTAAACGATTACAAGGGGTTGTAAACAATTACGCGTGTCTGAATTGGATTCTGCACATCCTGTTGAACTGAAGGAGCCACCAATGAACACTTGGGGGACCACTAGTGAATAGTAGTGTGTTTTGACCCAAGTCCAGTTGTTTTAGTTGTAATTTTATGTTCTTTAGTGAGGAATGGCTGTATCTTAATGTTTTGGGTCCCTCAAGATGGAGGTGGGGACCACCCATTGAGAGATTATAGTGTTAAGTGAAGTTTTGCCATGTCTGGTGCAAAAAACTGCATTGTAATCGATTACAAGGGGTTGTAAACAATTACGCGTGTATGAATTGGATTCTGCACATCCTGTTGAACTGAAGGAGCCACCAATGAACATGTGGGGGACCACTGGTGAATAGTAGTTTGTTTTGACCCAAGTCCAGTTGTTTTAGTTGTAATTTTATGTTCTTTAGTGAGGAATGACTGCATCTTAATGTTTTGGGTCCCCCAAGATGGAGGTGGGGACCACCCATTGAGAGATTATAGTGTTAAGTGGAGTTTTGTCATGTCTGGTGGAAAAAACTGCATTGTAATCGATTACAAGGGTTTGTAAACGATTACGCATGTCTGAATTGGATTCACCCCATCCTGTTGAACTGTAGGAGCCACCAGTGAACACATGGGGGACCACTGGTGAATAGCAGTTTTTTTTTACCCAAGTCCAGTTCTTTTAGTTGTAATTTTATGTTCTTTAGTGCGGAATGACTGCATCTTAATGTTTTGGGTCCCCTAAGTTTGAGGTGGGGACCTCCCATTGAGAGATTATTGTGTTAAGTGAAGTTCTGCCATGTCTGGTGCAAAAAATTGCATTGTAATCGTTTACAAGTGGTTGTAATCGATTACGCGTGTCTGATTTGGATTCTGCACATCCTGTATAACAGAAGGAGCCACGAGTGAAAACGTGGAGGACCACTGGTGAATAGTAGGTTGTTTTGAACGTTGTATGTGATTATCTACTGTTTTACTGTTCATTAAGTACGACTTTATTTCACTACTTAAGATTTTGTCAAATATAATACAGGAAACATTGGTTGTTCAATGTCATGGACCATTGTACGTTGACGCTGTTCATTGGTTGTGTTCCCTTTCGGAACCCACACTCCCTTTTCATTCTCCACATAACCAAAGGAGGACACAAACTCATATCTTATTCTTTGTTCATTGTTATGGACCACTGTATGTTGACGCCATTGTAACTGCACATATTTCATACAAATAAATCAATGGTGGTGGATTAGGGTTAACAAAACACAAAAACAATAAAGACAACAAAAATAGACTAGTGTTCGAGAAGCGAGACAATGAGAAAGAGAGCGACAACGCGAAAGACACCCAAACCCAAAACGAAACAAAGCCACAACACTAAACAAACCGAAAACGAGAAAAGAACTTAAGTGAAAACGCGAAAGACACCCAAACCCAAAACGAAACAGAACAACAACGTCAAACAAACCCAAAACGAGAAAGAGAGCTTACCAATACACAATGATTGCGAAAGACCTCTTTTGGTTGCCTTTGGATGAGACGACGCGTTAGGGAGCAATGTGAGAGATGAAGCGAATGGAGAAAGGAGGAGGTGAATGGAGAGAGGAGGAGGCAAATGGAGGGAGGAGGCGGCATAACCAAGCCAAATTGAACGAAAGATAAAAATGAAACCACGAATATTAAATTTCATACATTTCGTTTTTCAAAATTATCCTCCGGATCATTTAAAAAAGAGTGGAGTTTCTTCACCCAAACAACCAACCGAACAAGGCCATGTGGCATGTGTCAAAAATGTGTTAAATGAAAGGTGTCAACCAAACATTTTCCTTCTCACAAATGACCCTCACTATTCCCTTTTAAAGTAGAACACTGAAATAAAAAAAATAAAAAAATAAAAAAAAATGAAATAGTATGTAGTTGTAGAAAGTTTTTGTAGAATTATATTTGTCAAATGTATATTTATTTAGGAATATAATTGTATATGATAATAATTAATTTAAATAAGATATTATAATATAGAAGAGGATTTAAGGTAGTGATAATTTGAGAAATGTTGTGTTGTATTAATATTAAATTAAGTAAAAGTTATTGGTACACTTTTAAAAATCATTTAAAAGATTCGTTAGTTATATAATTTAAAAGATTTGATTAATAATTATTTAATTAAAAAAGATATTAGATATCATTAAATAATATGAGATATTATTTGACATTGTTACATGTTATAATATATTTTTACGTATTAATAAGTGAGTGTTTTTGAAACATTTTATATATAGAAATTAATAAATACATGTCTCCGAAATGTTAGTCATGAAACACCGTAGACCTTGCAAATCATACACAACATCTGTAGAAATGCATGAAGTTCCCAACTTTCTCCATGCAGCGTCCTATGAAAACCCTTCTGATTTAGAAAACATACACACCTCTGTTACTGTATAAATACAGGGCCATTTTACGTACAAAACACAAACACCTTTAGAGCAATACATATTATATAGCTGACCTTTATTCCCGAGCACCACCACACTTCAACAGAAAAGAAAAGACCTTCGTCTGTTGATAGTTGTTTTCACGATTCTATGTCCTTATCATATTATTGCATTTTAGATTCTCCTGATTCATTAAACCTTGATTTAAAATCAAAAAACAAAAAAAAGTTAGATAGTAACTAAAAGTAAAGCAGTCTCAAACCTATATGTCAAATCTATTCAAGAGAAGTGTGGAACACGAAGTTTGATACGTAAGAGATTCAAAACAGCTAAACCATATTGAGTAAGGCATGAGAAAACATGAATCAACACATAAATTAGGAAATAATTGATGCAATTGACAAACTTACACCATAACGTATAATCCATGACATTAAAATTGTTAATGTTTTAGTAGATATTTTGTGGGATCGAGAAATTAATCTTTTTTTACTTGGCTTTACTACTTTCCGCTGCTTAAACTGGGTTCTCCGATTATCTTCTTTCTGCCTGGGTCGCTCGATCGCCTGCAATCTTGGCCGTTCGGTGATCTTCAGGATTTGATCGCTTGGTCGCCTTCTTGGTGGAGAGGGGAAGGTACTGCAAAAGGCACTTCGACATCCAAGTTAGGCGTGTACTGAAGAACCTCGGCTCTTGATTGAATATTTAGTTAGTGAATGGTTATCACTATTTGAGTATTTGAGAGTATGAGTTGAATGTGAGTACGTACCTGACTTGTGGCTTTTACTCTCTATTTATAGTAAGTCTCATAGACCTTAAACTGACATAAGTCTATTAAAATATAAATAGAATAAAATATTAACGATCTTACCTAAAAATCTTGTTGGTTGATTATGATCTGCTCATCTATATATTTAATTAGATATTCTTCATATCTTCCATCAAATATTCTTGATTTGTTTTACTCTCTACCGGACTATTAGTCCAATTATGCAAGCGATGGCCCAATTGCGGCCCAACTTCTTGTTTTGACGGGCGTTGACCCTAGTCAGACCAATCGGTATTAGTCTATAACCGCTCGGCTATAATACCATACCGTACATAATGCCCCCCAAGTCCGAGTTAACCGTTCGACTTGTTTGGTTAGGTTAACTGTAGGACTTTAAAATGGTTTTCCTTGTGAGGGCTTCCCGCTGCGCGCTGTTTTGCGATGCCGCTTTATTTCCATGTAATCATTTAATTTTTCCCGCCTCTAGGGTAGTTGTAGAGTCTTGAAAGCAGGGTCGTCAGATCTTTTTGATCTTATGGTGTAGATTGTTGGCGGTTACGTCAGTTTTTCCCTCATTAATGCGAAAGGATTTTTGAAAAACCCTAGTTTGCTCAACCATCATTTCTACTCCATCTCTTCTACAAGCTTTCATACTTCTATTTCTCCAGCATTTCCTCTTACATTCGTAATCAGGTAACTCATGGATCCTTCCCCTTATTCAGATTGTTCTCCAGTATTTGTCGAAGAAGGGGGGCGTGGTGACCAAGCTGATGCACTAGTAGAAGGCTCCCTCACCAGGGTTCAGTGTGAGATTGCCACCGTGCTTAATGGCGAAAACGCTTTCGTCTATGGTGGCGTTATCGTGGAGGACCCTAAAAATCTTCCTTCCCCTAATGGGAGTAACTACGAATGGGCCTCTCGAGATGTAAGTGAATTCCCTAGTGCTTTCAATAGTAAACCTGTTTTGTTGGATTGGGCAAACGATAGTTGCAATCTTAGAACCCTAGGTTATGACTCTTGTGTAAAATTAATTGCCTGTAGGGAAAACGAGAAAGTCTTTCATGATAGAGAGAACTCCAAAAATGATTTCTTCTATATTTATTCTTGTCTGTTCTACGATATGTATCTTAGGCTTTCCTTCAGCGTTTTCAAACAGAGGTTTTGAAAACCCTCAATGTCGCCCCCACTCAACTACATTCGAATAGCTGAGAGTATAGTTTAAAGAATAAAATTGAGCCAATTTTTCTCCGTATTGTCATATTAAAATGGATTAAAATCTCTTTATTTCTAAGGGTATTAATATTTACTCTAAATGTCAATTTGTTTTATTACTGATAAATGTTAATGAGTTATACCAAGATTTAATTCTAAAAATAATTGATGAAAAGAAAACACCCGTAAAAGAATAGAAGCTGAGACCCAGTTTTTGGTTTGGGCTTTTGGCCCATGATAAAATTTTAATCTTAAGTCATAATTGTGATTCTTTTAGGCGCCCTGACCTTTTTCTTTTCCCTCTACCCTGAATTCACAACATTACAAAAAGCGCCATCTGCAAATTTGGCAGCAATCATACCTCAAAACCAAAATTCTCAAAATTTTAACTTTCTTCCTCTTCTTTGTTTCATTCAACAAGGAATATATACCCCACAATCCATCACCATTCACCTCAGCTCTTCTTTGTCTCTGCTCCTAAACAACAACCTTTTTGTGTATTTCTAATTTGTTACAAATGGAGATTTTTGACACTGTCACCAACATTTCCAACCATGGAAACAAGGAAAATGTTCCTCCGTTTTGTAACAGTAATGTCAACAAGGATAAGGGTAAGATCACAATTCCTCACATAATGTCCATATCTTTCAAGAACAAGAAAAGCAGTACACTAAAGCTTAAGAGGTTGCCTCTTACTGATGTCACCAATCTTTTCAACAATTCTGCTACAGATGTCTTCAATCTCAGCCACCAACAAATGGGGTTTTCTGTTATTCCTAGGAGAATACCTTGTTGCTCCAAAACATTAAGAATGAGATTCAGATAACAGTAGTTGTGTTGTGTCTTGTCATAAGAAAATGGTTTCAATTTTGCAATTCATTTGAGTTCAATTGTAATCATTCTATTTGAGAAGAAGTGCAAATAATGTGTTCTGAATCAGAATCTTCAGATTTAGAATTTGTTCTGTGCTACTTTTGTTTCTTTCACTGCAGCTGTTCTTCATTCTGCAATTTTCCTCCCTGCATGTGCTCTTTTTTAGGGGATTATATTATTAATATTTATTTTATTAAGGAAATTATGTTATTAGTTAGGAAGGAAATCAAAGAATTGCATTATGTGACAAGCTACATAAATTTAAATCATATCTATATAGTTTATATTCAGAGTGAGACAAGTATAGATTAAACTCTTTTTTTTATTCTGGTGATGCATGATATTGACAAAAGTTATTCTTTAGTTTTGTAAATTAGTAATCTCCATCTTTCATTGACAAGTTTTGTTTTTAAGAAACTAAGGAAAATTTATACATATACACATAATTGTATATTTAAATATCATTATAACATGAGAACATATTGTATTTATATCAATTTATCTGCATTTTTAAATTTAATTTAATATTGTTTAAGAAACTCTTAAAAGAATTCACTTTAATGGAGATTAGATTTAAATAAGAATAAATAAAAATAAAAATTTTAAGAATACGTAAAATCCATATTAAGTTCTTTTTCTTTTAGATTTCAAACTTTTATTTCTTTTCTCATCAATTATAATTATAAATAAACAAGGATGAAATTTAAAGAATAACTTTTGTAGAGAGGGTGTATTATTAAAGTTTCATTACACAAGTGTAACTTTATGAGTGAAGAATATAAACATGTCTACAGATATTAACACAGAAAATATAAACTTCAAAACTTGAAAGACATTTTTATTAACTATGATTTGTGGTTGTGTGTTTTTCATGTCTGTATCTTTGTTTTCATATTGTATTTATAGAAGTTTATGATATGAACATTTTAGAACAATCTTCATCTTAATTCTTTTCATGTAATTTTTATATTCCATCTCTTTAATTTGTATGTTTCATATTATTGAATTTAATTTGAATTTTTATTCTTGCATATACGTATAGAAAGTCATTTTCTTTTTTACACATACTTAATATAAATTAGAAAACAAAGCATAAATTATATTATCCCAAATAATATAATTTTTATTATATATAGCATCATGTGTTATAACCTTTCTATTTGATTTGAATATCTGCTTTTTATAATTTATAGTTAACACGCGTACGCCTGTTTTTCAGTTGATACATTTTAACAATGTGTACCGGGTTTTAGTAATATCTTCATATATCATGGATTCTAAGTTTTAAAGTGAAGGGTATTTGAATAATTTTTATTCTCAAAACTAGAAAAAACAAGAAACCCAAAACCTTTATTTACCTCCTTCATTCCTCTCAACCCTTCCTCTTTCATCTCTCTCACTACAACATTTTTTCTATCATCCTATGGTAGATCCAACTGAAAAAAAAAATCAGAAATACTCAAGATCTCTTCAATTTCATCATCTTCACTAACCTCTCTAATTTCATCATCTGCAGATGTTCATCTCTTAAAAAACCTCCAGGCCAATTACCAATTCCTTTTGATGTCATTATGCTTGTGAAAAGTAGATAAAATTAGATAAGAGAAAAATTTATAAAATGAAAATTCATTATAAAATCATTTTTTGTAAATTGTTTAATAATGAGTGTTTTTGATTTTTTCCAGACCAATTACCAATTCTTTTGATGTCATTATGCTTGTGAAAATTAGATAAAATTATATAAGACAAAAATTATAAAATGAAAACTCATTATAAAATAATTTCTTGCATGAAATTGTTTAATAACAAGTATTTATGATTTTTTTTCCAGACGAATTACCAATTTCTTCATATGTCATTATGCTTGTGAAAAGTGGATAAAATTATATAAGACAAAAATTTTAAAATGAAAACTCATTATAAAATCATGTTTTTGTAAGAAATTGTTTAACCGTCAGTGTTTCTGATTTTTTCAATTGGGGCTACAGTAGAGATGACAGAGAAAAGGTTTGAGTGGGAGAGATGAAAGAGAAAGGGTTGAGAGGAATGAGAGAAGTGAATAAGGGTTTGGGGTTTCTTTTTTTAGTTTGAGAATGAAAATTATCAAAATACCATTGACCTTAAAACTTAGAATCCATTATATATAAGAATATTTTTGTCTACTAAAACCCGGTATACATTATTAAAATGTACCAACTGAAAAACAGGCGTACGCGCGTTAACAAACCCCTTATATAAATAAAGCTATTGTAAATATTTATTCATGCAGATATCATGAATTTATAAAAAAAAGTGCACTTTATATAATTTATTTAAGTAAGAGATTAATTCAAGCAATTCAATTATAATTAATGATTGATTTCAAGTATAAATAAATTAAATTTATTTTACTATTTTTTAGTAAAATGTAAATTATGAATATTTATAATAAAGTTTTCAACAATAGATCTTAGACCACATTTATAGGGAACACAATGAGGGGAGACTAAAGTTAATAAGAAACTATCCAACAAAATATAGAGTTTGAGTTATAAATTTTAATCGGAATCAAAGATAAAATTCTTTTAGTCCTCTTTGGTCCATGTCTAGTATAAATGTAATCCTTAAATTTGTATGGAAACCATAAAATTTGAATTTTTATCATAACTCACCTAGTTCAACACCTTAATTCTTACGTTAGAATTGCATATTTAATTACTACTCACACTCTTTTTTATATTATAAATAAATGTGTAATAAAGAACACAATGTAACACTTTGTGTACTATCTAAGCTACAAATTATAAAGAGTCTTTTTCCACTTCATGGACTTCTACTACCTAGTACTTGTGTTTGGAACCTCCTTTGTCTTCTTGTGAATGGTAGGATACCTGCAGAAAATTTTCTGACATTCAAGTTAGTGTTCTAGGTTAGAGATTTTAGTCAAAGTATGATTAATGTCAAAATGAAGTCAAAACTCGATTAAAATAATATTTATAAAGGTATTTTATTATTCATGAGCACTCACTTGGGTGGGCCTCGATTGTGGGTCCATTGGCCCATTGGCCTAATGGTCATCTTAGTTGTAGCAATTAGTAGCACTTTTGGCTAAGTTACCTAATATGTTGATGTCTTCGGCAGACAGAGATCAGTACTAGTAGGTGACACCCGACTCCAATAAAGAGCATGCCTATCAGCAGATAACACTTAGTCTCTAGTTAAGGAGACGTAGTACTCAATATTCGAACATCAGTGTCCACTACGTAACATATTGAACTTATTCCTTTGGGGTGTGATCCTTAGTATGCAATAAGCAATTTACCCTTTACAAAGTATTCAGTTTTCAGCATCTGAGCTCTAATGGCCACCAAGTATTCGATATCAAGTACCCGTTATGCGGTGTCCTATTCATGTTTGGTTAACCAATTATATTAAGGTATTAGTTGATAGGGCCAAGAGGTCTTTGGATATATATATATATATATATATATATATATATATATATATATATATATATATATATATATATATATTACAATCATATATAGTTGTCTAAGCTACGTATATTCAAAAACCAATTTGATAATGGTTTGATGCATTTTATCTTTAAACTTTTGACTAAGTAGATTCTATTTATTCGTGCACAATTCATATGTACAACTAAGTGTTTCTTTAATACTTGCATTTGGTTGGTGATATGTTGATTGTGCATATTTGTTAATATTATGTCTATTTTTTACTTTTGAACATGATTAGTCAATACAAAATTATAATTATAAATTACATTCTTAACATAATTGATTATTTCAAATAACTAATTATTTATTTTTTACCAAAACATGTTACTTCTAAAAACTAACCAATTACATTTTAAAATAGCTAATTATAATGTTATTTAATTGATTAAATAAGTTAATTTTCATTTTGCATATCCTTTTTTATGTAAAATAACTGATTAAATTAGTAATAAATTATTTAGACCATTTTGAGTAACAAATATCTACATAAAAAGTATTAAACCTAACTTCAACCTTCACAATCATTCCTATTTAACGTGTTTCAATAATTGATTATATCTTTTGGAGTCTCAATAAGGTGACAATATTTCGATGTGGGCCAACACATTCATTTGCTTCCAATAACTATAATTTCTAAGCATTACATTGTTGTGCATTCTACATACTTTCCTTTACCTACAAAGGGTTTCATCTTTTCAACCAAAAGGACTATAAAGAACTATGATAAAGAAGTAGAGACCAACTCTTATTATTGTTGCAAGTCGTCCCACCTCTAATGAAGATTTGATTTCTAATCTAGAGATGTAAAAATTTACTCAAACAAGAGTAGAACGATCAAATTGTTTTTGCATTCAAATATCTAAAGTTAGTTTCGTTTAAGAGTAAAGACTTTACTTTTCAAGTACTACTAAAGGATTAAAGCCTAAAAACTTTTGTCAAGATGGAAGGAAAATTTTATCTTGACTGGATAAGAACTTTATTTGCAAATATTAAGATGATAAAAAGAGCTATATACTACAAGGCAAAAGGTGCAAAACATATTTTGGTAGGAAATTTTTATAAAATGTATTAAGTTTGATGATTGTAGGAACAAAGATAAAACATGAGTGAAAATTTTGATAAAACATGTGCCCATTTAGGCTTGTTTGAGAGATCTTGTGAGGAATATTTCGATATTCCAAAAAGGAGGCATGAAGATGGATCAAAGTCTTTTAGTATTTGTAATAGCACAAGTCATTGTTCCCTACGAGAAAAACCATGCTCAAATGAACATATAAGATATAATCATTTATATATGTCTTAAAGAAGAAAATCCAAACGAATTGGCCTAGCATATTGATTGACAACATTATGAAAGCACGAAAGTTTGAATTCTATGTGATTCATATTGTGCATTTTTTTTCATGGTTCTTACTCACAACAAGGTTAATGTAACAAATAAGGTATCTAGTGTTGGAAAACAGGTAGGCTTCGTTTCAACACCAAGAGGGGCGTGAATTGGTGAGGTTTCAAAATTAGAGTCTTTTTAAAATCTTTTTCGCAAAGTATTATCCTTTACAAAGTTTCTTGAATCACAAGGAATGAATAAATGTAAGTGCAACGGAAAATACAAAGTAGACTACGAAAGCAGTAAAGTCGACTAAATGTAAAAATGTAATATAGAGAATTCAAACGCAAGTTTTTATACTGGTTCGTCCTCAATGCCTAAATCCAGTGTCCTTCCACAATCCGAAACCAAATGCACTATAATGGTCAAGGTTTTTACAACAAGGCTTTTATAGACACCTCCACGTCAAAAATATAACACACCTCTCTAACCCTTTAACCAAAATATAGGCAATACACTCAACAAAGATCTGCAGCAAGATATCCCCTCTTATGCAATCTTTAACCTACTTTGAACAATCCTTAAAGTGTCCAGACTCCATGAGCTAAACCCCCTGCAATCCCAACAGGATAACAACCACAATCTTTACAAAGATTGAGAGAAATCTTGATCAGCAAACGCGCACCACAATGTGTAGGATGTGATCAGCCAATAAGCACAAAAACCTTTCTCCTTCAAAGAACCTCTTCAAAGATAGATCACCACTGTCTTCTTGATGAGTTCTTGGAGCGAATTCTCAGAGATCACAATCTGTAAATAAAAAATGAAAGTGTTAGAATTACCAAAGTCCCTGTGATCAACTGAGGCACGTCTATTTATAGTTTTCTATAAATCAGACGCTCCTGTAGTCGACAAGGCTACTAATACAATCGACTGTCCTTAGACAGTTATAATAGATAAGTCAAATAGTAGCAGTCAACAACAGACAAATTAATTTTGCATTTAATACAGTTGACTATCATCAATGCTCTAACTAACTTTTGAAATATATATAGTCTTTACTGTACACACACATTAACAGAATTTCAAACAAACAAATAACTAAGTCGGATCCACTGCGCATGTAGTCGACTTAGGCACATCAGCTCAGTTTGAAAAACTTTCAAAGCAAAATCACTCACAGCGCTGCTTTTGAAAATCTGTGCATAGTCACGAGTTCTAATCGACTTACTTCATAATAAAGTTGACTTAAAACTTGCAGTTATGCCACACAATGTAAGTTCATAAAGTGCATGTGGTTTTCTTCTTCAAAAACATATGTAATGTAGTCATAAATGATGTAACAGATATAAGCTCAGAGAATGTGCATTCACATATCAAAATCAACACAAAACATGTTCAATAGAATATATCATTCAATATGAACAGAACATGTAACACATTACAATACATGTGTTATTAATAATGTGTTGTCATCATCAAAAACCAGAGTGATTAAAGCACTATGAGATTAAGGTTAGCTAAACCAGTGCTTCCCTTATCAACAATCTCTCCCTTTTTTTATGATGCACAACCATGATTAATAAACAACCATGTTTGTACACAATCAGCACAAAACCAGTCAATTAATCACTAGAAAATAGAGCAAATCTAAGCAATCAATAGATACAAGTCATTAAGTGAACTTTCCAGCGTATCAGTGCAATTTTCAATGTATCAGAGCATTAGAGCAATTAAAAAATAAGATACATTTTAGCTCAATTACATTTAATGAAACATTATTAATCAAGCAATCACATATCAAGCAACAAACATATTAATCAATATATTTCTCCCCCTTGTGCATTAGCAAAAAAGGTTTGCTTTCAGATATGGATATGCTAATAAACTAGAGATGCATTAGAGAAAAACAATGTAAACAGTTTAAACATGCAGTGATGCTCCCCCTATCACAAATATTTACATGAGATAGATAAGCTCCCCCTAGAATGTAGGCATGTGAAAAACTTAAGCAAACAAATAATGCTCCCCCTGTCATTATGCAAAAAACAAAATCAGATTTAGATGCACAATGCAGTGTCACATATATAAGAGCATACAATCAGTTCGTATCAAGATTGTATCAGTGTTATGATTGCACAATTCAATCAAGAAAAGACACAACTATCAACAATTTCACAATATAATCTCATTGCAAAACAGTCATATTAGAACATAGATATATTGAAGAAAACTGATATAAAAGGATCATGAAATTTGATAACCAAATTCCAATAACTGGAATTTATTATAACCCCTGTATTTGATAAGTCGATTTGATCAATAACCAAGTCGATTTTCATGGCTTTCCAGACATATATGATCCAGCAATAGGTTCCAAAGCAATATTTCCTGTAAAACCTTGCTCTTCAAAGTCGTTCGGGTAGTTCAACCCTCATTATCTTTGCCTTCACTCCAACTGTTCAGAGGAGTACTTGCCAAAGGTTCTTCGATGCTTAAGTTAGTAAATAATCCGCACAGGTCAGAGCAATAGTATTAAATGCATAGTAAATACGATCACGTACCTCTTACCTTTAACCTTAATTTCGGCCCAATCTCGGCCCATTACCTTTATGAGTACTTACCTTAATCTTCGATCTGGGAAAAATGATCATTAAGTTGGTCCGTGCGGTCTTGATCATGCCTAGCCGATACGTTACTTCGCATATTCTAGGGTTGTCCGGCCCTATGGTACATAGACCCCCCAAGCCCTAGACAACATTAGTTGGCATTGGGATTGTCATGCGTGCCTCCATCGGTGCAGTTGGCTGTAATGGGGAGAGACCATTCTAGGTGCTTTGTAACTTTCACTATTCTCCTTTCTCTCGCTTTGTATATTGTCCAACTTTCTTCTGGCATTCTTTTTTCCAAGGAAATAATAATGAGCATTGTGCATCCTTCTTTTGAGGAGTCATCGGGTAGAGGCGGCAGATATCCGGCGGGTAGCGGCGGTTGACCTTTGTCTCCTAGTTCTGTGTTGTCTTTGTACCTCGAGAGAAACGAGCGAGAAAAGTAGCCCAAAGCCTCAGTTCCATCCCACATTTGGTGAGAGGGCTATCAATGGGATAACCATCTTCCTTTATGCTAGGGGGTAGATATTGATGATGAGGAGGCGACTCCTGTTGGTGGCTACGGGGGGCAGCTCACGAGGTCGGCCTTTACATGTCATGTTTTCTTCGTAAAAGGGACCTAGAATGGTGGGCCGACTGGTCGTATGTGGTGCGGTGTAATAGAGGATGCACATTTGATCAGGCTTGGCGTCTATAAAAAGAATGAATGGGAGTACCATGGGAAGGGGTCAAGTACCGAGGATTTCTTCTTGGTTTATACTTACCTTTTTTCCTAGATGTTCATACGAGTACCTTGCACCGCCTTTCAATCGGACGTATTGCGCGAACTAAACATTGCTCCCATCAGCTTCATCTAAACGGTTGGGCTAACTTGCATGCTTTCATGGTAGTTTGCTCCGCTTTGGGAATAACTCCCACGGTTCCTGTTTTTCTTCACTATTTTAATGTTTGGCCGCTCGCCTAGTGAGTATGGGTGTCCCTAACCTCCGTGGGAAATAAGTGGTTATTTAAACCCTTCTCGAATTTTTTTAAAAGGTTTAAAACAAGATATTTTAAGGTTATAATAAGAGACTCCGACCGATCGGATTTTCACGACGAGGTCGGTCTTCCCTTGTTTCCTTTTCATTGGACAAGGGAAGCTATTACAATTATAAAAATCAAGCTTCTCTTTACTTTAAAACTATTATAATTTTGAATTATTTTCTAAATAATAGACAATTCCCTCCTCTGTACTGTCTATTCATAAATTTTTTTTTGTAAAAATTATAATTTTTTGTAAAATTCTTTCAAAGTATTTTTGAAGTTTTTTTCAACCTCTTCTTTATAACTAACATATTCTTCTCATGAATTAAATTGTTTTATTGGTTTTTTACTTTTTTATAATTGCCAAAGTGGGAGAAAGGATGTATGTATCCATTGTGTGAATGTGGAAGATGAAAAGTGCAAAATTTTATAGAGTCTTGGTTATCACAAAAAAAAAGGAGAAGTAACAAATTTTGATTCATACTCATGTCTCCTTAATTGAACTTAAACAAATTTTAAAAATGTCTTTAAAGGCTTAACGAACAATATAATTGGTTATAATATATTCAATTACCATAAGCAACGTAACCTAGATTATCTTTAGAATTAATTCATCACGTATAATTTAGTTTCAAAATATAAGTTTGCTAATAATTAATTGCTTTTAAGTTTCATACTCAACTAAGAACAAAATAATCAATTAAGCCATTTGATATTTTGATAAACACAAATTTAATATCTCTTGAAATAACTAATTAAGTTATTGAAATTGTGATTACATATACAACCAAAAAAAAATTGATTAAATCATTTTAGAAATTATTATCCAAAAATTGTTTTTTATTTTCTCTTGGAATTAATTATTGTCCTTGAATAACGTATTACTTAAAGAAAAGCTAGCCTTAAAAAAAAGCATGTGATAAAATATTTTCTAAAAGTTCTCATTCAAAGCACATCGGTGACTTTGTTGCACACTTTAATTGCTATTAATGATTGGAAATATTTATTACATCAAATGAGAGCTCTTATACAATTGAGTAATTATTTTTCAATCTAAGTGTTTTTGTTCACTAAGATTAGTCCATATATATTTTGAGTGATTGCATCTTTTAAATGTGAAATTTGGTTTAAGTACGATATAAAACAATGGAATCAATCTCTCTAAAATTGATCTATTGTAATTGAATTCAAAATTACAAAAATTCAAACTAGCCTAACATTGTTCTATTTTCTTGCTTTATCTTCCTGAATCTCTTTATGAAATTTCTTGAACTCAAATCTTCTTAATTAACTGATTGAAGAAAAGTTTTAAATACCAATTCAACCTCTTTTGGTAGCATAGAACTTAGTTTTCTTTTAATTAACATATATAGACACGTATGAAACAAGCACATGCAACACTACTAGCACAAACTTGTTTCTGCCCTTCAACCTTGACTTGTCCAGTCTCGTGACGAATTTTAGAGACTTTATGGAGCCTTTGTTAGTCCCTAGAATTGCTTAGATAAGAGTGGTGCCTATAATTGTTACATTACATCCAACCATCATCTTTATATATATATATATATATATATATATATATATATATATATATATATATATATATATATATATATATATATATATATATAATATGAATGCTCAGTGAGTTATATATTAAATGATCAAATTTTATGTGAATTCATGAACGAATTATCATCAAGATCGAATAGTTAGAAAAGTGGATTAGTTGGTCGTGAATCATGATAATTAATTTTAATGTTGACTAACTAAAATGTGAATACGCACAATTGAGTTGTAATTAAACCAATATTAATTAAATACTCATTCCAAAATCTATAAATACATGTTTAAGATAAGAAGATAGGTGATATGAAATAAAACGACTTACTTAATATTGGGCAGTTGACTTCGACCCTATATGTAAGAACTCAAAATCTTAATCAACACCGATCGGTTTCTCCTAACACTGATCAATTTCTCCTAACACTGTTCGGTTCCACCTTCCAATGCCCGATTCCTTCTTCCACTGCTCGGTTCAGCCTCCACTACTCGGTTCAGTCTTCCACTGCTCGGTTCCATCTACCACCTCTCGGTTTCACCTTCAATTGTTCGGTCTCGCCTTTCACCTCGTGGCTCCTCCATTATTACTTTCTGTTATTCGTTTTCTTACCTGTATATATAGAACCCTGGCTTACATCTCTTGATACATAATCTTCAACACTTATCTGAATATACATGTTTGATATTCTTGTTCTCTATTCTTCTTTCTGCCATCGGTTACAATGAGTCACCTAGTTGCTTTCTTTCACGAGTGTGAGTATAAGGGTTGCACTCTGATCATCACTATTGAAGCATCTTTGTGATGGTATCAGAGCTCTTCCTTTGAAGAGCTCTGTTGCGCCAACATACTTGGATTTTTCTCCCTTCCTGTACTATTCTTGCAAATCTTTCTTCTTCTTTAATTTGATTCTTGCGCCATGACTGATGAACATAATTAGCCATCAAGCTTTTTGTACCTTCACCTAAGCGAGAGCCCAGCCACCCCCTTGGTTTCGCCTCTTCTTGATTCGACAAATTATCACGCATGGAGTAAACCAATGACCACTGCATTGAACGCCAAGAACAAATCTCAATTCATCGATGGGACCATTGCAGAACCACCTCGAGGAGATCCATCCCACAATGCCTAGAAAAAATGTAATAACATCGTGGTTTCTTGGTTGGTCCACTCAATTTCTCCAAAAATCAGACACAGTATTCTTTGGATGGATGACGCCCAAGCCATTTGGAATGATCTCAAATCCAGATTTTTTCAAGGAGAATTACTGCGCATATCCGAATTACAAAGAGAAGTTGCTTCCTTAAAGCAAGGCACATACACTGGCAGTGAAGTTTACACCAAACTACGCACTATATGGGATGAGTTAGAAAACTTCCTCCCTGATCCAACCTGAACCTGTGACGTCAAATGCTCCTGCAAAATGCTCTCAACAATCTCACAAAGAAAGCATGAAGACACAGCGTTGCAATTCCTTCTGGCCTGAATGAACAATATGGTAATATCCAATTTCACGTCCTCTTATTGGATCCTATACCTCCTTTTGCTAAGATTTTTTTCCTATGTCATGCAACAGGAAAGACAGTTAATGAATAAAAATTTCTATAATAATCTTGAACCCAAAACTGTAAATGCAACAATGAGTACTGTTGTTTGTTCTTTTTGTGGCAAGAATGGGCACACTGACGCTGTGTGTTTCAAGAAACATGGCTTCCTTGCCAAACCTCTTCCAAATAAGAAAGCTTGCTCTCGCTGTGGCAAGACTGGCCATACGGTTGATGTGTGCTATAGGAAACATGGATACCCACCCGGTCACAAATTTTACAATGGTAAAAGTCTGCTTTCAAGAAGTCAAGAACCCACCAATGAAAGTCTGAGAGACAACTCTGAATCTGAAGTGCGTCTCACTAAGCAACAATACCAATCCATCATGGATCTCATTAACTCAACTACTGCCACTACCCCCACACCCCAATTCGGTTCCATGACATCCAATTCTCCGGATCCAGGTAAAACAATTCTTACTTTTGATTTTGCTGCTGCAACAAGTATCACAACATGGATCTTAGATTCTGGTGCAACTGATCATGTTGTTTCTTCCCTTAAATATTTCCATTCCTATGATCCAATTAAACCTGTCACTATTAATCTCCCAAATGGAATCACTACCAACGCCAACCATAAAGGCACGATCAAGCTTTGTGATACAATTTGTTTAGCAGATGTTCTTTATATTCCTGATTTTTCCTACAATCTCATCTCTATATCCAAAATGGTTTTGCATAACAATGTTTACGTAACTTTTACTAATTCTCAGTGTTTCATCCAAGAATCAACAACAAACCACAAGATTGGTCCAGCTGATCTCCACGCCGGTCTCTATGTCCCTCACAGTCATAACCTCACCACTACTCCCTGTGTACATTTTGCTAGTACTTAACAACCACACACTACTACCGACAACAATATATGGCACAACCATTTAGGCCACCATTCTGATAAGAGATTAAAGGTTCTTAAACAAAAATATTCTTGCATAAACTATAGATCAAACAATTGTAATGCATGCCATATTGCTAAACAAAAGAGGTTGCCCTTTCCTTCACATAACTCTGTTGCTTTACATGCTTTTGATCTTATACATATAGATATTTGGGGACCTTGTTCGAGTGCATCCATTCATTATCATAGATACTTTTTAACAATTGTTGATGATCATAGTAGATACACATGGGTTCATTTAATGTGTGCCAAATCTGAAACAAGAAATCATATTCTGCACTTCATATCTTACGTCAAAATCCAGTTTCAAACAACCATTAAAACCATCAAATCTGATAATGGGTCTAAATTTGCTATGCATGACTATTTTCGTTCTCAAGGAATTATTCACGAAACTTCCTACAATGAAACCCCTCAACAAAATGAAATTGCTGAAAGAAAACACCAACACCTTTTAAATATTACTAGGGCGTTGCTTTTTCATTCAAAACTTTCAACTGAATTTTGGACATATGCCCTCAATTATGCAACCCTTCTAATTAATATCATGCCTACTCCTCTTCTTAATAATGATTCTCCATATGACAAGCATTATCACACAAATTTTGATATCACAAGACTTAAAGTTTTTGGATGTCTTTGCTACACCAACACCCTTCAATCTCATAGAAAGAAACATGACCCATGTGATATGGCTAGCATCTTTCTTGGTCTTCATCCTACTACTAAGGGATATATAACTTATGTTCTTGACACTAATAGAAATGTTATTTTTTGTGAAAATGAATTTCCTACTATGGTATCCACTCCCTCAATGCCTTCTGCTTTACCTCTACCTTTAAATCATAATATTGTTATGCACGATACTGATCAATACAATCCCGCCACCCCTATTCATCTCTCTCTACCTAATAACAATGACGAGCTTATAAATAACACCATTCATTCCCCTAGGCGTTCCATTCGCACCAGAACTATGCCTGCATACCTAAAAGATTTTCAAATAGCATCATATAGTACTATTACTACTAAGTAGCCTATTGAACATGTGCTCAGTTTTGATAAACTATCTCCTGCATACAGAACTTTTATTTCTTCTTTAAACAACAGTCCCGACCTCACCAATTACAAAGAGGCTATTCAACATGATCATTGTCGTGCTGCTATGGAGACCGAACTCATTGCCCTCGCATAGAACAAGACTTGGAATCTCACTACTCTCCCTCCCCACAAGCAAGCCATAGGCTGTAAATGGGTCTATAAAACCAAGCACAAAGCCGATGGCACAATTGAGAGACTCAATGCTTGTCTCGTTGCCAAATGTTATACACAATTAGAAGGTATTGATTACTTTGATACTTTCTCACCAGTTGTTAAACTTACAACCGTTCGGTTAATCCTCTCCTTGGCTGCGGCAAAGAATTGACATCTAAGACAACTAGATGTCAACAATGCCTTTTTACACGGTGATTTAAATGAAGAAGTTTACATGCATCCACCACCAGGTATCACTCTCTCTGCTCCTAATCAAGTATGTCTCCTACACAAATCTCTCTATGGCTTGAAACAAGCTAGCAGACAATGGTATGACAAATTGTCCTCTTTCCTTCTTTCTATTTACTTTACCCAAACATCTGGTGATTACTCTTTATTTACTCATCAAAACTATGATGCAATCACCATCTTATTAATCTACATTGATGATATTATCTTTATTAGAAATAACATACATACAATTGATCACATCACTACTTTACTCAATGAGAATTTCAAGATAAAAAATATGGTTAACTTGTCTTACTTCTTAGGTTTCGAGGTTGCTCGTAACTCTGCAGGGATTCATCTATCGCAGCGCAAGTATGCACTTGATCTTCTCAGCAAAAATGGAATGCTCGTCACTGCCCCCGTCAGCATGCCCATGAATTTCTCCACAAATATATCCTCCGAAGGACAACCACTTGATTACCTTACTGCTTTTCGTTGCCTGATTAGGCTTCTCATTTACCTTACGAACACCCGCCTGGACATTACTTATGTTGTCCACCGTCTCAGCCAGTATGTTGCTTCACCAACGCAAGCTCATCACCAAGCTGCCTTTTGCATTCTCTGCTAGATAAAAAATACCCCTGGTCAAGGAATATTCCTCAAAGCTACCAGCGACGTTACCTTAAAAGCTTACAACAATTCCAATTGGGTTGGATGTCCTGACTTAAGAAAATCCTTAACTGACTACATTGTTTACCTCGAAGACTCCCCAATTTCATGGAAGTCCAAGAAGCAATCTACTGTTTCTCGTAGCTCCTCTGAAGCCAAATATTGTGCTCTTGCACAAACTGTCTGCGAAATTCAATGGCTTAGAGCAACCTAATGAGCGACCTTCACCTTGTCTTCTCCCAACTCGCCACCATCTTCTGTGATAATCAATCTGCCATCAAGATTGCTACTAACCAAGTTTTTCACGAACAAATGAAACACATTGAGATAGACTACCACCTCATCTGCGAGAAAGTCCAACAAGGAATCGTCAAACTGCTTCTCGTTCATTCCACTCTTCAACTTGCTGACATTCTTACAAAACCGCTACCTCCTTCTTCCTTCCACCACATCAATTCCAAGCTTGACACCCTGAACATCTATGTCAATCTTAAGGGGGGCTATAAGAACTCAAAATCTTAATCAACATCGAACGGTTTTGTTGAAAACAGAAGTAGGATGCTGAAAATAATTATTCTCACATTCATACTTTTGAAACATACATAGGTGTTTAAAAATAAACAAACCATAGTCTAATTAAGGTAAAAAATCTCCTGAAATAAAGTCTCTAAATCCAGAGATATCTACCCAATAATACCTAATCTTAATGAAAGGAAATCTGTCCAATAATTACTAATCCTAATCCCTTAATTTTAGGGATTACACATAATTGTCATATTTATTGTAATATTTATTGCTTAATAAATTCCAATATTCGTATATCCCCCCTCAAGCTGAGGAATAGATATTGGTCATTCCCAGCTTGCTTATAAGATCTTGGAAGATAGGGCTATTGAGACCTTTTGTTAACACATAAGCTACTTGTTGCTTGGATGGGACATATGCCATGCATATTAAACCTTTGTCTACTTTTTCTTTGATGAAGTGTCTATATATTTCAACGTGTTTTGTCCGGTCATGTTGAACAGGATTGTGTGCAATTTTTATTGCTGATTTATTATCACAATACAGTTTCATGGGACACTTGAAATCAACTTTCAAATAATCCAAAATAATTTTTATCCATAATAATTCACATATTCCTTGAGTGAGTGCTCTGAACTCTGATTCATCTGATGATCTAGACACCACATTATGTTTTTTTACTTCTCCACGTTACTAAATTTCCACCCAGGAAAGTACAATATCTAGTAGTCTTCAAGGTTTAATCTTTCATTCTTCTTGAATAGGATTCCCTTTCCGGGAGTGCCTTTTAAGTAATGGAGAATCCTGTAGGCAGCTTGAAGGTGGGACTCCTTTGGTTCATGCATAAACTGACTTATTACACTTACCGAATGAGCAATATCTCGTCGAGTATGCGCCAAATATATTAATTGTCCAACCAGCCTATGGTACATCCTTTTTTGTACTTCTGGTTCATCTCTAGATTTACTCAGTTTGTGATTGGGGTCCATTGGTGTGGTTGCGGGTCTGCATCCAATAGTCTTTGTCTCAACCAACAAATCAGTTATGTATTTTTGTTGGGATATAAAGATTCCTTGGTCAGAGTATGCTACTTCAATTCCTAGAAAATATTTCAGTTTTCCAAGCTCTTTGAGATCAAATTCTTGGACTAGTCTTTGTTTCAATTTTTCCTTTTCTTTTTCATCATTCCCAGTTACTATAATATCATCCACATACACCGAAAGAACGGTCACCTTCCCCTTTTCTGAATGTTTTATGAACAACGTATGGTCTCCTTGGCTTTGTTTGTAGCCAAATCCCTTCATAACTTTTGAGAACCTCCCAAACCATGCTCTAGGAGATTGTTTTAGTCCATATAGTGCCTTTTTAAGTCTGCACACCATATTTTGTCTATCTCCTTCAACCCCCTATGGGATATTCATGTAGATTTCTTCCTCTAGGTCTCCATGAAGAAAGGCATTTTTAACATCATGCTGTAGTAGTTTCCAATCAAAATGATCAGCTAAGGATAGAAGAATCCTTAGAGTATTCATTTTAGCAACTAGTGCAAACGTCTCTTTATAGTCTATTCCATATGCTTGAGTGTATCCTTTGACCACCAATCTTGCTTTGTATCGTTTAAGTGACCCATCAACATTATATTTTACCGTGAATATCCACTTACAGTTAACAATATTATTTTCTTTGGGTTTATCCACAATTTCCCAAGTGTTATTCTTCTTTAATGCTATCATTTCCACTTGCATAGCATCTCTCCACTCTTTCTTTGCTAGTGCTTCAGTAATATTATTTGGTATAACCACAAAATTCAAGTTTACTATAAAGCTTTTATGGTTAGCTGATCATCTATCATAAGAAACATAATTTGAGAGAGGATAGAGAGGTTATTTTGTGCAATTTCTAGTACCTTTTCAGATGGCTATTGGAAGGTTAATCTCATTTTCTGGTTCAGGTATTTCTTCATTTTTTGGTGTAGAACTTGGATTGGATTCATGGACTTGCATCATATCTGGAATTTTCTTTCTCCTGGTGTAAACCTTGTCAACTTCTATTCGAGTTGCTTCAATAGGGAAATCTGTATCCATTTCAGCTTCGGATCCTCGTTCAAAATTATGTTGTATAGTTGGAGGCTCAGATTTGTTGGTATATGGCAGAGTTAAGAACTCAGTATTTTCATGAGGGCCTTCTAAACATTGTTTTGTAGGACTGGTTTTGTTAAAAAAAAAGGTTCAGTTTCAAGAAAAGTGATATCAATTGAGATATACCACTTTTTAATGATAGGATCATAACATTTATACCCTTTTTGTGTAGCTGAATATCCTAAAAAAATACATTTAACAGCTCTGGGATCCAGTTTATCTCTAGCTTGAACAGGGACATGTGCAAAGGTTGTACATCCAAATATTCTAGGAATCAATCTGTTTGATTTCTTAAAGTGAGGAAAGAAATTATTTAGGACTTCTATTGGACTCTTATTACTTAGGTCATGTGAGGGAAGTCTATTAATAAGATAGGATGCAGTAAGAACAGCTTCTCTCCAATAATTTTTTGGAACATTCCTTTGAAAAAGAAGTGCCCGAGTAATATTGAGTAAATGCCCATTTTTCCTTTCTGCCACTCCATTTTGTTGTGGGGTATAAACACATGAAGAATCATGGATGATCCCATTAGATTGGAAATACGAGGATATGGTTTGGTTGAAATAATCTCTAGCACTATCGATCCTCAACCTATTAATATTATCTCCGTATTGAGTTATAATGATAGAGTGAAATATAGGAATGATAATGCTTACATCAGATTTTTGTTTAAGCAAATGGAGCCAAGTAACTCTAGTGCAATCATCAATAAATGTTACAAACCAACGGGCCCAAGAAATATTAGGTACTGGAGACGGTCCCCATATATTACTATGAATCCATTGAAAAGGTTGAGAGCTTCTATTATTGCTGTTGGGAAAAGATGCACGAGTGTGCTTGGCTAACTCACAAGTTTCACAATGAAGTTTTGAGATATCTAAGTTTTCATACAAATGTGGAAACATAAACTGTAGCACCTTAAATGATGGATGTCCTAGACGATAGTGATACAGGCATAGTTCATCCTTATTTGTTATACTGTGAAGGGATTTTACTTGGTTGGTTTGGGATTCTTAAGATACTTCCAAGTAGTAAAGACCATCTTTTTCTTTAGCAAGTCCAATCCTCCTCCCCGAGTCCTATTCCTGAAAAACACATAGAGATGGGGAAAAAATTGCAGAGCAATTGAGATTAGAGGTTAGTTTCTTTATGGAAAGAAGACTAGCTAAGAGTTTGGGAACATGGAGAACATTTTTAAGCATAAGGTTGGGGTTTACTTGGATATTACCATATCCTGCAGCAGTAGCTACTGACCCATTGGAAACAATAATTTTTCTATTACTTGGTGAGGGTGTATAAGAATGAAACAAGTAGAATAAGTGTGGCATGTGATCTATAGCTGCCGAATCCATAATCCAAGAGTTCACATTTTATGAAGTATTCATACAAGAATTTTTACCTGAGAAAACAAGAGAACATGATCCAGAGGGTTCCTCCATATTCCCCAATAGCTTTTTCAGTTTCTTTATCTCTTCCATATTGAAACTGTCTACTGTTGGAGATTCTTTAATCTCTGTTTGTGTTACATGCACTTGGGACTTTTGTTGTCCTCCATAATTCACCCACTGCTTTCTTGGAGGTTTGCCATGCAATCTCCAACATTTCTCCCTTGTGTGTCTCGGTTTCTGACAATAGGTGCACCATAAATTATCTCTGTTTCCTTTCCATAGAGAATTAGTATTTTGCTCATTTCCTTTCTGCACCATTTCAGGTTTGGTAAGTAGAGAAAACCCATATATTGGTTGAGACTCAAGCATTACACTCCTCCGACTCTCTTTTGCACGAACAATAGAGATGGTTTCTTCTAGTGAAGGAGTATCCTTTCTCCCTAGAATTTGCACTCTAACCTGATCAAATTCAGGATTTAGTCCTGCTAGAAAATCATACACTCCATCCTTCTCTATGAATTTCTTCAAGAGGATTGCATCCTCAACACACTTCATTTCAAAAACTCTGTAGTGATCAAGTTCCTACCATAGATTCTACAACAGTGCCGCATATTCTGTGATTCCTCTACTTCCCTGTTTTGTGGCTGCAGTTTTTATTTTGATTTCATATACTTGGTGATGAGTCGATATTTTATTGATTTCACTTAGTTTATTGTGCTAGAATTAATCAGGGAATTGTGCTTAAATGTCCGGTATTTTCCCGTTTTCGCTAATAGTGCTTAATTTGACCGGAAATTCTAATTCTAATTAATTTGAATTTTCTGAGCTAATTATTTGCATTATTATTTTCAGGGAAAATTTTGGAAACACAATTTGGGACATTTAAAGGACACCAAATAAATTGAAGACTCTCAAGTTAGACATTTTAAATTTAGTTGTATTGTAATTTAATTGTTTAAACTTTTTGGACAAACTTTTGCATATTGGGCCATTAAAAATATGATGGGGTCCAAAGATTGTAAGACACTTGGCAACCCTAGGGTTGGGTGGACCCCACCCTAAATTTTGAGGGTCACTTGGTCCTAGAAAATGAACCAGCCGTCACTTTTATAGGGGGTACCAATCCTATTATTCTCAGTAGAAAGCACATGGGAAATGAATAATCATCAAGATAGCAGCTTCCACCTAATAAAAGAGCACGCTGGACTTCATGCTACAAGGGTGGACTTCACGCTCCAAAATTGCTGTTGCACTCCACGGAAGAAGATTGTAAAAAAATTGGCATTTGGGAATTGAAAAAAAGAAAAAAAAAGAAAGCACTGGTGTCAACGCTTGGTGTGTTATTGGTCACGGCCTGCACACATTATTTGGATTAAAAAAAAAAGTCCAGCAGCTACATGTATGGTTTTTCCTTTTGATGGAAGGAAAAAAAGGCACTCACGGTTTAAAAAGGGGGCTACTGCACTTTAATTTATGGGCTGGACCAGGAGACCTAGGGCAGGTTTTGTTGGCACGTGAAAGGGCTTCACAAAAGAAAGTCACTCATCTTCATTTTTAAGAAGGTTGCCGCCATTTGTTTACGTTTTCAAGCAGCAGACAACCGTCACACACAGGACAGCTCTCGGCAGATTCAGAGGGGAAGGATGTTGATTTTATTTTTTGATTATGGCTGAATATGCTTGATACATTGCTTGAAGAGCTACCGTCACTTGCTGTACAAGGGCTGGAACAATGCTATGAATGAAGGAAAAGCTCGTGATTTAGCTTCATTTTTTTTCCTTGAAGAAAGCTGCAACTACACACTATCTTTGACATTGAGCTTTTTAGAAAGAACACACGGAAGAGATGGAGGGTTATGGATGAGAGCACCAGCCGCCACTGTTATTGGGGGTATTTTCTTTTGAACATGTTTTTGAGAGCTTACAAAGTTGCTCACGGGTGTTGGCATTGGGTCGAATGAATAAGGCATTTCGTTTTCCGTTTTCCTTCCCTTATTGTTGCAGCATTGCTTTTCTTTAAGGGAAGTGGCATTTTCTTTCTTTTGAATGGATGCTTGTACGCTGTTTTGAAGGAATGAAAGGATGCACATTTTAGTTTTCCATTTGATGAATGAATGATGCCTTTACTTAGCATATATTTGCAATTACATTGCTTTGGGATGTGCTCACGGTGATAGCTGGGATGGAGGTGTTGATTTAATTGATTTTGAGTGAGTCACGGTCACATCTGGTTGCTGTTCAAGTCAAGCTTAGTTCTTTTCTTTATTTCATGGAATGATAAGTATATTAGGTGGATTTTGGGAGAAGCACACGCTAGCTTCATTAAGCTTTTGGAGAATCTCCTTTTCCTTGCCTTGGGATGCGACAATTTCTTTAAAGTGTGGTCAAGTCTATTTACCCTTTTACTTTAATGTTGTCTAGTATTTTTGGTGATGATAATTTTAGCTTTAATATCCAACCGTTACAATCCTATTAGTTAGGTTTAATTTGCATGTATTAATTCAGTCTAATTGCATTCACAAAACACTTTTCACAAACCCCTCCCACTTCGTGTCTGACCTAATTCTAGAACTACATTTGGTCCTTGAGAGACGACCTAGGAGTCACTTCCTAGCACTATACTGCATTTCTTATATTGCAATCAAATTTGTATGGGCTGCGACAACCCATCACTTGGGCAACGTCATTGGCTTTGGGATATGTGCAGTTTATGGAGTCCCAAATATCTTTAGTTGTATTAAGAAATATACAAGTGTCACTGATGGTAACTTTCATGGAGTCCCATAACCAAGACATAATCATGGAATCTTTTTCATCCCATGCTGCAAATGATTGATCCTCCATGCTTGGACCATTTTCAAGGAGATAAACCAGGCATCCTTTTCCCTTGAGATAGGTTCTAACAAACTGGGACCATTGAGAAAATTTTCCCATCCAGCCTGTATGATGCTCGAAGACCTTGGAGTTCTCCATTTTTGCTTGAAGAACTAGACACTTCTCTACTTGATGTAGCGTCAGACATCATAAACGGAGGTTGGGTTAACACAGGGGAAAGAATAACAGCAGCAATTAAGGTTGTCCCCTTTTTAGATGAGAATGGCAATGAAGGCCAACAATAGTTGAGAAACGACAATAAAGGTCGTGAGACAAGAAAACAAAGACCAGGGCTCCAAGAAAAACCTAGAGCTCTGATACCATGTTGAAAACAAAAGTAGGATGCTGGAAATAATTATTCTCACGTTCATACTTTTGAACAATACATAGGTGTTTAAAAAGAAACAAACCATGTTCTACTTAAGGTAAAAAATCTCCAGAAATAAAGTCTCTAAAACAGGAGATATCTACCCAATAATGCCTAATCTTAATGAAAGGAAATCTTCCCAACAATTACTAATCCTAATCCCTTAATTTTAGGGATTAGACATAATTGCCATATTTATTGTAATATTTATTGCTTAATAAATTCACATATTCTGACAGTTTCTCCTAACACCGATCGGTTTCTCCTAACATTTTTCGGTTCCACCTTCCAATGCTCGATTCCTTCTTCCACCGCTCGGTTCGACCTCCATTACTCGATTCAGTCTTCCACTGCTTTGTTTCGTCTACCACCTCTTCGTTTCACCTTTAATCGTTTGGTCTTGTGTTTCACCTCGCGGCTCGACCGCTCGGTTCCATCTACCACCTCTCGGTTTCACCTTCAACCGTTCAGTCTCTGCTTTCACCTCGCGGCTCCATTGCTCGGTTCCGTCTACCACCTCTCCGTTTCACCTTCAACCGTTCGGTCTCGCCTTTCACCTCACGGCTCCTCCATTATTACTTTTTGTTATCATTATTACTTTCTGTTATTCGTTTTCTTAGCTATATATATACTGACCCCAGCTTACTGATAACGGTTGAAAAACAGTTATTTTTATACTTAATTTTGATACTTAATGCACCCATTTTGACTTAGAAACTTGCTTAGACTTATGATTTTGCTTTAGTTTTGTGAATAAGAGAGTTGAGGATATGCTTTATGATTTTATCATTAAATTCCCTTGATTTTGTAGGTTTTTGGAATGATTTGAAAGAAGGGTGGAAGTATCAAGAAGTTGAAATGCAGAAAAGTCAAACAGAATGCAGAAAAGTCAACCAGAGTGCAGAAAAACAAAGTGCTGAAAAATGCGCTGGCGCTGAGCGGTGACGCTGCTGATGAAGTTCACTGTTTCGTGCCTGAGCAGCGCCGCTAGAGGGCCATTCTGAGTGCCACACCTACCGCCGAGCGGGGCAACCTCCTCTAGGCGGTGTACTATTGGGCTAGGGCCAAAATTCTATTATTTTTATGAGTTATAAATAGACCCCAGACGAACAAGAGGGGTCATATTTTGGCAGAAAGGACGCAAAAACACTTTCTTCACTCCTTGGACGTGGATTTTGGATGCGGAAGCTCAAATCTTTCAATTCTACGGTTATCTTTTTCATTCTTTCCATTCAATTTATCTAGTTTCACCATGATTATGGTGAACTAAACTCCTTTGTTGTTGGGAAACGATGTAATCCTATTTGAAATTCTCTTATATTGAAATTCTTACTTTATTCATATGCTTTGTTTATCAATTGTTTGAGTTTTTCCTCCATTATATTGGCATGCTTTGTTTAAGACATTATTCAATAACATAATCTTTGATTCTTTCTATATGGACACGTATAGTTAGGTCTAGATATGAGGGGATTCTCTTGATAGCAATATTACCTAGACATATGAATAGGAGGATCAATTGCCTAAAGCTTCTGTGCGAATGTAATGCATGAATAATTGCTAGGGAGACTAGACATAGTAAACTAGTAATTAGGAGTAGTCTCTTTTCACCAAGACATTGGGGATTAGGGTAAATTAGAAAGTAGCATGAACATTGATAACAAAGTCGAATTTAGTAAGAATAGTAGATATTTGAGAATGGATTAGGATGAAACCGTAAATCCCAACAACACCATTCATCCATATCGTTCAACTGTCAATTGATCAATTCTCGCATGCATGTTTATTTTCTGTTTTGCATTTAAAACTCAAATTATTGTTTACTCAAGTCTTATGATGTCAAAACATCACACGAACGTTTAGGTCTAAGAGTCCTTTGGAAAACGATCTTATTATTACTTGATACGATCTGGTACACTTGACAGAGTGTTAACACTTACATCTCTTGATACACATATTCTTGTTCTCTCTTCTTCTTTTAGCCATCTCTTACAATGAGTCACCTGGTTGCTTTCTTTCACGAGTGTGAGTATAAAGGTTGTACTTTGATTATCACTATTAAAGCATTTCTGTGACAATATATATCTATATATATATATATATATATATATATATATATATATATATATATATATATATATATATATATTGTCTTCTATGTATCAAAGCTGGTTTTTCTTCGGTTCATACATATACCACATTAGTAATATGATGTAGCATATGATTATACTGATATGCTCGAAAGCAAGGAGCTTGTGGATTTGGTTCGGGGTGCATTAAGAATATCCAAACTTGTTCTCAATTCATTCTGAAGAAAGATTGCATGTACTTGGCCTTATGGTCTCTCCTACATACTTCTAAATAATATTGTGATATAATGTACCCATTGTTCATTCATGACACCTGCTGTCAATCACAATCACAATAATTGACAACAACTAATCTTGAATATCTCATACAGCCTTGAACAGGTTGGATTGATTCTTAGGAGGACTATGACTTGACAACTGGGGAGAGGCATCTCAATGGGCTTTACGTAGGTGATCGATGTATAAAATCATTGACAAATCATTCTATGATACTCTTATTCTAAAGATAATGAAAATTCTAAATTCAGAGTGTGCAATATTTTAAGTTTCTATACTATCTTATAAAATGTTAAATTAGAATCACTATAAGTCAATCAATAAGAAGCTTTCATGGCATTATGAATTATGAATAATATACAATTTATGATACACTAAGGATGAATCTCATACTTTTACTTCATGAATTTTAAATCTAATTTAATTTTAGAAAATCAATTTTTAAAGTAGACTTTACACCTATTTATAAAGTATAAATTTGTTGTATTTTTAGTTAACATGAAATCTGTAATACACTTTCTTCATATAAAAAAAATATATTTTAAATGTATGACTAAATATTAATGATTTATAGACCAGGGAGTCAAGTGAGCTTTGTAATAAACTAAATTATTAACAATCAAATAATGCTAGACAATCACAATGAGATGACTTTAGGTCCATAATTTTCACACAAACCCAAACTAAAGAAAAACAACAAAAGCAATATGAAAAAAAAGACAGAAATTTGTTATAGCCTATAGTAATTAAAATTTCTACCAGTTGAACCACCATATACCTTTAACTGGTAAACATCAAGCACGAACATGTTCAAATCCTTATCAGTAATATCATTGGCTTTTTCCTCAAGTAATGCAAGTTCATGTATTTATAATTCACGTGCAAGTTCATTGTTCGAGCAAAGAAATGAGGAGGTACTTACTTCACAACACAAGATTCTTGGCTTTCTTCATTCTGCGTATAAGTGGCTTCTTCTGCATCTGCAACCCTATAGGAAACTGTGAGTGAGAAAAAACACAAAAAAGAAGGCCAACTGATATAATAAAATATAACCAAGTTTAAAAAATATTTTCATCATTCAGAAATGAAAACAATTTACCAAAGAAAAATGATATATTAAGAATCCGTTTAAATATACAACCACTGTCTTATTTCGATAATCTTCTACACACACTGTGATGCTGGAGACAATCAACTCTCAAAATTATAAAACAAAAGCATAAATAAAGTTCACCATGATTGCTATAAATTCCATTCCATGGTAAAAATGAAGGTATAATACATGTTTTCCTGCACCAATCGTTACTTAGTGTAACCCTTCAGCCTGAAAATCTACTATAAACTGTAGAAATTTTCAATTGGCTCGAGACAGAAAGTATTTGAGAGAAGCCATGTCAAACTTTTAAAAATATCCCTACTTGACGTAAGTTATTACAGCTGTCCATGTCGAACACCCTTCTTAAATGATGTGTCCCTGTATCCGACTCAGAAAATTGAAATATGTACTGTACATATTTGGTAAAGTATCTAATTAAAGAATATATATTTTTTTACATAATTTTAACACAGTTTCAACCTAATATTAATTAGGCAATAATACAATTATTTTTTAAAAATTCATAAGTCTTTTCACAATTTATATTATGATTCTATATATAAGGAATAAAACTTATATGATAATAAATATTTAGATTATATATGTATTATAGATAACGTCTTTATTTATTATCCTGACATATTTTCATAATAATGTGAAATTTTCAAAGTTACCAATGATAATGATCAATAAGGGAATGAAATGCTTTAAATGAATTATATCTTCTTTCTAGTATAGGAAAAAATTTTGATATCGGTTATTTTCAATATTGTATTTTGATTCTAAAAAAAATAAAGAATATCAAAACAAGTTTAAAAAGGAGGTCTTTTGACTTCATTTATAAACAAAACATAAATTTCGACATAAGGTTTCAGTTATCTTTAAAACCTGAGTCCAAAGCAATAAAAAATTATAAAAAAAATAAATAAAAGATTAAGTTTTGGTTCTTAAAAACAATTGAAGCATATTTGACTATAAGCTTAAGTTTCTTTTGGACAACCAAAACCTCTAGTGGTATTAAAAAAAATATTTTTATTGAGTAGTTCTCGCAATGTATTAAACAACTTGAAAAATTAAACTAAAATTTAATACCACCAGATGAACCAGAAACTAACAACATAGATAAAAAAAAAATTAAGAACTAGTACTGAAATATAGATTTTCATGGAACTTGTAATCTTTTATGATACATATAAAAAAAATCAAACATATCATGATATCATTTTTAGGATTCAAAAGAGGAGAGTGGAAACTTGGGAACATAGTCTTAAACATATGAACAAACAAATAAAGACAACGAACCTAAATAACAAACATAAAAAAACCATTTTAAACATGATGATGAGAACTTTTGAACAAAAGAACATGTGAGTGAAGGAACCTGCGAATGAAGGAAGCAAATGAGATAGAGAAATAAGAGAGAAATCAAGAAGAGTAAGAAAAAAGAGAAACTAAGAGACAAGAGAAAATATAGAAACAAAGGGTACATACCCGTCGGAGTTTAAATATATTGTAGCAAAGATGTAACTTTTTTAAAAATTTAACTCTAGGAAGAAGAACAAGCTTTAACAAGCTTTGGTTCTTTGTAGAATCAAAGTCTATAGTTGTGTAAATATTTCAAGAATGTCACCGCATTTTGAAAGACTTCATTTTTCTTGAATCACGAGTTGGTGGGTTAAATGTTGGCTCAGTGACTCAATTAATGTCATTTTTTTTTTCAATTCCATAAAAATTACAATTTTTTTTCAATTCCAAAAAAAATAACATTTTTTTTTTCAATTTCAAAAAAATTAACACTTTTTTTCTGATGTAAATCTAAATAAATTTTAATCCAAAATGATGGAAAATTCGAAATACAATTCAAAAAAAAAAAAATACAATCCAAATACAATATAAAATAATCTTAAACTCCAAATATAATAAAAAAACAAACACATAAAAAGAATTAGGTGGATTGACAAGCCAACTCGACTCACCACGGGTTCAACCTCTGTAACACCCCAATTTCTCAAGCTTGCCATTTCATGTATAATATAAACATTGTACAATTATACAATCATTCCCTAGGAAATATAAAGGATTTCACACTGATTATACATTTTAAACTCATATTTCAATTGCTCATCCATAAAGATGACTCAAACTCTTCTCTACTATTCTTCTACCTCTATCTTCACTTGAACTGGATTAGACGACATTCCCTCATCTGCTCTTGTATAACATATACGCTATACGATCATCGGAAAAATAAAAATTTCCGCACAAACACAAAAAAGTAAGGGTAATCTAACATAATTATTACACATACTTCATTTTCAATAAAAATTCATATCTGACTCCAATGATTGTACCAGACTCTATTATTAGGATAGAACAATGATGGAAGTCTCGGATGGTCGTGCACTTGTGGTGACCTCTATTCCTCATACAACAGTAATCATGGCTAAATACAATCCAACATGTCACCACAAAGTTAGTCCGTTAACACCTATGTCCATAACTGACACATAGACTAGGACCTCCGGCCCCTCTCACCACATAACTCATCTTTCTCTACTTGAGACTGAAGTGTTATTAGAGTATCAGGATGACCTTCCCATTAGGACCCTGAACATCAATGTGTACACTAATTACCATGTCACACTAGAATCTCTCCACGAGACTCACATCATGTTCAAATTCATCAACTCATACTATGTCACTACAAAATCTCTCCACCAAACTCTTACTATGTTCAAATACATAATTTCACATCCAATATAATATAATACATACAAAACAAATTTCATATCCATTGGGTATTTTACAAAATAAATTATCATAATATAATCTGTTTAATAAGAATTTAGTTAAAAAAAACACATCGAGTAGACTTCCGAGAAAGAGAGGTGGGTCACAATGGACAACTTAAGTACCAGGTCTTTCCTAGTCAAAGTGTTCTTCAACTTGTTATTAACAAATTTCTTATTCACAGATTCAAAACAACATATAATGTTAAAACATAAATTCAAATAGTTATGCAACAAGTACATAGGTTTTTCGTTAACAGTAATTGCATTTCAAGACATGAATAATTATACAAAAATATTTTTATCATAATATAAAAACTTATGAAGGTTAGCTCCCCTTACCTCTTTTCCAGACTTAGTTTCCTACTCAGAAGTTGTTTCCCGAAAATCCTCCAAAATCTCTACTCTCTTTGCAACCAAAATTTTTTCCTAATTCTTTCCTTGTCGGTCTCTTATTTCCTCTCCTTCTTGTGCAGAATCTTTTTCCCCCGTTGGCTATTTATAGCCAAAAAATTTTACTATTCAATTTTTTTAATATTATTTTATTAAAAATAATATTTTAATCATCCACCACCAAATGTTCTCATCTGTTCTTCAATGTCTCGTAGGATGCCTTATCCACTGGGCACTATTCACATTTTTTTATTATTCATTTTTTATTTTATTTTTTTATTATATTTATTTATTTATTTTTTATTCTTTTTTAAAAACCTTCTAAAATAGGTTCTCAAAATTTTGAATTCCTCTTTCTGAAATTACTATAATTCTTTTATCATAAATTTTAATTTATTTTCTAACCATAATTTTCTAATTAATTATATTTTCTATCCATTAAAATTATTATTACTAATAATAAATGCTAAAATTTACTACTATTTATTAAAATAGATATTTTTCATGGGTCTTATATTTTCCCCAACAACAAAAATTTTCTTCCTCGAAAATTCATCATTTCAAGAAAACCAATGGGGTCATGATTGTTTCGCATGATCTTCTAGTTCCCTTGTAAAGTCACATGTTCTCCTATCCCAAACTACTACGAGCAAGTTGATCTTTCTCTTAAACCATTTTATTTGATGGCCTTCTATACCGAATTGCTAAACTTCTACTAAGAGATCCTCTCTAATTTGAATATCTTATACTTCCAAAATATGAGAAAGATCATATACTTACTATTATTTTTTTAATTAATTAATTTAATTTTTTTTATACTGATACTATTGAAGCCTCTGGTATGCATGACCGAAACTGTGGACACAGTGAGATTTTTGGTTGTACAAGGAGGAGCAAACTGCGTTGAGTGACACTTTGAGGCGTTGCGATTTTTGAGTGTGTGAGAGAGCGTGAGAGCTTGTGAGATCTGAGCATGAGTGAGATCCTCCTTCGAGTGTGTCTAAGAGCTTCTCAGTGAACCCTCTGCCAAGTCAGACTCTGCCTCTGCTTCCGCGTTCGTAAGTTTTTCTCTCTCTCAACCCTTCTTCTCTTTTTTTCTTCAAGTTTTTCTTTTATGTTTTTCTGCTTTATGCTTCTTTAGCATTGTGTTCTTTACTTCTCTTTCCTTTTTCTCTTCTTCTTACTTATTATATATATATATATATATATATATATATATATATATATATATTGTGTGTGTGTGTGTGTGTGTGTTGTCATATTAATGAACATATTATCTTAAAACACGACTGGAAAACAGTTATTAATCTCTCTTCGTTTGAAGGTATCAAAGAGACATTCAGGTAGAACAATGCCACGTACCTCAATTATAACAAATCAAAACAAACTTTTATTTTAATTTAAACAAAAAAAATTACAGACTCTTTGAACTTAGATCTAGTTAGGATCCGTTGCGAGGATCGTGAAACAGATCTATTTCTAGACATTAAGACTTCAAAGGTTGGACAATGAAAATTAAACTAAAAAGAGAAGAGGCAAAATTGAAAACTTGACTTAAAATATAAACTTGACTTGAATGTAATAAATCTTTTTACTTGTACTTTTTATTCTTTTTTTTATAGAAGAAATATGAATAAAAACTTAGAAAAGATGGATATCGAAGCCAAGACGGGTTACAAACCGAAACAAATTAAAATCTTGCTGAACATCTTCAACCATGGGATCATTAATCCTAGTCGAGATCGGTACATCTGGGACTCAGGGAGACGGGGAAATCGGAGAATACAATGTCTATTGTTGGTTCCAAAACCATGGAAACTGAGTAAAGCATTGACGCTTGCCGCAAGACGTCCCTGGTACATCTGAACCTTCATACTCCCTCCTACTGTCGTTTATGTATGGTAAACTTCTTTTTTTTTTCCTCCAATTTCTTTATTTATTTTATTTTATTTATCTCTAACTACTATTATTTTTGCATAATTGGAGATCCTTCATGGGTAATTCCACAAGTTCCAAGGCTCCTGGATCTCTTTCCCATCCTCATTATACTTGAAGAAGAAGAGAAAGTCACTCAACCCATGCCGTTTCGCATCAAAGCTCCTTCCACAGAGCTTTCTTTGAGATTGTCGTTAACCGATCAAAAGTCTCCTTAAAGGGACTAATTTTTTTATTATTACTTATTTATTTATTTGTTTATTTTTTGTTTGGACTGTACCCTTAACGGTCACTTGTGGCCGACATTTGAACATTTTATTTTATTTATGCACTGCGATCACTATTGGTTATTTTTATATGCTAGTTAATGATTTTTCCACAACTCTATAAGATATGTTTGCTTTTCACATGGATGGTACAATTTTCCCATGAAGATTAAGGCATCTGGTTATACCTATGAGTTTATAGACCTATAAGTTATTTGAAATTGCATTATTTGAAAAACCGTGCACTATTTGAAATTGCATTATTTGCATTATTTGAATAACATATACGCTATACGATCATCGGAAAAATAAAAATTTCCGCACAAACACAAAAAAGTAAGGGTAATCTAACATAATTATTACACATACTTCATTTTCAATAAAAATTCATATCTGACTCCAATGATTGTACCAGACTATATTATCTGGATAGAACATTGATGGAAGTCTCGGACGATCGTGCACTTGTGGTGACCTCTATTCCCCATACAACAATAATCATGGCCAAATACAATCCAACATGTCACCACAAGGTTAGTCCGTTAACACCCATGTCCAAAACCAACACATAGATTAGGACCTTTTGCCCCTCTCACCACATAGCTCAGCCTTCTCTACTTGAGACTACAGAGTTATTAGAGTATCAGGATGACCTTCCCATCAGGACCCTCAACATCAATGTGTACACTAATTACCATGTCATTATAGAATCTCTCCACGAGACTCACATCATGTTCAAATTCATCAACTCATACCATGTCACTACAAAATATCTCCACCAAAATCTTACTATGTTCAAATACATAATTTCACATCCAACATAATATAATAGATTCAACACAGATTTCATATCCATTGGGTATTTTACAAAATAAAATTAGCATAATATAATCGGTTTAATAAGAATTTAGAAAAAAAAACACATCGAGTAGACTTCTAGGAAAGAGAGGTGTGTCACAATGGAAAACTTAAGTACTAGGTCTTTCTTAGCCAAAATGTTCACCAACTTGTTATTGACAAATTTCTTATTCACAGATTCAAAACAACAACATATAATATTAAAACATAAATTCAAATAGTTATACAACAAGTACATATGTTTTTCATTAATAGTAATTGCACAAAATTTCAAGACATGAATAATTATACAAAAATATTTTTATCATAATCTAAAAACTTATGAAGGTTAACTCCCCTTACCTCTTCAGATTTAGATTCCTACTCAGAAGTTGTTCTCCCGAAAATCCTCCAAAATCTCTACTCTCTTTGCAACCAAAATTTCTTCGTAATTCTTTCTTTCTCTTTTTCTCTTTCTCTCTCTTATTTCCTCTCCTTCTTGTGCAAAATCCTTTTTCCCCCTTGACTATTTATAGCCAAAAACTTTTACTATTCAATTTTTTTTAATATTATTTTATTAAAAATAATATTGTAATCATCCACCACCAAATGTTCTTATCTTCTTCTTCAATGTCTCGTAGGATGCCTTATCCACTTATCCACTGGGCACTATTAACATTTTTTTTTCTATTCATTTTTTTATTATATTTTATTTATTTATTAATTATTATTATTAGTTTTACAAAACCTTCTAAAATAGGTTCTCAAAATTCTGAACCCCTCCTTATGAAATTCTTTATCATAAATTTTAATTTTTTTCTAACCATAATTTTCTAATTAATTATATTTTCTATCCATTAAAATTATTATTACTAATAATAAATGCTAAATTTTACTACTATTTATTAAAATAGATATTTTTCATGGGTCTTACAACGTGGGTTAGTCAGGTTCTTAGTGGACCAGGTCCAAAATTGACTCATCAAAATTTTAATTTTTTTTTTAATCCAACCCGGTCTGAACTTGTGATGGACTGAAAACTAGTTCACGGATTGCAAGCCATTTTCACAACACTAAAATTTTGCAGAAATACATGAACCATGCATTCGATACAATGTGTGAAAATTAATATTTGTTTTGGCTTATTCTTTGTTTTCACTTTTTTTATCTTTAAATTTTATTTTCTTCCTTTTCTCTTCTCTTTTTTCTCGTGGTTTTAGAATGTTTTTCCCTTTTAGGGCTCTCATATAAGTTTTTAGAGCGCATGCAAGTCTAATATGGCAATAGAGTAGATTAAAATCCATTTTTCCCACATTTGGTTCTTTATGGAAAGCAAAAAGGAAAAACACCATGGACCAGTTTCAAAATTCCTGAAGTCCATACTCCAAGGTAAAATCTTCAAACAACTCAAATTCATTAATGGAGGTATTGATTCCCTTTAACGAGATGACCCGCTTGGAAAATATGTAATATAATGGTGACAATTACCATAAAAATGGAGAAAATCTTTAAATGATTTTAGTAATCCTCACTAATGGTGAAAGTTACCATATGGGGAGAAAAGAATCGATTTTGCTCTTGAAGAGCCAACTCAAATTCATTGACGAAGATATCGATTTCCCTTAACTAGATGACTATTTCTTTGGAAAGATGTAATGTAATGGTGATTTCTTGGAGTATGCCACAAATTGCTCAAGGAATAGTTTACATTAACAATGTAATGGATTTTTGGGAAGATATAAAAGAAAGGTTCTCCGAGGGAGACCACTTCAAAATGTTTGATTTACCTTGAGAGATTCATTTTATCAAAGAGGGAGAGAGAGGTGTCTTTGATTTCTTCACTAATTTTGTAAGAAGAGTTGAAATATTTAACATCAATTCACAGTACGTGCAATAAAAAATGAAATTATGATATTGTAAAAGTCATGGTGAAGTATAAAGATTTAAAGGTTTTGGAGAGATATTTGGTGTTGTTAATGTGGAACTTGAATAGAAGTCTCAAGTCTCAAATGAATAAGTGATGATGATTGAAGAATAAAGATGTTGAAGACGTGTTTTAGATCTTTACCTTTCTTTGAAGTGTTGTTTGAATCCTTTCACAGAAGTTATTTACAGGTTTATTTTGTTCCAATACAACTACTATATAAAAGAAACTTAGAAAAATATTTTTCAAAGAACAAAAGATTTTACTGTGTACATAATCAATTAAGCTATTGTATAATCAATAAACTATTCATGATCAATTACACAAATTAGCTTCCATATATAAACGTCGGATCATAGGGCGATATGATAATATTGATCGTCTTAGCCAACTTTACAGGGACGTAATACAAAAATTCAAACAAATATTAGAATTAGCTAAGGTCTCTAAAGGGTTGCAAAAGATTTTTTTTTTCTATTTATTTTCAATAAATTAAAAATTTACAATAACCTAGATAACACTGATATTTTTAAAAGTTTTATTTTTTTTATTATTTAAAATATTTGTTTTAAACTAACTGACTCTAAATGTAAGAAAATATTTAAAATAAAACATTTTGTTTCGGTTTAACAAACATAAATTTTATATTAATTTTGTTTTATTAAATAAAAAAGTTATGTCTGTTTAAAGCGTTAGGGCAATTGTGTGTATTTTGATTTTTTTAAAATAAATGAAAATATTTATAATACTTGAGGTTGAAAGGAAGTTTTATTTAACCATTTTACAGTGTCAAAGTTTAACTGTAACTCAGTTCTAAATTGTAATAGTAAGGTTGATTATTTATATCTTAACTCATTTTTACTATAGTTTTATCTATCGTGATTGTATTTAAATGTTTGAACGGAAATATGATAATATATAGGTGTTGAAGAAGATCATGTTAATGAGAGGAGTTAATATCATTACATTTAGAACAATCTTTTAATTTTATATTTTTCTTTTTTAATAAAGTTTATATTTGTAAAATAATTATTTCATTGAGATTTTAAATACGAAAAAAAATTATTTTAGTTATGTAATTTGTTTTAAATATAAATTGTAAAGAGTAAAAAAAATGGTGTTATTGGAAGTCTCACTTCGACTAGAGGCCAATTTATAATATATAAATGTGATGCAAATCTCACTTTACAAGCCAATTTTGTAAAATTGAGTTAAGTTTATCTTACTTTCTAGTATGTATCAGAGTCTAGAGATCTTGTACGTGATAACAGAAAGTGTTACATGGCTACAATTTTGAAAAAATATACAATGCTACTTTCTGAAAAATAAAGGAATACAGAGAGAACTTTCCGAGAATTGATGATTAGAACAATCATTGTAACAAAATTTTCAGAAACCATAACACTGTTTTTCCAGTAACAGAATAAGTATTATATTTATATTTAATCTTTATATAGAAAATTTAGTACTTTCAATACTTTTTTCAACTTTGGACTTAGTAATGTATAATATAACTCTCAAAGCTCACACAATATTCTCAATCTGACCAGATATAAAACTTCGTCTAGCAAAGGTAAGGTACAGGCTCAGGTTGATCAAAACAATAAGATTTTCCTTACCATTGGCACACTGAGACTTTGCTAAAATCAAAACTTACCTCTAATATATAGAATCACTCATTCCACGTGGAAAACCTAAGCTTTATATCACTCAATACATACTTATATCTATATCTAAAGTCTATTTTTAACTGATATCCAACCAATAAGTTTGTATCTATTTGAATGAGATTTCTTGTTTATTGGATTTATTTGCACTAATTATTAAAATATTTGTTATTTACTGAATTTATAGGAATACTTGTTATCGAACTCTTATAGATTATTTATTTCTATTTAGTTTCATGTTTGAAATATATAAATGTCTTTTATAACAAATTTATAATATGTTAGTGGATGCAAATTTTATAAGATTTACTTCAAGAATTCATGTTATCACTGTAATTTTGCGTTAATCACTAAAGGGCACTTATGAGAGAAAGTAAATATTATATAGATAAAAGGATTAATAGAAAAATTACATATTGAAGCCAAATTTATTGAAAATACGTCTTACATAGTGCAAGTGATGCATGAAAAGGGGAGCATCTACATAAGTAAACATGCAAATCGTGTTTGAATATATATATATAGATATAGATATAGAACTTTCGGTTCTGCTAAGAGCTTAATTACAAATTCTCGGGTAAACAAATTAAACTGAAAATTTGAAAGTACCGAATGCCAAGAGCAAATATAGAGACGAAACCTCCCAAGAACTGGCCTTAAAAGTAAGAACTCCTTCAATTTAATTTATATAATATGCCACATTATCCTGCATGGAGATCAAGGAAAGCATTCAATAAGCAGATACAATTTCAAAAGTATAGAAGAATTTAAGAATATCCAAATAATGAATTAAGTTGAACAAATAATTTACACTGTGTATATATGAAAACCATGATGCATTATTTAAAAGAAAAACAAAAAAAGTAGAAGGAAAACACAGTTTCCACAACAAGTTCATTGATGAATATCCAAATGCTGCATTAGCTAGAATGATTATCGTCGAGGTGAAAGGTTTGAAAAGGATATGGACTATTACTTTACATGGTACAGCTGAGCTTATCCGATAAGAACTCTACATGGTACAGCTAGCTGTGTAATAGTTCAAGTGTTCAACTAATAATTCAAACACATGACACTATTTTTAAGCAGTGAAGTGTTTGATGAGGTAGACTATAGAGCTAGCTGGTGTTGTGTGTAATTTGTGAAACCTATGAACATGATATGTGTACGTGAAAATGTAATTCATGAATTCAACACACGGCTAGAAAAAAACGATGAAAATGGAACAGAGAAAAAGAGAGAAAGTTGGCCCCTACTGAAGCAGAAGCAGGCCAACATGGCAGATATATAATCTGATTCAGGGAGCACACAAGTGAATGTTAATTACTGTGTCACCAATAATCTGTGACTCAGCACAAAAAGCTGTCAACAACAGTTTCATATACTTTGATCAGAAAGACAACCTTGAAAACCCTAACTTGCTCTAAGCTGACACTGAGCAGAGGCTACACTTGATTTCTGCATTATTGTTGTGTTAGAGGAAGCATTAAACTAAAGAAGCCCCTCACAAAATAATTAAAAAGCTCAATAAACTATGTGTGTATATATATGATTTAATTATGATTAAGCTATAAAAAAAATCAACATGTGCAGTAAGTTTTGACAAGTTTGAGTAGAATAATCACTTGAAACCAAGAGCTTGTACCTTCAATAGCATTCCATGTTCTATTTTAATATATAAAATACAAACGTGTGTCTATTCAAAATGCCATTGAAATTCCACTTGGAACAAAAGCCGACAAAAACATGTGAGATGACGGGCAGCACAAAGCTTAAGCATTCGCCTAACCAACAAAATATTTGCTCACAAAATACACAACAAGTATATTACAAAACTAACTAGCTTTTTGATAAATGGATAAAATTCTCAGTATCAGATAGTAGACCACATGATCAAATCAAGCTACATATGGTGAAACAAACACAGTGGAGAAAAGATGAGTAAGGGCATATCAGATCAACTCTTGTATGGATATTTTAAATATATATTACATTATAAGTGGGACATATTATATAGAATTGAGGATGGTGGATAAATGTTTATTCTTAGAACAATACATTCAATATTTAATTAGCATTAACTTTCTCCAACATCTATCTGAAAGATTCCATTCAATCATGTCTTTCTTAGAACAAAATTTTAAATTAGAAGACTTGCAGATAGCATGCATTCCAAAAAGTTTCAAATTTGACATGTTTTATTTGAAACCTAGAACCTGAAATAATCATATATGTTAAAAAATTGTTTATTGGATGCTTAGTATAACTTGACAAATTACACACACACATATATGTATATATATATATATATAGACACACACGACACATCTCACTTGATTACTGCATGTGTCAAAAATCTGCTTAATTTTTAAAAGGAAAAATTAATTGGGAGAAAGTAATCATAAAAGTAAGGAAATCAATTGATGTGCCATAAACTTTGTTTTTGTTGGAAAGCCAACATGGTGATTAAATTAATCTTTTGTGGATCTTAATTACATACAGTCGCCTCTGATTTCGCAACCTAATGAACACGGCATTTGAAATACTTTTGTCCGTATAATGTACCAACTCTTAAATAGTATATATTGCAAGCTATCTGGTTCGTGAATAAGAAAAACTATGTATATAAAGCATTAGTTTTTTGGTCCCAGATCCATCCATCAGATTAAAAATTTCTAATATCAGTATCAAACTACTCAATAAGTTTTACTTCTTTCTAGCTATATCTCTTGACATTCAAACTCGTAGTACTTATTAATAATAACACACATAATCTATATGGGCACCCCCTAATGCTTCAAAACATTGTAGTATAGTTTAGGCTGAGATATATGTTATTACCATAACTTGATGCTGGCCATGGCTTACGCATCTAACCAACAACAGATGACAGAAAAAGAAGCATCATCTGGTTGATGTAGTGATGAAAAATTTGGATAGTTTGTGTGAAATTTTAGATTGAAAAAATTGATTGGTGTTATATGAAAAAAGGTACGTTGAAGATTATACTGGACAAGAGATAAAGTTGATGATAAAATAATATAATTACCAATAGGTGAAAGACAGATCTTCCAGAGGAAGAATATTCAAGAGAAATGGATGGAGGAGGTTGATGATTCTTCAAGATTTGCCTTAGGGGTCTTCTTTTTCTTCTTGTAAGGTATACCTCTAGCCTTAGCTTGGCACTCCCTGACCTCCCTAAGGTAGACACGGATGGAGCCACTAGCAAAAGGGTTAGTCTCTGGAGAGCCTCCATTTTCCTCATAGGCTGCTCTAAGCCTGCCTATGAGGGCATCGAGACTCCCCCAAGCTTGTCTGAGAGGACAAGTGCAGGGTGCTGGTGGTTCAGGCTGTCCATAGAACATGCACCCTTGGAGGTGAACCTTGGTCTTTCCGAACTGGTCGAGATACCTTAAAAAATCAAGGACATGGTTGCAATTGCACTGAGAGAGAGCAACTGGGGGTCTTTGGTTCTTCAAGTATTGTCCAAAAGTGTTCCAGTCCCTTCTCTTCTGAGACTCATAGCGGCTAAGTGTGACTGGACTCTGCTGCTGCAGCTGTTGGTGCTGGTGCTGTTGCTGGAGGTGGTAATCTAGAGGGATGATGCTTGATGAACCTTCTGCACTGTGGCTGCCACTGCTGGACATTGTTGAAACTGTGAAATGGTGAATCAGGATGAAGAGAGAGAGAGAGGAGGGGTTGGAGTTGGGGCTGGTTTTTCTAAATAAAGCCAGGGAAAGAGGGAGGTGAAAGGTGAAAGTGAAAGGAATAGGAGAGTGGAGGAAGATAGAGTATTGAGATCACGTCACTGGGCTACTGAGAAGACATTTTATGGGCCATCTTGGTTTATTTCTGTTCATCTCTTTTGTCCTCTTGCATATGGGAAAAGTTTGGTATACACCAAACTCTATTCAACATAAATTATTACATGGTTTAACTTAAATTATTGTCCTAATTAATCCATATCTTATCGATCATCAGGTTTTTAATTGACCAGAAAGAGTTAATGAATCTCAGTTATTATGTGTTAGGTAAAGCTTGCCGAAGACCATACTGGTTTATGATTAAGTAGTTATAGTTTCACTTTTAATCCTCAAAAGATGCAATTAGAGAAAAATAAAGGTCTAATTTATGATGTAACAAAAGAAAAGAGAAACTAGAGGAATTATAATATGTGTTTATATATCATTTTCTTGTTTATCTGACAATAACATGATAAAATTGATGAATCTTGTGACCTAAAAGTAATGGCTTCAAAATTTGAAAGTATTTCTTTATTTGGGGAGATAAAAAATTGTGTCTTTATCCTCTTCTGGACCATACAGGGGAAAAACGTTCTTTCTACTGTGTTTCACTTTAATTACATTAGCTATGTGTGTTTTCTTTATAAGCATACACAATTATTGTGTTTTGCCATTGTTCATCGCTAAGCCTTATCTCCTTAACCAAGCCCATTATCATTATTGCTCTCATCAAATCATTCCGATAGCTATAGAACCTGCTATTTAACATGTGTTTAAGTTAGTAATTATACAATTAATTTAAGCTAGAATTGATATTGAAAGAAATTATGTTTAAGTTAACAATGAAACTCACTATAATGTGTTTTATTATCAGGGTGAAATTAATCCACCTATATAGCTCTAAACCCTAAATCCACCTAAAGTTTTATTAATTTTTTAATATCACTCATGACATACATGTAACATGTTCATAAACCTATCTGTGAAAACTTGATTTTGAATTAGCTTCTATGAAAAGAAACAGTGAAAACTTTAATGTTATTCTCTTAATTTAAGCAGAATATGCCATACATAACTTTCATTCTAACGCGTGTCACCGAGTGCTATATGCTAAAAAACATCCTTTGCATTAGTTGATATTTCACTGTGATTAAAGACTGCAACACATATCAAACACACCTAATATTTGAATCTAAATATTGATAAATCTGACAAATATTTGAAAAATATATTCCAAATTTCCAATTTTAAATCCTCTAGCTTTCAGGGTATAGAAATATCACAATTGATTTTATCTCCTACCTAAAGTAATTTTAGTAAAGCTATAGCTGTTTCGTTTTTTAATAAAATTGATTTTACCTTCAAACAACTTATCCAAAAACATAAAAATACATAGAAGGTCAATGTCAATTTATAAAGAATTTGAACACTTTATACTCATAAAATCATTGTTTTGAATTAGAAATAATGTTATTTTTTATATGGGTTTGAATCCGGTTTCATTTGCATTATCTCTCTAAGTTGAATATCTTCAAAAGACTTATTATTAGAGATGATAATACGGAGTGTGTTATGTAGGTCTATTTAAGTCCGTTCTGCATAATTTACGACTTCCACAAGCCTACGTCAAAGTGGAACGAGCAAATCAACATAATTTATGTGTACATTTATCATTAATTCTTTGAAATTTCTGACATACTTAAAAATTATAAAATTGTAAAATATTATTTATTTTAAAAAAATAACTTATAAAATTTATTATTTCTACTAATTTAATTACTTCTACTTATTTTAAACATTTACAAAAAAATTTATAAATTTACTGTATGTCCTTTATAAATATATATTTTTAAATGTTGGGATACGAATAAAAGAAGAAATAGATATAAATTTATACACATATATACTTTTATAAAAAAAAAAAATTGAAGTGATATTAAAAGTTCAAAGTTCGAGTCTGGTGACGACTAAGATTAAAAGACTAGAGTAACATATTTCAGGTGAAGATAATTATTAAGACATGTGGGTGGGCATTATCGTTATGATCCGGAACACAACACACGCCATGTTATAAATTAGAAATACAGTATTACGCATGTTGTCTTCCAGAAACAGATTTTATAACCGGTTATTAGGGAGCACCTCTCTGGAACTTTGCATGCATGCCACAAGATACTTGGCCGTACTTTTTTGGAGCATGCAAAGTCTTTTTCTCATCAAATATATCTTTTTTTACCCTACAACCTTCAGTTTGTTTTTAATGTCTTCTATTAATACTAGGTACATATTTTCTGTCTCTACATCTTTCCACATCAGGCATGCCCAACACATTACTTCTCTAAATGCTTCTAATTCACTTCAACACTTTCTAACTTTCTTAACATATTTAGCTTTCTGGATTATGTTATATTCTTAACAAGTTCATTAGACTATAAAAGTACGTTCAAGGTTGGAGTAGGAGAAATCTCTTTTTGATTAATCATCTAGCTAACTTATTATTTCTAGCAAATTTCGGAAATTAAATTAGAGATTAGTTAAGGTAAGTGGATCAATTTTGGCATTAATCCTATTGTGGTTTATGCGGTGACATATAATAAACAGATATTTCTTTTCTCACTTGCCATGATTTTGTAGGGAAGGAAACTGAGGTAGACATCAAATTTGATGGAGATGACAACCGACCAATGTTGAGAATTGGGCCCCTTGTAGATGCTCTTGTCAAAACTCTAATAAACTAAGATTATATTCATTCAATCGATAATTAGAAATTATCAAACACTTTGAATTAACTCAAAATATATACATTAGACTCACCTAGAATTTGAGTTGTTTTCCATCTCTACTATTTCCAAAACGCCTTTCTAGAGCCAAACCCCAACCCTTTTCACGTCAAGCCAAACGTTGAATTTCTCATTCATCAAAATGGGGTCGTCGTATAATTGTAGGGTACCCTAAAATTCGGAATCCTATAGAGTACCACAAGCATATCCATGGCAAAATTCTAGTTCAAAATATTTGTTTCATGACAAATCCCATTAGAGCATTACATCAAGAGTAACTTAATTAGATTGTACGTGTTTGCTTATCAATAAAGGTTTATTTTGTGTTTGATATAATTTTGGACCGTTTCAAATTATAGAAAATTATTTATATAAGTACCAATTACTTATAATTGTTTACTATTCGCATTAAATACAAAATCTTGAAGAAGGAGAGAATGGTTATGAATTAAACAATTTTTCAATAGACATTTCATAAACAAATGTGATTATTGGCTACCTTAAAATTGAGTTGACATATGAGCTGTTTGTGAAAGTATTGATGATGTTTGTACATGTATAATTAAAGTGAAACAATAATAATCCATAAATTGTAGCATATGATGATTGAGCATTAAATAAATTTATTACGTTAATTAAGATTTTTGTTATAAAAAATATACTTAAATCCTTGGGACAGTGTCTCTTTTTGTTTCTCCTTTTACGTGTTCTACGGAAAAGACCCTTTTTATAGGTAGTGCTAATAATTCGACGAATTATGTTCTTTTTGTTTAGAGTAATTGGGAAAAAATGTATGCTATATTCTTAGGTGTGTAGGCAGAAGAAAGAGAGAGATAAGAAGAATTTAAAAATAAAGTAAAAAAAGAAGGAAGAGATAAAAGAAACAACGACTCCTTAACTCAGGGACTCGATGGATATACATTACAACGCGTATTTTCAGATTGAGAATCAACAAAATTACTTTGACTTTGCCAACTAAAAATTTATATTTAATTTAATCTCTTTATTTAATTCAAATCAAATTTGTGTTTTATGTTTATCTTTATTATGTAAATTTAAAAAATAAGTATTATTATATTGTAAAAAACTTTCAATGTTATAAAATATCGTATACATATTTATATATGTGGAACAATAAAAATTAAATTATAGTTTCAAAGTTTTCAGTATAAAATATAAAGTAATTAAAAGTATTTTAATAATTTAAAATGAAAATAAAAATGACGCAATAAAACGAGTATGAATATACTCATTTAAAATAGGAATTTATAATTGTCCAAAGCAATTCATAACCTTCATGCAGAAGGCTGTTCATAATTTCCCACGTTAAAAAAATCATTGGAAATTAATTAAAAATTATTATTAGAAAACACATCGCTCTCACATGGTAACCTTTTCGGTTAAAAGTGAAACACATCGCTCTCACATGGGAGCTTCCCCAACCAAATATGGAACACATTGTCTTCAAACGACAACCTTTATATCCAAAAATGAAACACACCGTCTTTACATATCAGTCACAAATAACAAAAACATGTCCACCTTTACAAAATCCATCAATACATGCACTCATACTCATGTAATTTCATAAAATCTCATACTCATAACTTTAAACAATGAATTGAAAATACTCATCAAACTTCAATATATCATTGTTCTTAAATTCAAAGCACATAGAAAATAAGAAAATAAAAACACAAAAAATGCCCCTATGTACCTCTTTTTGTTCAATTCTTCTTTCTTCGTTTTTAAGACTCAACTTTTACCCTTCCTATCACTAGTGTAGAAATAACGTTTAATGTCACGTGTTTAATGTCTAACCTAGGAAAATCCAATGTAAAAAATGACAGGTGGCAGTTCTGTAAATAAAACACCATTATAGATGTCGGTCAGGGGGTCCCCCAATGCCATATTCGTGTTAGACGTTGGCTACCACATGGTTAGACGTCTTATGGTCTGCACATAGAACTGAAAAGTCACTGTTTCATTGACTTTGGACATTGGCCATAGGGGCCCCAACGTCTAATTCAAATATGACGTCGGTCCCTCCCACCATGGAGGTCAAAAAGGTCCGAAAATACCTTATTTTAAGCGTTAAAATTATTTTTTTATTGACTTATCGGCTAGGGAGGGGGACCGACGTCTTAAAGTAATTTGACATCGGTTGGAGGGGGGTCGACGTCACATCCCCTACATTTCCACTCACTCCAGAACGCGAACATCAATTACGCGTATTGTTCGTCTTCATCGTTGTGCACATTCTCTCTTTCACCATTGACGTTAAGGTAAGGTTTTCGCCACTTTGCATTGTTTAAAATCATTTTTACACTTATTACATTACGTTTAGATGAATTATCTTTCATTTGTACCGATTAAAATACGTTTTCATGGGCTTTTGATGTAGTTTCTTGTGCGTGTTCTAAGACATCTACGACGGCGATTTTCGGACCATTTGTGCATTCCTTACGTTTTCTCCTTACTGGTAGCCTGCAAAACGCTTTCTCACTCCTCTATTTCCCTTCACTCCATTTTGAACCCTTGAAGAATGTTAGTTTTTTGGTTGGTTATTGGTTATTAGTTTTTGTATATGTGATTGGTTTTGGTTATTTGTTATTTGATTAGATATATGAATTTTAGTTTTGAGATGTGATTGGTTATTGGAGATATGATTACTGGAGATGTGATTTTTAGTTTTGTTAAAAAAGTATGGCTTAGTTTCTCACACCAAGAGGGGGGGGGGGGGTGAATTGGTGGAACTCAAAAACAATGTTCTTTTGAAATCTTTTTTGCAAAGGTGATGCCTGTAAAAGCTTTCTTGAAACGCAAGGAAAAAGATTTTCAAATGCAGCGAAAATAAAGTCGATTGAATGCAAAATAAAGTCGACTAAAATTAAAAGTGTAGGGATCAAAGAAATCAAAGACTGCTTTTTATACTTGTTCGACCAACCTGCCTACATCTAGTGTCCTTTCAATCACAAGAAGCAAATGTACTATAATGATCAAGGTTTTTACAACAAGGCTTTTATAGAGACCTCATGTCAAAAATATAAAACACTTCTCTAACCCTCTAATCAAAATATAGGCATACAAAAAACAAAACCAGCAGCAAGAATCCCTTCTTCTGCTGTCTCAACCCCTTTGAGAAACACCTCAAAGTCAAGAACACATCACACTCTTCTTCTTGTAATCCTAACAGGGAAACAACCCAATCTTCAGCAGATTGTTGATCTTGATCTTATAACAGACACCTCAATGTGTAGATAGATCAAACTTTCAATGCACAACAATCTTGCTCTTCAATAAATCACAAGGAGATGATCACCACGATCTCTTCTTTGATTCTTGTAGCTTTTTCACTTTATGTAATACAACACTAATATGAAAGATATCACAAAATCATTAGAATCACAAAACGGCTTACAGAAATGAAATTTGTGTCAATTTATAGAAAATCACAATTCTAACGCATTATAGTCAACTTAGCTACTAATGTAGTCGAGTATAACAAAACAGTTATAGTAGTTAGCAACAGTCAATGCAATTAATTGAATACGCAATTAATGCAGTGGATTTACATTTAATGCTTGGTCAACCAAATTAAAAATATGACCGTTAGACAGTTATGTCAAGCATTAACAGAATTTCAAAACATAACAGACTTAGTCGAATGCAATACACATATAGTCGACTGTGTAACAGTTTAAAACATAGTTTTAAAAAACTTTCTCTTTGAAAAATCTCACAGCACACTTTGAAAAAGGTTTGTGCAAAGACATGAGTTTTAATCGACTCACCCCATAATGAAGTCGACTTAAAACTGTTGTTTTGTAACACAATTTAAAGTTTCAACATTAGTGCTTGTGGTTATTCTTTTCCAAAACATGTGTCATGCATTCAAGTATAAAATCACATATATACCACAGTGAAATGCAAACAACACAACAACATCGTTATCATGTTCTCATATAATCATATATCATGAAACGATTAATCTTTTAATCATTTGGAAAATTATTTTTCATAATTTTCTATAACATCTATGTTAGAGTTTATGGATAAGTTTGATAAAATTTTAATTCAAAGTATTTGTATTGTTCTCCAGATGCATATTTGATTATGGTCATTCGTGACCACTTTCATTTTGTGTATTTCGGAGACCGTTTCGTGCATTTGGCCTTTAGTGCCATGTGCTAGTATATATCAATTTAAATGATGCATACAAAAATAGAAAATAGAAGATATAATAGAAAATAATATTAAAATAGAAAATATAATAGAAAAAAGAAAATGTATAAATAAAAAAATAATAGGTTTTTATAGATAAGGAATGAAAAATAGGTATGCATATTTTAAAACAACATAAATTAATTAAAAATAAATTGTTTTCTTACCTTGCAATGCAAACTCTAAGTTCTTTTTTCTCTATCTGTATTGATGTTTCTTGTTATGTTAGATCTGTTGGGATTACTACTAAGAAGTAGTAATTTGTTAGGTTTGTTCATTTTTTGTTTCCTTTCCCTCTTTTTCCTAACCTATTTAAAGGTTAGGGTTTTCCCCTTCTCGGTCGTAATCACAGAAACCATTTCATACAAAATAATGCAAGTTCAAGTTTTTCTTACCTTTGATGAAGTCAATGTGCCGATCTGTCATCTCTCTCCTTCTTCTTCCATAATCCATGGCTGGATGCTGCCAGTGAGCCTCGTGCTCTCTCTCTCTCTCTCAGACCAACACTAACTTCTGGCAAACGTCCCTCACACAAGACATTTTTATCTCTCGCAGGCCTTTAACTAAGTGGGCTTATATTATAAAACTATTGGGCATTATCATAATATGGTATCAGAAAAGCAACACATTGCTTGATTTGTTCTTGGCCTGATGGATAATCGTGATCCCACCACTCAACCCTCTAGCCCATTTCACCTTCATCCTAGAGAAAATTCAGGTATTACTCTCATTTCCTAGGTTCTCAATGAAACTAGTTACTCATCTTGGAGCAGAAATTTGAAAAGAGTTATTCTCTCCAAAAACAAGATCAAATTGATTGATGGCAGTATCAAAAAGCCACCAAGAACTGATCCTTTATTTGATGCTTGGGAGATATGTGACAAAATGGTTTTGTATTGAATAATCAAGACTCTTTCACCTCAAAATTTAAAAAAGTCTTATCTATGTTGACAATTGATAATGACATATTTTACCATTATTTCAATAATGAATCAAGAGAAAATGTCAACCCTTCTTAACTTTTTACCTTGTAAATCCTAGTTTTCTTTAAGTTTGTTAAGTGGTTTCACCTTAAGCTTTAATGAGATATTTTGATCACTAATCCTTGTTATTATGTGCTTAATGTAATTGTAAGAAGTCTATGCATCAAATGAAGGCACTGGAAACCAAGAAAAGTAAATAAAACAGCACAAAATGAAGAACCAAAATTCTACTGAAGTCAAGCTCGGACCCCCTTTTTTTGGGGGGGACTTGTGCGCCAGTGCACCACTTCCTGAGTTTGAATGATGTGTACCTGAGTGCCTCTTCTTTTGGGGGTTTGAGAGCCAACTTCGCTAACTTGGCAGATTTTCCCTATTTAACTCAGAGGCGCGAAGAGCTAGGGATCTTTTGCTGCCCAAACACGATTTCTCTCATTTGGAGCTTTTTGACTCACTAGCAAGCGTACCAAATCGTTCCAAGTAATATAATCGGTAAAACCCGATATCTTTCTTCCCAAGAGACTCGAAAGGCCTTATCGTTCGTGCGAATTAAAATTGTAAGACTTGTAAAGAAAAATTGATTGGGTGGAATGCAAAATCACAAATTAAACATGCAATGCGTTGATTCAGTTGACGAAAAAGACTATGGATGAATGGAGTTGTTAGGGGTTTACAATTTCATCTTATCCGCCCTCTCTTATCTACTCTTCTTGTTTAAATTGCTTTGTTATCTAATTGTTATGCAAACTTTCTTGGCCTACCCTTAGCCCGATCCCTCAACAACAAAAGGGTTTAGTTCACCATTGTCATGGTGAACCAAGATGAAAATAATAAAAGAATGGAAGAGCAAACCCTAGATAGGATGAAAAGGAGCCTAAGCATCCAAGAGATCTTCTCCAGAGAGTGAAAATTAGGTCTGGCCACCCTCTTCTGTCAAAAGAATGCATCTAAACTCGCACTAGGGCTATTTATAACCAAGAAAAGTAACAAAATTCAAGCCCAGGCCCATCAGAGAACCGCCCGACGCCAAAAATGGCCCCCCGGTGCTTTGCCACAAGCCGCAGGACCGCCCGGCGGTTTGGTCAACCGCCCAGCGCTCTGGTCAACTTTTCTGGTTGACTGGTTGATTTTTCTAGTTGACTGGTTGACTTTTCTATATTATGGTTGACTTTTCTGCACTGTAATCGTTTGAGCTTCAACCTTTCTTTCCATTCATCTCCAATTCTCATCAAATCCCTCCAAAACAATGCAAAACAAGCATAATATCTCTAAAAACAACTTTTGACTCTGAAATGACTCAACTTAAGAGTTTTACTTGATTCTAAGCTCATTCTAAGCCAAAAGGGTGTGTTTTGATATCAAATTTATGCATGAAAATAACGGTTTTTCAACCGTTATCAGAGCTCTTAGAGCGAGCTAGGAGTTGTGAGAACAATCTTTCTTCATCCTTGGGTCTTCTTCCTTCTTCCATTTCCACCATTGTTGTAAGCTTGAGCTCTTCATTCATGGAGAGCTAGTTTCATTGTTGTTGGGGGATTGATGTAGCCACTGAACTCTTATGTAAACTTTTGTGTTTTGAATGAATACATGTCTCTTTCATTGATTGCTAGTGTTTAAATCCTTCTCTTAATGCTTGTTATGAAGTTGCTACTCATGACATGGTTTTAGGGTTTGCTTGATATTGGGAAATGTTGGGTAAATTTGGACTTGGGTTAAACACCTAAAGGAAATAGTATCTAGGGATAGAACTAGGACCTTTGGTTGTCTTAAATCTCAATTCTTAATGCAAAAATAATTGTTAGGTTTTCCAAGGGATTGGAGCCTAATGAGGAAGTCTAGGCTCTCTCTACCAAGGGATTGGGATTTGAGTAAATTAGTAGATTGACATTGACATATTAATGAAGAGGAAGTGTTTTTCTATACATAAGAGTGAATTAGGGGAAATCATACCCCCAACAATACCATTCCATATCATTTCTAATTTTTCCTTTTCCAAGTGTTTGAGTACCTAAGATCAATTTTATCATTTATGTTTCATGTTTATTTTAATTGCACTAAAACCCAAATTATGAAAGAATTCTTTAGTCTAGGTTAGTTAGAAATTATACGACTGTCTAGTGAAACGAGTCTCTTGGGAAACGATATCCGGTCTTACCGGTTTTATTACTTGAAACAATTTGGTGAACTTGCCAAAGTCTCAACAAGTTTTTGGCGCCGTTGCCGGGGACTCAGTGTTTAAAACCAAACTTGTGTGTGATTTTTAATCGATTAAGACTTTATTCTTTTGTCTATAAATTTTTGTTTTATTGTAATTACTATCTCTATATTTTTGGGCTTACTTATGGCTCGAGTTTGGTTGTTTTCTAGTGTGTGTAGGGAAACATTCGTACAAGGAGGACTGTGTCATCTGAACCACTCCTTATCGACCCTGAGATCGAGAGAACAGCTCGTAGAAACAATAGTGACACAAGGAGACACGAGCTATAAGTCGACAAGCTGCCCCTGAATCTTCAACTTCTTTTAACACTTAACCCTTTGATCTTCTTGACACTTCTTTAGAGAACGAGATGAATGGTATAGGGTCACCTCCAAGGAGAACCATAGGGGACTCTTTTGCTTACACTAGCTCGAGAAATTTCTCAAGCATTGTGAGACCCACTATGAGTGATAAACTGGCAGAAATGAAGCCTACTCTACTCCAGCTCATCAATTCTAATCAATTCTCTGGCATGGACAATGAAGACCCTCATGCTCATTTGGTCACTTTCTACGAATTGTGTGGCTCCGTGGGTGTAATGGGGGAGGAGGAAGAAGCATTGTATATGAGACTCTTCCCATTTTCTATGAATGGCAAAGCAAAGGCTTGGCTTCAGTCACAGGCTAATTAAAGTTTGACTAGTTGGGAGGATGTGGAACACAAATTTCTTGCTCGCTTCTTTCCACCATCAAAGAGCACAGAAATACAAGTTGCAATCACTACTTTTGTCCAAGGAGTAGATGAACCACTGTGTGAAGCTTGGGAAAGATTCAAAGCTTTATTGAGGAAGTGTCCCAGTCATGGCTTTAGCTTATAAATGCAAGTGCAAACCTTCTGCAATGGTTTGCAACCTCATACAAAGATTATACTTGATGTATCCTTTGGTGGTTCAGTTATATTCAAAACTGTTGATGAAGTCATTGCTGTTATTGAAAATATGGCTTCCACTGACATGCGTAGTCAACATGGGAGAACTCAAGCACAAAAGAGAGGAGTTTATGAACTTAGTACTCAAGATGCACTGCTTGCACGTAACAAACTTCTCGCTCAACAAATGGAGCTTCTGACTCAACATATGGCCAAGTTGCCTCAACAGTTACAAGCAATGCAAAGCCAAGCTCAACCGCATCACCAAGTTATGAGATGTGATTTCTGTGGAGACGATCATCCTAATGGCCATTGTCAAGTTCCTAGTGGTTCCTAATCTGAAGAAATCAACTATATGAGAAACCAAGGAAGAGAAAATTTCTTCAAAAATACATTCCCTAATCCTTCCAATCAAGGGTGGAGACAAGCACAAAGAGCTTCTGGTAGTAGAAATTCATATCAACCTTCTCATCAATACTCATCTCAGAGTGATCGGACTACAAAACTAGAAGAAACATTGCCCTGGCTACCACAATATGCGAAATTCAATGGATTTATTATCTCTTACAAGATCTCAATGTTGACACCACTACTACTATTGCGCTTTAGTGTGAGAATAAGTTTACCAGACATATTGCTCAATATCAAAGCTTTCAGAAAAGGACTCAACACATCGAACTCGACTATCACGTTGTCCGCGAGAAGATTCAAGCTAATCTTCTTCATCTCCTACCTATTCGCTCTAACGAGCAAGTCATTGACATTTTCACAGAGCTTCCTCACCGCGTGCGCTTCTAGTTTATCGTTCCTAAGCTTGGATTGGTGAACATACATAATCCAACTTAAGGGGAGACTATTGATGTTTGTTATTATGTTAGATTTGTTAGGATTACTACTTAGAAGTAGTAATATGTTAGGTTTGTTAGTTTTTTTGTTCCCTTTCCCCCTTTTTCCTAACCTATTTAAAGGTGAGGGTTTTCCTCTTCTCGGTTAGAATCACATAAACTATTTCCATACCAAAATAATGCAAGTTCAAGTTTTTCTTAACTTTGATGAAGCCCGTGTGCCAATCTGTCATCTCTCTCCTTCTTTTTCCAGAATCCAGGGCTGGATGCTACCAATGAACCTCATGTTCTTCCTCTCTTTATGTTCTTAGTGAGCCTCGTGCACTGACTTCTGGCAGAAGTCCCTCACACGAGATATTTTTATCTCTCGTAGACCTTAACTAAGTGGGTCTCTGTTATAAAACTATTGGACCTTATCATAATAATAATTTGACTCACTCTTTTGTTCTTCACACTCCAACTTTCTTTCTATTTTTTTTTTCCTTTTCTTCTATTTCTCCCCTTTGTGTCTCTTTTCTAAGTTTTCTTATTTTGGTTTCAAAAAAAAGTATAGAATTATTGTTTTCACTCCTTCCCCTTTACATGATAGATTGCATGCTTATATACACATGGTAATGAAAATGTAATCTTAGCCTTAATTATTTCACGATTATAAAACTCTTGCTCTAAAATATGTGGGCAAAACAAATAAAAAATGTGCCCTAAGCCTAATGAAAAATATAATCCGATGAATTAAAAATTGTGAAAAGTAAAATTTTTTATTCCCTCCCTTGTTTTGATTGAAGAAGAAAAATGTCTCTCTCACTTGTTCACTCAATCTCCTACACAACGTTGTGTTCCATTTCCTCTCTTACTAAGAAAACACACCAATATATTACGTGTGTAATTTTTTGTGAATATATTCATTCATTGTTATATTTTATTAGGTTTTAGCTTAAATGTGAACGTAGGATTTAAAGTTGCATGTCCTCCTAGGAAGACATTTCTTAGGAATGATACCTAGCTTCCTTAATTATTCTGACATAAAAAAAATTGTTCCCATGTGGCACATTATTCCTCTTCTCATCCCATGCAGCAAACAAAAACATTAAACTTCCGACCTTAACCATTATAGAATGACAATGACTGTGATCCATTAAGAATGAAGAGGTTATTTATTTGGGATATGTTGAATGGATGTGACCACATTCACCCAAGACAGTTAAAGTAGTTTTTGGTAGAGAATAGAGGTGGAGGGCCATTATTTTGCTAAAAGGTAGACCGACAAGATACACGTTGGGTGTCATAAATCTTTGAGCAAGCCATTATTGTAAGCAAAGTTGAAGAAGAGCACGAGTGGTAAGTGCATGCATGTAGAACAAGATCAATGATTATCTAAGAACCCTAAGTAAACAAAAACAACTCATCTTTAATTCAACTTTGCCATCATTTAGCCCAAACTTGTTGCATATCCATAATAATTAACAAACCAAATACCACCCAAAAAGCAAAATCACTTTATTATATTTCAATATTTTCTTCTCTACTTTCAATAATTTAAAACTAATTTTAGTCTCTATCTCAAATGCCATTAATTAAAAAGACTTAATAATAAATTTATCCTAAATTTGAGGGATTTTTTTTATTAAATTTTTTAACGTTTAACACATGAATAATCTTATTAATGTAATCTAATTGTTTTTAGTAGCTAATACCTAAATACTTTAAAATGAATTACTACATACTTTAGAAATTAAGATAAATATAACTGGGCATTTATGAAGATTTTTAGAAAAGTATATAATGTTGCAATAAGTCAAATTAATAAAGCAAATTTAAATAGCTTATCAACTTAAGTCATGCGTGAAAGAGATTTGATCGTCCTCTGAATCCAGGTGACATGACACATTAATATTAAAATAAGTGGATCAGAAAATGAGTTTGGTTTACTTAATGAGAAATTTAACCCCGGGGCGAATTATAGGTTTCTTTTCTTTCAAAATTAATCTATGGTATTTAATATATAGCTTTATTTTAAATATTATTTTCTACATTGCATTTATATTTTTAAATTAAAATAGTAAATATTAGTTAAGCATTCAATACCGTTTTAGACTTCTAAACCCAAAACTATAATATATATATATATATATATATATATATATATATATAATATTATAAAATATTGAATGAGTTTTTTTTTTATTAAATTACATTTGGAGTTTCTCTTTATCTATATCTTTTAATAATTATTATATTTTTAAAAAATTCTATATATTTTAGAAATATAAAAAAATTAAAATTATTTGTAATATTAAAAAGTGTATTTCGTAAACGTAATTTACATTTCATCGTTTTATTATTTGATCAAATCAAATACGAGTGACATAACAAAATAATATTATGTAGTCGTTACACTAATTTTCCCTTGAAATCATCTGGGCCTAATTATGTTTTCTATACATGATTTCAGCTATTATTGTTCTGAAAAAGAAATTTTAAAAATTGGAGCTGATGAACTTGTATGCTATAATTGACCTTAAAAGGAATTGTCATAATTGAATACAAACAATTTCAAGACCTCGACTCCCACGAGGCTTAAGAGTGAAATTATGTAACCCTTTTCCTACGAATGTTTACTTATTCATACTTCTTTCCCCGCTACTTTTACTGTGTTTCGTCACCGAAAATCATAATACATTTTTCGGTTTACTTGTGATTTAGAGAGAAAAAAATATTCCATAGATAACATGTTAAAAATTTATATATTAAAAAATTAAGTAAATAATTTTTTTAAAAATAGATTAATAGACAACACTTATTTGAAAAAATACAATTTATTAAAAAATTAAATAAATTATTTAAAAAAAATTGGACTAGTAGATAATGCTTATTTGAAAATATAATCTATTGAGCTCCACCAATAGACAACACTTATTTAAAAAAATATTATTTATTAAGCGCCAACAATAAATAGCAGTTATTTGAAAAAACGTTGTTTATTCTTAATAGACAACATTTTTTCAAATAAGCTTTGTTTATTGTCTAATTTATTGGCAATGTCTTTTTAGAAGCATTGTCTATTAATAGACAACGTTGAACTAGACAAAATCTAAAAAACACTCTTTATTAGAAAAAAAGAAACATTGTCTATTAATAATTTTGTAGTAATGTGAAAGCATACAGGAGAATTGATTGGAGCACAACTTGAAACTAGTTTCCTCTTAATCTCAAGCCAAAGAAATAAGATGAATGACTAGTTCATCAAACAACAAATATATCAATTTACAAATATGTAACTAAAAGCACATATTCATAAATAAAATAGTACTAAATACAAGATAGTTTTCAAGTGGTTTATGTCTCACTCCAATGCCTAGAAGATTTAGCTACTCATAATCGATAAGTAGAAATTAATACAAAGAAGTAACTCCATCTTTTAGTCATTCAATGATATTCTTTAAAGTACAAAGGAAATACATGAAAAAGACTATTTAAAGCCTCTCTCTAAAAATTTGTTTAGAAAGTCTAGTAAAAAGTATCCAAAAAGACTCACTTAAATCAGAGAGAAAATTATGTTTTTATAGACAATGATAATGTGGCTTCAGCGGTGGTGCTCATGGCTCTAGCTATGAGGTTTCCTCCTAAGGTGGGTTTTGCCTATGGCTTAGGGTTTATGTTTCTATATTAAAGCCCCTGAGATTACTTATAGGAGAAGGATTCTTCACGACTCTACTCTCAGGTCAGGGCATGAGGTTTCTCTTTAGGGTGGATTTCTTCGTGTGGCTCAAGCCTTAAATTCCACGTTACAGTCGTGTTTAAGTTAGTTTGTTGTGTTTTGCTCAAAACTCCTTTGTTTTCTTCATGTTTTTATCTTTGCCTCTTTAAGTTTACCAAAACGTGCAAAATAAGTAAAATTGGGATGATTAACACAAATATTTAACATAATTAAAACAAGACAAGTGTTAATTTAACAAAAAACTAACTCATTGCACATTTCTCATTGCTACTTGAAACACGGGAAAAACTCTGGAAGGACGGCTGAATAGAATTTTCCAAAAACATTTTGCAAATATGTATTAAACACTTAAAGTTTTTGAAAAGAGATTAGGAAAACTTATATAAAGGAAAGAAAATAAGATAAACTTGTTTTTATATTAGTTCACTCAAACTAAGCTACATCTAGTTCTCCCTTAAGTACTCTTATGGGGTTTAACCAATCTTTTCAAAGTTTACAATGAGTTTTACCACTCCTAGTTTACAACTATTCAATATAGATATATGAGTTTACCCATTGTTGGTTCAACACTAGTCTTCCTTACTAGACCATTTAGCTCAACTGAACTAAACAACCAAATGTTTTGATTCTCTTCAGAATTTACAAACACAATGAAAGTGTTTTAGAAAAACAAGTACAGATCAAAGCTCTGAAAGAGAGTATGTTTTCCATACAAGGAAATCAGAAGACTTGTAAAACTTTTTCTTAAAATATTATCATATTTTGTCAGACGATCAATATTATCATATCGCACTTTTGTCAGACACGATTTGTGAGTTTTATAAAATATTATTAAGGCTAAACATAGATGATTTTCTCACATTGTTAAACATAGTTTTTATCAAGCATACTCTTTAGATGGTTTAAGTTATAAATGCTATTTCGATAAAGTTCGCTTGTTAAACTTCAAAACAAGAGCTACTAGATGGTCTTGTCTCTCTAAACGATCATTGTCTTAACACTACCATATGATGAGGTTGACCTCATCCAATTTGACAAGATTTTAATATTTGTTTTATTTCATGTTAACTAAATTTATTTTTATAGTGTGCTTCGATAAAATATTTTAAGATAATAATTTTGTTTAGTTTGAAATATTCTATGAAAAAAATATGTTATTTGTGTAAGAAATTTTGAAATAAATTGAAATTTTAAAATTTTATTAAAGTAATTTGATTGTTTAAAATTAAAGAAATTTAAATTTCACCTTAAAAGTAAGAATTTGGAATTCTTCACATTCTCAAATTCATATTTTGATCTTTGTAGTGTGGGTTCTCAAATCATATTTTGGTCTTTGTAGTGTGGTTTAATAAAACCATGTCAGGTTGGCAAACATATTTGTCCCGGTTCCACTTGGGCCCAATCCGAGTTGGACCTATTAGACCTATTGAAACTTAACTCAAATGAGCCTAGTCCAACTTTACTAAATGTGACCCCCTTGACTTGAATTGGATAACTTGGACTTGACCTTGCCTCAGGACAACTTGACTTGCCTATGAAGTTGCGGTAAAACACTAGAAAGAGGTTGAATAATATTTTCATAACTCTTTTTGATTTATAAAATTGATCCTGATTCACGTAATTCTTATGAGTTAGTTATGCTTCATCTATAAATGTTATTCCATGTAGATTGTTTATAAAAGTAACTCAATGTTTCCCAAGAGGTATTTAGGCAATAATCCATAAAAGATATATGAGATTGTTGATGACTAGTTGTTAACTATAATGTGTATAAAGATAGCTTCATTTGTGAAGCAATCGTTTACAAGATAGACTACAACACACAAACAATATTTATATTGGTTCACTCGTTAGAGCTACATCTAGTCTTCCTCTAAGTTAAATTAGAGGGTTCCATTAAATATTCAATGAAGTACATTTGAGTGTTTTAAACCACTCTTGGTGTTCCTAGTCCTATTGATTAACCATTGTTACTTCTAACTAGTTGAGTTTTTCAAACTTCCAATTGTGTAGCATTATCCACCACTCTTGGTATCCCTAGACGCTTTCAGTATCACTTTGATACATCGCCTAGTTGAGTTTAACTCACTCCTGGTTGTGAAGTATTCTTAACCACTCATGGTGTCCCTGATCAGTGAATAACCTCCAGTTCCAATTCAGAAACTCAAGCACGTTTGCCACACCATTTCCAAATTCTTTGCTCAGTAAGTTAATAGAACTTAACTCAGGCTCCACCAGACTAACCTTATGATCAACTAAATAAACGTTATCCATTACCAAGCTCTCCATGTCCATACTTTTTTCTATCTAAGATCTCCACACCCTATGCCAAGCTTTCTAAGTTATCCAAGCATCCCATCAAGTTGATCGAGTTGGCCTCACACACTACCAAGCTACTCGGTCTCTACACCAAGATATTCGAGCTTCCTACCTACTTTACTAGGTATTTTGGTTATCCACTTGCTCCATCAAGCTCTACATTAAACTCTCCACCGAGCTCTTTATCAAGCTTTGTACGTGCTCTCCTCCAAGCTTTCTACATTTTCCTCTGATCTCTCCACTAAGCTCTCTAGCAAACTCTCCACCGAGCTCTCTAGCAAACTCTCCACCGAGCTCTCCACATGCTCTCCATTGAGTTCTCCACTGAGTTCTCTGTTGAGCATCCTGCATGCTTTTTCGAGCTAGGCGAGCTCTCTGGCATCTCCATAGGTTGTTCAAGCTTTCCATAAATTCTTTCAAGCTTTCATTAAACCTCTCTTAGATACTCATTCTCTAGCCGACCTATCCATGATACTCAGTTGCCTTGTTGAGTTTCCTTTTGCTACTCACCTATATGTTCGAGTTCACCGTACTACTCGAAAGTCTTGTAGAGTTCTTCTTGCTCTTTTAGCTTATCATATGTTTCTTCGAGCTCTTCGTGCACAATGTCAGCCTATCCAAATGCACCACTAATCTATCAGAGTGTCTTGTTGTCCTATTTATTCTACTCGACTATCTTTTTGAGTTCTCTTTGTTGCCTAACAATCTTGTCGAGTTCTTTATATGCTCCACCTTGTTGTTTGGGCTATCTATATATCTTACCAACCTTTCCAACCTTTTTGGCTGTGTACTCAACCTCTCCATGCTACTCGGTAAACTTGTCGAGTTCTCTTTGTGGTTGACCCCCAAGCTACGTGTCATAAACAATAATCTCGCTTCTTCTACAACTTCTTCTACAAGCTTTATTATCTCTTCCTTTCAACTCTCAGATCGACACTCTCTTGCAAAATGTCAGACCTTACCACAATTGTAATATTTAACTAATCTACAATCATTTGCCTAATGGTCATCCTTGCAACATTTAAAGCACTCAACTTTTCTTAACTGACCTCTTCAGCCTCTATCTTATCATATTCCATCATGACCTCGGCCTTGACTGTTCCAAGCTTATCCCTTCACGTCGATCTTTTCTTTAAATGCTTGATAAGGTGACTCTCACTTCTTCCTTCTTTATTGACTGTGCTTATCTAGAAACTGACAAGTTTTTCAATCGAGAGCATTACAAATCCTTGGATTCTTCAATGGCACAAAGTATATTCTTCAAGTCGCCTGTCATTGACCTTAAAACTTTCTCCACAACCTGGTTGGCTGAAAATGCCTCTCTGTTTCTACCAAGTTTATTCGTCACAGTCTCCACCTGAGTTATGTACTCGACTACTCGTTCTCTCTCATTCACTCCCAAGCTTTCAAAACTCATCTTTGAGAGTTTGAAGCTAGACCTGTTTTACTCAGTCATCCCCTTTTATATGCCTTCTCAAGTATCTCTCACACTTCTTTTAAAGACATTGTTTTTTCTATCTTTTCAAAGCCGGACTCATCCGCAGCTCGGTACAACAGGTACAAAGTTGTTTCATCCTTTATTCACGTTTTTTTTATCAATGTAGCAACATGGACAATCATTTGTTCTTCAATTTTTGTTGGTTCTTGAAATTCATTTCCCATACATCTTCAGAACCAAGAAGAGTCCTCATCTACAGACTCTAGTTATCAGAATTGACTTACTTTGTCAACTGAGGCAGGGACACATTGTTTGCAAGGTTGGTCATCTCACTTTTTCTTCCTTCTTTAAAACACTTAAACACTCAAGTTTTTTTTAGATCTTTTTTCACTCAGACACTCAAGTAAACATTTAGGCTCCCAAGCTCCAATGCCAATTTGTTAGCAAAACTAAACCTTTATGTGAAAAACTTTTCACTTCCTTGTGTTGCTACATAGACACTTATAATTTATAGACTTACATAATGACTTTTTTTCTCCAAACCAGAAACTCTACCATTAAAACACAATTATTATCTATTATGATCTAATAATTATTACATTAAATTATTGACGCTTACACTTCAAAACAAACAAAACTCCTAAACAAATAATGCATTTAAGTTTATCCTACCACATAATACACTGTAGGTGTAAAGTTTTGTGTGTCTATGTTATCTTTTTACGATAGCGGGAAAGGAGGATATGAATTTGGTATCAAGGCAAATTGAGTTTCCATGTTCAAGCTAATCAATTTTTTTTATCAACCATATTATTTATTAATATTTGTTAGTATAAGATAAATTTAAGTGGAAGAGTAACATGTTGGCTAATGTGACACATACTCATGGCAAACACTACAAGAAATTTGATATTATTGATGGTTAAAATTTGTCGATAATGCATAAAATCCGTCGATAAATTAAAATTATTGACAGTTTATCATCAGTAAATCTATTAATAAATTTTATTTTTATTACTCTTAAAAAAAGGAAAGTTTTTCAATTGGTTTCTCTCAAAAACTCTATTTAGAGTATCTTTCATCAATCTCTTCTCTTTTACATTTCTCGTTAGCAAACCCAGAAGCTTCAAGCTTCTTCTCTATACTTGTTCTCGCAGACAACTCGGCTTGGAGAAAATTATCTGAGACTCACACAAAGGAGGTGGCCTCGTGGTGGCAAAGACGGCGGTGCAGCGATGGCGTGACTCCAACAACGTTATCATCTTCCCCGATTCTCGCCTTTGGCTCACGATTTTGGGATTGAGTTTTTTTTCCCTTGTAGGTGGTGGCAAAATATTGGGGATCTTATTCGGGATTGAGGGAATTTAGAGTGGTTGTTTCTCACGATTTATGGTTAGGGTTCCTGCGATTAGGGTTTTTTCCGACCTTGTTGCAAGTTTGGAGTTTTTGATCTTCTTTTGTAGTTTGGAAATTTTTAGGGTTCTTGGTCTTGGAGTGTTTTGGAGTTTTCTCTACGTTTTTTTATCTTGCTTCCAATTTTGTTCTTGCAAATTAAGGATTAGGTTTTTTGAATTAGGTTTTGGTTTTTCTTGAAATTAAAGTCTAATTAAAATTTAATTTTAATATATATTTAATTTAATTTATATTATATATATATATATATATATATATATATATATATATTATAATTTTATTTAAATTTTATTTTTAAAATGTATAAAATATACTTTTTAAAATTTTTGTGGGTGTCCACGGATACCCGTGGGTTTTAAAATACCCACGAATAATTTTTAAGCTGGTATCCGATTGAATTTTCATTTGCGGGTCGAGTTGTGGATAGACACTTTCCATGCTCGATACGACCTGTTGCCATCTTTGATAGCGATGCAATGATGGTGCTATATTTTCACGTTCTATTTCGCATTTTTTATTAACAAAAAATGAAAACATTGCAATGAACGCATAATTTGGAGGAAAGTTTGTTGCTCTTTTTGTCGATGAATTTGCAAACAAACTTTTCCATCAATAATGAGATTTCATTTGTTTATGGATTTACTTATAGATTTTATTTTCAGTAATTACTGATGGATTTATCGACGAAAAAATTCTCAAGAATATAATTTTTTATGATAAATTTATTGATAAATGTTTTTGTCGATAAGTAAACTATACATCATTAACATATTTATTCATAAATTTTTCTATTAATAATAAAAATTTTATAATCTATGGATAAAATTTATTGATAATTTAAATTTATTAACAAATTTATTTTTGTCGATAAATTTTTATAATTAATTTCATGAATTTTTATAATGAAAATAACGGAAATAACGAGGAAAATATTCTAGAATTACATATTAAAAGAACAAATATTGATGGCCTTGTGCACGGGTTGTATATCTTAAATGTTTTTGGAGGACACTGTGTTCAAATGTATTGTTCGTTAGATAAAACATTCTGGACGACCCATTTTGTCAATATAGGGTTGAATTGCAATGTACAACTTGAACTAAATAACGTTTTGTTATATTTATGTAATATGTTTTGTTAATAAAAAGTTAATTAAAGACGTGGCAATATGTACTTGACAATAGGTTATGATGAAGTAGTATTTGTAAAAAAGAAAACGTAATGATTTTGTGAGGTTTGATCCTTTAACTTGGTGATTTCGTCACTTTGTGTTGATGGGCTTCGGTGTGAGATAGTTGGTTGAAGGTTGATCAGTGAGAAAAGCATCTATAATACAACTAATCACTCCTAAACAATCCACTACTTCTATTCTTTTTTTCAATCAATAACTCTTAATACCTAAACATATATAAGCCATGAAATAACTAAAGGTATTTCATATTATGTTGGCTGCAACGTAATTCTTGAGGAAATTCCAAAATATAAAATCATCCACTAATTGTGCACCTTGTAGCTTAAGTAAAACCTTAAATAAACGTGAGAAGTTATTGTATAATCAAAAATTATGATGGTCTTGACTAATTTCCGTACCACATAAAGTTGAACTTTATTAAAGTTTAACGACGTCACATATACTTCATTCACTCCAAAAGTTTAGTTTTTCAATTTTTAAAACCAATAATCTGTTTTCCATTTTTTTTTGTTTTATTTAATCATGTCACTATAATTGAGAGTGATTAACACAGTACCACTTACTAAAAAATCACAAAATAATTAAAAAAGTTAAGGACAAACTATTAAATATATATTATAATTAAATACTTTTTAATCGGACAGATTTTAAAAGATTGATATTATAAATAATGTTAAAATAATATATATTTACATTTATTTCACACATATTTTAAAAATAAAATAGTTATATAAAAATAAATTTTTACATAATTTAAAAATAATAATAATATCAAACAAAAAATTTGTGTTTCAAAATATGATTTCACGTTTTAAAACACATTTTAAAATGAAAGATGTAGTGAATATATGTAACTTATGTGAGATTTTATAAACATCTTTTTATTTCTATACATACAATAATAACATATGAAAGATTGAAAAAGATAAATATATATAAATCCAATAAGCTTTTCTATGGTATATTATTAACTATTTTCTGTAAATTAAAAGTATGATTACTTACATTAAAACTGACTAGGAATGTATATAATCTGAGTAATAATGTCTCGTCATGATATCCAAACCATGCAATAATTTCTTGCTAAAAACACTATTTACTGTAAAAAGGTATTATTAGAGTGAATTTTATTCTTCCTTGAATTGTTGCATAAAGCACTCATGTGAGTCTCATTGTATCAAGTCTCATCATGATCATTTTGGTTATTATACACCATAAAGGATGAGAGTTGACAGCAAATTGATTCGTACTGCTTATTCGTCATTTCCTGTTAATTCTCACTACTCTTTATCTCAAACTGTAGCTCTTTGCCGCCACACTGTTGCATCACACTAATCTTTCTTCACCCTTTTTCTCCAAACCCTAAAGTTATATAACCTTTTTTTTTTTAAGGGTGAATTGCACGTAAATCTCATCCTATTTGTGTTTTTATTAAAAGTCCCACGTCGATTAGAGATAAAATTAATTTATAATATATAAATAAAGTGTAAATCTCACTTTACATACCAGTTTTATAAAGTTGATTTAGACATAAACATAGTTCGTAACAGTTCTCACCCTTCTCTAAGTTGTTCTTCTTTCAAATCAAAGTCCTTTGCATAAAGTATTCTGTATTCCTTTCTGTTTCTTTCCTCTCAAGTTTTAGGGCAAGAGTGTTTCTTTTTCTTGTTGCAAGTTTAGTTTTAAAACAAAGTTTTGCTGTGCACTTTGACAAATATATCGTACGATATGCATGAAAATTGCAGCAACTTTTGATTTTTGTTCTCCATAAAGTTTTATAATATTTAATGATCACTGTTACTGTCTTGCAATTTCTTGATATATATCTTAACGAGTTATAAGTTTTGGGTCGTTCTCACAGTTCAAATCGTTTAAAGCAGTCATCTTAGAAAATTAATAGTGTCTATCATTCACCTATTAATTTCATCTAAACTTTATGATAATTTAACTTTGAACGAATATCTTATAGTATAACATTGTTTTAAATGCGTGCCGAGTAAGCTAATTTATTATAAAGCTGATTAAGTACCATCATTAACGAATACTATTTAAGATATTTTCCCATAAAGTAATATTAAAAATTAAACAACTAATTAGGAGCAAGACTCGGAACGAAAATGTAAGCATTATAGACCTGTCAAAAGAATTAGACAACAAAAACGTCAATAATGAAGGCTACCCTGTGATAATTCAAAATGTGGTTTTGAATATCTTAGAAAATAACTTGCTATATATTCTTATTTTAATTAATTGTATACCAAAGCTCCCCATCACATCTTATAATGTGGAAAATATGGGTAAGAAACTTCTAGGTATTATTTTACTCAAAAAAAATAAAATAATATATATATATATATATATATATATATATATATATATATTTAGATATACTTAATAAAACTCAGAGATTATATATAAACTTGTTTAAGGTCAAGAAAATTAGTGCTTAATATTTGTGTTGTGCATTAATTTTGTAACCTATCGCTTATGATATATATGATCTAGTGAAATTTTGATATTTACTTTTTTTATATTTGCTAAGAAAAATAAATGAAAGCAAAGGTAGAGAGCATTATATAGCATTAGTTGTCTTACATTAACAGAGGTGTTGAGCATTTGTTAAATGATGAGAGAGTTGTTTGCTGTTAGGTGACAAAGAAACGTGGAGAAATATAATGATAGCTTATCTAAAGATTCTCCATATACAACCATGATTAATTCTCTTTACAGTAAGAGCAGAAAGTTAGAGATTTTGCAATTTGCTCTTCTTTCTCAGCCCCCCACCCCCTTTTTTTAATTAGTAAAAAAGAATTTATTTGAAAAGGAGAGTACTAGAAAGTGCTGATAAACAAATGGTAGCAATTGCATCAAAAAGCATCAAACTTCATCACTTCTCTCACACCACAAGTTTCTCCCTTGAACGTGGATGACTTTGTCATTTTCCTCACCAACAAAACCTCCCTCCATTACATCCAACGGAACTTCCAATGATACTGTTCATCCTCCCGTCTTGTTCTTTTTTTCATTATCAGGGCCCATACTGTTCTTAATTCTTAGCTTTACGATCACCTTTTTCCAATCCAAGCTGTGTGGATGAGTACTTGTTAAAGACACTCTCTGATGTTCAAGTTAGTAATCGTGTAATGTATATATTGTATATGTGATCTTAAATTCATGAGACCTTTATTTATATTAGTTGTGATGAACCTTTACTTTTCCTGACATAATGACAACCCAATCACACCTTAATCTGCATTAGGTGCTTAATGAATCATCACTCACTAGTAAAAAAAAAGGATTATACAGCGCACATTATGCCACGGTTCACCAGAAACCGCAGCATAATGCTGCGCGGTGGCACTTTTGTAAATAAATTAAACTTATATGTCGCGGTTCCCCACATAACCACGGCATATACCCATGTCAACCAACCCCTTTGACTCCACGTCAGAGGAAAAAATTTAATGACAGCGGAATAGGCCGCGGTTCTCTGACCAACCGCGGCCTATTCTCCTGTCCACTTGCTGACATTTCCCATCAGTCAGCCCCTGCATTAAATTGACAGGGGAATAGGCCGCGGTTCTCTGAGGATGATCCTCTTGCTTCATTGCATCTACTTGCTGACATCCTTGATGAGAATCCTTTGGAGGTTGAGTATGATGCTAAAGTATTTGGGAGAGGCTCTGAGGTCCCAATATACCTTCATAGCCAAGATGTCCGTGAGCTTGCGTCGGGAACACAAGAGTTGAATATTTCAATTATTCAGCTATGGATCATGCAAGTCTATGAGTAATTATTTATATATAAAATTGATTTATATATCAAGTATCCTTATATCAAAGTTAATTTTTGATTTCAGGCATATATCTGGGGTCAGTAACAAGTTGGGGCGTTCAGATGATTATGGATTCGTTGATCCCCAATTAATTCATGAATCAAATGATTTTGAGTAGATCAACATGAATCTGATAAGAAGTTTTGCAAGTGGCAAGAAAATATACTTGTTGCCTTATATATCCGGGTAAGTGAACTTTGTTAACATAATAAAGTTCCATATGTGATTTTAATATTTAATAGTTACATTATTATGAATTTCAGGAGCCATTGGCAACTTCTTGTTATGTCTATGCAAGACAACACTGCTTTGTGGTTCTGTTCATTGCACAGGCCTCCTCCCCCACAACTCAAACAAGCAATTGATTGGTAAGAACATCAATGTTTGGACTTTCTTTGTTATATAAATGAATGCTAAAACCTTTTTTTATAATCAGTTCTATTCCAGCAACTATGATGATGGGTGGGAGATCAATTGCTAACAGTAGAAAGATTACTTGGATTTCTCTCAAGGTTTGACATATGCTAAAGCCATACTTTGTTATACTTGTTTTATTTTAATGTTATTCACTAACTATTATCAACTGTGATGATATATTGTAGTGTAACAGAAAAAATGGGTCATATGAGTGTGGATACTATGTAATGTATTGGATGACCCATATTGTTCATTCTCACATCACAAGTCGCTGGGAAACGGTAATATTTAACTTTAACAAATTTTGATTTTTTTCCCAAATGTTGAATTCATATACACTAATTAATATGAATTGTCTTTTGCAGAGATTCAAGACTACTACACCAGTTCCTGAGAAGCCACTACTATTCATTAGGAAGGCTGCTGCGAAGTCTATAATTAGATTATACAATAGCTCTTAGATTTAAACATTGCATTTGATTAGATTGTATTTTCTTAGACTCTGTACTTTATTTGATGTTGAAATACATTTGAACATGTGTTTGTTATGTTGAAATTGAATTTGTGTACATGTTTTTATATGCAGGTCTGTTTTTGTGGTAGTGGATATCACAAAAACAGACCTGCAATTTTAAAAAACTGCAGGGGAATATGCCGCGGTTGTGACCTGAATTTATCCTTTATCTAAAGTTATCATAATTTATTATATATATATATATATATATATATATATATATATATATATATATATATATATATATATATATATATATACATATATATTAATCTCTCACTCCACGATAGGGCATTAAGATCCTCTGTCCTTTGAATCCTTCTTTCTTTAATGTTTTTTATACTGGGATGTGCCTGTTTAGTGAGCTTTGCATTATTTAAGTATTAATAAGCTTTGAGTCAACCCTTTCTCATCCATAATTTTGTTACCTTGAATTGATATCATGTTATAATTTCTTTGTGCTTGACTTGTGTGATCTATGATTTTTCTTCTTGTATTTTCATTTTATAAAGCAACAACTCCTCCAAAAGATATATTGAAATTTTGACTTTTCCTTTCTTTGCATATGCTACTATGTAATATATTGGACTAAAATACCAATATGAATAACTAATATTGGAGTATTTATTTCTAATCCACGCTCATACTTTCATTTGTTCGACCATAGAAACCTTTCTGCATCAATCTTTCTATTTGGATAAATCACAAAATTTCTCTATGTTTATAGAATCCAAATTGTTGTTATCCACACCCCCTTTTAGATTATGTTTCCTTCTTTATTAATAAACTTCTCATTAATTCCATTCTAAAATCTTAAAACAATAAATTTATAAATTTTTTCTTTAATATATTGTTTAACTCAATCATTTCCACTCAACATGAAAATTATGAATAATTAACACGTTGTTTTTTATCAACTATAACTAATATATAAATAAAAGAAAGAAATATTAAAGATGCCTCATCTATATAATATTAATAAAAAGAAAGAAAATGAGAATTTGAAACCTGTAAATACTATACTTTCTTTTCAACATACGAATCTTAAAAAAACAACACTCAAACTCCCCATAAGATAAATGACAAATTGATATGCATCTTATCACCTCTACGTACCCAAAACATTAACAAAAAATATATTTATATGATTGTATATATATCATAAGTATAACAAAAAAATTGTATGTGAAGATAGATATGTATAAAAATGTACTGGTGTAGGGCTATAAAATGATATATAGGTTTCTCTTGGGTGTGAGAAATATCTGGATTCATCATTCTGTGTATTTGTTAGAGAAAATAGAGATGAAGTAAGAAAAATGAGAAGAGAGATTGAGAAGGAGAGAAGGATGATATATGTAAATTTTGTTATCTAAGTAAAGAGACAAGAGCAAGGTTGTCGTTTTGAATTCCTCGGTTTCCACAGAAACATGGTGGTGGTGGTGCATGTTGTCCTTTGAGAATATTGTGTTGGCTGGTAGCTCCTAAACTGGTCTAAAGATACTGAACCCCACAAATCTCTTTTCCCATTTTGTTAGACAGTGAAGGGGAAGATACTTAGCCCCAACAACAGCATCCCCACACTTCACACACCCGTTTTTGATCTTTTCTGTGAACATGATTAGACTGAAAATCATGTTCTTGTTGTCATGCCACTCTTTGTCTCTCAGATGCTTCATCAATGTGAGGCCACTGCTCCTTCTGGCCCTTCTGCTCCTTTCTTCTTTAATTACCTTTAGCCCTAAGCTACAACTCACTTTCGTACTCTCTTTTCTATTTTCTTCTATCATCCCACCAAATATTATCTTTTCCTCCATCAATATAATATTATATTTTCATTCTAATTTATCTTATACTGTTCATTTATTCATCAACAAATCCCACGTTTAATTCTTGTACCGTATGATAGTATGGTAAGCTAAAATCAGACCATCTCACGTGTCACGAACTCAGTCAATTTGGAAATGTGAACCCAACGGTTTCACCTATTAAACCTTAAACATGATTTAAATTGACAATGTGTATGAAAAGTATTTGAAGAGTTTATGTTAATAAGGGTATGCAATGAAAACAAAAACTAATTAAATATTGAATTCAACGTCTGAAATGAAGATTGAAATTGAAATAAGAGAATGCTTAATAATTACGAATTGTCAACGCCCTCAATTTCATGTTCAAGTCAGAAACCAATAAATTGTAGGGATATTTATTTGATAAATTGTGATAATAACTATGCTTTTTACTTTGATTGATGAACCTGATGAGATGTCATCCATGTATAAAATCGATTAAAGCATTGGTTGAAGATTGAAACCGGATTTAGAACGTAACCCACATATTTTTACCTTTACATATCCAACCAAATATACTTTTAATATTTATCCTTTATCTAAAGTTATCAAAATTTATTCTTGTTGTATTGTCCGACCAAGTTTCTCTTTCTCCCACACATTTATTCCACCACCATTATCTTATTCGTGAATAATTATATGGAACAATTATATCTTGTTTAATCACAAATAATACACTAGTTGAAAATAAGCATATAGAAAATTGTAATTAAATTAATTATAGTTTTAATCCTTAAATTTTGTAAAATTCTCAATTATAGCACTTTGTATCCTTCAATTTCTAATTATCTATTTTTTTACTTTTCATTTTTGGAAACATTCATGATTGCATTTAGTGTTTACTAATTGAGGGTGTTATGCTTGATTTGAAAATTAAAATTATAGACATTTCATTCATTAAAATACAAAAATAAAATGAAACAATTAAACAGAATTACTAAAGGTATATATTATTATTATTATTATTATTATTATTATTATATTAATTTTTCTAATAATAAACCTATATGTGTTTTACCACAATTTCACTATGTCACTCCAAACTAATAAAAAACAAGATTTTCTTTTACTTAAAGTCCCTAACTCTATTTTCCAACAGTGAAGATCACCTTTTTAATTATTATTTTTTTTAACAGAATAATTACATCTTTGAACCAAAATTATTCAACTTGTATATAATTGCACTTCCACATGATAGCAAATACCATGCCCTTTATTTGTAATACTTCATTTCATCTTTAATATTACTACTAATGTCCTACTTAAATGAGGCATTAATTTAACAAAATTATGTTAGGATTTGATCATTTCATAAAATCATTCTCACCAAATATAAGACACATTTCTTCTCTAATTTACCTTTTAGTCTTAATTATAATTTATAAATTATTAAACCAAACACATAGTAAAAGTAAAAAAATTTAAAATAAAAAAGAATTACGAGTAAAACAAAAATAATAGATTAAAATCATACCCTTTTCCGATTTTTATAAAATAGATGAAGAAAAATTAGCATTTATAACTTACAATATGATGTTTTTGGGGAAAGAAAATGAACTTTTATAAAGGGGCATTGGTGTTACCTTGTAGGGTCTACTAAGAATATATTCGTATCCTGGATTTGGACCCATAATGATAAGGCAGCAACATATTCGAAGACAGAAGAACCCTATATGTACATACGTAGTACTTATTTCATTTCATGGATAAAATTTTTAAAAATTATATTTTATATGCCAAGAAATTCTTGTACTGAACTGAAGGCAATGTTTGGTCCAAATCAAACTCCTATTTATAAGAAAACTATCTTCATTCAAATTTCTTTCAAACTTTCAGTTAATTACTTCCGATTGTCTAAATGGAAAAATAATTACACAGTTTTCAAAATCACATAATTATGATTTTATCATACACACACACACACACATATATATATATATATATATATATATATATATATATATATATATATATTAATAAATGAAAATAATATTATATGTGGTTCGTATGAAAATTTACTAATACCATCTCCAATAGAATTTCTTATTAAACACTTTTTACGATTCTTGTAATTTTTTTATTCCTATCACATTATTTTTAAAAAACCCATATGTAATTTTATTTCAATAATAAAAAAAAATTAATGAAACCTCAAAACCGTCACACTTTATATTTTTTATGATAATTGTTTTAAATGATGTTTATTTGGTTATTCTCTCAACTCTGTTCAAGATATTGTATTTTTATCACGAAGGAGCGGTTCTTAAAAAAAATTATTTGAAGTTAAACAAACTAAAAGTTTATCCGATTAAAAAAATACTTAAAAAAGTTATTAATGAATAAAAACATTATTTAATATATGTTACAAGAGTCAAATTAAAATCAGATCGTAATATTTAAAATAATATGTTTTATGTATTAAGAATTATATTTTATTATTAATTATAACACAATTAATATTAAAATTAACATCACGAGTTTGATTTACAGTAATAATCTAAATATGATAAAATGAGTCTTGAAGAGTTGAATTTAGGTAATTATATAAATAGTTTATTTGATATCATAAAGAATTAATTTCCTATGGAATGATGTAATAAATTGTGGTTTAAATGATGTAATTAATGGGTGTGAGCAATGCAAGAAACTGTAGGTGGAAATAAGTGGCAAGCAAGATGTACTGTATGCAGACATAAGACAGTAGAATCATGAAGAAGTGAATGGAATAAATTAATAAAATAAGCACAAAGCGATCAAAAAGATGAACTTTAAGAGATCATTTACATGCATGAAATGCCACCATTATCAATTGCTCAATTTTGTCGCCATCTCAACATTTCCATTCAGATGCAACTTAACATGGGCAATTCCTTCCCGCACCTTCTCCAATTTCAGCTTGCACTCGTAAAGCATGTGAAATGTCAAAACTAACCTCGTTGAATTTTAAATCTAAACTTACTACAATTTTTCTTCTGCTGCAACACTATTTCCTTTCGTGATTTTTCTCCTATCTTTCAGGATTACTAATTTCATTCACATGAAATAAATTACCCTAATGAACCTTGATCATAAAGTTCCAATCAACGTTTGGGCTTAGACACAATTGCCATCCTAACACCACTTTTAATAATAGAATAGAAAATTTATTTTTCGGAAGTCGTGGTTTTAGATTAATTTTTCAAAATGATATTTTATCATTTCGGAACATATTTTACCAATAATGTTCACAAATAGATCAGAAAAACAGGATTATTTATTGAATTTTATCCTGTGGAATGTTAGTTTGTTTGGTGTGATATATAAAACAATAACTTATTTGTTTATCTATTAGGAATAGACACAAATTCCATAATGCATAAATAGAGAAAGCATAAAATACATGTAAAAAAATAGACAATATATCAACAAAATCTAAATCCAACTTATATAAAAAATTAACATTATTTTTAACTTAAAATCTAATATATTTATAAAATTTAGATTTACACTTAAATTTCTAATAAATATAAATACTTATTTTGATACTTAGTTTTTTCATATATGTATTTTATGTGAAATTTAGATTCATTATTGTATTTCTAACAAATGGATAGTGATTTTGAAATTTTTATTGAAAACTAAATGAAAAACCTAATCATATATAGGATTTGTTGTATTTGGAATGGAGTTAAAATTATATTTAGTTTAACTTCCCTATAAATAGTTTTATATATGAAAAAAACTATTTATAAGATAAAATTAGTTTACAATAAATTAATTTATTTTATATATATAATTACTTTAAATCTGTATTTTTAATTTGCATGCACGGTAATTTTAACTTTTTAAATATATATCGAGAAACTTGTTTAATATTACATGAAAAAAGAATTATCTACTTCTTAAATGCTTCTGGGACTTTCCCTTCCCATTTAAAATTTTAGCTTGTGCATTGTTGTCGAATAAAATAAAGATATAAAACTAAACCAATGGCAGATAAATATTTTGGTAGACAAACATTTATCTTTTGTCTGTTTTATTTCAAAAGGAGGAATCAAGAAGACAACTTATACATGTAATGTCTATAGATGGTAGGAATCACTTTCTACAACACTAACACTAAAAAAAATAAAAGCTAAGTGCATTGTATGATTTAGCATAATATCACTAGTGTAGTCAGGGGAAACGACAGCGGTTGTTTTGGCCCTTTGGTCGCGGTTTCCGAACCGCGGCATATTCGGCTGCGGTAGAAAGTCTGGGACTTTATGCTACGGTTGTAACCGCGGTAGAATATCTGTCTAATAGACTGCGGTTCCAAAAACACCCGCGGCCTAATCCTGTGTTTTTTTTTTGAAAAAAATCCAAAATCCTAACAGTATATGTCGCGGTTGGACCCGCGGTAAAAGGGCAGGCATATGCCGCGGTTCGTCTAAAGACTAATTTTAAAAAATAAAAAAATTTGAAACGGGGAACTTTCTACCGCGGTTGTGGTCACAACCGCGACATATTCGCTACTTTATACCGCGGTTGTGGTCACAACCGCGACATATTCCCCTGCAGCTTTTTAAAATTGCAGGTCTGTTTTTGTGATATCCACTACCACAAAAACAGACCTGCATATAAAAACATGTACACAAATTCAATTTCAACATAACAAACACATGTTCAAATGTATTTCAACATCAAATAAAGTACAAAGTTTAAATCTAATCAAATGCAATGTTTAAATCTAATAACTAAGAACTATTGTATAATCTAATTATATACTTCGCAGCAGCGTTCCTCATGAATAATAGTGGCTTCTCAGGAACTGGTGTAGTAATCTTGAACCTCTACACAAGACAATTCATATTAATTAGTGTATATGAATTCTAAATATGGGAAAGAATCCAAATTTGTTAAAGTTAAATATTACCGTTTCCCAGCCTCTTCTGATGTGAGAACGAACAATATGGGTCATCCAATACATTACATAGTATCCGCACTCATATGACCCATTTTGTTTGTTACACTACAATATATCATCACAGTTGCAAATAGTTAGTGAATAACATTAAAATAAAACAACTATAAGAAAGTATGGCTAGCATATGTGTCAAACCTTGAGAGAAATCCAAGCAATCTTTCTATTGTTAGCAATTGATCTTCCAACCATCATTATACTTGCTGGAATAAAACTATATATAAAAAAAGGTTTTAGCATTCATTTATATAACAAAGAAAGTCCAAACATTGAGATGTGTGGGAGGAGGCCTGTGCAATGAGCAGAACCACAAAGCATAGTTCTCTTGCATAGACATAACAAGAAGCTGCCAATGGTGCCTGAAATTCATAATAACTTAACTATTATACATTAAAATCACATATGTAACTTTATATTGTTAAAAAAGTTCACTTACTCGGATATATAAGGCAAAAAGTATATTTTCTTGCCGCATCCAAAACATCTTATCAGATTCATGTTGATATGTTCAAAATCATTTGATTCATGAATTGATTGGGGATCAATGAATCCATAATCATCAGAACGCCCCAACTTGTCACTGACCCCAGACATATACCTGAAATCAAAAATTAACTTTGATATAAGGATACTTGATATATAAATCAATTTTATATATAAATAATTGTTCATAGACTTACATCATCCATAAATGAATAATTGAAATATTCAACTCTAGTGTTCCCGACGCAAGCTCACAGACATCTTGGCTATGAATGTATATTGGGACCTCAGAGCCTGTCCCAAATACATTAGCATCATACTCAACCTCCAAAGGCTTATCTTCAAGGATGTCAGCAAGTAGATGCAATGAAGCAAGAGGATCATCCTCTGATAGAGGAATCTTCTCCTGTGCCTGCGTCTGTTGTTACATGAAAAAATAAGATAAGTTTTGACATCAAAAACCTTTAAAATTGAGAAGTGTAAAGAAGAAATTCATACCGAGGGGTCAGAAACTAGTTTAACCAAAAATTTAGGCCAAGTGATAAACGACTTAAATGCTTGTTCCACAGTGAAAATCTCTTCTGTGGCCAGAGGAACTGATGAGCTCGACTCTAAGGAAGATCGGCGACGAGCTGAAGAAACTGGTTCGGATCGACTGACGAACCGGACAATAGAGGCAGCAGAAATATGAAGACGAAGAATAAGAATCCTAGGCTTATGGTTCAATCGGTGAAAAGGCTAGGGTTTGAGGTAGGAAGGTTTCTAATCGGTGGAAAAGGTTGGGATTCGGTAAGAAAGAGACTGAATCGGAGAAAAAAAGTGGAAGAACCCTAGACCGAAGGATTTAGTGGTAGAAACCCTAGATCTGCAGATCTGTTCAATGGAAATGAAGGATTCACCGATTAGATCGGTGAAAAGGTTCGAAGATGGGATTTGAATCAGTGGAAGGGGCTTAGACGGTGGTGGATCTGAGGATGATTGATGGACGAAGGAGACGCTGATGAATCCTCTAGAGAAATGCTCTCGCAGAGAACGAAGGCGTGAATGAAATGTTTTTGGTGAGGTAATGTCACTGTCCTGAGGTGGAGACACGCTGACACGTCTTAGAGCCCAGGCTGACAAAGTGGTGGAGGTGTCAGCTCGTGAATGATGCGCATGGAAGAGAGAGAAATCTGATATGGAAATGGAGAAAAATTGGTAAAGTGAAAGGAAGGTGGCTGAGGAATCCCTTGGATTCTTCAGCTTTGACTTTCAAGGAATTAATTCTTGAGTATTCTCAACAGGAAATTAATTCATTATCTCAAAAGTAAAGTACAATGAGGTAGGCATGGCTATTTATAGGACTAGAGGTCCTACATGCCTAACACAATACAACATACATCAAAGAAATACTAAACTAAAGAAATTGGGCTTGGGCCCAAGTCATCATCCCCTCCCCCTTGGAAAGGATTTGTCCTCAAATCTTGATGGTTTTCCTGAGGACTTATTTTTAGTTGACTCTTTACAAACTCCTCCTGGGTCAAAGATAAATCTGCAATAAACATTAAACATAACACTAATTAGTTTTCCATGACCCAAAGTATATAAAAGAAAATTTTGAGAAGATGGTTTCTTAATTTTAAAATTTTCAATATGATGATTATGAAGAAACCATGCTTCATTTGAAAATTTATTTTTGTCTTGAGTCAAAATTAATGGTAACTCTAACTCAAGTTTTTGATTGCCATATTTAAAAAATGGAAACTTTTGAAAAGATATAATGGCAATGTTTTGGAAAGAAAAGAGGAATTTGGAACATTTAATCTCAATTGAAGGAAAATTAGAAGATAGAAAACCTCCCCTTGTGGACTCTAAATTAGGAGCTGTTGTCAACAATTTCTTATCTTCCATTTTCTTCCTTTCTTCCTCTTCCTTTCTTTCTTGTTCTCGCTTCCTCTCTCTTTCTCTTCTTTCTTCTTGTTGTTTTCTCTCTTTTCTTCTCTCTTGTCTTTCCATTCTTTCTTGTTGTTCCCTACGTTTTCTCTCTAGGTCTCTTTTACTTCCCTCATTCAAGAACATCATAAGTTTATCTCTAAATTCTAGTTCTCTACGTAAGAAACCTTGATCTTTTAAACTCTCAAGAAATGATTTTCCCTCTTGAATACTATCTCTCATATGTTTCAAGTTTCTTATAATCAAAGGAGGCACAAACTTTTCTCTCATGCACGCTCTCAATTCATACCAATTTTCAATGGTGGATTTCCTACCTTTATGAACCCAATATTGCCTCTCATCCCACCACTCATATGCATGCTTTTCTAACCTAGAAAGATATAGACTAAGAACACGAGATTCACATTCTCTAGAAAGAACAATTGTGCTATAAGACTCAAGTTCACTTTGTCTAAGAAGGACAGGATGCATTTGATTAATTTCTTTTTCCCAAACTAGGTATGTTAAGACATTTGTATCCTTACCAAAGAAGAGAATTTTTCTAGCTTTAGTACACAAATCATCCTTAATGTATGAACTTTGATACTCATTATGGACCCTAGATGAACTATATGAACTAGAAGAACTATATGAATAACAAGACATCTTTGTACTTTACAAGACTTAAAAGAAACAAGCAGTGAAAACGGACTCTAAGACCCCTAATACGTTCGGACTCTAATGTGACAAAGGTCACACCTACACGTGAAAATCAAACACATACAAAGACAATCAAATTCTACTCCTATGTCTAACTAAAATTTAAAGAAAACAAGCAAGAAAAGGTTGCCAAGATTTGAAAGAGCACCAAGGACTCTTCCAAACTTGGACTTTTTATAATGGCCCTTTTACAAACAAAAACTAAGACTAACAGTGGGCTAACACAAGCCTATTACACATCAAAATCAAATACAATAAAAGAAAAAATTACAAAAGAATGTAATCCTATGCTACGACCCAATGAGGTTATACCGCTAATGGTACACTGCTGGTACAGTCCAATGATGCTACGGTCCAAAACTCTTTTGTGCCCAGATATTGTTTTACTGACAACATCAAGCTTCTGGATTCAATTCCCTTGGATTTCATTCATCACTCCTGCAAAACAGTATCAAAACATGTGGATTAGTAGATCCTTTGCAAACAGATTGCAAGAAGAGTGACACATCAATTTAAAGTCTTCCCTGTCCTAATCTTGTTCCAACTCGGGAATATTCACGGCCTAATTCTTGATGTCAACTATTCACACAACTTATTGTCCAAACCTACAAGCAAATTGGATACCAACTTAGATCAATGTTCCTTAGCTAACACAATTTGCACGAAAGAAGGTATAGGGCAGTGATAACTTCCCTTTCTATCCGCTTGTGACTCAAGTGGTGTAGCCAACAGATCCTATTTGCTCTCAAATGAAATCTGTTGCACAAGTTCCAATTCTCAACAATTCCAAATAGTTCAAGTAGCTGCTTCTAACTCTTAAGCTCTACATATATCAGCAAAACAGTTTAAGCATATATCAGAAGCTTCCACAGGTCAGCTCTGCTCACACTAACTGATATCAGATTTCAAAATACAGATGCAAATGGTCTTTAAATCAAATTCAAATAGATGTGATTCTAAGTCGAAGTCAAACTGATTCAAACAACCAACTCAAGCTAGTCTTTTACTAAAAAATAATGATTCAATCAAATCAGATGTGCTCAATGGCTAGGTGACATGCGAATGTATTCAATCAAACATTCTGATCAAAACTGAGATTTGAAGTTGTGTTACAATGCAATTGGAAGGATGTTTTCAACTAAGCGAGAATAATACTTCTAATCAACACCAAATGCATAAATCAGCAAACTCATTTAAATTCCAGAACGCGTGCAGGCGCAGCTTAAAATGAATACAATCACATTCAAAACATTTAATGTCACAATGGAATCAGCAAACAGCTTAATATTGAAAACAATAATTCTTAAACAGTCACAGTTGCTCCAGTTGAATCATTCAAACTCTTTTCCCTGCACAGTGAACATTCTCAAATCAGTTAGAGGAATATTGAATTCTCTCTCAAATGGCCAAGGAAATAGGCTATACAGCCTCACAAAACTCTCACACTCAAGGATGCTCTCTAGCAGTTAATACACTCAAAGGATAGTTTAGGAGCAATTTTCAGTCTAGGCCAAAGAATCCTGTGGATAACTTCCACCTAGGATGCTACCAAATCACAATTACCATCTTTCATTTTCCAAAAATCAAGATTGAAATCAGATTTCTCAGTCAGGAAAATGGCTAGGCTAAACAAGATGGTAGGCAGAGACAGAACAGATTACTCAATAGTTAAGCACAAGGCAATGAGTGACAAAACAGCTGACTCAAGATCAGATTAAGAAACCAACAAGAAGCTTCAATTAGAACCAGATGAACAGAGTTCACGTGATGGACAAAACTTAAGACAGCCAACAATTGACAAGCAAACAAAAATAAAGCTATGTAATAAAGGTAAGCACAACAAATGGAACCTAAAGAATAGCACTAGATCAGATTTTAAAAACAAGAAAAGACCAAAAAGAAATCACAGAACTGGTTGTTGAAATCAGATTTTCAGAAGCAAAATTGAACTTGTCCAATAGCTAATGTTAGCATTTTCAGTTATGGACACAATTGCATACTGAAATCCACGGGAGCAAATTTAATGATGCCTGTTTTGATCATTCAAGGCCAGTTTACACAATTTCATAGGCTTTTACTCAAATTCACGTGTTTAGTTCCTCGTTTTTTTTTCTTTTCAGCATTTGCCTCTTTTGACTGATTTACTCAACTCATATGCCTTTATTTCGTTTTGGACCAAAATAGTGATTAGCAAGCATTGAAACAACTTAGTTCTGCAGTCTAGAAAGTGTAAAAAAAAATGGTTTGCAATGACTTTAGGATTGGATGCACAAAATTCCAGCAATGATCTACTACTGAAATGAACAAAAAATCAAAGGAAAAGACTCAAAACAAGGAAATATGCAGTTTAGCCAACTGCTTGCAAGTAATGTCTGCTGTGACTTTCACACTATAAGCTAATGCTGAGCATATCACGACTTTTCTATTACTAGTCATTTCAGCATTCCAACTCAAATTTTAAGTGCAACTAGCTCAAAGTTCAGTTTCAACAACTTGATCAAAACCAGAATTTCTCAACAGCATTAATCAAAACAGATCTGCTGCTCATTTAATGCATCTGAGCTCTCAATATTGAATGTCATGGCTCATACAGTATGCATCTTGAACATACAGTCAGATCACCACAAACACGACTCAAATAAGAAGTACAACTTGAAGTTATGAACAAGAAAAATCAACTAACATGACTATGACAAAATAAAATCAGATTAGAGAAAAAAAATAAAAGGACTCAATCAAACAAAAATTTTGGACCGATTAAGATGGGCAAAAGACTCAATATATTGACTCAAACATAGAACAATCACATATTAAGTAGGATTTGGAAACCTAGACACATGAAAACAATAGAATGATATACAGAAAAACTCAACAAATCAAGACAATAAAAAAAATGTAATGAACAACCCGTAAGCAAAGGAAACTCAACAAAGACGCAAATCAAACTCAACACAGATTCGAAAGAACACAAAATAGAAACGCGAAACAGTGAATACAAAATCAAACCAACACGACACCGAAACAGATTGAATCAACATGAAACCGAGACAACAACAATATGAATCAACACAAACATAGAAGGAAACCAGACAGAATCGGAAATCAGAGAAGCAATATACTTAGCTTTGAAGCGTGCTTAACCCGAGGAAGAGAATCTAAGCTCTGATTACCACATGATGAGCTCGACTCTGAGGAAGATCGACGACGAGCTGAAGAAACTGGTTCGGATCGACTGACGAACCAGACAATAGAGGCAGCGAAAATCTGAAGACGAAGAATAAGAATCCTAGGCTTGTGGTTCAATCGGTGAAAAGGCTAGGGTTCGAGGTAGGAAGGTTTCTAATCGGTGAAAAAGGTTGGGATTCGGTAAGAAAGAGACTGAATCGGAGAAAAAAAGTGGAAGAACCCTAGGCCGAAGGATTTAGTGGTAGAAACCCTAGATCTGCAGATCTGTTCGGTGGAAATGACGGATTCACCGATTAGATCGGTGAAAAGGTTCGAAGATGGGATTTGAATCAGTGGAAGGGGCTTAGACGATGGTGGATCTGAGGATGATTGATGGACGAAGGAGACGCTGATGAATCCTCTAGAGAAATGTTGTCGCAGAGAACGAAGGCGTGAATGAAATGTTTTTGGTGAGGTAATGTCAATGTCCTGAGGTGGAGACACGCTGACACGTCTTAGAGCCCAGGCTGAGAAAGTGGTGGAGGTGTCAGCTCGTGAATTGTGCGCATGGAAGAGAGAGAAATCTGATATGGAAATGGAGAAAAATTGGTAAAGTGAAAGGAAGGTGGCTGAGGAATCCCTTGGATTCTTCAGCTTTGACTTTCAAGGAATTAATTCTTGAGTATTCTCAACAGGAAATTAATTCATTATCTCAAAAGTAAAGTACAATAAGGTAGGCATGGCTATTTATAGGACTAGAGGTCCTACATGCCTAACACAATACAACATACATCAAAGAAATACTAAACTAAAGAAATTGGGCTTGGGCCCAAGTCATCAGGAACCGAGGCATCTGGTATGATCATTTCATCCACTGAGACCTTCACCTCATCCTTTAATAGTTGCATACCATGACATACAGTCGCTGACCTAAACTCTGTTCCACGAGCTACCAGAACCATCTCGGTATCCTCTAAAATGTATAACAGACATGGACTACCATCGTCCATGTCATCCTCTGGGATGGCTGGTGCGGAACAACTTCCTTTCCCGCTTCTCCCTGTCAGAGTAAATGTTAGATTATACAAAAGATAGAAATAATTGCACATAAATATTTATTAAGTTTACCTGTGGGGGGCACAACATCTTCCTGTTCCGGTACAGGAGATGGCACCGGGCACATGCCATAGTGTCCCAACCGGAATCGTGACGGGACAACAGCGATCCAGAAAAGAAAAACGCGATTTTGAAAAAGAAAGTTTTTTTTTTTGGAGTCGCCACGATAGTTTATTCTGGAAAACTACGAAAAAACTATAAAATGATAAGGCATAGTCTGCGAAAACGAGATTTTAGGTTCGGGAGTCGGTTACGTGTAGGGAAGGTATTAGCACCCTACAACGCCTGCCCTAAGGCAATACCTTTAATTAAATACGCGAATTTGATGTGGTTTGCAAAATGTTTAACTATCCCCGAAAAAACATTATAAAGAAACAAAAAAAAAATATTTTTATTTTTGAGAAATTATTGAGAAAATTTATTTGGAAAAGTATTTGGATTTTTGGGAAGTGAACCTGACAACGACTTGCCTTGCTCCTACGTATCTCCACTTTTGATGGAGAATCAAGGATCACGTAGTTCTAGCTACTACGTTTTGATGATTGTTTATTTGAAAAATGTTTGAAAATTTGTTTGAAAATTGATTGGAAAGTGATTTGAAATTTGTTTGAAAATTGATTGGAAAGTGATTGGAAATTTGTTTGAAAACGTTGAGAATTGATTGGAAATTTGTAAATGAAGATGTTTTTGGTTTTTGAAGATTTTATATTTTTGGCAATTTTTGAATAATTTAAAAAAATGTCATGTCATGAACAATGAGCTAGAAATGAAACAAATAGAAGATAAAATTATTTTTGTGATTTTTAAGAGTTTTTGTATTTTTTATAATTTTTAAAATAATAGATAAAAAATTAAAAGGACAAAAGGAATCATATAGACGTTTACACTTATTTATAAGAAAACTATATTTTTTTTATTTAATTATCAAGCAAATCCAAGATTTGACATGATAATCAAAATAATTAGGAAAAACATAATTGTCAAGCAAGTCCGAGACTTGACATGGCAATCCAAATTATTATTATAAAAAATTCAATTATCAAGCAAATCCGAGACTTGACATGATAATTAAAATTATTATTATGAAAAATTCAATTATCAAGCAAATCTGAGACTTGACATGATAATCAATATATTTTTAAGATCTTTATAAAAAAATTATAAATGAAAAAGTAGAATAAAACCAGTAAAATAATTTTGGAAACGTAAAATTCAAAGAAAAAGAAAATTTTAACAAAATAATTCAAACTAAAGAGAAAGGGAGATGAAAGAATAAATACCTGGATTGAGAAAACAAACGTAGTTCAATTGAAATATGTTGTGAAAAGAAGTGGATGAGAGGTAAAGAAGATGAACTTAGAGTAGAAATTTGGTATGAGATTTGATGGAAAAATGAAGTAGAGTTTTTGGATGAAGAGATTTTTTTTTGTATGAGAGAAGAAAGATGGATATTATGAAAGTGTGTGTATGTGTCAAAATGAAGTGAAGAGAATGTGGGTATTTATAGAGTTAAGGATGAAGAAAGTGTTAAATAAAATATAATTTTTTAAAAAATGGGTGGAAAAATTGAAAAAGTTAATGTGGAAAATAAGTGAAAGAAATAATATAAAAAGTGAGTGGAGAAATTAGGTGAAATAAAATATAGTAAATAGTAATAGTTAATGTGGAAAATAAGTGAAAGAAATAATATAAAAAGTGAGTGAAGAAATTATCTGAAATAAAATATAATAAAAAAAATGAATAGAAAAAGTTAATGTGGAAAATAAGTGAAACAAATAATATAAATGGTGAGTGGAGAAATTAGGTGAAATAAAATATAGTAAATAGTAAAAGTTAATGTGGAAAATAATTGAAAGAAATAATATAAAAAGTGAGTGGAGAAATTATGTGAAATAAAATATAATAAAAAGATGAATAGAAAAAGTTAATGTGGAAAATAAGTGAAAGAAATATTATAAAAAAAGTTGGTAGAGAAGATATGATAAAAAATATAAGTGGAATTATTAGAAAAGTTGGTATATTAAAATTAATATGAAAATGATGTGGAAAAAGTAAATATATAAAATAGATGATGTGGAAGGTGATGTGGAGGGTAATGTGGAGAGTGGGGTGTGATAAGAAAAATAGGTGGTGAAGAAGTAAAAAAATATGAGATTATTTTGGGCCATTGGGTTAAGGACTAAAAAAAAATTAATTTGGGGGTGCAAATAGTAAAACGAAATAGTATATTTTTATCTTTTTATTTTTTTTATTTTTTATTTTTCTTTTTTCCCTTTGTTTATTTTTTTACTATTTACGTTTTTTTTAAATTATTATTATTATTTTTTTCTTTTTTTGTTTTGTTTTTTTTTCAAAATAAAATAAAATCTAATAATAATTAAAGAGCTAAAACGAAAGTAAACTAAAAATTAAAAACGCAAAATAAATAAATAAAACAAAAATAAAATGTGACTAAAATAGAAACAAACCCTATTATTTATTCACCCGGACGAAATTGAGTGTTGACAACTGCCCCTCTTTACTTAGATTTTACTGGATAATATGAAAATGTAATATTTTCGTACTATCTGAGTAAAAGTTAAGTAAAGATAGAAACACTAATTTCGTCTGGGTTTCAAACATGAAAGAAAGCGAACAAAAATGAAGCAAATCATGACCAAATGACCATTGCATAGCAGAGGGCCAAAGTGACAGAACAAAAATTTGAATTTGACCATTGCGGAGCAGAGGGCCGATGACAGAAATTTAAAATTTGACCATTGCGGAGCAGAGGGCCGATAACAGAAAAATAAAATTTGACCATTACGGAGCAGAGGGCCGGTGACAGAAAAATAAAATTTGACCATTACGGAGCAGAGGGCCCGTGATAGAAAATTAAAATTTGAATGATAAATGTTGTGAGGTGTAATAACCTCGTGGAGGGTGTACCAACCCTATGGATGAATGTTGTGAGGTGTACTAATCTCGTGGAGGGTGTACCAACCCCATGGATGAAATGTGAATGATGTGAGGTGTAATAACCTCGTGGAGGGTGTTCCAAACCTATGGATGAATGTTGTGAGGTGTACTAACCTCGTGGAGGGTGTACCAACCCTATGGAGAATTGAATGAGGTGTAATAACTTCGTGGAGGGTGTAACAACCCTATGGATGATGGTTTTGAGGTGCAACAACCTCGTGAAGGGTGTAATAACCCTATGGATGTGAATGAGATGTAATAACCTCGTGGAGGGTGTAGCAACCCTATGGATGATGGTTTTGAGGTGTAACAACCTCGTGGAGGGCGTAATAACCCTATGGTAGTGAATGAGGTGTAAAAACCTCGTGGAGGGTGTAACAACCCTATGGATGATGGGTTTGAGGTGTAACAACCTCGTGGAGGGTGTAATAACCCTATGGAAGTGAATGAGGTGTAATAACCTCGTGGAGGGTGTAACAACCCTATGGATGATGGTTTTGAGGTGTAACAACCTCGTGGAGGGTGTAATAACCCTATGGAAGTGAATGGTTTTGATCTGAGGATATGAGAAACAAGATGTTGAAACTTTGTACAAGGATCAAGGTTTTGAAACCCCTATATATAAGAGAAACATTATTGATGGGAATTTTGAATCTGAAATGAAAATCTTTGTTGTATATTGATTTTTTTTGTCTTTTTGAAGGAAAGAGATTTGATAACTAGCCATGAAAAACAAATTCAAAGTTTATGAAGATATGTACATGATGATGACCCGTGATTTTTGTATACGATGAAAGATTATGAAACTATATGTTTTTTTTTTTTGTTTTGGTTGAGTCAATTTGTTTTCTTTGAAATCATCAAATTTATGAAGATTTTTTTATACAATGGATGTCACAAATTCCAAAGTCAAATGTTCAAAATAAAGTTTGTGTGCTTGACATTTTCCATTGAAATAATAGTGTATGCATGCTTGATGTTGAAGATTGGTCAAAAGGTAAGAAAGATTTTTCGAAGGGTTTGGATGAAACTAGGATGACCATTGGGGCGTGTTATTTCTCATACATTCCTCAATGGAGATGTAACATGTTAATGTCAATGTACGCAAAGGTTGCCCCAGTTTGGTGTTTGGGAAAATGAGTGGGAAATATCTCTCACGAATGTGAGGTGAGAAAATCAAGAGTGACTCAGAAAACTACCCCCATTTTGGATATGAGATCAAATGAAAAATTTGTATAAAGTTGTCCCGGTTTTGAAGAATGGGCGAAACCATGCGAGACTAATAAAGGTGCCCCAGATTCAGAGAATGGGCGAAAAAAATCATGTAAAACCCACAAGGTTGCCCCTAGTTTGGGGATCGGGAAGAGGAATTTGAATGGGATATGATTGGCTTAAAAGGATTGTCCCTTGTTTGCTTGATTTTCCTTTGCATGACATCAATCAATAGGGAGTTCAAATCTTCCAAGGACATTTTTTTTTTATTTTTGTTCTTTCGTTCATTTTTTTTAACAATCGCGTTGTTAGTCATTTTGTCTTGTCTCAAAATTAAGCTTCATGAAAATTTGAGCAATCATTATTCAATCTGTGATGACTTTTATTGGGTTTGTAATGTGGCTTGGGCTGAAGGGTATTGAAAGAAAGGATAAAAAGGCTCAAATTAATTTTCGAGGGTTATTTGAAACAAGAGTTATCATTTGTGTTTTGTATCAGCTATTTGTCAAACGTTTTTACTACTCTGCTTTTTCTCAAAATTCATTCGTCATTCATCATTACTTTGTGATTTTTCTTTCTTTCTTGGCACATTTTTTTTATCATTGAGTGCCCCTTTTATTTTGTATGTTGATAAGCTGACTTATAGTGTGACTAACTCTTGTTTGGGTAATTTTGGAAAAGATCTTCATGGCTCAATATGGGTAACAATGGATGAAGAAACATGGTCACACTTCATTTCAAATTATGATTGCTTTATTTTCACAAGATTAATTATGAGACAAAACTAGATGACCTCAACACAAGTCATATTTTTATTTTTTTTTTCTAACAAATTCGAGGATCTCCCAAATGAATGTCAAACATGGAAAATCTGCCCCAATGTAAAGTTTGGGTTCATTATTTAGACTCAAAAAGCATGATTGTGGTCAATCCTTGGTTTAGTGAAGGCTGGAAGATGTTTTCAAACAATGGTTCAATGAAGGCTAAAGATGGATGTTTTCAAGCAATGCACAAACAAATATCTTAATAGAAATTGTGATCTAATTAATTGACCCAAAAAGAATGACATCCATTATTTTTTTTTTTGAAATGTCATAAAGTTGATGATTTGCATAAAAATAACTGACTTAAAATTATGACGCATTTTTTTTTTTGTTTTTTTTTTATTTTTTATTTCTCATTTTTTATCTTTTTTTCTTAAAATGAATGTGTGAAAAATAATTAAGTATGAATTCAATCTTTTATTTTTATTTTTATTTTTTTTATAAAAAAAAAAACATGATACATTTATTATAAAATATAACTAATCTCCCTTTTGTGTCCTACTTGGCATGGAAAATTTGTTTTGGTCTATGAGTTTTTTTTACATGCTAATTCAATGGTAGCTCTAAATCATCTCACAGGCCTCTAGAGCTGAAGTCAACCTCAGGACATAACCACAACAATAGACGATCTAACAGATGTGGCATGCTAAGAAGAAGCAAACTCTAGATGAAGTCTTCCAATAGCCAAGTAGATCCGAGATCTAACATGACAATCGTTGGACCTCCACTCCTTAAGGTTCACTCAGACTCGGGTATAGGGCCCAATATCAAAATAAATGTACAATCTATCATATGAAGTGTGTAAAGGGAGAAACCTAAAACCACTCAAAATTACACATGCAAAATAACCAGAAAAAAAAAATCCTAGGCAGATATATTACATGTCTTCTACCCTAGAGTTCAATATTCAACAATTATATAAAGAATAAAAAAAAATTCACACATGCAATTATTTACAATAGAAATGTGCACATACAATTATTCTAAACATTTTTTTTTAAAAAACAATAATAAACATATTCAACAAGAAAATGGGGAAGAAAAACATAAAGAAAAACCACATTAATTTTTAACATATTTAATTAAATGGTTTGACTCTCTTAAAATGATCCCCAGCGGAGTTCCCATCTGTCGCAACCGGAATCGCGACAGGACGACAACGATCCAGAAAAGAAAAACGCGATTTTGAAAAAGAAAGTTTTTTTTTGGAGTCGCCACCATAGTTTATTCTGGAAAACTACGGAAAAACCATAAAATGATAAGGCATAGTCTGTGAAAACGAGATTTTAGGTTCGAGAGTCGGTTACGTGTAGGGAAGGTATTAGCACCCTACAACGCCTGCCCTAAGGCAGTACCTTTAATTAAATACGCAAATTTGATGTGGTTTGCAAAATGTTTAACTATCCCCGAAAAAACATTATAAAGAAACAAAAAAATATATATTTTTATTTTTGAGAAATTATTGAGAAAATTTATTTTGGAAAAATATTTGGACTTTTGGGAAGGAACTTGACAAGGACTTGCCTTGCTCCTACGTATCTCCACTTTTGATGGAGAATCAAGGATCACGTAGTTCTGGCTAATACGTTTTGATGATTGTTTATTTGAAAAATGTTTGAAAATTGATTGGAAAGTGATTGGAAATTTGTTTAAAAATTGATTGGAAAGTGATTGGAAATTTGTTTGAAAACGTTGAGAATTGATTGGAAATTTGTAAATGAAGATGTTTTTGGTTTTTGAAGATTTTATATTTTTTGGTATTTTTGAATTATTTAAAAAAATGTCATATCATGAACAATGAGCTAGAAATGAAACAAATAGAAGATAAAATTATTTTTGTGATTTTTAAGAGTTTTTGTATTTTTTATAATTTTTAAAATAATAGATAAAAAATTAAAAGGACAAAAGGAATCATATAGACGTTTACACTTATTTACAAGAAAACTATATTTTTTTTTATTTAATTATCAAGCAAATCCAAGATTTGACATGATAATCAAAATAATTAGGAAAAACATAATTGTCAAGCAAGTCCGAGACTTGACATGACAATCCAAATTATTATTATGAAAAATTCAATTATCAAGCAAATCCGAGACTTGACATGATAATTAAAATTATTATTATGAAAAATTCAATTATCAAGCAAATCCGAGACTTGACATGATAATCAATATATTTTAAAGATCTTTATAAAAAAATTATAAATGAAAAACTAGAATAAAACCAGTAAAATAATTTTGGAAACGTAAAATGCAAACAAAAAGCAAATTTTAAAAAAATAATTCAAACTAAAGAGAAAGGGAGATGAAAGAATAAATACCTGGATTGAGAAAACAAACGTAGTTCAATTGAAATATTTTGTGAGAAGAAGTGGATGAGAGGTGAAGAAGATGAACTTAGAGTAGAATTTGGTATGAGATTTGATGGAAAAATGAAGTAGAGGTTTTGGATGAAGAGATTTTTTTTTGTGTGAGAGAAGAAAGATGGATATTATGAAAGTGTGTGTATGTGTCAAAATGAAGTGAAGAGAATGTGAGTATTTATAGAGTTAAGGATGAAGAAAGTGTTAAATAAAATATAATTTTTTTAAAAATGGGTGGAAAAATTGAAAAAGTTAATGTGGAAAATAAGTGAAAGAAATAATATAAAAAGTGAGTGGAGAAATTAGGTGAAATAAAATATAGTAAATAGTAATAGTTAATGTGGAAAATAAGTGAAAGAAATAATATAAAAAGTGAGTGAAGAAATTATGTGAAATAAAATATAATAAAAAAAATGAATAGAAAAAGTTAATGTGGAAAATAAGTGAAAGAAATAATATAAAAAGTGAGTGGAGAAATTAGGTGAAATAAAATATAGTAAATAGTAAAAGTTAATGTGGAAAATAATTGAAAGAAATAATATAAAAAGTGAGTGGAGAAATTATGTGAAATAAAATATAATAAAAAAATGAATAGAAAAAGTTAATGTGGAAAATAAGTGAAAGAAATAATATAAAAATTTAGTGAAGAAAGTAGGTGAAATAAAATATAATAAATAGTAAAAGTTAATGTGGAAAATAAGTGAAAGAAATATTATAAAAAAGTTGGTAGAGAAGATATGATAAAAAATATAAGTGGAATTATTAGAAAAGTTGGTATATTAAAATTAATATGGAAATGAGGTGGAAAAAGTAAATGAAGAAAATAGATTATGTGGAAGGTGATGTGGAGAGTGATGTGGAGAGTGGGGTGTGATAAGAAAAATAGGTGGTGAAGAAGTAAAAAAATGTGAGATTATTTTGGGCCATTGGGTTAAGGACTAAAAAAAATTAATTTGGGGGTGCAAATAGTAAAACGAAATAGTATTTTTTTTTATTTTTTATTTTTTATTTTTCTTTTTTCCCTTTGTTTATTTTTTTACTATTTACGTTTTTTTTAAATTATTATTATTATTTTTTTCTTTTTTTCTTTTTTTTTCAAAATAAAATAAAATCTAATAATAATTAAAGAGCTAAAACGAAAGTAAACTAAAAATTAAAAACACAAAATAAATAAATAAAACAAAAATAAATGTGACTAAAATAGAAACAAACCCTATTATTTATTGACCCGGACGAAATTGGGTGTACATAGCTCTCAAACTACTGCTGGAACATGGCGTTGAATTCAGCCCTGAGCTCTGATCTAAGCTCGGCCCTGATCTCCTCTCTAAGGTCTGCTCGGACCTTTTTGGTGATCTCTTGTGTCATCCTTTCTCTTTGTTCTTCGCTGTATGCATATGAAGGCTGACGAGAAGAGCTCCCAAAATAATCTTTAATTCCTACTCCAGGACCTGCACCACGTACACATCCAGGGTGCTCAGGTCGTCCAATCGCAGCAACCAGAATATCCTGGCGACCCTCTGGAGTGAATTGACCTTGGGAGCTCTGCTCAACCAAGGAGTCCTATAACATTACAAAACATCATTATTCTTTAAAAAGTTCAATGTAGTATGAATAATTACAATTATTATTATTTTAGGAACAGTGATAACTTACAATTCTTTCGGAAATTTCTCGTGCAGTGTCGGAAGAGTAGGCGCCCGATGGTCTCATACGAGCCAACTTCCATTTTTCATGTCTAGAAGGTGGAGAAGGAGGCTGAGGGGGGCTACCACCCTGAGATGGTGGTCTAACATCTGCCTTTTGCTTGAGGATTTTCTCCTTAAGCTTCCTATACCCACCACGAGATAATAGGTGGGGGTTTTTGTTATGAGCACTTGTTCCTTGTGCTTTGCTTCTAATTGCCTGTCACACACATATGAATTAATTAGTTCATATGATATATATTTGTTAATGAGGAATTGAATAATATCAACTATACTACCCTGCCATTCCTTTGTCATTCGACTCTTTTTAAAATGCCGCCAAGTCTCCTCATCAATGGACTTATATGTACTACATGGAGACTTATGTTTAAGGTGTCCAAAGATGTATCTTGATGTCAACTTACTTTTAAAGTTTCTGAAGTTTTCAGCAACAGTTGACAAACACTTATTTCTAAGTGTTGCGACATTTGGAATGTCAAATGTCAGCTGAAATAAACATAATAAAGTTGTATCAGTACAAAATTATCAATAATATAAAAAATTTTTAATTCAAATGATATTAACTAACTTACCAATATATCGTTCCATATGATGTTCCGATCAACCTCGAACACATGATCAAAAGATGGAGTGAGAATACCAATCCTATCACGTGCCACTACTCCAAGGTATGATCGGAAATCATCTGCATAGGGGCCAACTGCCACACCCTTGATCACGTTCACATTCACTGGAGTTCTTTCACCACTATTCTTTCTCATCAATAGTTGTTTCATCCTAGTGGGTCCTCTAGTGGATCCGGTAGGGGGAGCCTCATCTCCTGAAGAATGTGGATGATCAGCCATATATCTGTCAAAATAAATAGCAACATGAAATATTAATAAAAGACTTATGTAATATCATATAATTTAACAAAACATGTAATAGTAATCATATAAAATATATAAAAGAAAAACTTATGTGATATTAATAAAATACTTATACAGAAATTGAAAATTCATACATAAAGAGTTCCATTGTCATCATATGTATATTCCCTCATCATGATCTGATCGAATTGCATATACATCGTCGTCAACTAGAGATTGGTCATCCAAATTTGTTGTAGTTTGCAATGAATGGTTGTCAGCAATATGAATATTAATCAGATTCTCTTCGTTAACTTCAATTTGTTTTTTGCCTTGAAGAGCGACATACCAATGGTCAGACGCAGGACCTTTGACATAAAACACCTGAGATGCTTGATGAACCATGATAAACGGTTCGTCTCGGTAACCCACCTTTCGAAAATCAACGAGTGTCATACCCGATTCATCTATTTTGACACCACTCTTATTGTCAAACCACTTACATTTGAACAATGGAACAAAAAACTTGGTATAATCAACCTCCCATATCTCTTCTATTATACCATAATATCTCATTGATCCAAGTACAGGAGATTGATCTTTTGATGTGGAAAATTGAAGCGACTCAGCTTCTAAACTAACTCCACTATTTTGTACTGTGCTTTTATCATCCAAAGTCTTCGTATAGAATGTGCAATTATTGACTTCATAACCTGTACAACACACGACGTCAAACTTCAAAACATTTGCAAGCCACAATAAAGTTTGAGAAGAATGTGGCTCTTTGTCAATTTCAGATTTGAACCAAGACATAAATGTTTTTTTATGCTTCATCAACTGCCATTTCTCTTATTGTCTTGGATTTTTATTCTTAACAATGGCTTTGTGTGTTTCCAAAAAAGGGATCACGTCATCTGTGTTGTTCAATATATAAAGATGTGCTTGCAGCAATTCATCACGATCTTTTGTCACCACATTCACACCTCGGATGCTTTTACTTGTAGAAAATTTATTCAACCATGATGTGCGAGGAACTCCTATTGGATTCGTTGATGTCATGTAACCTGAACAAAACTCGATACTTTCTTCATCAATATACCTTTCAATCATCGAACCTTCAGGACGATATGGATTTTTAACGTACCCTTTCAAAATCTTCATATAACGCTCAATAGGATACATCCATCTTAAGTATACCGGTCCGCACAATTTGATTTCTCTAACCAAATGAACAAGTAAATGTAGCATGATGTCAAAAAAAGATGGAGGGAAAAACATCTCTAGTTGACACAATATGATAACAATCTCGCCTTGAAGTTCATCTAACTTTGTAGGATCGATGACTTTACTACATATCAACGAGAAAAATAAACACAACCTGTTTATGGTTTGCCTAACATTTTTGGGCAAAATTCCACGAATAGCCACCGGTAACAACTGTTGCATTAAGACGTGACAATCGTGAGACTTCATGCCAACAAGCTTTAAGTCCTGCATCGACACTAAACTCTTCATATTTAAAGAGTATCCTTGTGGTACTTTGATACTCTTTAAACAAACACAAAAACTTATTTTCTCTTGTCTATACATTGTGTAACATGCAAGGGGCAAATACGTACGTTTACCAATCTCCTTGGGTGCCAACTCTTCTCGGATATTCATGTCAACCAAATTCAAATGAGCATTCACTCCATCTTTTGTCTTTCACTGAATGTTGAGTAGTATACCAATCAAGCTATCACACACATTCTTTTCTACATGCATCACATCTATGCAATGTCGAACATCTAACTTTGACCAATATGGAAGATCAAAGAATATTGATTTCTTCTTCCAAGGGGTCGTTACAGATGACTTCTTGGATGTTTTCCCAAATACATGATGTAATTTATTAACTTTTTCAAGAACTTGAAGGCCAGTAAGTGGATTTGGTGCTTCGTTCCTCTCTTGATCTCCATTGAATGCTTTTTTTAACCTTCTATATGGATGATTACGTTTTAGAAATCTCCGATGATGCAGATACACCGTCTTTCTTCCATGTTTCAGTTGATGAGCTGCAGTGTTTTCTTCACAGATAGGACATGCTTTATGACCCTTGACACTGTATCCTGACAAATTACCATAAGCTGGAAAGTCATTAACGGTGCAAAATAGCATTGCACGCATCAGAAAAGTATCAGAAGCGAATGCATCAAATATTTCAACCCCATCAACCCACAACAACTTCAAGTCTTCAACTAGTGGGCTTAGATAAACATCTATGTCATTTCCAAGCTGCTTTGGACCAGATATCATCGTAGACAACATCATGTACTTCCTCTTCATGCACAATGTAGGAGATAAGTTGTAAATTATCAATATAACTGGCCAACAACTGTGATTGGTACTCATATTACCAAATGGGTTCATTCCATCAGTGGCTAAACCAAGCCTAAGATTTCTACACTCTTTACCAAATTCAGGGAATTATTGATCAATATTTTTCCATTGCCTTGAATCAGCTGGATGACGAAGCAGCCCGTCAATTTTTCTCTCATCTGCATGCCATCTAAGGTTTTTAGCATCTTTGGGATTCGCAAACAAACGCTTAAGTCTGGGCACTATTGGAAGGTACCAAACCACCTTCAAAGCAGATCCATTTTTTTCTATCTGACCATTATCTTCACTATTGTTTTTTGACTTGTATCGTGATAACCCACATTTTGGACACTTTGTCAAAAATTAAAACTCTTTCCTATATAAAATGCAGTCATTCGGACAAGCATGTATCCTTTTATACTCCATACCCATTGGACAAAGAATTTTCTTCGCATCATAATTTCGAGTGGGTAGTGTATTTCCATCTGGCAGCATTTCATTCAACAACGTCAACAATTCTGTAAAACTCTTATCAGTCCATCCATTGCTCGCCTTCAAATTCATGAGCCTTAACACAGTTGACAAACATGTGAACTTAGTTGAACCGACATATAAAGGTGTTTCCGCATCAGTCGACATTGTGTCATACACATGAGCTTTGGCAAAATTTTCTGCGCCAACATCGCGGATCATGCCCTCCAATTTGTCTTCATCCGGTTGATCTTCTTCCATGGTGGAGTCAGTAACATTTTCAGTTTGCGAGTCAGTCGGAAAGTACATTTCTTCGCCGTGCTCTAGTCAGTCATACAATCATACAATTAATAATCATTCAAATTATGAATTCAAACATTCAATCACACATAATTACATATGAGAATTATCACAGTTCGTCTATGAGAATCATTCAATCACATAATTTTGATTCTATAATAAAGCTACTAAAAAAAGTTCATAACATAATATTAAAATTAAATAAATTTGCTAATAAAAAATATCAAAACTTAAATAAATTTTGTCTACCTCTAATAAATTTTGTTTACCTCTAATTAAATAAAAACTTAAATAAAAAAAGTTCATAGCATATTATTAGAAAAAAAAATTTGCTGATAAAAAAAATAAAAACTTAAATAAAACCTAACACACTTTGGCTCTTAAACAACGACCAAAACCACAAAGCCACAACAACATATGCATCAAGAAACGAAAGCAAGCATAGAGGCTTAATAGAAAACTTGATGAGGGCATAAAGGAAGTACCTGGAATGGGCGCGACAGACACGAAATGGCACGACAGAGGAATGACGTGGCGGTTCCAGACGGCGCGGCGGAGAAAACGAAAGCTCCTGGGTTTCAGCGGCGGCGGACTTGACGGAAGATGCAGTGTTGATCGGAGAAGAAGAGAAGGCTCGTTGGTTTTAGCGACGAACTTGACGGAAGATGCAGTGTTGATCGGAGAAGAAGAGAAGGCTCGTTGGTTTCAGCGGTGGACTTGACGAAACGATGATCGAAGAGAAAATGAAGGGTCTCTGCGTTTCAGAAATTTCGCGAGGGGAAGAAAACTGTTCCAACTTTTTTTTAACCTATTTAAATGTTACTACTGCGGTTATAAAAGAAACCGTTGTCATATAGCGGAATAGGCCGCGGTTAACTGTATAACCGCAACCTATTCTCCTGAAAAAAGTAATTCAAAATGGAAGTTTTGAAATTTTTTTCAACTTATATGCCGCGGTTCAGCCCCCAACCACGGCATATACCCTCATTTATTTCAAATTTATTTCAAAATTATTCAGATTGGATATTATGCCGCGGTTGCTCAGAGAACCGCGACATATGTCCTAACGTTCTGAATATTCAACTGCCTACCCAACTGCCCTTTGGGGAATGTCAGGAGGTTACAGGGGTATATGCCGCGGTTCTGTGAGCAACCGCGGCATATACCCCTATAACCTCTTGACTTTCCCCATCAGTCAACCCCTGAGTCAGTCCCTACAATATATTGGCAGGGGAATATGTCGCGGTTGCTCACAGAACCGTGGCATATTCCCTATTATTAAATTTTGTTTCCTGACGTGGCGTCAAAGGTAATGGTTGACTAGGGTATATGTCGCGGTTAATTGGGGAACCACGACATATAAAGTCCATTTATTTACAAAACTGCCACCGCGCAACATTATGTTGCGGTTTCTGTTGAACCGTTGCATAATGTGCGCTGTATAATCCCAATTTTTTACTAGTGTATGCACATTATGGTTATATTAAAATAATAGAGTTTTCAAAGTAATACCAATCACGTCATGGATCCAATAAAATATAAGTCATGAACATGATTAATAGTCAATAGACAGCAATTGTGTCCGTAAGCATTGTTATAAGTTTTTCACCTATCTTCTTTCGAAATATTTGAATAAACGTGTATTGATATTATCATAAATTTTTCTTTTATTGAAAAAAAGGTGATATTATCATTGATTATTAGCATTGAATTTAGTGTGAGAAATTTAAGTATGAATAAAAGTGTGATGAGATAAAAGACATATTATATTTACAGAAAAGAAATAATATTAATATTTGGCTTATTTATTTTATAAGAGGTATTTTTAAAATATAAATATGGTTGGTGTATTTTCATTAAGATCTTTTTTCATCTTATTTTTCTATTATGATTTTAAGAACAATGATCACATCAAGATTATTATCAAAGTTTAGAAGTGTTGATAGATTATTGAAATTCAATCAACGCATTATATTACATGATTTATTTGAAGTTAAATCTTCATGTCACACCCACAATATCTTTTTTTAACACCTTCATAACTATTAAGATGCATCAAACTATGATGGTTGGATATACAATGTCTTCATTGGATGATAAAATTTAATCATATTGATGGTTAGATATATCATGTAATACTATTACTGTCAAAGTTTATCCTAAAAATAAGGAGTATTATGCTCAATCTTTGAAAGGGAATCCTTCTACTATAAAATGCAAACATAAATAACTCAACCCACACAGAAGTTTCAAAGTTTTTCAATAATTAATAGGAAGAATATTTATGATTATCTAAGAAGGAATAGAAGAAAATCTTGACAAATACAAGATTACTTTTTCCAAGAGAATCTATAACAAAGAAGAAAATCTTGACAAATACAAGGTTACTTTTTTCAAGAGAATCTATAACAAAGAGGTTCAACAATCAAATTGATAAGTTCTCGTTACTCTCTAGCTTTCTCTCAAAGTTAGTAAAAAAAAAAGTCAACCTTTTTTTTTAAATTAAGGGTTAAAGGGAGTTCAATTCAAACGAAAACTATGAATAAATTTTTCAAAAATCTTAAACAACACATAGTCTCCTTGTTACTGTTTGTCAACTTGTCATTAGACTCATTCCTCAGTTGTCTTCTACTCCTTTTTATTTCTTAAGGCAAACACTCCAACTAATTGAGGAATAATAACAAGTTATTGAAAAAGTATTCATTATCCTCGCCTTTCCAACAAGATGACTACATCCATACATTCAAAGTTTTGATACGGTTACAATAGACTACTGAATTAAGCAAGTGTTACAATAAACTAATGGGGAAGAGGACAAAATGGTAAGAAAAGTTACCAAAATTTAGACTATGTTTAGAAAGTCAAGGTCGTATGATAACTTTCAGTTAGGACTGGGCAAAAATAACTTATTTGTATTGTACTACAGTTAACTGTATTATATTATACTAAAAACTGATTCACTCTTCCTAAAAGTTCAGTATACTATTTTATGGTTCAGTTTTTAAAAACTGAACTTATAACAGTTTCAGTCAGTTAAGTGTGAGAACTGTATCTACTCTTTCCTCTTTTCTAGTTTCCGTTCAACTTCTTCGTCTTGTAAAAAAACGTTATTTAAAAAAAAATATTAATAAAAGAAACAAAATATATATATATATATATATATATATATATATATATATATATATATATATATATATATATATATATATATATATATATATATATATTTTGTTTGTATTAATGTGACGTTATTTTTTATATTTTTTTATCATTAAAATAAAATAAATAAAAAATAAAATAAAATAATTTTCAATAATAAAAGAAATATAAATAAAATAGAAAATAATAATATCAAATAATAAAAAATCAATTTATAAGACACTTATAAATAAAATAAGATAAATATTAAAATAAATTTCAATTAAAAAGAACATGTATTGTTATACTATTTAGTTTAAAAATTAGCACAATTCAGTTTAAAATTAGTATATTTAGTAGTTCAGTTCAATTTATATTGCAGTTTAGTACAATTTAGTATAGTACAGTTCTGTTCAGTTTGATAAAACAAAAAACAGTTCAGTTCAATTTAAACAAACTAGTTTTTAGTTCAGTACAGTTTTTAGCAGTACAGTACAGTGCAGTTCCATTTGCCCACCCCTAGTTTCACTATTGTTAAAATAGTAGCTAACAAAATAGAAAGGATAAATTCAACCCTAAGTCGTCTTCTAGCAAACGCGGAATTGATTCTTACAAAATTAGTTCTTATAAAAACTATAAAGGTTAATAAAATAAAAATAATAAAAAAGATAAAGATCAATAAAAGATTAAAGAATAAAACAAAAGATGAAAATAAATAAATTTATAAAAATATTTAAAAAGATAAAAATAATGATAAAGAAAATAAATAAATTTTAACTCCATTTTCAATTAGGACTCATCATTGAATATCTAAAGACTATTATTGTTCAATTAATTATTACTATAAATTTTCAAATTAATCAATGTAAATTTTCAATTAATTTGTTGGCATTTTCACTGTTAACCAAAACACATTCTCAATTGAAAGCAAGAATTTTGTAGATTAATTATAGTACATTTAACTAAAATACATTCTTAATTAACTATTAATATGCCTAATGATATCATTTTGTTACCACTTATAGCAAGTAAAAAACTAATTAACCAAAATACATTCTTGATTAATTTTTGTTATAATTTTCATCTTTAATCAAAGTATATTCTCAATTATTGACAAAAATCATTCAATCAAAGTATATCTTATTATGATGTAAAATAGTATAATTATATTATATGTTATGTGCTTAATAATGCAAGTTGTGTGAAGAATTGTGGTTGTGTGCATGTATTATGATGTATTCCAAATTGTACTCTTTGGTTGTGAATGTTATATCCCTTTGTGATTGTTGATATTGTTATGAGAATATGTTAGATGTGTTCTTACTATTTGAAATAGTCATATGAGGCACTCTTTTATCTGTTTTGACTGAATATTGGACTGAGTAACTTTAGGATACTCGATTAGAGTAATTTGAGAGTGAGGAGTTACTCGGTGTGCTATTCTTGATGTGTTCAAGAATGTGTAGTGGTCTAGGATAGTGGATTTTCATACATGTAGATTTAGGATCTCTCTTCTACCTGTGTGATGGGAATAAGTACTCTTAGTTTGTGTGATAGTGTTTGGTCTGTGTGACACTAGTTAATCTATACGAAATTCTATGGTTTGTGTGATAACTTATTGTCTAAGTGACTTATTAATATGGGCATTGGTTCTGTGTGATCATAGTCTATGTGACTTTAGACCACTAAGAGGAAACTGTTACGAGAGGGTTATTGGTTTTAATGCTTTAGTTTTTTTACTTTACAATTATACATCAATTGTGCTTGTTTCATAGCTCACTCATACTTGTTTGTGGTTGTTGCGATGATCATATAATGTTTATAGGGAGTAGATATCAATGTAGATGTTGTTGGAGCTGAGTAGATATTGAGAGAGGGGACTAGAAATGGGAGTTTTAAAGATCTTTTAAGTTTATAGAAATGGTTTAATAAGTTGTATTTGACGCTTTATGTTTTCTTTGAAGTATGGATATTTACTATGTTAGCTTTTAATAAGTTAATTTATTTTGGAAATTTTTGAATTTGTTTACTAGAAATTTTAGTCTTTGATGCACTTAAATAACTCTCAGAATTGGGATGTTATATGCATACTCATGACTATATCAGAGATAGTTTTCCTGTCTTAATTATGAAGGTTTAAGGACGGAAAGAGTGATGATTTAGGTTTTTCTTTACACAACGATTCTTGTCATGTTCTTGCCTCTATGGTAGTGTTAGGTGCTTTATAGTGGTAGAGGAATGTAGAACCAAGGATAAGTTAACATGCTTACCTTTATGAGTATTGGTTAAGGCCTTTAAATAATTTCTTGCCTCTAAGATATGGAGAAGTAGAGTATTGGAGTTTGAGAGTTAGAAGATCAAAGTTTTGAGTTTCAAAGGATAGGTAAAGATGTTAAGTTCAGAAGTCAGAATAAGGATATATCAGTGCGCACTAGTGTAACAAGATTGGAGAAGTCAACATGGTTCTACATCTTGGTAATGTAAGGGGACTAAAGAGGGTAATTGGTGGAATGTTTGAAGTTAAAAACTATGAAGGGTATAAGAAATTTTGAAGTGAAGATTAGGGATCAATCTATAGAAAAAGAAATTGTATTATACCCTGGTGATCGATCGGCTAAGGAGAATCCGGAGCCAAAACAGGCAACCGACCGGCTGTTAGACAAACACTAATAAAGAAAGATAAATATGTATTAATGGTCAATTAATAATTTAATGGCCATATTAAATGCTAATACATGATACTTATGAGTGATTGATAGGTCATATTGCACGAGAATATGTTGTATTAATGGGCTTGATAACTGCAAAGCCTATAAGTATGAGGTTAATGACCAGGAAAAGACATCGTTTTTTCTATAACCCCATTCGGTATTGAACGATCGGAGGATTGCGGTGAGGTGTTGAGTGATCAAAGGAGTAAAGACGTGAAGACGTTTGACCTTAGACCCCTTTCAATCGAAAGATTTTGGCGCCCACCATGGGATCCGAGAGAAGCTGAAGAAACCCAATGGTGACCACGAGGAGCAGGGAGGAACAGCATAATACCAAGGATTTGATAGCAGAGATGCAAGCACAGATGAAGGCACTAGCACGAACCATACAGGAGTAGGCGCAAGCACATCAAGATTAATACTTGCCATTTAACGCTTTTAATTGATTAATATTACTGTTAATCGATTAAATTGAGTGCAACGACTAGTTTTCAAAAACCATAAAACTCCAACGGCTAGTTTTAATAGATTGTTCTAAGGATTAATCGATTAACTAATCGATTAAAAAAGGTATTAATCGATTATTCCCTTGCAGTTGAGTTTTCAGCACCTATAATGTTTTAATCGATTAATACTTGATTTAATCGATTAAAACCGTGCGTTTTTTATTCTGAATAGCAAATACAAAGTATAAAGGTACAAGAATCAAAACCTACTACAAATCTAAGTCCTAACATTAAACTACAATTATTACAAAAGCTTTCCAACACAATACAAGTCTTCATAAGATATTCTTGAATCTTGATTTCTCTTGACTTGATTTGGACATCATCCAAACTTCATCTTCATCATTTTTCTAACAATCCGGTCATATGCAGAGCCTTCTCCTTATCACTCAAGGACGAGGCGTTGAAATGGTACAACACCCTTCCCTCAAGCTCAGTAGATTGTTTTGCCATCGTGGAAACCCTCTTTAGAAGGCAATACGCCTCCAATCAGAAACATGAGATAACGCTGATGGAATTGGTAAATAATAAGCAAGAGAAGGGGAGACTTTGAAGGCCTTTATGAAAAGATATACCGAAACTGCACGACAGGATATTTTGCTGAAAAATTGTATGCGCGACCAGTGAAAACTATTACGAACTCCAAGAAAGAGCTTTTAAGTTCATCCGCATTGAAGATATGCGAATCTTACAAAGAAAGAAATAACTGCAAGCTGATGTAGGCGAAAATAGAAAGGATGTTAGACGATCGTTCGGTGACAGTGACAAGGGAGGGGGTCCTCAACCGAAGGACTACCCCCAAACGCCTAAGTTTGACCATTACACAACTGTTAATGCACCCAGGGCAAAAATACTTAAGGAAGCTCTTAGTGCTGAACTTCTTTTGGTCAAAAAGCTTCATTCACCTAAAAATGTTGATGGAGGAAAACATTGCCAATACCATCAAAACCTGGGACATACCACCGAAGAATGTGCAACACTCAAAGATAAGATCGAAAAACTCATTCGTTCGGGCCATCTTCATAAGTATGTGAAGAAGGAATGATCGAAGTCAAGAAGCCCATCAAGGTCTCCACGAAGAAGTATCGAACGACCGTATAGAAAATAGGAATGAAGACAAATATGAAGCCACAACCGCAGTCGCAACCCTGACCACTCGGTTCGAGGATATATGAACTAGAAAATATACTAAAAAGTCCTTCTTAACACTTCGAATGCGACTCATCTCGTGTTTACTTTAGTTGAATTTTTATGTGCTGTTTTGTTTCGAATAAATTATTTTGACAAGACTTGTGTGCTTACAATTTTGGTATGAATAAAGCCAGATAGGTTCCATTCAATCGCTGTTTACGTGGCAATATTACAAAACCCAGGGAACGCTCTCCGAGAACCTCTGGTCCTAAACCGAGTGGTGAGGAATGTTCTCTATGAACTCTAACTCTCGTCCTAAACCGAGCAGTAAGGAATGTTCTCCATGAACTCTCACTCTCGTCCTAAACCGAGCGGTGAGGAATGTTCTCCATGAACTCTCACTCTCGTCCTAAACCGAGCAGTGGGGAATGTTCTCCATGAACTCTCACTCTCATCCTAAACCGAGTAGTGGGGAATTTTATCCATGAACTCTCACCCTCTTCCCGAACGGTATATTTAAACCCCTTCGCACCTGTAAACAACTGCTCGGGGCTTGGGGGGCTTAATGTATTATACCCTGGTGATCGATCAGCTAAGGAGTATCCGGAGCCAAATCAAGCAACCGACCGACTGTCAGACAAACACTAATAAGGAAAGGTAAATATGTATTAATTGTCAATTAATACGTTTAATGGCCATATTAAATGCAAATATATGCTATTTATGAGTGATTGACATGTCATATTGCATGAGAATATGTTGTATTAATGGACATAATAACTGCAAAGCCTATAAGTATGAGGTTAATGACCAAATAAAGACATATTTTTTTCCATAACCACACTTAGACCTTCTTGATACATATCTGACTTAAGCGTCAGAGTGTTTTCTACAGGTCAACTCCATTCAGGATTAAACGATTGGAGGATTGCGGCAAGGTGTTGAGTGATTAAAGGAGTAAAGACGTGAAGACGTTTGACCTCAGACCCCTTTCAACCGAAACAAAAACTAAGGAAAGAAAATCTTGACGAGCAATCAGGTAGGGCAAAGTTTTCTAAGTTAGAGAAACATAGTCTTTGATGAGAATGAAGTACCATAAAATTTTTTGTTCTAAGTTCATCGAGTAAAGGGAGATAATTGGATGTTATCAGTAGATGGCAACATTAGAGTCGATAATAGAAGGGATGTTTCAAGATTAGTGGTTTGAACATAATGAAGGTTTAACTTTGGGCTGATGTGGAAGATTTCAAGCACCGAAGAAAAAAGTACATCATAAGTAAATTTGGAGCTTGGTGAATCATGAAAGGAGAAGATAGGTCTTGAGAAAGCTAAAAGGGTGTCTATGATAACAATTGTTGAAGTGGTTATCACAAATGATCAAAGAGCTTGAGAAGTTATGAAACCTAAAGTTGTAGGAGAAGTTTTGGGAAAACGTAATTAGATGTAGTAGATTGACTATATCTAGTCTCAAGTGCTCTTATTGCAAGAAGATCTTCATGAAAATTTGGTTTTTATATTAAAGCTTTTGTATTTTAGTAGATTGATGTATTGGATGTGGTTTATATTTGATTATGTGTATTGTTTGCCTTAGGGTGCGTTAAAAATCGTTTTGAATCAAAAAACCTCATTTTATACTCAAGATAATCGATTACCACCTATAATAATCTATTATCAATAATCGATTATGACATGCCATAATCGATTATCAAGAGAAACTATGAGAACTTTTAAGCAAGTTATTGACCGTTGGGCATTCAATGATGCATAATCGATTACCATATTAGGATAATCGATTATTACACGCTAAACAGTTGACAATGGATTTTTGGAGGTATCCTTAAGTGAGAGATCTCTATAAATTTGATTAGGACTCTCATTCCAACATACAAAAGTTGAAAAAAAATATTATTATCTGCTTTGTATAGTGATAAGAGTTTTAGGGTTTGGTGTATCCCTTGTGTTGTGACTTTGAGAACTTAGCATGTTGGCATAGAGCGAGAACTTTCATTGGGAGTGTGATTGAGTGTTGATGTTGTTACTGAGTTGAAAGCTTGTCATCCTTTGTGAAGATTCAAAGGAGGTGGTCAGCCTTCATGAAACATTCGGAGGAGGTGTTCATCCCTTATGCGTTATAGGGAAGTGAGTTTCATCTGTTGGGGATAACAAGAGATGTGTTATAACCTTCAACTTGTTTATTTTCTTTGTGATTGTAATAATTTGTTGGTTTGTGCTAGTGAAGCGTTAATTCTTGGTTGAGATTAACAACTGGACACAGGATCTTTGTGATCTAAACTAGTATAAAAATTACCTATGCAATTTTCTCTCTTCCTTAATCTTTTAAATTTGTTTAAATTGTTTTTAAGGAATTTATATTTACGAGAAAATTATTAAAAGAATGATTTGCAATAAGAAACTGATTCACCCCCTCTTGGTTTGTTGAATGCATTAACCATTTCGTTGCGTCGCTCTGACACACCCTTCCCCTCTTGGTTTATGTCCATTTTCATGCTCTTTAAAATGTTTCGTTGCGCGATACAATTCCTTCCAAAAATCAATTAAATCCAGTTGGAGAGGCCAGTTGGTGACGCACATGGATCAGGCTTGCTCACATGGACAACCAAGCCAACACATGAAAAATTCTTCTCATAGAAGCTGGTCACTCGAGGGTTTCGGCTGGGCGAATTCTTGATCCGGAAGCCAAATTCTTTTACGACTTCAATCTGGAAACCATGCACTGAATCCTAAAGCAGAAAAATCACCTTTCATTGCTCTTTTGCTTCCTTTGACTAAATAAGCTCTTGGCTGGTTGGTCCATGATCTCCTAGCTTTATTGAACCCTATAAAACAATAATGAATAAACATATTATAAGAGAAGAAGGATTAGTAGTTGATTTGCCATAAAAGTAAAGTTTTTTGTAATACTTATTTATTGTTTGTTTTTTGTGTTTATGTTATTGATAATGGTCTAAAAACCGTTATTTTTACACTTAAATTTGGTATCAAAACTCACCCTTTATGACTTAGAATGAGCTTAAATAATGTAAAACACTTAGTTGAGTCACAAGAGAGTCAAAAGTTGTTTTTAGAGATATTATGCTTGTTTTTGCATTGTTTTGCAAGATTTGATGAGAATTGAAGGATGGAAGTGAAGAAGGGAGGACTTAGACTTAAGAAAGGAGGAGAAAAGGAAGAAAAGAATCCCAGAAGGTCACCCATCCCAAATCCAGTCTAAGCATGCTTAACCATGGAGTTCTTATGGGTTAGGCTACCGAAAAACAAATGCATTTGTTGATATGAGTAGCCAAATCAATTCCTTTAAGCGATCCTTCAACTGTATAGTCTCATACCTATACAGTCTCCAGATCCCTCTCATTTCGGTGTATGTTCGATTCGTCTATGTGCCCCTTCCACTCGAAGCCTGCCAGGAGTCGCACTCCCCGCTCTAGTCAGTGTCCGGGCGTCACATCAAGTCCACCGCTCAGCGCCAATTCCAGTGCTGAGCGCCAACTTCGAGGATGAAGTCACTGTTTCTCGCTTGAGCGGCGACGCTGACCGTCCTGCGACTTAAAGGTCCACCGCTGAGCGGCAGAACTGAGTGCTGAGCGGTCTGCGATTATGAGGCCTACCGCTAAGTGGCCAAATTGAGCGTTGAGTGCCTAAATGATGGGCTTGGGCTTAAATTATGTTACTTTTATGCCCTATAAATAGACCTAGTGCGATGCTTAGGTTAATCTTTTGGCAAGCATAGACGTCCAGAGCACTTCTACACTCCTTGGAGGCGGTTTCTTGGATGCTTAGGCTCCAATTTGTCAAATCTAGGCTTTACTCTTTCATCTTTTCCATTAATTCCATCTAGTTTCACCATGTCTATGGTGAACTAAACCCTTTGTTGTTGGGGAACAATGTCCTTTTGAAACTCTCTTATATTGAATTTCTTATTTTATTAATATGCTTGTATTATCAATTGTTTGGGTTTCTTATCTAAGATTAATGCTCACATCGTTTAACTCATTCGGTGTGAAGATATTTGATTTTGTTGATACGGAGACGTACGGGGAAATCTCGAACTGATAGGAATTCCCTTGATTAAGAAATACTGCCTAGAGATAGGAGTAGGACGATCAATTGTTTTTGCTTCTGTAATTTAATGCATCGTTAATTACTAGGGAGACTAGAGATAGTAAACTAGTAATTAATAATAGGCTCTTTTCACCGAGAGATCGGGTTTAGAGTAGATTAGAAAGTTTGCATGGCAATTGATAATAAAACGAATTTAATAAGAAAAGTAGATATAAGAGAGTGGATAAGGATGAAATTGTAAACCCCAACAACTACATTCATTCATATCTTTTACTTGCCAATTGATTCAACCTGCATTTGCATGTTTATTTACTTTTGCATCAACACAACAAAATTATTTCTTTCTCAAGTCTTATAAGATCAATTTACACGAACGTCTAGGCCACTAAGTCCTTTGGGAGAACGATACTTGTTCTTACCGTTTATGTTACTTGATAACGATCAGGTACACTTGTTAGGGGCAATGATCACTTGAATGGTGTGGACAGAGAATGATGTCTCTATCGATCAAGTGTTGGATGATGATACAACAAAAGTTTATAGTAGAATGTGAGTTTCTTTGTAGATCAAATCTTTTGTATAACTCTAGTGTTGCACTTTTAGTTTTAGTGTGATAGAACTCTTAGTGGTATAAGACCCTTGTATATATGTATGTTTGATGTTATAGTTGTATAAAAGATAACTGTAATGATCTTATGTACATAATTTCTTGAGTTATCTCTTATTTTAACCATTTGTGTAAGATCTCTTTTAATAGTTGTATACTATTAAAATGTGATGTTACATTTTATTTTACAGATTTTTTTTTTTTTAAATTTAAAATGCAAACTTTGTTATCAAATTTTTATATATTTTTTTATTTAAACTTTGTAATTCAAAAATTCATAAAAAATGCTTCATTTTATAGTTTTTTATTTATTTTGAATTTAAAATGCAAATTTTAAATTTGGGAATATGAATCTTAATTTTATAAAAAAGTTGAAAGTGAACATTTAGTTATATTTGTATTTTTAAATTTTAAAAAATTTATAATTTTTACTTTTTGATAAGTGTCAATGTTATTGAAATATTTTTAAACTATTATTTAAATTTGACACAAGTTATTGTTATTTTAAATGAAGAACATATTCAATATTTTTTTTATTTAGTTTTCTTTTAGTTAATTTTCTTTTAGTTTATTAATGATTCATTTTTCAATTATTTATTTATTTTTTATAACATATTTTAATTTTTATGATTATTATTTTAGTATTATTATGTTATTATATTATTATTAAATGTTATTAGGTATTATAATTTATTATTAAATTTGTTTCGGTTTATGAGATCAAACTTACAAGTCTTTTAAGTTTTGTACATTCAATTGTCCGTCTATGTCACTATTTGTTCTTTACTTTGTTTGGTTATGTGACATCCCAATATATAGCAAGTATATATAATATAAATGTAATCAAATATAATATTATAAAACAGTTAAGAACATGTAAATAAAATATCTAATTTACAGTCATCCAAAATGGCTATAAATTTAAAACTTTAAATACAAAGAGTATCTTAAAATCCAAGAAAGGAGATATGAATCTTAACTACACTAAACAACACTGTCATCTCCTTCCAAGGCCTGCTCTAGAGGCACCTCATCTACCTCTTCTCACATCCAATTGGATGATCATTGCAAAGAAGAAAACACACATAAGCAGACACAGAAACAAGCAGAAGAGTGTGCTAGTTATATAAAAAGCATACAATAACAACATATAACATACAAGAATTAACTTCAATCAAAGCAAGATAAATCATACATCCTAACATGTTGTATATTAGACTTGACTTGTCCAGACTTAGAATGATAGTCGAGCTATGGCGGGTCATGCACTCGTGGTGGCTTATAATACTTGGTCATTGGGTCCCACCCTACCACACTCATGAGGTTAGCCTGTTCCAAGCCTTGAGGCATACTGGAAGCCCCAAAAACTAAGACCTCCTACTACTCCTCACGACATGGTTCAATCCTCTCTATGTGAGAAGAAAGACCATTGGAGTTTCAGGATGACCCCCAAGGCTGAGCTCCTACTTTTATTCTAAACAACTAAGAATCTCACCAAGAGATTCTACACTTTGAAGCTTATACTCACAACCTTGAATTCATACCACTTTCCTTTTTAACTCATATACTTTTAACTAGAATCAACATACATGTTTAAGTTCTATAAGATAAGGTCATAGATATTAAAACATGTTTCACAACCAATGTAACAAACCACTAAATCAAACACACAACAAAAGATAAGTTAAACAACTAGACTCTGGACTTCTCGCACAGTGCACCATCCTCGCCTAGCGAAACCAGAGTGGCTCACATAGTGCACCATACTCACCTTGTGAATTACTTCGCATAGGTGACAGACTTTAGACCTCTCGCATAGCACACCTAGGTCACACAATGAGAGCCTAGATAAAGACTAACCCTCCCTAAATACTCGCTACGCGCACCACTTACCCTTCGAATTAATTTGGCAGAGGCTCCAGGCGAGCCCTAGCCGCACAGTGACAAGATTCGCTATGCAAATCCACCAGGCAGAGAGCAACACTCTCTGGTCATTCGCAAAGTGCACCTGCTCGCACAGCGAATGACCTAGGCAGAGAGCACCCCCCTACAGGGACTCGCTATGCGAAACCATTCGCATAGCGAGTCTGCATAATTTGCAGAACGCAAGTTCTGCAGAATTATGCATACTCACCCCCTCTCACCATTTCCAATCCTTTTCCCTAACTTCTAAAACTCCTAATTGGTGATATGGATCTAATTAAACTTATTAAACTAATTTTAAACGTTCCTACAGTGATTCTAAAATGATTAAGACCTGAATTTATTCCTAAGACAATACTTTTCCACAACCTAGGGGTTCAAATCCAATTCTACCATTTTTAAGATATTATAGATCAGTTTTATGTTACCAACAAGTCACATTAGGCCTATTTGAACTTCTCAAATAGTCCAATTGCTCTCAAGACCCCAATTGCCCAAAATCACCACCTCACTTCCTCTAAAGTGACCTAAAACACTATCCAAACACTTGATTTTCCAACTAGAACTTGCTCTAATAGAATCCACACGTGCAACTACTTCAATCATGAACCATTTCAGCAAATCAATTTCATCAGAGACAACTTACAAACATCACATTACAACATGCATAAGCTTAGTACTATAGCACATGCCACTTAAGTTACAACAATCTAATTTTTAAGCCCAAAAACATACTTATTTCAGAACTTAACATGCATTCATATCACACAAATAATTTAAAGCATATAATCAGCTCCCCTTACCTTAGCGATATACAGCCCAACTCACAGACGCATCTCTACAATAGCTTGCACTATGAAGATGACTCAACAGGACCCTACAATTTACCATTCAGTGATCAAGAACAGTTCTCAAAACCTAATTTGAGATAGAAAGGGAAGGAAGAACTACTAATCACATGGAAAGCAAAATCTTTGCATGTTTATAGCCCTAGAAACCACAGAGAAGGAGAAGAATACTCACCAGCTGAAAACGAAAGTTAATCGGGTGGTTGGGAAACACTTTACATCGTGGTTGCTTGGAAACCACCTGATTGAAAATTCAACAGTTTAGTGAAGAAATATGGTAAAGAGAAGGCAAAGAGAAGAGAAAGAACTTATAAGAGTGACAATGGCTTCTCAGGTAAATGGGATGAACTTTAAATCAAAGTTTTATATGAAAACATTATTTTATTGTTAAGTGTTCAGTCCTCTTATCTGTTGCCACGTGTGCACTCCTCAAGACTGACTTTTTTTCAGTCCTTACAAGTTATATGGAGGTTGCTTTTAGAAAGTATTCTAATGCTAAAATCAATAAAAATTTAGTCAATTCACTAATAAATATGTATTAAATGTAACTAACGTATCTCATTACTTCAAACTTGTATTTGTATATTAACTTAAGACCTAACTAGTAATAATAATAATTTGACTTAACTTAATCATCATCAATGTCCATTATTATTTAAAATTTACCGCTAGTTGTATATTATCCATCCATTGGATATTCCTTATTGGCTCTTCTGCACAACCATAGAACAAAATTGTTATGAATAATCAAATCTTTTTAACTTTTGGGTTTTCAGATTTTGTTTCTATCTTAAATGCGAATTTTTCTGAAAAGCTATGTTCTGAAAGTTGCTCTGAGACATTAAAAAGTTGTATTAGAAAGATTTCGATTTTTATATCTTTTTAGTTTTAATTTCTAGTTTTTTTTTTAATTTTAAATTCAAATTTTGTTATCATATATTTTATATTTGTGATTTTAAATTCAAACTTTATTACCGTATATTTCAAATTTTGAAATTTATATTGACAATATGAATTTTAATTAAAAAAACATTAAAATTGAAATTGTTTCCTTTTCTGTGTGTGGTGCAAAGTTCAAACTGAAAAAGAATTTTTCAAAATTTTTATAGAAGTGTGATATTTTTTTTTACACGGTAGGAAACTCTTTTTAAATAGATTTTTCTTGAATAATACAGAGTAAATTTTAATTAAAGTTTGAAAATAAAAAAGTTAGAGATTTTAACAAGTTTAAATATATTTTAATAGGATTGATATTGAGTTTAGTGGTTATATTTAGTTTATGTAAAATTCCAAAAATATAGTTGTAAATTATACTTAAGAGTCCTTACCTTTATAATAAAATAGAACAGTTACAGGGAATAAAGTTAACTTACTGTTATCCTAAAATAATCATAAATTTAAAAGTTTACAAAAACCTACACTGATACAAACCATAAGTACAAACCGAAAGGTCATACAAGAGATGTATCAACCGAACGGTCCTGAACTAAGAGGTTGAATACTCCTTGCTCAGCACCTGTTCCAAAGAACCTTCTTCACACTCTGCTCACACCCACAAGGTGATCATTGCAAGGACAAAGACGACCGAACGAACAACATGATGAGACAGGAAATAAGGGTAAGCTAGTATAATTTAATTAACCCTGTTAACATGCAATTCAGACAAACATATAATACAATCATGCATATAAAAATCTCATACAAGCATGTTATATCCGACCACTTTACTTTGACAGTCTGGACTAGTATGAATATGTAGCTATGGTCGTCCTTGCACTCATGGAAAGGTAAATTGGAAACCTCACGAATACCATAGCTGGAAACCCAAGCTGTCACACGAGGTTAGCCCTTCATCCCTCACTGTAACTTGAAACCCAAGCTACAACATGAGTTTAGTCTGTTAGCTGGAACCCCAAGCTATAACGCGACCAGGCCTCCTGCTATTCTCACCTCATGCGTCACAATTCTCTACTTGAGACTCAATGACCATTAGAATGTCAGGATGAACGCCAGCTTAGCACGATATCCATATTCATACTTTAAAAATTTAATAACCATTCATGAGACATTCCTCCTTGGAATTCTCTTCCACATCTATTTTACAAATATCATATCATACTTTCACATCCATAACATCTTTGAATAAAAATCATATTGAACAGTAAAACAAATCCCACCCTTCAACAAGACCGATAGGAAGAGATCAACATAACCTTTTAACAAGACCGAACAGGAGAACACTCCCTATATGTGAACATGACCGAACGGTCATTTAGAGAGTAAGACTCAAGCATGAGCTGAACGTTTAAACCTTATACTGAACACTTATGATTTAGAACAAACATTATTGGCTTAGACTGAAGGCCATTGGCTTAGGCCGAACACTATTGGCTTAGGCCAAACACTATTAGTTTAGGCCGAACACTATTAGAACCGAATACAAGTGCAAGACTAGGTACTACAAAGAGACTGAGTGCTAGTACAAGACTGAGCACTACTGAGACTGAGTGCTAGTATATGATCGAGCACTACCAAGATAGTATATGACCGAGCGGTCACTAATAGATAAGGCCTGTAACAGACCGAACGCAGTTAAGACCAAAGGTTATGATTAGACCGAACGCTATATTCAATTGAATATTACACCAGACCGGTCTGTCATTAATTGAGGATCCACAATAACAGAATTCAGTTAAGATCGATCATTAGAGAAAGTCTAACGGTCAATAAAAGACCCTCAGCGACTGTATAATTCTTACCAATCTCACTATATTCTCCCAACTTTTAATCCTCCAAACTTATATCATATACATTCCTACACATTAATTAAGAGTATCTAAGTCTTTCTAACATCATTAAGAGTGTTTCATTACAGATTTGAGAGTCAATTCTACAGAATGATGAACTCAATGACCGAGAATCAAATTTCCTAGTTTTTGGTACATTTATGAGTGACTTAAAGATTCTAACAAGTCTTTAAATAACTTACCCAAATTTCCCATATAAACCAAACTCAAACCGAATACAAATCCCTCCATTTTTACTATCACACTTCCTTCCAATTCCACACTAACAACATTGAATACAAACAACATTTTTACACATCAAAAGCAAGTAATTAAATTAGCTAGCTTCCTTTACCTTAAAATAACTACAATCCTTTGGATGAGTGAGAAAACACCATCCACCCAACAAGAACTAAGAATATGCAAATGAAACGTGGAGAAAACATCAAGAACAAGAGAGACTTAGGATTGAGTTGTTGGAAGTTTCTATAAAATGCTTAATCTCTTTATTTGGAGAAAACATCAAGAACAAGAGAGACGTAGGATTGAGTTGTTGGAAGTTTCTATAAAATGCTTAATCTCTTTATTTTGAGACATCTGTCCACTTTGGGCCAAGCCCTCACGGGTTTGCTTTTGGTAACATTCCAAAAAACCTCTTATCAATGGAGGTATCTATGTGTATAAAAACCCTTGTCCGACTCTTCTTTTATCCGATATGGGACTTTGTTTGCACTCCAACATTTTTTTTACGGAAAAATTGTAGGAGATCTATTAATCGCTAGAGAAGATTATGCATACTATACGTTTCCATAAACACAGTTGATGGAAAAGTTAAGAGAAAAAACATAAGAAAAACTACCAAAATGTTGGCCAACAATCCACTAATTCAATGCGACATTTTAAAAGATCAAGATAAATAAGCATTACATAGTAAAAAAACAAAAAAAATATGGTTTCCTCTATTCTCCCTTGACATCTTTGCTTTTCTTTTTCTTATGCTTCTTCTTTTCACTCTTATCAGCATTACTGTCATCCTCCTTTCCATTGCTAATTTCTGCAGCAGCAACTTCTTTGTCTTTCTTTTTTTTCTTTTTCTTCTTAGACTTGTCTAACTCCGACGAACCGTCTTCAGCCTTATCCTTGTGCTTCTTCTTCTTCTCCGATGTTTTCTCCTCATCCGAAGAGGCCACTTCATTGTTATCCTTATCCTTCTTCTTTTTCTTCTTTTTCTTCTTCTTTTCTTTTTTGTCAACTTCAACCTCCACAGCGTCATCAGCTACCTTCTTCACCTTTACCTCTTCTGCATCCACTTTCGCCTTCTTAACAGGGACCGAAACTGGGCTATCAGTGCTTTCATGCTTCTTCCTCTTCCGTCCTTCCCCATCTCCGTCCTTCTTGACCTTCTCATCCTCAGGTTCCGGCGCAGCAGCCATACCAGCAATCACACTATCCCCACCGGTGGGCAAAACAAGATTCCTAAGCCACTCCTGGGGAGTCTTCTCATTGGACTTCCCATGCTTATCCAGCTTCCCTTCAGAAATAAGCTTCTTCTTCATGGAAGCTCTAGGTCCCAAACCCCATTTCCTTGGGTAAGTATCCCTATCCATGACAACCCTCTTGATCTTGGCCACAACCCCATGATCACAAGTGGCCATAACAGAAGTAGTCATCTCAGCAATCCCAAGAGCAATAGCCTCCCCCTTGGTGGTCATAAGCACGACCTCTCCCCAACATCAATATCATTCTCAAACCTAAGCAACCCAGGAATCATCAACTTAGCACCATAGCAAATAGCATTGACAGCAGAGTCCTTAACAACCAGCCTCTTATAGCTAGTCAAAAGAACTTCCAAGGGCATAACAACCCTCCTCAAATAACTCTCTTCCTTATTCTCAACAAAATCCCACCTGGCATCCAACACATCATGCATGCTCACCATGTTATCCTTCTCCCCCATTATCCCAGAGCGAACCCGCCTAAGCTCTTGCATATGGCCACCCACACCAAGAAGCAACCCCAAATGGACACACATAGTCCTAACATAGGTCCCAGCCTCACACGAAATCCAGAAAACAACTAAGTGCCTATCAGGGTCATACTCAAGGAGCTTACTTTCGTAGATGGTCCGGATGCGGAGTTGACGTTTGACGGCAGAGATCAAGGGCGGGCGCTGGAAGACGGCGCCAGTGAGGGTCTCGAGGGCGCGTCCGACCTTGGAGACGTCGGGAACAGCGGAGTGGAGGCGGGCGATGCAGACGTATTCCTTGCCTGCACCCTGCTGGGACTTGACGAGGCGAGTGGCGCGGCCAATACAGACGATGAGGTTGCCGGTGACCTTGGGGTCGAGGGTACCGGAGTGGCCGGTCTTCTTGACCTGGAGGAGGCGCTTGATCCAGGCGACGACCTCATGGGAGGAAGGGTTGGCGGGCTTGTCGAGGTTGATGACGCCGTATTTGAGGTATTCGGGGATGGGGCGTTTGAGGGGGGAGTAGCCGGAGGGGATGGGGGTGTAGTGGCCGGTGCGTACGTTGAGGCGATCGTAGTTTTTGAGAAGGATGGGCCATTGGGAGGTGTCGATGGGGGGAGTGAAGCTCTGAGGCTTTATCATCAACCCCTCATCTTTGCCTGCTTGCTCCTCTTCCTTCTTGCCGCTGCTGCGCTCCTTCTTCTTCTTCTTCTTATTCTCCGACTGAGACATTGTCACGGTAGGGTTTTAAGACTGAGGCCAATGGAATAATCTATATGCATATAAACCCTTCCTTATTCGACGTAAGATTTGTTTGCACTCCAACAATACATCCGTTGTAAAGAACTTTATTTTCAACCTCTAAATTGGAAAATAATATAAAATAGCAAATTCTGACCATTCTTTCACAAATTTGAGTTGCAAAGATATTTGTGATCATGAAATAGTGCTGATAGTGCAGCGTACATAAATGTGTGTTGCGTGTTATTGTTGATTGACAGTTAAAAAATAATGATAAAATGATATATATTATATCTATATTGTCTATATTTATATTTATATTTATTTGATAAATATTATAAAAATAAAATAATTAAAAAGAAAATAGATTTTTATATTTTTTTAAAAATAATACTAAATGAATATAAAATAATTGTTTGTTTTAAAATATATATATATTTTTTTTAAAAAAAGAAATAAGGCATTCAGCCTTCATTTATTACCGTCTTCCAACTTTTTGCTCGTTTAAAGTTTCAAAATCTTTAATTTTAAAAATTTTTCAAATATATGAATATTATATTTTAAAAAATTTTAAATAAAAGACAAAATAAAAACTGACACGTTACACGACTTCTTGTTATCGTCTTCTGGTTCGTTTTTATCACATGACTCTTTGAATATTGTATATGGTTATTCGTTTTTGAACTTGAACCACTGTTTCCATTCCCACAACCACTTTGCAATTTTTTCTTCTTCTTATAGCAGAGCCACCACCACCTTCGTTCTCTGATCACCCTCCGACTGGTGGGAGACTTTCCGAGCGAGTCGTTGCTGAAAATATTTTTTAACTAATGTGCAGCCATTTTGTCTGTTTTCTTCTGCTTTCTGATTGGGCTACTCTATTGTTTCTTAATAAATAAAAAAATGAACATAAAAGTCCCGATGACAGTTTTTTTTTTAAATCCAATTTTAAAAAAATAAAAATTAAAGCAACCCTTTTTATTAATTCGTATTGATTCAATTTTATTATTAAATTTGAATAATCTAAATCAAACTGACTATTAAAACTCCATTGGGATAAAGTATCTTACATATAATTCTACAAATATTTATTTTGGAAAAATAAAAAGATATTATTTTATTTAAACCTCCCTTACATAATCTTATCATTAAAATATGTAACAAAACATATTTCATTGTAATTAGCTTATAGAAAAAAAAAATTAAATAATAGAACTTTATGTATAATGTCGATAATAAAAAAAATATAGAATTTATTTAATTAAAATTTATTGAATTTTTATATTGTTCTTACGAGACAAATATATCCTGTAAAGTCATACATAGATCCTATGAAAAATATCCTTTATGTGAACTTAGCAACAGAATGCCTCAACTTTTCCAAGTTCAGCAACTGAAGTCATACATATATCCTGTAAAGTCATACTGAATTCAAATCTGTTCTTCAAGAAACCTTTAAGATTATCAACTTTTATATATCTTGTTTCTTAAAGTGTCTCAGCACACCTGTATATCACTTTTCTCAATTCAAATATTTCATATATGAGAGTTTAAAATGATAAAAAGTTCTAAGTACAATGTGCAATACGTCAATTTATAGTTTTCTCATAAAAGACACAATCTAATCGATTACTATAATAATGTAATAGGTTACATAAGTAACAGAGTTACACCTGAAAAACATTCAAACAGATTTAATAGATTAAGCACATAATGTAATCGATTGAATATATCATGTAAGTCAAAACATATGAAAATATGACCGTTGAAACTGTTAAGACTTATCAACTAACAGTTTTAAATGTATAACAAACTTAATTGATTACATAAAACATGTAATCGATTAAGTACAACACTTAAACATTTTGAAAACTGTTAGAATTGATGAACTTTGTTTCTCAACACCAAGAGGGGGGTGAATTGATGTTTTATAAAAACTTGCACTTTTCAAATCTTTTTCGCAAATAGTATGGTTCTAGAAAACATTCTTGTGCCGTAAGCAATGTGTGCAATGTAACAGTATGCGTGTAAAGACAAAAAACAACTATATGCGCGAATGTTAAAAGATATGGAGAAGAAAATCAAACTTAGTTTTTATACTGGTTCGACCTCAATGCCTACATCCAGTCACCCTTCCAATCAACCTTAGATTGAAGTGTAATTCAATATAATGATCAGAGTATTACGACTAAGCTTTACAGAGCAACTCTCAAATGTAAACACCTCACATACTCTTAATTGAATATAGAACAACGAAACCTGCCAACACATAACTACCTCGCTCCTGTCGCAGCAACCCTTTTGAGATATCCCCTCTCAAAGTTAAGAGTACACCACTCTTCTTCCCGACACCACATGTACAGGGAACAACAAATCAAAGATTACAAGTCTTCTTCTGCTATGATAACGGTCTAAAAACCGTTATTTTTACACTTAAATTTGATATCAAATCACACCCTTTATGGCTTAGAATGAGCTTATAATCATGCAAAACTCTTAGTTTAGTCCTAAGAGAGTCAAAAGTTGTTTTTAGAGATATTATGCTTGTTTTTACATTGTTTTGGCAGGATTTGATGAGAATTGAAAGATGAAAGTGAAGAAGGGAGGACTTAGACTCAAGAAAGGATGAGAAAAGAAGCAAAAGAAGAGTTAGGTCCACCGCTCAGCGCCAATTCCAGCGTTGAGCGCCAACTTCGAGGAGGAAGGCATTGTTTCTTGCCTGAGTAGTGACGTTGAGCGTCCTGCGATTCTGAGGGCCAGCGTTGAGTGTCAGATTCCACCACTAAGTGCCCTGCGATTATAGGGTCCACCGCTGAGCAGTCAAATGGGCGCTGAACGCCTAAATAATGGGCCTGGGCCGAAATTCTGTTACTTTTCTGCGTTATAAATAGCCCCAATGCAACCCTCAAAGTAATCTTTTGGCAGAGGAAGACTTTAGAGCACCTTCTACACTCCTTGGAGGCAGTTTCTTGGATGCTTAGGCTTCAATTTATCAAATCTAGGGTTTACTCTTTCATCTTTTCCATTAATTCCATCTAGTTTCACCATGTCCATGGTGAACTAATCCCTTTGTTGTTGGGGAACAATGTAGTCTTTTTGAAACTCTCTTGTATCAAATTTCTTATTATATTCACATGCTTTTATTATCAATTGTTTGGGTTTTTTTTCTGATAATAATGCTTACATCATTTAACTCATTCGGTGTTATGATCTTTGATTTTGTCGATACGGGAACGTACGGGGAAATCTAGAACTGATTAGAATTCTCTTGATAATGAAATAATGCCTAGGAATAGGGGTAGGACGATCAATTGCTTTAAGCTTTTGTACTTTAATGCGTTGATGATTACTAGGGAGACTAGGAATGGTAAACTAGTAATTGGTAATAGGCTTTATTCGCTGAGGAACCGGGTTTTGAGTACTCTAGAAAGTTGCATGACATTGATAATAAAGCGAATTTAATAAGAATAGTAGATATAGGAGGGTGGATAAGGATGAAATTGTAAACCCCAACAAACTCATTCATACATATCTTTTATTTGCCAATTGATTCAAATTTGCATTTGCATGTTTAGATTTAGTTTTGCATTAACCCTACAAAATTATTCTTTTTTTAAGTCTTATGCAATCAATTTACATGAAAGATAAGGCCTAAGAGTCCCTTGGGAAACAATCTTGGACTTACTGTCTATTATTACTTGATAACGATATGGTACACTTGCCAGGGGCTTAACATTGATCAAACAGAATGCACCTTCAGTTGTGTAGAAACGATTAATCTTTTCAATCTAGTCACGTTGTCTCTCAAGAATGCTTCAAGATCTGTAAACCACTTCTCGTTCTTGATTCTTGGAGCTTTTGATCAATCTGTAAAACCTCTGAGATGAAAATTAATCAGATATAAAAGTGTAATTCTCAATTTTCAATTAATCAAACAATGCGTCAATATATAGTTTTTATTTGTTCTGACGCAAATCAATTGATTACTATATTAATGTAATCGGTTACATTAAACACATGTAACAAACTAACATCAGTCAATGTACATAATTTAATGTTCAATTAATGTAATCGATTCTTATTAAATGCTTAGTCAAACACATTTAAAAATATGACCGTTATAGCAGTTATGACAAGCATAAGTCAATTTTAAAATCTTAACAAACTTAATTGAATACATAAACTATATAACCGATTAAACTTTAACACTTAGAAGATTTTTGAAAACTTTTGTTTCCAAAATCACATCACAACACATTTGAAAAAGATGTGTGCAAACATACAAGTTTTAATCGATTTGTCGACTAATGTAATCGATTCAAAACTAGTTGTTTTGCCTCGATTTAAAAATCAAGTTGTCTGATGACCTTAATTGATTATCACAACACTGTAATTGATTAAGTCATTCAGATATGCTTTTGTGCATGTGGTTTTTATATCACCAAAACATATATTGTGCATACACAGACATAATCATTTATAAACACAACAGTATGCATCAATCAACACAATATGTCAATCAAATGTGACAAACACAATATGTGCATATTTCACAATAAGCATGTACACATATAACATCTAACACAGTACACATACGTGTGTTTTTATTAATAATGTGTTGTCATCACAAAAAACAAACATCATAGGGATTGTGTTTAGTTAACACTATGCTCCCCTATCAACAAAAACATTTTTAACACAAAACTCATCACAGCATAATCCAGAAAGATGTATTGCAAAGGCACGAGTTTTAATCGATTATACATATAATGTATCTGTTAAAACTTGTAGCTTGCACCAGTTTAAGCAAATGGCTATCTGATGAACTTAATTGATTGCATAACTTCTGTAATCGATTACTTCATATATATAATACATTGTGCAAGTGATTTTCACATATCAAAGTATGATTATGCATACAATAGATGTAAACGCATGTATAATCACAATATGTATGCATATCAACATATTCATACACAATATGTAGCAGTCATGGAAACATATGCACTGTCAACATCAAAAGAAATTACATGTGTTGTCATCATCAAAAACAGAAACCATATAAGGAGTTGGGTTTAGCATTTATATTCCTCCCTATATCAATAAACATCAACAATGGGAAGAATAAAGGATAATAGAAACGGAAGGCACAAGCTTGGAAATAAATGAACCTTTGTTTACTAATATGTCAGCTTGTTTCTCCATTTCTTTGGATAATCCATGTCATTTTGTTGGTTTGGTAGTATATAGCACAATTATTTTGAAACTGTTTGATTTGTTTTGCAAGTGGGTCTTCGAACTTGGCGGTAGACCTCTAAACCTTGGATAATAAAAAATTGGCCTATTCTAGGATACAAATCTCAATTTAGCTTACCTAGACTTGTGTTCTTTGACTTGCTTTGTGTTTTTGTGTAGGATAATCTAGAATTTCTCGACATGTTCTTTTTAAGAAGGGGAGGATGATGAGAGTTCAACCATTGAAGGAGATGCATGTAAAGAAATGGAAATCAATGCAGGAAGCATCAAAGGCTATAAGCAAGCACAACCTAAAGCTAGAAATTAGTGCCCAATGCCATAAATGTAGGGGCAATTTCCGCCCAACGGAACGCAGAACTCAACAACACTCACTTTTGCTTAATATTTTGGTCATAACTTTTTCCACAAACGCACAAGGCTTTAATTTGACTATAGTAACATACTTTTTCATACTTCTAAAATAACTACAATTTAATTTATAAAATCAACCAAAAGTTGTAGAGGAGGTGGTGCCTAGTGAGTAGGAATGACGCCTAATGTGTGCTTACACATCTTAGAAGTCCTGCACATGTTATTTTGCATTTTCTTTAATGAAGTCTTATAGTTAGGGGATGAACCTTGCTTAGTTTGATCTAATTTTAGGTAAACTGACCCACCACTATAAATAGGGGATTGATTTTGTTTGTAAGAAAAATTTGATGATATTAAAATGAGATTTTCTTTGCACCCTTAAGTGTGTTAAATTTCACATATAGTTTTATCTTGAGTGTTCAACTTAAGTAACGACTCCCCATCACTCATCTTGCTGTTAACTCCAAGTGGTGCGCACCAATTAATTCAAGTGTATTTCCCTAAATTTGAAAATTTTGAAATTGGTATGAAAACTTGTATCTTATCAATTTCAAACAACATGGCCATTTCTTGTGAAACATGGACTGCCTTCTTAACTCATTCATCTTATTACTTATAGACACCATACATTCTTTCTTCACATAATATATGTCGATCTCATAGTGGGTGGCACAATGTTCTTACAAGACCATGTATATCCCACAATGATCTTCATGAACTACTTTAAGCATTCTCTAACTTCACATTTTCAAGCCGAGATATCCTAAGTCCAAGTCTTTCCAAGACAAAAAGGGTGTATTCCTGCAAAAGATCCTCTAACACTCAAGTCAACAATGTACATCAAATGGTAATAAATGTTGTAATAAATTAACGTAATTAATTTATCTTATGTACTTGTTATTTATAGTGTACTTATGTGTTTTATGTCGATGGGCCTAGTCTACGAGGTTAATCACCTTAGTTAATTAGCCTAATACTCTGTTAATGTGTTTTAGCCATTACCTTAATTTAATCACAGTTACTATTGTTGCTAAGTCTTGACTGACATGATATCATCTTGTGTTAGCAAAATGTAGGCTGAGATCATCTCGGGTTGGATGATCGAGATGATCTCAAGTTTGTATAGTACACCATCTAATAGGAGGGTTCTTTCTTTGCACTTCAAAACTGGGGTGCATTACATGGGATCTCTAAAAAACAGCTACTTCAATTGTATGGGATGTGGTTGAAAGCTTTTTAGAACAAGGTCTCTAAAATGCGACAAAAGATGAGGAAAGTTAGAAGATATATATGCAAAAGAGAAAATGCATATATCGGATTACACATTTTGGAATGTAATATTTATTGAATTGAATGATTTGAAAGATACCTCTAGATCTAATATGATATTCCATATTACACATTTCAAAAAATATTTTTTATATTTCGAAATGTCTAATCTAAACTATCTCATTGAATCCAATATTATATTTTAAATTGTTCAATCCAAAATATATGTTTATAAGATGTTCCAAAATCTTTAATCTGAAACATGTGTGCAAATTTGTCAATACATTCCGAATTATAATTTGTAAGTTAGTTAAAACTTATACATGTTACGCCCACGAAAAAGGTCCGTGATGCAAGGAAGAAGAAAAAGTGAACCTAGAGTTTCATTTTAATAAATTTTTATTAAGGGTAAAATGAGGATATGATAATTTATTGTGGTACTGGAAGAAAAAAGGTGCAGAAAGAATTGTCCAAAAATGAGTCGCCAGTATTCGGCGTAGTCATGTTTGCTTAATATTTTCTCAACAACTTTTACTTCCAGTACGTAACAATTTCTTTGAGCACCACCTTTCAAAATGACCATTTTAGGGTTACAATTAGTAATTATGAAGAAAGAGGAAGCTATGGCCTTTATCAAGTTGGTCTTATTCAAGCCCTTCTCAAATTGGTTAAAGAAAACAAAATTAACTGATTTTAATGAATTTGATCTGTTTGGTTTTCATAATTTTCGTGGACTCAAAGAAAAAGAAACCAATTCCCAGTTGTTCATGGTCTTCTAAAACTAAAATAAATGTATTAAAACAATATTATTTATATATATATATATATATTAAAATGTTATATAAAAATTTATTTATTATTTTATTAAATTATAATTTATATCACAATAATTATTTATATTTTAGTATATTTTGAAAATTATATATAACATTAATTTTAATTATATAAATAAAAATAATAAGTGCTTGTTAATATACAAACTGTTTTACAAATGATTTATGTAAAAGGAAATTTGAATCTAGTAGTGATTTTGAAAAATATAATTAAAGATATTAAACTTGGGTAAAAGTTACACAATGAAATTAGATTATATATAGAGAGAAGGAATGTTTTTTTGAAAGTAGATTTTAATCTAGCCGTTCATTTTGAAACAAAAGATTATTTAATTAATAGAAATTAAATAAGTTAATGTCTCACAAAATTTACAATGATAATTTATACTTATATATAAATATATGAATAAGATTTTTCTATTGTTCTAGATTTTTTTTTCAAATTTATCCTTTAAATAATTTTTTTTAAAATAATTATTTTAGCAATTTTATCGTTTCTTTAAATTTAACTATTTTCTTAATTTGATTTTTTAAATTTCACCATATTTTTAATTATAAAAATACTTATAAAATAAATAAAAATTATTTGTAATAAAATTAAAAAACTATTTATATTTAATATCATAATTATAATAATAAATATTATAATAATTTTATTAATTTTTATTATCATGAAAAAAACATAGTAGCACAATGTTTTTACAAATATTACATTAACAGATTCCTTCTTTTAAAATGCTGTTTTCAATTTTACCCTTTAAAACTTTTTTAAATCAAAATAATTATATTACCAATTTTATCTTTTATGTGACTGTTTTCTTTTTAATTTAACCGTTTTTCTTTTCAATCGAGTAGTTCTTTTTCTTCTAAAATTTATATTTTTTAAAACTAAAATAATTATTATAATAAAAATTTACTATAAAAAAATAATAGTTAAATATGTTTTTAATCTTCTTAAATTTCAGTAACAATTGTAATTATTCTTCTTTAAAACTTTGGTCTAATTTGTCTTATAACTTTAGAAATATATAGATTTAGATCTTTTAACTAAATTTTGATAGGTCTATTTGACGTTTCAAACGCGTTTCTTGATAGTATTTGAGTTGTTTACACTGTTTTAACACATTTTGGTTTAAATGTTAACTCAGAAACGTGTTTGAAACTTCAAAGAAACTTAAAAAATTTGATTAAAATGACTAAATTGCACTTTGCGCATATATCAATTTTTTTATTCTAAGAAAAATTAATACAATTATAAAATAATTTTATTAAAAATTATTATAAAAGTAAATCATTTATATAAATTTTTATTGTAAATAATTATTTAAATTAAAACAAGTAGTTATTAAAAAAGATATAATGATAAAATAATTATTAAAATTTATCAAAATAATTAAAATTGAATTAAAAGTGTTAGAGTCTAGAAAATCATGTTTTAAAATTGGTAGTATGAAGCAATTTTTTTTTTCTTAGGCTATCATGGAGCACCTCTAGTATATTAGGAGTATTTAGACCTTGTATTAAGGGTCAAGTAGTAGTGTAGGATTTCTTTAGGCATTGTATTAAGGGCCAAGTAGTGTAGTGATTTTTAACAATTTTGCTTAAGTTGTAGGGCAATGTTTGCGCCTACCTTAAGCTAATGTTGGGTGATTAGTTTTGTAACCCTAGCTTAGTGATGGAAGACCATCAAGGAACTACATTGGACCTCTTACTAGAGCCATGGCCAAGAAGATTCAAGAGGAAGAAGGATCACCTATCATTTTGCTTCTATGGAAGGTGACTTATACTAATCCTTCTTCTCTAAACTAAAACAATTACACTTTGTGTTGTAGGGCCTAAAATAAAGCTTGGAGCAACTTGAGACAATAAAGGCCCAAAGCATCTTGGACAAGGCAGCTGCAACATGATTGGGACGCCAAGCCAAAATCCCAAAAGCAGCCCAGCGAATGCTTTTCCATGTGACTGGATGACGTGGACAACAAGCATGGAACGTGCTTCAGCAGCGTGGATTTGCTTCCTCCAAATTGAAACTGATTGCATTGGTTTTAGGAGGGAAAATGGGATCAGATTAGGGGCACTTCTCATCTATAAATAGAAGGGCCAATACATTGTAAAAGACACTTTTGAGCTTAGTGTTATGCTGCTGAAATTGAATTCCAGCCTTCTTTGCTCTTAAGTCTCTCTGAATTTCAACTTCTTCTCTCATTCCTCTAGCTTCCTTCCTCCATAGGAAGGCTTTCTGAGCTGTGAGGCCTCACACATACACCTCTCTTCATCATAAACACTTCAAACACTCCATCATTCAATCATTTCCGCTGCATCTTCATCCAGTGTTGATCTCTTCCAGTTTGAAGCTTCATTTCACATGGATTCTGCTGGAATTGGTCTCCATCAAGTGGTATCAGAGCTGTGGTCGTCCACGCATCCATAGCTAAGTGTTCCTTCCATTTTCCATATCAATTTTAATTCCAGTCGTGCTCTCTGTTTTCAGTTTTCAATCTCTGTTTCATTATTTTTTTTGTTTCCAGTTGCTGTTTTAGTGTTTCCAGTGTGTCCTCATGCTTATTTTTCATTTTAAACGGTGAATTTTGTTTGTTTGAGTAATTTCCAGCTTAATTGTTTCAAATCTGAGTTGTCTTGGTCATGTGCAAGAGAATATTGCAGTGTTAATTCATGTCACGGTTTGGTACTTTTTCTGCTGTGTTAATTCTGTTTTCTTGAGTTTGAAGTGCTAAAGAAGCTGTATATATACCAACAAGGCAATGAGGACTTGATCTAGCCTGGTAATACAAGCTAAGCACTAAAAACTGTGAATCTTTTCTCAATTCTGCCAAAATCTACAGCAGAATTTGTTGATTCTGGTTTGAAATCCAAATCTGGTTTTAACATTTAAAATCTGTTTCAGCTTGTTTTATTTGATTCTAGTGCTGAGTATAAATTTGTTTGATGATATTGGAAGTGGCTAAAGGTATGGCAGACCATTAAAAGCAAGGAAATGCATCTAGCATAGCTTGGTTGCCTTAAAAACCAGAAGCCTTTGTTGTTTCAGTTTTCACTCTAGCTTTTCACCGTGCTATCATTCTTTGCTTGGTCCAATCTGAGTTTGGTCATGCTAAGCACTTTAGTTCCAGCTTAGTTCAGTACATTTACACTTCTTTGAGTCATTTTTTTTCATCCATACAACTTTGATTCTGCTGTTTATTGATTTCCATGTGCTGTTTGGATATTTTTGCTGCATAATTCACAACTATGGAGGTGATTTTTGGATTCTGTGTGTTTCTCTGCATTCTGACCATTTAGACAAGTTTATCTTGTCATTTGAAACTTGTACACACTGTTACATTGGTCAATTAACCTACCATATGCAGAATTCATATTTCAGTTCCAATTTTTGGTTAAAAATCTCAACTAGACCCCTAAGTTGTTGATTCTGAGTATGTTGGTGCTGTTTGATTGATTGTGCACTTATATTTGGTGAATTCAAATCTGTTTCTACTGTTCATATGGTACATTTTGAGCCTAAACAAAAATCCACCAGCTAAACCACCCATTTTAATCATTTTTGGCAAGTGCACAAGTGAAATTCTGAACTGCACATATTCTTAGCTATTCCATTGCTTGTACATGTTGCATTTGATGATATACATATGTTTGAAGTGCCATTATCTCATATAAATCACTGCCACTCATTTTGACCAGTGCAGTTCCATTTTTCCAGCCACAGTTTACGTGCAGAGAGTAATATACCTTGCTGTTTCAACAATTCAGATTTTCATTTTTTGCAAAAATTGGATTGGCAAAAGCTGGGATTTCACTTCTAAATCATTTCCAATGTTCAATCAAGTCTAAAGCAAACAGAAAAAGCAATTAAATCCCTGCAATCCAGTTTTGGAAATCACAAAAATCAGAAAACACCAAAACTGCACTTCTTTGTGGCATTTCAACAAACACCTTTGCATTTTCATCAAACAGTTACAGCACACTTGTTTCAATCACTGTTTTGAGTCTTTTATTGCTTTCTTAATCTGTTCTAGTGCCTTTGATAGGTTCCTTTTGAGTTCTTGCTGTTATTCCATTCCTGTTTTCCTTTGAGTTCCTTATTTTTGGCCTCCAACTTGTCAAACACTCTTGAATGTAGCATAAAAATCTGGTGCAGTTTGCTAATTCTGTTTGGTGTGTTTTAAGTGAATTCTTGAGGTGCTATGGTAACTGTTGTGGGGCATCTAGTAGCAGAAAACTTCGCCTATTGAGGTAGCATCTTAGGGAGTGGAAAGAGGGCTGAAGTAGAAACAGAAAGAGGATTTTTGAGCAGTTGTAACTCTGTTGTCCAACAGCTACAGACTCCATTACAGCAGCCATTTTTCACACCAGAAAATGCTCAACTTCCATACTGTTTTTGAGCAGCACCTTGCAGCAGCCAAAGTTTGAAGTTTACATGAATTTTAAGCATCATTTTAAGCTTGTTTGAGCCTTAATATCACGGAACCTTTGTAGTTTAATTTCTTTGCTGTTTTTGAGCTAAAGTGACTTGGAAAAATGCTCTTGAAGCAATTCCAAGTTCACATTTGAACATTGTAATAGTCCAATTTCGTTTTCTTAGTGTGGAAGTGTGTCAAGGGGCTCCAAGTGTCACTTGCACTTTCACTTAGGGCCGTCTAGCATTTACATTTTTACACCTTTATTGCTTTCTTTAATTTCTTGCTTATTTTTTTTTGCTTGTAAGTCTCCGTGGTATATAGGATTGCATAGCATCTAGATAAACCTTCTTTTGGTTTTCTTTAGGATCATTTCATTAGCATGTTAAAACCTTTAGAATCTTTGTAGAAATTTTTCACCAAAAACAAAGAAAGTTTGTGAAAATCTTTTCACTCATTACTTGTCAACTTTTGAAAACTTTGTGAAAACCTTTTCCCATTTGACAAGGATGAGTCAATCTAGTGTGCAAGGAAGTTTGAAACCCAATAGTGAGAGTTCACTAAGAGAGGAGTTTGAGCAAAAATTTCAACAAAGGGATAAAGAGATTAGTGAACTCAAAGAAATGATTGGTCAACTTTTGGTCAATCAAAACAAGGGCAAAAAGAGAGAAGGAACTTCATCTAGGAGAAAAGACTATCATGGGGATACACTCTCTTCCCCAAGTGAAAATGAGCTACATAGTAGTCATCACAATGATGATCACTATCAAATACCTCCTAGGAGAAATCATAGAGGTAGAGATCATCACCCAAGAGAACCCAAAATTGATCTTCCTTCCTTTCATGGAAAGGATGATGTAGAAGAATATCTAGAATGGGAGATGAAAGTTGAACAATTGTTTGAATGCCACCAAATAGATGATGAAAAGAGAGTAACCATGGCTTCACTAAGCTTTCAAGGTTATGCTTTATATTGGTGGACAGCCTTGGTCAAGGACCTTAGGCTAAGACATTTACCTACCATTAGGTATTGGAATGAATTAAGGTCTGCCTTAAGAAGAAGGCATGTTCCAGCTTATTATGATAGAGAGTTAATGGACAAGCTCCATAAACTCCAACAAAGAAACATGAGTGTAGAGGAATATAGGCAAAAAATGGAGTTACTCATGTTAAGAGCTGGGATAAGAGAAGAACCAAGAATCACACTTGCTAGGTTTCAAAGTGGACTCAACTTTGACATAAGAGATAAGGTAGAACTTTTACCTTACAATGATCTAAATGAGCTAGTACAACTTTGTGTGAGAGTGGAGCAACAACTCAAGAGGAAAAGCTCCACTAGAAAAGATTACCCTTCTAATTTTAGTCATAAGAAAGAATACAAGAGGGAGGGAAGTATATCTAAGTCAAAGTATGAAGGGCCTAGAGAGAAAGAAAGAGAAAAGGCCAAAGAACCATCAAGAGAACATAAGAGTAAGGAGGCTAAGTGCTTTAGATGTGGGGGAAAAGGGCATTATGCAACTGAGTGTCACAATAGAAGGTCAAACTACATTCTTGAGCATGAGAGTGAAAGTGAGGGTTTTGCATATAGTGAAATTGAAACATCCACTTCGGAAGAAGAAATTTTGCCTTGTGATGGTGATTTACTCATGGTGAGAAGACTCTTAGAAGGAAAACATGTTGAACTAGAACAATCACAAAGAGAGAACTTATTCCACACAAGATGTAAAGTTTTGGAAAAGACATGTTCAATGATTGTGGATAGTGGTTCTTGTTGCAATTGTTGTAGTTCAAGAATGGTAGAAAAGCTAGGCTTAACTACTACTCTTCATCCTAAACCTTATAAACTTCAATGGATCAAAGAGGATGAAGGAATAGTAGTTAAAGAACAAGTGAGTGTACCCATTTCCATTGGAAAATATGAAGATCAAATTGTTTGTGATATAGTACCAATGGAAGCTGGGCACATATTACTTGGAAGACCTTGGCAATTTGACAAGCAAGCTTTACATGATGGAGTCACTAACAAGATCACCATTCAACACAAGGGAAAGAAAATTGTTTTGTGTCCTCTTACACCTACACAAGTAAGAGAGGACCAAATAATTCTTAAAAAGAAGTTGGATGAAGAGAGGAAACATGACAACAAGAAAGAGAAAAAGGAGAAGAAAATGAGTTTGGTAAACAATGCCTTATCCAAAGAAGTTGTTCAAACCCAAACTTTAGAAACTTCAAAAACTCTTTTGTTTGGACAACCTCATTTTCTCCTCTATTGTAAAGAGGCATTCATTTCAACAAATCATGAACTTGTGTCTTTACCAAAGGGATTACAAAAACTTTTACAAGAATTTGATGATATATTTCCTAAAGAGGTACCAAGTGGATTACCACCTTTGAGGGGAATAGAACATCAAATAGATTTAGTGCCTGGGGCAAGTCTTCCTAATAGGCCAGCCTATAGGACTAATCCCATGGAAACCCAAGAAATAGAGAAGCAAGTTAATGAATTGTTGAAAAAAGGGTGGATCCAAAAGAGTTTAAGTCCTTGTGCGGTGCCTGTATTGTTGGTTCCTAAGAAAGATGGATCTTGGAGGATGTGTGTAGATTGTAGGGCCATCAATAACATAACTGTCAAATATAGGCATCCCATTCCTAGATTGGATGATATGTTGGATGAGTTACATGGAGCAAACATCTTTACCAAAATTGATCTCAAAAGTGGTTATCATCAAATAAGAATTCAAGAAGGAGATGAATGGAAAACTGCTTTTAAGACCAAGTTTGGTTTATATGAATGGTTAGTCATGCCCTTTGGCTTGACTAATGCTCCAAGTACATTCATGAGGTTAATGAATCATGTTCTTAGGGATTGCATAGGAAAGTTTGTAGTGGTCTACTTTGATGACATTTTAATCTATAGTCAAGGCCTTCAAGAGCACCTAAGACATGTCAAAAAAGTTTTGCTTCTTCTTAGAGATCATCATCTCTTTGCCAACTTTGATAAATGTATTTTTTGTCAAGAAAGTGTGATTTTCCTTGGATTCAAAGTTGGGAAAGAAGGTGTACATGTTGATCCTGAGAAGATCAAGGCAATACAAGAATGGCCAACCCCAAAAACAATAGGAGAAGTAAGAAGTTTCCATGGGCTAGCTAGTTTTTATAGAAGATTTGTGAAAGATTTCTCCACCATAGCTGCCCCTTTAAATGAATTGGTCAAAAAGGATGTTCCTTTTATTTGGGGTGACAAGCAAGCCATATCTTTTGAAACTTTGAAGAACAAGTTAACTCATGCACCCATTCTAGCCTTACCTGACTTTTCCAAAGCTTTTGAACTAGAATGTGATGCATCTGGGGTAGGAATAGGAGCTGTATTGATTCAAGAAGGTCATCCAGTAGCATATTTTAGTGAAAAACTTAGGGGACCTACTTTAAACTATCCTACCTATGATAAGGAATTATATGCCCTCATTAGAGCTTTAAAGACTTGGGAACATTACTTGGTAACTCAGGAATTTATTATACATACTGACCATGAATCTCTCAAGTATCTTAAAGGGCAAGGAAAGCTAAACAAAAGACATGCAAAGTGGGTGGAATACTTAGAGCAATTTCCATATGTCATCAAACACAAGAAGGGGAGTACTAATGTTGTTGCGGATGCTTTATCTAGAAGACATGCATTATTAGTAACACTAGGCTCTCAAATATTAGGATTTGATGATATAAAAGAGTTATATGAAAGTGATGAAACATTTGCATCCACTTATGCATCATGTCTTAAGAAGCCTTTTGATGGATTCTATCTTTCTGAGGGGTATCTTTTTAATAAAGGAAAACTTTGTATACCCCAAGGATCCATTAGAAAACTTCTTATCAAAGAAAGTCATGGAGGAGGACTCATGGGCCATCATGGAGTTGATAAGACTTTAAACATATTGAAAAGTAAATTCTATTGGCCACACATGAGAGTAGATGTTCAAAGGCATTGTTCTAAATGCATAGCTTGTTTACAAGCTAAGTCAAAAATTATGCCTCATGGACTCTATACACCTCTTCCAATAGCTAGTACCCCTTGGGAGGACATAAGCATGGATTTTGTTCTAGGATTGCCAAGAACTCAAAAGGGGTATGATTCTATATTTGTGGTGGTAGATCGGTTTAGTAAAATGGCACATTTTATACCTTGCCACAAAGTAGATGATGCTAGCTATATTTCTAGACTATTCTTTAAAGAAATAGTGAGATTGCATGGATTACCCAAAACCATAGTGTCTGATAGAGATGTGAAGTTCCTAAGCCATTTTTGGAAAACTTTATGGGAAAAACTTGGAACTAAACTTCTATTTTCTACTACATGTCACCCACAAACTGATGGGCAAACTGAAGTAGTAAATAGATCTCTATCTACTCTATTAAGGGTAATATTAAGAGGTAATAACAAATCTTGGGATGAACATCTACCTCATATTGAATTTGCTTACAATAGAGTAGTCCACAAGACTACCAATCTTTCTCCTTTTGAGGTTGTTTATGGTTTTAACCCTATCACACCTCTTGATTTACTACCTCTTCCAGAATCATCTTCTTTCCTTCATAAAGAAGGTGTCTCTAAAGCGGAGTTTATCAAGAAATTACATGAGAAGGTTAAAATCCAAATTGAAAAACAAACTCAAAAGTATGTTGAATACAACAACAAAGGGAGAAAGAAAATAATCTTGGAAGAAGGAGACCTAGTTTGGCTTCATTTGAGAAAGGAAAGATTTCCTTCTCAACGGAAGTCCAAACTTAGTCCAAGAGGAGATGGTCCATTCAAGGTGGTCAAGAGAATAAATGATAATGCATATATATTAGATCTTCCTGAAAGTTATGGTGTCAGTCCTACTTTTAACATCTGCGATTTAATTCCTTTCACAGGAGATGATCAACAGGTTGATGCAGATCTGAGGACAGATCCTTTTCAAGAGGGAGGGTCTGATGGAAGACCATCAAGGAACTACATTGGACCTCTTACTAGAGCCATGGCCAAGAAGATTCAAGAGGAAGAAGGATCACCTATCATTTTGCTTCTATGGAAGGTGACTTATACTAATCCTTCTTCTCTAAACTAAAACAATTACACTTTGTGTTGTAGGGCCTAAAATAAAGCTTGGAGCAACTTGAGACAATAAAGGCCCAAAGCATCTTGGACAAGGCAGCTGCAACATGATTGGGACGCCAAGCCAAAATCCCAAAAGCAGCCCAGCGAATGCTTTTCCATGTGACTGGATGACGTGGACAACAAGCATGGAACGTGCTTCAGCAGCGTGGATTTGCTTCCTCCAAATTGAAACTGATTGCATTGGTTTTAGGAGGGAAAATGGGATCAGATTAGGGGCACTTCTCATCTATAAATAGAAGGGCCAATACATTGTAAAAGACACTTTTGAGCTTAGTGTTATGCTGCTGAAATTGAATTCCAGCCTTCTTTGCTCTTAAGTCTCTCTGAATTTCAACTTCTTCTCTCATTCCTCTAGCTTCCTTCCTCCATAGGAAGGCTTTCTGAGCTGTGAGGCCTCACACATACACCTCTCTTCATCATAAACACTTCAAACACTCCATCATTCAATCATTTCCGCTGCATCTTCATCCAGTGTTGATCTCTTCCAGTTTGAAGCTTCATTTCACATGGATTCTGCTGGAATTGGTCTCCATCACTTAGTGGAGGGTGTCCCACATGAGACATGGTGGCCACATGGTAAGCTCTTAGTGAAAAGTTTTCTTACGAAGGTTAGTGGTCATGTGTCACTTTCCTAGTGGAGAACTTTTGCTTAAGTGGCTTTCCACATGGAAAACACTTAGTGGAGAATTTTTCTTACAAAGGTATAGTTGTCATGTTTCATTTTCCTAGTGGAGAACTTTTGCTAAAGTAGTTTTTCATATGACACTCTACGAGTGGAGAGTTTTTCTAAAACTTAGAGTGTCACATGTCAAGCTCTCTTTCACTAAGATAGGATTTTTAGAGTTTTGTGCAAGATAACATTTTAGGGTTTTGGTCTACTTTGGAGACACCTTCATTTATAAATAGAGGTATCTCCTCTCTTGTAAACCTACTTTGAGAATTATAATGTATTGCTACCAAAATATTTGTCCAACAATATCTTTTCTCAAGTCAAGGCTAGAGCATCCCATGTGATCTCCTTTAGACACCTTTCTCTAGAGTTGTCCCAACCTTTCAAGAGAACCACCAAACACCTTCATCCTACCACAAACATTCATAAACCAAGAGCATTCTCTCCATCCACCCCTTACACTCGTGTCAACCTCAGCTTCATGGTCTCATCTTCATGTTTTGGCCCAACCTAGCTTAAGGAGGAGTTTATCATTTGGTATCAAGAGATTTGGTTCTACAAAGGCTAAGTTTCTTAGTCCTACCTATCTTATTTCTTATATTTGTTCTCCCTAGGTTGTTCTTTATTATCTCATTTTCAAGTCCAAACTATGTTGATTTCATGGCTCTAGTCTTGTTCTTTCTTTGGAACCATTCACATATTTGCTTTAGGATTCCATATATTTATGTTGTTTATGTGCTTTTATATTTTTTTAGGTCTTTCTTCATATATATGGTTTGGTTTTGAAGTTGTGTTGGGTCATTTTTATTTTTAAATCCATCCATATTGTCTAGAGTCATGTGTAATCATTTTTTAAGTTCAAAAAATCACAAAAAAAATGTTCAACTTGGATTTTAAAACTGCACTATATACATCCATTTAAGTGCTTTACTTTGCATTTTTAAGTTCACACTTGTCATTAGTCCATTGGCAATTTCTTAAAGTCAACTTTCTCTTTTGTTTGTTTGAGTTTCACGCTCTATTGTGATTCTAGTACGTTTATATTCCATTTTGTGCCTCATGAACTTTTGAACTTCCAAATGTGTTTTTTAAATCTGATTTTTTATGTGTAGTCACTAGTTTAGAAAAGGCCTTTAAAGTTGCGCATATAACGTCTGACAACCGAAAATTTAACATTAAAAATGATCGGTGACAGCTTTGTAAATAAAAAAACTATTTAGACGTCGGCTATGGAGGGGCCCTGTCGTCTAAATACGTATACATGTCAGCCCCCCTCAATGGACGCCATAGATATGCGGGAAAATAAAAAAAAATATTTTTTATTGGCTTTAGATGTCGGGGTCATGGAGGCCAACGTATAAAGCCTATTTACACGTTGACCCCCAACATTGGACACCAAAATGGTCTGCTACAAAAACCAAAAAGTCATTTTTTGACTTCATTAAGACGTCTGATCCCGCCACCCCGACGTCTATAGCGTATTTAGATGTCAGCCCCCCAACTCCAGATGCCAAATGGCCTGCAGAAGTAATCCAAAAGTCATTGTTCCATTTCCCTTAGACGTCTGTCAGTCAGTCCCAACATCTAAATAGGCTTTAGACGTGCAACCCCCTCCCCACCACAAAAAAAAATGGAAGCCAAATGAGTCCGCCAAAATTAATATTTTAAACCCCTTACACGTCGGCTAGGTAGGGGATCCGACATGTAAAGGCATTTAAACGTCAGTTGGGAAGGGGGCCGATGTCTAAAGATCTATTATTACCAACCCGCGAACACAAGCTAGCAGTTACGCACATTCACTGTTCATCGTCTTCCTCACGTTTTCTCTCCTCCGCATTGCACTTCAGGTTCGATTTTCTTCCATTAACACTGTTTAAAATCATTTTTACTCCGATTACATTACTCTTTGATGAATTATCTTCCGTTTGAATCGATTAAAATGCATTTTTGTTGCGTTTTGGTGCAGTTCTTGGCGTGTTCTTGGGCGGCTCATTTAGGCCATTATTTTGTGCGTTTCTGAATGGTGGTGTAGTCTCCAATACATTTTCCCACTCCTCAATTTCTCTTCATTGCAATTTTCATCCGTTAAGAAGGTTAATTTTTTTGTTGTTAGTTTTTGTGTATGCATGATTAGGTTTTGGGTATACATGTGATTGAGTTGTTAGTTATAAAATATATGAATTTTAGTTTTGCGAGATATGATTAGTTGATGTGATTTTGCATTATTTGATAAAATTTGTTATGTTATTATGATTGGCATGTAAAGTTAACTTTTTATATTGAAATTTCGTAATATATTGTTGAGTTAATTTTGAATATATTATAAGTATGAAATCATTCAGTGAAACTTAGTTCCTGTTTGAGATTTAACACATACGATTAATCTTTTAATCGTTTGGGAAAATTATTTTTCATAATTTGCTATAACATGTATGTTGGAGTTTATGGATAAGATTGATAAAATTTTGGTTCAGATTATTTGTGTTGTTCTCCGGATGCATATTTGATTGTGGTCATCTCCGACCACTCTCATTTCGTGTATTTCGGAGACCAATGCGAAATGCTACCGAAATCTTATCAATTTATCATGTTAAACTTCTTTGCATGTGTCTTAACAAATTATGAAAAATAATTTTTCTGAATGGGTAAGGCTTAACCTTGTGAAAGTTAAAAAATTGAGACTGATGAAGTATATTACGAATATAGTATGGATCGAAGTTGAATGAATGAACATCGCATCAATGAAGAATATGAAAAGGGTGTTTCAGAGTTCTTGCAATATGTTGAACAAAATGCAAAGTCTGTGACAGGAGATATTTTTGTCCTTGTGTTCGATGTCTTAATCAAATACTCTAAGACTTAGGCAATATGCGTAACCATCTATTCATGTTCAATATAATGAAAACTTATACCGTTTGGACTTGGCATAGAGATGTACTAAACCAGTCTACGACGTCATGATGATCAGATTATGTGGAAGAATGGTTAAGTGATCATTTAGAGGACATGATATGTGATGTTGGTGAAGACAATTTTGGAAGAGTTAAATTGTATGATTCTCTCGGAAATGATTCAAAACAACAGTTTTGCCCAGGATTCTCCAACTTTACACTTCTGTCTGCAACTTTGAAGTTGTTTAGTTTAAAAGCAAGGAATGGATGGACCAACAAAAGTTTCACAGATTTGTTGGAGTTGTTGAAGGAGATGTTTCCTAAAAATAATACTCTACCTTTTCGTAATTACGAGGCAAACAAAATTTTATGTCCAATGGGTCTGGAATATCAAAAGATACATGCTTGCCCTAATGACTATGTTTTGTACATAAAGGAGTTTGCTTTACTAAATTATTCTCCAACATGTGGTTTATCACGTTTTAAAAATAAAATTGACAGAAACACTGGTGATGAAGGTAATGATGGTGCACCTGCAAAGGGGATGTGGTATTTGCCTATAATACCTAGGTTGAAACATATGTTTTCTGCTAAAGAAGATGCAAAGAACCTTAAATGGCACGTTGTCGGAAGAAAGTGCAATAATCTTCTTCAACACCCAATTGATTCACCACAATGGAAGAAGATCGATGAAACATTTCCAAAATTTGGTGCAAATCCAAGAAACTTAAGACTTGCACTTGCAAGTAATGGTATGAATCCTTATGGGAACTTGTTAAGCCCCTGGCAAGTGTGCCAGATCGTTATCAAGTAATATAAACGGTAAGACCGAATATCGTTCTCCCAAAGGACTCAGTGGCCTAAACGTTCGTGTGATTTGATTGCATAAGACTTAAAAGAAGAATAATTGGTAAAGTTGATACAAAAACAGAATTTAAACATGCAAATGCAAATTGCATCAGTTAGCATATAAGACTATGAATTAATGGAGTTGTTGGGGTTTACAATTTCATCTTTATCCACTCTCCTATATCTACTATTCTGGTTAAATTCGCTTTATTATCAATGTCATGCAGCTTTCTAATCTACTCAAAACCCGATTCCTCGGCAAAGAGAGCCTATTATCAATTACTAGTTTGTCATTCCTAGTCTGCCTAAGTAATTAATAATGCATGATAAACAAAAGTTTAAAGCAATTGGCCGTCCTACTCCTATTCCTAAGTAGTATTGCTTAACCAAGAGAATTCCTATCAGTTCGAGACTTCCCCGTACTTTCCCGCATCGACAAAATCAAATATCATAACACCGAATGAGTTAAATGATGCAAGCATGAAAATTAGATAAGAAGACCCAAACTATTGATAATACAAGCATGTGAATAAAACAAGAATTTCGATATATGAGAGTTTCAAAAGATTACATTGTTCCCTAACAATAATGGGTTTAGTTCACCATGGACATGGTGAAACTAGATGGAATTAATGAAAAGAATGGAAGAATAAACCTTAGAATTGGTGATTAGGAGCTCCCGCATCCAAAATCCGCCTCCAAGGAGTGAAGAAGAGCTCTAGACATCTTTGATTGCCAAAAGATTACTCTGAGAATCGTACTAGGTCTATTTATAGGCCATAAAAATAACAGAAATTCGGCCCAGGCCCATCATTTAGGCGCTCAGCACTAGCTAACGCTCAACGGTGGCGACGCAGGACGCTCAACGCTCACTGGATGCTTAGCGGTCTGCGACTTGGACGCCCAGCGCTGGGTTGGCGCTGGACGGTGGTCGTGGCTCCTCCTTTTCATCTTTTCTTGCCCTTTCTCTATTCCAAGTTCTTCCTTCTTCATCTTCATCATTCAATTCTCGTAAAATCCTGCCAAAATAATGTAAAACCAAGCATAATATCTCTAAAACCACTTTTGGCTCTCTTGTATTCAAACTAAGATATTTTGCATGATTCTAAGCTAATTCTGAGTCATAAAGGTTGTGTTTTGATATCAAATTAATTTATAAGATTAACGGTTTTTAGAACGTTATCAGAACTTCAGTAGCAAACACAGTTCATGGCCAGTTATGTTGATGATATACAATATTTCTCCTTTGTTGTGCATGAAGAGAAAATATGTGATTTTTTCCATGATGATATCGGGTCCTAGACAACCTAGAGATGACATTGATGTTTACTTGAAACCTTTAATTGATGATTTGAAAATGTTGTGGGAAGAAGGGGTTGAAGTCTTCGATTCAGATGTTCAATAAACTTTTCGTTTGTGTGCAATGTTGTTTTGCACTATAAATGATTTCCTAGCATATGGAAACTTGAGCGGTTATAGTGTTAAAGGTCATTTTGCATTGCCATTTGTGAAGAAAACATTTCAATTGAAGAATGGTCAAACGTTGATATATACAAGACATTGAAAATTCCTTCCTCGTAATCACCCTCACTATAGATTGAAAAAACAATTTAATGGAAGTGTTGAGGATGAGATTGTGTCCAAACCTCGCAATGGTGAAGAAGTGTACAACGAAGTAAAAAACATTGACATTGTCTTCGGAAAACATCACAAAAAGACCATTGAGAAAAACATTTGGAAGAAATGATCAATATTTTTTAATCTTCCATACTGGTGTAAACTTGATGTATGACATTGTATAGATATGATGCACGTCGGAAAAAATGTTTGTGACAGTGTCATCGAAACTTTATTGAATGTAAAAGGGAAGACCAAAGACGGAATAAAAGCACGACAAGATTTGGCTGACACAGGAATCCGTTCTGAGTTACATCCCTAATCAATTTGTAGACACACCTATCTGCTCCTAACCTGTCATACTCTTTCTAAAAAAGAAAAACAAAACTTTTGTAAGTGTTTAAGAAGTGTGAAGGTTCCACAAGGTTATTCTTCAAATATTAGTAATCTTGTTTCTATGCAAGAGTTAAAGTTAATTGGTTTAAAGTCACACGATTGTCATGTATTGATGCAACAATTGTTACCAGTTGTTATTCGAGGCATATTGCCTACTTCTGTTAGGGTATTCTGACACGTTTGAGTTTGTCTTTAATGCCATTTGCAAGAAAGTTGTGTGAATTGGAAATGTATTTTCAACCTTTTTTTGATATCATGTTTCATTTGATTGTTCATCAAGTCAGATATATTTGAGTATGTGGGCCGGTTTTCTTAAGGTGGATGTACGCTGTTGAGAGATACATGAAGATCTTAAAGGGATATGTTAAGAATTAGTATCGACCAGAAGCTTCAATCATAAAGTGGTACGTTGCAGAAGTTATATGCCAAGTTGTGAACCAGTAGGACTTCCGAAGAGCATACATGAAGGAAAATGTGAAGGTAAGGTGTGTGAAAATTGAAAGTGTTAGTAGAAAAGAAGTTGATCAAGCTCATTTGTACATCTTAAACAAAACGGTTGATGTGATTCCTTACTTTTCTGAACTCGTTAATGAAATAAAGTCAACACACCCGAGAATGAGTGAAAAATGGACTCTTAATGAACATATCAAAACCTTCTTACAATGGTTTTAAAAAAAAGATTTATGCAACTCCAAATGTTTCTGAAAGTCTATTGAGGTTAGCTCGTGGGCTGAACACATATGTGATTACATATGGTGGGTAGTATATAAACAATATTTCTTTTTAGACAAAGGTAGAAGATGATCAAAGTAGAGTTCAAAATAGTGGTTTCATAGGGTAAAAGGTTAACCGCCCAAGAAAGACAAAGGTTAAGTGATGCACCACACGTGTTATCACAAGGTGGTTATGCATTACTTTAGAGGAAGATGAGAAAGAGTCTAGTAGAGGCCTTAGAACTTGAGTCCCCCAACCTAGCTCCTGCACCTGCTAGGTACGAGATGTGGAAGGTTGCTCGGACTAAGTCTGATGGGAACATGACATCCTCCTTAGCTGCCTTGATATCACAAAGAATTGTAAGTTCAAATTCTAAACATTGATTGGTTGTGTATTTATCATCCCACGTGTTTTATGTAACAAAGTTCTTTGTTATATGCAGGATGAGTTGGTTGAGCGACAGACTCAGGGAACATTTGTTGGACAAGGTAAGGATGACATTCTAACAACAACCAAGGTGAATGAAGTTGTTCCCTCTAGTGTTGATGAAACTCTTTCTACCTTCACTCCACACACTGAGTTTGAAAGATTTGTTGTGGATCAATTTCAAAGGCTCTCAACAAGGATGTCTAAAGTTGAAAAATTTGTGCTAAGGATTCAAAAGAAAGTAGATGAGGCTATAGAAAACATTGCTCTAAAGGAATCTTCATCAGATGAATTTGATGATGAAGAAGAAACTACAGAAGAAGATTCTATAGAGATATCTGACTCAGAATAGGAATTAGAGTCTTAGTCTTAGAGTCTGTTTTGGTGTTTTCGTATAATTTTTGAAATGAATGTAATATGGCTATAAGGCCTTAATGATCTAAAATATGTTATGATTACATTTTGGATTCGAAGCTAGAACTCTGTAATTTCGTTATGATGAATGAAATGAAATATTTTGGATTATATCGAATTCTTGATTGGTTGTTTGATTGGATGAATAACATTGAATAAACCTGTTGTATGAGTGCAATTTTTTATTTTACTGTCATACATATCATTGCATACTCATACTTAGTTGATGAATCATATTGCTTCACAATTACTCTATATTACTAGACTAACCCTCAACATAGTTGAGAAAGTTGTGATTTGCAGGATTAATACAAAAGTTGATAGGTTTACATGAACATACCACTGGTCGGGAATTGATTATCAAATGCTTTGCAGAATTTATCGATTATACTATTAGTGAAATTGACTAAAATACAAGAATGTGGTTTGATTCTCATTTCTGCTGAATCATTATACTGAAATATTCATTCTGTTATTAAATGATCTCATGCATTCATAATACTCTTAACTTCATAATCCGATGTACATCAAATCTGAGTATTCTGAATATTGAACATGATAATACAAAACGGCTTCAAGAAATATTCTTACTCTGATACATGTTAATACATTTACTGCTTGAAATCTTTTATGCCATTCATGATCTATTACATTGATTAGACTATACTGTATTAATATCTTTTGTCTGTTAGCTCTGATACTGGAATATACATAGTGATTGATCTGTTAACAAAGAGCTATTGCATCATGATAGAGGGAACATCAATTTCTGCACTTAGTCTGTAAGAAATTTATATGGATGTATCTCTTTATGCACTCCATTTCCTATTACTTTGTATTTTTTTTTCCTAATACCCAAAGGGGGAAAAGTAAATGGAAAGTAAATGGGAGTAACTGGAAAAGCAATTTCTGGTTGTGCATCATAAAAAAAAGGAGAAATTGTTGATAGGAGGAGTAATGTGAAAGCTAAACCCAAACCCTTGTGTGTTTTTTATGATGATAACAACATAAATGTTTTAATAATGTCTTGCACAACAACTGAAATGTTTAGTTATGTTTATTTGTTTGCATATGCTTGAACTGCTTGTGTTGAATACTTATTGTGATTATACATTAGTCTATATTTGTGGTATGCATATTCATTATTTTGAATGTCAAAACTCTTTGCACAATGCATATATGTATGAGTTAATCAATTACAATGTTTATGTAATCAGTTAGATTCATCAGATATCAGCAAATGCTTAACTGTGGTAAACTGTAAGTTTTAATCGATTACATTGTATGTATAATCGATTAAAACTCGTGCCTTTACTAAACACCTAATTGTTGAGTGTTGTGATGAGTTTTCAAATGAAAATGTTTTCAAAATTGTTTAAGTGTTATAATTAACCGATTACACGGTTTTCTTAATTGGTTAAATTTTGTGCACACTGAAAATTGTTTTCATGATAAGTCTTAACTAACATAACGGTCATATTTTGAATTGTTTTGACTTATGATATTTGTGCAATAGATTACATTAAATACTTAATCTGTTAAACCTGTTCTAATGTAATTTTGGTACAATAGTTTAAATTGCTTAACTGATTACATTAGTATTGTAATCGATTAATATGCATCAGACTTGAGAAAAACTATATATTGACGCATTGCACTCTACATTGATGACTTTTGAACATTTGGTCTTTAATATCTGACAAAAGTGAGTTGAAAAAAGAATTTGCAGGTGTGTTCATTCTCCAAGAATCAAGAAACGTTAGTTTGGAAGATTTTTAGGATTCTTGAAGGAATTTCTTTGTGCTTTCTTTGGCTGATCATCATTCGCACTCTAAGGTGTTCTGTACCTAATCAGTATTGTTGATTTTTCAATCTGATGATTGTGGTTTCCCTGTTGCCGGTGGCTAGGAAGAGAATGTGAGGTTCTGGTTTCTTTGAGAGGTGTCTCAAAGGGTTTCTACAGAAAGAGGATTGTTCTTTCTGTGTTGTATTCTTTTATATTAGATTTTGAATTAGAGGGGAGATTACATTGAGAGAGAGAGTCTCTGTAAGTCTATTTTTATAACTCAATCTTTATAGTGAAGAGGCTTTCAATCTCAAGTTGATTGAAATGATTGGATGTAGGCATTGAGACCTAACCAGTATAAAAATCTTGGTGTTTGTCTTTCTATATCTTATCTCTTTTATTGCATTATAATCTTTATTTGCTTTCAAGAAAGTGCAAAATATTTTCAAAGGTTTTTAAAAGAATATATTGTTTGATAAGAACCAATTCACCTCTCTCCCCCCTCCTTGGTTGGAAAATAAGGCCTATCCATTCCTACAGTAGACAAGAAGGATACCATAGAGAACTCTTGAAATTTGGTGACTTCCTTAATCAGATTTCAAAATTCAATAAATTTTGTGATTCGGTTTCAAAATATAGTGACTTCCTTAATCGAATTTTGAAATCTGATGAGTTTCTTAATTAGATTTCAAAATTCGATAAAATCCCTAACTGTGTTTCGAAATTTGGTGAGTTCCTAAATCGTATTTTGAAATCAAGTGATTTCCTAAACCGAATTTCAAGATCTAGTTAAGTGAGGGAAGGTGCGGTGGTAGGTTTAGGTTACGAAAAATTAGGTGGTAGGTAGGTGAAGTAATTATAGAAAAGAGAAAAATATTACCTTTATCAAAAGGGTAGTTTAGACATTAAAAAAAGTTTGAAAGTGTAAGAAGAAAACTTGAAAGTGGAGGGAGAAGTCTCCTCTTAATACAACTCTAAAACAACATTAGCCATATGGTATAACTTAGTTATGCATTAAACAATTAATAAAGTCGTTCATATTTAATAACTTCCAAAGTCAATAGTAACATCCTTGTAAAATCTTTTATCTTTTATAATATTTAGTATTGACTAAATGATAAGAAGTGAATATTTATTATTATATCTACTAGTATATAAGTTATCATTATACCACAAAACTTAAAAATATACGATAATACAAAGAGTCAATCCTCATCTCATAATTAATTTACTCATATTTTTTTTTATTGATTTGAACATCAAAATTTCTACAGGTAAACTTCTATCTTTTTTGTGACAGTTTAAAACTTGATCACAAGTAACCCATCTCAAAAACAATACAATCAAATTCGATAAAAACAACATTGGATAACAACTTTTAAATTCCTATAAGGTAATATAAGCAAATAAATTTAATTCAATTAAGCTATTGTACTTGAATATTTGTAACTAAATACTTAATAAAACAATTAATGCTTTTAGCATTAGTATAAATTTCGTTAAAAAAATTATGTATTTATTATCCACAGCTTTACTATTGGATGTTGTTCAATCCAAACAAAGTTCTCCATCTTAATTTTCTTTCCACTACCACGTCATCACTATTCTAAACAGTAAATACTATTCCTTTAAAGACAATTTGTGATTTTCTTTTAATAATCACTTAGAAAATTACTTTGAATCGAAATTTTACTCCTCCTTTTCGAAAGAGTTTTAATTTTTTTTTTAAGTATATATATAAGCCTAACAAGTCATAATCGTAAACTTACTCTGGAATATATTTGAGAATCTCTGAAGAGAACATACCCATGAATATTATTTTTAAGATCATGCACGTAACTTGGTGATAGTATTGTTTCAGGACAATTTTATACTTCTAGTTCTTTCTAAATCCAAGTTTAAAATAATCAATGATTTTGGAACAATTAATTAACGTGTTGAATTTAAATTTTAATTATTTATGGCACTACTTTAATTTAATCATTTATAATAACAATCATTAGTCAGAACTCCATGAAGTCTTAAAATATCGATGTGTTATATTAAAAAAAATATAAGGTTGAAATTTGGTCACGTCTAGTAAGGGAGAAACATGTTAGAGAAAATGACAGTTTCGCTTTTTGTAGTCACCATGCACGAAACATGGAACTATACACAGAATTTGGTCACGCATATGTGGTTACGTTTTGAGGCATCCTTAATGATTTTTTTTTTTTCACTCTTTTTTTGAACTTTCTTTCTCTTTAATTTTTTTTCTTAATTTATTTGGTTTCTTTTACTTTTTTGTAACCCTAAACAGAAGAAAAATAACATTGCGTCATAAGGTCAGGGTTGTGGTTTAGATGGAAATTTTCATGTTGAATAATTGATCATAGATATTTAAGATTCAGTTTAGAATGTGTGAAGGTAGCAAAAATTCAGAGGTATTGCGGATTTCACATTTTAGACTTGTTCAAAATAGTTTTGGTTGGATCGACTTAATGCATTCTTCTATTAAATTTGAATTAAGCTAATTTCCAATACTAGATTATTGATAATGAATATTTATAGAATAAAAGTTATTTTAAAACTTATAAAATTGTTGTTTTTTTCTTTGTCATTTTATTTGGATATGACTTTCAAATAGTTATATTGTATATGCATTTTGATTCAAAAATGCATTTAAATAAATTAAAATAAAACTTAACTTGGTAAAATGTTTTAGAAGTTAAAGGATATATTATATTAATCGATTGGAATGGATTTATGAATTTTAACATTAAAATCCAATGCATAACTCAACTAACAATGAGTTTATTTAAATTTGGTTGATGTTGGTAAAAAAAAAAATCAATATAAAATGTTTGAATTATGTTGAGTAATTTGTGTAAGGATTGAATTAGATTTGTTTTGCAACATTGAGGTGTAAAATGAAATTTAAATATTTTATTAGTTAAGTTAAAAGTATATAAATGAAACTTTTAACTATTCAAAATTTATTTTATAAAAATCATAATTCTCTAAAATAAATTTTTCTATCCCTTTGTTATCTAATAAAATATGTTTATCTTTTATAAGATTCGAGTCATTACTAATAATGTTAGTAGAGAAGACAACATAACTTACTAATTTCTCTTGAACTAATTTTATGTACCGGTTGATGACTATAGTTTCTGATAGAGGTTTGAATTTCCTCTATTCAATCAAAACTATTTAGAGACTTGTTTGGTATAATGATTATGAAAATAATTTAAGAGTAGAAATGATTTTAAAAATCAACTCAATTATGTTATTAATTAAAATTAAATTATAAATAGGTTTTGACCTCAATCGACTTTCATTTTATAAAAATCATCATTTCTCTACAAAAAAAAATTAACATTTATCTGCCTTCTTTTTAACATTCTGACTCAACAACTCATTTGTTTGATCATAAAGAACAACCAGTAGAGTCACAATAGATAACACTACATATTCGCCTTATCAAAGTTTAAAATAGAGTAAATTCACTTTTTGCTCTATTTTTAGTTAGTTTAGCATTTTGAAGCACATTCAATTCTAGGATCCATGCATGTGATTCAAAATATTTCAAAATGAATCTTTATTTAGTTGTGATCATTATGATATGCTTATATATATTTAGCCTATGTAGGCAGGTAAAGCATCTAGTGAGAACTAGAGCTTTAAGAATAGACTTGAGCCAAACATTTTTCTACAACAGGTAAGGGATTATATATACTGATTTTTGTTTATTGATTGTGATGAGGAATTTAAATTGTTGCTAATTTTCTGAAATGTATGATGGTATTTTTTTATTGAAATGATAACAGTGGATGTTTTATTTGAAATAAAAGTGGTTATCTATGGAACTTATCAGATATAGTAGGATTATTCAATTTGTTATATTTGAGGTATGTTTTAAATTAAACAATGGTATTTTTGAAGCTAAGAAAGACCTAGATAGGTAAATTGGATGGTCTAGTATGGTTAGGTTGTATTTAAGTTCTGATATGGCGTTGAGTGATACCTTAGGACCACTAGGCACCAAGCAAAAAATTGAACATAAAGAACTCCAATTGTCCATGGTGCTAGATGTTATTTATGGATTATTAGGAACAACTGGAATTAAAAATCCAGATGACACCAGGGGTTTGGGGCGTTGGGCGCCACCTAGATATTGTTTGGAACTCCAAAAAAGGTGTTAGGTACCAACCAAGCATCAACAGTGACATCTAGAATTAAATTCCAAGGAGCTCTAGGGGCTAGGGGATAGGGAGTAAGGTGACTACTATTGAAAGCTAAGTAGGGTGTTGAGCGTTGTACGCTTTCCATTGGGCTCAAACTGGAACCTAAATTCTAATGGGCCTCTATCACCTTTGTTGGGCAGAAATAGGTTAGCATTGGGAAGTAAGGTGTTATGCTTTTGTTGTGTTTATCTTAGCAATAGTTGTTTAAAAGTTTAGAGTTGTTCATCCTTTAGATGATTTGAGGGTTGTGGGTTGGTTATGGTTCTTTTGCGTATATAAGTGTCTAAGTTTAGATTTCATATATGGCCTATGAAACTAAAATAATTGAGAACGAAAGAATCTTGATGGAGTGATGAAGGTGTATACTCATGACTAGATCAATGATAATTTCCTTCTTAATTCTAAAAGTTTGGGAAAATAAATGTTATACAAAGGGTAGTTGGTAAAGAATAGGTTGTATATCCAGTAGAAGTTTGAAAGTGTATGTGTAGATCAATTGGGTTTATTAGATTAAATGTTGTAGTTTGAGTTTAGATGCCAACATTATTTCTAGATAAGATTCACCTCTTCGGTTGTGTGAAGTTTTCAATAGTAGTAGAGGAGTCTAGATTCAAGGCCAACTTCATCCGCTTACCCTTAAATGAGTTGGATGTGACATTAAGAATTGATTGAATCTTTGCTAATAACATTCTCACACCTTATGGTCAATAAGTAGTTGTGTTTCCAAACTCAAAAGGGTCAAAGTTAGTGGTTGCACATCATGTTTGGAGTGAGTAGAAGAAAGGGACAAAATGTTGTGTGGGTTTTACGTACCTAGGAACTATTATACATCACAAAGGGCTTTAGACATTCCACTCGCTGGGCGAGTCAAAGCTTAAGGGCTAGCTTGGTAAAAGAAGCTCTTATAGGCTTTGTCACTACGTGACTGGAATGGTTACTAGGCAAAATCATTTTGAAAAATATAGTAGCTTAAGGTTGTTTCTGGTCATTAGGCACGAGTTGGATTCATTGGGTGAGAACAATCTTAGAAAATTCCAGAAAGATAAAGGACACTTAGTCATTGAGCAAGCTTAGCGTCGTTAGGCAAATTTAAAGGAATTTAGCTTGAAAGCTTGAGTTGTTGGGCGAGACAAGGGTTCATTAGGTAAGTATACCTCTAGGGGTGTCTCGTTGAGCAAAGGGTATAGGGATTATAGTATGAATCTAATTTTTCTAGCAAGTGCACTGGATTCAATTGTAGAGCAACAAGGTCGTACCCGCAATGATTTGGTTTGAATAAAACAGTGACTTATGATATATTTGAATTTGTAATAAAAGAGTAATAAAGTTTGACAGATTTAAAAATAGAAATTCATTAATGATTAATATCATTGATCCTGATAAGAATGTTGGGATTGAACTTGGCTAATCCTCTTCTATTGCATTGTTATTGACTTACTATATATATTAAGTTCATTACTTTAGTGATCCTAAAAGTACTATAATGCTAATTCTAAACCAATTCCTTACATTTAGAACATAAGGTTATCAGACTTAGTGTGATTCCTCAACCCTGATTGAGTGACTCCTTGCATGAAGTATAAGACTTTATGTTTAACTAAAGCCTTATATATATATATATATATATATATATATATATATATATATATATATATATATATATATATATATATATATATATATATATATATATATATATTCTGTTAAGAGAAGATCGTTATAAGACTGAACTGTCTAAACGCTCTCATGTGTTTTGAAGTTTAACAAACAACATTAAAAAAAATGATCATATGAAAATGTTATCATTAGAATAACAAAATAGCTAAAATATAAGTGATTTATGAAAATGATCTAAAACACCCAAAAACCTTAGGAAAAACCTAGTAAAACACGTAGGGATGAATAAATGCATTACTAAATGGTTTCCCTAATTAATGAATCAATGAGAGTTTTGCTTCATGCAATGAATGTTATACTTCGCTAGGCAATGATCAAACAAACTCTTAACGTGTCTTGATAGATAAAAGTGTCAAACAATGTTTTTAGAAAGCACGCTGAAAGTCTCAAATGATATTCCAAAAACTTATGTTGAAATATACCTTACTAAACACATTTGTTGAATAGAACATTGAAAATCTTAAAGCGTTTACATAGGCTAGACGATACCATGTGCCAAACGATTTACTTCATCAAACGGTGAAGTCTTCATCAACTGCTTGGTATCTTAGTGAAAAACTTTAATGATTAAATCTTACCTAAACAGTAGAAAACTTAAAAATCACTTTGTTGTTCTGAACATGCATTAAATTCCATTAAATGCTCAATGTTTAAAACAATAAAAGTGATAAAGAGAATGGACATATTTGTTGCATACATATCTACTATACTTTGTGTAGATTGCCTATTACACGCACCACCTACTCCATCCTATATAAATGAGAAGGGGATGTTAGGAACAAAAAAGATATATTCATGGAATGTTCTCTCCATCAGAAGTCGTGCCAGAAAAATCGTACTGCCTACTTTTGTCAAAGTACTAAAAAAGTAAGCATGCTCTGAGAAGTTGACTTTAACCAATGGCTTCTTCATAGAACAAGACTAAGAAAACTCAAGGATCAAGGAAAAGCTCTGTCTATCATATATTTTTTTCAGAAGCCTTTAAATAAAAGATCGTTCAAAAAGAGAATCAAAAGAATAACATATAGAAAGAAAAAGCTCAAGCGAACAACGTCGAGAGAAAGCTCAAAAGTAAACGAGAATATCTGATAGAGAAAAGCTCAAGAAAGCAAATACTTTCAAGCTTCATTGGTATATAAGCTTACTATTGTAAGGAAAGAGAAGGGAGAAAAATATTCAGTGAATTTGTTAGATTGACCTGTATTAAACACATATCCTCTCTATGAAAATTATCGTTTAAGGACATGTAACCAATCTTTTGATTGTAAATTTTGAAGAGAATTAAAACACTTTACATTTAGCTTTGAGGAGTTAAACGGTAGCTAAACATGTGTGTCTAGTGGAAACCAGGAGCAGGTGAAACTCTGACGTTTAACTTAGTGAAGTTAAATTGTAGCTAGACATGTGTGTCTACTGGAAACCAGGAGTGGTTGAAACTTAACTAGATAGTGTATCAGGAAGATACCTGGAGTGTCTAGGGATACCAAGAGTGGTGAAGAATACTATGTAACCAGGAGTGGGTGAAACTCGGTACTAGTTAGAGTAACATTGGTTACTTAGAGTGACTAGGGATACCAAGAGTGGTGAGAATACTCAGTATAAAAAAAAACTATATGTTTATTGTTTTATTCTCTCTAAACTCTTACAAATCCTACAGTGGCACTTTATTTTAATCGATATAAAAGTTCTTATTACCAAACATATTTTTATTAAAGAGCTAGATTTATTAAAACATTGTAGCAAACATTTTCAAACGATTAAAAAACATTTGCTAAAAAAAAACTCATCATTTATACTTATCTTTAAGGTCGTGCATTTATCAACTTACGTATACTTTTCAATCCTCGACAAAATTGTTACATTATCTCCTTCGCAAAAGTTTTCCTATAACATTATTCAACCTCCCCTTCTAGTGTTTTTCCAAGTAATTTATATTCTTAACATTTAACAAACATTAGGAGAATTGATTAGATTTAAACTTAAGCTAGTTTCCATGTAGTTTAAGTTGATGAAATAAGATGAGTGATCAAGTCATCAAACAATAAATATGAATCAAATCACTAACGTGTAAAGCAAACATGTAACAAATATTGAATAAATAACGATATAGGGAATTGGTGAAGTTAAATCCAATCCTAATAAGAGAGAGTCTATTTCTTGTCCTCCCTCATGGTTATCCTAAGATCTATTACAAAAAGTGTCTAAAATTGTTAGAGCTAAAATTTAATACCAACGTACAAATAATAGAGTAAGGTAGTGCTTTTATAGAAATTAAAGTGCAACTTCAGCTCCAAGAGTGGTGATTAGCCTTTGATGTTTCCTCCCTATGAGGGTTTTCTCCTAGCATAAGCCTCTAGAGAGTATATGAACTTTCCTTCTTTATAGAGTTTTCTTTGAAGCTTAGTTGCCACATCTAGTACTTGAAGTTTCCTTACGGTTAAGGCTTTGTCTTTGAGGCTTAGCTCCAGTATCATGCTCATCCCCATGGGCTATATCTGAATCTTAGTTAAACCACCTTTTGGTGCTCAACGTTATCTTTAGGGCTTAATGCAATATTCTTGAATTCCTTGAAATTTCATGCAAAATTACCACAAACACATTAGTTTTTGAATTCTCTTACTTCTCTATTCCTCATTTTGTAATTCTAAGTAAAAGAGGTTTGTTTCACAAACAAATGTATCAACTTCATGCATGATAAGTGTCAAAAATATATGTAAAATCAAGTAAACTAAACACTTATCAAAGGGACAATTCCTTGAACGAGTCAGAGATGAAGGAATAACATATCTTAGTGTTGTAAGGCTTCATGAGCATGCGACTCAAGACATGTTTATTCTAGAATTTTAGTCTAGAATATAACCATGTTTTAATTAATTTTATATTAAGGTTGAATTGTATGATTATATATATGTGAATTCTTGTATTAGTATGTTGCTGAAGCATATGTGTTATTAAAATTTCACTAGCTTACCCTTTGCTTTTTGTGGTGTTGTCATATCCACCTGTAGTGATTGTATGTTATATTGATAACGGTTCAAAAACTGTTATTTTCATACTTAAAATCGATACTAAATCACACCCTTTATAACTTAGAATTAGCTCGAAATCATGCAATTTGCTTAAGTTAAAGAATAAGATAGTCAAAGTGGGTTTTCTTGGTTTTATGCTTGGTTTTCCTTTGTTTTGGCAGGATTTATCAGGAGTTTGATGAAGGAAGTGATGGAAGAGAAGTGTTGGATGCAAAAGAAGGTGGAAAATTGAAGAATAAAAGAATCGCAGCCACCGCCGGGCGGTGTGACCTTCAATGCATTCTCTGCCACGCGCTTAAGGGGCACCGCCAAGGGGTGAGATGATAATCACACATATCGCCGGGCGGTGGACTCTTCAGTGGGATCTCTGGAGGACGCTCAAGCGGCAGAGCTGAGGGGTGATACCAAGTGTCGTGCCTACCACCGGGCGGTGTACTTATGGGCCTGGGCTAAATTTCAGTTATTTTTTTGAGTTATAAATATATTTGCACGAACCAGAGCAGCTATTAATTATGCACAGAAAGGAAGCAAAAACACATTCTACACACCTTGGAGGCGGATTTTGGATGCAAAAGCTCTTATCTATCAATTCTAGGGTTATCTTTTCCATATTTTCCATTCAATTCATCTAGTTTCACCATGATTATGGTGAACTAAACTCCTTTGTTGTTGGGGAACGATGTAATCCTATTTGAAACTCTCTTGTATTGAAATTCTTACTTTATTCATATGCTTTATTTATCAATAGTTTGAGTTTTTCCTCCATTATATTTGCATGCTTTGTTTAAGACATTATTCAATAGCATAATCTTTGATTCTTTCTATATGGACACATATAGTTAGGTCTAGACATGAGGGAATTCTTTTGATAGTAATATTACCTAGACATAGGAATAGGAGGATCAATTGCCTAAAGCTTCTGTGTGAATGAATGCATGAATAATTGCTAGGGAGACTAGACATAATAAACTAGTAATTAGGAGTAGACTCTATCCATCAAGATATTGAAAGTACGAGATTTTAGAAAGTCGCATGAACATTGATAAAGAAGTCGTATTTAGTAAGAATAGTAGATATTAGAGAGTGGATTAGGATGAAACCGTAAACCCCAACAACACCATTCATCCATATCATTTAACTGTCAATTGATCAATCTTTGCATGCATGTTTATTTTCGGTTTTTCATTTAAAACATTATTGTTTACTCAAGTCTTATGATGTCAAAACATCACTTGAACGTTTAGGCCTGAGAGTCCTTTGGGAAAAGGTACTTGGACTTACCGTTTTATTATTACTTGATACGATTCGGTACACTTGTCGAAGTGTTAACATATATGTGAGTAAAGAATGGTGCAGGTGCTTAGGAGGTTACCAGTGAAGATTTGCCACAAAGATGTTAATCTTTTATAAGAATAAGAGTTGTAATCTAAGAACCAACTAAAATCATCTATCAAAGAATGCAAATGCATATAATATGACTCCAAAGTGTTTACATCAGCTTTTAGTACCTCTATATGCAGATAAGTTTAAGAAAACCTAAAATAAAATCCAAAACACATAAAAATAATAGAAAAAGAAAATTACAGATGCAGACTTTCACCTAACGAGGCCCACTCCCCCAACAAACACAAATTGGCTCGCCGAGCGAATTTAACATTCTTTAAAATTAAAATAAAATTAAAATTTATTTAATTTCCTAAATTATTCTTCAATTGTGCTAATGATCTTTATGTTCTCGAAGTTTCCTCCATCATGAAACATTATAAAATTCAAGAAGACATGTTTTGATCTTTGACCTTGTCATAGATCCTTTAAATTGGAAAATCTCTTCCTGAAGTTCTTCTTATACATGTTTAGGAGATAGTCCTATATCAATCTCACTTTTCACTTTCACTCTCAAATCAAATATGAAAAAAAAAATCATTTGTTTATAAGGCATTTGCCCTAATTTGTAATCTTATTGCATCCTAAAATTTGAAATCCCACCTTAATATCTACAATTTCGTCCTAATAGACCTAATATGAAAACTTCTTACACTCTAAAATCTAATATCCTTCCATGAAATCTAAAATTTCATACTAATCTCAGAAGTGATTATCGCGGGCTGGAACGAACATGGAACATTGAGTTCAAACATAGGTGGTGATGTTGGAGAGATGTTAGATCTATCTGAGTTCACCTGAGTGCCCTATGTGTTTTGTTGCTGTTTTTCAGGTGTTGGATGTGTGATTATTGTTTTGAAATTCAAACTATTTTTTTTCTTTTTTTTTGGAGAATTAATTTTTGAATAGATTTTGATGTCATGTTACTATACTTTGGATTAGTTAATTTTGAGGTTTTGGTTCAATATAATATATACACTATAGTCCAACCTTATCTTTATTGAAGTATGAATCTATTGGGTGTGTCACTTTGAGAAAGTTCCAATCTTGGATATACACGTAGGTGCAGCTTGTGTCTATTTAACCAAGTGAGGTTGGTTGTATGTTTTTTTATATTGTTTACCTTCTTGATGTTTGATCGTCTTCTATTTTGGAGTTTTGTTGTTGGGTTTCTCAAGTAGTCAATTCAATTATGAACATTAGGTTGCAAATGTGATGATGTTTTTATCATGTTTATTTTTTATTCTCTAAGTGTCTTTATGTACATCATCTATGTTTATTCTAATTTGGTGATATTTTGACCTTAGATATAGTGAAATATACAAACGCTTCTCTCAATTGATCTATTAGATCATTTATGGTTGGGATGTGAGATTTATTATTTAAGATGAATTTATTTAATTGGTGATAATCTATACACAACTTAAAGTTTTCATATTTCTTTTTAATCTATGAAATATTCTTTAATTCTCAAGTTAGCATAAAATTAAAATAATAATACTATGAAATAAAATGAATATTAGAAGAGATTACGTACTCTCTTTAAAAAAAATATGTATTAAATATTTTAACCTCCGTAAATTATGGTGAATAATAAAAGTTTGATAATCAATTACATTTATTAATGCTCACTCCTTTAAGTAAAATATTATAAATAACTAAGTTATTATCAATTGTACTGTATGACTACTCAGTCAGACAAGGATCGAGCGGTTCACGAGAAAAATGACTGACCGATCTGAAAATTAATTTGAGCAATCAATAGGAAGTTAATGAAAATAATACTCATTTATTGACAATTAATAGGAATAATGTCATTTATTGGTAATAAATGGGCCAGATCTGATGTTAAGCTAAATAGAATATTTATAAATATATGTCTACGAAATAGGCCGATTATTCACTCTAATTATTAATCTTTATTACAATATTATTACGTTGAGGGTCAGAGTGTCTTCTGCAGTCACTCTCTTCCACAACTAGGACAAGGAGAAGAGAGAGAACATGGTAACATAGAGAATGGAGCTAACAATTAATAGGGATCTCAACCCTACCCGAAACATCAATAAAAATAAATCATAATATATATATATATATATACTTTAAAACCAAAAATACATTTAAATTTCTTTTTCTTTATATTTAGAAAATATATAATAGTAGTATACCTTAAATTAATAAACATTTACATTATATACACTATAAACTTTTCTTTTGCAAGAAGGATTAAAATAAAAGATTAGCATAGTTAAAAAAGTTAGACATATATATTGATAGAAGTAGTCTAAAAATGACGAGATGCCTAAATTAAGATGCAAAAAGCATAAAAAGTGGAGAATTTGATTCCCAAACCACTTGCACCAATTGAATAAGGAAGGGCATTTCATTTTCCAAATTGATCCTTACAACTTTTTAAAAGACTTCTCCATCGTATGGTGACTATCGAGTATAGACCAAGAATAAGTAACATGAAGATTATACCAAAAGTAGTGTTCAAATAGTTTTAGCTTGTGAAACTCGTTTGACAAATAACCTTTCTTAGTATAAGGCAAAAGATTCATAAGTACTATAAAAAAAAGGAGAGAAAAAGGAAATAAGAAAATAAAAAGTGGTACAACACATTGTAGGACATCAATTTCCTTCACTTGTAGTATATGCTTACAACTACTTAAAACAATTTAAACATATTTGAGGGCCACGGCATAAAACTTTTTCATAAATTTCTTTTATAAAAGAAAACCCATATGTAATATAATAGAACGCCTTATAGTGCACTGAAAATTTTCTACAAATTTTTATGTCAATGGAATAATTAATGTGTTAGTACATTAACTGGCGATATCTTTATATTGATTAATAGCTTTTTAAGTTAAATAAATACTATATGCCAATAGAGGAAAAGTTAATATATATATATTTGTTTGCAAATAGTTTTTTTTTTCTGATATGAAAAATGTTCAATTGTAATTTTGATCTTTGTAGTTTCAAAAATTCATAATTTTAATCTTTTAATTTGTATGTCATTTTGGCTTTTTAATTTTTAATTATGCATAATTTTGTTTAATTTGTATACATTTTTTAACTCTGGACATGACTGAGGTTGACTAAACACGTGATTCTTATGATTGATTTTTACCAGAATAAATAAGACCTAGCAACTTGAAACTTGCAAATCTAATTTGACAGTAATTCAATATATTTTAAAAATAAAAGTTGAAACGAATAAAATAATCTTAAAAAAATTCAAAAACAAAAATTTAAATAACTAAAATTTAACAAGCTAAAATTTGAAAAAAAAAGTAGGGACCAAATTTATAAACTTTGTAAAATATAAGATGTAAAATTGCAGTTAAGTGTATTTTATAATGCTAACTAGCAAAGTTAAACCAAACTCAAGCTTATCGAGAATGAATTCAAGTTTCAAAATTAAATTTAATATATTTTTTAGAAAAAGTTGAATGTGTATTTTTAATTCTATCATCCCGATCTTGATTGTTCTAGATTTTTTAAATACAGTTTATTGGGGAAAAAAAAGAAGAGGCAAACAATTGTGTGATAAACACAAACTTTTAATAAAAAATTTTACAACATGATATTATATAATAATATTAAAATATATTTTGATGCAAGTATCACATTTATTTATTTTATAATTTAATGATAATATTAATATATTATACTTAAACATTAAATTAACCTGACTTTATCTTATTTATTTTGGGTATTAATACATATTGAAATAAATTATTGGATCACATTTTCACATTTAATAAATACAAAGTGTCCCTATTTGCCCCAAAATTTCATATAGAAGGGAAAAAAATACTAGTTAGGAAAGTAGTTTTACTTACATGGAATAACATTTTTGTATATACCAAATAACCTTTCCCTGCCACATGAAAATCATTTCAACAAATAAGAAAAAGAAATCTTTACCATTTTGCAATAGTAAATAAAAAAAATATTTTTTATATCAATTTAGCAGAAAATTCAACTTTTTATATTGATTTTGAAATATATAAAATATCTATTTTTATATCAATTTTAGAATAACTAGTATATAAAATTTAAATATGTATATTATTAAGATTTTTTATAATTGTGGAATTTGTATACTAATTAAAATATTGGTCTAAAAATTTAATATATTATATTAGTTATTCTTTTAATCGATATAATAAATTTTATTTTTTATATCGGTTAAGTCCTCAACTTGTTATAAAATAGAGTAAATAATCTAATTTAAATATTAGAATTGGTATGATTTAGATAATTAAAAAAGAAAAAAGAAAAAGTAGTGATTCCAAAATTTATTGTAAAAATATGTTTATAAATAATCTAATTTGACATGATAACTAAAATAGTGTTCTAATTGTTAATTGTGCTTTTGATTCTTTTAGTTAGTTACATCGATTCTTCAATTCTTTTTTGGATCATTAAGTTCTTCTATTTTAAAACGATTAGGTAAAGTTCAGCTTTCTTTCAAATTTACCAAACTTACAGTCAAATTTTTACTTATGATATTTTAAAACTACTTCATATTAAAATTCATTATGATTAAACACACTTCTTTAAAAGGAAAAAAAAAAATTATTCAAAAGCTAAACTTAGTTTTTGTATAAACTAATTTATATATCCCATCCTATGACTTACTAAAATTTATTTATTTTTAACTTGCAGACAAAGTAATGCTAACCCTGAAAGAAACTCATTTCACGTTTCTTTTTATTTTTCTCCTTTGTTATTTTTTATATAGATAATACGTACATATTTAAAATTGAGAAATTAAAAAAAATAATGAAAAAAATCTTAATTTAAAAAAAATAAAATTGAAGTAATCACAATAATTATCATATATAATTGAAACTATGAGGGAAAATATTAATTAAGTATAATTTAATGAGTGGTTGCTGGTGCTGGATGCCTTGAAGATGAAGTAGTGGTATCTGACTAGTCTCAGAAGTTGGCATATTCGATGTATCTTCTAATTCTATTATGATCTATACGGCAAAAAGACCTATTGATGTTGAAAAAAAATACTAAAAAACTCCCATAATTATACATATCAAACTATAGAGGTAGTGAATTGGGAACTCATAATTTTATTTTTATTTATTTTTTTTATTTTTGGTGAACTCCTTGTTAGCAAATATATTCCCCTCTACCTTTTTCGTTTTTTAAAGATTTGACGTATTGCATGAGAATTTTTTTATATTTAGATACAATTTAAACTGTGTTAAACAATAAGCATTTAATAAAGTTATTGTAAATTATTTAAACTACATGAAGAATTTGTGTAGAATCTAGAAGTAGATGTTAAAATAAAATACTTAAAAGGTTGTCTGGTTAATAAAAAACTTATAAATTGAGTATAAGATACGAAATTCACTGAAAATAAAATAAATTAAAAACAACCAAGCCACTTTTACAAAATTACATCTCAATTTAATTCACAGATATTATTTACTGAAGAGTAGTTTAATATATAAAGATGGATACGATTTGCAACAATAAAATCATTACAGTGTATATTATTTTATTTCTTAACGAGTTATACGGCGAAGCATATATTAAACTCGTTTATTAGGGTAATTTTAGGCGTGCTGAAACATAGGAAATAAAATTGGAATTCGATTGTGTTTCTTTTTTTTAAAAACCACGGATATTTTACAAAACATACATTTTAAAATACTTGAACGAGGTTGGTTTGTAGATCTAGCATATATAAGCTGAATAAAAGAATTTATTTTATGAAGATGTATAATGTTATTAAATAGAGTTTATTAATACTATTTTCTGTATCATTCATCCCCTTTAATATATGGGATTATAGATAGAAGTGATAAGAGATACATTGAATTTAATTATATGAAGTTTTAATATTTTAATGGTTAAGTTAAAAAAATTATAAATAATTTAACTAAGTTTCATGTTATAAAACTACTATTAGTCTAAACTACTTTTTTTAAGTTTTAAGTTCATCATTCATCTTTTTAAATTTTTTGAGATTATCATAATAAAGCTAGTAGAGAAGAGAATGATAGCTATCAGTCAAATTTTTGTTTGAAAGTTTCTCTTTATTTGTTTTTCTTTCAATTATTTGCATGTGAGTTTATTTTGCATGTTTAGGGATATAAGTTTGCAGGTGTGTCTTTCTAGATAAAGATAAATATACGTTAATTTAGGATGTAATACTACTGTCTTGAATTTGGTTATTATAGTTTTATGAGCAAACACAGTGTAGGATAAGAGTTTTTTTATCAGTTATTTTAAAAATTATAATTTAGTTATTTAATTGAAGTATATTTAAACGAAGTAAAAATTGTAGGATTTTATGTTTTTAGTTTATAAATAAAGTATATTATTTATTTTTTGTTTTAGTTTTATTTCAACATAAACCTATTTTTATATTTTTTTAAAAAAAAATTATTTTTTCAATTTTTTCCCATTTTCATGTATTTTTTATTCTAAAACCACCATAGAATCATCTGTCCCGACCAATAAATAGAGTCACCACCATTTTTGCACCATCACATTGAATAAAAGACATTAAAAAAATACTTGCATTAGGAAGAAAAGATTACCAAATAGAAAACAAAATGCAAGACGAGAGAATGAATTTCTAGCCTTTCGAAATGGGAAGGAAAGGGAGGCTCGTAGTGGCGACGCGACAACACACTTTGTGTTGCTACAAGGAAGGGAAGGAGGAGAGTGGAGGAGTGGTAGTGAAAGCAGTAGCGTGTTTCACATTTGGCGACGAACGTTGGAAGTTTCACATCGACTGAAGATAAGGTCAATTTATAGTATATAAGTGAGTGCAAACCTCACCTAACACTTCAGAATTCCTTTTCTTCGAGAGTTATGGGCTAGAGAAGTCTTGATAGCCTCCTCTGGCCCCTTTCCTAGTTCGATCTACCTGCCTAGGTGTTTTTTGCCTTCCATATAACACTCCCTTCCTTTATTTGTCTTAATTGTCTATGTTTCAATATGATGCGTTTGTTTTGAAAAAAAAATTATAGAGGTTCAAATTCAATGTTCCTCCTTGAATCTCTGTGTTTGAATAGGTTTTTTGCATTTGTGTTATGCTTGAGTAAGTTTTGAGTCTTATTCATTTTATTCAATGATTTATTTACTTTGAGTTTTTTAAACTTTGAAATCTTGTTTATGTTGTATTAGTCATGTTAATTGTTTACATTATCAATAATCTCCAAAGTTTAAAGTCAATTTCTAATTGAGTTAAGAGTTGTGTCTGCACTGTACTAATTTTGCACACCAAGTGAACTATGAAATTCCTTTGAATGAGCTCGGTGACAGTTTTTCAAGTGCAGCACTAATTTACACTAGTACATTGAATTGGTTTCTTCTTTAAGAGTAAATTCTTGTCAAGTTTACTTATACTTGATAATAGATCAGTATCAAGTTCTAAATTCCAATTTCTGGTTGTGTGTTGTTGTAATTTGCACTATAATTCTTGTTTTACAATTTTGAGGCATTTCAAATTTGTAACAATTTGACATTGTATAATAAGAGAACCACATTCTGCTATCTGCTAGAATAATTGAAAATATCAATTTAGAAAAAAAAGCACAAGAGTAAAAAAAAAAAATCAAAGGAAAAGCATAAGGTCTAAGTAGTGAGCTCTCACATTAAGCAGAATTCAATTGCCAATAACTAAAACCAGTGGTTGATCTATTTGACACTAATTTTAGTCTTAATCAATCTATGAAAAGATTAATCTATTTTGAACTCAGTAAATGAGCAAATTCAGTATGCAAAGTAAATTTTAGTCTTTTTGTTGATTTTAAATCTGATCTAGAGCTTTTCCATAGGTCGAATTGTTGAGTGCTTACTTTATTCACTAACCTCATTTCTTGTTTTTCATTTCTTTGTTGCTTTTCATCTTGTCTCATTAATCTCTTATTTGGTTTAACTATTATTCTTAATTACACGTTTATTGCTTTATTTCTTTGGCTCTCCAAGTTTTGGTGTGATTTAGTAACTGTAGAATAATCCCTAGAAGTTGAACCATAACTAGTGGTAGCATCTTAGAAGGTAGAGGCTTCAAAGAATATCAAAACTAGGGGACTTTCTGATAGTTAAACACATTAATGGAGATACATTTGAGAGCAGACATGAGAGATGTAGAGAATTTTACTTTTTTTTTATATTTGTCACTAAGAGTTTTCATTTGTCTCACTTTCAAGGCCATTAAAAACAGTGTCAATGAGTGTGTCTTCTAAGCCAAATTTAACAAGTCTCACCATAGGATTTCTCCTAGTTTCTTTTTGTTTAACATCTTAATCCTTTTCATTTTAGGAAAACTTTTGAAATTAAAAGTTGTCTAAACATTTGTCTCACCATAGAGGGAATGAATATGAGGAATTTATTACCTTAAAATAAATTTCCAAAGAACTTAGAGAACTCAATCTATGGTGACAAGAATAAGTGCAAATTTGGAGAAGAGACAAAATTGTTAAAGAACTTCATATTGCACTTATGGCGAATCACATTAGGCTTATAAAAGAAGAGCAAATACAAAGAAAGAAAATTTAAGAAGAAGTCAGAAGGGAATCCATTTATGATCAAGAGGGTATGAGACTATAGTAGTATTATCAATAGTCTTTTGCATCTAGGAGACAAAGAAAAGAACATCCCCTTAGGGAAACTAAAGTTGACTTTCCTTACTTCCATGGCAAAGAAAATGTTGAGGCATATTTGGACTGATAGATGAAGGTGAAGTAAATCTTTGCATGCCACCAAGTCAATGAAAAAAGAAAGGTGCTTCTAGCAACCCTTAGCTTTCAAGAGTATGTTATGTATTGGTGGACCTCTTTAGTCCAAGAGAGACATCGCCATAATGATCCTTCTATTGAGTATTGGAGTGATCTCAAGTCAGCCCTTAGGATGAGGCACATTCCCTCCTACTACAATAGAGAACTCATGGATATACTTCAAAGACTTCCATAGAGGTTTATGACTATAGAAGAGTATAGGCAGAAAAAGGAGTTATACATGATAAGAGTTGACATTGTGGATAATGAAAACATCACTTTGGCTAGGTTCTTAAATGGTTTAAACCTTGAAATCAGGGATAGAATTAACCTTCTACCTTATAGAAATTTGAATAACTTAGTTCAAATGTGTATAAAAATAGAACAACAAAACTTGAGAAAAAATTCTTCTAAGAATGATTAAGCTCACTCTAGGGCCTATGACAAGAAAGTTTTTAAAAAGGAAGAACCACTTAAGAATTTAGCCAAGGAAAGTGAAAAGAACAAGGGTGAATCATCCATACACACTCACACCGGTGACATTAAATGCTTTAAGTGTATAGGAAGAAGACACATAGTTGCTTAGTGCCCCACCAAAAGGACTATCATCTTAAAGGGCATTGATCTTTATAGTAGTGAAGAATAATCAACTAATACTGAGAGTGAGAGTGATAACTAAAGGAGAGGATGCATTCCCTTGTGAAGGAAACCTTCTTATTGTTAGAAGGGTTCTTAGTAACCAACCTAGTGTCTCCCATATAACACAAAGAGAGAAAATTTTCCATACAATATGTGATGTTTCAAACCCTACTTGTTCTCTAATTGTTATTAGTGGATCTTGTTGCAACTGTTACAACACTAGATTGGTTGAGAAGCTAAATTTAGTTGTAATACATCATCCTAAACCTTATAAACTTCATTGTCTAAATGAAGATGGGGATATCACAGTTAAACATCAAGTGAAAGTACAATTCTCCATAGGGAACTATAAAGATGATTTTTATGTGATGTAGTTCCCATGGAGGCTTGTCATATTTTATTAGGGAAGACCATGGGAATTTGATATAAAATTTTTACACAATGGTCTTTCTAATGAAATTATTATCCTTCAAAAAGATAAGAAATTTGTACTTCATCCATTGATACTATCACGATTGGTTGAAGATCAAGTATAAATGAAAGTTCAAAAAAAGAAAAAGAAGAAAGATAGAAAACACAGAGAGAATAAGAAAAAAAAAGAATATGAAGAGAAGGTAAATAAAAATAAAGAGGAGAATGAGAGAAAATAAAAGGAGGAAAAAGAGAATTCATTTAAGGAGGCAAGGCTTCTACAATCATCTTTCAGTATTCTTATATTAGTTACATCTAAGATGATGAAGGGAATTTTTAATTCATTAAACTATTTTCCAATAATTAATTGTTCTTTCTTTATTTCATGCTTTTCTCTCAAACATATTTCAACTCCATCTCAATCCCCCATAGTTTTAAACTCCTCAACAAATATTTACAAGTCATATCATCTTGAGTTAATCTTACCTCCCAGGTTACAATTAACTTAAGGTGGATATAAAAAATTTTATAAAGTAAGGGTTCTAGTATTTCTCAAATATATAATCCAAAATACAAATGAGACCTTCTTATACTGTTGTATTTCTATATATATTGTCTGTGAAACAAAAAATAATTAAAATTACATTTGATGCTTCTTGGAGACTGATATTTGATGCAAGAGGGGTTCATGTGAACCCCAAGGAAAATAACACCATATAAGATTGGCTTGCTCCAAAGAATATTAAGAGCTTCTATGCTTTTACAGAAGGTGGTTCAAAGAATAAAGTCGATCTTCCATATTTGAGGACAAATCCTTCTCGAGAAGGAGGAGATTCTAACTAGGTCCAACCAGTGGAGCTATTACTAGGAGCTTGGCCAAGAAGATACAAGTAGTCAAGTTCTAGATTGACCTACTAAGCTTCAAGACCAACCTGTTGAGCTCTCATCATGACTAGGCTGTTGATTTCTTCCTTCCAATCAGTCTGCCAAGCTTACTATATAGGTCGGGCTTCCGAGCTTTTCTTCCTAGAGATTGATCTTCTCTCTAGAGCATATTTTTCATGTTTTGTATGTGTAGTAAATGTGATACTCATTGAGTGTCTTTTGTACGTGTAGTAAATGTGATACATGTTGAGTGCCACATGTAATTAGATTCATGCATCATGGCATGTGATTAAGATGTTAGTTGATCGTAGGAAGAGCTTGAGAACTTTATAAATTCAGTGTTCAACCTCTGTGAAAAGAACTTTCGAATGCATAGAGCAATTACTATTGAGAGAACTCTACAATTCCTCTTGTTCAAGAGTCACTTTATAAGCCTTCTCTAGCCCCCTTCCCTGATTAGATTCTACCTTCTTAGTTGTTTACTGCATTCCATATAACACCCTCTTTCACAATACCGAACCATATATTCATAACTTCCATCTACTGCATCTAGAATTCATGAGATTGATGAGATTCATGACAAGTCATGTATCATCACGTTGGGTACAACAGATACACTCATGTGCGCCACATAGCATGTTTGGCACCAAACAACTTGTTGGGTTCCAGATAACTCATTGCACAAAAATATGAACTCGCTAGGTGTGAATTTGAATTTTTCTCCTAGGGAGCTCTCTATCTAATCCAATGTTGGGTGCCCTTGTCATCCGTTGGGTGGTTTTGATGGATTGATAATTTTGAGTTTGATATTTGATATTATGAGAATGATTATGTTTTTAGAGGAATGTTCTCTATAATAGATGTTCACTATGAAGAAATAAAGGAATAATTGGATTGAAATATCATGAGAATTGTGTGTAATGTACATGTAAGGTGTTTTCCTAAGGAGGGATACTATATCATATAGTGTTGTGTAAGCATTGAGTAGGAGTACTAAGGGTATAAACATCCTAATTCTACTAAACTCACAAATTCATATAGAGAATGGAGTTTCAGAGTGAGAATTTAAGGAGGTCCTATGGCAGGATTTGGTGCAAGGAGCCTATTTATGACAATACCATAGTAAACTAACCTTGTCAAAGGAGATTACTAGACTTGGTGAATCACGTTCGGTCTTGACTTTTTATGCCACACATTAAGACAAGTGCAAGACTACATAGGTACTTGATGAATCATTATTTTGTCATATTCACTTAGCTTTTTGTACTAGATATAATTAGTGAATTGTGCTTAGATGTCTATTATTTTCTCGGTTTTGCTATTTGGGTTTAATTTGACTAGTAATTCATATTTTAATTAATTTGAATTTTTTGAGCTTAATTATTTCCCATTATTATTTTCAGGACAATTTTGGGATTGTATTTTGAGACTTAAAGAGAGAAGTCGTGTCATTTACTATTTTCCATATCAACATTTGTTTTAATTTTCTTTTGTAATTTTGTTTTTATTAATTTTGGACCAGACTTGGACTTTGGACCCAATTTTAGAATTAGGCAGAAGCCCATTTTAGAGGGGCAAATTTTCGGCCTACGGTTTTGTACCCAAGAGAGACAATTTCGAATTACACACACTCTCTTGTATTTTATTCTCTCTGAACGTGAACAATACGGCTCTGTCTAAGGTTTTTAGAATTTTCATTTTCTGTTTCATTTTGAAGTTAATTACTTTTTCGTTTTTCCAGGTTCAATTTCGTTTTACTCTCTCTCGTTTTCATTGAAATGCATTCTATGTTCTTCGTTTTCTATTTAATGGAAGCCTAAATTAGCTGGGTTGGTAATTAGGGGGATTGCATTGTTTCCTTGAGATTATTGCTCCATATTACGATTATGCTATTCTTTCCTTTCATCATATTTAATAGGTTTTGTTGCTACAAATTAGGTCTCACTTAGTGGTTCAGTTTGTGTGTTTGAAGCGATAGTTACTTAATCTGTAGTGCGTAAATATTAAATATGTGTGATAACGGTTGAAAAACCGTTATTTTCATGTTCTATTTTAGACCAAATTACTCCCTTTACTGCTTAGAATGAGCTTGAAATCAAACAAAACTCAATAAATGAGTCAGTCGAGAGTCAAAAGCTGTTAGCGATATTATGCTTGTTTTGCATTGTTTTGCAGTAATTTTGATGGAAGTGAAGAATGGAGGTGAAGATAAAGGCCTTAGACTCAAGATAGAGGGAGAAAATCAAGAAAAGAAGAGTCTAAAAACCGCCCAACGGCAGAATTGCACCGCTGGGCGGCCAAATGCGAGGAGTTGGCACCAAGGCCGCAACGCCTGGCGGTTTTGCGATAAGAGGCAAACCGCTGAGCGGTGGACCTCTGACGCCGGGCGGTAACGCGATAAGAGGCAAACCGCCGGGCGGCATAAGTGTGACGCCGGGCGGTTGCCTGTTGGGCTCGGGCCTGTTTTCTGTTGCGCTCCTCAACTATAAATAACCCTAGTGCGATTTCATTCTCATTCTTTTGACAGAGGAGGGCGGCCAGACGTACTTTTCACTCTCTCTGGAGAGGATCTCTTGGATGCTTAAGCTACTTTTTATCTTTTCTAGGGTTTGCTTTCCATATCTTCCATTATTTTCATCTTGGTTCACCATGACAATAGTGAACTGAACCCTTTTGTTGTTGGGAGAACAATGTAATCTTTTGATACTCTCTTTTATTGAAACTCTTGTTTAAATTATATGATTTTCATATGCGTTTATTATTGTTGGATTCTCATATTGTGCTTAAAGCTTTTATCGTTTAACTCATTCGATAACTGTTATTTGCCTTTATTGATACGGGAACGTACAGTAATGTCACGAACTGGTGAGTAATTCCGTGGTTAAGCAATACCACCTAGGGATAGGGGGTAGGACGACCAATTGTTTTTGCTTCTGTTTGTAATGCGTTGCTAGTTGCTAGGGGAGGCTAGGGATAACAAGCCGGTAATTAGTAATAGGCCCTTTTTGCCGGGGGATCGGGTTAAGGGGAGGCCAAGAAAGTTTGCATAACAATTAGATAATAAGGCAATTTAAACAAGAGGAGTAAATAAGAGAGAGAGGATTAGATGAAATTGTAAACCCAACAACTCCATTTATTCATACTCTTTTCTCGTCAATTGAATCACTCATTGCATGTTTATTTTTTGTCTTTGCATTCACCACAACAATTAATTTTTCTTTCACAAGTCTTACCATTTTTATTCATACGAACGATAAGGCCTTCCGAGTCTCATGGGAAGAACGATAATCGGATTTACCATTTTTATTACTTGAAAGGATATGGTACACTTGCCATTCAGTTAACAATGTGCATTGTGTTTGCTTAATTCATTTTTGTGAAAACTGTTTTAGTCTCCACTTAGTTGATTAATTTATGTTGGATTAAGGGTTAGGGGAGCGAATGATTTATTATTAATCTGATGTTGCAATCGAACTAATAGCCAACCTGTTTTTAATCAGTGTTAAATCTACTTTTTTTTTGTTTGTTCTATTAATTTTAATTTGAATTATCTCTAAACTCCCCCTCCCCCACTACGTGTTTGATCCTTTGACGGAACTCAATTTAGTCCTTGAGAGACGACCTAGGAGTCACTTCCTAGTATACTGCACTTTAATTGCAAACATGTAATTTGATTGGGTACGACCTCAACATCAAATTTGGTGCAAGGAGCCTATTTATGACAATGTCGTAGTAAACTAAACTTGTCAAAGGAGATTACTAGACCTGATGAGTCTAGGTCGGTCTTGATTTTTTATGCCACACACTAATATAGGTGTAAGACTATATAGGTACTCAACTCAATGCATACGTCTTTCAGAATTGACTCTAGAGTAGGTATGTTTTGTTGTAATAATATCATATTATTGCAAAAGAAACGTTGCTTCAACGGTTATATTCCAACAGTGAAATTTTTTAAGTGCTGCAACGATCAAATTATTTATTGTTTTTTATTGTCTTTTATTGATTTTATTCTTTTTTAGCTCTATAAATAGAGAGCTCTTTCTCCATTCCAAGACACCAAAAAATGAGTCTTTTATCTTCCTCTTTTCTTCTTTTCATTTTCTAAAAATTATTCTGGGTTAAGTTATACTCTTTATAGAGTTTCATGCTAGTTTTGTGATCCTCGAATACAATTCGAGAAGTTCCTGTTGTATCCTGGGGGACTTGCGCAATACACCGCGGATAAGTCCTTAAGAACAGTGATCTACACGCCTCAGGAAGTTGCGGTTCGAGATTTTGTAAGCAATTTTTACTACAATCTTAAGGACTTATTTTAATCTCGTGTCAAACGTCAATTGAATGTTTAATATCAAGATTGAATAATTTTGGTGTGGTAAGATCATCTTTGAATTTTTGGATGATTAATGATTCTTTTTAAAATAAATTTGAAAAGAGAAATTTTTAAGAAGACATATTTAATTAAGATTATAAACAAATTACAAATAAGATTCATTCTAATTATACTTATGAGAAGCTAACTTGATACGTGATTATATATGTGATTGTCTTATGTGTGATTTTATATATAATTAGTATAAATATGAATACGTGATTAAATACTCATGAATATGTGATTAAATGCTCATGAATACCTTATTGAATTATATTAAGTTTTGTAGCCTTTTAATATTAATGGTGGATTTGCGTTTTAGGTATCGTAGAGCTTTATTCTATAAAGCTTTTAGCAGAAGTTTAAATAAAACTTAAATACCATGAAAGTAAGGTTTTCCTTTCATTATAGTCAGAAACCATATTAGGAAATTTTTTAAAGTGACGATTTTAATTGTGATAAACTAAACCTAATGAAAATTATAATTCAGAGGTATTAGTTGATTACTGGGTTTAGACAACCTAATTGATACTTTGCCCCCAAATTGATTTTGGGCTTTCACAAACTCTGGTGCCACTAGGGAGAGTTTCTCTTTTTCTCATGCATCCAATCCAACCCTTCTAGGGTTCCTCCTCTCGCGCTAGGAAATAGGAGAGTTTTCTTCTCCTTCTTCGTTTGTTTTTCCCTCTCGTGCAAGGAAGATGGTCTTGTGGCGGCGACGGTTCGCGATGGACTTCTACGGTCCTTCATTGTGCTGATGGACCTTCTCCTTTTCCCTTGAACGCGATGGACTTCTACGGTCCTTCATTGTGCTGATGGACCTTCTCCTTTTCCCTTGAACGCGTTGGCCAGAAGCTCGAAGCTTCTTCCCTTTCTTTTCCCCCTTTCTCGTGGGCACGGTTAGCGAGGGTGCTGTGAGTGGCCAGTGACGGTACTGGTACGGCAGTAAGAGCGCGGCAATGGCGCGGTGGAGGAGCGGCGATGACTTAGCGATAGTGCAGCGATGCTAACGATGTTGCGGGTGAAAGCGGCGGTGACTCATTGTGAGGGTAGCCGGCGCAGCAGCGGAGTGAATCGCGATCCGATTCGACTTTTTAGGGTTCTTGAACTTGTTCTGAAATTGGGAATTTTGGGATTCTTGATCCTGCGACTTAGGATTCCACCCGTTCTCTCATTTTAAGGGGTTTTCGAGTTGGAATCTGAAATTGAGTTCTGAGAATTTCTGGCGTTCTCGTTTCTGGCGTTCTCGTTTTCTTTTCTCGTTTTTGAGATTCTTCCTTTCTGCGTTTGATTTCGCGCATGAAGGGTCTTTCTCGTGATGTTTGATTCTTGTGGTAGTCAATGATCGTTGTGCGAGATAGGGTAGTGAAGGTGATGGTGGGTTGCAGCCAGTGGGTGTCGCGGTGGCTCCGGCCATGACAGACTGTGTTTGGTCAGTTTGGACCTTTTTGGGCTGCAGTGACCACGTTGGTGTTATTGGTTCAGTTTGAACCTACTTGAACTACAAACCCAGAATTTGGACTATTTTTCGGCCAGTTTGGCGTGAGTGCAGGATTGGGTTTGGAGAACTAATAATCTATTGTTTTAATTAATAACAATAAATTGTAAATGAAAAAAAAAATTGTAATTGGAGAGAGACTTTTATGATAATAACTATTATAATTATGAGAAGAAAAATTATTATTAATTATTAATTGACAATCAAATTAATTTAAATAAAAATTGGAAAGAGAAATTAATTTGATTGGGATTTTAATTAATTGGGAATTTGGTGATAAATGATTTATTATTTTCAAATGATATTTATTTATTGTTTGTTATCTATTGTTTGTGAGTATAATTTATTGAGCACATTGTATTTTGAATGAGACTTTAGATAACAATGAATGATGAATGAATAGTCTCATATAGAGAATGAGAATGAAATTGTTGCTAGAAATAAACTATTTCTAGGATCAAAATTTGAAATGAAAGACATGGGTGAAGCCAATATAATTTTAGGTGTTAGAATCATAAGGAAGGGAGATAGTATATTACTATCCCAAGAACAATACATTGAGAAACTTTTTAAGAAGTTTGGGTATTATGATTTCAAACCTGTGAGAACCTCTTATGATGCTAACTCTATATTAATAAAAAATATAGGAGGATCATTATCCCTGTCTCAGTATGCCCGGATAATTGGGAGCTTACTGCACTTGATGAGCTTTTATAGACTTGATATTGTTTATGCAGTAGGTAGACTGAGTAGGTATACCCAATGTCAAAATCAGGAACATTGGAGTGAACTTTACATGCTTATGAGATACTTAAGAGGTTCGAGGAATTATGCCATTGAATATAGTGGATTTCCCGTTGTACTAGAAGGGTACAGTGATGCTAACTGGATTTCTGATTCAGATGAGACAAAATCCACCAGTGGTTATGTATTCACACTTGGGGATAGTGCGATTACATGGAGATCAGCCAGACAAACTATTATTGCAAGATCAATGGATCTGAGTTTGTCGTTCTTGAGATGGCTGGTAGTGAGGCTGAGTGGTTGAAAAACTACTTAGGAAACATTCCACTAGGAATGAAACCAACCCCATTAGTATCAATACACTGTGATTGCCAATCGGCAATAGCTATAGTTAAAAAGAAGAATTACAATGGAAAGAATAGACATGTACAATTGAGACACCAATTTGGTGAAGCAGCTGCTAAAGAGTGGAACTATTTCCATTGATTATGTGAAGTCAGAATGGAATCCAGCGAATCCTCTGACAAAAAGCCCTAGGAAGACAAATGATATTAGAAACATCGAGGGGAATGGGACTTAAGCCACTTGTAAACAAACAAGTGATGGTAACCTAACCTTTGTGATTGGAGATCCCATGAATAAGGTTCATATGGGTAAAAACCAGTCACTTGTTAGTTCTGATAGCACTAAATTGATTTTAATCAATTACGTCCCTTCCTATGGTGTGTGAGAAAGTGCTAGAGACTGCATTATTGAGAGGTTAAACTTTGTCATTAAAATTCTATGTGGTGAAAGAATTTTAGCTTAAACAAAGTTTTTAATGATTTTCATATCCCTTATGGGTGGTGTATGATTTGCAGCATACACTTGATGAAATCACCTATATGAGTGTCGAGTGGGGCCGCTTACATGAGATCTTGGCATGATCTCTAGAGCACTCATGAATACCGGGCACACGCATGGCCTAGTAGCGCAACACAGCGATAACAGCAAGAATTGTGGGGGTGTATTGTGATTGATAAACCTCTAACACACGTCAAGTGTCTTTGGTTCATATAGCTTGCTACACCAACTACACTGTGTGTTAAGTTTCTTGATCTAAGACTGGTTCATATAGCTTGCTATACCAGCTCTGATGCATTACATCCTATGAGACCCAGGATAAAAAGTTTCTTTTCACTAGTGCAGCGAGGGGATTTTATCGCGGTTATTTTTCACTATAGGTCGCGGTTTACGAACCGCGGCATATTCAGCCGCGGTAGTAAGTCAGAGACTTTAGGCCGCGGTTAAAACCGCGGTATATAAGTTCCGTAATCTGCCGCGGTTGTCCAAGGACCCGCTGCCTAAATCCTTTTTTTTTAAAAAAAAAAAAAAATTGTCCCCTATATGCCGCGGTTCAACCGCGGCAACAAGTGTCCACTATAGGCCGCGGTTAGTGCAAGAACCGCGGCCATATGTCTCTTTTTAAAAAAAAAATTAAAACGAAAAAGTATATGCCACGGTTAAGGTCACAACCGCGGCATATTCCCCTGCAGTTTTTTAAAATTGCAGGTCTGTTTTTGTGATATCCACTACCACAAAAACAGACCTGCATATAAAAACATGTACACAAATTCAATTTCAACATAACAAACACATATTCAAATGTATTTCAACATCAAATAAAGTACAGAGTCTAAGAAAATACAACCTAATCAAATGCAATGTTTAAATCTAAGAGCAATTGTATAATCTAATTATAGACTTCGCAGCAGCCTTCCTAATGAATAGTAGTGGCTTCTCAGGAACTGGTGTAGTAGTCTTGAATCTCTGCAAAAGACAATTCATATTAATTAGTGTATATGAATTCAACATTTGGGAAAAAAAATCAAAATTTGTTAAAGTTAAATATTATCGTTTCCCAGCGACTTGTGATGTGAGAACGAACAATATGGGTCATCCAATACATTACATAGTATCCACACTCATATGACCCATTTTGTCTGTTACACTACAATATATCATCACAGTTGATAATAGTTAGTGAATAACATTAAAATAAAACAAGTATAACAAAGTATGGCTTTAGCATATGTCAAACCTTGAGAGAAATCCAAGTAATCTTTCTACTGTCAGCAATTGATCTCCCACCCATCATCATAGTTGCTGGAATAGAACTGTTTATAAAAAAAGGTTTTAGCATTCATTTATATAACAAAGAAAGTCCAAACATTGATGTTCTTACCAATCAATTGCTTGTTTGAATTGTGGGGGAGGAGGCCTGTGCAATGAACAGAACCACAAAGCAGTGTTGTCTTGCATAGACATAACAAGAAGTTGCCAATGACGCCTGAAATTCATAATAACGTAACTATTAAATATTAAAATCACATATGAAACTTTATTATGTTAACAAAGTTCACTTACCCGGATATATAAGGCAACAAGTATATTTTCTTGCGGCTTGCAAAACTTCTTATCAGATTCATGTTGATCTGCTCAAAATCATTTGATTCATGAATTAATTGGGGATCAACGAATCCATAATCATCTGAATGCCCCAACTTGTTACTGACCCCAGACATATACCTGAAATCAAAAATTAACTTTGATGTAAGGATACTTGATATATAAATCAATTTTATATATAAATAATTGCTCATAGACTTACATGATCCATAGCTGAATAATTGAAATATTCAACTCTTGTGTTCCCGACGCAAGCTCACGGACATCTTGGCTATGAAGGTATATTGGGACCTCAGAGCCTCTCCCAAATACATTAGCATCGTACTCAACCTCCAAAGGATGCTCATCAAGGATGTCAGCAAGTGGATGCAATGAAGCAAGAGGATCATCCTCAGATAGAGGAATCTTCTCCTGTGCCTGCGTCTGTTGTTACATGAAAAGATAAGATAAGTAATATAGAGCATTAAAAACCTTTAAAATTGAGAAGTGTAAAGAAGAATTTCATACCGAGGGGTCAGAAACTGGTTTAACCAAAAATTTAGGCCAACTGATAAACGACTTATATGCTTGTTCCACAGTGAAAATCTGTTCCGTGGACAGAGGAACCATGGCATCTGGTACGTCCAGGGTGCTCAGGTCGTCCAATCGCAGCAGCAAGAATATCCTGGCGACCCTCTAGAGTGAATTGGCCTTGGGAGCTCTGCTCAACCAAGGCGTCCTGTAACATTACAAAACACCATTATTCTTAAAATAGTTTAATGTAGTATGTATAATGAGAATACTTATTATTTTAGGAACAGTGATAACTTACAATTCTTTCAGAAATCTCTCGTGCAGTGTCGGAAGAGTAGGTGCCCGATGGTCGCATACGGGCCAACTTCCATTTCTCATGTCTAGACGGTGGAGAAGGAGGCTAAGGAGGGCTACCACCCTGAGATGGTGGTCTAGCATCTGCCTTTTGCTTGAGGAGTTTCTCCTCAAGCTTCCTATACCCACCACGAGATAATAGGTGGGGGTTTTTGTTATGAGCACTTGTTCCTTGTGCTTTGCTTCTAATTGCCTGTCACACACACATGAATTAATTAGTTCATATGATATATTTTTGTTAATGAGGAATTGAATAATATCAACTATACTAACCTGCCATTCCTTTGTCATTCGACTCTCTTTAAAAAGCCGCCAAGTCTCCTCATCAATGGACTTATATGTACTACATGGAGACTTATGTTTAAGGTGTCCAAAGATGTATCTTGTTGTCAACTTACTTTTAAAGTTTCTGAAGTTTTCAGCAACAGTTGACAAACACTTATTTCTAAGTGTTGCGACATTTGGAATGTCAAAAGTCACCTGAAATAAACATAATAAAGTTGTATTAGTACAAAATTATCAATATAAACAAATTTTAATTCAAATGCTATTAATTAACTTACCAATATATCGTTCCAAATAACGTTCCGATCAACCTCGGACACATGATCAAAAGATGGAATGAGAATGTTAATCTTATCACGTGCCACCACTCCAAGGTATGATCGGAAGTCATCTGCATAGCGGCCAGTTGCCACACCCGTGGTGACATTCACGTTCACCGGAGTTCTTTCACCACTTTGTTTCCTGAGCAATAGTTGTTTCATCCTAGTGGGTCCTCTAGTGGATCTGGTTGGGGGAGCCTCATCCCCTGAAGACTGTGGATGATCAGCCATATATCTGTCAAAATAAATAACAACATTAAATATTAATAAAAGACTTATGTAATATCATATAAATTAACAAAACATGTAATAGTAATCATAGAAATGTGTAAAAGCAAAATTAATGTGATATTAATAAAATACTTATACAGAAATTGAAAATTCATACATAAAGATATGGATTCATCATATGTATATTCCCTCATCATGATCTGACCGAATTGCATGTACATCGTCGTCAACTAGAGATTGGTCATCCAAATTTGTTGTAGTTTGAAATGAATGGTTGTTAGCAATATGAATATTAATCAGATTGTCTTCGTTAACTTCAATAAGTTTTTTGCCTTGAAGAGCAACATACCAATGGTCAGACGCAGGATCTTTGACATAAAAAATCTGCGATGCTTGATGTACCATGATAAACGGTTCATCTCGGTAACCCACCTTTCGAAAATCAACTAGTGTCATACTCGATTCATCTAGTTTCACACCACTCTTATTGTCAAACCACTTACATTTAAACAATGGAACAAAAAACTTGGTGTAATCAACCTCCCATATCTCTTCTATTATACCATAATATCTCATTGATCCAAGTACAGGAGATTGATCTTTTGATGTGGAAAATTGAAGTGACTCAGCTTTTAAACTGACTCCACTATTTTGTACTGTGCTTTTATCATCCAATTTCTTCGTATAGAATGTGCAATTATTGACTTCATAACCTTGACAACACACGACATCAAACTTCAAACCATTTGCAAGCCACAATAAAGTTTCAGAAGGATGTGGCTCTTTGTCAATTTCAGATTTGAACCAAGACATAAATGTTTTGTTATGCTCCATCAATTGCCATTTCTCTGATTGTCTTGGATTTTTATTCTTAACAATGGCTTTGTGTGCTTCCAAAAAAGGGATCACCTCATCTGTGTTGTTCAATATATAAAGATGCGCTTGCAACAATTCATCGCGATCTTTTGTCACCACATTCACACCTCGGATGCTTTTACTTGTAGAAAATTTATTCAACCATGATGTGCGAGGAACTCCTATTGGATTCGTTGATGTCATGTAATCTGAACAAAACTCGATACTTTCTTCAGCAATATACCTTTCAATCATCGAACCTTCAGGACGATATGGATTTTTAACGTACCCTTTCAAAATCTTCATATAACGTTCAATAGGATACATCCATCTTAAGTATACCGGTCCGCACAACTTGATTTCTCTAACCAAATGAACAAGTAAATGTACCATGATGTCAAAAAAAGATGGAGGGAAAAACATCTCTAGTTGACACAAGATGATAACAATCTCGCTTTGAAGTTCATCCAACTTTGTAGGATCGATGGCTTTACTACATATTGACGAGAAAAATGAACACAACCTGTTTATGGTGTGCCTAACATTTTTGGGCAAAATTCCACGAATAGCCACCGGTAACAACTGTTGCATTAAGACGTGACAATCGTGAGACTTCATGCCAACAAGCTTTAAGTCCTGCATCGACACTAAACTCTTGATATTTGAAGAGTATCCTTGTGGTACTTTGATACTCTTTAAACAAACACAAAAACTTATCTTCTCTTGTCTACACATTGTGTAACATGCAGGGGGCAAATAAGTACGTTTACCAACCTCCTTGGGTGCCAACTCTTCTCAGATATTCATGTCAACCAAATCCAAACGAGCATTCACTCCATCTTTTGTCTTTCCCTGAATGTTGAGTAGTGCACCAATCAAGCTATCACACACATTCTTTTCTACATGCATCACATCTATGCAATGTCGAACATCTAACTTTGACCAATATGGAAGATCAAAGAATATTGATTTCTTCTTCCAAGGGGTCGTTACAGATGACTTCTTGGATGTTTTCCCAAATACATGATGTATTTTATTAACTTTTTCAAGAACTTGAAGGCCAGTAAGTGGATTTGGTGCTTCGTCCCTCTCTTGATCTCCATTGAATGCTTTTTTTAACCTTCGATATGGATGATTACGTTTTAGAAATCTCCGATGACGCAGATACACCGTTTTTCTTCCATGTTTCAATTGATGAGCTGTAGTGTTTTCTTCACATATAGGACACGCTTTATGACCCTTGACACTGTATCCTGACAAATTACCATAAGCAGGAAAGTCATTAATGGTGCAAAATAACATTGCACACATCATAAAAGTCTCTGAAGCGAATGCATCAAATATTTCAACCCCATCAACCCACAAAACCTTCAAGTCTTCAACTAGTGGGCTTAGATAAACATCTATGTCATTTCCAGGCTGCTTTGGACCAGATATCATCATAGACAACATCATGTACTTCCTCTTCATGCATAATGCAGGAGATAAGTTGTAAATTATCAATATAACTGGCCAACAACTGTGATTGGTACTCAGATTACCAAATGGGTTCATTCCATCAGTGGCTAAACCAAGCCTAAGATTTCTACACTCTTTACCAAATTCGGGGAATTGTCGATCAACATTTTTCCATTGCTATGAATCAGCTGGATGACGAAGCAGCCCGTCAATTTTTCTCTCATCTGCATGCCATCTAAGATTTTTAGCATCTTTGGGATTCGCAAACAAACGCTTAAGTTTGGGAACTATTGGTAGGTACCAAACTACTTTCAAAGCAGATCCATTTTTTTCAATCTGACCATCATCTTCACTATTGTTTTTTGACTTGTATCGTGATAAGCCACATTTTGGACACTTTGTCAAAAATTCAAACTCTTTCCTATATAAAATGCAGTCATTCGGACAAGCATGTATCCTTTTATACTCCATACCCATTGGACAAAGAATTTTCTTCGCATCATAATTACGAGTGGGCAGTGTATTTCCATCTGGCAGCATTTCATTCAACAACGTCAACAATTCTGTAAAGCTCTTATCAGTTCATCCATTGCTCGCCTTCAAATTCATGAGCCTTAACACGGCTGACAAACGTGTGAACTTAGTTGAACCGACATACAAAGGTGTTTCGGCATCAGTCGACATCGTCTCATACACATGAGCTTTGGCAAAATTTTCTGCGCCAACATCGCGGATCATGTCCTCTAATTTGTCTTCATCCGGTTGATCTTCTTCCATGGTGGAATTTGTAACATTTTCAGTTTGCGAGTCAATCGGAAAGTGTATTTCTTCGCCGTGCCATATCCATGTTGTATAGCATCTTAGGAAACCATCACAGATAAGATGTTCTCTAATTTGAGTTGCGTTCAACTTTCTCCCATTGAAACAGTTCACACAAGGACATCTAAACTTCACTTCATCGTCACTTCTCCCCTCATTACGTTGCGCAAATTGTATAAATTCCTCTACACCTCTCTCGTACTCAGCGCTAATACGTGGTAAATTAATCCAATTTCGATCTATTCCTAAATTTTACAAAATTACAATTATACAATTTTTTTATATAAAATTATCAATTTAATTATACATTCAATTCAGTTATACAATCATACAATTAATAATCATTCAAATTACCAAATCAAACATTCAATCACACATAAATAACTTAAGTTTTAATATTTCAAAAAATAAATAACTTAACAATAAAGTTTTAAATTTATTTTTTTAAATCTCTACACTAATATTTTATGTAACGCGTTGTACTTATATTTTAATATAGTAATTTACTTTTGAAAAAAAAAATCATCCTCATATAATTTTTTTGTAATGTGTGGAAGCTATCATCTTGATCTTGATTACAACATCTAAATTTCTAATTACGATAGGAATAGCTATTCAACAAGTGACAAATCCAACTTCAACTATATCCTATTTTATTCATTGAACTCAAACCAATGCAAATCAATTCCAAGAACATTTGATCACAAGCAAGCAATCAAGCATATATTAAAATCAAACAGTTTAGTGCAATACCTGGTTTTGGCGCGGCGGAGAAGAAGGGGTGTGGCAGAGAAGCACTGGTCCGATTGGCACTGGTCGCGGAGAAGAAGGGGCATTGGTCCAACGGCGACGATGACGATTCGGGAGGCGGACGGAGACGATAATGGACGGAGAAGAAGAGTTCGGACGGAGAAAATCATGTTTGAGTTTCGCAGCGGTGGGTTTCGTTTCTGTTTTCTGAAAATCGCGTGGAAGAAGAAAATTGTTCAAAGTTTTTTTTTAACCACCAGAAAGAGAATCTGCCGCGGTTCTACACTTAACCGCGGCATAAAGGGGGAATATGCCGCGGTTCTACACACAACCGCGACCTATTCATTTTAAAAAAATAAAACAAAATGGCATTTTTGAAATTTTTTTAGGTTATATGCCGCGGTTCAGCGCCTAACCGCGGCATATACTCTGAAAATTTTAAAATTTACTCTGACCAGGGAATAGACCGCGGTTCTCTGGCCAACCGCGGCCTATTCCCCCAACGTTCAGACTTCCCTTAACTGCCTCACAACTGCTTTTTTGGGAATGTCAGCAGGTAGCAGGGGGAATAGGCCGCGGTTCTCTGACCAACCGCGGCCTATTCCCCCTGCCACCTGCTGACATTCCCCATCAGTCAGCACCTGCAATAAATTGACAGGGGAATAGGCCGCGGTTCTCTGTCCAACCGCGGCCTATTCCCCTGTCAATTTATTGCAGGTGCTGACTGATGGGGAATGTCAGCATCTGCAATAAATTGACAGGGGAATAGGCCGCGGTTGGACAGAGAACCGCAGCCTATTCCCCTGTCATTAAATATTTTGCCTGACGTGGAGTCAAAGGGGTTGGTTGACTTGGTTATATGCCGCGGTTATGTGGGGAACCGCGGCATATAAGTTCAATTTATTTACAGAACTGCCACCGCGCAGCATTATGCTGCGGTTTCTGGTGAACCGTGGCATAATGTGCGCTGTAAAAAGGCAATTTTTTACTAGTGTTTCTTTTCTTTCAACTTTCTTTTGCAATAAGTGGGGGATTGTTGTAATAATATCATATTATTGCAAAAGAAACGTTGCTCCAACGGTTATATTCTAACAGTCAAATTTTTTAAGTGCTGCAACGGTCAAATTATTTATTGTTTTTTATTGTCTTTTATTGATTTTATTCTTTTTTAGCTCTATAAATAGAGAGCTCTTTCTCCATTCCAAGACACCAAAAAATGAGTCTTTTCTCTTCCTCTTTTCTTCTTTTCATTTTCTAAAAATTATTCTGGGTTAAGTTATACTCTTTATAGAGTTTCTTGCTAGTTTTGTGATCCTCGAATACAATTCGAGAAGTTCTTGTTGTATCCTGGGGGACTTGCACAATACACTGCGGATAAGTCCTTAAGGACAGTAATCTACACGCCTCAGGAAGTTGCGGTTCGAGATTTTGTAAGCAATTTTTGCTACATGTTTGAAGTCTATAACAATGTATTTGAATTGAAATAAGGGTGCATAAATAGCTTGAGTGTTAGTAAATTATATAGTCTATCAATTTAAAGATTTTGGTTGTTAGAAATTATTAATAGCTTGATGTTTTTATGCCACACACTAAGATAGGTGTAAGACTATATAGGTAATCAACTCAATGCATACATCTTTCAGAATTGAGTCTAGAGTAGGTATGTTTGAAGTCTATAACAATGTATTTGAATTGGAACGAGGGTGCATAAATAGCTTGAGTGTGAGTAAATTATATAGTCTATCAATTTATAGATTTTGGTGGTTAGAAGTTATTAATAGCTTACCTTTTTTCTAGTTGTTGTTTGTATTTCTCTTTTGATGTGATTGTATTACACACGTGAGTAGGTGAGAGTGTAGGTAACAGTGGGACTAAGGACAGTAGACATATGTATATAATGTCATAATCTCTTCTTTTGTAGTATACTTAGTTTCCATTTTATTTTGAAAAAGTTTGAACTCTGAGGACTACAATTACACAGTATGCATGATGTATGTAGGTTAGGTTTTTGTGTGATAAATATTGTTTAATATCAGTGCATTGACTCTAAAATAGTTCTATAATATTTTTGCAATTGTTACATTAAATGTGTTAAATTAATTTTTTTAAGAAATTTATGTAGAAAATATAATTATGGTTCGAAAAATTTAAGTAGGTAAATTTGAATTTTGCAAAGTGAATGAACGATACTGTGAGTTGAAGAATGAAGAATGAAGAATGAAGAATGAAGAATGAAGAATGCATGTTAAATGATTATGAAAATTAGTCCTAAATCATAGAGTTTTGTTTATGAATTTTGAAATAGTTAGATTAAGTATAAAAGGTTGAAATAGAACTATATATTGTTTCAATTTTAATATTAAGTAGAAAAATTAGATTCTAGTTGATGGAATTAAATTATATGTTAAATTGTAAGATTTATTGAGAATAAATGTAGTTTTTGTGATTTGAATGATCAATTTAAGTTGAAATGATTGGTTGGAGTTAATTTTAAAATTTATAGAAAAACAAATCCTGCATGAATTTACAATTATATTCAAAAAGTTAACATTACTCTCATTAGTTTTATATATTGCATTTTTTTCATCATAATTTCATGAATTTAATCAATAGATTAAGATTTTCTTGCTCAATTTAAGCCCAGAAATATTTAGAGAAAAATCTAGCAAAATATATACAATTTTTTTGAGTCATTTAAAAAACTCGTAATTGATTTATTTTATTAGCTTATTTTTTTAAAAAATAGTTCTTATTCACATTTTTAATTTACTTTAGTAGATTTATAAGCATACTTTTTCATGTTTTCCTTCAAATTTGAAATTTGATAATTGATGAGAATTATTTAATGTTGTGAATATTAAATTTATTGTCTATTAATGTTATATACACATGGAATGTACAAAATTTGAGATCACTTGTTTGAAAATGAGTGCGACTCACTAATTGAAAATGTATATTAAGTAATTGAACCTAAAGGAGATATTTTAGTTTTTTCAAATATTTAAAAATGACTTAATTAGAAAAAAAAATACCACTAACTTTATCATTGTATAGAAAATTGCATGTAGTGTTTATTACATACTCTTGTCAAAATAGGTCATTTGGCTTAACTTACCATAGGTTGACCATTTAGTGAATCAATCTAACTTAGCTCATTTATTAGCGAACAAAACAAATTCGAATTTGATCGCCCATTACGGATTGGTGGGTTAAACGGGTTAGTTCACTAGTGTTAAGATTTCGGCAAGTGTACCGAATCGTATCAAGTAATAATAAGTGGTAAGACCAAGTATCGTTTCCCTAGAGACTCATTGGCCTAAACTTTCATGTGATTTGTTGATTATTTAAGACTTGAATGATATGGATGAATTGTGTTGTTGAAGTTTCTGACTTATCCTAATCCACTCTCATATATTTACGAATTCTACTTTTTCATTAATGTCAATGTCACTTTCTAATTTACCCTAATCCCAATGTCTTGGTGAAGAGAGCCTACTCCTAATTACTAGTTTACAATGTCTTGTCTCCCTAACAATTGTTCATGCATTACATTCGCATAGAAGCTTAAAGGCAATCGGTCCTCCTATCCCTATGTCTAGGTAATATTGCTTCCGAGAGAATTCCCCCATGTCTAGTTCTACCCATATGTGTCCATATAGATAAAGTCAAAGATCATGCTATTGAATGAGTTAAACAAAGCATGCATAGAGAATAGAGGAAAAACTCTAACAATTAATGAAATATAGCATATGAATAAAGCATCAATTCAATATATGAGAGTTTCAAAGGATTACATCGTTTCCCCAACAACAATGGAGATTTAGTTCACCATGGACATAGTGAAACTAGATGAAATTAATGAAAAGATAAACCCTAGAACTTGTAGATTAGAGCTTCCGCATCCAAAATCTGCCTCCAAGGGGTGAATAGTCTATTTATGCGTCTCCTTCTGCCAAAAGATACATTTTCTAGGGCGTATGGGTCTTTAAATAGATCATAAAAATAACAAAAAACTGGCCCAGGCCAAAGAAAATGGCGCTCAGCATTGGGTTACCGCTCAGCGGTAGGTGCAACACTCGAGATGGACACTCAATGTTGACGCCCACGCGTTTGGCAGTGAATTCACTAAAGAGGCCACCGCTCAGCGGTGGAGTAGCGCTCAACGGTGGGCGCGATACTCAATTTCTCCCCTCAGCATTGGCGCTTAAGCGTTTGACAAAGATCCACACAGCGAGGCTGGCGCTCAGTGGTGTACTAGCGCTCAGTGGTGGTTGCGATTCTTCCTTTGTGCATTTTTTCATCTTTTCTTGAGTCCAACTCCTTGCTATTTCAGCTTCCTTCATTCAATTCATGTTAAATACTGCCAGAACAAGGAAAACCAAGCATAAAACCAAGAAAACCACCTTTGACTCTTTTACTCTCTAACTTAAGCAAAATGCATGATTTCAAGCTAGTTTCTAAGTCATAAAGAGTGTGTTTTGTGTCAAATTTAAGTACAAAAATAACGGTTTTTGAACCTTTATCAACTAGCTCACTTAATTACAAGGTTTGTTTAATAAAAAATTACAATTTTTTGTAATTCAAATTTAAATAATTTCACTCTAAAATTATGTTAAACTCCAAAGACAATTCAAAATAAAAAAAATTAACATACAACTCAAATGTAATCCAAAATCAAACCCAAATAAATTTATAATATTGATAATTTTTGTATCATTTATAAGATTAGAGTCTTGAATGGATAAATTTATAATATTTTGCTCTCTTGAAGCATCTTTTTCTTTATTCCCATTTACAATACAAAAAAAAGTTAACTAATAATATTGAAACACAAAATAATAAATAATTAAATTAAACTAGGTGGGTTGGTGATCCAACCCGGCTCACCACGGGTTCGGGCAAGGTTGGGTTTGAAAAAAATAAAATTCTTTTGTACGAGTCAATTTTCAACCCGGGTCACCATGGGTTCAACTCGAGTAAGCCGGGTTGAAAATTGACTCATATAAAAGAATTTCATTTTTTTCAAACCCAACCCAGCCCGAACTCGTGGTGGGTCGGGTTGGCTCGTGGATTTTAACTCATTTTGACAATACTACCATTAAACGTACAAATATACAAATATATATTTATTGTATATGAAAGTTTTTCTGAAGGAACCTAACTTGCATATATAAGAGGTGCTAACTTAAAATACACATTTTGATTACATTTTCATAACATAACTTAAAATAAAATCTATAACTTCATTGGTTCTCCTCAATATCACTTGTAGATCATCTGCTCACATATGATATACGATTATCCCAAGCGATGATTAAAACACCACAATAAAGAAAAGGATAACCTAATGTAAATTAAGTAATACCACATAATACCAACTTCATCATCAATAAAAAAATATTAACATTTTCATAAAAGCTTAATACATCTTTTGGTCCCTCGAAAGAGGGGTTGTGTTCAAAATAGTCCTACCTTTTTAAAAAGTAATAATTGATCCACACTTTTGAAAAAACGATTCAAGTTAATCCTTTTTGCTTACATCGTTAAAAATTAAACGGAGCAGCTGCCCCTGGACAAAACTTAATGATGTGTCTAGTTTATGTTATTGCATGGCATTTGTGTGGTAGTGAGGTTAAAATTGTGACAAAAAAATAGATTATGTGGCATTTTTTTGGCAGAGGTTAAAAAAGAAGGGTTAGGGTTTGTGACGAGATAAGAATTGTTTCTTCCCAAGGGTGTTCTTCTTGTTCCAATAGATGGAGCAAAGGATCTTCGCGTTCGTCCTATGGTGGTGGTTGGAGGGGAGGTAGGATGATTCCTATTTGTTACTGTGGTGATATTGTTGTAACCAAAGTCACAAGAACTACAAAAAATGCTGGCAGAAGTTTTTGGGAATGTCCTCATTACAAGGTTTTAAGTATACCGTTGTCAGTTTATGTTCCCTTCACTTTATGCATTTGTTGATAGATTCCCAAACTTGGTGAATAAAGGGGTGGTTGTTCAAGTGAGAGCTCGTGTAACTTTTTCAAATGGTGTTCCGAAGAAGAAGTTGATAAAAACGATTATACAATTGGGAGGCAAAGGAGGAGGGTTAGTGATCTGGAAAATTTAGTGAAGGGTTTACAAAAAAGGATGAAATTGTTAATTGTAACTTTGTTTCTTTCTATCACTAAACCTTGTGATTTTGAGGTTCTGTTTAGGTTGATGTTGTTAGGTAGGCAAACCGGGTGTGTGTTTGTATGTTTTGTTGATGTTGATGTGATGTATTGGATGCTTGTTCAAAGTAGGTTCGCAATGTGTAGGTGAATGTATACCTTTTGGTGTTTTGGTTCAGTCATGCAATGTATTATGTACCTTTGTCTATTTTACTGACTTTAATTCAGTATGTTCGAATAAGTCGCTCATTTGGTTTAAAAATATTCACAATAGTCCCAGATTTAACTTTAAATTGTTAAGTATAGTCCTTATTGTATATGATGACAGGGCTGTTAGCATAACATTATGACAGATTAATGCATCAAAGTACTTTTTGTAATTAAAGGACATAAATATTAATTAAAGGATATCAAAGTACATGACCAAAATACTTAATTAAAGTTGTTGCACCGCAGTACATGACCATCAAAGTCAACAAAAAAAAGATCATAATCATAGTACATAATAAGTAAACAAATCATCTAAGTAGGTTTGGGGTGGTTGGGGACTTGGAGGTATTGATGGTACAGGGGATTGACTTCTTGTTGGTGCCTTTGACGGTACAGGACATTGGGTACTTGGTGGTGCCTGTGATGGTTGAGTTTCTGCTGTTTGGTCTGATGTTTCTACTGGCTGGGGACATAAAGGGCAGTTGTTTTTGTTGTGGCCCCTCTGACGGTAAATGCTACATTTATTTATGTGCCCACCAACACGCATTTGGGGTTCATCTTTAGTTAGCTCCCATGGCTCCAACCTCCTTTTATTCTTTGCCTCCCAAGCAACTTCCTCTTAATTGGTGGTAGTACATTAGCAAGTGGCCATTGACTGGAAAAATTATGGATGCATACGCCTCTTCATATGTGGATCTTCTAAAGCAAGAAGGTATAAAATCTTCTAGGTCTAAACTTGAGTAGTTAATTGTTGCAATTGTATGACAGCATGGGATGACACTGATCATCCACTTTTTGCAGCTACAATCTTTAGTGTCTAGGTCCACTATGAACTTGTTGCCAATGGCTGAAGTGTGGCTAACCTCAAAAATATTTCTCGTAGACCAGCTGAAATAAATAAATCACATCAGCAATGAAGATAAATGACAAATGTATATGAACATAAATGAGAATATTACCTTGGGACCCAGAATCTTGATAAATTATATTCGTTTTGAAGTCCCTTTTTTATCTTTGGGCATATTTTGAAATCCATAGATGCCACCTTGCTTCTGTTGGTGGCCCATCGTTTCATGAGATAAACTCTGATTTCATCCAGCATGGTGATAATTGGTTTTCCTCTAGCATTAACAAGAACACTGTTGAAAGCTTCACTGATGTTGTTATCTAAGGTATCATACATTGCTTGACTTGTGAAGCGAGATTTCACCAAAACCCGTTGCACAAAAATTTCCAAAATTGGTTACCATGCATGAGTGACTGAAATGTGCATGTAATGGGCAATGAGTTACCTTGGGGGAATGCCCATGAGGTATTTGTATGCTTCAACATTGACTTCTTTAATTTTTGATATTTCTTTCTCTCAAGCCTAGGTATATGTGCATGTGGCAACCCTCCTCATCGGATTCTTTAATATTTGACCAGCAAACCATTTTCTGAAGTTTGCATAGAGGTGCCTCAGGCATAATCTTTGTTTTGCCCCAGGCAGAAGCTCCTGGATAGCTGGCACCAACCCCTACCCACATGAAATTATTATTGAAACATACACTTTTAACAAAGCATAAATTATATATTTATGTAAGGATTACATTTACCTTTTGCTAGTTAGACATTCATGTGCACCTCCCACAGACTTCATTTCCCCCGAGGTCTTCAATTAATAACTGCAAAAACCAGGTCCAACTTTCTGTGTTTTCCACTTCTACAACTGCATAGGCAAGGGGTAACATTTGCTAGTTTGGGTCCCTACCAACAACAGTAAGCACCTCCCCCTTGTACTGACCTTTCAAAAAACACTCATCTAAACATATAATGGGCTACAACTGATGAAACTGTCTTTACAAACTGTCTTCACTGTTGACCCTGGGTTACACCTCAACAACTCATGTCCATAGTCATAGATCCTTTTGAACTGTTCTTTGAGATCTCCTTCAAGTTGTCTTGATACAATTAACTTTACCCTTCGTGCCTTGGAAATTGAAACATTTGTATTCCATTTCCTTAATGCTTTACTGTGTATGTCTTTCACCTTTAAATTAGGATTGTCAACTAAAGACTTATCTATTTCCTTACTCAACCACTTAGCATTCATCAGTTTAATGTTAAGTTGCCTACTGCATTTATGGGTATTAATTATCTTCCTTAATTGCCAAATTTTGCGTGATGGCAAATACCCACAGTAAGCTACCCATGGGCACTTACATTGGCCACCCATGCATCTGACCCTCACCCTACGGTTATCATTTTTCACAAATTTTAGAGCCCTTCCAGCATGAAAAACATACCTTCTAATCGCATCCTTAAACTCATCCTTATCGCTAAATATGATACCCACTTCCCACCTATAATCTGTCATTGACTTATGTTTTGCATACTTTGAAAAGGGACCAGCACATACTCTATCCTCGATGTCATCCTCCCCACTTCCATTGTTTTGTGGCGTTAAGAGCACATCAGACTCCCATTCACCATTTGACAAACCCCTTCCTTGTTTTTATGCTTCACGATCACTGTCTTCATGATCACTATCTTCATCCAAGTATGCATCACCACTTAGATCATTCATTCCTGGTTCATCCTCACTGTCCACTTCCACTTCTTCACTCTCAACTCCACCATCATTCTCAACCTCCACTCTAACCTCATTGTCAACATCCACTGCACCCTCACTGTGAACCTCAACATCCACTCCACCTGACAATTCCAATGCTCCATCCTCAACCTCCTTAACTTGTTCAACTTCTTGGTCCCCAATTCCTTCATGACAACCCTCAACATGTGCTTCTCCTCCAACATCACTACCCTCACCACTGTCTGCAGGTCCTTCACATCAGTAAAGAATGTCATTCACATCATTTTCTACTACCTCTGGATTGTCCACCCCATGTACAACATACAGGTTTACTTTCCCCAAATAATTAGCTACCTTCATCATGTTCATAGCTCCTTTATCATCATACAGCTTATGTAATACATGTTGAACATTGTAATATAACTCTGCTACTTAAATGTAACGCAGATGTTTAGGTGAACCTACTATTCCAAAGTAACATCATTTATTGGGGTCAACGTTTCAATAAGTTATCTCCCCACCTATATACTTAAAGGGCACTTCTTTTATGAAGGTCCCACTGTAGTGGACCACTACCTGAAACCTGTCATCAGACATACCAACCCGAACCCTGCAAATGCAAACGTGGACCACTAAATTAAGTTAAACTACAACCTATGGGACCACTATCAACCCTCAAAACACGACAACTTTTCCCATATAACACTTTAACCCATACTTAAACCCCCTAAAACGCGACAACAATCATAAACAATTAATAACACAAATTCACAAAAATTATAAGAACATAAACACTAACCTGAGTTAGGCTTTTCAATTCGCTATTGAAATTTCACCTTCAATGAGACCCCAATTTTAGCAAAGCTTTCACCATAATGTTTAATCCCAAATCGCAATTTTGATTATAACCGTAAGCCCTCTTTTTCTTAACCCCTCTCATAAAACTTGTTGCTACATACTCTTTTTTATTTTCTTCCAATTTTAATTTTACACGTCAATAAACCTGCAACTGCCACACAATAACATAACCTGGACATGTCATTAAGTTTTGTCCAAGGGGCAGCTCCTCCGTTTAATATTTAACGCTATAAGCAAAAAGGATTAACTTGAACCGTTTTTTCACAAATTGTTTTTTAAAATAGGTAAGACTATTTTAAACATAACCCCTCTTTTGAGGGACCAAAAGAGGCATTAAGCCTTCACGAAACATATAAATTATTTTATAAACAATCTGTATATCTGATAACGGTTGAAAATAGTCAGTCGAGAGTCAAAAGCTGTTGGCGATATTATGCTTGTTTTGCATTGTTTTGCAGCAATTTTGATGGAAGTGAAGAATGAAGGTGAAGATAAAGGCCTTAGACTTAAGATAGAGGAAGAAAATCAAGAAAAGAAGAGTCTAGAAACCGCCCAGCGGCAGAATTGCACCGTTGGGCGGCCAAATGCGAGGAGTTGGCACCAAGGCAGTGACGCCTGGCGGTTTTATGATAAGAGGCAAACCGTCGGGCGACATAATTGTCACGTCGGGCGGTTGCCTGCTGGGCTCAGGCCTTTTTTCTGTTGCGCTCTTCAGCTATAAATAGCCCTAGTGCGATTTCATTCTCATTCTTTTGACAGAAGAGGGCGGTCAGACCTATTTTTCACTCTCTGGAGAGGATCTCTTGGATGCTTAGGCTCCTTTTCATCTTTTCTAGGGTTTGTTTTCCATTTCTTCCATTATTTTCATCTTGGTTCACCATGGCAATGGTGAACTAAACCCTTTTGTTGTTGGGGGAACAATGTAATCTTTTGATACTCTCGTGTATTGAAACTCTTGTTTAAATTATATGATTTTCATATGCGTTTATTATCAATTGTTGGATTCTCATACTGTGCTTAAAGCTTTTATCGTTTAACTCATTCGGTAACTGATATTTGCCTTATCTATAACTCATTCGGTAACTGATATTTGCCTTTATAGATAAGGGGACGTACAATAATGTCACGAACTGGTGAGAATTTCCTTGGTTAAGCAATACCACCTAGGGATAAGGGGGTAGGACGACCAATTGTATTTGCTTCTGTTTGTAATGCGTTGCTAGTTGCTAGGGGAGGCTAGGGATAGCAAGCCGGTAATTAGTAATAGGCCCTTTTCGCTGAGGGATCGGGTTAAGGAGAGGCCAAGAAAGTTTGCGTACAATTAGATAATAAGGCAATTTAAACAAGAGGAGTAAATAAGAGAGAGCGGATTAGATGAAATTGTAAACCCCCAACAACTCCATTTATTCATACTCTTTTCTCGTCAATTGAATCACTCATTGCATGTTTATTTTCTGTCTTTGCATTCACCACAACAATTAATTTTTCTTTCACAAGTCTTACGATTTTGATTCATACAAACGATAAGGCCTTTCGAGTCTCATGGAAAGAACAATAATGGGTTTTACCATTTTTATTACTTGAAACGATATGGTACACTTACCATCCCGTTAACAAGTTTTTGGCGCCGTTGCCGGGGACTCGAGGTTTGACTTATTTAGTAGTGTGAATTGACTGAATTTGACTTGTTTGTAATTATTTGTATATACTTTTATTTTTTTTATTGTGTTTTATTTTACTTTTCTGCAAAAGTGCTTTTAGGGGTATTTTTCTTGTGTATGCAGGAAGGGATACACACTAGAAGCAGGTAAGATCAACAACCTCTTCTCGAGGGATTACCAGACAGGAGAGGGAGGAAAGTTATACATTTTGCACGTGAAAACTTTCCTTCTCCTGTAACAATCTTGCAATCTTCACCAGAATCTTCTGCACAAGGTAGAGAGGAGATGGCGGACCAACCTCCTCCAAGACGCACACTGGGGACTCAGCAAACACTGTGGGTCCTTTGAATTTCAACAGCATTGCCATTCCTGCGGACAATACCACAAATTTGGTGATGAGCCCTGCGCTCATCCAATTATTTCAGAACAACCAGTTCAACGAATTGACAAATGAGAATCCTTACAAACATTTGACTATCTTTGGCGAAATCTGCAATACTGTTAAGATGGCCGGAGTCTCGGATGAGAGGGTCAAACTTAGCCTATTCCCTTTTTCTTTGGAAGGAAGTGCCAAAGATTGGTTGCACTCATTTGCTGAAGGGACGTTCAGAAACTGGGATGCTTTGGCAAGACAGTTCGTTACCATATTTTTTCTGCAAACCAAGATTCATCAAGGGAAGCTCGAAATCTCCTCATTCAAGCAAGGGATGGAGGAAACTCTCGGACAGGCCTGAGACAGATTTAAAGGCTTGTTGAGAAAAACCCCAGTCCATGGGTTTGATAAGACGACTTACTTACTCACATTTATTGAAGGTCTGAATACTCAGTCTAAGATGATGTTGGATGCCTCGGCAGGAGGCAATATTAATAGGAAGACTGAAGACGAAGCCTATGATTTGATTGAGGAGATGGCCCTGAATGAAGTTTCCCAAAGTGAGAGAGGCGCACAGAAAGAAGGAATCTTGCATCTTCCTGCTAATGATGCAATGGCTGCACAAAATCATCTTCTTAACCAAAAATTGGACAAGCTGACAAAGGTCCTTTCTGAACTTCCAACAGGGTTAAGAAATATTTCTCAGACTCAACAACTTTGTGACTTATGCGGTAGCGACCACATCAATGGTCAATGTGCTTTCACTGAAGAAATGCAGCAGGACGTCAACTACATGGGGGCCCGGTTCCATTACAAACAAGGTAATTTCAACCAAGGTAATTCTAGCCAAGGTTGGAAGAACCACCCCAGTATTGGACAGAATCAGAATACTTCTTCTGGGCAAGTAGGAAGCTTCCGGTAGCAACAACGTTCACCTTTGTGGCAGCAGGTGAGCAGCTTGACGAAGACTGTCAGAGAATTAAATGACTGATTTGATAAATTTCTGAAAGTCTATGAGTCTCAACAAGGGAGTGACCAAGCTAGTTTTAGAGCACTGGGGACACAAATTGGGCAGCTGTCAAAAAGAGTTGACACCGAAGAAAAGAACCAGTTTCGGGCTAACACTGAGGTTAACCCCAAGGATGAGTGCAAAGTGGTGATGACAAGAAGTAAAAGGAAGTCAATAGAAGAAATAATTGAAATTGGGAGTAGTGAAAATGAAGAGGAGGAGATGATTTGTAATAATAAGTGTAATAAGCAGAAGAAATGTGAAGAAGAAGAGAAAAAGGAAAGGAAACTGAAGAGTCCCTATGAGTTATTCCGAGAAATTTTTAATCGGGTGACTATTATTCCTAGAGCGTTTCCACAAATGTCTGAAGATGATAAACCGGCTGAATACCGTTTTCGTGAGATAGTTGATCTCGATGAGGAGGAAGAAGATCAGGCACGAATTGTTAAACCAAGGAAGAAAGACCATCCACAAAAATTGAAGGATTTAGGGAATTTAACTCTTCCTTGTGTGATCAATGATGTGGATATAGGGAGAGCTATGATCGATTCAGGATCTAGTGTTAATTTAATGTCCTTCAGTGACTTCAAGAAGATTAGAGGGTTAAAATTAAAACCAGCATACACTACTTTGACAGTTGCCGATGGATCCATAAAAAAACCTGTGGGTATGGTGGAAGACGCAATTGTTCGAATTGAAGAGTTGAAATTCTTGGTTGATTTCATAGTAGTGGATATGGTAAATGATGGAAGAATTCCATTAATTTTGGGAAGACCGTTTATGAGGACCTCTCAGATGATGATACGTGTTTATGACGGGAAAATAATGTTAAGAGATCAAGACCAAGTGTTAGCCTATAGTGGATCTGAAGGAGAAAAAAAAAGAATAATAAACAGATCTAGACATAAAAAGGCTAGAAGAGAAGCAGGCAAAGAAGAAACTACCACAGATAATGATCATCTTAACAGTTGTACTATTTTGCAGGCACGGGAGGAGGAAAAGACAGATAAAGGAGAGTCACTTCACTTAAAGGACAAACTATTTACGCGGGGTGTGGCTGTTAAATACAAAAACAGGAAATGAATTGTCAACAGGGAGCTGAAAGAAAAAGGAATGGTGGAAATTAGAAGGCCATATTCCACTGTTGTTCGCCAAATAGACAGACGAAAGTTGAGACGGTGGGATGATGAAGAATCAAGTGTGAAGAAGAAGAGTTGATTACTGAAAAGCACATTTTTTTAAGACAATTTTTATTCTATTTTTCTGTTGAACATGTAAATTTTAAAATTTTTGAACAATTTTTGGGTAGCATTTACTGAGGGATGCTAACTTTTGGTATCTACTGAAGGATACCCAGAAGGTACACCTACTGAAAGGTGTTGGAAGGATGGCATTTACTGACAAATGATAAACAGGTTTGGGTCAGGCTCGCGACGTTAAACAAGTGCTACTAGGAGGCAACCTAGATTTTCTTCTTTACTCTTGCATTTTAAATTCTTAGACTAGGTTGAATTTTATTTTCAGTGTGTCTGCTTGGCTTGAATAATTTTCTAAAGGTGTTTGACTGAATAAATTGCATGATGAACCCGTTTGACGATGATCTGATGTGAATGATGATTGAGTTGTGTTGCATGTGATATCCTGTGAAACAGATGCGTGATGAATTATGATTGTGGTTATGATGCTAAGTATAACGCCCCGGCAGGCAACTTACAGGGACTGTTGACTGCCCCCACACATCACCACGAGACTTTCCAGGGTGCTTTGTCATCACTCGCACACTTTCCGGGAAAACTTCCCGGAAGGTCACCCATCCCAGAATTACTCCAGGCTAAGCACACTTAACCATGGAGTTCTTATGGGTTAGGCTACCGAAAAGTAAATTCATTTTGGTGATATGAGTAGCCAAATCAATTCCTTTAAGCTATCCTTCAACTGTATAGTCCCATACCTATACATTCTCTAGATCCCTCTCATTCTGGTGTATGTTCGATTCGTCCATGTGCCCCTTCCACTCGAAGCCTGTCAGGAGCCGCTCCTTGTCTGTGCCCCTGCACCATGCCTCTTGCACCGGCGATCACTCCCCGCCCTCGTCAGTGCCCGGGTGTCACACTAAGCAGGGTGTATGAATGAATGTGTGTGAGAAAGCATGTTGTGTGAGGTATTGAGCTCCAAAGTTTTAATTGTTGTATGAAATTATTCACAGGAAAGCATGCATGATATTGCCTAAATCTTGATGATTGATTGAATTGCATGTACATGTCATATGATCAAGGCCATTTTTGAAAGCCCTTACTTAGCCAAATTTTACCCAAAGTGCTTCAAATTTTATACCCTTTTTGAACCTTGGCCTAAATAGAATGAAAACCCTTGCGCTGAAACTATTTACTTTCAATTGGGTTAATGACCGTAAGTATATTCAAGGTTCAAGTTTGGGGTTGTGGGGAAAGTTTGAATGGCAAAAAGAAAGGCATTGAGCTCAAGTGTTGAAAAAGAAAAATACATGAGAAAGAGGAAAAATCATGAAAGATGAGCTCAATGTAAAAATAAAAGAAAAAGGGAAGAAGTTAGGGACAAATGAGATTGGTTGAAAAAGAGAGTTAAACTTGAACCTTGAATGATGAATGAGCTCTCTTGATTCAAAGATTTTGTGATCCAGAAAAACCAATTTTTCTTGATAGCCCAGCCTCATTACAAGCCTTGGAAAAGTCCTTTTGAGGGCATTTGCATGTGATGATTATGATTGTTTAAGATGAAAGGCAATTATATTTCATGTGACTTGTGAATGATTTAGAGTTGGAGTGTTACCCTAAACACTTGAGTGATTGAGTGAAACACTTGCTTGGTGAGAACTTCTAAGTTTCATGATTGCATCTTTGCTTAGTGGATTGATCATTCATAATATGTAACATTTGTTGAGGAATGTGTGAGATAACTGAATTGAAAGCATGCATCTTGATTTGATCATCACTGAAGATATGAAATTGAATAGTTCTCATCGTGTACTTTAGGAATGTTGAATCATTGGATGAAAGTGTAGAAAGCCAAGTTTTGTTTTATCCTTAGTTTTGTTTTGTTTTGCTTGAGCACAAGCAAATTTCTAAGTTTGGGGTTGTGATAACGGTTACCGTTATTTTCATGTGCTATTTTAGACCAAATTACTCCCTCTACTGCTTAGAATGAGCTTGAAATCAAACAAAACTCAATAAATGAGTCAGTTGAGAGTCAAAAGCTGTTTTTAGCGATATTATGCTTGTTTTGCATTGTTTTGCAGCAATTTTGATGGAAGTGAAGAATGGAGGTGAAGATAAAGGCCTTAGACTCAAGATAGAGGAAGAAAATCAAGAAAAGAAGAGTCCAGAAACCGCCCAGCGGCAGAATTGCACCGCTGGGCGGCCAAATGCGAGGAGTTGGCACCAACGCACCGACGCCTGGCGGTTTTGCGATAAGAGGCAAACCGTCGGGCGGAGGACCCCTGACACGGGGCGGTAGCGCGATAAGAGGCAAACCGTCGGGCGGCATAAGTGTGACACCGGGCGGTTGCCTGTTGGGCTCGGGCCTGTTTTCTGTTCCGCTCTTCAGCTATAAATAGCCCTAGTGCGATTTCATTCTCATGTTTTTGACAGAAGAGGGCGGCCAGACCTATTTTTCACTCTCTAGAGAGGATCTCTTGGATGTTTAGGCTCCTTTTCATCTTTTCTAGGGTTTGTTTTCCATTTCTTCCATTATTTTCATCTTGGTTCACCATGACAATGGTGAACTAAACCCTTTTGTTGTTGGGGGAACAATGTAATCTTTTGATACTCTCGTTTATTGAAACTCTTGTTTAAATTATATGATTTTCATATGCGTTTATTATCAATTGTTGGATTCTCATACTGTGCTTAAAGCTTTTATCGTTTAACTCATTCGGTAACTAATATTTGCCTTTATTGATACGAGGACGTACAGTAATGTCACGAACTGGTGAGAATTTCCTTGGTTAAGCAATACCACCTAGGGATAGGGGGTAGGACGACCAATTTTATTTGCTTCTATTTGTAATGCGTTGATAGTTGCTAGGGGAGGCTAGGGATAGCAAGCCGGTAATTAGTAATAGGCCTTTTTCGCCGAGGGATCGGGTTAAGGGGAGGCCAAGAAAGTTTGCATACAATTAGATAATAAGTCAATTTAAAAAAGAGGAGTAAATAAGAGAGAGCAGATTAGATGAAATTGTAAACCCCCAACAACTCCATTTATTCATACTCTTTTCTCGTCAACTGAATCACTCATTGCATGTTTATTTTCTGTGTTTGCATTCACCACAACAATTAATTTTTCTTTCACAAGTCTTACGATTTGGATTCATACGAACGATAAGGCCTTTCGAGTCTCATGGGAAGAACGATAATGGGTTTTACCATTTTTATTACTTGAAACGATATGGTACATTTGTCATCCCGTTAACAATATCCCACCTTTTTTATCACACTTTCCCTATCTATATCATAAATATGGTTCAATAATCAAATTATATCACATGCATAATTCATCATCAACTTTGAAATCAATAATTAACAAATGTCTATTATAATATAGTACTCATGACTCAATCATTACAACACAACCTTCATGGTGTCATAACATAGATATTTGACTTTACTTTTTGAAGAGAGTGAACTCAAAGACTCTCCACTTGTGATAACTCACTCCTACATATCAATAGCTATAGCTATAGACTTCACAGTAGGACATCAACGTTTTTTATATATTACTTATATCTATGAGGTCTTATTCTTATATCGAAGCTCCAGATAATAGGAACAAGCTTCAACTATGAAAAGTAGATATCATGTTCTACATAAGTATGATACTAGCAAAGTCAAGATAGTTTCTTTGAAATTCCTTCAATACACCATCCAACATCTCATCAATCTTTTACTCTTTCCTTAAGAGTCACTACATTCATAACATTCACACAACCATATATTTCATTTAAAAGAAATTACGCTAACTAAACACAAGATTTAAAACATTTTAAATTTGTTTAACCTTTAAATTAACTTAACACTTTCACCTTTTTTTCCCAACTTGTCACCTTGAGTGGTAGGCTCGCTTAGTGAAAACGTGGATCGCCCAATAAAAGGCAAACATTGATTAAGACCTCTTACAACTCTTATCACATAACTCATTCTAATTTATTTAAGTGTGAATGGTTATTAGAATATCTACTCCAAAACTCACGAGGAGCATCTTGAACACCTTAGGATAGTGCTTGGAATTTTGAGAGAGAAAGAGAAGAAGTTGTATGCCAAATTGTCTAAATATGAGTTTCAGATGAAGGAAGTGCAATTTTTAGGGCATGTGATATTAATTTAGGGGATAGTCGTAGATTCAGCTAAAGTGGAAGTAGTTTGGCAATAGGAGCATCTTAAGTCTGTGAAGGAGATAAGAAGTTTTATGGGTCTAGTTGGCTATTATAGGAGATTCATAGAAGGATTCTCTAAAATAGTGATGCATGTGAAAGCCATTTGCTTGTCCGAATCGTGTTGGGAAAGTTTCTAATAGCTAAATTGAGGTTGACAAGTGCTCCAATGTTGGTAATCATCGACACAAGTAAATCCTTTAAGGTTTATTGTGACACTTCTCATAAGGAATTAGGTTGTATGCTCATGCAAGAAAAGAAAGTTGTGGTGTATGCTTTAAGGAAATTGAAGATTCATGAGAAGAATTATCATACGCATGATTTGGAGTTGACAACAGTTGTGTTTGCTTTGAAGATATGGAGGCACTATATGTGTGGTACACACTTTCACTTTTTTAGTGATCACAAGAGTTTGAAGTTTCTATTTGATTATAAATAGTTGAATATGAGGTAGGGGAAGTGGATAGAGGTTTTGAAGGATTATGTCTTTAAACTACTATACCACCTAGGGAAAACTAATGTGGTTATTGATGCTATTGAGCAGGAAGACAATGCATGTATCTCCTATGATGATCAGAGAGCTTAAGTTGGTGGAAAAGTTCATAGATATGCATATACATATGGTATTGAGCGAAGATGTAATTAAATATACTCATATGACTATATCTAGTGATTTCCTAGGATTGGTAAAAGAGACGCAGTTGACAGATCCTAGTCTGTAGAAGATAGTGAGGGTTCTTAGGATTGAGCAAGTTAAGGATTTCGTGATAGGATATAATGGTGTGTTGAGGTTCAGAGGCAAAGTTTGTGTACCTGATGATGCAGAGTTGAAGAGTTTGATTCTTGAAGAAGTGCACAAGAATCATCTTATAATGCATCCTTACATGTTCTCATAGTCGAATAAGCTACTAATCCAGTCGACTATGTTATGACAGTTATAACAGTTCAATCAACCTGGTAGCATTCAGTCAAACAAATTAAAACTCATTTAATACAGTTGACTTACTATTCAATGTTCAACTAACTTTTGAAAATATAGTCGTTACAGTGCAAGAGCATAACAGAATTTCAAATCAACCAACTAATGCAGTCGAGTATGTGGCGCACATAGTCGACTTCGACATGTAAGAACATTTTGAAATTCTTTTCTTCTCAAAATCTAACAAAGCACTGATTCTCAAAATGTGTATAAAGACTTTAGTATAGTCGAATCAATTAATGATGGAGTCGACTTTACTGCAGCTTTGTCACACAGTTATAAGTTCACAAAAGTGCTTGTGATTTTTGTGCATTAAAACAGATGCAATGCATCCATAAATGATGTAACAAGTAGAAGCTTAATAAGTATGCATTACTAGGGCTAGGCACAGATTACTTAAAAACTTTAAACTGTGGATTATCTGAACTCTTTTATACTTAAAAAAACTTAAACTATATTTACTAAAACCTATTTATACTGGTTAACAGTTCAGTTTATTTAAATTGAACTTATTTTATTTTTACTATAGTTAACTGTGAACTGTGGTTTAGGTTTCTTATTCTCGCTCGCTACATTTTTTCCTATGTCAAAGGCTCATTATTTTTGAATATAGCCGCCCTTGTTGTCGTCGTAGGCTCTCATCGTCGTAGGCTCACCGTCGTCGAAGGCTCACTGCCATCGAAGGCTCACTGCCGTCAAAGCTCACCGCTGTTGAAGGCTCACCGCCATCGAAGGCTCGTTGCTGTCGAAGGCTTTGCCGCACTCGTCGCCGAACTATCGAAGGCTTTTCCATACTCTGCTGCCGAACTGTAGAAGGTTCTACCACCATCATCGAAGATTCTGTTAACACTTCTCCTTTAGCTGGAAAAGAGAAGCAAATATTAAACCCTAAGGTACGAATTTTTTCCTGTGTTCAAACATTTTTGAAATTCATTTTCAGATTTATGTAAGTTTTTTCTCTTCCTGCATAAATGTTTCTTTTTAGTGGGATATAGGTTATTTTTCTTCACCCTTATTCTCTTTTTTTGTTATGGGGTGCTCCAAAAAAATAATTTTTATGTTTCCTTGGTTTCTGAGTGGTCAAGGTTTGGGGCTGTTCTGCTTGCCTTCTTCTTTTCTTCGTCCGCTCTCACAAAGTTTGAGAGGATAAGAAGCGAACACTCGGTCCTGAATTCAAAGAAGGTGGACAAAGAAACTGGTGAGTTCTTTTTTGTCTGTCGAGAGGCTTTTGATTTTGAATATCTTTGTGAAAGGTCAACTAGTTGTGTTTTTTTTAAGTTAGGAATGATTGCTGCCCTATTTTGATGGATTATTCTGTGGAGTTACCCATATGATGATTCAGATATTTCTTTTGTGTCACTAAGTTAAGGAAATGTTGGAAGATTCAGATATTTCAATAATTGGCCCTAATATGATGTTCTATTCATTCTTCATGGATATGCTTTTGAAGAAAAGAGAGATATATGATTCTTTCAATCCAAGATATTTGATGAAATTGCCCCAACTTGATGGCTTCTATACTTCTTTTTCCTGGAAGGGAACACTTCTTAGTGTCTTTGTTTAATGGTCAATCAAATTAAACAAAAATCTGGAGGAACAGAGGCAGGTATCAGAGGTTCAGAAGATGAGCTGACATGTACTATATGCTAGGACCATGTTAAGAGGGGGGAACTTATTCGTAGCTTACCATGCTTGCATCAGGTTTGATCATCGCCTACCTATTCCTTTTTTCGTTGTTTTTCAAATTATTCGGTCCTAGTGGAAACTAGTACCTATCATTTTTATATTAGGATACTTTTGTACTATGTAGAGTTATCATTTTTATCGTGGCCAAGTAACAAGTAATCCAGGGAGGGAACTATTTTCCTTGACCTTTATATTAAAGTGCAAACTTGAACTTTTTTGGCATGATGTTCTGACAATTTAATCTTCTGTGTTAATGCTATATTTTATTCATTTTTATCCGTATTGATTAGAGTTATTAGAGTTGTAACAAGAGGTAAATCACCTCTTGTTTTAATGCTCCATATGTTGTGGCCTATCTTACCCTATTGGACATGTTTATGTCTATTACTTTATTCTAGGTAGTTTATCTCTGTTAATTAAATTAATCTCAATTAGTTAAATGGTCTAAACATTCTTATTTGCATTTTGTATATTTTCATTTTTTTAATTTGACTGACAAAAAAATAATAAATAGTGGGTTAGATGGTTACTCTATACCTAATAGTAGAGATGAGTTTGTATGAGATATTTGATAAGTTAGTTAATACCATTTGAAGTTAATCGAAAAATTTAAATTAGAACATAAATCTGAAATGGCTTGTGCCTTCTTTTAGTTATAAATTCATATATTCCTTGTATTCATCATGTTTCAAAATTTACTTTACAAGTGGTCCTCTAGAGATATTGGTGCTCTAGATTCAGCAGTGTCTTTTATCAAGATGATAATGTAATGGTGGCATGCCACAACATCTAGAAGTGTGAACTTATAGTTTTGTAAGTGAAATATGTATAATACTTTTTGGCTTTTTGTATTAGAGAGGATAAAAGAATATTTTAATTAAGATAGCTAAGGATAAACTTGAGAGAAAAAACAGTAATGTGTACATCAGAAGCGCAAACATTACTACTATAAAAGTAATGTATTAAAAAGACCAGAAGTTAGTGGAAAAATGCTAGTGAGTCCCCTGAAAACCTCACACCTTGCTAAACTAAACAGACCCTATGTACAAATATAATTAGGAATGTCACATCAGTTAAATGAGTATTTTATTATGATTCGTATTCAGTTTTGAAATTTTGATTCTCTCCTTTAACTTAAGATTTAGGCTTTATATTAATTTTACACATTATGTTACAGTGATGTCGGTGTATTGTTAACTTCTAAAATTTACCTTAGGTATATATTATGTGGTATGTTACATGTGTCCAGTACATTTTGGTTTTATCTCTTAAATGTGAAAATTTAACTTATTTAATGTTAGTTTACTGAGCATCTTCCAAACAATGACCTTGATAACAAGAAAGTGCAGTAGTACACTCAGAGAACAACTGCATTTCATTATCTATTGCAAAAGCATCGTATGACCGAGGCCTTGAAGTTCCCGGGGGAAGATATCAGAGCTTGATAAATAGATACATATTACATGATGTAATTGTCTGTAATTGAGAACTAATTCCATCTTGCCATGTATCCTTTAGGCTTTAGGCTTTTAACTTTAATTTTGAACTATGAATTAAAAACAGTTTACTGAACTGAATTGCAGTGTAATGAACTAACAAATAGTGCAGTTCAGTTTCTTTGAACTTTTTTTTAGTTTAGTTCAATTTATTTGAACTACTTTATAGTTAACTATAAGTGGTTTATAGTACAGTTCAAATAGTGCAGTTTGCCCACCCCTAGCATTCACATAGCAATATAGCACATAAACATGTTCAAGAGATATATCAAACATTCAACATAAGAACATGTAACAGAACAACAACATAAGTGTGTTATTAAGCAATGTGTTGTCATCATAAAAAACTAGAGTGATATATATATATTGTGTTGTCAACAGTCTCAACATATTTGACCTATTAGAAGGAAAAAGTGGAGCATCAAAGGTCAAGAGGGGTGTTGTAGCAATTAGAGATACCAAAGTGGAAATAGGATAACATTGCTATGAAATTTGTTACCCATTTTCCATGGTTTGTGAAAGGCCATGATGTTATCTAAGCGATAATAGATTGACTGACGAATAATGCTCATTTTTCTAGTGGTTAATTTGAGGATGTCTATGATCAAGCTGACACAATTATACATCAAGGAGACAATAAGGTTGCATAGGGTTCCTTCTAGCATTATGTTAGATAGAGATCCAATATTCACTTCTAGATTTTAGCAGATGCTACAATGTATTTTGGGTACTGAGGATGAGTTCAGCCTATCATCCCTAGATAAATGGGTAGTCAAAGAGAACGATTCAGTCTCTTGAGGACTTGTTGAGAACGTGTTGGATCATCCAGGTGGATGGGATGAAGTATTGGTATGGCACCATATGAGGCTTTGTGTGGTAGACGATGCAAAAATCCTCTGTGTTGGTATCAAGAAGGAGAGGCAGTGTTGGTGGGGCCTGAGTAGTTGAAGCAAACCACAAAGAAGGTGAAAAAGATCCAAGAGAGGATGAAGGCATCACAGAATTGGCAGAACTCTTATGTTGATCAGAGAAGGAAACCTTTGGAGTTTGTAGTTGGGGATCATGTCTTCTTAAGAGTAACCTCAACCATTGGTGTGAGGAGGGTTATCTAATCAAGAAAGCTTTCACCTAGGTTCATTGGCCCAGACCATATCTTAGGGAGAATTGGACTATTGGCTTATGAGACTTCCTTGCGTCGTTGGCTAACCTTCATTCAATGTTTCAAGTCTTCCAGCTAAGGAAGTATGTGCCTGATCCTTCTCATGTGTTGGAGGTAGAGGTCATGCAAGTTAGAGAAGATCTCTTAGTGGAAGTGTAGTTTATTAGTATAAAGGATTGTCAAACAAAGTAGGTTAAAGGAAAATCCATCACCCTAGTAAAGGTTGTTTGGGATAGAAGAAAAAATGACTTTACTTGGTAGTGAGAGGAGGATATGAGGCAGACATACCCACATCTGCTCGTTGGTAAGTCAAATTTTTGAGGTCAAAGTTTTTTGTTGTTGGAGAGAATGTGAGAACCTAGAAAATTATACTTTTAGAGTGACATTGCTTTAAAAAAAATGAGACTCTATTAATTTAATGATAAAACACTTAAGTTTTGATAGAAATTTCATAAAAGGGCCTCATTTCTTAAAACGCTCTACCTTTCTAGAAACCACTTTTCTAGAGTTCTCTCACTTCTCTCTACGTCTTCTGACTCTCTGGTCATTTATTTGAAAATCGGAGACCGCTATAGTGATCTTCTCTTTGAGCCCTCCTCTTTTATTCGATTAGATTCCTCAAGTGTATAAGTCGTCTTTTTCTCATTTTTCTTGTGGATCACCCTTGTCTTGGCTTGCATGTGACCCTTCTTTGGTTCATTACGAGGTTTTAAGCTTCTTTGTAAGTCTTTATTGACCAATGATCATAATCGTATGGTTTGAACATATTTGTGATGTTTCTATGAGTAGATAAAGCATCTTGTGAGTTTAAGGTGTTTTGGCTTGCATGTGACCCTTCTTTAGTTCATTACAAGGTTTTAAGCTTCTTTGTGAGAATTTTAGCTCTAGGATGTTGAGCACCAGAAAGTACAACTAAGTGCAATTGTTTTCCAGAAGAACGAAACTCAATGCCAAAAATGTTGTTGAATGCCACTTTTTGCGTGAGGATTGGCATTGAGTGCTAATTTGCACGTTGGTTTTGTTTTATTATTTAGCTGTTTAAGATAGATTTATAATGGACTTTAGGGAATTTCAAGGAGAAATTTGTGTGGTAGTAACTTTAGTGTATGCATTGACATATGAGATTCAATAAGAGGGTATTCTGATACTCTAATAACCATTAAAACTTAAATAGAGTAAAATGATTTATGTGGTGAGAGTTATAGGATGTCCTAGTCAATGGACTTATTTGTCCTAGGTACGAAGGAGATTAACCTTGTGTGTGGTAGGATGATAACCCCTTTGGCTATGGCTTTGTAGAGCATAGAGACCACCACAACTACACCCTCTAATGAATTTTGTGCCAATGGCATGTATTTGACTAATTGAGTTTATTGTCAACTATATGTGTGTATATATATGATTCATTGTATTTTATACATGCTTAGTTTGTATTTGATATGATTTAATTATTTTAGGATGACTCTTTTGTACACTAGGTGACCTTGTTGTGTGTTTTGTGTTTCTTTTATTTTATTTGTCTCTTTTTGCGATGATCACTTCAAGGTGCGAGGAGACATGAAGTTATGTTATGATATGCTTTTAGTGGAAAGCAGAGATGTTGTAAAGGAGTTCTTAGGCTCTTAGTAGTTATTCTTTATGGTAGTTTGTTATTTCTGAAAATTTCATGTCATTTATAGTTTGGTGTATGTATACATATATATTGATTATTATTTTGCATTTATTACGAATTTGAAATTTTATTATGTTAACCAAACTGTCATATTATTAATTTAAACGTCAAAATACCTTTAACATGTATCCACCCACACAAGTTGATCAAGGAGTAAGGACAATAAATAACAGCACAACTTATACTTTAGAGATAATTTTAGAACGGATATCACAATATATACTTTTGGTTATTTGTTTTGCTTTATTAATTTTATAATGTTTGATTTAATAGTGTTATACTTTATTAAAAAAATGTTATAATTGAATTCATGACAAAATCTTTAAAAACTAATCCCCTTAAAATATTATATAAAAGTGGCATTTGGCACACAAATAATATTAAGAATTAATGATTATATTATCCACTCAAGGTTGCATCTTCCCCATTTAAAAACATTAAATTAATTTCTTTCTTCCCTCAAAATATTGAAACCTAGAATAATTTAGTAGGTAATAAATTAAATTTTTAAGAAGAATTGATTTAATTTCTTAAATATAACAATTTTAAATTAATCTCAAAGATCATAATTTTATTCTAAAATTAATTTAAAAATTACAATTTATTTTTCAATTATCTTTTTGTGGCATGTTATGTAATTAGTGTATTCCTCATTTATTAAGATTAAATTAATTTTTTTTAATATTAAATTATCAGTTATTTATATATTTAGGAACATAATAAGTTATTATTTTATTGTAAGATTCTTTTTGTTTTTAATTTTCGTTTAAGAAATGCAATTTATTTATTTATATTATTTTCTTGTGTCAGGTTTATGTTGCACTATCTCTGTTAAACACGTGTCAGGTAAGCATGTATTGTACTGACACAGACTGAATCTTTAGGTAGAAAGGACCTAAAATGACAAACAAGAAAAGGAAAAAAAAAGAAAGCTCTGCAATTAGATAGTCACACATCGATGTAGCACTGAAGTATTTTCCACAAATCAATATTTAACTTCAACCACAGATTCTCATGCATTATTTTATTCACGTGAATAAATAGCTAAATATAATTCTCATCTTATATGTTTAATTTATAGCAGAATATTTTATTTTAAAATAAATCTAATAATTTTTTTATTATAATTATTTTAATTGTTCTGTCTAAATTTATTTTTACTTGTCTATTAATTTCAGTCAATTAAATTTACTACCTAGCATATTTATTTAGGTAAAAAAATAATAATTAATTAAAAGCTAGGGAATAGAGCAAAAATATAGAAAAAATAAAATTTTTATTTTCCAAATACAAAATTAAACAAATTTATTTTAAATAGATGAACCAAAATTAGATAAAAAGAAATAAATTATATTTAAAAAAGCATATTGATAATAATATTGCATTATAACTTTAATTATTTACAGTAAATTTAATTTATACTTTTTGAATTCAAATTTTGTATTATAATATATTTATATATTTAAAATATTTATGTATTATAAATCATAGTTATGTAAAAACAAATTTTATTACATTGGAGCGGAATGCAGGACCTAAATTTCTACCTCTCTTCAGATTTAGTCAAATTATCTCAATTTTTGAAAAAGTTCTTACGTAGTAATTTTAAATTCAAATTTTAGATTTGAATATTTTTAATAAAAACCTATAAGATAAATAAGTATATTATGTATAAATATTTAAATCCACAATAATTTAATGTTTAAGAACGTGTGTTTGATCTGAGGGAGATGAAATTTTGATTGATTGTTTTTTTTATGAAATTTAGAGATAATAGTAGATAGATTTGAGAATAAAATTTGTAGATTTGAGAATAAAATTTGTGATGTGAAAGTTTGTTAGAAATTTGATGTTTATAATAAATTAAAAAAAATAATAGATTGAAAAATAAAATTATTAAATTGTTTTTGATGTTAAAAGTAATATAAAATTAATATTTAAATGAATTAGAATTATTTTATAAATTTTTTAATAAATAAAATTTTGAAAATTATTAATTAAAATAAATATACAATACAATATACTTAGTATAAAAAATAACGAAGTTAAAAGATATAACATTTCATACTGAAAAGAATTGATTCTCCCAAACAAATGCAAAACTATGAAATCAGTTTTAAAATTCTCGAGAATCGATTCCACCTCTTGCACACAATACTGAAATTAGTTCCAAACACAACTTCGAACCGATTCTAATGCTTTAACATAGCTATATTGGTTTCGTAGAACTTCTTGATCATATAAAACGTGATATTAAAACGAAAATATTTCTGTAAAAAAACCTTTAATCACCCTCAAATTTTCACATATATAACGAAATGAGATTATGTCCAAATATCGCGAAACCAACACGATATCTACCCACACTTTCTAATATCCAGGAAATCACTAAAAAAACGCAGTATAGAATTAGAAATCCAATGTAGTTATAAATTTATGAAAAATAAAATATTAATATTCTATAATTACGTTTAATATGACAGTTTTCTTATTGACTAATAAAGTCTAAGAATATATTAAATTATATTTTTTTAGAATTAATTTGACATTTAAGTCAAAGTTCAAACAATAATTTATCATTAAGTTATATTTATTAATAAAATTGATCTCATACTATAAATGGTAACGTTAAAGCTTTGTTTTGATAAAGTTAATTGAAAAGGTAACTGATAAACAATTTATAGTCATTATTGAATTAAAATTAATATTAATAGTTATATATTTTAACAATTTTAAATTATGTTTTTTTTTATTTTAAATTTAATAATCTAACATCTTAAATTGAATTTCAAATAAATATTCTTCTAAAATATAATTAAATAATCAAACACTAAAAGATCAAGTGAAAAATTAAATTAATATTTAATGAAGATATAAATGTAAAATAAAAATCTGAAAATCACAATTATGGATTTCAACATTATAATTTTTTATTATTATTTTAAGGTATAAAATGGAAAACGTACAAATTTTAAAAGATCGATCTGATTAGTTTATTGAAACAAGAAAAATTGTGCTGTTATACAATATGGGTGGTTTATAATATATTACTGTGTTAAAGTATGTGTGATTAGTTACCTTTTACTATTTGAATAAATTTTTTAATTTTTCAATTTAAAATATAAAAAAAATAAAAATAAGAAAGATGTATACAAAGAATGAGAATTATTTTACATATACTAATAGCCTTTATATAATATTAATAATAATGGTTATATAAAAAATAAATTATTATATAACTATCCTTTTTAATATTCAGATAATTTCTTTTTAGTTCTTAATTTCAAAACATTTTATACACTTTTTAATTTTAAAACGCATTTAAAAATTAAAAAATATAAAACAAGCATCATAATGAATTTTCTTTATTACAGATACGAAAATTTGGCATAAATAAATTATAAGTAATTATTACTTGATAAGTAAAATAATTTTATCACAATTTCATCACTAATTTCATCTATAATATCAATTTAAAAGAAAAAGAAAAAAGTCACCTGGTAACAATTTTTCTCTATAAATTCAAGGTCCTCTCCTCCTGAAACCATGCCCCCCCTCTCTCTCTGTGTTGTGGCTTTGTTGAAGTTCTACACTTTTTTTCTGAATCTTTTCGTGCAGAGATCATAGGAGGATGAACTATTAGCTTTGATCCTACGAGATCTCTCTCAGTCTCTTTACCCTTTGTTGCTTTAATTCTCTGCTTTTGATCTTGAGGCCACCACATTGCATAACTCTCGTGAAGCACCTTTTCGTTTCCAGAAAATTGCATCACTCTCGTAAAACGCTTTTCACTCAGAGTGAAAAGCAAAGCCACTGAAATTGTGTGTTCTGTTGTGTTGTTTGATACAGATATATATTTATATATAGCTATATATAGAGAGAGGATGGCCACAAGGAAACTTGAGAAGATGGCTTCAATTGATGCTCAGTTGCGGTTGCTGGCACCAAGTAAGGTTTCTGATGATGACAAGCTTGTTGAGTACGATGCTTTGTTGCTGGACCGCTTCCTTGACATTCTTCAGGATTTGCATGGCAGTGATATTAGAGAAACTGTAAGTTTCATGCCTTCACTCCCACCACACTACACTTTTTCAGGTTTAGTTTTGTGGGGGTTATGACAAGATCCTATTTTTGCTCGGTAGTCATGGATTTGTGATACCCCATTTCAATTTTCGTGAGATGGTAGACGTAAAGACGATAGTTTTTCTTCATTTTGATGGATTTCTGAAACCCTGTTTGGTGTTTGTGAAATGGTAAGGTTTTTGATGTTTGAACATTGTAATTTGGTGAGATTATCTACAGATGAATTTTTCAACTGCGTCATTTGAAATAAAGTTTACGAATTAACATATTAGTAATTTACAAAATCAGTATTCCCCTTTGGATTTACAGCTGCTTGCCCCTGCAGTTACTTTTGAACTGCCAGTGATTCTCTTGATCCGGGGTATGTATGCCCTGTGGAATGGGTGGTTTGAACTATGTTTGGTGGGTTTATGAATTCTGAATTGTTAGTTCTGTGTTTCTTTTCATTATGGTCCTTTAAAATTTTAGTGAAATGCCGATTCAAGGAGTTGGTAAATAAAACCAATTGTACGTGGATATTGGCTTTGCCTGCAGAAAGTCTGGCTTGTGTTTTTTCGCTCTTCACTGCCCAATCGACTATGTGGCTCATTGGTTTTGGTAATTTGATGTTGTCTAGGTTCAAGATTGTTATGAACTGTCTGCTGAGTATGAAAGGCAGAATAACCCTCAGAAGTTGGAGGAACTTGGGAACATGCTAACTGGTCTTGACGCTGGGGATTCTATTGTGATTTCTAAGTCGTTTGCTCATATGCTTAATTTGGCCAACTTGGCTGAAGAAGTTCAAATTGCCTACCGTAGAAGGATTAAGTTATTGAAGAAGGGTGATTTTGCTGACGAGAATTCTGCTATCACCGAGTCAGATATTGAAGAGACCTTCAAGAGGCTTGTGAATCAACTGAAGAAGACCCCACAAGAAATCTTTGATGCTTTGAAGAGCCAAACTGTAGATTTGGTCCTAACTGCTCATCCTACTCAGTCTGTTCGTAGATCTTTGTTGCAAAAGCATGGCAGGTTTGTCCATAACTTATTTCAATCATAATTGTTGTAATGTAGGTTGGAGGAGGAGTGATGGTGGTCCATTTGTTAGACATTTATTAATTTATTGCGCTGCAAACACAGTGACATGTAATCCTTGACAAGGAAATCCTCAGTTGAGCTGTTTTTATAACTAAAACTTTAATCTTTCACTTGACAATAATTGCCTTCTTTTATTTCAGGATTAGGGATTGTTTGACCCAATTGTATGCAAAAGACATAACACCAGATGATAAGCAGGAGCTTGATGAGGCTTTACAAAGAGAGGTACCAAACTGCTGATTGTTCTTGATTTTATATATTTGGTGATGACATTATTGACAGCCACATGGTTGGTTCTTAGTTTTTTGCAAATATACCTATGTATGGTTATTTTATGTGAACATCATAATTGAGATTGATAATTTCATTGTGTTTAGAGATGATAACCTTTTTATTTTATTTAATTTGGTTCAGCTAAAACAATCAGGGGTAGTGTGTTATATGTCTATTTTTGTGGGCAGCATTGCATAAAAGCTATGATAGTATGATCTTCTTGCATGAAGATATAATGGGTGGATTTATGTGTTCGATATCTAAAATTAAAACCTTTTGGTTTTCCTTAGGCATTTGGAATCTTATGTATGGGTTGAGAATTGGATAGGTTTTATAAATTATACTTATGATGGATCTAATCTAGCTTCAACTTGTGCAATGTCAGATCAAAATTACTTATTTTAAATATTTTTAATTAGATTTTAGCTTTCATTAAGTCTATGTTGTTGGTTAGCTGAAAAGCTCTAGTTTTAAGGATTTGATTATTCCGTTCTAATTTCCTGTTCGCTTAGTTTTCAATTATATTTGACTTCTATTGACAGATTTCTATAAGAAGAGGAATACTTTTTTATTGTGGTTTCAAATTGGTGACTAAAATTGCATTTGACCATATGCCAATCGTTTTGGTATGGCTAAGGCTCTAATGATGTTTCTCTCATGCAGATTCAAGCTGCATTTCGTACAGATGAAATTCGCAGGACCCCTCCTACACCTCAAGATGAGATGAGAGCAGGAATGAGCTACTTTCACGAGACCCTCTGGAAAGGCATACCAAAATTTTTGCGCCGCATTGACACAGCTCTGAAGAACATTGGCATAAATGAACGTGTTCCACATAATGCCCCTGTTATTCAATTCTCTTCTTGGATGGGAGGAGATCGTGATGGTATCTTTCTTTCCTAAGCAGTTAATGAGCGGAAATATTCCTTTTTATGCTGTATTATTTGTTAAATTCATGATATTTTAGTCCGAAGTAAGTATTTAGTATAGATTCAAAATACTTACACGTCATGTTCCTTATTCAGTTTTATGTCTAGTTAAGCTATCAACTTCAGTATCAAATAGTACCAGAGACGTGTCATGTATTCTATTAATCACCATCTTACTATTTGTCTAATGTGTGCTGTAGGTAATCCCCGGGTAACTCCAGAAGTTACAAGGGATGTGTGTTTGCTAGCTAGAATGATGGCTGCTAATTTGTACTTCTCTCAGATTGAGGATCTCATGTTTGAGGTATCAAATATTCTGGTCATTACAGACAACTTATTTTATTCTAGCATCAAGGTTAGTGTTTTAACATCTTGTTTCTTGTTTGGTCCTGACAGTTGTCAATGTGGCGCTGCAATGATGAGCTACGTCTTCGTTCTGATGAACTCCTTACCTCCTCAAGGAGAGATGCAAAACATTATATTGGTATGTACTATGCAGCAATGATAACATTTTGATCTGAATTATACTGTATAAACTGTTATTCTATTTTTTATTGGGGTCTATGACATTGATAAGAAAATTTCATTTTCATCACTAAACTAATTTGGTGGTTGTCAGAATTGTTGATTCATTTAGAATTGGACCTTTTGATAAGTAAATTGTATTATATATTGATAAATTATTTATTGCTCCAGAGTTTTGGAAACAGATTCCTCCAAGTGAGCCATATCGTGTTATCCTCAGTGATGTAAGGGACAAATTATATAATACACGGGAACGTGCTCGGCAGTTGTTAGCCAATGGAAGTTCTGAAATCCCTGAGGAGACTACCTTCACAAATGTCGAACAGGTATCATCTTGAAATAGTCTGATAAACTTTAAGATACAAATAATTGAACTTTTACACCTGTAAGGAAAGTGCTTTGAAGTGACTCATTATTGCTTCCATCTGTCTTAGATTATGTTCTACTTTTAACACTCTGAATTTCTTGTCATTTTCTCAAGACATAAACATGAATAGTTCATTCTTTGATGTTTTGTTAGTAGCAATGCTGAATTTCCCATCCTTATAAATTGTTTGACTTCTTGATCAAGGGAACACTGATATATATTAGGTTTGGTTGCTTTTAGTTTTCTCTGGAGCGTTTTGGTTGACCCTCTAAAAGTTTGAAGAGGATGATTTTCAAACCACTTGGAGAATTGTGTATTTCTAATAATTGTAGTAATTATGTTTTAAGTTGGCAACGTTTCTTCTCTCAACTCTAATTTCTTACCAATTTGATTCCAACAGCATCAAGTCCACAAGTCTGAAAATGCAAGATTGCAGTTTTCAGAATAATTTTGATAAGTAATTTAATGTGTTATATTATATAACCTTCAATTTTTTCTTGCAGTTCCTGGAGCCTCTTGAACTGTGTTACAGATCGCTGTGTGCATGTGGTGACCAACCAATAGCTGATGGAAGCCTTCTTGATTTCTTGCGCCAAGTTTCCACATTTGGGCTTTCACTTGTAAGACTTGATATCCGTCAAGAATCTGATCGGCACACTGATGTCATGGATGCTATTACAAAGCACTTGGAGATTGGATCTTATCGAGGATGGTCCGAGGAACGCAGGCAGGAATGGTTGCTATCTGAGCTCAGTGGAAAGCGCCCTCTCTTTGGCCCCGATCTTCCTAAAACAGATGAAATTGCTGATGTATTGGAAACCTTCCATGTCATTGCTGAACTTCCTTCAGACAGCTTTGGTGCTTATATCATCTCAATGGCAACAGCTCCATCTGATGTGCTTGCTGTAGAACTTTTACAACGTGAATGTCATGTGAAGCAACCATTAAGGGTTGTGCCATTGTTTGAAAAACTTGCTGATCTTGAGGCTGCTCCTGCTGCAGTAGCCCGCTTATTCTCTATAGATTGGTACAGAAACCGTATCAATGGGAAACAAGAAGTTATGATAGGGTACTCAGACTCAGGAAAAGATGCTGGCCGTCTGTCTGCAGCATGGGCACTGTACAAGGCTCAAGAGGAACTCATAAAGGTTGCAAAAGACTTAGGTATTAAGCTTACAATGTTCCATGGCAGAGGAGGAACTGTGGGAAGAGGAGGAGGTCCCACTCATCTTGCTATATTATCTCAGCCACCAGATACTATTCATGGCTCACTTCGGGTAACAGTGCAGGGTGAAGTTATTGAACAATCATTTGGAGAGGAGCACTTGTGCTTCAGAACACTTCAGCGTTTCACTGCTGCTACACTTGAGCATGGAATGCACCCTCCTGTGGCACCAAAACCAGAATGGCGTGCCCTCATGGATGAGATGGCAGTCATTGCTACAGAGGAGTATCGCTCTGTTGTTTTCCAGGAACCCCGTTTCGTTGAGTACTTCCGATGTGTAAGTTTTGTTCAATACTTCAGTATAAAAGGATGTTCTTGAAAATAATCTAGCAGTTGAAGTTCCATATTTTGCAAAAATGATAACCTAATTGGTATGATTAACTAACACTGCATTAATATTGTTTCTCAACAAGAAGAAATTCATGTAAAATTCTCAATGTTAAAACTATTTCCTCAATGACATTTATGTCTGCTGCTATCATTTATTTTCGTCCTAGAATCTTGCAAATATAGCATTATCAGTTACAAAATCTTGATTTAATTGGAACACAATTATATATCTGATGATTTAAGAAACATTTAATTTTCTCTTTCCTTTGGAGTCACAACAATTTTTCTTGCAAACTGCAGGCAACACCCGAGTTGGAGTATGGAAGAATGAACATTGGCAGTCGTCCATCAAAAAGAAAGCCAAGCGGAGGAATTGAATCACTCCGGGCAATCCCTTGGATCTTTGCTTGGACTCAGACAAGGTTCCATCTGCCTGTATGGCTTGGTTTCGGGGCAGCATTTAGGCATGTAGTTAAGAAGGATCCAAAGAATCTGCAAATGCTTCAAGATATGTATAATCAATGGCCTTTCTTCAGGGTCACCCTTGACTTAGTTGAGATGGTGTTTGCCAAGGGAGACCCCGGAATTGCAGCCCTTTATGATAAACTCCTAGTGACAGAGGAACTGTGGGCATTTGGTGAGCGATTAAGGTCCATGTATGAAGAAACCAAGAGCCTTCTCCTTCAGGTAATTTATTGTTACTGCTATAGACTTCATATATACATTATGATTCTGCATTTATGATGGTACCATCTTGTTTGTAGGTTGCTGGGCACAGAGATCTCCTTGAAGGAGATCCCTACTTGAAGCAAAGACTTCGTCTTCGTGATTCATACACCACAACCCTTAATGTCCTGCAAGCCTACACATTGAAGCGAATCCGTGATCCTGACTACCATGTGAACTTGAAGCCACACTTGTCCAAAGACTACATCGAGTCAAGCAACCCAGCTGCTGAGCTTGTGAAACTCAACCCTACTAGTGAATATGCTCCCGGTCTGGAAGATACCCTTATTTTAACAATGAAGGGTATAGCTGCTGGCATGCAGAACACTGGTTAAGCTATGTGGCTTTGTTACCTTTTCTTTGCTAGTGTCTTTGTGGCTTTGGATACATACTTTTAAACCAAAGCTGTTGGCTACAAGAGTGAACTAGCTTTAAATAACAGTTAATCTATCTTTTTATCATGCAATAAAACGGACCTTGATTTTAACTGCATTCTCTTCTCTTTGGGATTACTATCTTATTAAAATTTCAAAATGATGGGGCTACAAGGTACCCCCTCTGTGTTCGAATGCTCTCAAATTTGGTTACATGTGGAACAAACCTATCAGATGTTAACCATAAAGGGAGCAAATGCCAGTGTGTGGTCCAAAAGTGACCAACTTCGTGAATGACAATACCCATTTGAATCTGTGCCAATGTTTTGAACCTTTTAGCACCAGTGTACTATTTTCTTTGCACCTCTCTACGGTCAAATTTTAATTTAGCTCTTATTTTGTTTCTAAGGTACTGTGATACATAATCAAGTTAAAAAAAGGACTGAAAAGGGTCATTTTACAACTTAGCTATCTCTATTATGATTTTACGGATTTTATTATTCAAAAATTTTCGTTTGCAATTGGTGTATTGTATCGATATGTTTAATCTGTAATAAAATGTAGGCATTTTCTTATAATATATTGTTTTACTATACCCATTAAAACTCGATAGTAGATTAAGCGAAAAAAGTTGGTGTTAAAAATTTTAAAATAATAGAAGTTGACTGGTAGAAGTGTAATGAAATAAGAAAATATTGTATGAGTTTTATTTTATAGTTGGTATATTTGTGAAGAGAACAGAACATGCCACGAAGTTAATTAGTTTCATGGGAAAGATGGAAAAAAAAGAAGAGAGAACTGAACAAAATGTTCTATTCCAATACGTTACACAGTCATTTATCCATTGGTCTATAAAATAATGCTGAAACCCGCAAACATGACCAGACTAAACTTTTGGCACTGTAGTATTTGATTTTTCTAAGACACCTCTTAGTAGAAATTAGGGTAGATAATTCCTAGGCTAGCCACTATCTAAACTTTTGGTTGTGGAGAGTGATGCACCACTTCTTGATTACGTTTTAATTATTGTTCAATTTTGATCAAAACTAAAACAAGCAACTCACTGCCCATGAATGATTTATCTTAACACGTGGACTTAAGTATATTTAAGCACGATACACGGAAACTGACTTTAAGGCTAAAAATGTCAATGTAAGTGCTTAACGAGTCTACATAAACGTGTTGTTCATTAACCATTCACAACATAAAAAGAAATAATCCATTTTCTTATAATAGAAGTGGGCATGGATTGAATACATCCAATCTAGATCCAAATAACTAAATCAAATTTAGGAATCAAATATATTTTTTGTGACAAAACTAGCTTGAATCTTTTTTTTTTTTTAAATCTAGGTCCAATTAGTCTTGATTATCTGTTTTAATTAATCATCTCGTTCCTCATTCCAAGTTAGAGCATTTCATTATTCGATTTAGGTTAGTTTGTCTCAACCCTTGATCCAAGTCAACCTATCTTGATCACATATTCATTTTGGTTAGTCTCAATCTTTGACTCATGCTGACACGTCTTTAATAGTAAATGTCAACGAGTCTCAACCTTTTCAGTCGACTTATCTCAAAGTTGGATTCAGTCTGTTTCAACCTTCAACCTAGACCAGTCAATCTTAATTTCATTATAGGCAGACCCTTCTTGATGTTGGGTTTACACTGAATCATTTCAAAAATTTAGGTTTAAAATCTCGATTTTTCATATTTAAAAATAAATACTAAAATAATGGATATCTAATAAAAAATTATAAAATATAAACCAAATTAAAATTCAGATTTAATAAAATGGATCTTAAATTAATTAAATCTTTAATAAAATGAAGTGGATCCACACAAAAATAAATCAATTTGACATAAGTGGACTTTTTGTCCACCCCTTCTCATACATGCAACTATACGCTTATTGAAGCTCATTTGCTCCAATAGAAAATCTTGCTTAATTTAAACTAGCTTTCATAAATACTGCATTGGAAATCGTCTAATATGATGCTATTATCAACCATTAATTATGTAATAGTGGATAAAAGTTATATATATAAGAAACATTTTACCTTGTTTTGGTTAAATTATAATAACGGTCAAAAAGTTATATTTTATAGGTTTGTTATACTTTTAGCTTTGTTCTTTTTCACATTCCTCTTTATAGTTTGCTTTTGTGATTTTTCATGTTAAGAATCTTAACTAGACTACATTATTACAATTGCGTTTATGTATTTCAATACTAGATATATTATCAATTCCCCAGTTAAGACAATAATGAATACATGCTCATAGCATACTGATCCTCTTTTATTTAGAAAAAACTACTCCACATTTTAAATTGAAAATGACACATTCCTATATTGAGCTCTTATACAAAGTTCAATATCAATGCCCATGTATTCAACATTTCTTTAAGGAGAAAATTCCCCATTTTTATGTTTTGTTTTGGATTGTAAAAAGGACTAGAAGGGGGAAAATATATAAAATATGAAAATAAGGAATGTTTCTTTTAGAATGAGAAAAAGACCATGGAATGTAAAGAGAAATGAATAAAAAACTTATAGTTAATTTAGTTTACGTGTTAGAAAAAGAATTGAATAATATAATAGATTACTAAAATACTATTTCAAAAAATTTAATAAGAATTAATATGAATTCAAATTGGAAGTTAATTAATTATGAAGTAATTGTTTTATAAAATTAGAAATAATATTAAAAGTTATTCACAATTTGAAATTTAACATAGTTAAATAATTAATTTCATTCATGTAAAAAATAAAATTCCACTATTTTTTAAAAGTTAAAATATAATGAAAATTAAAAGTTATTTACAATCATGTAAAATTTCTTTTACACAATTTTTTAATTTTTACTTGGCATATTTACGTAAATTATAGGCCGTGTTTAAATATAACTTGAGTTTCATTAGAAACATTAAAAAAAAAAACATAGATACACAATGAATCTTTTAAAACAAAAACTTTTAAAAAATAAAGATTTTTTGAAATGTAAGATTTCTGAAAAATAAAGGTTTTTTGGTTTTTAGAATATGAAAGGATTGGTTAATTAGAAAATAAAGGTTTTTTGGTTTTTAAAATATAAAAGGATTGGTTAATGATAATTTTTTTAATATGTTGAAAATTTTATCTTTTCTCTATATATGAAATAATTTTCATGAAGAAAATCACATATAATTTTCATCATAGGTTTTTACTTTTTGTCTATATATGTGCAACATAATTTTATCATAGAATGATTTCTTATATTAATTTTAATAAAATCTCATATAATATGTCTAACAATTCCTGTGGTTTCATGTCATGGCAACTATATATTATGTCTGTATTTGTATAGGTCTACATACAATACACATAGTCTTTGGAAATACAGAAGAAGCACTAATATATATGTCCTCAGATCTTGAACTACACTTTTTGGATCTAAATATTTAGGGAATTGTATGGAAATAGATAGATTTGATTGTCAAATTACGAAAATAGGCAAAAACGGGAAAAATTACAAAAATGGGAAAGTCGTCCGGGGGCAGAACGACTTCATAAGAAGAAGCCGTGCCTCCCCTGCACGACTTCACACTGTTCACATGAACAGTAGTGAAGTCGTGCACCCCTAAAACGATTTCTGGGCTCTGTAATCGATTACCAGGAGCTGTAATCAATTACATCTTGGTAAAATCGTGCCCCCCCTGCACGACTTCAGTATTTTAGGCAAAAATGGTCCTGGTAATCGATTACAAACCCCTTGTAATCGATTACCAGGTGATTTTTAAGTGGTAACAACCCTTGTAATCGCTTACCAGGGCTCCCAATGAGGAAAAACTCCCTGGTAATCGATTACAGACCTGTTGTAATCGATTACCAGATTAAATGAGTCATTTTTTGTGTGTTGTAGAGTACCAATATAGGTGCAATTATTTAATTTTTGTTATGACATTGTTATGTTTCGATAGAGTAATTTTATTGATTGAAATTACAAATGGAAATTAAAAGACAAACTTGGAAATGAAAGTTGAAGTATTTTATTGAATTCAAAATGCATTACATAACTAGAAAAACTTAAAATAAGGACAATAATACTATTAAGTATCTAAGAGGAAGGTCCACCATGTGGACCAAAATGACGACGCAGAACCTCATGCTTTAAATGATCTACTCGAGTTTCCAATGTATCGAACCGGTCTCCCATGTTGATCTCGAGCTGTTCAAGTCTTGTATTAATGTTTTCATTCATGGTGTTGAAGTTGTCCCCCACAAATATTCTAAGATCATTGATCCCCCTCATCAAGTCATCTTATGAAGAAGTTTGAGTGTCAAGAATGGGCGGTGGTGGTGGTTGTTGTTGAGGAGGTGCTTCACTTTGGCCTTGAGAAGGACGAGGAGCATTTTTCGGAACCCATATGTTGTTAGCATTTAGCTTAAATCCAAAGGAATCGAGTGATGTGCGCGATATCTGCATTTGCCTTGTTCGTGGGCCAGGAATTTCATCATCCAATGGAATGTCAAAATGTTGCAAGATACGGGTGATAAAAAATGCATATGGTAAAGGAGCATTTGCCTTCAACGCCTTCTTCATCCTATGTCGAATGAGATGGGTCCAGTTGATCTGCTTCCCCGTCATAATAATCCACAACAAGATTACATCTTCCTCAAAAGCCTGTGCAATGTTAGAAACACGTGGCAAAAAAATACGAGTGATAATATAATGCAATATTCTAGCATTAACTGTCATGGATCCGGCTGTAATTCTACCAACTTGAGGTTTCCATGGCAAAAGTATCAACTCTTTTGCTGCGTTGAAGCTGTATTCATCCACCCATTGATCAAGTATTTTTCCTTCAAAACGCAATCCAACAGAGGGTAGGTTGGCTATGGAAGCCAATAGACTAGGTTTGATAATGATTGGAACCTTCTTAACCTCAGTCTTAATGGTTCTATTATCAGAAATTTTCAGATTACTATAAAAAATTCGGACCAAATCAGGATAATAGTGTCGAGCATCAGAGACAAAATCAAGCAAGTTTAGGTTTGTCAGCATGTTGTAAATTCCAGATTTTGGGTCTCAAAATATTCTTGGTGAAGATATTTTGGTTCAATGACCTCACGGTCACAAAAAAGGGTGAAATACCTTTCCGCCAGTTCAGGGGTCGAAAATTGATGAATTGGGTCCGATTCAGTTGGTGACGGTGGTGGTGAGAGTGACAGTGAGCTTTCGACCGGTGAAGGTTGACGGTGGCGACGTCCCGCAGTTGTAGAAGATGAGCCCCTAACCCTTTGCCTTTTCGAAGAATCCGCCATTTCAAAATTTCAATCGGTGGAAATTGAAGAGAATGGAGAGTAGAATGTGAAAATGATGTTTAGAATTGAAAATAGTAGGAAAAGATGGGATTTAGGACGTTTTTTAGGTGCTCCAATGGTGGAAATGGGGGCTGCTGCGCGAGATAGGGTTTGGGTGTGGGTTATGAGAGAGAAAAAGTTGATTTTATAGGGTAGGGTTTCGCTTGTAATCGATTACAGGATTGTTGTAATCGATTACAAGCGACTCCTGGTAATCGATTACATGCTTAGCGTAATCGATTACCAGGGCTCTGGTAGTGGGATGGCATTAAATGTCTGGTAATCGATTACACAGTAATCGATTACAAGTTATGTGTAATCGATTACCAGGGGGATTTTTGCATAAAAATAAATTTTGGTTGTATTATTTGAAAAGGAAATAATATCAATTGGATAAAAAAATTTGTTTCACAATTTTAATTGACATTTATATGCATTGCGAACATATGAAATAATAATGAACATAAAAAAGTTATTATTACAATAATCCAAGTCGAAGTCAAGTATTAAGCATAAGAAGTAGTTATTACAGTCATCCAAATAGAAGTGTAATAAGGACTTATAAATAGTATAAATAAAGGGAAATATTATTAAGCATTACAGATTACCATTGACGTAAAGGATATATGAATCTTGATCTTTTTTGTCCGTCTTCGTCTGTGTAAGTCCAATCTTTAATATCCTCGTAGTGCTCAGATTGAGTTGGAGGACGTATATCTATTGTTTGGACAAATAATTCAATATACTGAGATGTTTTTGGACATTTAACAGACCTGTCAATAGTTTGTGCTTGTTGCCAACGTCCAATCATCTGTGCAATATCATTATCACATTTTATGGAAGTTGTATCATGAATGAGATAGTTGTTACGAACCTTGATTGGACGACGATAGTCAATATATGTGACTACTCTTCTGTCTCCACACTGCACAATTTCACTTATTTGAGAATGTAGTTCATTGAATGAGATATTGTGATTGATTGAGGTGGTCACTTTTGCATCTGATCGAAATTCGAGCCCGTAACCAGACCGACTTTCTACGATTCCAGCGCCTTTAAGTTGACCTCCGAAATAAATTATTGCCAGTGACTTTGGAATGTCAGTTGTTGGTGGCGCAGATGAAGATGATGCATTTGTTGGAATCATAAGACCCATGATTTGTTCCGGAGATCTTACCCATGTAACATAAATTTCTATTACTGCGTTAACAGGAAAGTGAGACTTACATGTTATCATTTGTGTGACATCTTCATCTGATCGCAACTTAACGGCTTCATAGGAGATTGATTGATCAACGTGAACTGTGGGTCGACGAAAGTACAACTTGTTGATGGCTGTGTTAGTGGGTTTGTCAGATGCTATGCAAACTTTTTCCTGAAGGAGTTTGTGGGTGCAGTCGTATGGGATGCGAAACAATTTTGGATGGTCACATATAAACTGAACCCTATCATTCCCATTTCTAATTTCACCATCTTGAAATAAGGCAGCAAGGTATGAGTTATATATGTTTTTCATGCCATAAACATCATTAGTGTACATGTTAATTTTTCAAAAGGGATAAATAAGAACGGGAATGAATGTATGGTATGAGGTTGTATGTTGTGATTGTGTATTGGTATGGTGGTATTTATAGTGTGGAAATTTAAAGTGCTTTTGGAGAGAAAATTTTTTTATACAACAAAATTTTAATGAAAAATTATTCTTATTTGAAAGTTACACAATATCTTATGGGAATAAATTTTGATGACAAAATATTCTTATTTGAAAGTTACACAATATTCTTATGGGAATAAATTTGGATAACAAAATATTCTTATTTGAAAGTTACACAATATTCTTATGGGAATAAATTTTTATTTATTGTTCAAAATAAATGGTAGATCATAAAACACAATTTATTTTAAGGATTATCTATGTCCTCCAGTCCCACAAGTTGGTCTTCTTCTTTGGCGTTGCCCTCGTCTTTGTGGTTGGGGAGATTGCATAGCTTCGTCTTCTCTTTGAATGGGTTGTTGTTCGTTTTGGAAATCCATTGTGGGGCGATAAACGTGGTGTGACGAAGAAGCGTGTTCGTATGCATACGATGGAGTCATTGTAGACATTCCAAAATGATGTGAAGGACCCCCACTATATGTTGATGGACCTGCACTGTGTGGTGTTAATGGCGAATAATAACCACAAGACTGTCCACCTTGAGAATACTGGGTTGGATATGGATAATGCAGGTGGTCAAAGGAAGACCTATGTGGGACGTCGTACAGTGGTGATGAACGATATGCAGATGGTGGTTGAAAATGTTGTTGTCGATCCAAGTCATACTGATGAAAACAATATTGAGGTTAGTTTTGTAGGAAATAATAAACATTACATAATGAAAAAATACGAATATAGTTTAACCTCTTCGTCCGATGAGTCTTCTTCAATTGGAGCTAAATAACGGATTGTATGACTTTTGTACCATTGCATATACTAAGATTCGTCACGCAAGTGACCATTTCGGTTGAATGGAACATCGTTAAAGAAACGATTTTGACGGTCATTCCATAAAGCAATCCATTGTTTATGGTGTTCTTGCCAATCCCAGTCTGCTCGTCCTCTCATATCCTCTTTATGTATCTCGTCCAGATCTATGGGTGTTTGTGGGACTGGTTGTCGAAATCCAAATTGACGCATAACACGGTCTGAGTGGTGGAATTCTACAACTAAGAAACATATAAGAGGCACAACTGCTCGAGAAGTGGGGGGCAGTTCGACTGGAATGATGTCACGAATTTCATCACGTCGGTAGGGAGTCCATAGGAACTGAAATATTTTAATAATTGGTTAGAAAATAATTTATACTATATTTGGGTCGAAATATTGAAATGTAGATTACCTGTTTTGGTGTAAGGTCATCCAATTTCTGACGAAATTGTTGTAAAGTTGTGGTGTCGTGAAAAATTGATTAAGTCGTACGACACCATCTTTTCGCCAGTCGAAAAACATTACCGCCATCAATGTCGGCCTGCTTGACCTCATGTATTTGCGGAGCAATACATGTTATTCTTTCTCATGCCCAACACTGTAACAATATCATGCATCCGCCGATATTGTCTTGATCAACTCTTGTACAATGATCAAGAGCACGATATAAGCAGGAAAGAACTGCAGATGCCCAGCTATAGTTTCCCACCATCTGCAAGTCACCTAAAAGTGGTAGATACATCAAATGTACCATGCTTGCAGAACTATCTGGCATGAGTATGCTGCCAATTACCATCAACATGTATGCTCTAGTGTATTGTTCCACAACCACATCTGGGGCGTCATGAGGTAACTGCCGAAATGTATTATTCAGCCAGGACAATTTTATTCTAGGCTTAATAGCTCTTTTGGTCCCTATTTTGGTTACGAAAATTCGTTTTGGTCCCCATATTTTTTTTTTGTTCAATGTAGTCCTAAAGAATGCAATTTAGGTTCCATTTAGTCCTTTTTGCAAACGGCGTTTAAATCATTAACGGCCAACTGTCCAGTTGTACAATCAATGACAGATCACCCTTGACACGTCATCATCATCTCCTACCTCCAGAAACCCTAATTTCCCCTTACACAAAAACCCTAGCCACCACCTAACCCTAACCATCGCCGCCATGGTCACCACCACTCACCATCTTCTTACCTCCATCATTTTCTCTGTCCAACAACCACCCAAAAACACCACCCATGGCCACCTACCAGCACCTTCATTGGCACCACCCGTGCATCCAACAACAATCACCACGAAACCCATTATCGCGAATCAAATGAACCCAAAACGAAAAACCCCAAGTTCAACAACCCTAACATTCCCAATCTGAACCCTTATCCCCCACTTTGCAAAACCCATACCTGCAGGGAAGAACAAAATCTCTAACCACTCGCAAAACAGAGAAGAACCAAAAATTCCCCAAATCAATTTTGAAATGAAAATCATACATTCCAATTTACAAAAACCAGATAACACAACAAAAAACCCCAAATCGAAACCCTCAATCACTATGGTGGCAGCGCGAACTAGGAAGAAGATGATGGTGAAGGCGCGCGATGAAGATGGTGGCGCATGGAGGTGGTCGCAGCAGCATCATGGTAATGGTCTTCTGGGTTTCGTTTGCAGGTATATGGTGATGGAGGTGGTGGCCTGAAGGTTTAGGTGTGGCAGCGCTAGGGTTAGGATTTTAGAAAGAAAGTAGGGTTTCTATTTTTGATTGGGCTGAAGGTTGAAGAAGATGGTGATGTGGCTCTATGTTTTCTAATGAATGAAGGTTGTTCAATCTAGTCCTCATTTCTGTTAATTATTTTCGAATGTGGTCCCTATGATGATGACTAATCTAGTCCACGTCAGAACATAAATGACAGTTCACTCTCTAATTGCACATGTGGAGATTTGGCCGTTATCGATTTAGACGGCGTTAGTAAAAAGGACTAAATTGAACACAAATTACGATCTTTAGGACAACATTGAACAAAAAAATAATATGGGGACCAAAACGAACGCACGTGACGAAAATAGGGACCAAAAAAGCTATTAAGCCTTTATTCTATTGCCTCGGATAGTATTTTCCGGAGGCATATGTCCTAGCAGTTGCTCACAAAATAATGTGAGAGGTCCACTGCTTATGCCAGTGACAACATGACCTTCAATCAAAAGCCCTAGTTGCAATGCAACATCTTCCAATGTTACTATACTTTCCCCAAGAGGCAAGTGGAAAGTATGAGTCCCAATACTAAAGCAGTCACCAAGATGTGATTTATATCCATATTTGAGACTTTCAAAATATGGTTAAATTCGGCTGGTTCTAGTATGTTGATCACTCTTTCATCAAGTTCATCAACATGCTTCGCTATCCATAATGCATGTCTTCTCGGTCGAAGAACTCTTTCAGTTCCTTCCCAAATAGCCTTAACAACATGCTTGTCTTAAAGACGCAAAAGTGACATATCAACGGGAAGATGACGTGCAAAAGCCATAAAGAATATTTTTTGGGCGTAACAAAAAAATTTGCAACTCAATCACAGGAGAGGAATGCAATTCTTTGTCTTCGAAGATAATGCTTCTGGTGGTGCAAATGCAAAGTTTCCTCCCACACCAATTTATGCACCAAATTCTTTCACGTGTTGGTTTGCCATTATTGAATTGCCATCAATAATGTAGTTGGGAAGAATAAAAGTGGTCAAATAATTTAGCTTTTGCAGGGGTTATAAACTCATAGGGATGACAAATGAATAGGACACCTAAAAAGTACTACACACACCTAACTAAATATTTAACTTTGACACAATTTATATAGAACAATATAAAATACATTAAATGTTATAATAATTTTTTTTATTATAGTAAAATACTTATAATAAATATAAAATAATTTAGAATTTTTTTTCAATTTTTTATGATTAAAATCGTATATTTATAAATTAAAATGATTTAAATGAAATAAAAAATGAAAAAAGTGAAGTTGTTAGAAGTCGTGCACCCCCCACAACTTCACTTTTTTCATTTTTTATTTCATTTAAATCATTTTAATTTATAAATAAATGATTTTAATCAAAAATAATTGAAAAAAATTATGTTTACAATCAAAGAAATTATTTACAAAATTATACAACATGTAAAACACACATAATTTATTTGTTCAAATTTAAAAATTTTGATTTGCAATTATTTATGTTTTAATCACTTTTAAAAATAGGGTTGGTTTTTAAAAATAAAATAGAAGAAAACATTCTCCTAATCACAAACTTATTTTTGTACAAAAATAAATTTGAAATAGGTCAATTAATTATTTTCACATATTTTTTTAACCTTATAAAGTTATTTTTATTAATTTAAAATATATTTAACTAAATTAAGATGATTTAAATTAAAAATAAAATGAAAAAAATGAAGTTGTGGGGGGTGCACGACTTCTACTATAAAAGTCGTGCACCCCTCACAACTTCACTTTTTTCATTTTATTTTTAATTTAAATCATCTTAATTTAGAAAAATATTATTTCATTCATATAAAATTGCAAAAAATTATGTTTACCATCAAAATGATCATATATAATTTATACAAGTTCTAAATCATTTTTCTAACTTCGTTTGCTAATATTAATAAATTATTTGGTTAAATGATATATGATAAATTATATATTACATTACTTGTACACATCAAGAAACAGAACCCTTGCTCATATCAAATCCATTCTGTGTAGAAATGAAATATCACTACCAAACATACGCATGCCTGCAACCATGCATGCAAAGCTAAACATAGCTCATGGTTCCAAGGAAAACTAGTACTTGGCTATTTGCAATGCTAATATATTTCATCTTCAGACCATTCCTTCTTCAATACTTTGTCATTCCATCTTCACTACGTTGCCTTCATTTTTCAAACCAATCCATCTTTCATTTTTCAACATATTTCATTGTCATTCCATCTTCTCCTTAAACACCATTACGTAATGGCATCGCCAAACTTCAGAGCATCTTCGTCATCAGAAAACAATGATGAAGAACAACCTTTGATACCAGATAATGTTGATGATTTCAGCACAGATGATGAAATGGATAACTTACTTCGAGATGAACACGGTCATGACGATGAAATTACACCGTCATCTCAGCAAGTGATTCCAGAACTGCATGAGCGTATGCAATTCGAATCAAAGGAAAAAACTGTTGCTGCTATCAAACAATATCACATCACCAACGGTTACAAATACAACGTTGTTGAATCGAAGCCTAACATCTATGTTATTCGATGTCTAGAATACCACAACGGCTGTCAATGGCGATTGAGGGCAGCCTATAGCAAAGTCCGTAAATATTGGGAAATCAAAAATATTGACGGCCAACATACCTGTTTCTCAAACATATTATCCCAAGATCATTCAAATCTTGATAGTACTCACATTGCCTCAATTGTATCAAATTTTGTCCGCACAAACCCCTCAATTCCCATAAAAAGTTTGATTGCAGATATTAAAGCTCGATTCGGATATTCCGTGTCATACAAAAAAGCTTGGATCGCAAAGCAAAAGGCTCTTGCTATGGAGTTTGGTGATTGGGAAGAGTCTTATAACCATCTACCCAGGTGGTTGCATGCGGTGAAGGAAGCAAACCCTGGTACAATATTACAGTGCACCGGTTCTCCAGTGGAGATTGATGGACAAACAGACCATAATTGCTATATTATGGAAAGAGTTTTTTGGTCTTTTGGTCCTTGCATCCAAGGTTTCAAATATTGTAAACCCATCCTCCAAGTCGATGGGACGTTTCTAACAGGCAAATATCATGCAACGTTGCTCACCACCATGAGTCAGGATGGCAATAGAAATCTTTTTCCTGTGGCATTTGCAATTGTTGAAGGTGAGACAAAGGAGGCCATGATATGGTTCTTTCAACTAATTCGAGAACATCTTTGCCCTCAACCAAATATTTACATCATCACTGACAGAGGAAAGGGTATCTTATCCGCCTTAAGATCAGAAGAAGTTCGTTGAGAGGAAGATGGTTTGAACTCTGTTTATTGCATACGTCATTTAGCCTCCAACTTCAACAACAAATTCAAAAATCACGACCTCAAAAAGCAATTCATCAATTTAGGTACTACTAAATTTTTTTCCTACAAATTTACTGTTTATATTCAGTTAACATAACTGTACAAAATTACTACATCCTTACAGCTTATGAGGTCAAGCAACCTACTATTACGGCAAAGCTTACTGCACTAAGACACCATTACCCACAACAAGTTGCTTGGATAGATAAAATTCCGTTAAATAAATGGTCTCAGGCTTTTGATGGAGGGAGAAGATATGGACATATGACCACTAATCTTGTTGAGTGCATGAACTCCGTTTTAAAGGGAGCACGTTCATTACCAATTTGTGCACTCATCAAAACAACATTTGAGAGGACACAATTGTGGTTTCTTGAACGAGGACTAAAAGCACAGTACATGCTACAAGCAGGCCACCAATTTCCTGAAGAAATCGCTGACATTATTAGGAAAAATCAACAACAATCAGCATATTGTCATGTTCATCGCTACAACCGTGAAAATTCAGAATTTGATGTTCAAGAAATATCAACACCTCACCAATATCGCCCACATCCAATTTCCTATAAGGTCAGGCTAAATGAATGGTGGTGTGATTGTGGTCACTTCCAAGCTACTCGTCTCCCATGTCATCATGTCATTGCAGTTTGTGCAAGTTCGCATATACCACTAACCCAAGTAATCGATCCAGTGTATAGCCTTAATAACATTTACAAGGCATACGAAGTACAATTTCACCCAATCCAAAATGAAGGTTATTGGTCTGCGTATACAGGTCCAAACTTCATACCAGATCCTTATACGTGGCGCAAGGCATCCAGAAGACCGTCTACAAAAAGGATTCCTAATGGGATGGATGAATCCACTCTGGATCAGCCTAAAAAATGCTCTTACTGTTGCAACCAAGGTCATCATAGGGGAAATTGTCCATTTCGTCACTAGTTAATTTTGTAATCCAATCAATAATAAATCTAGTACTTTTAATATTTCATATCAAATTGTCTTACATTTTAATTTCCTTCTTTTATTAATTAAATTGTAAAAACCACAATATCTTATTTGTCTAACACAAAAAACATAATCAAAACTTCAATAACACCTCATAAAAATGATTTTCAACAATCAAATAACTCTGGTAATCTATTACAAGGGGTCTGTAATCGATTACTAGGGCCATTTTTCCATATTACACACCCTGGTAAGCGATTACAAGGGCTGTTACCACTTAAAAATTACCTGGTAATCGATTACAAGGGGTCTGTAATCGATTACCAGGACCATTTTTGCCTAAAATACTGAAGTCATGCAGGGGGGCACGATTTTACCAAGATGTAATCGATTACAACTCCTGGTAATCGATTACAGAGCCCAGAAATCGTTTTAGGGGTGCACGACTTCACTACTGTTCATGTGAACAGTGTAAAGTCGTGCAGGGGGCACGACTTCTTCTTATGAAGTCGTTCTGCCCCCAGACAACTTCACATTGACTCCGTTTTTGCCCATTTTCGTAATATATGAGACAAATTTGCCTCGGGGGTCAAAAAACCAAATATTTAGGTACTGGTTTTGTTTAATTGAAGTGAAAAAGAAGAAAAAATAAAGGAAATGGGGAAATGGAATAGTTGAAGGAAAATAATAACGTGGATACCACACGTTTTAGTTTTTTTTTTTTTATCTAAGAATGTGAATATATATATATATATATATATATATATATATATATATAGATAACATAATTGGAGATAATAAATTATGTTATACTTTGTTATTACTTTTATTCTTTTTGAAAAATGTCATAATAATAATGGGAACACATAATAAATTAGATTACGAAATCTATTTTTATTGTTTTTTCAAATATATATTTATAAAAATTTAGCAACAATAAATACATATCATAATAAAATACTTCCTCATAATTTTTATTCTACAAAACAATCTTTATTTTTTCCTTTATTTTTCATTTATTTATTTTTTCATCTTTTCTGTTTCATTCGTTTCTTTGGTATTATATATTTATATATTTGAGATCTTAATTGTAATATTTCATTTTTAATAGTTTTAATATTATTATAAAAGCATTACATATTCAATAAGAAGAACAGTTAACATAAAACTTAAAATCTTTTTATAGTTATTTAATTATAACTATAACAGTAAACTTTATATACAACAACATTATAATATTAAGAATTTTTATAAAGGCTAAAGGTCTATTTAGAGTTTTACAAAATAACAAGTATGCATATAAACTATTTATACAGTGACTATACATTTGTACCATAGCCCTCTCGCAATTGCTTAACAAAAATATCATCTTCTACTTGCACCATTTAGGTTATCATTGCAAAAAAAAAAAAAATAAACCATCTGACATAAGTAGAAGGGTAAATTAATTTACCGAAGAGCATACATATAACTGAAACATAAACTTCAAACACATCAACACATCAAAATCAAACAATCTTAAGCATATCAGCATACATTGATTTGACTATCTGAGTACATATATTGATATCAAACTCTGGTAAGTTCTGCACTTATAATGGTGAAACAACTTGTCCACCTAAGCTACCACACAAGATTAGTCAATAATTAGTCAACAATCTATGACCAAGGAAAAACCATAGATTAGGACCTCATGTTATTTCTCACAACATAACTCACCTTTCTCTACTTGAGATTGGATGGTTATTAAAGTGTGAGGATAACCCTCATAATAGAATCCCTACATCAACACAATGAACGCATCATAAAATCCTCCACGAGATCCATGAAATTACGCCAAACACTTATACCATCCCAACAACAAACTCATTATCATTACTAGATCATACTTGAATAAATTTCATACATACTCATGCTCATATTACAGTCTATGAAGCATCATAAATTTCATAATAAATACATATAGAACCAAAAACAAACCAGTCATATCAAAAAACTAGAGAAAATCACATAGAACTGTATTGGTGCTCAAACTGGCACTCAGTGCAAAAGTTCTCGCAAAAGAGAGTGCTCAATGTTAGTTTCAGGTGCTCAAGCCAGGAGACATAAATCAGCTTAGTATGTCCTATTCATCACTCAATTCCAAAACATTCACATTTTGCTTCGTTCAATGATGAAACATGCACTCAATGTCATATAAAAAATATAGCAGTCTAGATTTTATCTGATATAGTTAAATTTTGATCTGATGCACTTAAGGCTTATTCAAATAGCCAATTTAGTATCCTTAACTCATAGTTAGGTCTAAAAGAAAGTTTTTCAGTGTGGACTAGGATACCAATTTGCCTAAATGACTATAGACTTAGTGTATCAAATTAACACCAAACCAAATCTAAAACAACACACGCCAAATAGTCTTATAGAAAACTCAAACATCACATGCATCTACAACATACATCACATGCATTTAAGACATACTCGTATGTAAAAGAAAACAAAACATACCAAAAAGAAAAAAAAAAAAAAAACCAATTTACTCAATTTGATCAGTCAAAATTGGAAAACTTGCCGCTACAATTAATCTTACCATATTAGTTCTTCAATAAGGCGAACTAAATTTAAAATCTTATATTTTCTATTCATTTAGACACTTGAAGTGTGGTGTGAAATATCACGAAAGTATACATATTGTCTTTACACAATAATTTCTTATTATGAACATTATATGAATTACCAGTTGATAACACATAATTATGTTTCTAACACAAAAGAACATTTATACATTAATTTACTGAAAAAACAATTTTAATAAATCTTTTTTCCGTGTTTTACCTTAAAGTCTTTATAGAGAAACTGGTCTACACAAAGGTGTCACTAATTAAAATACTGATTGACACATTAAAGGTAATAATTATCTACAAGTCAAAATTAGTTTAGACTTCAATTAATTTTTTAATTTTCATATTATAAACAAATTATTTAGTCTAAGATGATAAGTTTATTAACTCAATGAACTGAGATAGTGTTAAAACACTCAGCTGATATGAGAAAAATGAAATCAAGAAGTTCTTGCTGTGGGAGAAAAGACTCAAGACTGAAAACATATGAGATAGTAGATTATATATATAAGTATCAATAATCCAAATACAATTTATAGGCTCCAAATGTGGGAGAAATCCCATATACAATGACAATGCATTCTTCAGGTCTTTCTTGTAGCTACAGTAATTGCCTCCTCTATAGCTTGAGCAAAAGTAGCAATCTTGTATGTGAAAAAGCCTACGAGCATTGGTATCAATTCTAAGTGCATATATCCAAATTCTGGAACCAGAATACTGCAATCAGGAGAAACTAAGATAAGTAGGTTCACAAACAAATACCAATGTACATTTACCTCGTTCTTCAAACAGTAACAAATGGAATCTGGATTCCCTATGAATTTTTTTTTTGTCCTTTGTTGTGCCCTTAAAATACATTGGTTTACACTGATTCTTATGTTTTAAAATATACTAAAAATCTTTTTAATATACCAAAAGTAATGGATTTTGAAGACACATAAGCGGATAACACAAAATAACTCAGCAGAAAAACTGGACTCAAAGAAGTGCCACAAGACCTACAAATCATTGACAAAAATGCATCCAATCAAATACATAATCCAAACATCAATATATTTGGATATCATGTCAAGGTAATAACATATATAAGGCAGTCAAAATGCCTTGCAAATGATAATTTTAAGGTTATGATTGCCTATTATTCAGAAGTTTTCTTACGAAGTTGGCAAACAAGAAAAGAAAGATTAAGGCAAAAGTAAGTTCAACCAAATGAGACAAAACACAAAATCATGACAAGAGCCGTACCTGGAAAAACTAAACTTGATCAGGAATATTTGTTTGCAAATCAAATTGACTTAATTGACAACATAATAATAATAAATGTTGAAATTACAAATGAAAAGAGGACTTACGCATTCCAGCGGTTATAGACCATGACTAGAACAACAGGAACCAGCAATCTTGGCTGCCCAATTGCTCCCCTGCAAGTAACAGGCAACAAGCCGATGTTGTTTATAACAATAAAGCAAGGTGAAAAACAAAGTGACCTCCACAATTTTCACATTAAAAATGAGTAACAAATTGTTTGAATATAATTCGGACCAAGTTGACTTACCTTGTTGAAGAGAAACTGTGAAACATATCTAATAGGATATTTTTATAGGGATGAACAGTACAATACAAGAGTCAAGTTTATCCACTAAAGAAACTAAATTCTGAATAGTAAAATCTATCATCTATATAGATTACTTGACAAGAGCCTTTGCACCATCAGTTTTTAGCGAGTCCACACTACTTCCCAGCATGCGAATGTACACCAAAGAACCAAGAAAACCAGCTCCAAAACTGAATGCATGAAAGAAAAATATTAAACAAATGAGTAAACCTTTACATCTTTCTCTCTGATGTTAACCAGTATTATCATTTAACTAATACATTCCCATTCAATTCCTCATTCTGTTTTCAAATGCAGGGAGTACAAATATCTTAAAATTTATTTCCTTCCATAACGTTTCTATTAAAAACAAAAATCTTTGTTTCTCTATCCCACCTAAATTCCCAAAAGACATTAATATAAGCTTCTTCTTAGAAAGTTCAAAAAGGAGAAATGTTTTAAATATGAAGTGAATTAACTAATAAATGTTTAAATCCTCATTAGGTAAACTAACCTAGAACAACACCATATCCCATGTCAATCAATTTTTAGTTTATATAATCCTTTTAGTGTGTTTACTGGATGGTGGGTTTATATTAAACTGATTTTTAGCTCTCAATTGAACCATATTGGCTAGCATCTACACAAGATGGGATAGATTGAGGAAGATCATGAATTCAGGATAACTAAATCAGTAGGAGCATGAAGAATTCAAGTACCTAGCTGCAATCTCAGGAGTGTAAGAAACATATGCTGAAACCAGACCAACACCACCAATACCCAAGGTAAGGACTTGCAACTTCTTCTTTAACTGAAAAACAAAAAATATATTTAAGAACAAAATTAACAAAAAACTTGATATTTGGTGAATGCCACAACAATAGAGGGTACTATTCATATGACCTCTATCAAAAAAGAAAAAATTAACCAGACAATAATGCTTAATACCTTATCATACTGCTCCTGAGCTTGAGCAGCCAATACTTTAGGATCTTCCCGAGACTGCTTTATTTCACGGAACATCACATCCTATAGCAGTACAGCTACTCTAAGTCAGACCTTTGAACGGTAAAATTCAAGTTCTAAACATACTAAAGGTACATAGGTTGTCAAGATTTGTTTTGAGTCAAAAATATATCATTGGTTGAGTGCAATGTCTTACCGCAGTAAATATTGATTTCTCCAAGGTTATATAAGTTGGAAATATATGCAGTTAGTAAGTGCAATGCTAGATCTTAATGGTAGAGTTAAGATGAAATAGAAAAACATTACTTACACTTCCCCCAGTTGCAGCCTTGGTAGCTCTATTCCATTTTTCTTGCTCACGGCGTGTTGGTGCTGATCTATATTTTACCCTGTTATTTCTAGTCTCCTGATCATCATTTTAGTTGAAGTTAAATGAAATGAATCATGTGGAGAAACATTACAAGGTATGTACCCAATTTACCCCAAACATAACCCAATAGTACTGGAGATATGCCACAAGTCATCAATCCACAATGATATAATAATCAGGGGAAAATGAAGGGAAGAGACAAATCTCTCACATCAGTTTCTGCCTCAGCTTGCTTGTGTGCATTATGATTTACAGGAGCTGTAAGTTCTTTACTCAAATCAACTTCCAAACTGCAGTTCATAATTAAAATAACATTATAGATAAATAGTAAACATAAGAAAGAGAATAATGCAACCAGATTTGCAGACTTTAATTTAAATATTGTAGAAAGAGACCTGTCCAGGCTCATGACTCTATTTAAGCTTAGAAACCCTGAAGGCTCTTCCTGTTGACAGGAATTTAACTGATGTCAGAACAAATTCATAGAAACAAACAAATTTAAATAATCTCGAATCATTAACCAACTTTTCTTGAGTTACCACCACCAAAAACTAAGGCCTTCTCCCACTAGGTGGGATCAGCTACCTACGTCAACAAACTGACTGTTAAAAGTAAAGTCTGAATTATTCCATGTTTCAGGAATGAAAGAAAAGGAGGGCATCTTAGAAACCTAATATTTGTTGTATCATTATAATTCCTATGCATAAAACTAGAGTAAGCTACAAGAAAGAAACCAATGCTATACAAGGTAATCGTTTTCCAAACTCTTCTACCACATCCAGAGTTGTGTATGATATAAATTATACAACATCTGATAAGTATATATACTGTGAGTAAATCTACACATTCGCCTACGCACAGAAATAAAGCGCATCTGTTTTAGGAAACACAGGGGCCTGTAATGTTAGTTCAAGTGTTGACCGGGATATGGATTGATTACACGAGTAAAGATATTCACACAAAGTCAAAAAAATCAAGATTAGGAAAGTGATTGAGATTATTTCATCTGTTTCTCTAGTTCATCATTTCAAATGCACAAAAAGGCCAAAGGCCAAATGAAAAAGCAATCACCATAACCACAAGGACAGTGCTCCCACAAAGAATTGTCCAACATCAATCCAAGTTTCCAACAAAAACAGACACCAATACACATCATCAGAATTTAAAATACCACCAACCCAGATGGACACTGGGTGAGTGAGAGCACAAATTGACCCAAAGTTCAGACCTTTGCAGGAGGGGGTGGAGCTTGAGGATCTTGAATCAACTTTTTGAAGCGACCCACAAACTCTTTGTTCCACATATAGTCATCAGAGGCCAAAGGGTCTTCATCATCGCCACCCCAGTACTTGCGGAGCTTGGTGGTGGTGGGAGGACCACCGTACTCCCCAGGAGCCATCCCAGTGGACCATTTCACGGGCTTCTTCTTGGGAAGGATAACTTTGGTCTGCTTTGGGTCTGTCAAAGGTGCGGAGCTTTGAGACTCTGGAGAAGTGGGTATGGCTGCACAGCGCACACAAACGTGGCTCACAAGTGCCATTTTTCGTGTTATGGCAATGCAATCCTACGAAGACAGGGCAATGAAGGGGCAACAACAGATACAAAGAAATGATGTCGTCAATTGTGTGTCTGTCATGTTTACACATATTAGTTGGTTGCCAAACAATGCTTGCAAAATATCTATATCTTTTTTTTAATGTTTTTTTTTTTTAATTTTTGAAATGGAATAGAATTATCATTTAAGAATATTACTCCTCTTTTAATATTTTTAAGATTAATAATATAGTGGTTAAAATCTCTTCCCAAGAAATATATCTGAATAGTAATAATAATAAAATAGTATATGATAGATTACGAAAAATATTATCCAAAATTGATAATTAAAAAAAACACTGAACGTGTTAGTTGAGGATGAACATCTTACTCCTTCCCATTTTTAATAAAATAATATTATCGTAGTTAATGGAGAAAGATATTCTCTTGGCCGCATTTATGTTTTGGATAAATATAGAAAAATGGAAAGTTAAAAGTAAAAACAGAAAAGAGGTGAGATAAGATTTAAATAAAGGTTAAATTAATAATTTGGCTTATGCACGTGTAATAAATTCTCAATTTATAATCTTGTGGTTGACTTTTAATTTACTTCTTAATATTTATTAAATAGATTAAACAAGCATATATTGTTTATTAACTTTTTTAAATTGTTAAGATGATCTTAACGTCAAATATTTTACTTCGGGTTGCAGTTTTTATCTCATAAATATCTAAGCAATAAATATATATCACAAAAAAAAAGATAGATTTGGTATTTATGAAGTAAACTTAAAATCTTCCTTTCTATAAAACCGTAATAACTTAAATTTCATAAAATGCTTACCAACCAATAAGTATGTGTGATTTCTAATTGCCCTTATAAGTCTACAATAAAACCAATTTAGAGAGAGAAAAAAAATTAAATCAAAACTAATAACGGTCACCCAACTTTCTAAGAATTTTGGGTCAACAGAATTTCTTCACCAAATATCATAATACTCCACAACTTCCACTAGTCAAATTTCTTTACATTATCTTTTCTCACAATTTAATATTATGAATATACATAAATTCACATGCCCATACTAATGGTTTATGGTTTAGCATATTAACAATTTTGACCAGAACACAAAGCAAATGGTATTGAAATATCAAATGAACCCTCCTTTCATATTCCTTTCTACATCCACACAAAAGGTCAAAACACTCCATAACTACATACAACTACACAATTCAACAGATTCTCTTTCTCTTGAAAATTTATTTTCAAGAAACCACCAACTTTCCGACCAATCAAATCTAACACAAATTGAGAAAGAAAAGCACAATCGACGAGACTAATATAAATGAAAAGAAATAAAAGACAATAACTGCATTGAGGTTGGAGTTCAAGAAAAGAAATTTATACGATGTAAGCCAGTGGAAGTAGAATTACATGAACAACAAAAGGCACAATGAACATGTTCCATTCAGTTACAAGTTGAAATTTGAACACAGAACACGATATCTAACTACGATTGATTGGCTTTATGCGAATCCAGTGGCCGTTGAGCCACTCCTGATGAACCCTAATTGCGGAGGACGGGTACGCGATCTCCTCGTGAGTGGTGGAGAAATAAACATAGTAGTGGTGATCGTCGACCTTACCGGAGATCTCGCCCACCCACCAGCCGTCGTTGTCAAAGACGTCGACGCGTTGGCAGAGAGCGAAGGAGGAGGCGGCGACGAGGCGCGGAGGCTTGGGGCGAAGCTCTTTGGGGAAGACGGTCTCGGTGAGGGGCTGGGACCCGTCGTCCTCCAGCAGCGTGTCGTAGCGTACGACGTAGAAGCCGTTGTCGAGGCGCGACACGACGGTGGCGAGGTAGTAGGAGCCGAGGAAGCCCTCCTCGTTGCTGCACACTTCCACCTTGTCGCCGTTGCGGAAATTCATCTTCTTCTGCGGTGGTCGCATTGGAGAAGAAAAGGGTTCTTGAACACTGTTGTGGGAGGACAGAGAAAGTGTTGTTTGATTCTGACGATGGAGTATTACGTTATCTCTCTTCTTATATTGGTTTTCTTTGGGACGTGTGTTTGTGTTTTTTTTTTTTTCTATATAGATTCGATGTAAATAAAGGTAAATTGTGTGTAAAGTTCAAAGGATTTATTATTGGTAAAAATCTATAATCATATGCTGTCTAATTTAATTTTTTTTTTGCCAATGTTAGTTAATAAGATAAGATTTTAGTAATAAGATCTTGATTTTTGTGATTGATTTTATAACTTATTTTTTTATGAATTTATTAGTTATTTTATAAATGTAAATGGTGTCCTTTAGTGATTTTGTAGAGATTTTGTGTTGTGCGTTTTTTTTTTTATATTGATTCGATGTTAATAAAGGTAAATTTTGCGTGTAAAGTTCAATGGATTTATTATTGGTAAAAATCTATAATTATGCATGTACGTGTTGATTGTTATCTAATTATTTTTTTTCAATGTTAATTAATAAGATAAGATTTTATTAATAAGATCCTTTATTATTATTTTCCTTATATTACTTAATACATTTTTATTTATTTTTGATGTCAAAAGTTAATGTGCTTTTTTACACATTCGTGAATTAAAGCTTGAATATTTCAAGTAATATTTTAACGCGTATCTTGGGTAATATTTTTATATATTTCATTTATTGTTTTTTGGATATGGGTAGATTGAGTTTTTATCTTAAAACACATCATTTATTTTTTTCCTATATTATTAATACATTTTTATTTTATTTTTGATGTTGAAAGTTAATGCGTTTTTTTATATATTCGTGGAGTAAGGCTTGAGTATTTTAGGTAATATTTTAACGCGTATCTTGGGTAACATTTTTTTTAATATATTTTATTTATTGTTTTTGGGATATTGACAGATTGAGTTTTTTACCTTAAAACACATCATTTATTATTTTTTTCCTTATATTACTAATACATTTTTATTAAATTTTGATTTCGAAAGTTAATGCGTTTTTCTACATATTGGTTGATTAAGGCTTGAATGTTTCAGGTAATATTTTAATCTTGGGTAACATTGCTTTTAATATATTTCATTTATTGTTTTTGGGATATGGGTATAGTGAGTTTTTACCTTAAAACACATTATTTATTATTATTTTCCTTATATTACTAATACATTTTTATTTTAGTTCTGATGTCGAAAGTTAATGCGTTTTTCTACATATTCGTAGATTAAGGTTTCAATATTTAATGTAATATTTTAACGCGTTTCTTGGGTAACATTTCATTTAACATATTTAATTTATTATTTTTGGGATATGGATAAATTGAGTTTTTATCTTAAAACTCATCATTTATTATTATTTTCCATATATTACTAATACATTTTTATTTTATTTTTGATGTCGAAAATTAATGCGTTTTTCTACAAATTGATGGATTAAGGCTTGAATATTTCATGTAATATTTTAACGCATATCTTAGGTAACATATTTTTAATATATTTCATTTATTATTTTTGGGATATGGGTAGATTGAATTTTTACATTAAATCACATCAAAATTGGTAATTGAAATAGATTGTAAAAATATGTCTTGGAAGATTTACAGAGTTTGTGGGCTGAAATCTGCGATTTTTTATTCAGGGGTAAAGTATGTGGTAACCGTTGGATACATAAAAAATAAATATAATAAAATACAATTTGTGAAAATAGATGGCTGAAGCTTTTTTTTGCAAATAAATTTATTTTGAGAAAACAATGATACTAATGAACAACGATTAAAATGATCTCTCACTGTCTAAAATGGAGATTATGAAGAGAAAACTTTTGAGACATTTTTTCCCTGTAATTTTGGATGTCAAGGTAAATGTACATTTTTTTTAAAACTAGGAATACTTTTTTAATGACTACATATAACAGTTTTAACGTTGAAATCGAGAATAATCGTATTGATACTAGCGAGCGAATGTGACTCAGTGTTTTGTACTTTTTTGTAATTATATCATTTTATTTTAGTGAGTTAAAATTTCATATTTATTTCAATAACGGTGCACCCCTTTAATTACCTTAAGTTGTTACTTCTCTCCATGCTACTGCACCTTTTATTCTTTTGAATTTATATTTCAGGTTTTAGTTTTCTATTCTTGGAATTATTAATATTTTGTTGATTACCTCAAACTTTAATCATTATTTTTTCATTAATGTCACTAAAAATGTTAAGAAAATTATGTTTGAACGTGTCTTAATTCAAGATTTAAGACGTCCTTCTCAACAACAGAAAAACACCTCCGCAGAAGGCAAACAAAAGGTAATGATATATAGCATATTATTTTCTATAGTTTTTACAAATTTGTTACTTATCTGTTAATGCGGTCTCTCTTAAAGGATTTTCTTACCTTTAAGGAACACGACACTCATTGATTCATTTGGGCTTTACAGATAAGCCCCTTCTCGAATATTTACAATGTTTTTTGGAGTTTCAAATTCCAAGGCATTGATGAGTTGTAATTAGAATTCTTAGTTTGAAGAGTATAATTCTGCTTTAATAGTCTTGTTCTGTTTCTAGTTTCTTTGGTAAGTTTAGCATAGTTGTTTAGTTTGGTATAGGTAAATTCTGATTTTGTATTTCTCTTAACTTGCATTTTGTGGTTTTAGGTCCAAATATATAAATCAAAGTCAGCAGGCATTTAATAATTGAAGATTGGTGAACACAGCAAAACCCAACTAGCAAAAGAGAATTTTGAAAGAATTTTTGTTTAAGCTGCAGAGTTAACCAAGGGGTTTATTTTTTTATTTGAGTACCAATTGTTATGTCAACTATAGAAAAGGAAATGAACACCAAAAGACACTTGCTGGCGAGATAATGGTGCTAAAAGACTCCATACATAATCAGCTAAGCTAAGTGGTTCAAATTGAAGCTACTATTTTTCTGCATTAAGTAACTTGCTAAGGAAAGAATCAAATTATTACTCATGTTACAACAAGTTAGGCTAGTCATTAGGTAGCTAGGTATAATAAGAATTTTGTAATTGTAATGGTAGTTGAAATCATAGGATAAGAGAGAATTTAATATATGTAGGTTCATGTACAACATAATGTTTTACATATTATTGGACAATTTAATGTATGAAATGATTTGCATAAATTGTTTGTTTTGCTAAATTTTTTGGGTTTTCCAACTAAATTGAATGAATAAAATGGGAAAATAGGAAAAATCTTAAAAAAACAACAAACTTTTTATGACGTAGTTCATACTATCTATCGTAGTAGGTGATGGCATACCCCTATGACCTAGCACATTCATGAATAGTTGGAGATATCTATGGAAGATGGGCCTAGACTCTTTATCTTGTGTGATCTTAAGCCATAATAAAAATTTAGTAGAGTAAGAATAATTTTGGGCCTTGTATTTTGGGTCAAGTAGTCTAGATTTTATTTGAGCTTTGTATTATGGGTCAAGTAGTCTAGATTTATTTGGGTTTTGTATTATGGGCCTAGTAGTGTAGGATTTTAATTGGGCCTTGTATTTTGAGCCAAGTAGAATAGGATTTTGACCAAACCAGTCAACAAAGGGCCAAGGCCCAAAGTTGACTATGCTTGGATGTCCAAAAAGGGTGTGTTGACCAAGGGGTCAACATTTTGGCTAAGCTTGGACAACAAGGGAGAAGAATTTTGTCCTAAACATGTGGAAGCTTCCCATTGGAGAGTTTTTCTCCTAGTTAGTGGCCATGTGTCACTCTAGGAATGAAGAGTTTTTCCATAGGTAGTGGCCATTTTTCACTCTCTCATTTGAGAGGATTTTTTCCACTTGTCTCCCTCCTATTGGAGAGGTTTTCTCCTTGCTCTCCAAGACAACCAAGGTGACTCTTTTACGTTAAAGTTTCAGCCCATTTTGAGACAACTTAGCCTATAAATAGTTGTGCTCTCCATCATGTAATGACCTTTGATTTAGAGTAAAGTTATGCTTCCATTTTTGTGCCATACTACTCTTTTAAGGTCACCCTAGGCTAGAGCAACCGAGGTGGCCTCCTCTAGCCACCTTCCTCCTAGAGTTTGCCCAACCTCTCTTAGAGAACCCTTAAACACATCTTCCCTCACCATAAAACTCACCAAAACCATGAGCTATCAACACCTTTCACCACCACCAAATTCTGCAATCCTCACCCATGAACTTATAGCTTGATTTACTTCTAGATTTGGCTTGTCCTAGCTAGAGCATTGCTATCATTTGTTATCAAGAGCTTAGGTTCTTTAAGAGCTAAGTCTTTTGGTCCTTATCTATCCTTTATTGTTCCATGTTGTGGATGTTATTCCTTACTTGTCTTGTGTTTTTTTCCATTTATAATTTTTTTTGGCAATAAACTGTGATGATTTTCAAACTTATACTACAACTAGCCTAGTTGTTCAAAAAATATGTAAAAATACTCAAATGAAAACCTTTTGAGTCTAGTTTCAAACAAAAAAAATAATTTCTTTTGGAGTTCTGTAGAGAAAGTTATGAGTAAAATACTCAGGAAAGGTCAAAGTTGCCAGAATGTTGCCATTAATGTTTTTCAAGTTATGTTTTGGTAGTTTTGACTACTGTTTTATGTCTTTTCTTTTTCAGAGTCATTCCTTACTATTTTGTTGGTCAATATATTTTTGTTTGAGTCATTTTAAGTTTCAAATCGTTCCATGTTGTCTAGAGTCATGTTTAGTCCTTTTGATGTCTCTATTTGTGTCTTGTAAATATCTTAATTTTTTTTTCCTACTCCATAGTGAATCTGACTTGGCTTTTGCCAGAATCTTGATAGAATACTTGTAACATACATAATGTCTGGTCGTGTGGCTATTAGGAGACTTCCAATTAAACTCTTGTAGCATGATATGTCTATCTGCCACTTGTGCTCCATCATCTTTTTGTAGTTTCTCATTTACCACCAACGGACAAGGTTACAATTATTCATCATGAACTTCTTTAGTAGAGCTTCAATATATTTCTTTTGAGAGATAAATATACTTTCTTTTTGCTGTTTCACCTCTATACAAGGAAATAGTTCATCAAGCTAAGGTTGGACATTTCAAATATCATCATCATGTCTTCTTTAAATTATTTCATCATCTCCATATTGTTTCCTGTATGGATAAGATCATCGACATATAAAGAGACAATGAGAGGGTACTGACCTTATGCGTTAATATATAGTGTTGGCTCACTTTTGCTCCTCTTGAATCCTTAATCGATGAAGTATTGATCAATCTTATTATACCATGCTCGAGGAGCTTGCTTTAGGGCAGATAATGCTTTTTTAAGTCTTAGTACTTTTCCTTCATTGCCTTTGTTGATGAAGCCCTGTGTTGTTCAACATAAATCTCTTCTTCGAGCACCCCATTTAGAAAGGCTGACTTGACATCCAATTGATAGATGTTCCATCCTTTTTGTGTTGTAAGAGCTATTAAAGATCTAATTGTACCTAACCGAGCAACTAGAGCAAATGTTTTTATTTGGTTTTTTTAAGTACTGGTATACTTCACATTTGGGCAATTATATTTTTGTAATAATATTGCAAAAGGCAAAGGTTCACGCTTGTGGTAGTTCAAGGTGGTGGGAGAGGAATTGTTATCTTTCAATAGCTTTGGTTTTCCTTTCTCACTCTAATGTCTTATTTTCTAGTTTTGGTTGTTTGTTTCTTTGTTGGTGTTTTAGGTTCCCTTTAATAAGGAAAATGGTCAAATAGTTACAGTCCCACTTTTCTAAAGTCAAGAAAACATTGTCTACCTAGTTGAAACTTTTAAAATCATAATATATATATATATATATATATATATATATATAAAATTTTGTTTGCAATACTGCACCATATACAACCATTTGAGGGTCTTATCTTTGATGTTTTGGGTTCATACTTGCCATTATATTATTGCAAGCTCTTAAAAATAAATCTCTTTTGACGTTTCTATTTTTCAACTCCATTTTGATTCTAGTAGGATTCTCTTCTATTTTGTGTTTCTTTTCTTTGTGGCTTTTAAAACCCATATATCACCTTTTTTCCAAGTGGTAGTCTTATTTTTCACCTTAAAAGAGTGGAAAAAGAAGTGCTAAAAGATTTTAAGCAAAAGGCATAAAAAGAGTACCAAAAGAGAGCCTAAAAAGTGCTGAAAAAAATTGTGTGCTTTCACCACTACCATTGTTTTTGTGCAAACTGTTTGGAACGTTTTTCTCACTGTTTTTGGGCTTTTTCTCTTCAATTTCTGGTGGCTAAAAGTCTTCGCTATGATCTTAAAAGAGTGGCCTTAGTGCCCCTATTTTCTCAAAGTATCCAAAAGACAAGAACCACCCACTTTTCTTCTAGTAATTTTTGTTTTGTGAATCTATTCTAGCACCTTTCATTAGGATTTCTTTTGAGTGCTAACCTTTCTTTATTAACCTTTAATTTCTTGCTTGTCTTCTTGGATTTCTTAGTTTTGTCATAATTAAATACCTTTTGCAAAGCCTTTCTTGTTTTTGAAACTTTTTATTGTTTTATTTCATTGTTTCTTCTTGCATAATTTTGGTTTTGGTTACTTTGTGTGGTGTAGGTTCTCTTTGTGAGGTGATCCAATATCTTAGAGGTATCCTTCTAGGTGGTGGAGACCCAAAGGGAGCTTGAAGTCTAGAGTGGTAGCCAAAAAGAAAGGAGAGAAACACCTTACGAGGTAGCTTTGATTTGGTTATAATTTTTGGCTTTGTAATCTTTCTTTTTATTTTTCTCTTGTAACTCATGGCCTTGTTACGTGTCTTGGGGGAGTCTTTGGTTCTCAACCCCATCTCCTAACTAGATCCTTAATTTCTTAGTAATTTTCAGTTTTAGTTGGTTGGTTGGAGGAACCAAAGTTCTTCTAACTTAATCATTAGGTTGCATAGCTAGTTTATTTGCTTTCTTTAATCGTGATAGCTTAGTGTGTGTCAACTTTAGTTCACTTTGAGAAATTTGATTCAAGAGTGCCTAAGGTAAACTTTAGCTAGGAAATGTTTGGTATTTAAGAAATCCATTGTGATTCACCTCCCTTTCCTGGAACTGAACTTGGGTGTCTTTTGCCTCCTTAAGTTTCTTACGGAACTTTCTTAAAAATTTAAGTATTTGTTTGTTGCATTGCATCTTTTTGAAAACCTTCAAGGATGTATAAGACCAATTCCTTTGAAATTGGAAGTGACTCTACTAAGGATGTAAAACCCACTTTGAAAAATTTAGCAAAAGAGCTAAAGTTACTTAAAATTTGACAAAGGAAAAAACTCTTCTCAAAGAAAAAAAAAAGAATTGAAAGAGAAGAGTATCTTGCTAAGTTGAAAGAGAAGAGTATCTTGCAGTATTCGTTGGGGACCATAGTTCAAATAAGTGGGCATTTATGTTAGTGGTTTTGTACAAAAGGTAGACTGACTTGTGCATAAATGTTCAAAACTTAAAAAATTGATTACAATATCCATACACTCTTAAGTTAAACAAGGTTGGTATATCATGACCAAAATAACCAAATTAAGTCACAAAATTACATTATAAAATAAAAAATAAACCTGCATCGTTGGGGACTAGAGTTCAAATAAGTGGAAACTTATGTTAGTGGTTTTGTATAGGAAGGTAGACTGACTTGTGCAAAAATGTTCAGACCTTAGAAAATTGATTATAATGTCCATACACACTTAAGTTACGCAAGGTTGGTATATATCATGACCAAAACAACCACACTAAGTCAAAAAATTACATTAAAAAATAAAAAATAAACCTGTAGTATTCGTTATGAAGCATAGTTAAAATAAGTGGGGACTTAAGTTAGAGGTTTGCACAAGAAGGTAGACTGACTTATGTAAAAATGTTCAAAACTTATAAAATTGATTACAATGTCCATACACCCTTAACTTAAACAAGGTGTGTATATGATGACCACAACAACCACCCTAAGTCACAAAATTACATTAAAAAATAAAAAGTAAACATGTAGTATTCGTTGAGGACTAGAGTTCAAATAAGGGGAGACGAATGTTAATGGTTTGGCATAAGAAGGTAGACAAACTTGTGCATAAATGTTCAAAACTTAAAAAATTGATTACAATTTCTATACACCCTTAAGTTAAACAAGATTGGAATATTGTAACCAAAACAACAACCCTAAGTTAATAAATTACATTAAAAAATAAAAAAAATAAACCTGCAGCATTCATTAGGGGCCAAAGTTCAAATAACTAGACACTTATTTTAGTGGTTTTGCACAGGAAGTAGACTGTCTTGTGCAAAAATCTTCAAAACTTAAAAAATTGATTACAATGTCCATACACCCTTAAGTTAAACAAGGTTGGTATATCAAGACCAAAACAACCACCCTAAGTCACAATGTCCATACACCCTTAAGGTCACATATGCCACATTGAGTTTCCAAGGGAATGCCATGTATTGGTAGACGTCCCTTGTGTGAGAGAGAAGACTCTCTAATTTTCCCCAAGTCACCTATTGGAATGACTTGAGGAGTGCGATGAGAAGAAGGCACATTCCCTCATACTATCGTAGGGAGCTAATGGATACACTCCAAAGGCTCCAACAAAGAGACATGAGCATTGAGAACTATAGGCAACATATAGAGCTCTACATGTTGAGGTTGGGAATTAGGGAGGAAGAAGAGACCACCATCTCTAGGTTTCTAAGTGGTTTTAATCTTGAGATTAGGATAGAGTGAAATTATTGCCCTACTAAGACTTAAATGACTTAGTACAAATTTGCATTAAGGTAGAGTAAAAACTCTTAAGAAAAGGTTTGAAAGCTTTCCACTTTAACTCTAGTGTTAAGAAAGACTACAAAAGGGAGGGTAAGCAAGTGGTAGAAGAAGAACCCTCTAGGAATTTAGGGAGGGAGAAGAGAGAAGAGAAAGAAAAAGAGAGGCCATGGGAACATCATCTCACACTCGTACTATTGAAATTAAATGTTGTAGGTGTCTTGGTAGAGGTCACATTGCATCACAATGTCCCACCAAAAAGACCATGATCTTAATGGGTATTGATGTATATAGTGGCCAAGATGAGGAAAATGAGAGTGAAAGTGAGAGAAGTGGTGCAAAGAAACAAGAAGAAAGACCAAGTGAGGATACCCATCCTTGTGAGGGAGAACTTCTTATTATAAAAAGGGTTCTCCATAATCAACCTAGTTCACAAGAGCACACACAAAAAGATAATATCTTCCACACTAGATGTAAAATCTTAGACAAAACATGTTCCCTTGTTGTGTATAGTGGCTCATGTGCAAATTGTTGTAGCATTAGGTAGGTTAACAAGCTTGGATTAACTACTTTTCCTCATCCTCAGTCTTATAAAATCCAATGGATCAATGAGGACAAGGAATTGGAAGTTAATCAACAAGTGATAGTCAAGCTATCCATAGGGAATTATGGTGTTATGTGATATAGTACCTATGGATGTTTGTCACATCTTATTGTGAAAACATTGGCTTTTTGATAGAGAATCTCTACATAATGGCCACACCAATGAAATAACCATCACTCACAATAAAAAGAAGTTTGTATATCCTTGTTGGGAGTTATATCCTTTACATACTCATTATTATAACACTTGTTCTAACTTGGGTTACAAAATGGGTATTTGACCTTGGTGGATAAAGAGGGATGAAAATAAAGATTATGAAGAAAAGGAATTGGCTTTAGCCCACGTTGAAGATTTGAGAGCAAATCCTTTTCAAGAGGGATGAGATGATGACATACCCCTAGCTATAACCCAGCACATTCATGAATAGTTGAAGACACCTATGGAAGATGGGCCTAGACTCTTTCTCTTGGGCCATCTTAAGGCATAATGAAGATTTAGTAGAGTAAGAATAATTTTGGGCCTTGTATTTGGGTCAAGTAGTCTAGATTTTATTTGGGCTTTGTATTATGGGCCAAATAGTCTAGATTTTATTTGGGCTATGTATTATGGGCCTAGCAGTGTAGGATTTGAATCGGGCCTTGTATTTTGGGCCAAGTAGAATAGGAGTTTGACCAAACAAGTCAACAAAGGGCCAATTCCCAAAATTGGTTATTCTTGGATGTCCAAAATGGGTGTGTTGACCAAAGGGTCAACATTTTGGTTAAGCTTGAAGAACAAGGGAGAAGAATTTTGTCCTAGACACGTGGAAGCTTACCATTGGAGAGTTTTTCTCCTAGTTAGTGGTCATGTGTCACCCTAGGAAGGGAGAGTTTTTCCATAGGCAGTGGCCACTTGTCACTCTCTCATTTGAGAGGATTTTGGCCACACGTCTTCCTCCTATTGGAGAGGATTTCTCCTTGTTCTCCAAGAACCAAAGATGGCTCTTTTAGGTTAAAATTTTAGCCCATTTTGAGACACCTTAGCCTATAAATAGAGGTGCTCTCAATTATGTAATCACCTTTAATTTAAGGTAAAGTTATGCTACCATTTTTGTGCCATACTATTCTTTTAAGGTCACCCTAAGCTAGAGCAACCCAAGTGGCCTCCTCTAGGCACCTTCCTCCAAGAGTTGAGCCAACCTCTCTTAGAGAACCCTTAAACACATCTTCCCTCACCATACAACTCACCAGAACCATGAGCTATTAACACCTTTCACAACCACCAAATTCCGCAACCTTCATCCATGAACTTATGGCTTGATTTGCTTCTAGATTTGGCTTGTTCTAGCTAGAGCATTGCCATCAGTAGGTTGAATGTCCATAACACCTATTATGACAGGTTGTCGAAAACCTGTCATTGAAGGTACATTAACTTGTGCAAAAATGTTCAAAAATTAAAAAATTGATTACAATATCCATATGATAACGATTGAAAAACCGTTATTTTCATGCTTATATTGATATCAAAATACACCCTTTATAGCTTAGAATGAGCTTAGAATCAAGTAAAACACTTAAGTTGAGTCATTTGAGAGTCAAAAATTATTTTTAGAGATATTATGCTTGTTTTGCATTGTTTTGTAGGGTTTTGATGAGAATTGGAGATGAATGGAAAGAAAGGTTGAAGATCAAACGGTTGCAGTGCAGAAAAGTCAACCAGAATGCAGCAAAGTCAGCTAGTCAACCAGAAAAGTCAATCAGTCAACCAGTTGACTAGATTGCAGTTGACCAGCGCCCAGCAGTGAAATTAGGCGCCGACCGGTGGCGCGATTAAGGGGAAACCATCGGGCGGTCAAATTAGGCACCGGGTGGTTGTCAGATGGGTCTGGGCCTAAATTTTGTTACTTTTCTTGGTTATAAATAGCCCTAGTGCGAGTTTAGATGTATTCTTTTGACAGAAGAGGGCGACCATACCTACCTTTCACTCCTTGGAGAAGATCTCTTGGATGCTTAGGCTCCTTTTTATCCAATCTAGGGTTTGTTTTTCCATTCTTCCATCATTTTTCATCTAGCTTCACCATGACAATGGTGAACTAAGCCCTTTTGTTGTTGGGGAACAATTTAATCTTTTGAAACTCTCTTTTATTGAACTGTTGTTTATTTATATGCTTGTCGTATGCTTTGATTATCAATTGTTGGGTTTCTCTTCTGCGCTTAAAGCTTTTATCATTTAACTCATTCGATAATCGTTGTTTGTCTTTATTGAGACTAGAACGTACGGTACTGTCATGAACTGGGGAAATTCCTTGATTAAGCAATTTGTTGACTCCCTGGCAAGTGTACCAGATCGTTTCCAAGTAATATAATCAGTAAAACCCAATATCGTTCTTCCCAAGAGACTCGAAAGGCCTTATCGTTCGTGCGATTTGAAATCGTAAAACTTGTAAGGAAAATTAATTGGTGGGAATGCAAAAACACAAAATAAACATGCAATGCGTTTGATTCAGTTGACGAGAATAAGACTATGGATGAATGGAGTTGTTGGGGGTTTACAATTTCATCTTATCCGCTCTCTCTTATCTACTTCTCTTGTTTAAATTGCTTTGTTATCTAATTGTTATGCAAACTTTCTTGGCCTACCCTTAACCTAAGCCCTTGGCGAAAAGAGCCTATTACTAATTACTAGCTTGCTATCCCTAGCCTCCCCTAGTAACTAGCAATGCATTACTGAACAGAAGCAAAAACAATTGATCGTCCTACCCCCCTATCCCTAGGTGGTATTGCTTAATCTAGGAATTTCTCACCAGTTCATGATAGTACTGTACGTTCCCGTATCAATAGAGACAAACAACAGTTATCAAATGAGTTAAATGATAAAAGCTTTAAGCATAGATGAGAGCCCAACAATTGATAATCAAAGCATACGACAAACATATAAATAAACAAGAGTTTCAATAAAGAGAGTTTCAAAAGATTACATTGTTTCCCCCAACAACAAAAGGGTTTAGTTCACCATTGTCATGGTGAACCTAGATGAAAAATAATGGAAGATTGGAATAGCAAACCCTAGATAGGATGAAAAGGAGCCCAAGCATCCAAGAGATCTTCTCCAAGGAGTGAAAACTAGGTCTAGCCGCCCTCTTCTTTCAAAAGAATGAGAGTGAAATCGCAATAGGGCTATTTATAGTTGAGGAGCGTCACAGAAAATAGGCCCAAGCCCAGCAGAGAACCGCCCGGCGTCACACTTATGCTGCCAAGTGGTTTCCCCTAAATCGCGCCACCGCCCGGCGGCAGGGGACTACCGCCCGACAGTTTGCCTTTAATCACAAATCCGCCTAGCGTCAACGCCTGGCTGTCAGACAGTACCTTCTCCTCGCATTTGGTCGCCCAGCGGTGAAATTTACCGTTGGGCGATTCCTAGACTCTTCTTTTCTTCAGTTTTCTTCCTCTGTCTTGAGTCTAAGACCTTTACCTTCAACTCCATTCTTCACCTTTCTCAAAACTGCTCCAAAATAATGCAAAAAAGGCATAATATTGCTAAAAACAGCTTTTGACTCTCTACTGACTCATTTTATGTGTTTTGTTTGATTCTAAGCTCGTTCTAAGCAGTAAAGGGAGTAATCTGGTGTAAAATGACATATGAAAATAACGGTTTTTCAACTGTTATCACAACCCCAAACTTAGAACTTTGCTTGTCCTCAAGCAAACAAAACAAAACAGCACACAAAACAGAGCTTGGCTTTCTACTATTTCATCCATAGTTCAACACCCCTAAAGTACATGATAAGAGCTACTCAATTTCAGACCTTTAGTGAAGTCAAATCAAGATGCATGCATGCTTTCAATTCAGTTCAGTTCACAGATTTCTCAACAGATGTTACACATTATGAATGACCAATCCACTATGCAAAGATACAATCATGAAATTTAGCAATTCTCACTAAGCAAGTGTTTCACTCAATCACTCAAGTGTTTAGGGTGACACTCCAACTCTCTATCAATTCACAAGTCACGTGAAATAAAATTGCCATTCATCTCAAACAATCAAAATCCTCACATGCAAATGCCATCAAAAGGACTTTTCCAAGGCTTGTAATGAGGCTGGGCTAACAAGAAAAATTGGTTTTTCTAGAAAGCAAAATCCTTGAGTTAAGAGAGCTACCATAATATTCAACATTTAAGCACAACTCTCTTCCTCACCAATCTCACTTATTTCCCAACTTCTTCCCTTTTCTTTTGCATTGAGCTCATCTTCATGCTGTTCTTCTTTTCTTTTCTTTTTCTCATGCATTTTTCTTTTTCCAATATTGAGCTCAATGCTTTTCAACTGCTTTTTAATTTCCCCCATGCAACCCTAAACTTGAACCTTTTCAACACATACAGTTAAGCTCAACCCAACTCAAGGTAAAGAATTTCAAGACAAGGGTTCACATCCTGTTTAAGGCTAAGGTTCAAAAAGGGTATAATATTTTAAACATTGTGGGTGAAAATTTGGATAGAGAAGGGTTTTTCAAAAATGGCCTTGATCATATGACATTCACATGCAATTAAATCAATAATCAAGATTCAGGCAATATCACTCATGTTTTCCTGTGAACAATACATGCAATAGTGAAAACTCTGGAGCTCAATACCTCACCTAACATGCTTTCTCACACAATATTCATTCATACACCCTACTTAGCATCATAACCACAATCATAATTCATCACACATCTTTTTCACTGGATATCAACACACACACACAACTCAATTATCATCCATATCAAATCATCATCAATCAGGCTCATCATACAAATTATTCAGTCAAACATTTTCCGAAAAGTAGTCAAGTCAAGCATACACACTGAAAATAAAAAATTCAACCTATTCTAAGAATTCAAAATGCAAAAGTGAAAGCGAAAATCTAGGTTGCCTCCTAGTAGCGCTTGTTTAACGTCACGAGCCTGACCCAAACCTGTTTAGCACTTGTCAGTAAGTGCAAATCCTTCCAACACCCATCAGTAAGTGTGCCTTCCTGGTATCCTTCAGTGGATTCGTAAAATTTAGCATCCCTCAGTAGATGCTACCCAGAAATTGTTTAAAATTTCAAAAATTACATGTCCAACAGAAAATTAAAGTAAATAAAATGTTTTACAATACACAAATGTGCTTTCCAGCAAATCAACTCTTCTTCTTCACATTGGGGTCTTCGTCGTCCCACCTACTCAACTTTCTTCTGTCCACTCTTTTGGTATGTCCACTGTATGGTGCTTCAATTTCCACCACTCCTTTCTCTTTTAGCTCCTTTAATACCCATTCCATCCTCTTATATTTCACTTTACTCCCTGGTCGGAGTGAGTCTTCTTTTGATTTTGGTGAATAGTTCTTCTTCATTTATTCACAGGTACCTGCAAAACATTACAGCTATTAGAATAATCAGTACCTGATGTGCTCTCTTCATGTTCAACTTCTCTCCCTGGCTCCTCATGTCTGGCTCTTTTTTTCATTTTGACCTCATTCTCCTCATAGCCAGTATAAAGAAATAAGTAATCTTGGTCTCTCATCATTATTCTTCCATCATGGACACTAATAAGCATCTTTGAAGTTGCCATGAATGGTCTTCCCAAAATCACAGGATTCTTGTCGTCAGTTTCCATGTCCATGACAATGAAATCTGCCAAGAATTCAAGTTGTTCCACTCGCACAATAACATCCTCCACCATATCAAGTGATACTTTTATAGAGCCATCAGCCATTGTCACAGTAAGATCAAACGGTTTCAACACCAGCCCTCTGATTTTTTTCAAGAAATCCGTAGGTATCATATTGATGCTAGATCCAGAATGTATCATGGCTTCTACATCAAAATCATTTAGAACACATGATGGTGTTAAACGTCCTGGATCTTTTACTTTAGGCGGATGATTCCTCTTCTGAGGTTGAATAACAGGATCCTCTTCTTCATCAGTGAGTTCAATTTCATCTTCAAGATTGAATTTAATTCTTTTAGAATAGGGAGGAATCTGTTGATTTACTGAAGGTACCACAATCATTTGGTTAAAAGTTTCCCTAAACGTCCCATTATGACTATTTTTTATTCTCGTTTCTTCTTTACCTCCACTAGTGTCTAACTCACTGATCTCTTCTTCTTTTTCATCTTCACTGCTTTTCTGCTTATTGAATATTTCAACACTCATCATTTCTTCATCTTCTTCTTCACTGCTTTCAAAGTCGATTGGTTCCACTTCTGCCTTCCTTTTATCTCCTTTCAGAATAGCTTTGCACTCTTCTTTAAGGTTAACATCAGTGTTAGCCCTAAACTGATTCTTCTAGGTGATTTCTATCCTTTTAGACAGTTGGCCAATCTGCGACCCCAATGATCTAAAATTGGCTTAATTACTGTTTAGCTGAGACTCATATTCTTTGAAAAATTTATCAGATCTGTCACTTAAGCCTCTCACAGTCTCTGTCAAGCTGCTAACCTGCTGCCATAAAGGTGATGGTTGTTGTTGCCGGAAGTTTCCTCCTTGCCCAGAAGAAGTATTTCGATTTTGTCCAATACTTGGGTGGTTCTTCCAACCTTGGCTAGAATTGCCTTGGTTAAAATTACCTTGCTTGTACTGGAATTGGTTTCCCATGTAGTTGACATCCTGCTGCATTTCTTCAGTGAAAGCACATTGACCATTGATATGGTCAACATCGTATAAATCGCAAAGTTGTTGAGTCTGAGAGATATTTCTTATTCCCTTTGGAAGTTTAGAAAGGACCTTTGTTAACTTGTCCATCTTTTGAGTAAGGAGATGATTTTGTGCAGCCATAGCATCATCAGCAAGGAGATCCAAGAGTCCTCCTTTCTGTACACCCCTCTCACTTTGAGAAACTTCATTCAGAGCCATCTCCTCAATCAAATCATAAGCCTCATCTTCAGTCTTTCTATTTATACTGCCTCCAACTGAAGCATCCAATATCATCTTAGACTAAGTATTTAGCCCTCCAAGGAAAGCAAGTAAATATGAGGTCTTATCAAATCCATGGACTGGAGTTTTCCTTACAAGCCTTTAAATTTGTCCCAAGCCTGTCTGAGAGTTTCTTCCATTCCTTGCTTGAATGAAGAAATCTCGAGCTTCCCCTTATTGATCTTGGTCTGTGGAAAGAATTTGGTGACAAACTGTCTTGCCAAAGCATCCCAATTTCTAAAAGTACCTTCTGGGAATGAATGCAACCAATCTTTAGCGTTTCGTCCAAGAGAGAAAGGAAACAAGCTGAGTCTGACCCTGTCATCCGAAACTCTGGTCATCTTGACGATATTACAAATTTCACCAAAGATAGTCAAATGCTTATAGGGATTCTCATTTGACAACCCGTGAAATTGGTTGCTCTAAACTAACTGGATGAGTGCAGGGCTCATCACCATATTTATTGCATTGTCTGCTGGTATGGCTATGTTGTTGAAGCGCAAAGGACCCACAGTGTTTGCTGAGTCCCCAGTGTGCGTCTTGGAGGAGGTTGGTTTGCCATCTCTTCTATATCCTGTGCAGTGTCTAGTGAAGATTACAAAAGTGTTTCAGGAGAAGGAAAGTTTTCACGTGCAGAATGTCTAACTTTCCTCATTCTCCTGTCTGATAACCCCTCGAGAAGAGGTTGTTGATCTTTCCTACTCCTAGTGTGTATTCCTTCATGCATACACAAGAAACAACACCCCTAAAAGCACTTTTACAGAAAAATAAAATAAACTAAAACAAAACAAAAATATAGACAATAATTACAAACAAGTCAAATTTCAATCAATCCACACTACTTGAAAAAGTTAAACCACGAGTCCCCGACAGCGGCGCCAAAAACATATTGACTCCTTGGCAAGTGTACCAGATCGATTCCAAGTAATATAATCGGTAAAGCCCAATATCGTTCTTCCCAAGAGACTCGAAAGGCCTTATCGTTCGTGCGAATTGAAATCATAAAACTAGTAAAGAAAATTAATTCGTGGGAATGCAAAAACACAAAATAAACATGCAATACGTTTGATTCAGTTGACGAGAATAAGACTATGGATGAATGGAGTTGTTGGGGGTTTACAATTTCATCTTATCAGCTCTCTCTTATCTACTCCTCTTGTTTAAATTGCTTTGTTATCTAATTGTTATGCAAACTTTCTTGGCCTACCCTTAACCCGATCCCTCGGCGAAAAGAGCATATTACTGATTACTGGCTTGCTATCACTAGCCTCCCCTAGTAACTAGCAACGCATTACTAAACAGAAGCAAAGGCAATTGATCGTCCTACCCCTTATCCCTAGGTGGTATTGCTTAATCAAGGAAGTTCTCACCAGTTCATGACAGTACTGTACGTTCCCGTATCAATATAGACAAACAACACTTATCGAATGAGTTAAACGATAAAAGCTTTAAGCACAGATGAGAACCCAACAATTGATAATCGAAGCATACGACAAGAATATAAATAAACAACAGTTCAATAAAAGAGAGTTTCGAAAGATTACATTGTTTCCCCCAACAACAATAGGGTTTAGTTCACCATTGTCATGGTGAACCTAGATGAAAAATAATGGAAGAATGGAATAGCAAACCCTAGATAGCATGAAAAGGAACCTAAGCATCCAAGAGATCTTCTCTAAGGAGTGAAAAGTAGGTCTGGCCGCCCTCTTCTCGCAATAGGGCTATTTATAGCTGAGGAACGTCACATAAAATAGGCACAAGCCCAGCAGAGAACCGCCCAGCGTCACACTTATGCCACCCAGCGGTTTCCCCTAAATTGCGCCACCTCCCGGTGGCAGGGTCCACCGCCCGGCGGTTTGCCTCTAATCATAAATCCGCCCAGCGTCAACGCTTGGCTGTCAGACAGACCGCAAACACCTAACATCACTAGAGTTGTATCACACCTAGATGATAATGTAGCTCTTCTCCGAATTCAGTATATGGGAATGTCAATCTTTTTCCCTAACACAAGAAATAGAACATTTGCCGATGATTCGTCTGAAAGCAAGGCATCAAGCTCATTTTTTTTATATGAACATCTTTTTGTCTCAAATTCAAAAAACTCATGTCTAAAAGAAGCCCTATGATTACAACAAAATGAATAATAAAATTAAGAAACATTAATAAAAATCCTCAACTAAGAAACAATAATAAAAATCCAACTCACTAAAAATTAGTACTCTGGAACACACAAAGAAATCACAAACCTACATTCTAGCATAAAATTGGTAACGCAACTAAGAATTTACCTAAAAATACATCAATGTAGAGAAATGAACAATAAGTTCATATGTTCACCTAGTCCCCTTTGGCCATTCTTGGAAAAAATACCCTCACTCCTTATACACTTAGTTGACCAACAACTTGAGTTAAAAAAGAATTCTTACTTAAAAATGTAAATTAAGACAATGGAAGATTTAAGATCAAATGGGAACATAGAACTAATCAACAAAATAATGCGCTACTTGTAAGAAGGACACATTTTCTGTTTTAGCCTACAGTTGCCATATTCCCTTTACCCCACTGCAAATTACATTTTTGTTGCTTTATTTGTTAGTTTGTTAGGATGGTTATTTAACCTTTCTAGAATCATCTCTTGTATTAGTTTTTGTATAAATTGGACATCTCACAGTCATTTACTGTTGGGTTGAATAATGAGGATTGAGGTTTACCCATACTAAATTCTATTCTCTATCATGGTATCATCGCAAACACCTAACATCACTAGAGTTGTATCTGACCTAGATGATAATGTAACTGTTCTTCTAATTCAGTATATGGAATGTCAATCTTTTTCCCTAACACAAGAAATATAACATTTGCCGATGATTCGTCTAGAAGCAAGGCATCAAGCTCATTTTTTATTATATGAACATCTTTTTGTCTCAAATCTAAAAAACTCGAGTCTTAAAGAAGCACTATGATTACAACAAAATCAATAATAAAATTAAGAAACATTAATAAAAATCCTCAACTAAGAAACAATGATAAAAATCCAACTCACGAAAAATTAGTACTCTGGAACACACAAAGAAATCAAAAACCTACATTCTAGCATAAAATTGGAAATGTAACTCAGAATTTTGCTAAAAGTACATCATTATAGAGAAATGAAAAATAAGTTGATATGTTCACCTAGTCCCCTTTGGCCGTTATTGGAATAAATACCCTCACTTCTTATACACTCAGTTGACCAACAACTTGAGTTGAAAAAGAATTCTTACTTAAAAGAGTAAATTAAGACAATGGAAGATTAAAGATCAAATGGGAACATAGAACTAATCAACAAAGTAATGCGCTACTTGTAAGAAGGACACATTTTCTGTTTTAGCCTACAGTTGCCATATTCCCTTTACCCCACTGCAAATTACATTTTTGTTGCTTTATTTGTTAGTTTGTTAGGATGGTTATTTAACCTTTCTAGAATCATCTCTTGTATTAGTTTTTGTATAAATTGGACATCTCACAGTCATTTACTGTTGGGTTGAATAATGAGGATTGAGGTTTACCCATACTAAATTCTATTCTCTATCATGGTATCATCGCAAACACCTAACATCACTAGAGTTGTATCTGACCTAGATGATAATGTAACTGTTCTTCTAATTCAGTATATGGAATGTCAATCTTTTTCCCTAACACAAGAAATATAACATTTGCCGATGATTCGTCTAGAAGCAAGGCATCAAGCTCATTTTTTATTATATGAACATCTTTTTGTCTCAAATCTAAAAAACTCGAGTCTTAAAGAAGCACTATGATTACAACAAAATCAATAATAAAATTAAGAAACATTAATAAAAATCCTCAACTAAGAAACAATGATAAAAATCCAACTCACGAAAAATTAGTACTCTGGAACACACAAAGAAATCAAAAACCTACATTCTAGCATAAAATTGGAAATGTAACTCAGAATTTTGCTAAAAGTACATCATTATAGAAAAATGAAAAATAAGTTGATATGTTCACCTACTCCCCTTTGACCGTTATTGGAATAAATACCCTCACTTCTTATACACTCAGTTGACCAACAACTTGAGTTGAAAAAGAATTCTTACTTAAAAGAGTAAATTAAGACAATGGAAGATTAAAGATCAAATGGGAACATAGAACTAATCAACAAAGTAATGCGCTACTTGTAAGAAGGACACATTTTCTGTTTTAGCCTACAGTTGCCATATTCCCTTTACCCCACTGCAAATTACATTTTTGCTGCTTTATTTGTTAGTTTGTGAGGATGGTTATTTAACCTTTCTAGAATCATCTCTTGTATTAGTTTTTGTATAAATTGGACATCTCAGAGTCATTTACTGTTGGGTTGAATAATGAGGATTGAGGTTTACCCATACTAAATTCTATTCTCTATTGTGGTATCATCGTAAACACTAACTGCTTCTTCAGCTTAACTTCTTTATCCTCTGCCTTTTTTTTTAACAATGGATTTCCTTAGCCAAAACCCTACCCAGACATCGGATCACCTAATGAATCCGGCCAACACGTTATACCTACATCCTGTTGAAAGTCCAACATTGGTGCTAGTTACGCCTCTCCTTACAGAGAGCAATTTTCACCAATGGGAACAAGACATGGTTGTTGCATTGGAAACCAAAAACAAAGACAGGTTCATTGATGGCAATCCCCTCCCATAGATCCTCTCCATGAGGCATGACGTCACTCCAATCGAATGATGATGTCCTGGCTCACCCACTCCATGACTCCTTCGATCAAGCAATTTGTGATGTTGATGGATACGGTGGCAGAGATTTGGAGGGATCTCAAGAATCGATTTTCTCATGCCGATAAATTTTGGATCTCTAATCTTCAGGATCAGATTCTTGCCTGTCAATAAGGTGATTCATATGTTTTTGAATACTATACGATAAATTTAAATTCTTTGGCTTTCACTATTGTTTCTAATGATCCACCACGTTTTACATCTTCCAATAGAATCAACTCCAGCGCAAGCAAGAATAATTCTAAGAACACCAAATTCTGTGAAAAAAGCAAGAAAATAAATCACACTATTGAGACCTACTATTTCCGTATTGGTTTTCCTACTGGTTACAGAAAGAATAAGCCACACAACAAAGCTTCTGCCAGTTTAGTTGAAATAGATTCAGCTGCTCCTATACAACACCTTGATTTGGATGGCAATCCTCCCAATGATCAGTTCACTTTCTCTAAGGACCAGTATCAAGCAATTTTGGACTTGCTCCAACACACTAAGGATTATTCCTCCTCAGTGAATCAAGCTTTTGTTCACAATTCAGGTACATATACTTTTGTTCTTTGGATCCTTGACAGTGGTGCCACTGATCACATACGTCCAACCAAATCTTTCTTTCATACCCATCATCCTATAAAACCCATAAACCTCAAATTTCCTAATCACACTACTATCATTTAACAATTTTCAAGGAATATTCATATAAGTGATTTATTACTAAGTAATGCTCTTTTTGTACGTAACTTTTCTGTTCACCTAATATTTGTTCCTAAACTTGTTTCCATTATTGATTGCATGACAGTGTTTTGTGATTCTCATTGTTTTCTTTTTCAGAAGTCTCACTTCAAGATGATTGGAGTAGCTAGAACGACTAATGGCTTGTACTATCTTGAAGAATCACATGATTTGAGTTGTCGTACAATTTAACAAAGTTTTGCTATCAATCAATCAAATCCTTCGGTTGTGCATGCAGTCCATACTGGTGCTTTATGGCATTGTAGACTCGGACATCCTTCAAAATACTGAGATTATATATAAGGATTGTGCTCCATGTGAAACTTGTCATTTTGCGAGACATAAGAAATTACCCTTTCTAATTAGCACATCCAAGAGTTCTCATTTCTTTGAATTGTACATGCTGACATTTGGGGACCCTTACAAACTGTATCAATTGATGGTCATAAATATTTTTTAACACTTGTTGATGACTTCAATAGGTTCACCTGGGTCCATCTCTTAAAATCAGAAGCTGAGATAAAAAATGTTCTTCCAAACTTTATTAATTTCATTAAGAATCAATTTGATATCAAACTTAAACGGTTTGGGTTTGACAATGGCAAGGAATTTTTCTTAATTAATTTCTTCTCTTTTAAAGGCATTTTTCATGAAACATCATGCATTGAATCACCTCCGCAAAATGGAATCGTTGAGTGCAAACATCAACATATTTTGAATGTAGCTAGCACTTTGCTTTTTCAATCTCATTTACCTTCTGTTTTCTGGTCATATGCAATCAAACATGTTATTCATCACATAAACCGGCTACCAACCCTATTTCTTAAAAATAAATCTCCTTATGAAACTGTTTTTGGGAAAATTCCTGACCTTAACACACTTAGAGTCTTTGGTTGTTTAGCTTTTGCAAACACCATCACTTCCGGCCGAACCAAATTGGACAAAAGAGCTTCTAAGTGTATTTTTCCTGGTTTCAAATTAGGGTCCAAGGTTATCTCTTATATGATCTACTTACAAACTCTTTTTTGGTATATCGAAATATTATTTTCTATGAGTCATACTTCCCATATTGGTCTTCTTCCAATGTCGTGTCTCATAGCCACAACATTGGTACTGCTACATCTCAACAATCATTTGATTCTTTGATAGCTTTTGATACACCTAGTTCACATTTTAATATTTGTCATGATTCTCATATTCCTTCTGATCATGTTTCTACTAATAATGATTCTATTATGTTGAACCAGTTATGCAATTCAATGATGATTTTAATGATAATGTACAACATGTTGATCAACCTGCTAAAATTTCAATTGTTCACCTCTTTCTTTTGCTAATATTTCCTATTGCACTCGTTAACCTTTACATTCATACTTGTCTTATTCCAATTGTTCTAACTCTCACACTATTTTTTGCATGTCTTTATCTGCCATCATTGAGCCTACCTCTTTTAAAGAGGCTTGTCAACATGATCATTGCCAGCAAGCCATGCTTGCAGAAATTCAGGCTCTTGAGAGGAATCAAACTTGGTCATTAGTTTGATTACCACCAAAGAAGAGGTTTGTTGGTTGCAAATGGGTCTACAAGACTAAATTGAATGCATCTAGGTCTATTTAAAGATATAAGGCACACCTTGTTGCCAAAGGATTCACACAAACCGAAGGCATGGATTTTTTTTAAACCTTTTCCCCTATTCTGAAGGTAACCACAGTCAGATTTCTTCTCTCCATTGTCGTTTCTCGAAAATGGTTCTTACACCAGCTTGACGTTGATAACGCTTTCTTGCATGCTGATTTAGATGAAGAAGTTTATATGAAACCTCCTCCGGGTTTGATCCTTCCAGAACCTAACTTGGTTTGCAAACTACTCAAGTCTCTCTATGGACTCAGACAAGCTTCTCGCCAATGGAATTCGAAACTCACATCTGCTTTAATTTCCTGTGGTTTTTCTCAAAGCACTGCTGATCATTCTTTTTTCATCCACAACACTATTACTTCTTTTAGTGCTTTGCTGGTTTATGTTGATGATATAGTGCTCACTGATGATAACATGGGTGATATTACTACTGTTAAGCAGTTTTTAAATCAGAAATTCAGAATCAAAGACTTGGGCAACGTCAAATATTTTCTTAGTTTTGAAGTTGCTAGGTCACAACAGGGCATTATTTTGAACCAACGAAAATATTGCTTGGAAATCGTAGCTGAATTTGGTCTCACTAGATGCAAGCTTGCCCACTCTCCTTCCAACCCTAATGAGAAGCTTAAAGATGATGATGGTGATATTCTTCCAGATCCTACTTCCTATAGGAGATTAATTGGCAAATTACAGTACCTCACAAATACCCGTCTTGATATTTCTTTTGTTGTCCAACAAGTTAGTCAATTCATGTCTAAACCAAGATCCTCTCATCTCAATGTTGTATTCAGAATCCTGAAATATCTCAAAGGATGTCCTAGTTTAGGCCTTTCCTATCCTTCCATAAATCCTTACAGACTTTAGATGTTTTTTGATTCAGATTGGGCTATTTCTTGTCTCTCTAGAAAATCCATCACTGGTTATTGTGTATTCTATGGTAATTCTCTTATCTCTTGGAAATCGAAGAAGCAATTCACCGTGTCTAGAAGCTCCACCGAAGCTGAATATAAAGCTTTAGCCTTTATTGCCTGTGAATTACAATGGCTAAAGTACATTGTTGATGACTTATGTCTTCAAATACCCCTTTCATTCACTACATTTTGTGATAGTCAATCTGTTGTTTAGTTTGCTAAGAATCCATACTTTCATGAATGCACCAAACATATTGAAGTGGATTGTCATTTCATTCGTGCTAAGGTTCTTGATGGACTCATTGTTCTTTCTCATGTTCTTTCAAAGCATCAATTGGCAGACATGTTCACTAAGCCGCTTTATCCTTGATCTTTCAATATTAATTATCCAAGATAGGCTTGTTGAATATTTACCACCCATCTTGAAGGAAGGTGTAAGAAAGACATGTTTTCTGTTTTAGCCTACAGCTAGCATATTCCCTTTACCCCACCGTAAATTACAATTCTGTTGTTGAGCCTCTCTAGCCAAATGAGTCTACCCTATTTTGATCCTTTGATAGCCCCTTTGAGCCTATGTTTTCCCCATTTCTTTGTTTTGAAGCTTATACACTAGCCCTAAGTGAAAAACCATGTTTACCTTAACCTTAGGGAATTTTGGAGCTTGGGAATTGTTTCGGGAATAAGTGTGGTCTCCTTGGGAATTATGATGAATTGGCTAGTTGGTTCCTCTTCTTGTTTTTGTTTTTGTAAATATGTTGTGTACATCTTGTCTCTGAGTTATGTTCTGAAAAGAGAGAAAAGAAAAGAGACAAGATGAGAGAAAAAAAAACAAAAATGAGAAAAATAAAAAAAAAATTGTTGTATGAATAATGGAGTCAAGAAGAGGATTGAATTAGAGGGTTTTGGGTGTGCGTATACTGTTTTTTCACTTGTTCTCCATTTCCCTTTGGTTTGTAACTTCTTATCCATATCATATCCTCCCTTTTCCTTGGCCCCATTTCACCCATAAAAGACCTTTTGATTTGAACATGCATATGTGTTTTAGTGTTGATATTAGAGGCTTGCCAAGACTGTTTTTTGCTTGCTTTCTTGAGTACATTGAGTTGACACTGTTTACCCTAAACACTTGAGAGAAACACTTATAGTGTGCATCTGTGAGGTTCTGTTACTTTTGATTCACCTCTTGAACTGATTGATTATTTTGCCATGCTTGGAATTGCTTGGATGATTTCTCTGAGTATTTGTTTTCTCTGATTCTGTGTGGATACTGTCTACTACTTTTCTTTGTCCAGATTTCTTGAGGACTGTAATTCTATTTCTTTCCTTGTCAGTCTTTGTTTTCTGTGTGTTGAGTCTGTGTCCATTCCCTGATGTCCGTTGAACTGTTCCTTGTTTTGCGTCTTGATTTTGCCCAGGAGTGCAAAAGACTAAGTGTGGTCTGTTTTGATGATTCGTTATTTCTTGAACTATATTTAGTTTATTACACTTAAATAAACTAGGGAATTGTGTTTAATTGTCTGTTATTTCCCCGTTTTCCGAATTCTACTTAATTTGGTCGGAAATTCGTAATTGTGCTAATTTGGATTTTTTGAGCTGATTAAGTGCATTTCTGGTTGCAGGGAAGTTGTGGAAACATCATCTGGAGCATTAGGATATGGCGTGACACAATCAAAGGCTCAACATTTAGTCATTTAGATTCTAATTAAAGTTGTAATTTCGTTTTCTAGAAGTCCTTAATTAGAATTAGGTGTTTTGGACCCTTTTAGGGGCAATTTTGTAAAAAACCCATGTGTAGGAGATGTGGCTTTTGGCTAGGGTTTCATTAGAAGGTGGTCCCCACCAATTTTAGAGTCTTGGACGGTCTTTAGAGGAGAGAATGCCGAGGACACACTCTTGGGCTCTCATAGCCACACTTCATACTCATGTTTTGAACTTTTCTCTCTGAGGGTTTCATATATGAACATGTTCTTTGGAGAGCTTGCTTGGTGCTTCGGTTTTGAGCCATTTCAATGAACAAGATGCAGATTTTCTTTGTCTCTTAACTTACTCTTGGTTTTCTTAGCTCATTGATGGTGAAAAATCATTCATTTCTACTTCTATTTGCTTGTTCTTGATGCTTGAAGCTTGAGCTTTGGAGCTTGTCTTTGCATTTCCATGGTGGAAGTTGGGTTTGAGTTACTTTATATTTCGTTTTCCTCTTCCATTGTTGCAGTTGCTCACGTTTTTCTTTGCATTTTATTTGGTTGGATGATAAAAATGGAGTTCTATGTGAGTTTTGGGTCGAAGAGAGCTTAAGTTGATGTGTGAGTTTGTGGTTTGGACTCTTTCTTCTTGCATTTCGTTTTTGATGTTTGAAACAAGGATGGGACCAGATCTTGGGGTTGTTATTGTGGCTGGACAGAGCTGGGATTGATTGCTTGGTTATCATTTTCGTTTTTGCAAAGAAACTTGAAGAAATGGTAGTGTTGAAGTTGGGATGATGAGTAGAAGTTGGGTTTATTGTTCTTGTGTTCATTTGCAACTTGAACTTTGGTTTCTTGAAGTCATTCTCGGTATTGAAGAGTAGATGAAAGCTTTGGATGGTGGCTGAGAAGAAAGAAAACCGAAATTGAGGTTGGAAGTGAGAGAAATGCTAGCATTTAAGTTTTTACCTCTTTTGGACAAGCAAAATATGAAGCACATTTTCACTAAAGGAATGTTGCCACTTTTGGTTTTGTCTTTTCCTTGCATCTGTAGGACCGTTCGGTCTTCATGCTATGTCCATTTATTTCAAGGTTTTCAATTATGTTTGGTTGTATTTCATTTCCAGTTTTATTTTTTAATTTCGTCATTGCATTAACAAAAAAAACCTTTCACAACTCCCCCCCACTTCGTGTTAGACCTAAGACTCGAACCACATTTGGTCCTTGAGAGACGACCTAAGAGTCACTTCCTAGCTATACTACATTTCTCATATGCAATCAAATTTGTATGGGCTGCGACAACCCATCATTTACCCATACTAAATTTTATTCTTTGTCACTACTGTCAAAGTTCACTTATGTACCGCAGACTATACATATAATACTTAATTTCAAATGAACTCAATATATTGAATGTACTAGATTTAACCAAAACTATTACAAAAGGAAGGTTGCATGTTGGCTACAGTTAACAAATAAGTCACCACCATTCCTTCGGTATATTTCAAATAATAAGATTAGTTGAACAAGTAGGTTTGTTAACGGAAACTGGCAAGTGTACCAGATCGTTTCAAGTAATATAATTGGTAAAACCCAATATCGTTCTTCCTAAGATGAAAATAATGGAAGAATGGAAAAGCAAACCCTAGATTGGATAAAAAGAAGCCTAAACATCCAAGAGATCTTCTCCAAGTAGTGAAAATTAGGTTTGGCCCCCCTCTTCTGTCAAAAGAATACATCTAAACTCGCACTAGGGCTATTTATAACCAAGAAAAGTAATAGAATTTAAGCCCAGGCCCATTTGATAACCGCCCGACACCTAATTTGACCGCCCGACGGTTTCCCCTTAATCGCACCATCGCCCGACACCATATTTCACCGCCCGGTGCTTTCCCTCAAATCTGGCCACCGCCCGGTGGTCATTTTCACCGCTGGGCGCTGGTCAACTGTAATCTGGTTAACGCAACCGGAAATCGCGATGGGACGACCATCCAAAAAAAGAAAACATTTTGAAAAAAGAGATTTGGAGTCACCACCATAGTTTATTCTGGAAAACTACGGAAAAACCATAAAGAAAGGAATGATCAACGATAACCAGATTCTGGGTTCTGGAGTCGTTATGTGTGGGGAAGGTGTTAGCACCCCACAACGTCTGCCCTAAGGCAGTACCTTTAATTAAATACGCGAATTTGATGTGGTTTGCAAAATGTTTAATTTCCCCTAAAAAATAAAACTCTAAAGAAAACAAAACATATTTTTTTATTTTTTGTGCCCGACAAGGATTGACCTTGCTCCTACGTATTCTCATTGAAAATGAGAAATCAGGGTTACGTCGTTCTTTGGAAACTGTTTGAAAATTTTGTTTGAGAAATTGTTGAGAAAAATTTGTTTGAAAGAGATTTGGATTTTTGGAAAGTGAACCTGACAAGGACTAGCCTTGCTCCTACGTATTTCCATTCTTGATGGAGAATCAAGGATCACGTAGTTCTAGCTGAAAGGTGGTTTGTTTGTTTGAAAAGAAATGTTTGGTATTTCTGGTATTTTTTATGTGAGAAAAAGAAAAGTCTCAGCACGAGGATAATGCGAGTGATCACACACGTTGCTGAACCTTTAAAATGCTTTTGATATTTTTGTAAAAGGGGAAAAGATCTTAGCGCGAGGCTGATGCGAATGATCGCACACACGCTTAAACCTTTAAATATTTTTGTTATTTTATAAAAGGAGAAAATGTCTTAGCGCGAGGCTGATGCGAATGATCGCACACATGCTTAAACCTTTAAAATATTTTTTTATTGTTTTTGTGGTTTTTAATATTCATACAAAAGTAGATAAAATAAAATAAATAGGTAAATAACAAAATGAAAATAAAAGGTAGCAAAATAGAAATAAAAGAAATAGGTAAATAAAAATGAAACTGAAAAGTAGAAGTCAAATAAACTAAAATAAACAAAATAATATGTGAAAGAGGTATGCTAGTGCTTAAACGAGAAAATGGGGTGTGTAAATCAAATTTAGTGCTAACAACTGACGGGGCCAAAGCCCTAGTGGAAAGGGGGTCAGACGTAGTGGTTGTTAAGCTAGATGTTGGGGTATAGGCGAGAAGGAGAATGGCTGCCCATGCCGAGAGAAGCAAGATGAAAGCTATGGTGATGGCGCCCTAAGCCACGAGTTAGGAGAACTTTATTTTCTTTGCCGATAAGGTCATCAAAGCTTCGGGGAATGGGCTATGGGTGAAGATTTTGTAAAGGTAACCTTACTGATTTAAGAAAATGAAAGAGGAAGCAATGCTTCACCCTCTGGGTAGGATTCATGGTGTTTCAGGGACAGAGAGCTATGGAAGATCAGAATTCATGATTTTCATTGGTTTCGAAGAGGATAAAGAGAAAACCTTTCCACGAAACCTTGCTATGTAAGGCATGCTCGTGGGTGGAGATAGGGATAAGTTGGGGACAGGAAATTTTGAGAAGCCAATGCAACAAACAGAACAACAATACAAATGCAAGTACATTGAGTCTATGAATGCAAGCACACAACCATCATAGCAAGTAGTTGATTCGTTACTCAAAAATTAAATAGACTAACTAAACATGGGATAGAAAACTTACCTGAAGGGACTGATTCGTTTGGCTTTCTTCCGATGAACCCTTTCCCTCCTTTAGCCGACTGGTCTTTGTTTTTTCTCTCTGCAGGTGAAAACGAAGAAGTTCCCTCACGGGGTGGATGCCCTCTTCTTCGTAGTCCTCCTTCTCCTTTTCTCCATCCCCTTTTGATTCCCTCTCCCCATTCCTTTAACCGTTTTGTTTTTCTTTGCCCAATTCTCCTCCGAAAATCCGGACTATCTCTGCCAAAACCAATCCGCCTGCCAATGCCGCTTGCCACTCTGCACTGCTACGTACCCCCAGCATCTCCAAACCAAAATCTTTTTGTTTCTTTTTCACTTTTTCATCTTTTTCGTTTTCTTTTTCTTTTTTTTCTTTCTTTTTTCACTAAAAGACAAAATAGAATTTTAAACCCTTTTTTTTCCTTTTGTTTACTAATTATATTAAAACAAAATTGAAAATAAAATCTAAAAATAAAAACAGAGAAATAACATGGAAATTATAAAAAAACTAGAAACAAAAATAAGAATAAAAAAAAATAAAGATAAAGAGATAGAACAACGAATACAATGAAGTAAAAAATCGGACGAAATTTAGTATTGACACTGGTCAACTGGTTGACTTTTTAGGTTGACTGGTTGACTTTTTTGCGCTGCAACCGTTTGATCTTCAACCTTTCTTTCCATTCATCTCCAATCAAAACCCTGTAAAACAATGCAAAACAAGCATAATATCTCTAAAAACAATTTTGACTCTCAAATGACTCAACTTAAGTGTTTTACTTGATTCTAAGCTCATTCTAAGCTATAAAGGGTGTATTTTGATATTAATATAAGAATGAAAATAATGGTTTTTCAACCGTTATCACAACCCCAAACTTAGAACTTTGATTGTCCTCAAGCAAACAAGACAAAACTTGGCTTTCCACTTTTTCATCAAATAGTTCAACACTTCCAAAATTCATTTTGCTTATGAGAAGAACTACTCAATTTCAGATTTTTAGTGGACTCAAATCAAGATACATGCATGCTTTCAATTCAATTCGGTTCACATGATCACATATTTCTCAACAGATGTTACACTTTATGAATGACCAATCCACTAAGCAAAGATGTAAGCATGAAATTTATCAATTCTCACCAAACAAGTGTTTCACTAAATCACTCAAGTGTTTAAGGTGACACTCCAACTCTCTATTATTCACAAGTGACATGAAACAAAATTGTCATTCATCTCAAACAATCAAAATGTTCACATGCAAATGCCATCATAAGGACTTTTCTAAGGCTTGTATTGAGGTTGGGATAATAAGAAAAATTGGGTTTTCTAGATCACAAAATCCTTGAGTTAAGAGAGCTATTTTATTATTGAAAAGGTTCAAGTTTAAACTCTCTCTATTACCAATCTTCTTTATTCCCAACTTCTTCCCTTTTTATTGATTTTACATTGAGTTCTTTTTTCATGCTTTTTCCTTTCACTTCTTCTATGTTCAGGCATTTTTCTTTTCAACCCTTAAACTTAATGCTTTTCTTTTGCCTTTCAGTTTTCCCCATACAACCCCAAACTTGAACCTTTTCAATGTATACAAGTATTCTCAACCCAACTCAAAGTAAATACTTTCAAATAAAGGGTTTTCATACTTTTTAAGGTCAAGGTTAAAAAAGGATCTAAAATTTTAAACTTTTTGGATGAAAATTTGGTTAAATAAGGGTTTACAAACATGGCCTTGATCATACCACAAAAACATGTAATTCAATCAATTATCAAGACTAAGGCAATATCATTCACAATTCCTGTAAATAGTACATACATCAGTAAAGACTCTGGAGCTCAATACCTCACACAACATGCTTTCTCACACATCATTCATGAATCCTGCTTAGCATCACAATCACAATCATAAACCACTATACATCTGTTCATATAGTTAGTGAACCATTCACCTGAATATCAGCACACACACATTCTCAGTCATCAACCACATTCAATCATCATTGAATAACTCGTCATGCATTTTATAAAATGAAACCACCATCAGAATCAGTGTACAAGCCAAGCACATACACAAAAATAAAATGTTCCTATAAAAGTCAAAAGTACAAAGAAAAAAGAAAGATAAAACCTGGGTTGCCTCCCAGTAAGCGCTCTTTTAACGTCATTAGCTTGACCCGGTAAAGCTCAAACACCAATTAGTAGGTGTTAATATTCTCCTTATTACCAACTTTATAAGCTCTGTCTGCTTTAATAGTCTTGACAACCCATAACCTATTCTTGAATTTCACTTGGTGTGCCAGGTTTGGGTTTGTCACTTTTCACATCAGGGTGTTGGTGAACCAATTCTCCTTCCTTATCCGCCTCCTGATGATCTTGAGCTCCTAGTACAAATTTTATCCTGCATATACTAAAGAACATTGCACTAGAGCACAGAATTAGCCCAAAAAATAAAAACAGTAAAAATATTATTTTATTTTTAATTTTCATTTTTTTTTAAATTTCTTTTTTATAAAAACAGAAAAATAAAAACAAAAAAATAAAAACAGAAAGACAAAAACAGAAAAATAAAAACATAAAAATAAAAACAGAAATATAAAAACAGAGAAATAAGAACAAAAAAATAAAAACACCCCTTAGTAGGTGTTAATTCTCTTTGCTTGATATTCTTTTCTTTTTCTTTTTTCTTTTAAATTTCTTCATAAAATTGTGAACACCAAGCACATGTTTCCATATTTCAATCATAGGAACTTTAATCTCCAATTTCTTGAAGATCTCCATATAGCACTTGACTTTCTTTTCCTTCCTATGATATTTTTTTGAATGAGGAAGGGGTTTTTCATGTGATCTTTTCTTCTTTTTTCTCTTCCTCTTCTTCTCACTCTTCTTCTCCCTCAACTTTCTCTTTTTTTCTCTTTTTATTTTCTTCTTTATTTCTGCACATTTTCTATTTTTTTTTCTTTCAACCACTTGAATGATAAAACTCCCTGGATCTTGCAACTTAGGAGGTAATGTCATCTGTATGACTGCACTGCAATTTCATTGCACCTCAATAGTTTCCTTCTCAATATACTTCCTTTTTTTCATGAGAAGTTCTTTCAAAAATTTCGCATCTGATGGAATTTGCTGAAGTGCCTCAGAGAATGGTATGGTTATTTCCAATTTCTTGAAAACCTCCATAAAACGCTTAAACTACTTTTCTATCTCCTTTCTAGAATATATCTTTGGATAAGGCAAGGGTTTTTCATACTCCAACTCTTTCAATTTTACAACCTTTTCGTCTATCTTTTCCTCATCAACAACCTTATCACTTTCAGAGCTAGTGACTTGACATTCCTCCCTAGAGTTAACCTCAGTATTAACCCTAGAATTCAATATTTTGTTGGAATGACGAATTTGTATCTCCAACCTTTTATTTCTTGCTTCACTCTCTTCTGTAGAGGAGAGAACTAATTTGGATCAGTCGTTCCAATGTCTCGTCCAATCTGTTGATTTGCTCATTCAAAGCTCTAGCATTCAATATTTCAATGGAATGACGAATTTGTATCTCCAACCCTTTATTTCTTGCTTCACTATCTTCTGTAGAGGAGAGAGTAATTTGGATCAGTCGTTCCAATGTCTCGTCCAATCAGTTGATTTGCTCATTCAAAGCAGATACCTGTTGCCCTAATAGTAATTGTTGATGTGGTTCTCCTGCTTGTCCATTCCAACCTTGATCCATGATTGAGTGAGGATCCCACCAGTAGTTGAAATCATTTTGATAGAATTGAGTGCCCATATAATCAAATTCTTGTCCAAATTTCATTATGCAAACATTAGGCACAAAACCCTAGAAAACATATATTATAACAAAAATAAAAACAAACATTAAATCATGTCAAATTCAATAAATTTACACTACTTGAAAAAGTTAAACCTTGAGTCCCCGGCAACGGCGCCAAAAACTTGTTAACGGAAACTGGCAAGCGTACCAGATCGTTTCAAGTAATATAATTGGTAAAACCCAATATCGTTCTTCCCAAGAGACTCGAAGGCCTTATCGTTCGTGCAAATTGAAATCGTAAGACTTGTAAAAGAAAAAGTGATTGGTTTGAATGCAAGAAACAACAAGTAAACATGCAAATGCAAATGATTCAATTGACGAGAAAAAGACTATGGATGAATGGAGTTGTTGGGGTTTACAATTTCATCTTATCCACTCTCTCTTATCTACTCCTCTTATTTAATTCGCCTTGTTACCTAATTGTCATGCAAACTTTCTTAGTCTACCCTTAACCCGATCCCTCGGCCAAAAGAGCCTATTACTAATTTCTGACTTGCTATCCCTAGCCTCCCCTAGTAATTAATAATGAATTATAAACAGAAGCAAAAACAATTGATCATGCTACCCCCTATCCCTAGGTGGTATTGCTTAATCAAGGAATTTCCCCCAGTTCATGACAGTACCATATGTCCCCGTATCAATAAAGACAAACAACGATTATCAAATGAGTTAAACGATAAAAGCATTAAGCGCAGATGAGAAACCCAACAATTGAAAACCAAAGCATATGACAAGCATATAAATAAATAAGAGTTTCAATAAAAGAGAGTTTCAAAAGATTACATTGTTCCCCAACAACAAAAGGGTTTAGTTCACCATTGTCATGGTGAAACTAGATGAAAAATGATGGAAGAATGGAAAAGCAAACCCTAGATTGGATAAAAAGGAGCCTAAGCATCCAAGAGATCTTCTCCAAGGAGTGAAATTTAGGTCTGGCCGCCCTCTTCTGTCAAAAGAATACATCTAAACTCGCACTATGGCTATTTATAACCAAGAAAAATAACAGAATTTAAGCCCAGACCCATCTGACAACCGCCCGACACCTACTTTGACCGTCCGACAGTTTCCCCTTAATCGCACCACCGCTCGGCGCCATATTTGACCGCCCGACGCTTTAACTCGAATATGGCCACTGCCCGACGGTCATTTTCACTGCTGGGCGCTGGTCAACTGTAATCTGGTGAACTGGTTGACTGGTTGACTTTTCTGCATTCTGATTTACTTTTATGCGCTGCAACCGTTTGATCTTTAACCTTTCTTTCCATTCATCTCCAATTCTCATCAAAACCCTACAAAACAATGCAAAACAAGCATAATATCTCTAAAAACAACTTTTTGACTCTCAAATGACTCAACTTTAGTGTTTTACTTGATTATAAGCTCATTCTATGCTATAAAGGGTGTATTTTGATATCAATATAAGCATGAAAATAACAGTTTTTCAACCGTTATCAAGGTTGCGTACAGTTTAACGAAATTACGCTGATGTTCAAATAAATAAAGTTCAAGTGGGAGTTGTAAATGAGTAAAATATTTCTTGAAATGAGTAAGCAATTAGAATACAGAGTGTTAAAGTTGATCAAATTAAATAGGCGAAGCAAGAAGGACCTGAAGATCATGAATGAGACTATCAAGTTACTTGATCTTCATATGAGGCTAGTAGAGAATACCAAATTTTCTACACTTGATCTTGAAACTATTAGAAGCATTACTGCTTATGAACCAGAAAAGAAGGTTATCTTCTTTCTTGATGATTCTTAGATAGGGAATGAGATAGGTACATAATGGACAGTGATTTATGATGCAAGTGATTAATAATTCCTACTTTGACTTGTATTGTTCAAGAAGAAATAAATTTCCCCACTAATTTCTGAAACAAGCTTACCAGCACAAGTAAACAATATTCCAATACAAGCAACACATATACATCTCGACATGCAAAGAAGTGAAAACAAAGGAAACAAGTAAACTATATGACAAGTATGCTTGAAAGGTAAAATAAACACAAAACATAAGCTTGCACAATTGCCAAATTATGAATGAGATTGAGAAAACACAAAAGAAAAAAAGTTGAATACCTTAAGTGTAAGGTCATATCCAATAGCGTTAGTTTCCACGCCTGACAAGAGCAACAGAGGATGATTCCTTGGAGGTTCCTATGAAAAAAAATTGTGTCCTAAGAAATGTTAGCAAAATCACAGGGAGAGAATAGAGGAAATTTTCAATGTGAAGAGAGAAAACTAATGATAATTGAAGGGTTGTAGTGCTAGAGAGGAAGTTTTCAATCTGAATTAGAGAGGGAGACATAATGGAGTTTGTCAATTGTGCAAACGGAGTGCGTATTGGTGATAGGGATGGAGAAAGGCTTGAGATAGAAGGGCGTGGTGGTGTGTGATAGGGAATTGTAGGTGGAAAATCCTAGGACTGTTCATTGAAGGGTGAGACTCAGGAAATGAAGGGAAACTTGAAAAGATTAAAAGAATACTTGCTTATACTTCTTCTGGTGCTTTCTGTTGGCGATTTTGATGACGAACTCGGTGGAGAAGATGTTGATGAACTTGGTCTTGTAGTCGTTGTGTCCACCGTTGGTCTTCTTGACGTTGTCTTCATAGTTTCTATTAGTGAGCAAGTGGTCGCAGATGAGTTTGGGGATCTTGATGGGTATTCCATTGTCATTGTTGAAGATGGATACGGTGTTCTACTCGACATCGATGGTGACCTTGAGGGCATCCATGGAGGGATCTAGCTACTTTTTGTCGACGATGTTGACGAGGATCTCATCAAAGATTTTGTTGAGGCTAGGAACATAGGAGATGGGGTGTCAAATATCTGCAATGGTCTTCCCCACTACGGCAAGAGCGAATAAGAAGTAGAAGGATATGGAAAATGGAAAACTGAAGCGCAAAAGGAAAATAATCTATATCGGATTATACAAAAAGTTTCCAATATTAAATCTAATTCTATATTTGTTATAGGTTTAATAAGTATAGCAGAATAATTTTTTATACCTATTTTGATTGCAATAGCTATAGAAATCTTTATAATTTATTATAATTTTGTCATCGTGCCACTTTCTATACCTATTTTTAATACAATCGGTATAAAAAATTTCTCGTATTTACAATATTGTCACTACATCAATTTTTGTATCTGGTGGATTTCAATAGGTATAAAAAGTTGCTATAAAAAGTATATTTTGTACTAGTGGTTGGAGCAAACCAATATAAAAATCTTGTGCTTTAATCTATTAAATGTCTTTTTTCTTTCATCATAAAAAAAG